>CM069910.1:113387257-114762536 GCA_036172215.1 Camellia granthamiana
TCCTGGTTCTAAAACAGAGGTACCTGCCAAAATTGTACAAAAACTAATGCAAGACGAAAGCTCGGGGACCAAAACCGCGCGGTTCGGGGTCCTGGAAATGGGCTGCAGACACCGAAAGTGGTGTTCGGCCACGAAGTGGGTATCAGAGGGCCCAGTGTCCCTCGGAATGATAAAACAGAGGCACTTGCCAAAAATCGGAGAAATCGGAGATGGTTGGGCGGTCCCGAACTGAGGCACACGGCCTGACGGTCCCGAAAACCGGGAACCGGGCTCCGAAATGGGCAAAATGGCCTACGGCCACGAAAAGTAGCCCACGGCCACTGAGAGATAGTCTACGGGACCACTCCCTCCCCTCAGGAAAGAAAACAGAGAAAACCGAGTCTGGTTCGCAAACCGAGGCAGGGCACGAAAGAGAGTTCGGAAGTCCGGAGGCAGGGCGCACGGCCGCGACTCTGAGGCTTCTGAACGAGCACAGTATGCAACATCACCGAGCGCTCAATCGGTGACATCTGAGTCTTAAGGTCGGTCAAAAATGGGGTGTCTACAGTTGCCCCTCTTTGACAGAACTCGGAAGTCAAGAAGTGACGGGAGTGAATGTCAAAACCCAGAGACGACCCATTTTTGACAAGGCCGAAGACTTAGACAATCATACAAGATAGACAAAGATGTGCCCGCAGGCGTGCCCGCAGGCAAAGGGGGCAAAATGCAAAATGACATGCACAGAGCCAGGTGATCACGCAAGTGCAGCAAGCTGTAATGAGGCAAGTATTCGCAAATAGATGCAACAGTTTTAAGCAAGAATGCAAAGTAGCAACTACATTTCATGCAGCCAGGAATGCGGAGAATCATTCAATTCTCGTCGCGTCTCACACGGAGAAGATACGATACCTGCGCGATTCGTCTGGCCGCACCAGCCTCAAATGAACCGTACATACAATATCGTGCCTGCAAAAGAGAGAAATTCAACAAGAACAAATATGCTAACAACATATATTCAATGTGATTCCTGTGGTTCCGAAAGTTTGACACACGCAGTGCCGGCGAGTGAATGCATCGCAGTGTGATACGGGTAAGGTGCACAAGATAGCACGATAAAATGCATGCACAACGCAAGTAATGTGCACAAAATAGTGCGATGCGCAAAATAGCGCGAGTGAAATGTAATGCACTAACAAGTGCAGGTGGGACGCGCAAGATAGCGTGATTGAATGCATGCAATGCACAAAATAGTGCGATACTCTAAACAGCACAATTGATTTGAAATGCACAAAATAGTGCGATGTGATATGCAAAGCACAGGACAGTGTGATTGAGGTGCGCAAAATAGCGCGAACGGTAAACTGCACAAAATAGTGCGATTGTGGTGCGCAAAATAGCGCGAATGTAAACTGCACAAAACAGTGCGATTGAGGTGCGCAAAATAGCGCGAATGTAAACTGCACAAAACAGTGCGATTGAGGTGCGCAAAATAGCGCGAATGTAAACTGCACAAAATAGTGCGATTGAGGTGCGCAAAATAGCGCGATTGATTTGAAATGCACAAGATAGTGCGATACGCTAAACAGCGCGAGTGATTTGAAATGCACAAAACAGTGCGATACGCTAAACAGCGCGAGTGATTTGAAATGCACAAGATAGTGCGATACGCTAAACAGCGCCAGTGATTTGAAATGCACAAAACAGTGCGATACGCTAAACAGCGCGGGTGATTTGAAATGCACAAAACAGTGCGATACGCTAAACAGCGCGAGTGATTTGAAATGCACAAAACAGTGCGATACGCTAAACAGCACGAGTGATTTGAAATGCACAAAACAGTGCGATACGCTAAACAGCACGAGTGATTTGAAATGCACAAGATAGTGCGAGCGAGATAAAATGCACAAGAAAGTGCGATAAAATGCATCTTCTATGCAAGTATGGAGGCATTTTCTATGCAAAAGATACGGGCATTTTCTATGCAAGTATGGAAGCACAATTTATGCAATATTGAAAGCAAGCATATTCTCTGCAAGAATCATAACGATGCGCGGCACGCATGCAACAACAGTGTATATGAAAGTTCACACTCTATGCAATAGAGGATCATCAAATATGTACTCTGGTGCCTTTGCTTTGCCTCTTAGAGGACTTTGCAACACACTCAGCTCAAAAAGGGCACACCCTGTTCATGTTGGCGAGAGATAACATCTGCATGTGAAACCCTCGGGTGCTACTTGGACTGCTATTCTGACTTGAAGCAGGCTTACACTTGGGGTTGAGATACACTCATACTCCAGAGAAACAGCGAGGCCTGAGAAGGTGCACCTAGAATGCAGTCTCGGATTTTGCTAAAGTTGAGACATGCTAAGATGCCCCAAATTTTCCCTCTTTTCTTTTGCTTTGCAGTCCGGAACCTAAATAGCTTCAGATAGGTCCTTGTTTTACTGTTCTGACATGACCTAGGTTGAACCCTGCGGCTTTATGAAAGAACCAATTCCATTTTGCGCAATTGTGGAGAACGGCACGGCACTTTGAGCACAGGATGATTTTTCTTTTGAAAATGAGAAAAGGATTCTCAACCGGGTATTGAGCCTACAACTGACCACAGCAAAACGACTCAACAACGGAAAACAAAAGATAAAACAACCTAAACACATCCATTGACACTCAAAACGACTCAAAACAAGAATTGAGACAAACAAAGACACAAGACACGACACACAGACGTGTTCCAAAGACGAGAGACATCTCATTTCGCGAGGAGCCAGTTTCTCCGGGTATTGTTTCCCACCCTTTCTCATTTGTGGTTCTCGTATCACCCGGCCCTCAAGCTTTGTTTTTCTGAAAAAGCCCTTTTCTCACTTTTTCTCTCATCGCACATCTCTCTATTCTTCAATCTCTCATTTTTCAATCCCTCCCCTAGGTGGTTGATGGATAAATGGGAAGTTGCGGGTTCGGGCCCCTAGCATTCTGCTCGATTCTCTTTCTTCCGCTCACAGCTAGTGAATTTCTCCCACAGAAGGGTTGTGCTACAACTGGGTGTGTAGCAAATCTGCAGCTAACACCGGTTGATGATGCTCTGCCGGGGAGCTTGGACGTGATCAGATCTGTCAAGATAAGGGAGTGGAATATCTTGATCCATTCCCGTTCGTGCTTCGCGCTTGGCTTGATACTTCGCTGCTTGGAGGGTGTAAGAGCTTTCTGCCCTTTCTAGCTTCAGTTGTGCCCTCTTCTGGCAGGTAGAGTGCCCTTCTTGGCAAATGCATTGATAACGGGAAAAAGACAGAACACCTAACTCAACTGTGCCCCTAACTCAACTGTGCCCCTAGTTCATCATTTTGACCATTTTTTTATTTTTGCCTTCTACTAAAACAATTTTGACCAAAAATGAGAGTTAGATTAACATGCTTGTTCAGTTTTTCATTTAAAATCATGCAAGTTAGGCTATGAGCACTGAAAATTTTCCTTTTTTGGGTCCATGAAAAGGGTCCAGTTTTGGAAAAGATAGAATGATTTTTCGAGAAAATTAGCCAACCTCAGTAAAAATTCTCAAAAACTATTTTTGCAAACGGCCACTTGCTCAACGAGCATGAAACCTACTCCTAAGATGCACAACCTCGGATCCAAAGGAAAACTGCCCCGTGCTTGAAGAGAGCTGCATGGCAACGGAAAGTTGCCCCTTGTTTGAACGGCACCGCAACGCATTGTATGGCAACGGAAAGTTGCCCCTTGTTTGAACGGCACCGCAGCGCATTGTAGTCAGTCCTCGGAGCGATGATTGCAACCGTACTCTCGGATACAGAGAAGGCAAGGATGGTCAAAACCATTACATGGACACACTTGATTTGAAAGTGTTTATGGCTGGACTTCAGAATGAAGTTGCCTACGTATCCCAAAGATGGGAATCAAGCCTTACGTAGTTCGGGGTTAAGGTACACTCGGGTATTTAACCTCTCCTTTTTATGCTCTAATTTTTGCCAAGGCGCCTGTTGCAGGTTTTCAACCTTGCGAGCTTTGTTTTTTTTTCTTTCCATTCTTTTTCAATTCTTTTCTTCTTCTTTTTTTTTTCTTTTCTTTTCATCTTTTTCTTTTTTTTTCTTTTCTTTTCTTTTTTGCATTTTTCTTTTTCCTTTCTCTTGCTCTAACTTTTGCCTGGGTCGCCCTTTTAGGTTTTCGGCCCAACGAGCCTCTCAAAGGGTAAAAGTATAACAAGTCCATGCCAAATGGTTTTGAGATTGAAGCCCTCTGCATCCAGGAGAGTGGCTGTTGTATTGATTTGCAGAAGGATCTACCTTTGGCTCTCCGAGCGCATCGGATATTTTTTGTTTTGCCCCTAGTTCGAGGGGTGCTTCTGTTCTAGCTTTGCAAGCTTCTTCTGATGAGGTCTGACCTTCTTGATCTGACTTTGGTGCCTCATGTTCGAGGGCTGCTTCAAATCTGGCCACACAGGCCTTACATCGTGGTCGACCGTTGAACATTCTGAATGTCAGTTCAAGGTTTGAAAACCAAGGGGGGTCGAGTCTCGAGGTTGAGAGCGATCCTAAGCTACACAATCTCAAGAGCGATTCCACACATGTCTTTGCAGGACCGCGCAAAACATTTTTTGAAAGTTTTTAAGAAAGCGACAAATCGCTCGTGCTGAAGACAGTGTAGGATCAATCTGGATCAAAGCCAGGGTCCTTTTCGGTACTCACACTAACAAGCATGATTTCATTCATTAAGGGCTTAGCACGCCTCTCTTTCTCTCAATTTGATCAAAGTTTTGCAAATCCCGAGGAATTCCTTCCTCTTTGTTTTCACCGCAGTGTTCAAAAAGTTTTGAAAAACTTAGGTCATTACAATGACTTCAAGGCACAGAAAAGACAGAGTTCTTAGTCAAATATTGCCATCTCATTCAGAACTTCCGGCATAACTAGCACACGGCAGAAGCAAACGTGAGAGCGTGAAAATCACTGCTGTTTCATTCAAAATCTGTTAGCATAACTGGCTCCCTGGCAGAAACAGACTCAAAAGAAAGCAAAAAGACAAACAGAAAACAAAACAGTGATGTCCGAGGTAACACCCCCGGAATCACCTGACTCTAACAAAACGGGACTGACTCGGTACAACAAGACAGACCCAACTGACTCAATAAGAAAAGACTGACTCTGTACAACACAACGAGACTGACCCAATACCCAAGTCAGAAAGTACAAATTAACAACGTTCGCAAATGTGCTCAAAACAGTGCGTGCTATCCACCATATCTGGAGTTAATCAAGCGCTGCCCGCAGGTGGTTCATCCCCCGATCACATCACATTATCCCCCAAGTTCACCGATCCAATGCCGATAGACTTTGCAGAGCTTGGCACGACACTGACCCCGTTGTCAATCAAATCTTGCACTTCATGGCGAAGACGGAAGCAGTTGTTGGTAGCATGGCCAGTTTGCTGATGGTATACACAGTACTGGGTAGCATCATGCGTAGCCGGAAGAGGGTTCGGGAGAGGCCGAGGCTCAAGGGGCTTGAGATGGCCTTGTCCAACAAGGACTTGGAAAGCTTTGGATAAAGGCATGTGGAGGGCATGGAAGACCCTCTGACCTCGGGGTTGGTACTTCTGGGTTTGTGAATTTTTGCTGGGCGCACCAGCAAAGGGATTGGCAGGTGCTGGCCTAGTTTGTTGATCTCTTCCAAGCACGGGATTAGAGTTGAAAGGAATATTCTTGGTACAACGGCCCTTCTCCCGGCTTGCCCCTTGAGTCAAACTGCCCCCAACTTGAGTGGCGAAAGTGTTGTCCACAGTTTTTGCAGCAACCGCGAGCACTTGTTCTTTGTTCAGTCCCCCAGCTTTCAAAGCCTTAACAGCCAACAGAAGATGCTTATGGGGATCCATGCCTGCCCCTACCTTGTTCTTTCCACTCGCTTCCACTTTGCCAAGGGATTGGCCTTCCTCAGATGTAGCCCGCCCCAAGACTGGGGAGCCTTTTGACATGAAATTCCCAGCATGTGGTGTGGTCGATGATGGAGCCAAAACTCCAAAGGCTAAATCCGCCACTGTTCTCTGAAGATCTTCAATCATCCTCATCAGCTCGGAGGTAGTGGGTTCATGGGTTTGAGATGATTGGGGTTCAGGTGCACCCATCATGCATAAGTCCATGCTTTCTGGGATAAACACCTCAGGCTTGGGTAAATGGGCCGGGGTGATGTATATGCTGGGGTCATAGGTGGATGGCAGTGTATAGATGAGATTGAGGTAGGCGGGAAATGTTTGGTCATTGGGGCCTGAAGGTGGAGCTATCGTCCGGTTGTCGATGAGATTTTGGACCTCATGACGAAGGCGGTAGCAACGGTCGGTGCCATGGCCGCGCTGCTGATGGTACATACAGTACTTGGAGGGGTTATGTCTGGCTGGGAGTGGGTCGGGAAGAGGTTGAGGATCGAGGGGTTTGAGATGCCCTCTTTCCATCAAGACTTTTAGTGCGCTAGTCAGGCTCATATAGAGAGGGGTGAAAGTTCTGCCCTGAGCTCGGGCTGGGCTGGCTGTTTGTAGGCTTGGTTTGGCAAAAGGGTTGGCTGCAGTGACTGTATTGATTTCAGTGGGTTCGGGAATAGTACTACTTCCAGCATTGGTACCCCTTGAAATCACCCTCCTTGTCGGTGCACTTGTTCTGGGAATGATCCCGCTGTTGAACGCATTCTCGACCTGAACCCCCAGTTCATGCAAACTTTTGAAAGTGAATAGCGGAGCCACTATCAACTTTTGCAACATATTATGCTCGAGGTTCCGCACCATCATCTGCACTTGATCCCTCTCAGAAGGGCGGCGATCTGTCATCTGTGCTGCCTTTGCTCTCCACCTCGCAACAAATTTCACAAAAGGCTCTTTTGGGTTTTGGCGGGTTGCTTCAAGCTCTTGGATGGTCATTTCAACTTGGGTATTGTAGGAATACTGATCGACAAAGGCCTCAGCCAATTCTTTCCAGTTTTGCTTCACTTTATCCTCCAACTTAGCGTACCAAGTGGCTGCTACACCGAACAGAGTTCTTCCATACAGAGAGAGTTTCTGTGGCTTAGTCAGACCCATCGGCTTTAGGACATCCAAGAAGAGTCGGATATGTACCATTGGATCCCCAGACCCGTCGAAACGGTCAATATATGGCATTTTGAAGTTGTCTGGGAGCCGTACAGCAGACTCGGTGTGCCCATCCTCAATGTCGGGAATGGAGTTAAGGCCTTGTGCCTTTCTGAATTGCTTCTCAAGGTTCGCAATTTTTACTGCGGTCAGATCAAGGTCATTAGCATCAAGGGGATAACGCCTCTCATTAGGCTGCACCAGGGGTCTGAAAACTTGGGCTTGAGCCAACCCTTCTCGAGGACTCGAACACTGCAAATCTTCAACTGGCGGAATTGGGTCAAAGTTCGGCTGGGGTCCCAAAGCTGGATGTGAGGCAGATGCCCCAGATGGGCATTGCGTTTCAACACTGGTCTCAGCCTGTATGGTAGTTCCCTGATTTAACGCTGCTACCACGGCTACAAATTCTTCCGAACCCTGTGCCATCACGGGCTGCTGATTCTGAACAAGGGTGATGTGACTGGTGACTGACGGATCAGATGAACCGGTAAGCCCTGACTGGCCTTTCTTTGCCTTGCCTCAGCGAAAGAACACTGGTTGCCCTTGAATTGAATTTCTGACCTAACAAAGTCTATCAGCACTAGTCCAATGTACCCGGGGGATTTCGGAGCCTTCTGAAGCTATGGTTCCAAGACTACCTAGCAAAAGGGAAAACATGCAGCATCTCAGCCTAACTTCACCAAAACAGATACGAGCATAGTAGGATGACTGTGCCCTCTACCGAATCCTGCCCCCAAAATTCTGCCTGTAAACTGTTACCCTCAGGTAAACTGATTCTCAAAATACTGAACTGGTGCCCGCAGGCCTGATGCCCAAAACTCGACTGATACATACATTCCCTGTAGAGGCACACTCTAACAAGCACATAACAGATAAGTGAGAGCCAAAACACCCCTATGTTGGGGTTGGGTTTCCCTGTCCTATTTTGTCAGGAACTAGGGTTTCACTACGCACGCAGCGGTTTCAAACAACCTATAAACGGGTAAGCAACCTGTCCTAGCTTGGAATGGTCACTATGGATCCGAATATGCACTAGGTCGAATGGTCGAAAAGGGTGCCCCGGTAAAACTGGGGTTTGTGTTCCCATGCTGTCAGAGCCCAGAGCCGATCAGCCTTACGGACATGACTTGACAAGACAAGCCTCCGGCAAATCGTTCGGGAATGGCATATGGCAAACACGGTGTCCTAGGCGCACCAATGCAAATGCAATGCAAAGAAACACACAAGTGTAGTCAAAACCAGATATCATGAGTTCGAGTCAAGTTCTCTAAATCCCCAGCGGAGTCGCCAGAAACCGTAACAAGTCCGCGAGGGACCTCGCTACAGTTCGGACTCGATTTGTGCCACGGTTCTAAATCTTGAACCAAAGAGTCCAAATCTGGCAAATCGTTTTGAAAACAGATTTTTTTTGAAAGAAGTGCCAAACATGGACTGCTTTGCCAGATACAGAGTCGCCACCTAAATATTTTTTAAAATGGGAAATTTAGGAAACCCTAACTCGGTGCCAAAGGCCACGTGTCCGTCATCACCAAAGTTGGCTCGGGAACTTGGGTACGATTGGGGAAGGTCACATCGTGAGCACCCCCGCTCGCCCGGTCAAAGACCGGCCTCTACTAACCATGATATCTGTTTTTGAAAACATTGTATGCTCTTATTCCGGTTATTAGCCTAGGTTACTATGTGATGCGCACAGCATACAAGTATAGACCGGGTCGTCTGTATTGGAACAAAACATTTCATGTTTGTTTGTTTGAAAATGGTTTGATGGTGCTACCCGCAGGTAGGCTAAGACGTGGATTTGCCACCCTCAGGTGGGCTTAGAAAACAGTGATGTTGCCACTATCTAGTTGGCTTAAAACAAACAGTCAATGCATTGTCCCAATCCAAATAATCCAACCTCCACCCACAGGCATTCAAGGCAGTTACATCACATAAGCAAATAGCCTCATGGCAACACCCACACGCATGCAAGGATGCTAAAGCATAAAACTCACCGAGTACTCCAAGCCAAAACAGGAACCGGTTAGAAATCATGCATGATCCTAAATGTACAGAAATGCCTAATGCAACACATGCAAATATGCAACTATAGCAGGCTCAGCTGTCTTAAACATGGCATATTGAATGCTACAACTAACACGTATTCAATTTGGAATTGAAATACAAATGCAGTTTGTATGATGCGCCGAGCCCGGTGCATGCAAAACAGATGAATGATGCAAACATGCTGTCATACTGTATGCTAATTGAAATATGCCCTAATCTACCATCATAAGCAGGTAAATAAAAGGGAGAAAGAAATGGGGGTTGGAATACATGCATCACACTCACCCACACTTATTACAGTTATGCCCCCGCGCAGAGGGTCCAAATAAATAATACAGGCCCGAATAAGAGAATAGTACAGTCCAAAATATTACAGTCCGAATAATGTACAAATTTCTAATTAATTAACAAATTAACTAAGAAAACTGTAAAACTGGCATGCAAGCCAGGGACTGCCTTGCTTCTGCTCCGGATGATGAAATGATGCATGCCCGGATGCCTTTGAGCGGAAATCCACGGCGGTGCCCCGATTAGCCTCTGTTTGCAATGTTTCTCGAAATGCGTGCCAAGTCTCGGAAGACTGCTGATTCTGGATTTTGCTGCAACAGAGAGCAGGAAAGGGGCATAGCAATGTATTTCACAAATATATGCATGCCTCGATCCTCGTGCCACCAATCACGCATACCGATGCATGATGGCCAAGGAGCCGAATTGCACAGCTCAATATAGGATGAATGTACATGAATGCTACAACAAAACCTAACTCCATCATGGGTAATCCGGAGTGTTGGTGACTTGGGAATTGAGACCCGTTCCGTCACTCGGAGCACGAAACGTGCCTCGTTTCCCGTGCCATATGCATGATATGCATGAAATGCAACTAAGATACAACCTAGTATGCACAATGCAGATGAAAATGAGATGCCTCGAAACGCGTACACACGGGCACGCGAACCGAGGTAATGCATGAATGCAATCTAAGATACAATCTAGTATGCACTATGCTGGTGAAAACGAGATGCCTCGAAATGCGTGCACACAGGCACGCAAACCGAGGTAATGACACACGCGATATAATGAGACTAAAAATGGCATGACAATGTAATATGGGCTTATACCAACATGAGTGAGCCTCAGCCACACTCACACAGGAGGCCAATAGATGAAAAAGATGTGCCTCGAAATGCGTGCACACGGGCACGCGAACCGAGGCAATGATATAAGGGCATGAAAATGCAAAATCGGGCTTACACTAATATGAGAGGACCTCAGCCGCACTCACATAAGATGCCGTCGGATAAAAAAATGAAGTGCCTCGAAATGCGTGCACACGGGCACGCAAGCCGAGGCGGTGGCATACGCAATGCAAATGATATGGAAAATGCAAATTGGGCTTACACTAACATGAGAGGGCCTCAGCCACACTCACATAAGAGGCCTAGAGATGAAAATGAAGTGCCTCGAAATGCGTGCACACGGGCACGCAAACCGAGGCATGGCCCGAAGGCATGAAACGGCCTGAAATATGATATACAATGAGACTAAAATGAGATGTCTCGAAATGCGTGCCCACGGGCACGCAAACCGAGAAAAAGGCATACGGAATGCAACAAGGCTAAAATGGGATATGCGATGCAATATGGGCTTACACCAACGTGAGAGGGCCTCAGCCACACTCACACGGGAGGCCATCGGATAAAAATAAGTGCCTCGAAATGCGTGCACACGGGCACGCAAACCGAGGCAATGGCCCTAAGGCATGAAATGGCATAAAATTAGACATGGCATATGGAAAATGCAAATTTCAGCAGCCAAAATGATGCAAAAACAGCCCCCGAACTATAGCAAAATTACACCCGATGCCCGAAATGCTATGCTAAGTACCCGAAACGGCCTACAGCCCTACTAAACATGCACAATATGGACATAACATGTAAAACAGTAGCAAGGCAGCCCCTAAACTAGCATTTTTTCAGTACAAAGTATGGCCAAACAATGATCACAAGTATGGCAAAAATAGCATGCAAAAATGGGGGAAAAGAGGGGAATAATGAAGCAAGTGGTATATACAATGCTCAAACTGAAAAACACAGTTCTACAACATTAAAGAGGGGCCAAAAATATGCACATTTACAAGAGATGACATCCCCCAATTCAGTATGTAGATAGGCTAAACATAGCATGCAAAATAATGAGCCAACAAAGGCTATAACATGAGGTACCAAAAGCATGCATCAAAAATCCTTGGACCCTTAACAAGACATGAAGAATGGGTCATTTTAAGACACTTTCTAAGCCTGATGAAGGCTGAAAACAGAAGCCAAGAAAGCCTAACAAAGCATGCAATTTTACGGAATCAAAGATGGTGTTACATGAAGTACCAAAAGCATGTACCAAATGGCCTAAGACCCTTAACAAAACATGAAGAATGGGTCTTTTTAAGACACTTTCTAAGCCTGATGAATGCTGAAAACAGAAGCCAAGAAAGCCTAAAGGGGCATGCCAAATAGGAGTAGAACATGAATTCAAAGCAAGTGGCATGTAGAGCATGAAAACCAGGTTGAGCCCTTCTTCAATGTTGAAGAGGGGCTCAAAATAAGCACAATATTAGTTCATGAGATGCTCCAAATCAGATCACAAATAGGCCAAATAAATCATGCAATTTTACGGAAAATATGGAGGATTACAAAGAAAGTGCATGATAGAGAGGCCAAACATGATTGAGCCCTTCTTCGAAGTTGAAGAAGGGTTCAAAATAGGCCCACTCACAGTATATATCAGGTTCGAAAATAGATCACTCAAAAGCCAAACAAAGCATGCAATTTATTGGCCTAAAGAATGGTATTGAAAGAGGTGCATCATGGAGACACCAAACAGAGCTGAGCCCTTCTACAAAGTTGTAGAGGGGCTCAAAATAAGCCTAAAACCAGTAGGGGTCGGAGCCCAAAACAAAAGGCAAATAGGGTAAAGAATTGACTCAAAATTGTGCTCAAAAAAAGGAAATAGAGTCTTACCCTTGAAGATCTAACTTTGGTGGCTTCTTGGCTTCAATTTGTTGGTCCTTATCCTTTGAAAATCACTCCTTTGCTGCTGAAATGGAGATGGTGATGGTGGTGCTTAGGGTTGATGAAGAGAGGAGCTAGAAACTTGAAGCTTTTTAGGGTTTTTGGCTATGGAAATGGAGGTTTTGGAAGAGAGGCTCTTGAGATGAAATTTTCTAACCTCAACCAAGGAGCTGTCCAGCCCCTTAAGAGGACCAAAAAGGGTGTAAAAGGGGAGGGAAATGCATCCAAGCTTTCCCTCCCAAAATATCCCCCGGAGGACAGGGATATTTTGAAAAGCAGCTGGACAGCTGTAAAGGGTTCAAAAGCAGAAAGCTGGCCGGCCAGGTGGATTTCTTGAAGGTGGCCGCCCGGCCACCCCAGCTGGTCGGCCAGCCACTCCCCCTGGCCGGCCGGCCATGGCCAAAAAAAGAAGTGAAGAATTGCTGGCCGACCACCATGTTTTGGTGTCCTCCCAGGTGTGTAGAACAAGGTTCCAAGGTTGGAATTTGCCAACTCTGAAACAGGAGTCACAACATTGAACTTGAAGGAGAGGCTCAAAAATGAAAGTAACAATTACTGGCCGACCAGTACTTTTTAGGGTCCTCCCATGTGTGTACAACACAAATATGTAGTCTCGGCTCGAAGAAAATATCCCTAGGGTGTTCAACATTAGCCCGGAAGTGAGCAACACGGACGCTGGAGGAGCGAAACTGGTTTTTCTGAGACAATTGCTGTCCTCCCACCCTCCAGTGATCTTCCTGGTTCTAAAACAGAGGTACCTGCCAAAATTGAACAAAAACTAATGCAAGACGAAAGCTCGGGGACCAAAACCGCGCGGTTCGGGGTCCCGAAAATGGGCTGCAGACACCGAAAGTGGTGTTCGGCCACGAAGTGGGTATCAGAGGCCCCAGTGTCTCTCGGAATGATAAAACAGAGGCACTTGCCAAAAATCGGAGAAATCGGAGATGGTTGAGCGGTCCCGAACCGAGGCACACGGCCTGACGGTCCCGAAAACCGGGAACCGGGCTCCGAAATGGGCAAAATGGCCTACGGCCACGAAAAGTAGCCCACGGCCACTGAGAGATAGTCTACGGGACCACTCCCTCCCCTCAGGAAAGAAAACAGAGAAAACCGAGTCTGGTTCGCAAACCGAGGCAGGGCACGAAAGAGAGTTCGGAAGTCCGGAGGCAGGGCGCACGGCCGCGACTCTGAGGCTTCTGAACGAGCACAGTATGCAACATCACCGAGCGCTCAATCGGTGACATCTGAGTCTTAAGGTCGGTCAAAAATGGGGTGTCTACAGTTGCCCCTCTTTGACAGAACTCGGAAGTCAAGAAGTGACGGGAGTGAATGTCAAAACCCAGAGACGACCCATTTTTGACAAGGCCGAAGACTTAGACAATCATACAAGATAGACAAAGATGTGCCCGCAGGCGTGCCCGCAGGCAAAGGGGGCAAAATGCAAAATGACATGCACAGAGCCAGGTGATCACGCAAGTGCAGCAAGCTGTAATGAGGCAAGTATTCGCAAATAGATGCAACAGTTTTAAGCAAGAATGCAAAGTAGCAACTACATTTCATGCAGCCAGGAATGCGGAGAATCATTCAATTCTCGTCGCGTCTCACACGGAGAAGATACGATACCTGCGCGATTCGTCTGGCCGCACCAGCCTCAAATGAACCGTACATACAATATCGTGCCTGCAAAAGAGAGAAATTCAACAAGAACAAATATGCTAACAACATATATTCAATGTGATTCCTGTGGTTCCGAAAGTTTGACACACGCAGTGCCGGCGAGTGAATGCATCGCAGTGTGATACGGGTAAGGTGCACAAGATAGCACGATAAAATGCATGCACAACGCAAGTAATGTGCACAAAATAGTGCGATGCGCAAAATAGCGCGAGTGAAATGTAATGCACTAACAAGTGCAGGTGGGACGCGCAAGATAGCGTGATTGAATGCATGCAATGCACAAAATAGTGCGATACTCTAAACAGCACAATTGATTTGAAATGCACAAAATAGTGCGATGTGATATGCAAAGCACAGGACAGTGTGATTGAGGTGCGCAAAATAGCGCGAACGGTAAACTGCACAAAATAGTGCGATTGTGGTGCGCAAAATAGCGCGAATGTAAACTGCACAAAACAGTGCGATTGAGGTGCGCAAAATAGCGCGAATGTAAACTGCACAAAACAGTGCGATTGAGGTGCGCAAAATAGCGCGAATGTAAACTGCACAAAATAGTGCGATTGAGGTGCGCAAAATAGCGCGATTGATTTGAAATGCACAAGATAGTGCGATACGCTAAACAGCGCGAGTGATTTGAAATGCACAAAACAGTGCGATACGCTAAACAGCGCGAGTGATTTGAAATGCACAAGATAGTGCGATACGCTAAACAGCGCCAGTGATTTGAAATGCACAAAACAGTGCGATACGCTAAACAGCGCGGGTGATTTGAAATGCACAAAACAGTGCGATACGCTAAACAGCGCGAGTGATTTGAAATGCACAAAACAGTGCGATACGCTAAACAGCACGAGTGATTTGAAATGCACAAAACAGTGCGATACGCTAAACAGCGCGAGTGATTTGAAATGCACAAGATAGTGCGAGCGAGATAAAATGCACAAGAAAGTGCGATAAAATGCATCTTCTATGCAAGTATGGAGGCATTTTCTATGCAAAAGATACGGGCATTTTCTATGCAAGTATGGAAGCACAATTTATGCAATATTGAAAGCAAGCATATTCTCTGCAAGAATCATAACGATGCGCGGCACGCATGCAACAACAGTGTATATGAAAGTTCACACTCTATGCAATAGAGGATCATCAAATATGTACTCTGGTGCCTTTGCTTTGCCTCTTAGAGGACTTTGCAACACACTCAGCTCAAAAAGGGCACACCCTGTTCATGTTGGCGAGAGATAACATCTGCATGTGAAACCCTCGGGTGCTACTTGGACTGCTATTCTGACTTGAAGCAGGCTTACACTTGGGGTTGAGATACACTCATACTCCAGAGAAACAGCGAGGCCTGAGAAGGTGCACCTAGAATGCAGTCTCGGATTTTGCTAAAGTTGAGACATGCTAAGATGCCCCAAATTTTCCCTCTTTTCTTTTGCTTTGCAGTCCGGAACCTAAATAGCTTCAGATAGGTCCTTGTTTTACTGTTCTGACATGACCTAGGTTGAACCCTGCGGCTTTATGAAAGAACCAATTCCATTTTGCGCAATTGTGGAGAACGGCACGGCACTTTGAGCACAGGATGATTTTTCTTTTGAAAATGAGAAAAGGATTCTCAACCGGGTATTGAGCCTACAACTGACCACAGCAAAACGACTCAACAACGGAAAACAAAAGATAAAACAACCTAAACACATCCATTGACACTCAAAACGACTCAAAACAAGAATTGAGACAAACAAAGACACAAGACACGACACACAGACGTGTTCCAAAGACGAGAGACATCTCATTTCGCGAGGAGCCAGTTTCTCCGGGTATTGTTTCCCACCCTTTCTCATTTGTGGTTCTCGTATCACCCGGCCCTCAAGCTTTGTTTTTCTGAAAAAGCCCTTTTCTCACTTTTTCTCTCATCGCACATCTCTCTATTCTTCAATCTCTCATTTTTCAATCCCTCCCCTAGGTGGTTGATGGATAAATGGGAAGTTGCGGGTTCGGGCCCCTAGCATTCTGCTCGATTCTCTTTCTTCCGCTCACAGCTAGTGAATTTCTCCCACAGAAGGGTTGTGCTACAACTGGGTGTGTAGCAAATCTGCAGCTAACACCGGTTGATGATGCTCTGCCGGGGAGCTTGGACGTGATCAGATCTGTCAAGATAAGGGAGTGGAATATCTTGATCCATTCCCGTTCGTGCTTCGCGCTTGGCTTGATACTTCGCTGCTTGGAGGGTGTAAGAGCTTTCTGCCCTTTCTAGCTTCAGTTGTGCCCTCTTCTGGCAGGTAGAGTGCCCTTCTTGGCAAATGCATTGATAACGGGAAAAAGACAGAACACCTAACTCAACTGTGCCCCTAACTCAACTGTGCCCCTAGTTCATCATTTTGACCATTTTTTTATTTTTGCCTTCTACTAAAACAATTTTGACCAAAAATGAGAGTTAGATTAACATGCTTGTTCAGTTTTTCATTTAAAATCATGCAAGTTAGGCTATGAGCACTGAAAATTTTCCTTTTTTGGGTCCATGAAAAGGGTCCAGTTTTGGAAAAGATAGAATGATTTTTCGAGAAAATTAGCCAACCTCAGTAAAAATTCTCAAAAACTATTTTTGCAAACGGCCACTTGCTCAACGAGCATGAAACCTACTCCTAAGATGCACAACCTCGGATCCAAAGGAAAACTGCCCCGTGCTTGAAGAGAGCTGCATGGCAACGGAAAGTTGCCCCTTGTTTGAACGGCACCGCAACGCATTGTATGGCAACGGAAAGTTGCCCCTTGTTTGAACGGCACCGCAGCGCATTGTAGTCAGTCCTCGGAGCGATGATTGCAACCGTACTCTCGGATACAGAGAAGGCAAGGATGGTCAAAACCATTACATGGACACACTTGATTTGAAAGTGTTTATGGCTGGACTTCAGAATGAAGTTGCCTACGTATCCCAAAGATGGGAATCAAGCCTTACGTAGTTCGGGGTTAAGGTACACTCGGGTATTTAACCTCTCCTTTTTATGCTCTAATTTTTGCCAAGGCGCCTGTTGCAGGTTTTCAACCTTGCGAGCTTTGTTTTTTTTTCTTTCCATTCTTTTTCAATTCTTTTCTTCTTCTTTTTTTTTTCTTTTCTTTTCATCTTTTTCTTTTTTTTTCTTTTCTTTTCTTTTTTGCATTTTTCTTTTTCCTTTCTCTTGCTCTAACTTTTGCCTGGGTCGCCCTTTTAGGTTTTCGGCCCAACGAGCCTCTCAAAGGGTAAAAGTATAACAAGTCCATGCCAAATGGTTTTGAGATTGAAGCCCTCTGCATCCAGGAGAGTGGCTGTTGTATTGATTTGCAGAAGGATCTACCTTTGGCTCTCCGAGCGCATCGGATATTTTTTGTTTTGCCCCTAGTTCGAGGGGTGCTTCTGTTCTAGCTTTGCAAGCTTCTTCTGATGAGGTCTGACCTTCTTGATCTGACTTTGGTGCCTCATGTTCGAGGGCTGCTTCAAATCTGGCCACACAGGCCTTACATCGTGGTCGACCGTTGAACATTCTGAATGTCAGTTCAAGGTTTGAAAACCAAGGGGGGTCGAGTCTCGAGGTTGAGAGCGATCCTAAGCTACACAATCTCAAGAGCGATTCCACACATGTCTTTGCAGGACCGCGCAAAACATTTTTTGAAAGTTTTTAAGAAAGCGACAAATCGCTCGTGCTGAAGACAGTGTAGGATCAATCTGGATCAAAGCCAGGGTCCTTTTCGGTACTCACACTAACAAGCATGATTTCATTCATTAAGGGCTTAGCACGCCTCTCTTTCTCTCAATTTGATCAAAGTTTTGCAAATCCCGAGGAATTCCTTCCTCTTTGTTTTCACCGCAGTGTTCAAAAAGTTTTGAAAAACTTAGGTCATTACAATGACTTCAAGGCACAGAAAAGACAGAGTTCTTAGTCAAATATTGCCATCTCATTCAGAACTTCCGGCATAACTAGCACACGGCAGAAGCAAACGTGAGAGCGTGAAAATCACTGCTGTTTCATTCAAAATCTGTTAGCATAACTGGCTCCCTGGCAGAAACAGACTCAAAAGAAAGCAAAAAGACAAACAGAAAACAAAACAGTGATGTCCGAGGTAACACCCCCGGAATCACCTGACTCTAACAAAACGGGACTGACTCGGTACAACAAGACAGACCCAACTGACTCAATAAGAAAAGACTGACTCTGTACAACACAACGAGACTGACCCAATACCCAAGTCAGAAAGTACAAATTAACAACGTTCGCAAATGTGCTCAAAACAGTGCGTGCTATCCACCATATCTGGAGTTAATCAAGCGCTGCCCGCAGGTGGTTCATCCCCCGATCACATCACATTATCCCCCAAGTTCACCGATCCAATGCCGATAGACTTTGCAGAGCTTGGCACGACACTGACCCCGTTGTCAATCAAATCTTGCACTTCATGGCGAAGACGGAAGCAGTTGTTGGTAGCATGGCCAGTTTGCTGATGGTATACACAGTACTGGGTAGCATCATGCGTAGCCGGAAGAGGGTTCGGGAGAGGCCGAGGCTCAAGGGGCTTGAGATGGCCTTGTCCAACAAGGACTTGGAAAGCTTTGGATAAAGGCATGTGGAGGGCATGGAAGACCCTCTGACCTCGGGGTTGGTACTTCTGGGTTTGTGAATTTTTGCTGGGCGCACCAGCAAAGGGATTGGCAGGTGCTGGCCTAGTTTGTTGATCTCTTCCAAGCACGGGATTAGAGTTGAAAGGAATATTCTTGGTACAACGGCCCTTCTCCCGGCTTGCCCCTTGAGTCAAACTGCCCCCAACTTGAGTGGCGAAAGTGTTGTCCACAGTTTTTGCAGCAACCGCGAGCACTTGTTCTTTGTTCAGTCCCCCAGCTTTCAAAGCCTTAACAGCCAACAGAAGATGCTTATGGGGATCCATGCCTGCCCCTACCTTGTTCTTTCCACTCGCTTCCACTTTGCCAAGGGATTGGCCTTCCTCAGATGTAGCCCGCCCCAAGACTGGGGAGCCTTTTGACATGAAATTCCCAGCATGTGGTGTGGTCGATGATGGAGCCAAAACTCCAAAGGCTAAATCCGCCACTGTTCTCTGAAGATCTTCAATCATCCTCATCAGCTCGGAGGTAGTGGGTTCATGGGTTTGAGATGATTGGGGTTCAGGTGCACCCATCATGCATAAGTCCATGCTTTCTGGGATAAACACCTCAGGCTTGGGTAGATGGGCCGGGGTGATGTATATGCTGGGGTCATAGGTGGATGGCAGTGTATAGATGAGATTGAGGTAGGCGGGAAATGTTTGGTCATTGGGGCCTGAAGGTGGAGCTATCGTCCGGTTGTCGATGAGATTTTGGACCTCATGACGAAGGCGGTAGCAACGGTCGGTGCCATGGCCGCGCTGCTGATGGTACATACAGTACTTGGAGGGGTTATGTCTGGCTGGGAGTGGGTCGGGAAGAGGTTGAGGATCGAGGGGTTTGAGATGCCCTCTTTCCATCAAGACTTTTAGTGCGCTAGTCAGGCTCATATAGAGAGGGGTGAA
This sequence comes from Camellia granthamiana, assembly GCA_036172215.1. Lineage (NCBI taxonomy): Eukaryota > Viridiplantae > Streptophyta > Magnoliopsida > Ericales > Theaceae > Camellia > Camellia granthamiana. Next base: position 113,406,673 of record CM069910.1, read on the forward strand.
AGTTCTGCCCTGAGCTCGGGCTGGGCTGGCTGTTTGTAGGCTTGGTTTGGCAAAAGGGTTGGCTGCAGTGACTGTATTGATTTCAGTGGGTTCGGGAATAGTACTACTTCCAGCATTGGTACCCCTTGAAATCACCCTCCTTGTCGGTGCACTTGTTCTAGGAATGATCCCGCTGTTGAACGCATTCTCGACCTGAACCCCCAGTTCATGCAAACTTTTGAAAGTGAATAGCGGAGCCACTATCAACTTTTGCAACATATCATGCTCGAGGTTCCGCACCATCATCTGCACTTGATCCCTCTCAGAAGGGCGGCGATCTGTCATCTGTGCTGCCTTTGCTCTCCACCTCGCAACAAATTTCACAAAAGGCTCTTTTGGGTTTTGGCGGGTTGCTTTAAGCTCTTGGATGGTCATTTCAACTTGGGTATTGTAGGAATACTGATCGACAAAGGCCTCAGCCAATTCTTTCCAGTTTTGCTTCACTTTATCCTCCAACTTAGCGTACCAAGTGGCTGCTACACCGAACAGAGTTCTTCCATACAGAGAGAGTTTCTGTGGCTTAGTCAGACCCATCGGCTTTAGGACATCCAAGAAGAGTCGGATATGTACCATTGGATCCCCAGACCCGTCGAAACGGTCAATATATGGCATTTTGAAGTTGTCTGGGAGCCGTACAGCAGACTCGGTGTGCCCATCCTCAATGTCGGGAATGGAGTTAAGGCCTTGTGCCTTTCTGAATTGCTTCTCAAGGTTCGCAATTTTTACTGCGGTCAGATCAAGGTCATTAGCATCAAGGGGATAACGCCTCTCATTAGGCTGCACCAGGGGTCTGAAAACTTGGGCTTGAGCCAACCCTTCTCGAGGACTCGAACACTGCAAATCTTCAACTGGCGGAATTGGGTCAAAGTTCGGCTGGGGTCCCAAAGCTGGATGTGAGGCAGATGCCCCAGATGGGCATTGCGTTTCAACACTGGTCTCAGCCTGTATGGTAGTTCCCTGATTTAACGCTGCTACCACGGCTACAAATTCTTCCGAACCCTGTGCCATCACGGGCTGCTGATTCTGAACAAGGGTGATGTGACTGGTGACTGACGGATCAGATGAACCGGTAAGCCCTGACTGGCCTTTCTTTGCCTTGCCTCAGCGAAAGAACACTGGTTGCCCTTGAATTGAATTTCTGACCTAACAAAGTCTATCAGCACTAGTCCAATGTACCCGGGGGATTTCGGAGCCTTCTGAAGCTATGGTTCCAAGACTACCTAGCAAAAGGGAAAACATGCAGCATCTCAGCCTAACTTCACCAAAACAGATACGAGCATAGTAGGATGACTGTGCCCTCTACCGAATCCTGCCCCCAAAATTCTGCCTGTAAACTGTTACCCTCAGGTAAACTGATTCTCAAAATACTGAACTGGTGCCCGCAGGCCTGATGCCCAAAACTCGACTGATACATACATTCCCTGTAGAGGCACACTCTAACAAGCACATAACAGATAAGTGAGAGCCAAAACACCCCTATGTTGGGGTTGGGTTTCCCTGTCCTATTTTGTCAGGAACTAGGGTTTCACTACGCACGCAGCGGTTTCAAACAACCTATAAACGGGTAAGCAACCTGTCCTAGCTTGGAATGGTCACTATGGATCCGAATATGCACTAGGTCGAATGGTCGAAAAGGGTGCCCCGGTAAAACTGGGGTTTGTGTTCCCATGCTGTCAGAGCCCAGAGCCGATCAGCCTTACGGACATGACTTGACAAGACAAGCCTCCGGCAAATCGTTCGGGAATGGCATATGGCAAACACGGTGTCCTAGGCGCACCAATGCAAATGCAATGCAAAGAAACACACAAGTGTAGTCAAAACCAGATATCATGAGTTCGAGTCAAGTTCTCTAAATCCCCAGCGGAGTCGCCAGAAACCGTAACAAGTCCGCGAGGGACCTCGCTACAGTTCGGACTCGATTTGTGCCACGGTTCTAAATCTTGAACCAAAGAGTCCAAATCTGGCAAATCGTTTTGAAAACAGATTTTTTTTGAAAGAAGTGCCAAACATGGACTGCTTTGCCAGATACAGAGTCGCCACCTAAATATTTTTTAAAATGGGAAATTTAGGAAACCCTAACTCGGTGCCAAAGGCCACGTGTCCGTCATCACCAAAGTTGGCTCGGGAACTTGGGTACGATTGGGGAAGGTCACATCGTGAGCACCCCCGCTCGCCCGGTCAAAGACCGGCCTCTACTAACCATGATATCTGTTTTTGAAAACATTGTATGCTCTTATTCCGGTTATTAGCCTAGGTTACTATGTGATGCGCACAGCATACAAGTATAGACCGGGTCGTCTGTATTGGAACAAAACATTTCATGTTTGTTTGTTTGAAAATGGTTTGATGGTGCTACCCGCAGGTAGGCTAAGACGTGGATTTGCCACCCTCAGGTGGGCTTAGAAAACAGTGATGTTGCCACTATCTAGTTGGCTTAAAACAAACAGTCAATGCATTGTCCCAATCCAAATAATCCAACCTCCACCCACAGGCATTCAAGGCAGTTACATCACATAAGCAAATAGCCTCATGGCAACACCCACACGCATGCAAGGATGCTAAAGCATAAAACTCACCGAGTACTCCAAGCCAAAACAGGAACCGGTTAGAAATCATGCATGATCCTAAATGTACAGAAATGCCTAATGCAACACATGCAAATATGCAACTATAGCAGGCTCGGCTGTCTTAAACATGGCATATTGAATGCTACAACTAACACGTATTCAATTTGGAATTGAAATACAAATGCAGTTTGTATGATGCGCCGAGCCCGGTGCATGCAAAACAGATGAATGATGCAAACATGCTGTCATACTGTATGCTAATTGAAATATGCCCTAATCTACCATCATAAGCAGGTAAATAAAAGGGAGAAAGAAATGGGGGTTGGAATACATGCATCACACTCACCCACACTTATTACAGTTATGCCCCCGCGCAGAGGGTCCAAATAAATAATACAGGCCCGAATAAGAGAATAGTACAGTCCAAAATATTACAGTCCGAATAATGTACAAATTTCTAATTAATTAACAAATTAACTAAGAAAACTGTAAAACTGGCATGCAAGCCAGGGACTGCCTTGCTTCTGCTCCGGATGATGAAATGATGCATGCCCGGATGCCTTTGAGCGGAAATCCACGGCGGTGCCCCGATTAGCCTCTGTTTGCAATGTTTCTCGAAATGCGTGCCAAGTCTCGGAAGACTGCTGATTCTGGATTTTGCTGCAACAGAGAGCAGGAAAGGGGCATAGCAATGTATTTCACAAATATATGCATGCCTCGATCCTCGTGCCACCAATCACGCATACCGATGCATGATGGCCAAGGAGCCGAATTGCACAGCTCAATATAGGATGAATGTACATGAATGCTACAACAAAACCTAACTCCATCATGGGTAATCCGGAGTGTTGGTGACTTGGGAATTGAGACCCGTTCCGTCACTCGGAGCACGAAACGTGCCTCGTTTCCCGTGCCATATGCATGATATGCATGAAATGCAACTAAGATACAACCTAGTATGCACAATGCAGATGAAAATGAGATGCCTCGAAACGCGTACACACGGGCACGCGAACCGAGGTAATGCATGAATGCAATCTAAGATACAATCTAGTATGCACTATGCTGGTGAAAACGAGATGCCTCGAAATGCGTGCACACAGGCACGCAAACCGAGGTAATGACACACGCGATATAATGAGACTAAAAATGGCATGACAATGTAATATGGGCTTATACCAACATGAGTGAGCCTCAGCCACACTCACACAGGAGGCCAATAGATGAAAAAGATGTGCCTCGAAATGCGTGCACACGGGCACGCGAACCGAGGCAATGATATAAGGGCATGAAAATGCAAAATCGGGCTTACACTAATATGAGAGGACCTCAGCCGCACTCACATAAGATGCCGTCGGATAAAAAAATGAAGTGCCTCGAAATGCGTGCACACGGGCACGCAAGCCGAGGCGGTGGCATACGCAATGCAAATGATATGGAAAATGCAAATTGGGCTTACACTAACATGAGAGGGCCTCAGCCACACTCACATAAGAGGCCTAGAGATGAAAATGAAGTGCCTCGAAATGCGTGCACACGGGCACGCAAACCGAGGCATGGCCCGAAGGCATGAAACGGCCTGAAATATGATATACAATGAGACTAAAATGAGATGTCTCGAAATGCGTGCCCACGGGCACGCAAACCGAGAAAAAGGCATACGGAATGCAACAAGGCTAAAATGGGATATGCGATGCAATATGGGCTTACACCAACGTGAGAGGGCCTCAGCCACACTCACACGGGAGGCCATCGGATAAAAATAAGTGCCTCGAAATGCGTGCACACGGGCACGCAAACCGAGGCAATGGCCCTAAGGCATGAAATGGCATAAAATTAGACATGGCATATGAAAAATGCAAATTTCAGCAGCCAAAATGATGCAAAAACAGCCCCCGAACTATAGCAAAATTACACCCGATGCCCGAAATGCTATGCTAAGTACCCGAAACGGCCTACAGCCCTACTAAACATGCACAATATGGACATAACATGTAAAACAGTAGCAAGGCAGCCCCTAAACTAGCATTTTTTCAGTACAAAGTATGGCCAAACAATGATCACAAGTATGGCAAAAATAGCATGCAAAAATGGGGGAAAAGAGGGGAATAATGAAGCAAGTGGTATATACAATGCTCAAACTGAAAAACACAGTTCTACAACATTAAAGAGGGGCCAAAAATATGCACATTTACAAGAGATGACATCCCCCAATTCAGTATGTAGATAGGCTAAACATAACATGCAAAATAATGAGCCAACAAAGGCTATAACATGAGGTACCAAAAGCATGCATCAAAAATCCTTGGACCCTTAACAAGACATGAAGAATGGGTCATTTTAAGACACTTTCTAAGCCTGATGAAGGCTGAAAACAGAAGCCAAGAAAGCCTAACAAAGCATGCAATTTTACGGAATCAAAGATGGTGTTACATGAAGTACCAAAAGCATGTACCAAATGGCCTAAGACCCTTAACAAAACATGAAGAATGGGTCTTTTTAAGACACTTTCTAAGCCTGATGAATGCTGAAAACAGAAGCCAAGAAAGCCTAAAGGGGCATGCCAAATAGGAGTAGAACATGAATTCAAAGCAAGTGGCATGTAGAGCATGAAAACCAGGTTGAGCCCTTCTTTAATGTTGAAGAGGGGCTCAAAATAAGCACAATATTAGTTCATGAGATGCTCCAAATCAGATCACAAATAGGCCAAATAAATCATGCAATTTTACGGAAAATATGGAGGATTACAAAGAAAGTGCATGATAGAGAGGCCAAACATGATTGAGCCCTTCTTCGAAGTTGAAGAAGGGTTCAAAATAGGCCCACTCACAGTATATATCAGGTTCGAAAATAGATCACTCAAAAGCCAAACAAAGCATGCAATTTATTGGCCTAAAGAATGGTATTGAAAGAGGTGCATCATGGAGACACCAAACAGAGCTGAGCCCTTCTACAAAGTTGTAGAGGGGCTCAAAATAAGCCTAAAACCAGTAGGGGTCGGAGCCCAAAACAAAAGGCAAATAGGGTAAAGAATTGACTCAAAATTGTGCTCAAAAAAAGGAAATAGAGTCTTACCCTTGAAGATCTAACTTTGGTGGCTTCTTGGCTTCAATTTGTTGGTCCTTAGCCTTTGAAAATCACTCCTTTGCTGCTGAAATGGAGATGGTGATGGTGGTGCTTAGGGTTGATGAAGAGAGGAGCTAGAAACTTGAAGCTTTTTAGGGTTTTTGGCTATGGAAATGGAGGTTTTGGAAGAGAGGCTCTTGAGATGAAATTTTCTAACCTCAACCAAGGAGCTGTCCAGCCCCTTAAGAGGACCAAAAAGGGTGTAAAAGGGGAGGGAAATGCATCCAAGCTTTCCCTCCCAAAATATCCCCCGGAGGACAGGGATATTTTGAAAAGCAGCTGGACAGCTGTAAAGGGTTCAAAAGCAGAAAGCTGGCCGGCCAGGTGGATTTCTTGAAGGTGGCCGCCCGGCCACCCCAGCTGGTCGGCCAGCCACTCCCCCTGGCCGGCCGGCCATGGCCAAAAAAAGAAGTGAAGAATTGCTGGCCGACCACCATGTTTTGGTGTCCTCCCAGGTGTGTAGAACAAGGTTCCAAGGTTGGAATTTGGCAACTCTGAAACAGGAGTCACAACATTGAACTTGAAGGAGAGGCTCAAAAATGAAAGTAACAATTACTGGCCGACCAGTACTTTTTAGGGTCCTCCCATGTGTGTACAACACAAATATGTAGTCTCGGCTCGAAGAAAATATCCCTAGGGTGTTCAACATTAGCCCGGAAGTGAGCAAAACGGACGCTGGAGGAGCGAAACTGGTTTTTCTGAGACAATTGCTGTCCTCCCACCCTCGAGTGATCTTCCTGGTGCTAAAACAGAGGTACCTGCCAAAATTGAACAAAAACTAATGCAAGACGAAAGCTCGGGGACCAAAACCACGCGGTTCGGGGTCCCGGAAATGGGCTGCAGACACCGAAAGTGGTGTTCGGCCACGAAGTGGGTATCAGAGGCCCCAGTGTCCCTCGGAATGATAAAACAGAGGCACTTGCCAAAAATCGGAGAAATCGGAGATGGTTGGGCGGTCCCGAACCGAGGCACACGGCCTGACGGTCCCGAAAACTGGGAACCGGGCTCCGAAATGGGCAAAATGGCCTACGGCCACGAAAAGTAGCCCACGGCCACTGAGAGATAGTCTACGGGACCACTCCCTCCCCTCAGGAAAGAAAACAGAGAAAACCGAGTCTGGTTCGCAAACCGAGGCAGGGCACGAAAGAGAGTTCGGAAGTCCGGAGGCAGGGCGCACGGCCGCGACTCTGAGGCTTCTGAACGAGCACAGTATGCAACATCACCGAGCGCTCAATCGATGACATCTGAGTCTTAAGGTCGGTCAAAAATGGGGTGTCTACACCGATTGAGCAACTCAGAATTGGAATATGTTCTGCTGCCGAAAACGTAGAGTAAGACGGCGCGTATCGCAAAAGATTATGGGCCGCCCTCCCTTGTTTATGCCAGTTTGGACGGCCAATGAACTGTAGAGCGACTTTAATGTCCGCAAGTACAACGTCGTTGGAAGAAACCAACACTTTCTTCAAATTGCTACCTGCAAAAACAAAACGGTAGACACATGGAAAGAAAGCCGAATACAAATAAAATAGTCGGAGAAACTAGTGTAAGCTATACGGCCACCTGGTTCGCCTTTTTTCCTTGGCACGGGATCTAGGCGATCTTCACCATCGCCGAATTCCCAGTTGCCTCGGACAATGACCATCACGTCGTCAACACGCTTGCCAGAGTTTGCAAGCATAGTCACTAGGTGATGTTCGGTATCTTTGGCCTTGAGAAAATAGCGTCCTAGCCGGCCAGTAGACTTGGCCAAGGCATAACAATGCCGAATTGCAGGTATGCCTAAGTTAATCCTAAGACAACAGTTCAACTATGTAATCCCCATTATGATGCGGAAAAAATTCACGTTAGGCTGGGAAGGAATTAGACCCCAGTGTCGAAGGACGGCTCTTAAAAATGGGTGAAGGGAAAAACGGACTCCACCCTCAGCAATCGATAGGAAAGGAAAGATGATTGTAATCTCATCGGTCCTCGCCATATTAGTGGTGCTGTCTACCACAAGTGACAGATGGACGTCGTCGGGGATGGAATAATGGCGTCGAAAGTCGAAAATTCGATCCGCAGAAAGGAGCTCTTTCAATTTTTTTGCCATCACGGCCAGCTTAAGGGTTATGCAAAACTGAAAGTAAACAAGGAAACGGCGTTGGGAGTAAAGGAGAAGAAAACTTATAGGAAGCAGAAGATATAATGAGAGACAGGAGGAAATTGCAGAGATCGCGAAGTGAAGAAGTTGAACTAGAAGGCGAGCCAAAAACTTTGAATATTCAGAGTATACATTCGAAGAGACAGAGTTTTAAATCACATTAAATGAAGGACGCGTAGGAAGAGGCGGGAATTCCGCCGAATTTTTGACTTTTCAAGTTCGAAACCAAACACGCCGACTAACTGGTATTAGTGGGGTGTTTGGGGGGCAATTGTGGGAGCCGGATAAAAGTGGACGCAGATAGGCCAAATAGACATTTAGATAATCGGTACATGTTATACTCGCCCCCGTCTTGTACGTTTTGGATGTCGAATAGATTAGTCGGCCAAAAACCCAGTTGAACGAGGGGCCGATTGGAAGATGGAATACGACGAAAGAAGGGCCAAGTGAGCAATCACACGACGGATTAGTAGTGGGCCCCATCCTAAGGACTGGGAGTGTATATAAATAGAAGAACAACAACCAATGAGAGGTATGTGAGAACGCTTAACTTAAGATACAAGCAATCGAGAGAATATATACTGACTTATCCGTCGGAATGCTAATTCCGGCACTCCCGACCGGAGTGTTCATTATTTTTCGGGTTACTAGCTGAGGATCTCGAGTGCCCCATTGGATCCAAAGAGTATTTCCAGAACCACTCCTCCACAAATATCACTGCCCCATAGATTTTAAAAGGGTACCATTTTGTTATCTATAGTCAAATCATTAATGAGAGATATTTGATAATGCATATCACAACACCATGGGTGAAATGTAAGAACTATAAGACCAACCAATTCTTATAATAGAAAATGTTTGGAAGCTACTTAACATGATATAGTAAGACAAACATACTTGAATTGTGGAAGTTGAAATGTATGAAATTGTAAAAAGATATCGCCCTGGTATGAAATTATTTAGGAGTGAACTCTCTAGTGTGCTGGTTTGCGGGAAGTTTTTTGATGTTCCATTTAAGCTTTGGATAGAAGATGGTTTCAGCTATGTGGCGAATGTGATTGGCAGTATACTCGATCCCATTGTAGGCTTATTTTTCCAAAGCGTGTGTATTGAAATTTAAGCAAATAAGGAGATTCCAAATTCCTTCATACTTAATTTAGGTCATGAAGACCCTTATGAAATTAGAGTTGAAGTGTCAAGAAAACCCCAAAAATGTGATGAGTGCAAGGCTTTTAGTCATTAACCAAAGCTCATGGTTTCTAGTTCCTCAACCAAACAAGAATGGTTAGTTAAAAAGGATAAAGGGGAAACAAAACCCAGTGAATGGGCAGAAAGCCAAAAAGAGACATGGTAAGGATGTCATGCATGCTTGACCAAAGAAAAAGCTTGAGGTGTGACCTCTACGTCCACTTATCCAACTTCATCAAATATTTTTGATGTGTTATCAGCATGTGTTCCAAATGAGATTCCAGGGGTTGAGATGAAAAGTAATGTTGTGTTTGGTTGGGGAACTTAGGAAGGGATTTGGAATTGAAATGGAAATAGAAAGAGAAAAGGTAGGTGAAATGTAAATAAAATATACCTACATTTCAACTAATTTCACACACCTTTTCCCTTTCCCTTTCCAAATCCCTTCCCAAATCCCTCAACCAAACACAGCATAAAGGAAAAAAATAGAGGAAAGATGTGAGTATTTCTTATAAGGAAAATGCTACGGATGATATGATATACAAATAGTGACAGTCACAGAGCATACTATTTCTGTGTTAAGTCCAAGAGTAGAAAAAGGTAATGGATTATAACTTGAAGTCGGAAAAACTAGAAAAACAAATGTTAAAGTTTCCACGGCTCTAATAGCAAATAAGCAGCCACAGAAGGAACTACAATCACGAAGGAGAAAACAAGATCCCTGAGGAGACTACAAAGACATGATATTATTTAGCACACAAGAACTACATAATACAAGCTTCGGGGAGAGATAGATGGCCCTCTAGCCTCAAAACACTCTTTTTATTGCTAATAAATAAATAAATAAAAGAAGCCAAGGATGAAACTAAAAGGATAATGGATGCCACTCCTTTTAGAGATGAGAACAAAAGGAAACTTAAAGAGAAATTCAAATTCTAATGTTTGGTTGAGTTTTCAAAATCTATTTTTGAAAATTTACAAAACCTAGTTTGGTGAAAGAAAAAAAAAAATTCACTATTTTCATATAGTTCTCTCTTTTTTGGGGGCGGAAATAATTTTAAAAAATTCAAAAATAAACTAGATTGGTGCTTTTTTTTTCTTTTTTTTTTTTTTTGTCAAACTAATTTGTAATTTTTTGAAAAAATTTCAAAAGCAAATTCTAAAAACTCAACCAACAAATTGCAAGGGAAAGGAAGTCATGCCCAAAGCCTTCTAGGAAGAGTTCACACTCTAATTGATATAACGAGATGTGGGCTAACGGTTCTATTTGTTTATTGTATAGTTCTTGAGTTATATATGCCTACTACTGAGCCTCTGGGTTGTGAGAAGAAGTGTTTTGGATGGGTGCGGTTTGTTTGTTTATATTTTGGTTTTCATGCTTTGGCCTAGTCCCTCGAGCTGTGAGGGTTTTACTTTCTTTGTTTGGTTAGGTCTTGTTTTTATGTTGCCCAAGAGTTGTGTTGCCTCAAAGGTTTATTTTTTACGGACACTTAGGGTCATGTCCCAAGCCTCATTACATCTCTCTTTTTTGGTAATCAAATTGCTCACTTACCCCACACACACAGAGAACAAAACTGAGAATCTGAGATAAATAAGACAAAAATGTAATAAACAGGGGGGGGGGGGGGGGGAAACAACACTCAATTAGTACACATTAATGTGTGTTTGGGAGGGGAAAGATTAAGTACACACCTAACATTTGGCATAATGCACAAAGAGATGGTCTCAAGCCTTGAACCCACAACCTCAAGATTATTAGGCCAAGTCTTAACCATTAAACAAGAAGTAGCAATATAAAAATAAACTAGGTGAACGTAAATTCGAATGGTTTGACTGTTACTAGTAACTACACAAATGATAAAAAGTGGCATCATTGACATTGAGGATGTTGTTGATGAGTGCAAGCTTGTAAGCTCTTTGTACTCATTTCATTGCTTCGAGTAAGGTTTTCACACCCCAAAACTTCATTTTTTTTTATAAGTTCACATGCTATAAATATATAAGTGCATAAATTTGTTCTTAGATTTTATGTTGAGTATGTTAAATTTTAGTTGCTAGGACGAGTTAGGAAATTTGTGTATATGCTAGAGTCCTAGACATAGTGTAAATTTAATTTTATGTGCAAGGCATGATCTCATATTTGGTAACTAACGATTTTTTTGCAATTGAAATGAATTTAGGTTAATTTAGAAAATGTGTTGGTGGTTAAGGCATTTTTTATTGAAATTAAATTGTGGTGCAAACTTATGTATGTAAACTTATATTTCCAAATATGGATTTGTTTGAGCTAGAATGTGATTAATGTTGTTATGTATGTTTACTTATGTGATACAGCTCAGGAGAAGAATCTGATAAAAAGTTTAGCAACGCCAGAGTTAAAAGAGGAGTTCCAGGACCTAACCAATTTATTTATCTTATTCTTAATCTTAGAGAGCATTAGAGTTCTATTTGATGATTTAAGTGAGTGTTTTATTATGCTTTTACCGTATAGGATTAATGGAAAAGGATTTTGCGACTGTAGTCATGGATTTAATGGTATTCATAAGGGTGACAAAATAAAGATTTGGTACTCAATTGTTAATATGTATAGAGATTGTCAGAAAAATAGCCACTTCGGGATTTTTGTTCATCTACTGCTATTGATGCTTGCTTCGGTGAATTATCAAGTCTTTTTCTCAATACTCTATTGTGTTTATTTTTTCTATTTTTCTCTCTTTGTTGCTTTTTTACATTAAAGTAAGTTTCAAGTCCTTAGAAACTGCTTTTACACTTCAAGGTAGGGAGAGGGCAGCTTGACAAAAATTAACACTTTTTAGTAGATTTGACCCAGCAAATGGCAGCCCTTGCATGGGAAGTGCAAAAACTTCCAAAAGGAGCTACGATTCAGTTTAGGATATGATATACAGGCTTCAATGTCCAAAAAAGTAGAGATAAACTCATTCCATGAGGAAGAAGAGAGGCCACCACCTAGGTCTATTTTGTGGAACATCATCAAAATTCAAAATTCAGAGTCTATAAATTGCCACATCATTATGAGTTTTAAAATACTGATGTATTAATGTGGCTCTTTTACAATCATTGATTATGATGTAGAGATCTCCATTTCCTGCCTGCAAGGGGGAGGATTTCAACCGAGCACTTGAAGTGGAATGTGATGTTTCTCAAGTCAGTTTGGTAGAATCTTAGCCAACGGAATAAACCTATTGCATTTTAAGCAAGAAGTTAACGACGCAAGGAAATTGTATTAATGTGGAATTTTATGTTGTGGTGCAAGCATTGTAGCTTACAATTTTGTCCTTAAGCATGAGGATAGTTCACAAAACCATGTTGCAAATGCATTGAGTTGTAGAATGATTTAATACTTTATGGTTGAGGTAATTGAATCTGATGCTATTAAAGGTGTTTATTCACAGAATCTTTTTCAAACTCGTTGTGAGTCAAATATGGGGAAGATGGAAATTTTCTAATCCAAGAGCAACAGGAAGGGGTATAATCCATCTTAGGCAAGATAAAGTTGTTCTCTTCTTGGAAGACAAATGTTATAGGCCAGTATATGGAGGGATGTTGGACAGACGAGCAATAGGTGTCACACTCATCAGTTAGCTACGGGCCAGTCACAAGATAGTGACTTCCCAATTGCAACTGTTAATTGTGATCATGTGAGTATTGGTTTTGGGCTACTTTTACCTAGGCATAGCACCAAGCACGATTCAATTATGCTGGTGGTTGATCAGTTTCTTAAGATGACCCATTTTATTCTATGTACTCGAACTGCCATGTATTATTGGCGGTCGAGATACCGTAGGAAGTACGGGTGTAAAATAGCCGACCAACTGATAGGGTTTTTATCAGTTTTGGTTCGGTATCCTGCTTTTGTATTTTGGAGACACAGTGAATCAAAACCAACAGAAATCCCATTTACCCATTTCAAATCTATTATTTAATGCATTAGTGCATGATTATACATAAAGTTTGCCAGTTCTGTCGTACTATACTGTAAAACTCATCCTACTCATGAATCCCATTTACTCTCTCTCTCTCTCTCTCTCTCTCTCTCTCTCTCTCTCTCTCTCTCCATTATTCTCTGCTATCACTTCCCTCTGCTCTTCCTCATTGGACAATGACTGTCTGCAATGCTACTATTTCAGTCCATCAATGGTGGAATCATAGTCATTCATGGAGATCTTCATGTAGGTGGCATAGTCAGGTTTGGTAGTGCCTTCCATGAAGAAATCAAAGAGGGAAAGCGATTAAGCAAAGGGCAATATGAGAGCAAATGAGAAGCATATGAGAAAATTTAGACATAAGGTGTGCTTTTTTCATCCTTAGAATGGAATTTTTTGTTGGTAGTTTTTATGAAGTATGATTATCAAATTAGAATTCTAAAATTGTTTTGTTCTAATATTCACTATTTATGTTGAATTTTGGGGAAATGGAATTCAGGTTTGATTTGTAAAACTGAAACTTCATATGCAAATTGGTTTAATCGGTGAAATACATTGTTTAGTTATGTTAACTGATGTTGGAATTCAGGTTTGAATTGCCAACCTGGTAAAATAACTTGAACTGAACCACACAATTCAAAAATTGAAAGATCAATTATATGACTAGTATCTATTAGAAGAAAAAAAAGATGGATTGATCAAGCGGAGCTAGCTGAAGGAAGGGCGCTAACACGAGTCAGTTTCTGTGCCATTTTATAGAACTGATGCTGGACTAGGGGGTCGTCATATGTTTTAGGTGAGGTTTTCTGAAAGAGCGTCCACATCTCCAACGGTACCGTAAGGACAAAACAAAAACATTTGTCTTGACTCTTAACCTCAAAAAGAAAGACCCTTCGGTAGGGGCCACTTTCTCCTATCTTTCAGAAGAGTGAGGATCTCCTGCTAGATTAGAACCTCCTCCTCACCTCTCACACACCCAAACTGATGTTTGCCACAATTGACTAGCAAGACTTGGGGGGCTAGTGCAGCTTGGTATGAAGCCATAGTGTGGTTTTCAGATAGTTTCATGGCCAATATTGTGTTCGGGGTGTGGTCTTCGAGTAGTGTCATGATCCATTTTGAGAATTGAGAATCATGTGGCTTAGTGGCTAAGAGCAAAGTCTAATCATGGTGTGGATGATGTCGTCACCTCGACCAATTGACAACAGGCACTTATCTTGATATCATTGACATCATAAGATCCTCATCAGATTATCATAGAGAAGAATCCTAACTTGATCACAAATAATTTCTATTTCAATTGCAACACAAGGCCCACTTACATACTAAAAGGACTTCAACTTTATCTCAATCTCTGTTTTTTTTTTTTTTTTGAAGTAACTTTACCTCAATGTCCTCTGCTTATAAAAGGAAGGCTCCTGCCCTCATTTGGATCATATATTCACCAACTATTCCTTTGGGTCCTACACTGCTTGTGTTGCTCTTTACTCATAGTAATCTCCATCATCTCCAACTAAACGTTTGCAGTATCCATTTCTCCAATGCTTACATTTGGGCCCTCTACACACCACGAAACATAGAAAAGGCTAATTCCTTAGAACATCTAATAGCCATTAAATGCCATAAACAAGAGGGAAAAGAAGACCCAAGAGACAATCATTTTTATTCAGCTAGAAAAATAGGCAAACACCACTGAATGCTGGCTACATCCTATGCTAATTTTATTCGGAATGAATTTACAACTCTTCTTAGGTTTTAAAAAAAGAAAAACGGTTACACTGTTGAATGCTAGCCACATTCTATGCTACTAGTATTCTGATCGATTTTACAACTTTTCTATGGTAAGGAGGATGTTGTAACATAGAGCACCAAATATCGCTCCTTCTACTACTTTGTTGTCTGTAGTAAATAGAATGTCTACAATATCATGGTATCATATGATGTAAGTTTGAGGGCCATGACATGAAATTGTTGACATTACAACCCAGCTATAACTGAAAGGTCAACTTCAATAATGTTTCCAATGTTTTAGAAAGACAAAAAAAAAAAAAAAAAAAACCACAAACAAAAAGTTACATGAAGAAATTAAAACAAGGAGATTTCTATGAAAAAGTGATGCAGAACAAATTTTTTGTTGTAAATCAACTCAATAAAATCCTGAACTCTTGCTCTTTAATACCAGCACGAATTCATTTTTTTAACATTCAACTGGCCAATCCCTAGTTTAATCCTAGCAGCAAATATCCTAGACTTTAATTGCAAATTTTTCCAGAACAGTTTTTATAGGGAGGCTTATGTGTAAGTCCAAATAGGTAGATTTATTATCCAATAAGCTCTATGATAATTAATGGCATTTTTCATTAAACACTATTAAAAAAAGTCACCAATTGTCAATTTTCAGCAATAGTTTTAAATTTGTCATAAAAAAAAATGTCACTAATTATAAGTTTTAGAGACAATTTAAAAAAATTGTCACAAAAATAGTCACTAATTTTCACCTTTCAATAACAATTTGAAAAATTCATCACAAAAAAGTCACTATTGTAAGTTTTAGCAATAATTTATAAAAACGACGACAAAAAAATCACTGTCAATTTTTAGCGATATGCAAAATATCATCACAAAAAATTATATTTAGCAACAATTTTACTAAGACTTATTTTCAATAGGACATATTAGTAATTTATCTTTTATAGTAGTTTCACTTATTGCAACCCTAGCCTACAAATTCATCAATTTTGGTTCTTCGTTTTATAGGTTGCACAAATACCATAAGTGGTGTTTACAGGAGTCACAACATTAATCATATGCATAGAAATATAATACCTTAAATTAAGGAGACAAAATGAAAGCCGGAACAAATATACATTATTAATCCAGAAATGCCTGATGTGCCGAAAGTTGTATTTGAAAGACAAAGGTACAGAAACAGTAGTCAAAAGTATGAGCAAAGACATGCACACACTGGGAAAACAAATCATCTCCAAAATAAGCACATAACAAGGCCTCAATCAACGCAAAACAATACCAGACAAGGCCAATATCACGAGCAGAAATAGTAGCCCATCGATCATCTTAATTCTTCAATACACTGCAGGTACAACAACCATCAGAATGACGGCTTAAAATACTAAACCAAAAGAGAAGGAAATCTGAAAAATCAAATGTTGACCAAACAATCAAATTTCAGCCCAGACAAGTACGAGAATCAATCTGACGATTGTTATTTAATTGAAATGTACAAAGGTAGTGAAAAGAGAGATTAACAGGAGAAACTGAATCAAGCAAGAAGAAGATCCAACTAGTTTACAAGTTCAATTATCGGCTTCTAACTATATGTTCACCCATGCATGAAATTATTTTCTAGAGTCCATTAAGCATGTCAGCTACTACCAAAAATTAGATAAAACATTTCCTTTCCATTTTTTTGAGAAGTGAAACTTACTTGTATAGATAGGTGGCAATCCCAAGAATTATGCACAACAATATTATATCAATACAGAAATTTTGACTGGACCTCCGCTGAAACAAATCAAAACTTTCTGTCAAATCCAGCAAAGAGATCTACGACATAGCATAGCGCTCTCTCTCTCTCTCTCTATCTCTCTCTCTGCAGCACACAAAGTGATGCAAATCTACAGAAAATACAGTGGCAGCTCAATCACCTAGTTAACAATATCCTTAAGTCTCACATTGGTGTTCTTAAGGTCAGATGCCACCTTGTCGACCTGTAGGATGTAAAGAAATACACCATCAATAATTTAAGAATACTTGTAGCTTCAGATGTTACCAGTACAGGATGTGTTCTCAAACCTCAGTGTCAATCTCATCCATTAAAGGAACTTGCCTATCCATTTCCTGTATGAATTGCAGAGTCATAAATTGATGTGCACAAAATGGGACAAAGCAACAGATGCAAATGCACAAGGCAGTAGCAAACCTCATTCAAATCATGGGCCATGTTTTTCAATGTATCCAAACCTTCTGATATCACTTCCAATCCTTGATCCTGTGTGAACATCAAGTAAAACACATTATTTTTATTTTTTATTTGGAATCAATAGAACAATGAATGCAAAAACCATAGAAGAACAAATCCTCATCAGAAAGAAAAAAAATCATATTTCCCTGCAATTAAAAAAAGAAAGGTATTCAACTCTAAAGAATTACATGCCTGCTTCATTTTCCACATTTTATATTCTTGCCCGAATTATTCACTGTTGAACTGTCCATCTATGATCCAAATGAAACAAATAATTGAACAACAAATCTCAACTAAGTGCATCCCAGAAAAAAGAAAAAATGAGGGGAAAAAAAGAGTAGAATAAAGGCAACCAATCACCTGAATCAAACTTGATTTCTGTGCGGGAAGCTGAAACTGTCCAGCCTCCTGATTGTTTGGGAGCAGCGGCAGTCCCATCTGGTATGGTTTGAATCCTATTTGGCAGACTAAGGACCAAATCATTACAGGCAGCAAGTTCTTCTGTCGAAAGCCCCTTAACCTGAACGCAAGATTTATTATTGATGCAACATCTGTCAAATGGTTAAACAAATCTAATAGGCTTTAGAAGCTTAAGACAAAGGCCATGGGTACCATGGGTACCACGGTTATCAAGACGCTTTTTCAGTCAAAAGGAAGGGGCCCATGGAAGTTTTGAGAGTCTCCAATTATAATAATATGAAGTTTGTTTGGACGTAGCTGGACAGATTTACATGTAATTTAAATCCCAAGGGGTTAGCCGAGCAGTGAAGACTTGAGGATAAGATTCAAGATCTCGACTTCGAGTCACTCTAAGGGGCTACTGGAGATTTGTCTGGTCGTTAATTTCAGAGCCTTAGAATTAGTTGAGGTGCACACACGCTGGCCCAGACACCCAGTTATAAAAATAAAAATTAAAAATTAAAAATTAAAAAAAAAAAAGATTTACATGTAATTTATTAGGTTCTAAGGGTTGAGTTAAGTGTATTTCAGTAGTTTTCAATTTTCCTGAACACAAGTCATGAGGGTCGCCAATGAGTCGTATTATCGTTGAAATATTTTTGGGTCTTTCCTATAGTATAAGAAGCACGGACACGGACACGTGACACGATACGGATACAACACGGATACGCCGACACGTTAATTTTAAAAAAATGCAGGACACGACACGTGATGGACACGCATGAAATATATAATTTTATATATTTATATATTATATATAAACATATCATTCAAAGATAATAAAAAATACAATATGACACTAATTTTTATAAATTTATATGGATTTTGTTTTATTATTGTATCTGAAACTGTTTTGTTCAAACTTGTAATTAGTTTTACATGTGTCTAATCGATAGACACGTGTGTCCTCTAAATGTCCAAAGAGTATCCGGGTCTTTAAAAAAAATTAAAAAAATAGGACACGTTTTAAAGAGTGTCGGAAATGTGTCCAAAGAGTATCGGTATCCGACACAGACACGACACGGATACGTCATCTTCTTTGAAGTGTCCGTGCTTCTTAGCCTATAGTTTACAGTTGGTTCACAATATTTTAATCACTAAGGTTTATCATTCTTATTTGTGAGTCAAAATTCATAATGGAAATACGAGAAATATAGCATCCTACAAATACTATTTTTTTTGTTTTTGGGATAAATAATCAGACTTTACTAAAATCCTACAAATACTATTGTAATTCCTCAATTCGATGGAGTTGAGCTCTAGAGAATTGGAGATTATATATTTTTTATGTGTTTTGCTTCACCCTTATCAGGGTAAGCTTTTCTTGCTTCCTCTACTTTAATTCTTCCTTCTCCTTATTTTCACAAAAACTTAAAGTTAGTATTCACAGGTCACTGTTCACAGTCCTCGAAATGGATATTTCAACCCAAAACCCTAACAAATCAAGCTTAAAAAATTCAACAAGCTGTCACTTTTGAAACCCAACCAAATTTAGAACATTCTAACATAAAGATAGAATCATTAGTTCCCCAAAACTGTTGAACAATCAAGTCAACCTCAGTTCTATGATTTCAAAAATATCACATAACCACAAAATTCAAATTCAATAAAGTCAAAGCAAATTATCAAATTATACATTTCTACTATAAAATCAACAGAATAATTTCAAAGAGATCGAACCTTTTTTATAGCCAATCTCTCCAATTTAGGGACTTCCTTAAGCAACCGAGCTTTGCTGCGTCGAATCTCGGCATTGATAGCAACTGCAGAGGCCCTAGAAAAAAGAACTTTTTGAGAGAGAGCTGGAGAGCGGCGTCGATGTTGGAGTCGACGGCGGCGTAGAGGCGGGCGAAGGCGTCGTCGACGGCAGAGAGGTTGAGATGTTTCTGCTTGTCGAAGTCGTACTTGTATTTCTTGCGGATCGCGTCGACTCTCGTTAGGATTTGGCTTTTAAATAAGTAATTTAATAGATTAAAGTTAAAATTTAACTTTTAAATAAGTTGTCAAATTGGCCCCATATTTTACCCGTTTTTAGTTTAATTTAACTCAAAAATATATTTATTGTATTTAGTTTTAATTTTTTTAAAAGCCAATAAATATACAAGAATTAGGGGTGTAAATCTAACCTGGTCCATGTCGGGCCTCGTAGCTCCCGCCAAAATTTGGATTGGGTCGAGTTGGCTCGCGGGTCAAAAATTTAGGCACAACCACAAGCACATGCCCAAGCCCAGGGATATTCGCTCCTTGAGAGGGCCGGTGAGTCAGCCCTCGGGCTTGCCCCGTGGGCTTGGGCCTAGCCTCGGGCTTGGGCCAGGCTTAAGCGGGCCTAACCATTTTTTTAAAAAAAAAAATTTCTACCGAACTTTTATTATTTTTTACTAAAAAACACACTAGACCTCGGGTGGGCCTTGGGCCGGGTCTTGAGTGGGCCTTAAGCGCGCCGTTAGGCTAAGCCACGGGCCGAGTCGGGTTTCAAAATGATGGCCCAGGCCCATGGGGTCAGGCTGGGCTTGAGCTCGGGCCGAAACAGACCTAAACGGGCTAGACCCACCCCGGGCTGCGGGCCATTTTTACACTCCTAATAAATAATACAAAAATATATTATATTTTTATATTTTTTATTTTTGGTGTTTAGTAAATTTTTTTTAGATTTTTTCACAAACATTATATTTTAAAATATATTTATGATAAATGTATCTAAAAATTAAAAAAAAAATTACTTAAAATATTAAAAAAATTCAATGAAAACAAAAAAATACAAAAAATAAAAAATTTCAATTTTTTAAAAAATAAATTCTGAAAAGTGAAACCAAACAAACTAATCTCTTTCAAGTTTATAAATATACACATAAATCTTTCATGGTTTTGAATAAAATGTAAAATTAATGGAAGTCGTTATAGATAACAGTGCGTGTAGCTCAATATTAGTTAAGAAGCGTGGTGACATTATTAAGGATATAATTTGAAATCAAAATTATTATAATGCCCTCCTTCCCTTACGAGTGCCTCTATTTACACATCACATTTCATCTCAAGGTACACCATTAATTAGTTTATTTTTTATTGCAATATTAACCTAATGTAAAATGACCACAAATGATAAAGGGTTATGATACACACCTTACGTAATACACACCAATTACTCATTGCACACTACACCCAATTTTGATTTTTTATTTTTCACTCAATACACACTATCAATTTTTAAATATTCCCAAAATATCCTCATCTTCTCTAACCAAAACCATAACCATAACCATAACCCTAACCCTAACTCTACCCCGCAGCCGCCGCCGCCGCCGCCATCGTCAACCATTGGCATTAGCCATCTTACCTCTTTGCCACCATTACCTTCCGATCGACACCATTCCCTTTTTGTTTTCATCCCTAATCCATTTGCGTTCTTGCCGTGGCAGCAACTCGTGTTGCCCTTTCCTTCACTGCTGACATTGAAACTCGTAATAAAATTTGTGTTGTGTGGATTGAGAAATTCGTATAAAGGTTAAAAATGTAATTGACTAGAAAGACAAGATGTAATAAATTTTTTTAAGGAAATGGAAGATTGAAGATCGTGGGTGCGGTGTGTGAGTGAGTAAGGATAAAGATGTAAGATTGTGAGTGGGGTGTGTGAGTAAGAGTAAAGATGGAAGATTGTGGTGTATATTGAGCAAATTTCTTATTTATCAAATTACTAAAGTTGTGCCTTGAGTAGTAGTGTGCCTTGAAATGAAATGTGGTGTGTAAATAGAGGCACTCTTCCCTTACTTTATCACCAACAATTTGTGTATTGCGTATCATCACAAAGAACCCAACCCAAAATCACAATTGCTCTAACACCACTGCCACACAACCCATGGCCCATCAAAACACTACCATCATCACTCCCCACAATTTCCTATTAACACAACATAGTCATACACACACACACACACAGATATATATAAACTGGAAGAATCAGTCATCACATGGTGGCCATAAAATTATTTTTTCCAGAACCTTCTTTCATTCAAATAAATTAGTGATTTAATGGCTTGTTTTAAGAAATTACTTAAAAGTTAACCTTTTAAGTTTTTTTTTTTTTTTTGAATTTTTTTGAAAAAATGTGTAAAAAAAATAAAGAAGTGATATGACCTAAAATAATTAACTTTTAGCCAAGTTCTCAAATTATAATTGTTGTAATGCTCACCAGATTCCAACCAAGACAAAAGGGAGTAATTAGTTTGAACTTTATAATTGAAGACATATTCCAGTAGAAGTACTTCAGTCAAAGCTTCATAATGCAAATAACAAAATAATTTGACAAAATTAATAACATTGACAGTTTTACTGGAAGAAGAAAAAAATTATATATATACATCCAAAAAATTATATATATATATATATATAATAGAACAATGGGCTTCATGTTTTCTTCAAAAATTACATTGCCTTGTGAATCAAACCTACAATCTTCGCTGTTGAAAGGGTTGTACGCTTGAAGATGATGATGGTTGCTTTGGAGCAGGCATAAAATGGATGTCTTGGGTTAGAAACGAAACAGTGTAAAGGGGTTGAATTATTGTCGTGAGTTATGGTGGTATGTTAGAAGGGGTGTGTAGTTCAATTTTAGAGAGAGAAAGTTATGGTGATAATGGCATATGAAGAAAATTGAGAATAAAAATAAAGGTAATATTGACTTGTGCAAAAATCATTATCAGAGTTAAATTTTGCACTTTACCTCAAAACACAAGGAGGTTATGTGTATATTTCTAAACTTGAAAGGGGTAACGTGTATTTGAGCTAAACAATAAAGGGATAAAATGTAATTAATCCTTTTTATTTACTTATTTATTTTTTATAGGGTCAATTATGGGTTGATTTTTATGAGTATTTTTCTATTTAAAGAGAAAATTATTGAAAAGTCCAATCTAACAATTGTTTAATACATAAGGTCCAGTGAATATTTTTTGTTGGTGAGAAGCCCACATTTTATGAAATAGTTTGGTGAGAAGTCCTTTGGTTGTTTTGGATGTTTAATTTTTTTCCTATATGTTTAATTTTTTTCTCTTATCTGTTCAAATTTTATCTATCCAATCTTTTATTTGTACATTTTTTTTATCTGTACAAATAGTAGAGATTGATCCTATCTATGTAATGTAGTGAGAGAGTAGAGAGAGAGAAACAATCACTTCTTCAAATCTCATCATCCTATTTGAATTTTTTTTTTTCTTTCTGACACTCCTTATTTCTCTCTCTTTCTATCTATACACACATATACAGATTTGCTGGTGTACAGATCTACCATACTTTTTTTTTTCTCAGATCTACTAGTATACAGATCTCCGTTCACCAAAAACTTCTTTGCAGCAGTGGCGGATGTGGCAGCAGCGATGGTGGATGTGACTCATGCTGTCGAAGGAGATCCAAAGCTTCACACGAGAGAGTAGAAGTAAAAAGAGACCTCATCTTGGAAACAACAGTCGGGACAGAAGGTTGAGAGAGGAGGAGCATTGTCAGAGACAACAACGACGCAGTGAGTTAAGAGTTTGCGATAGTCAGAAGGGTTATCTAGCCTAAGCAGAAATGACATGGCGCTGTCACCACTACAACCGAGGCATTGGCATCCTTGGCAACGACACTCGGGCGGCGGTAGAGATGGTGGAATCAAAGAGATGATGGTATCAGCAAGAGTGCGATCGCAATTGTGGAATAGCCTCCATAGAACCTCTGGTACTCTCCTCCTCCGCTTCTTCGCCATTTTTGAGACATAGTGGGTCTAATTACTGTGGCATTTTTCGGTGGTCCACTTCATCATCAGCGATGTTGCCACCTCCACCGACGCCGCTCTGATAATGCAGCTGGGCTACAATGGTGTTTTCGTCAGGTCTTGGGTTTGAAGAGAGAGAGAGAGAGAGAAAAATAGTTTGAAGAAATAGACAAACAACGTCAATTTCAATAGATCTGTATGAATGAGTATTTTTATCATTTTGTAGAAACTTGTCCTAATAGACATGATATTTAAGTGTGTAGACCTTTGGGAAACTACAATTCAAATTTAAATTTATCACCCGAGTGTTCTTATTTAAATTTAATTTTTTTTTAATAATACACATACGAAAGATCTTAAAAAATAATGGGTTATTCCTACCATATGTCAGTTAGTCTAAAGTTTAAACATTTTTTTTTCCCTATAATAAGGACACCCATTGAAAAGTTATTAGAAAAATCATTGACGTCGGAAAATTGCCGGTGGTGATAACTAGCGGCAATAGTGAGTGGCAATAAATTGAACAGATAGGTGACACATGTACAAATAGTTAGACTTTTAAACACACGTGTATAGATAAGTGACATTCGAACAGATAATTTGCACATATAGATGACACATGTACAAATAAGTGACATTTGAACAGATAAATAAACAGATAAAGTTTGAACAAATAGATGTTCTTTTGAACAAATAATGTCATTTTGGCCACACAAAAAAAAAAAATGCTTCAGTATTGGCCCAAGAATTTCAAAAATGGACTTTTAACCTGAGTGCCCCAAAATAATAGATCATTGAAATTAAGAGTGGGTGTCGTGTCGTGTTGTATTGGATCATGTTCGTATTATATCATTTTGGATTCATATTAGAATTACCTCAACATTAATTCAAATCGCTTATTATTTCATATCGTATCATTATCAGTCCTGGTCCAATTTTTATTGTTTTAACATGTTATGTCCAAAAAAAAAAATCTATCAACTAAAAAAATCAAGTGTATAAAAAATTATTTTTTCGTCTCAAGTTAAATTCTATACAACTAATTTCTATTTAATAAAATTATTCATAAGAATATTTGATTTAAACTCAATTTTATTTTATAAAAATGATATGTTATTATTATTTTTTTACCAAATTAACTCAAATAATAGACAAAATATATTATCTTCAATTATACTTATAGTATGGACTTTTTAGCTTTCTTCGTAACTTTTTGACTTTTTGGTTTTTGCAGTAGATCCCAAACTAGGCAGTTTGGGTTAACCTAAGATAATATACTTCATATCATCTCTTCACTTTTCTGTATATCTTTTCATGAAAAGTCAAAAAGTTATTAAAATAGTCTATTCAACAAAATTTATATTAGTCTTAAAATCTTATTTTATATACTTTTTAACAAATTTGATGGAGTTATATAAAAGATAATATTAAAATATGTAATTAATTGTTTATTATACATGCTATCTGTGTCAATTTTATATTATATAAAATTGACACTAACCCGACCTATTTAATATTTTGTGATATCAGATCGTAGTATATATGTGTCTGTTGGAAATGGTCAACCGTAACATGCTAACTTCGTATAGCGATCCCGGTTTCCCTTCCTTTGATTATTGTATTGCGGACTTAGGTTCCGTGGAGTTGGTGGTTGTATATCTTGTTGTTATCCTTTAATTCCGTGTGTTTGAGTTTTAGGATGTATTGGCCGTGTTTCAAACAGGTTGGTTGAGCTTTAGTCCCATTCCTTGTTGCCCAGAATTTTGGTGGTACGCTCGAGCGGGTCCCTTTGCGGTCGAGCGGAGTTTGATCTTTGGTTGTCCGCTCGAGCGGGTAATATTGTGCTCGAGCGGGGTTTACACACTCTCAGCATTTCGTGCCTCTGCAAAACTTCTACAGGTGTGTTTTTTACGCTCGAGCAGATTTTCTTACGCTCGAGTGGGTCGCGCTCGAGCGGGTATCTTGGCGCTCGAGCGGGTAGTTCATTGTCTGTAAAAGTACTGGAAGAGGAAAATCTACGCTCGAGCGGCTTTCCCTTTACGCTCGAGCGGGTGTGTTTTGTAGTTATGTCTTGGCGCTCGAGCGGGTATTCTTGCACTCGAGCGGGTCCAGTTGTTGTGCTTGACGATCGAGCGTCCTATTTTCTACTCGAGCGGACCTGTTTGTATATCACTTCGGGACTTCACCTTTTTGGATCACTTTTTGATTTCCTTTCTCTCTCTTACTTTTTCAAAACTCCATTGGAGAGCTCTCCTCTCTAAAAACTCACCTTCTCTCTAGGGATTGATCTAGTAGGAGTGATTCTTTACCCTTCGGCCTTTGTAAAAAGTATGGGGATCGTTGAGGGCTACATTTTGATCCGAAGATCTTGGAGTTTGGAGAAATTTCGTTTTTCTCCATCTTCTTCCTTGGTTTCATCTATTGAGGTAGGGATTCCTACTCATCTTTATGAGCTTTGACATGAATATTGAGCTTTTGTATAAATGGTTTTGGATTTTGGAAGTTAGGGTTTTAAATGTGTAATTTTTAGACAACGAGGTTTTGTTTCTTTTGAACCATAAATGTGTATTTGGGTTTCAAAATGAGTATATTGATGTTGTTGATAATATTTGGACCATTGGGGTCAATATTGAGAAAAAGGGAAAAAATGCCATGTTTGGGTATATTTGGGTCATTGGTGTAATTAATGACACTTATGATGAAAATGTGAAATTGAGTTGAAAATAATGAAATTGGCTCAATATGAGATGGAATAGTGAAGTTGGATTTATTAATCGCTCACTTTTGAAAATGTTGATAAGTTATCTGTTGATGCATTTATTATCTGTTTAGAAATAATTGCTTTGGGTTATCGGTGAAGGATAGTCTTGATTGTTGTAGACAATGCATGATGATTAGGCAAACTAAAACTAATCAAATGAGTATGCCATCAAATATGGTGGTTGATATAATACATGAATTTTATGTATTGATTTGATTATGTATATGATATGTGTCTATATACATTGTGTTGTGTGGGAGGAGATAGGAGATGTACTCCACGGTTTAGGGGAAGATAGGGGATGGACCTCTAAACCGGATATTGTTTGGGAGGAGATAGGGAATGAACTCCATTGATACAGCACTAAAATGTGTATCATTTGTGAAGCATGGAAATGTTTTTGTTTGACATTAATATAGCACTAAAATGTGTATCATTTGTGAAGTATGGAAGTGTTGTCATGTGTTATTGATACAGCACCAAAATGTGTATCTGTTATGAAGTGTGAAATGTTTAATATGAGTTATTATCTCATCTGAAATAGAAATACTGTTGATATGAGATGTAATCTCAATCAAATTGTTTGGCCAGGTTCTGAGCCATAGTTATGAATTGGGAATTGGATAAGAAATGGAAAATGGAATGAAACATGGGCACTTTTGTCATGTAATTGAAATGGTTTATGAATTGATTCATATGAGTTAAACATTTATCAATGGCCAATGTTTTAGTTATTGCTTATATTATATTTAGCATATCTCTATTGGGCGTTGGCTCACCCTATATGGGACATCATTTTCAGGTACAGGTAGCATGCCACCTCCAAGGACGTAGTTTGAGAGGCTTAGTGGCTGGGACATCTTTTGTGATTACATTTTTGTATTACATGTATATCAAGCCAAGGGCTTATTTTGTGTTTCGAGTTAGTACTCCTTTTTGTAACCAAGTGTTGACTTAGAAAGTTGTAAGCCCATAGGGCATTTACTTTTGTTGTCAACATGTAATACATTTTGTAATGAATACTCTGATGGAATGTAATCATGCTTTATTTTCTTATGTCAAAGCATGTCAATATTGTTTGATTTATGGGTTTATTTTGAGGGCGTTACACTTCGTATATAGTTCAAGTTGTATTGAAAATTCTCACCTTTAATTGAAATGCAACCCATGGTAAGTCTCACGGACCCAAACAATACGTTTCTAGTCTAGATCAAGACTAGATAGAAGCTTATGCTTTTTTTCTTTTTCTTTTTTTATTTTTTTTATTTTTTATTTTTTTTTATGGGTAAATTAAATTGACCCCTTGAATTTTAAAGAAGATACATGAAGTCTCACAATTTTGATGTAACTACATTAGATTCCTTTAAGATTTTAATTCACATTATACTTAATTCATTTTTCATCAAGAATTCGTTAATCATATGAATGAAAAAAATGATATTGTTATATTACGTTTTGTCACGCCCCAATTTTTATTACTCTAAATTATAACCAAAACCTTTCATACAAGTCCATTTAATTAACTACAATTATTATTACAAACACACATTACATGGGGTAACAACAACAACATTGTTCTCTCTCGAATAATACAACAATAATACATGTACAAAATTCACATTGAAATACACATGAATCTCTCATTTACAACAAGCATCTCTCATTTACACTATGACCAAATAATAGAAAATAAACTCTTCAATCCTCAATTTGGCGTTCCAAACTTTGTTCCTGAAAAATGGTTAAAATAATTGGAATGAACACGAAGTCTAGTAGGAATCTTCCATGATTCTAAACAATAAGGTCCCTAGATACATGTGATCATGAAATGCTAAAGAGTGATATAAACATAAATTTGTTGTGTTCTTTTCATACACAAATTACAATATATATAGGTAATACCATTCTCATAAAGAAATTCATGAAAACTTTTCAAAGAAAAACCTTTTCAGTTGTTTCTGTATCAGTCAAATATATTTTTCAAAAAAAAACTTTTTCAAGAATCCCTTGTTAACTTTACCTAAAATTACAAACATAGCAACGAATCATTCTCCTACATGTCTCAACACATTATAACCCATTATAATCCACACAAAAAGAACCCATACAATTCCATATATTCGACTTTACCCAATCAAAATTATTCACTTTCCATTATCTCAACCACAAGTACAAATCTCGTTATAATCATTCCATACAATCCAAATTGAACACCGGCTACATTACCAAGCCTCAACATCATACCACACGCTTTACCGGTCACAAGCCGGAAGGAACGCGGAACCTCACGCTTTACCGGTCACAAGTCGGAAGGAACGCGGAACCTCAACACACCACACGCTTTACCAGGCGCTACTCCGGAAGGAAGGCTGAACCTATTTCAAGTGCCACGCTTTGTCGGCTCAAATACGGCGGGAAACGGACCCCAAGGCAACATTACAATCCACCAATTTCTTAAGTCATTGCTCATTATGAATTGTAGGCAAAGCCAACACATTCATTCATCATTACCATTACTTATTAGCTCAAGAGCATGTACTCATTATTTTCCACCATTCTCTAGTATTCATCAAGTCATTCGTTGTTACAATCCCAACAAAACCAATAATAACATTCATTATTTTTATCACAAAACTCATCCACTAAAAGCATTTGGCGCATTTTTAGAAGCATTCTCAATTCTTATATTTCAATGGTCTTTTAACTTTTCCACACAATTATCAAGTCTTCATACTCAATTTCATAACAAAATAGTCATCATAAATTATCCCCAATTAATTGATATAATTACTCATCTTAATTTCTTCAAAATGACCTTTCTATACAATAGTTATTTTCCAACCATTATTCATCATCTATTCTCATCTCTACAAAACATAAACTTAATTTCATAAATCAAATGTCAATTAAAGCTTTCTTCATTCCCAATAAAGATTTCATAACTAGGTTTAAACATAAATTAGGGCTTTTTACTACTTGACACAAAACCACATTCTCATAACCCAAACACTTTATATTTCACTTAAATCATCAATTCAACTTCCATAAATTAAAAACCCTAGCTTCCTTCACATGTCTTTTATAAAAATCTCCTCAAAATGAGGGTTTTATGCAATAGAAATTATCACACATCTATCCACAAGATATTATTGAAGAGAAGCAAGGAAAATCTATAGCGGTCCCAGGTTTTTCCCTTGTTGTGCAGTGATCCGGACTTGGTTCCGTAGATGTTAGCAGTTGTTTATATCGTGTTTACATCCTTCCATACTTTGTATTTGAGTTATAGGATGTGTTGGGCAGGTTTGTTACGGGTTGGTTGTGTTTGGGAGCCTTAGGTTGCTGCCCAAAATTTTGGACCTTCGCTCGAGCCAGGGTTTGGTCGCTCGAGCGAGAGTGGAGTTTTGTGCCTGGTGGATCGAACCAGAGTGGCTTCGCTCGAGCGAGCGATTGCGTCTGGTTCTGGACCTGAGAGTTGCATTTCTTGGCTCGAGCGAGCTTTTCTTCGCTCGAGCGATCTGGTTTGTTCTTCGCTCGAGCGAGCAGTCCGTCGCTCGAGCGTGCGTCTGATTGCAGACCTGAGGGTTTAAGTTGTTGGCTCGAGCGAGCATTCTGTCGCTCGAGCGTGCTTCTGGGTTGTGGCTCGAGCGAGAGTTTTCTGTGTCTGGTCGCTCGAGCGACCAAGTCTTCGCTCGAGCGAGCCTGTTTTATATCAGTAGGCAGCAGCAGGGAAAATATCACTTTTTCATCCCCTTTTTGTTTTAAAACCCTAGATCCGAGACTCTCTCTCTCTAAACTCATCTTCTCTCTAGGTTTTCATCTATTTCTAGTGTGAATCCATCCTAGGCTCTTTGTAAGAAAGATAGAGGGTGGCTTGGGCTTCGTTCTAATCTGAAAAATAGTGGATTTGGAGCACTTTGATTTCGGGTCATCTTCTCCATTTGAGTTCTTCATTTGAGGTAGGGATCCTCCTTGTTCTTTTTCAATACTCCGTCTATAGATAGACATGTGGTAATTTTTGTATTGCATGAAAATTGTACCATGTTGGATTTGTTTGAAAATCATGAAATAAACCTAGGGTTGGTTGTGTTGAGAATGGATTTGGCTTCATTGATTGTTGTCTTGGCTAATTAGAATATAAATTAGCATGTTGTAGTTAAATGAAGAAAAGCCCTAAATTATATTTTGGTTGGGTAAATTAAAATGGGGGTTTGTTGACCATTGTGTGTAAATCTCTGTTGTCAAATGAGTTTGGTAAGGGTGTTGATGCCTAAGGGATTAACCATGGCTTTGGAATTGGTTTTATGGAAACAAGGAATGTGGGGTTGGTTTTTGTGACAACAAAAAGGAAATGGAATTGTTTTTGAGAAAATGAAGAAAGTGTTTTCGAAATAAGTTTAAGAATTGGATTGTTGTATCTTGAGTGTTGAATACACATGTAGAAGTTGTATCTTTAACTACCAGGTTAATGTTGTTGTTGGGTTTTGTGATTCATGATATTTGAGTCTTTTAATAGATGTACTAACCATATGCATCTAGAGGTTTTGTCCTTGGTCATCGGTGGAGGATGACACGATTGTGTAGAATTGTCGGGTATGTATTTTACCATTTATTAATTGAACATCGTATGTGATGAAATGCTAGATACATTATATATATGTATATTTGCTCGGGAGGAGATAGTTATGTGTTCATCTACTTTAACACATTGCTGGTATCTTGATAGTTTATGTGTATGCATTATACATGTTGGTTATGCCCTGATGTGCTGTGATTATTGATGTTATACCCCGCGCTTAGAATCAAAGGTACCGTTACCTTCCAGCTAGCGCCTGGAGAACTGACCGCGCTAATAATCGGAGGCACCATACCCTTCCAGCTAGCGCCTGGTAAACTGGCTTGTTGTTAATGTTGTTGAGTGGGGTGTATTGTTGGCTTACTACGCATATAGCTAGTAGAGCGAAGTTGGTTATAGTTATTTCAGTATATCTTTGGCTTACTAAGCACATAGCTAGTAGAGCAAAGTGGGATTGTTGTTGTTTCGTTGTAACTGGAAATATCATGGATTTGATTGGTTACAGTTCGGAAGACCGAGTTACTCCATTGGTTGATTGTATACATGTTGGTGGATTGTAAATTTATATTTTTACAAAGATATGCATGTATAGTTATGATAGTAGCGGAAGCAAACCAAAATGCCTTTTTTGTCTTTTGGAAAGTGTGAAGGAGAACGAATGTTTTAAAGATAAACATGTTTTGAAAATGTACATCTGTGTATGTATTGAAGATGGAAGAGAGTATCGGGCTTAGTGAGATTATTTCCTAAGTGATTGTTAATGTTATGAAAGGTTGGGAACGGGGATTAGTGAAAGGAAAAAGGAAAGACAAATCGCTTGTAGCGTTGAGTGAAACGGTTGTTTTCGAGAAAAGTCATACATATATATATTTTGTATAAACTGTCACATTACTATTCTAGTATGAGAATGAGTGTTCATGATCATAGCTATCTGTAAGTTGTTATTGTTGAGGATCATGATGAGTTCCCTACTGGACTATATGTTCATCCCACGTTGTTGAATCTTTTTCAGGTGTTAAGCAGGTTGAGCTGCAAGATTTGGATCTACTTATTTACTGGCCACGGGGCCTCTGTTATGTTGGCGGAATGCCATTGTTGTGAAAGGGTTACACCCTTCTTCTTGTACCTTAAGTGATGTAAGCCCAAGGGCAACTTATTAAGTATGTTCATGTAATATTTACTTTGCATACGAATGAGAGTATTGTTAATCACTTCTACAAATTGAATGTATGAGTTTATTTCCGCATGTTATCTCTGAAATTGAATTAAGTTAATGAATTTGGTAATGACTTTGAGTAATAAAAAGTGGGGCGTGACAAAATCCCTACCTTAAGCAAGGAGAGAGAGAAACTCGAAGTTTTGACTTCAACGAAAACACGATCCGCTTGGATGGATTGAAAGCCCTTGGCGCGCTCTACAACCTTCCTCAAGGGGCCTAGGTGAGATGATGCTTCTAGATGTGTAGATCTAGCAATTTAAGTGGGAAAAAGTTGGGTTTAGAGAGAGATGAGAGAGGTTCACGGTTTAAGAGAGAGGAAGAAGGAGAAAAGTTATGAGAGAGGTGGGGTTTGGGTCTATTTATAGTATTAGATGATAGCCCTAAGGTCAATGAAAAAGCTAAGCCCAAAAACCCCCAAAAATAGGGCCCATTCGAAGCCCAAAATACTGAAATAAACTTGCAGGGGTCGACCCTTTGGGCAAGGGGGTCGACCCTTTAGGTAGAAAGACAATCTGGCACAAGCAAGGGGGGGTCGACCCTTAGACAAGAGGGGGTCAATCCTATTTTCCAGCAACCAACCCAGAAATTCTGTAACATAAGAGGGTCGACCCTTTCCAGACTGGTGTTGACCCTATTTTTCAGCAGAGGCATCAAGAATTCAAACAAGTATAACTCTCTCGTTCGGACTCTGTTTTAGGTCGTTTTTGTGTCCAAATCGAAGCCCCGGAAACAAGCTTTCCAATGGTTTTAGCTTCACATCCAAATTCAAAGTATGGAAAAAGAAAAGGGCAAAAGAGTGAAGGCTGGTCAAAAACAAAAACTCAAATTTGGGGCTTTTGATCTAATCTTGCCTAAACACTTTGTTAAGGCTTCAATCAAGGTTCCAAACATCACCCAAGAATCCTCAATTATAAGATTTAAAGTTCACTTGCCAACCCATCAACACCAATCTGATATGAATTAGAATCCGAGTCATTACACGTTTAAATATATATTTTTTATTATTTATCTTTGTATTTTCACACCGTCTGAATCATTTCCCATCTTCTTTTCTTTTGGGTAAGTTTTTCGATCCCTTTTGTCCTTATTAAAAAGAAAGTCATGATAATTATGCAAAAATTATAAGACTTGCAATATTTTCTCCAAACCTTAAGGTAGGTTAGTGTAATTTACGTTTTTTTTTTAAAAAAATTACAAATAAATAGATTGATAAAAAATTAAATTACACCAACTTCCAGTAAGAGTTAGAAAAAAAATGCATTAAATCTCACACGATTAACATAATTATATTGAATTTTATTAAGTTTTTAATTCACATAATAATTAATTATCTTTTCATTAGCATTTTGTTAGTCTTACAGATGAAAAAATAATATTGTTATATCTTTAAGTTGAAATATATATTTTATTTTATTTATCCTTATATCTATCCAATATTTATATTAGTTTTGGTTGTTTTAGTTTTATTAATAGAGAAGTTTATATAATTATACAAAACTTGTATGATTTATTATATTTTTTAATAATTTCAATATAATTTAATAATAATAATAGCTCATATCTATTGAGTTATGTGGTCAAGTTTGGAATTAAAAAAAATAAAATTCAACTTGAAATGATTAAATTAGGCCAAATATCAAGCCAGACTAAATTTTAAATAATACATATATTCTTGTTACATAACACAAATACAGTCTTAACTCGGGTTAGATTAGACCTATATTTGCCTACCCCTCAACTTACAAAAGTTCTTGTGGTTCAATTAGTAATTAATTACACTAGTCTCTGGCCAAGTTTGGTGTTCATTGGATGGTAACCAACTTGCACATGCATCTGTTGCTTCTAAGTTAGGTTTAGAGGTCACCATGCCAATAAGTAGCTAGGCAATTAAGCAGGTTTAGAAGTCACCATGCCAATAAGTAGCTAAGCAATTAAACATTACAAATCCAATCAATATATATAGGTAATAATAATATTCTATGAACCACTAATTGGAATTTTGCCTACTTTCGACATTGGGGGACAACCCTCCACTAATAAAATGGTTATGGTCCCTTCATTTTCTTTCTATCCAAAAATGTCAACTTTTACTTTGAAATCCACCATCCTCCTAATTTGCAATTCAAAATAAATAAATAAACAGATACAAATAAAAAAAAAAAGGAATAAACTTAGAGCATTGCTATTCAAAAATGAAAGTTATACTCAATTTTTAAGTCCAGTAATATGATAATCAATTAAGATATTAAAGATAACACTTTTTCTCATATTTTCTCTAATCATTAACTAATCATATCACTTACACATCATTGAGTCTAGAAAGTGAGCTTCTATATTATTTTTCAACTTAACATGCTAGAGCATTTTTAATTATTCATTTTTTTTCCATCAAATTTAATTTTATTAAAAAAAAAAGTGTTCAAAACCTAGATTTGGGGAGGGGGATCATAATGGCGGAGGCTAGGGATGGGGTTGCAATAGGGGAAGGGGGTTGCAATGAGGGGGTCATTGTAAGGGATGAGAGCCACTAGTAGGTATAGAAGTTGGAAAGTGGAGTCACAATAGGGGATGGAGGTTGTCAGTAGAGTGGGCAATGATAAAAGGTTGGTGGTCGAAAGGTGGCGACAACGGCAATCAAAGGTGGGAGTTGACTAATCAATTTAGCTAATCTTTAATGATTAATCAAATGTAACTAGTCAAATTGACAATATGCAAAATTTCAATCCATTTAGAGTTTTGTTGGAGTCAGAAAAAAACGTTAAGGGTTAGTTATTTTAATTAATAAATTTCATTGGAAGAGTCTTGGAGTTACTCTTAGGAGATAAATTAGAAATTTATATTTTGAGTATGGTACAATTGGAAATTAGGTGGAGTTACTCTTAGGAGATAAATTAGAAATTTATATTTTGAGTATGGTACAATTGGAAATTACAGATTATAGATATGATATTGTCTATTGCAAAACAGTTTAGAAGAGAAAAAAAAATTTTAAAAAAAGGAAAAAAAAAGAAAAAGAAGAGCTTTGGCACAAGGCAATTGTGGAGGTGGAAAATTGAGGGCAAGACTTGAAGGAATTCTGATCCTCTGTGGTGTATTGCTTGTATTGCACTATGTAATGTTTAAAACATCTTTATTTTGAGGCAAAATTTAAAAGGAAAAGGCAAGTTCTTTTCTTTCATTTTCTTTATTATTTTTGTAAACTTTTGTCCCAAAACACATTTTTTTAGGACATTACAATGTATATTATAGACAATATACTACAAAGGATCTGAATTTGACTTGAAATTGCAGTATCTACTAGAAGTTATTTGATGACCTTGAAACAAGATTTCATATCATTTATCACTTGACACAAGTTAAGTTACTCTAAAAAAATCCAACAAAAATTATTAAATCTTATTATTTTAATCAATAAATATTAGATTAGAGCACCATATAAACTTATCTTAGACCCACCAAATAATTTTGCCAAGCACTACACCTCTACCATAGCTCCACTAAATACTTGGCTTAATCAAAGCCATGAATTAGCCAAATGTGTGCTCAGCACACTGAGACATGTTATGGCATTAGGTTAAAATAATTCAAAAAAAATTAAAAAATTACTATGAGAAAATTAAATTTTTTCTTTATTTTTTGTATGTTTTTTAGTAAAAGGACAATTCTATTTGCACACTATACAAGTTTTCAGTACACACCACAAATGTTTTCGAATATAAATTTTCGAACAAATATCAAATGCTCGGATTTAAATTTATGAACATAAAGCAATTGTTTTGTAGCAATCCCGGTTTCTGTAACGCCTCAAAAATTTCGGCAGGGTATATCTATTTATGCTACAAAGCCCACCTGATAGACAAACACATATGTATAGCTAACTATTCCATACATCCATTTCCATTAAATCCCAAATGCCAAATACATGTTATTCACATCTCAATGCCCCGGTTCCAATCCCAAGCATACATTTTTCAACAAGTATGAAGTGGAAGCTAACGAGATAATAAATGCCCTACATGCTTACAAATTTATCCAAGAACATTCTTGGTTACACAAAATGGAGTTTCAACTCAACGCAAATACAGCCCTGGGCTTACATTCAACAAATAACAATAAAACAAAAATGAAGCCTCAGCTCCAAGTCCTCCCAAGTCAATGCTTTAGCGGAGGCATAGCACCTATACCTGAAATGGTTTCCCTTATAGGGTGAGCCACAGCTCAGTAAAGATATACTACACAACATATGAACCATGACAAGACTAAAGAGGAGTATGCTCATGCCATGCTCATGATAAAACAATTTATCTCTCTTTTTATAAAGCATGCAATGCTAAGATGCTACAACAGATATAAAACCATTTTCATTTTAAACCATATATGTTACATGAATACAGGCTTTGTGAATCTCTAAGTGAGTGTCTGCAAGTAGGCCCTAATGCACTACCACTGTCATTTTTACCAGTAAACTGGAAGGCTCGACACCTAACCGCGCGGTTCCACACCCCCTACCCAGATTCACCAAGTATTTATCTTTTCGCAAATAGATATATTTCCAAACATTTCTCAAAAACAGATACATTTCCAATGAAATGAATGTAATGCAATGTCCAATGCAACAAATGAGGAATGTGGTTCAATTTACCTAAGTCTCATGCATTTCTACAACAATCATGGCTATCCTCCGCCGATAGCCCAAAACAGATATTTCTAAACAAATATTTAAACAATTAAATTCCAAAAATTCTGATAAATACAATCTATTCCACATCTCATCAAATATAAATACACTAGTTTTCATATCACAATCACGTTCGGTAACCTCTCAAGGTCCATTTCTAACCGTGTCGGTTGTATTCCAATAGATACATTAAGCAAAATAATACCATTAATGCCCAAGAAAATATTATTTTCTTTCCAAACTCATTCTCTAAACATTATTCAACTATGACATCCTATTTTGATCAAAAGCCCCAAAAGTTAAACGTAATTCCTTTGTTTTCTTTAAAAATGCTCTTTTGGTCGCAAAACGAATCGAAAATGCTCTTTGGTAAAAATTTCAAACCGATCGAATCGAAGTCCGTTTTTATTCAAATTTAAAACATAGCTCTTTCATAACTTTACAAACATATTCCAAGTTTATACTTTCACAATTTGGACATCAACTTTTTATTTTTCTCAAAATTTCTCCTTTAAGCAAATAAATCACAAATTTTCCAAAAATTCTAATTAAATTATATACAACTCTAAACTCCATATAATCAAGTAAAAGTGCATAAAGAAGTGTAGGAAAAATCCTTACCTCAAGTATGAAGAAAAGCTAATCCAAATTTTCGATTTTGTCGGATTTTGATCTCCACCGACCAAAATGTTGCTCTCACCAAGGTCTTCACCTTGGCCTCAAGAATTCACCCATCAGATAACCAACGAAAGAAAGGAGAATTGATGCTAAAAGTCGAGCAACGGTTCCCTCAACACTAACAGCTCCTTCGGTTCCCCTTGGAACTATCTTAAATGTTGTGACTCGTGACTAGATACATTGTTTTTCCATATGCTTTTTTTTCCTTTTGCCATTAATGCCGACTCTCTCTCTCTCAAAAAAAAATATTCTTTACATCTTTTGAACCCCACTCCAGCACCTTCTCCTTTTTTTTTTTTTTATCACCTGTGTGTCTCCCCTTTCATGATAAAACATCCACTCCCTCCTTTTTATATTCCTTTACAAGAGAGAGAGAGAGAGCGGTTTGGTCCCTTTTTAGCCATCTCCCCCAGATTCTCTTTTATTAGTGGGATGATTTTTTTTTGTCTTTGTTTTACTATTTTCTATTTTCTCAAATCATGGTCCGAACACCCAAAACTCAAATTTTAAATTATGCACTAACTATTTTTTTAAAAAAAAATTAGGTCATCACAACCTACCCTCCTTAAAGAAATTTCGTCCTCAAAATTTAAACAAGTAATGTAATGCATCCTACTGCCACTCACAAACTCTCTCAGGTACTTACCAATGCATCAACAAAATTTCTTTGACTACTATATGAGTCTCAACAAGTTACACCAGTAACGAACCAAACCATTACTTTTGCACAACAATTGATTATAAACAACCTTACTAGTATAAACCATTAAGAGACTCTTCTATTCACATTGATAACCCAAAGCAACAAAATATGATCTAATTCCTCAAACATAGGAAAAATTTTGGCAAACGACTCTTCAGAATACTAAGACACCATACCTTATTGGTGATAACTCAACTTCAACGAACTATCTCCATCGCCTAATGCACAATGCATCCCAAGGCCAAAATAACTATCACTGCATCGAGACCTTGACAAAACGAAATAATAACTCTTCAAAAGCACTAACCACCAACTCAAATAGTAACCGTCAACCGTCACAAAACAGACAATACCTTACCAACACTATTCTACATCACACTAATATTACGATAACACACGAGATCAAACTCAAATTAAACAACTCTTACTATACTAACTCACTTATTGACAAGTATTAATACTGCTCTTTAGGCCAGTTAACAGAATAGTCTACCTCTCACTCTAGAAGTATACAAAATCAATCACAATAAGACACATATAAAGATTAACACTGAAATAGTTCTAAAATTCCCAAATAGTTAATAAATAGATTAACCTCAAATTATAATAAAATCTCCCCAAAGGAAATTCAATGTATATCCTAATATCAAAATAACATTTCTATCACAACTCTCAAACATCGATAAAAAAAGTATGGATACTTCTTACGGACTTCAGCCTCACGTTCTCAAGTCGCCTCCTCAACCCCGTGGTGTCTCCACAACATTTTCATCAAGGGACTAATATGAAAAAAAGATACACAGATACAAACGGACAAATACGGAGAAAATACACAGATACGTACATATACACAGACACATTTGGGGAATATGCCGTTACTGACAAGGAATATTCTGTCTATAGACGTCAAGGAGCATATGCCGTTACTACGACGGAATATTTCGTTAGCTGACATCATCGCACGTAAGCAAAACACGCAAAAAGGAAATAAAACACGAACGCAGAGATACGGGGTTTCGAACCCCCGACCTCGGGCTCAGCCTCTCTATCCTTAGACGCCGAACTAGACCACTTAACCAAGTCACTCTTGTGACAAAAATAGTAGAATAAACGTTTATTATACATAAATATACAATATATATACATATATGCATACAACTTTCATGTTTCTCTCTCTTCCTTCGAAAACTACGTTTGATACGTGGCCTTGCTTTTGCGTCAGCTAGCCAACAAAAGCAGACCTCCTCGATTTGTAAGCTTGCCTCGGCTCTCTCTCCCTCTTTGTTTTCTTCTCTTCCGTCTTCTTCTTCTTCATCACTTCCTTTCGTCTACTTAATCACTCTCTTCTCCTTCTTCTTCTTCATTCCCCTTGAGAGAGACAGAACATCGAGATTGAGCAGAGGAGAAAAGCTGTCCCAAAACTCAATCTGTTCTCTATTATTTCTCTGTGACTCCTTTCTTTCTTTTTACACATCTCACTACACATGGCCTCATATCGTCCTCTCACTCTCTTTCTAGACCTCAATGATCCAAGCTTTCCTGGACCGAGTGTCCCTGCTCCTACTCTTCCTAACCTTCTTGGACCGAGTGCCTCTGCTCCTACCCCTTTTAACCTTCCTGAACAGAGTGCCCCTGCTCCTACTCTTCTTAACTTTCCCATGACGTCAGTTGAGCAAATCATGGCCACTTAATCTGACATTGAGGCCAACCACTTCACACTGAGATCCTGCATGGAGACAGTGACTGTGGTTACCAAATTGTCTCACCGGCTGCAGAATAGGACCAGTGATGTACATCAGTTAAATACCCAACTTTCTCTACTCCAGCGCATGTACAAAGATGCGCGAGCAGAGATTTGTGCACTGAAGGCAGAGAATAAAGAGTTAAAACGGAAAATCACCTTCATGTCTTGATTTGGAGCACCTTCGTACTTCGCCTTTGACAACTAGCAGGGAGTCAACTCTCTTAGCGGTCCTGTACGCACTGAGGCAGGGCCTTCAAGGGTCACCCAAGACGACAAAAAAAGGAAGAGCTTGGCGGGAGAGTCGAGTAAGTGAAGTCAGCATGTAGCCGTTATCAAAAACAAGATCCTTCTTCTTCTTTTTTTTTTTTTTTTTTTGTTTTGTTTTGTTTTGTCTCTACAATTGGTGATGTCATCCCCTAACTTCAATAAAATCAGTTTCCTTTTTTTTTTTTTTTGCACATCAATGGCGTAACTGGCATAACACTTTGAGCTTGAAAACAATTTTGTTTGACTAAATTTGAGAATGATGGAATTTTGAACTCAGAACTGGACATTGATTCCACATTGACCTGAATCAAATCATGGCTTAACGAAAGAAAAAATGAAGCAAAACAATCCAAATACACTTATATACACTGATTGGTGTTAACGAAAGAAAAACTGTGTAAACCAATACATTGGCAATAGAATTACAGGACAAGAAGGTACCTCTCACAACCAAAGGTGCTGGCACTAACTCTGGCGTGGTAACAGCATAAACACGCCCAATAGGTCTCTGATCTACCTGTTCCCCTCCTCCTGCACTGGAATCTCATCTAGTATTGGCATCTCGTGCCTCTTGGGCCTACCATGCCTACCACTGCCCCTTCCACGTCCTGACATCCTAATAAAGGTAACACTTGAGATTGGCACAGTCACAATTGTGTCGAAGTTAACTCACACACGTCCTAAGGCAATGGACAACAGTTAATTCATTCTACATAAGCACATAGTCACATAAGCACATACAGATTTTCTTTCTAGATAATGATTATCCCTTCACATTGCTAGAGTTCTAATTAGAAATAGTAGTGATCAAGTGTTCT
Source organism: Camellia granthamiana (assembly GCA_036172215.1). Taxonomy (NCBI): domain Eukaryota; kingdom Viridiplantae; phylum Streptophyta; class Magnoliopsida; order Ericales; family Theaceae; genus Camellia; species Camellia granthamiana. Next base: position 113,447,305 of record CM069910.1, read on the forward strand.
TCTAACTGGACTTCCAGGAACTCACAGACCCAATCAACATCTCAAAAATCAAACCCCATACGCATATAATCACATAAGTATGTTATCACATAGCACCTCATCATATAGATATCTCTTTCAAGCAAGATAAACCCACTGTGGTACTAACAACTCCCCACGTACCCAAAGTATTTGAACCTGGTACACTCTGATACTAAGTTGTAACGCCCCAAAATTTTTGGCAAGGTATATCTATTTATGCTACAAAACCCACCTGATAGACAAACACATATGTATAGCTAACTATTCCATACATCCATTTCCATTAAATCCCAAATCCCAAATATAGCGATCCCGGGTTTACCCTTGTTGTACAGTGATCCAGACTTGTGTCTGTGGATGTTAGTAGTTGATTATTATCTTGTTTACATCCTTTCCTACTTTGTGTTTGAGTTATAGGATGTGTTGGGCAGGTTTGTTACAGGTTGGTTGAGCTTAGGAACCAAAACTAGTTGCTCAGATTTTGGCCTGTCCGCTCGAGCGGAGCTTTCGACGCTCGAGCGGGGACCTTGTTGTTGCTTGTCCGCTCGAGCGGGGGTTTTGGCGCTCGAGCGGGGAATACACCCATCCAGTATTTCCTGTGTAGTGTTGGGCGCTCGAGCGGGGGATTGGCCGCTCGAGTGGGAGGTTGTGAGTGGCGCTCGAGCGGGGAGTTGGGCGCTCGAGCGGGTGCCTGTCTGCAGAAACTTCTGGGAGTGTGCATCCGCCGCTCGAGCGGGAGTTTGGCCGCTCGAGCGGGAGTCTGTGAGTGACGCTCGAGCGGGGGTTTCCACGCTCGAGCAGGGCGACTGGGTTTAAGTTCCGAGTTTTAGCTTTTTAAATCACTTTTTCTTGTTCTTTCTCTCTCTTACTTTCCCAAACACAAATTTGAGAGCCTCTCTATCTAAAATCTTAACTTCTCTCTTAGATTTGATCTAGTAGGAGTTGTTTACTCACTTTTGGCCTTTACAAAAGTTGTGTTGATCGTCGAGGGCTACATTTTAATTTGAAAATTTCGGGATTTGGAGCATTTTGATTTTGGTCTTCATCTCCGTTAGAGCTCATCTTTTGAGGTAGGGATATCCTACTCCTCTTTATGGATTTTGTCTTTGAATTTTAGCTTTTTGATATGTTGGGAGTTGTTGTGTAATTTTGAGAAAGTTTGGGTCTTTTGTGTAATTTTACAAAAGTTGAGGGTTTTGTTTTAATAAACCTAAATGCAAGTTTGGCATAGAAAGATGAGTTAGATGGTGGATTATGGATGAAAATGGAGCCTTAGGGTTGTTTTGTTAATTATGGGAATTTGCCCTAATTGTTTTAATTAATTAATGCATATAATTAATTAAAGAAAATGAGGAATTGAATTGGAAATGTTGAGATTGGAAGTGTATGGGGTTAAAGGGTGTAGTCGAATTACTTATCACTCACCGAATTGAAATGTTGATTTAATATCCATTTGTGCATTTATTTTCTGTTTAGAAATAACTGTTTTGGGCTATCGGTGGAGGATAGTCGTGATTGTTGTAGACAATGCATGGTGATTAGGCAAACGAAAACTAATCAATGGAATGTGTCATGGGACTTGACGGTTGATAGAATACATTAACTTTATGTATTGATTGAATGTATGTAGAACCAATGTGTTTATATGCATTATGTGTAGAGGAGGAGATGGGGGATGTACTCCGCGGTTTAGGGGAAGATGGGGGATGTACCTCTAAACCAGATAGTGTTGGGAGGAGATGGGGGATGAACTCCATAGATACAGCTCATATGCTTGTTTAGAGAAGAGTAGATATAGCTCTTACGCTTATCTTCGGTTGTGTGATATAGTTCTTATACTTATCTGCTGAGGTGTTGATATAGCTCATATGCTTATCGGTTAATGTGAGAACATAGCTAGTATGCTTATTTATCGAAAAGGGAAAATGAGAAGTAACATAGACTTGTAAGTCACGTAATTGAAATGTGATATATGTGGATGTATCAGTGTTGACCATCTATCAGCTGCTAATCTTTTAGTCATTGTTCATAGTTGGTTTAGTATATTTCTACTGGGCTGTGGCTCACCCTATATGGGAACATCATTTTCAGGTACAGGTAGCATGCTACCTCCAAGGACATAGCTTGGGAGGCTAGAGGCGGACAGACTTTTTGTGTCTATGTTCTTTTGATGTATTACATGTATATTCAAGCCAAGGGCTTAATGTGTAAATGAGTTAGCACTCCCTTTTTGTAACCAAGTGTTAACTTGGAAAGCTGTAAGCCCTTAGGGCATTTGCTTTTGTTGTTAACATGTAATACTTTTTGTAATGAAACTATGATGAATAGATGAATGTTGGTCTTTTGTATATCAATGCATGCTTATATTGATGGATCTAATGTCGTTATTTTGGGAGCGTTACACCAAATACATGTTATTCACATCTCAATGCCTCGGTTCCAATCCCAAGCATACATTTTTCAACAAGTATGAAGTTATAGCGATCCCGGGTTTACCCCTGTTGTATAGTAATCCGGACATGTGTCCGTGGGTGTTGGTAGTTGAGTATTGTCTTGTTTACATCCTTTCTTGCTTTGTATTTGAGTTATAGGATGTGTTGGGCAGGTTTGTTACAGGTTGGTTGAGCTTAGGAACCAAGTCTAGTTGCCCAGGTTTTGGCTGGTCCGCTCGAGCGGAGATGTTCACGCTCGAGCGGAGAGGTTGTGTTGCTTGTGCGCTCGAGCGGGGATTGTGGCGCTCGAGCGGAGAATGCATACGTCCAGTATTTTGTGCACCTGCAAAACTTCTGCAAGTGTGGTTCCTACGCTCGAGCGGGTTTGGTGCGCTCGAGCTGGTTGCGCTCGAGCGGGGATGTTGCGCTCGAGCGGACAGTGTATTTTTGGTGAGAGTTCTGGGAGGGGGAGACCTGAGCTCGAGCGGACTGGTATCTACGCTCGAGCAGAAGAACTTTGTGTCTGTGTCTTGGCGCTCGAGCGGACAATGTTGCGCTCGAGCGGACCATGTGTTTTGTGTCTTTACGCTCGAGCGGAGTGTCTTACGCTCGAGCGGACCTGTCGTATAACTGAGTGAGACTGGACATTTTAAATCACTTTTTGACTTATCTTCTCTCTCTTACTTTACCCAAAACACCATTTTCAGAGCTTCTCACTCAAAAACCTTACTTCTCTCTAAGATTTGATCTACCTAGGGTGATTTCCTACCCTAAGGCCTTTGTTAAAAAGATAGAGGGTGACTTGGGCTTCGTTTTAATCGGAACAAATTTGGTTTTGGAGCAAGTTGGGTGTTGGGCATCATCTCCTTTGGAACTCATCTTTTGAGGTAGGGATATCCTACTCCTCTTTATGAGTTTTGTCTTTAAATTTTAGCATTTTGATATGTTGGGGGTTATTGTGTGATTTTGGAAAACTTTGGGCCATTGTGTAATTTTACAAAAGTTGGGGGTTTTCATCTATGATAAACCTAGAAGCATGTTTGGTATAGAAACATGGAATTAATGTTGAAACATTAAGGAAATTGGAACCTAAGGGTTGTGATGTTAATTATGGAGAATGCCCTAATTACATTGATTGATTAATTTGGATAATTAATTGTGTTGATTTGTGATGTATATAATTGTTGTTTATATGCATTGTGTTGTGTTGGAGGAGATAGGGGATGTACTCCACGGTTTAGGGGAAGATAGGGGATGGACCTCTAAACCGGATGTTGTTGGGAGGAGATAGGGGATGAACTCCGTAGATAGAGCGGTTATGCTTATCTAGAAGTGTATTGACAGAGCGGATATGCTTGTCGTTGGAAGTATTGATATAACTGTTATGTTTATCTTTGATGAAGTGAAAAGTGTTGGCATGAGTGTTTGTCTCATGTGTGATGTTTGGCCAGGTTCTGAGCCAAGGTTATGAAATGGCAAGTAAAAAGGAAAGAAATGGAAATGAAAGGAAATATAGACTTAAGTGTCTTGGAATTGTGTTATGTTATGAATGAATGTGAAAGTGTTGACCATCTATCAACTGTTAATCTTTTAGTCATTGTTCATAATTGGTTTAGTATATTTCTACTGGGCTGTGGCTCACCCTATATGGGAACATCATTTTCAGGTACGGGAAGTATGCCACCTCCAAGGACTTAGCTTGGGAGGCTAGTGGTGGATAGACTTTTTGGTTGTCTTTCCTTTTGTTGTATTACATGTAAATTCAAGCCAAGGGCTTTATGTGTAAATGAGTTAGCACTCTACTTTTGTGTAACCAAGTGTTAACTTGAAAAGCTGTAAGCCCTTAGGGCATTTGCTTTTGTTGTTAACATGTAATACTCTTGTAATAAGACTCTGGTGAATGGAAAGATGTGAACTTTTTATATATCATAGCATGTCTATATTGTTGGGATTTATGTTATTATTTTGAGGGCGTTACAACTTGGTATCAGAGCGTACCGGGTTCGAATACTTTGGGTACGTGGGAAGTGATTAGAATCACAATGGGTTTGTCTCGCTTAATAGAGACTTAAGTGTACTGTTATGCTTATGTGATAACATGCTTATGTGATTATTTGGGTATGGGATTTAATTTCTAGGATGTTGATTGGATCTTTGGGTTTCTGGGAGTCTTGTTGGAAAGGTACCTGATCAATGCTGTTTCTAACCGGTACTCTAGTAACGCCTTGGGACTATCATTATCCGGAAATGAAATTCGTAAGTGCTTATGTGTTTATGTGCTTACGTGGAATGAATTACAGTTGTCCATGCATTAGGACGTGAGTGCTTAGTTTTAGCACGTTTATGAATGTGCTAACGTTCTGTGTTACCTTTATTAGGATGTCAGGACGAGCAAGAGGTGGTAGGCGTGGTAGGCCTAGGAGGCAGGAAGTGCCATTACCGGAGGAGATTCCGGCAGTTCAGGAGGGGGTTGGTCAGGCCGATGTGGCCGAACCAGCGGGTCAGCAGGCCATGAGTGCCTTGGCCCAGGAGATAGCAGGGGCTCTGGGTATTCTTAGAGCAGGGAATCAGGCAGCCGAGGCAGGGCCTTCCTTCTTGAAGAGGGAGTTCTTCCGGTCTAACCCGGAGGAGTTTGTTGGGGATCCTAAGGAGCCACTGAAGGCGGACGAGTGGCTAGAACAGATGAGTAAAACGTTCGAGATGCTAGGCATTGAGGACGGAGCATTGAAAGTGACCTTGGCATCCTTCCAGCTGAAGGGAGATGCGGGTCAATGGTGGAAGTATGAGAAAGCTCGTGTTGGTGGTACTTGGGAGGCGTTTGTGAATGCTTTCCAGGAGAGGTTTTTATCTGCTGTGGCTAGAGAGAGGCTGAGGGATCAGTTTAGCCGGCTTAAGCAGGAGGGTTTGTCTGTGGCCGAGTTTGAGGCTACATTTACTAGCTTGTCCAGGTTTGCACCTGAACTTGTGGCGACAGAGGAGCGCCGTTGCTACGAGTTTGAGCGGAAGTTGAGATGGGATCTCAAGTTGAAAGTTGGTGGACCCTACATTCGAGATTACAGGCATTTGGTGGATGCTGCAGCTCATATGGAGCTGATGATGCAGGAGGGAGAGGAGGAGAAACATGGAGGCTCCAAGAGGGGCCAAGAGGGACAGGGTGATGGTAGGAGGCAGAAGGGTTATAACCCTCAGCAGTCCCAGGGTGGTTTGGCTAGGTCGACTTTCCCAGTACCGAGTGCAGGCTCCGGGAGGGGCAGTCAGGGAGAGTTCACCTGTTTCAAGTGTGGCCAGCCGGGTCACAAAGCTTCAGTTTGCCCGCAGAAGGGCGGGGGTCAGAGAGCTGCTTCTTCGTCAGCTAGACCGCAGAGTCAGAGTTCGGGCAGGGGGCAGCCCTTGTCTTGTTATCGGTGTGGACAGCCTGGGCACATGAAGAGGTATTGCCCACGGTTGAGTGCCACTTCAGGAGCGTCTGGTTCTAGACAGACGCATGGGTTTCAGCCAGCTCAGTCTGTGCAGGCCTCGAGGGCCAATCCGGGGGCTTCGTCGTCCCAGTCAGTGCAGCAGTCCTATGCTCCGAGAGGCGAGCAGGTGGATCAGGGGCCTACAGGGCGCGTGTATGCCGTTACCGCGCAGGATCTTGTACCGGCTCCATCAGTAGTGAGAGGTACCTTTCTGTTTTGCAATTCGGTTGCTAGTGTATTGATTGATACGGGTGCGTCTCATTCTTTTGTATCTGCTGCATTTGCATCTGTGTTGGAATTGGAGTTAGCACTGTTAGCTTCTCCTATTTGCGTAGTGTCACCTATTGGGGGTGAGTTGATTTTGAGACACGGATGTAGAGGTTGTGATATAGAGGTTGATGATCATAGGCTTCCGTTTCCTTTTGTAGTCATGCCCATGAAGGGCTTTGATGTTATTTTGGGTATGGACTGGTTATCGTCATACCGAGCTGTTATTGATTGCTACCGCCAGAGGGTTACTTGTTGTACTGTGAGCGGGGAGTATTTCCATTTCTTGGGAGACCGGGTTGGTAGTATTGTACCACCGGGGTATGGTCCGCGAGGGCGGAATGAGCTTAGTGGTCTACTTGCTAGCTTTGAGAGTGGTGAGTGTGATGAGACCCAGATTGTGTTGCCGAGGGTAGTTTGTGAGTACTCGGATGTTTTTCCCGAGGACCTTGTTGATTTGCCACCTCACCGAGAGATTGAGTTCTCTATCGATTTAGTGCCCGGCACGGCGCCGATTTCTATGGCACCTTACCGTTTTGCTCCAGCAGAGTTGGTTGAGTTGAAAGTTCAGCTCCAGGAATTGCTAGATAAGGGCTTTGTTCGCCCTAGTGTTTCACCGTGGGGAGCGCCGGCACTCTTTGCTAAGAAGAAAGATGGTGCCTTGAGATTGTGTATTGACTACCGGAAGTTGAATCGGGCCACGGTTAAGAATAAGTATCCTATGCCCCGTATAGATGATTTGTTTGACCAGTTGAAGGGTTCCCATTGTTTCTCTAAGATAGATTTGAGATCGGGTTACCACCAGTTGAGGGTCAGGGAGGAGGATATTCCGAAGACGGCATTCCGTACGCGGTATGGCCATTATGAGTTTCTGGTAATGCCATTTGGGCTTACCAACGCACCGGCAGTCTTTATGGACTTGATGAACCGGATCTTCCGGGAATTCTTGGATCGTTTTGTAGTCGTCTTCGTGGACGACATTCTTATCTATTCACCTTCAGAGGAGGAGCACGAGGAACACTTGAGAGTGGTGCTTGAGTTGCTTAGAGCCCATAGGCTGTATGCCAAGTTTGGGAAGTGTGAGTTTTGGCTAAGAGAAGTCAAGTTCTTAGGCCATGTGGTTTCCGGGGAAGGGGTGTCCGTTGATACATCCAAGACTGAGGCAGTGCAAGATTGGGCACAGCCTAAGAGTGTGTTTGAGATCCGCAGTTTTCTGGGATTAGCTGGGTATTACCGCCGGTTTGTGAAGGATTTCTCCAGGTTAGCTTCACCGTTGACCAGATTGACTCGGAGGGGAGTCAGCTTTGTATGGAGTGAGACTTGTGAAAAGTCGTTTCAGGAGTTGAAAGTTAGACTGACCACCGCTCCGGTCTTGATTATTCCGGAGAGAGGGTTGGGTTATGCAGTCTATTGTGATGCCTCACGAGAGGGTTTGGGTTGTGTGTTGATGCAAGAGGGGAAAGTGGTAGCTTATGGCTCACGTCATTTGAAAGTTCACGAGAAGAATTACCCTACGCATGATCTAGAGTTAGCGGCTGTGATCTTTGCCTTGAAAATCTGGAGGCACTACCTTTATGGTGAGAGATTCGAGGTATTCTCGGATCATAAGAGTCTGAAATATCTGTTTTCACAGAAAGACTTGAATTTGAGGCAGAGGAGGTGGATGGAGTTTATTGAGGATTACGACTTCGAGTTGCATTATCACCCGGGGAAGGCCAATGTTGTGGCCGATGCCCTTAGCAGGAAATCCATTAGTGATGTAGCTTGTGTAGCCATCCGGGAGTGGAAGATGTTGGGGACCATTGGAGAGTTTGATTTGCTTTTGAGCGAATCCGTTGAGGCTGCGGCCTTGTTTTCTGTTGTTGCGCAGCCTAAGCTTGTGACTCGAGTGTTAGAGGCACAGAGAGGTGACCTTGAGGTAGAATCCCTCCGAGAGAAGATCTCCAGTGGGAAGGTTGAGAAGGGTCTGGCAGTGTATCCCGACCTGAGTGTGAGATACCGAGACCGTTTGTTTGTATCGGAGTCTTGCCGAGAGGAAGTACTCCGAGAGTTTCACCATTCGCGCCTTGCGGTGCATCCGGGAGGTACTAAGATGTACCGGGATTTGGGTCGCCAGTTTTGGTGGCGGGGTATGAAGAGAGATGTGGCAGTTTTCGTGTCCAAGTGCCTTACTTGCCAGCAAGTGAAGGCCGAGCATCAGAGGCCAGTGGGTTTGTTACAACCCTTGCCTATTGCCGAGTGGAAGTGGGAGCATGTCACTATGGACTTCGTTGTAGGTCTTCCGAGGACTCAGCGGAGTAGTGATGCTATTTGGGTGGTTGTAGACCGGTTGACTAAGTCGGCGCACTTCATTCCTATGCGCGTGAGAGATTCAGTAGATCATCTTGCCGACTTGTATATTCGGGACATAGTGAGGTTGCACGGGGTCCCAGTGACGATCGTCTCAGATAGAGATCCTCGTTTTACTGCTAGGTTGTGGCAGAGTTTGCAGAGTGCCTTGGGTACTAAGTTGACCTTTAGTACAGCTTATCATCCTCAGACTGACGGGCAGTCCGAGCGTACTATTCAGATCCTCGAGGATATGCTTCGGGGTTGTGTCCTTGATTTCAGTGGGACGTGGGAGAGGCACTTACCATTGGTAGAGTTTGCCTACAACAACAGTTTTCAGTCTAGTATCGGTATGGCACCGTTTGAGGCCTTGTATGGTCGACCCTGTAGGTCTCCAGTTTGTTGGGCCGAGGTGGGTGATACACCTTTGTTGGGTCCGGAGTTGGTTAAGGAGACGACGGAGAAAGTTGAGCTTATCCGTAGGAGGCTTGTTACAGCCCAGAGTCGTCAGAAATCTTATGCTGACAGTAGGAGAAGACCATTGGAGTTTGAGGTAGGTGATCATGTGTTTCTGAAGATATCACCTAGACGGGGTTTGATGAGGTTTGGGAAGAGTGGGAAGTTATCCCCTCGGTTTATTGGTCCTTTTGAGATTCTTGAGAGGGTTGGCGAGGTTGCTTATCGTTTAGCTATGCCGCCACAGTTATCCGGGGTTCATGACGTGTTTCATGTGAGTATGCTTCGGAAGTATGAGCCGGATCCATCACATGTGTTGGATTGGACCGACTTAGAGGTAGATGAGGATGCCTCGTATGAGGAGAGACCGGTTCGGGTCTTGGATAGGCGGGATCAAGTCCTGCGTGGCAAGACCATCCCTTTGGTTAAGGTTTTGTGGAAATATCACGGAGTGGAGGAGGCCACTTGGGAACGTGAGTTGGGAGTCCGCGAGAAATATCCGGACTTGTTTGTTGATGTATAATCAAGTATTGCAATTGTGTAATTGTAATGAAATTTAAGAGTATTAAAAATGTCTTAAATTGAGAAACATGGTGCATGTTTTGGTTAATGTAAATGTTGTAGAACTTGCCTTGTTATGGGAGTTGATTATAATATTGCATGTGTTGGCTATATTATAGAAATGGAATTGTATCATGATTATTGCTTATGATATGAATTGTGAACCATGTGTGTTGGAAATGGTTGAAAAGAAAAGAGAATGCATGTCGAAATGTATATGTTGTAGAATGCCTCTTGATAAGAGATGGAATGACCGGGAATGGGTCGAATTGTGGAATGTTGTGGTATAACATTGTTTAAAAGAGAGGAAAACTTGCTTTTCAAAAACTTGTTCTCAATTTCGCGGACGAAATTCTTTAAGGGGGGGAGGTTATAGCGATCCCGGGTTTACCCCTGTTGTATAGTAATCCGGACATGTGTCCGTGGGTGTTGGTAGTTGAGTATTGTCTTGTTTACATCCTTTCTTGCTTTGTATTTGAGTTATAGGATGTGTTGGGCAGGTTTGTTACAGGTTGGTTGAGCTTAGGAACCAAGTCTAGTTGCCCAGGTTTTGGCTGGTCCGCTCGAGCGGAGATGTTCACGCTCGAGCGGAGAGGTTGTGTTGCTTGTGCGCTCGAGCGGGGATTGTGGCGCTCGAGCGGAGAATGCATACGTCCAGTATTTTGTGCACCTGCAAAACTTCTGCAAGTGTGGTTCCTACGCTCGAGCGGGTTTGGTGCGCTCGAGCTAGTTGCGCTCGAGCGGACAGTGTATTTTTGGTGAGAGTTCTGGGAGGGGGAGACCTGAGCTCGAGCGGACTGGTATCTACGCTCGAGCGGAAGAACTTTGTGTCTGTGTCTTGGCGCTCGAGCGGACAATGTTGCGCTCGAGCGGACCATGTGTTTTGTGTCTTTACGCTCGAGCGGAGTGTCTTACGCTCGAGCGGACCTGTCGTATAACTGAGTGAGACTGGACATTTTAAATCACTTTTTGACTTATCTTCTCTCTCTTACTTTACCCAAAACACCATTTTCAGAGCTTCTCACTCAAAAACCTTACTTCTCTCTAAGATTTGATCTACCTAGGGTGATTTCCTACCCTAAGGCCTTTGTTAAAAAGATAGAGGGTGACTTGGGCTTCGTTTTAATCGGAACAAATTTGGTTTTGGAGCAAGTTGGGTGTTGGGCATCATCTCCTTTGGAACTCATCTTTTGAGGTAGGGATATCCTACTCCTCTTTATGAGTTTTGTCTTTAAATTTTAGCATTTTGATATGTTGGGGGTTATTGTGTGATTTTGGAAAACTTTGGGCCATTGTGTAATTTTACAAAAGTTGGGGGTTTTCATCTATGATAAACCTAGAAGCATGTTTGGTATAGAAACATGGAATTAATGTTGAAACATTAAGGAAATTGGAACCTAAGGGTTGTGATGTTAATTATGGAGAATGCCCTAATTACATTGATTGATTAATTTGGATAATTAATTGTGTTGATTTGTGATGTATATAATTGTTGTTTATATGCATTGTGTTGTGTTGGAGGAGATAGGGGATGTACTCCACGGTTTAGGGGAAGATAGGGGATGGACCTCTAAACCGGATGTTGTTGGGAGGAGATAGGGGATGAACTCCGTAGATAGAGCGGTTATGCTTATCTAGAAGTGTATTGACAGAGCGGATATGCTTGTCGTTGGAAGTATTGATATAACTGTTATGTTTATCTTTGATGAAGTGAAAAGTGTTGGCATGAGTGTTTGTCTCATGTGTGATGTTTGGCCAGGTTCTGAGCCAAGGTTATGAAATGGCAAGTAAAAAGGAAAGAAATGGAAATGAAAGGAAATATAGACTTAAGTGTCTTGGAATTGTGTTATGTTATGAATGAATGTGAAAGTGTTGACCATCTATCAACTGTTAATCTTTTAGTCATTGTTCATAATTGGTTTAGTATATTTCTACTGGGCTGTGGCTCACCCTATATGGGAACATCATTTTCAGGTACGGGAAGCATGCCACCTCCAAGGACTTAGCTTGGGAGGCTAGTGGTGGATAGACTTTTTGGTTGTCTTTCCTTTTGTTGTATTACATGTAAATTCAAGCCAAGGGCTTTATGTGTAAATGAGTTAGCACTCTACTTTTGTGTAACCAAGTGTTAACTTGGAAAGCTGTAAGCCCTTAGGGCATTTGCTTTTGTTGTTAACATGTAATACTCTTGTAATAAGACTCTGGTGAATGGAAAGATGTGAACTTTTTATATATCATAGCATGTCTATATTGTTGGGATTTATGTTATTATTTTGAGGGCGTTACAGAAGTGGAAGCCAACTAGATAATAAGTGCCCTACAGGCTTACAAATTTATCTAAGAACATTCTTGGTTACACAAAATGGAGTTTCAACTCAACGCAAATATAGCCCTGGGCTTACATTCAACAAATAACAATAAAACAAAAATGAAGCCTCAGCTCCGAGTCCTCCCAAGTCAATGCCTTAGCGGAGGCATAGCATCTGTACCTGAAATGGTTTCTCTTATAGGGTGAGCCACAGCCCAGTAGAGATATACTACACAACATATGAACCATGACAAGATTAAAAAGGAGTATACACATGCCATGCTCATGATAAAACAATTTATCTCTCTTTTTATAAAGCATGCAATGTTGAGATGCAACAATAGATATAAAACCATTTCCATTTTGAACCATATATGTTACATGAATACAGGCTTTGTGAATCTCTAGGTGAGTGTCTGCAAGTAGGCCCTAATGCACTACCACTGTCATTTTTACCAGTAAACTAGAAGGCTCAACACCTAACCGCGCGGTTCCACACCCCCTACCCAGATTCACCAAGTATTTATCTTTTCGCAAATAGATATATTTCCAAATATTTCTCAAAAACAGATACATTTCCAATGAAATGAATGTAATGCAATGTCCAATGCAACAAATGAGGAATGTGGTTCAATTTACCTAAGTCTCATGCATTTCTACAACAATCATGGCTATCCTCCGCCGATAGCCCAAAACAGATATTTCTAAACAAATATTTAAACAATTAAATTCCAAAAATTCTGATAAATACAATCTATTCCACATCTCATCAAATATAAATACACTAGTTTTCATATCACAATCACGTTCAGTAACCTCTCAAGGTCCATTTCTAACCGTGTCGGTTGTATTCCAATAGATACATTAAGCAAAATAATACCGTTAATGCCCAAGAAAACATTATTTTCTTTCCAAACTCATTCTCCAAACATTATTCAACTATGACATCCTATTTTGATCAAAAGCCCCAAAAGTTAAATGTAATTCCTTTGTTTTCTTTAAAAATGCTCTTTTGGTCGCAAAACGGTAAAAATTTCAAAACCGATCGAATTGAAGTCCGATTTTGTTCAAATTTGAAACATAGCTCTTTCATAACCTTACAAATATATTCCAAGTTTACACTTTCGCAATTTGGGCATCAACTTTTTATTTTCTTAAAATTTCTCCTTTAAGCAAATAAATCACAAATTTTTCAAAAATTCTAATTAAATTATATACAACTCTAAACTCCATATAATTAAGTAAAAGTGCATAAAGAAGTGTAGGAAAAATCCCTACCTCAAGTCTGAAGAAAAGCTAATCCAAATTTTCGATTTTGTCAGATTTTGATCTCCACCGATCAAAATGTTGCTCTCACCAAGCTCTTCACCTTGGCCTCAAGAACTCACCCATCAGATAACCAACGAAAGAAAGGAGAATTGATGCTAAAAGTCCAACAACGGTTCCCTAAACACTAACAGCTCCTTCGGTTCCCCTTGGAACTATCTTAAATGTCGTGACTCGTGACTAGATACGTTGTTTTTCCTTATGCTTTTTTTACCTTTTGCTATTAATGCCGACTCTCTCTCTTTCTCAAAAAATATTCTTTACACCTTTTGAACCCCACTCCAGCACCTTCTCCTTTTTTTTTTATCACCTGTGTGTCTCCCCTTTCATGATAAAACATCCACTCGCTCCTTTTTATATTCCTTTACAAGAGAGAGAGAGAGAGTGGTATGGTCCCTTTTTAGCCATCTCCCCCAGATTCTCTTTTATTAGTAGGATGATTTTTTTTTGTCTTTGTTTTACTATTTTCTATTTTCTCAAATCATGGTCCGAACACCCAAAACTCAAATTTTAAATTCTTCACTGACTATTTTTAAAAAAAAATTTTTGGTCATCACAGTTTCGATCCTTCTTTCATGTTTTGCCACTTCGACTGGGCAGGTCGAGGATCGAGCTGCCCGGTCAGCTCGCGGGGGTCTAGGGGGTAGCGCCCTTTGGCGAGTCTGAGGGCAATGCCCTGGCAGGGTCGAGGGTAGCGCCCCTGAAACAAAAATACAAAATGCATTCGAAGATGCTTGAGCCGCACATGCGGAAAACAGGGAAGGGCTTGTTTGGCTACTACAATAAATCCAGGTGCGGGAGTGCAAGTGCGGGAGAAGCGCCGCATGTGCGGTGGTAGGTGAGTTCGAAATTTTAGTCTTTTCTTCTCTTTAGGCTGAGTGTATCTCACTCTTGTTAGGTCTCTCTCTCTCTCTAGAAACCCTTTCCTCTCCCTTCTCTCTACATTTCCCTACGCCAAATTGGATCAAAATCTTGATTTCTCAAGATCCATTAGAGTTCTGCCATAGTTTCTTCATCAAAGTTGGTTAACTTCTTGAGGGCTTCGTAGTGTGCGGTGAAGATAGAGTTTCGACACCGTTGATTTTGGGGGTTTCATATAATTTCTTCTTCAAAACTTGAGGTAGGAATTTTCTTAGAGTTATATATATGTTTTTTGCAAGGTTTATATGATTTTTGAAATCATCTTTCAATAGCTTTGAAATTAATTGTTGATTCAAGAAGTTGAGCGATTTTGAAAGTAGGTTTGTCTCTTATTCTTTTAAAATGATCTTATAGGTTTTGATCTTCGTTGATTGAAGAAAAGATGATTTTGGAAAGTTTTCTTTCAAAAGATTTGAGTTGTATAGTTTTGGTGAGAAAATCTAGAATTTGGGGATTTTTTTTTAGAGACTGAAAATCTTTTGAACGAAATAATTAAACATATGATACACATCATTTTTATTGTGTGAATTATAGAATTTATCTCTTCACATCAAGGACGGAGGGAGCATGGGCCTAGTGCCCCTCCTCAACCTTCTAAAATCTATGTTTTAGTATAGGTTTATAAATAGTTCTTTCAATTTACCCCCTCTAAATTTGATTATATACTCTTATTTTTTATTTTATTTTTCATAATTTGCACTATTCAAATGTTCATTTTATGACAGAAATCACCTTTATGATCTTATAAAGTGTATCTTTAAATGTTTGTTTTCTTATTTTTGATAATATTTACTAGTTAGTTCTTATTGGCATTTTTTCTCCCTTCTGTGACAAATATATATACAAATATGTAGAATGATTATTTATTTTTATGATGAAATCTCTCTAAAATAGTTTATTTTTTTTGGAGACAATCCTTACACTCTAAGTCAATGCCATGATTAAAAATAAGGGTTAAGTTTATTAGGGTCGAAGTGCAACGGAATGGACAACACTATTATGGACATAACATTTTATTTTACTATTACCTCAGCCAAAATTCTAGCTCCGCCATTGCTTCAGATATGCTTCATGCCACCGCCAATTGTTTATAGTATAGAAGATGTGACTAGGTTCATTATTTTACAAATAAATTATTTTTACTTCAACATTGCCAAATATTAACATTAGTTTCTCTTTAATTGCTACATGGGCAATGAGAGGATGAAATTGACTCTGAGGAACTTGACTTTGACTTTGACTTTGACGTTGACGTTGACAAACTTGTCAAAGATGAAGATGAAGATGGCTTTGACATTGACGAACTTGTCGAAGATGAAGATGACTTTGACGTTGACGAACTCGTCGAAGATGAAGATGACTTTGTCGAAAATAATGACTTTGTCGAAGATAACTAATGTTAACACCGTTGTCAGGTATTAACAATTGCAGATTATCAACTCTTTAGAGGAAAGATTTATGCATACATATGTTATTGATACACACACACACACACACACAAATGTCATTGCACAAAATGTTAGTTCTTGTTTTTACTAATTAACTTTACTTTTGAGGAATGCTAGGTACGGAAATTTTATGGTAGTGTGTACTATATGCACTTTTAGTTAGATTTATGTGTCATTTGTTATGACTTATAGTGTTGTTAGTTATGACATATTGTGATATTGGTTATGACATTATTTTATTAATGATCCAAGAGTTGTTTGGTTATACTTCATGCGATGTTTGGTTATAACTCTTTTTTTTTTTTTTTTTTAGTTATGACTCCCATGGTATTAAGTTATGCCATTTATGATAATCAAACTCACAAATGACATATCTTGCATATAGCATTTCCCTGCATCAATTAATGTTTTTCTTCCTATTTCAATATGCTCAACTTTAAACATATCACAAAGGATTATCTAGTTCAAACATATGCTAAATGCAATCATTCTTTCGACGAAAGAGGATATAACCAGATTTTGCTTTCTTGTTTTTTGCTTTCTTTCTTTGTTTCCTTACTCCGTGACTAGCAAGTTGTAAGTTGGGGGATGTGATTGAGACTGAAACATATACCATTGAGGCCTATAATTGAGATTTCTTAACCCTCTTCTTGATGCAACTTTGTACATTTTACCAATGTTTGATGTGAATCAAGTTCGATGTGTTTGAAGTACAAAATGAGCCAAAAAGTGATATTTTAGTTGAAAAGCATGCACCGCACGTGCAGAGGGTCATTCCTACACGTGCGGCCCCCTTCTTGAAAATCAAAACAAATTGCATAATCCGCACGTGCAGAGGGTTTTTCCCTCATGTGCGGAGCCTTTCCCATACGTACAGCCTTTCCCGCACATGCGGCCATGTTGATTTTCATGTACATTTTTTCTAAAGTCACTTGTTTTGCTGGAAAAGTATAAGATGAGGAAAAAAATGTTGTTCTAGGGTTTGAAAATTCTCTGAAAAATAGGCAAAAGAGGCTAAGGTTTTGGGGTTTTGGAGTTGAAGGATTGGAGGTCTTCCATGGTAGCTTCTTCATCATCTTTTTACTCCTTCATGAGCGGCTAGGCTTCTCTTTCTAGGGTTTTGATGAAACCCTAGCCATGTATATAGAGTTTTAACTAGGCTTTGATTGTTTAAACAGTTTGAGCAAGTTGTATGAATGTTTAGAAGTTTTAATTTCAATTTCTTTTTATTCCTTTCAGTATTCTACTTTCTATGATTATTAAATATTTTTTATACAATGGTTTTCTATGTGCTATACTCAAAGTGCAAGACGAGTCATGCTATGAGAGACAAGTCATATTACTACCGTAGTCTAGAGCAAACGACTTATACTATTTGAAATGATTCGTGCCTATACGTTGAACGCAACAATCCTTTTGATCAATGTTTCAAACTTGTAGTTGTGAAACATTGAGTAGTTCAAACCGTATTGCAATTAGATGTCAATGTTAAACCCTATTTACGCAACTAGTGGTGGATTTTTTGCCTTAAGATTTTTCCCAAATCAAATTTTCAACCTTAATTTAAAATTTTGAGTAAATTACAAATACATCCCGTGAGGTTTGATTAAAATATGAATCGCCCGTTGTGTTTCTAGAAATTACATTTCACCCCCTGAGGTTTCTAATTTCATAACAAATCGCCCCTTTTATTAATAAATCATCAAGTCAACTAATAGTTTTTAATGATGTTAGAAACATGTTTCAATTAATAATTTAAATAATTTTATTATTATATAGGAGAGCAATTATGAATTTCATTTTTTAGTTAATTCTGTTAAATAATTTTTTTTGAAAAAGGAGTATTTATAATTTTTCGAATCACAAAGAGCAATATATACTTTAAGCAAACCTCAAGGAGTGTATTTATAATTTACCCTTTAATTTTCTATTTGTTATTTTAATTCTCGCTTTAATTTAATTATCATCAATTATTCTCGTCTAAATTAATCTAGGAATCTTGCTATTAAAATTAGTTGAATTTCACATTAGTCCTAGTGGATTGATACCTAAACTTGTCGTTATTCTACGAAATTTAGGTACAGTTTGGACTTTATTTTTGGTGTGCTTAGCAACCCACCAGTTACCATTATCACCTCTTTACCACCAACCACAATATAACCACCATTGTCACAACCATTACCATAGCCACCACCCAACCACCACTATCATGACTATTAGTATCATCATTTTTAGAGTCCTAACCAAATATAGGAACTGTTTTCTATTGAACACATTTTTCAAAAAACCTTTCATAGATTTTTGTTTCCCCTTCAAAACGAACACAGCGTAGTACATAGTAGTTTCTATGTAGGCTTCTTTTTAATGAAAGACATAAACTTTGAAATAAATTTATGCTAAAATAAAAGTACAAACAAATAGATGGAATATATATGTTTGTACTTTGTTCTTGTTTTATTATTTTTATCCCTTCTGATTTTCCTAATAATTTTCTGCTTCTTTTGAGATTGACCTAATAACTATTTAGCTTTGCTTCTTTTGGCATCTCTAGATTTGTTAACTAAACTAACTAATATATGGCATATATTGCTGAGACATCCATGTTGTCTCTTCAAAAGAAAAGAAAGTAAAAAAAAAAAAAAAAACACACACACACACACACACACACACACATATATATATATATTAGAACATGTGTTTGTTCCTTTTTTAGTATTTTTCTTCTCTCTGATTTCTTTATTTAGATTTGGCTTTTTTCTTCACAGGTGATTTTTGAGGCATGATTTCCTCAAATTCTATGAAGATCAAGAAGTTGGAGAAACCAACCAAAGTTATAGGGTGGTCTCAAATATCTATGGAAACTATTTAGTCATTACTATAGCGATTCCGGGTTTACCCCTTGTTGTACAGTAATCCGGACATGTGTCCGTGGATGTTGTAGTTGAGTATTGTCTTATTTACATCCTTTCCTACTTTGTATTTGAGTTATAGGATGTATTGGGCAGGTTTGTTACAGGTTGGTTGTGTTTGGAAACCAAGTGTTGCTGCCCAGAAATTTGGCTGGTCGCTCGAGCGAGGGTTTGGTCGCTCGAGCGAGGGTTGGTTTTTGTGTCTGGTGGCTCGAGCCAGAGTGGCTTCGCTCGAGCGAGCGATTGCGTCTGGCTCAGACCTGAGAGTTGCATTTCTTGGCTCGAGCGAGCTTTCTTCGCTCGAGCGATCTGGTTCGTTCTTCGCTCGAGCGAGCGGTTCTTCGCTCGAGCGAGCGTCGTATTGCAAATCGGAAAATTTGCACTGTTGGCTCGAGCGAGCTTATCTTCGCTCGAGCGAGTTCAATTGTTGTGTCTAGTCGCTCGAGCGACCAAGGCTTCGCTCGAGCGAGCCTGTTTATATCAGCAAGGCAGCACCGAGTTAAACTTCACTTTTTCAAGACTTTTTATTTTCAAAACCCTAAAATTTGAGAGCCCTTCTCTCTAAAATTACTCTCTCTCTAAGATTTGATCTACCTAGGGTGATTTCCTACCCTAAGGCCTTTGTTAAAAAGATAGAGGGTGACTTGGGCTTCGTTTTAATCGGAACAAATTTGGTTTTGGAGCAAGTTGGGTGTTGGGCATCATCTCCTTTTGAGCTCAATCTTTGAGGTAGGGATATCCTACTCCTCTTTATGAGTTTTGTCTTTAAATTTTAGCATTGTGATATATTGGAAGTTGTTGTGTGATTTTTGGGAAACTTTGGGCCATTGTGTAATTTTTTACAAAAGTTGGGGGTTTTCATCTATGATAAACCTAGAAGCATGTTTGGTAGAGAAACATGGAATTAATGTTGAAACATTAAGGAAAATTGGAACCTAAGGGTTGTGATGTTAATTATGGAGAATGCCCTAATTGCATTGATTAATTAATTTGGATAATTAATTGTGTTGATTTGTGATGTATATAATTGTTGTTTATGTGCATTGTGTTGTGTTGGAGGAGATAGGGGATGTACTCCACGGTTTAGGGGAAGATAGGGGATGGACCTCTAAACCGGATGTTGTTGGGAGGAGATAGGGGATGAACTCCGTAGATAGAGCTGGTATGCTTATCTAGAAATGTATTGACAGAGCGTATATGCTTGTCGTTGGAAGTATTGATATAACTGTTATGTTTATCTTTGATAAAGTGAAAAGTGTTGGCATGAGTGTTTGTCTCATGTGTGATGTTTGGCCAGGTTCTGAGCCAAGGTTATGAAATGGCAAGTAAAAAGGAAAAGAAATGGAAATGAAAGGAAATATAGGCTTAAGTGTCTTGGAATTGTGTTATGTTATGAATGAATGTAAAAGTGTTGACCATCTATCAACTGTTAATCTTTTAGTCATTATTCATAATTGGTTTAGTATATTTCTACTGGGCTGTGGCTCACCCTATATGGGAACATCATTTTCAGGTACAGGAAGTATGCCACCTCCAAGGACTTAGTTGGGAGGCTAGTGGCGGACAGACTTTTTGGTTGTCTTTCCTTTTGTTGTATTACATGTAAATTCAAGCCAAGGGCTTTATGTGTAAATGAGTTAGCACTCTACTTTTGTGTAACCAAGTGTTAACTTGGAAAGCTGTAAGCCCTTAGGGCATTTGCTTTTGTTGTTAACATGTGATACTTTTTATAATAAAACTCTGGTGAATAGAAGGATGTGGACCTTTTATATATCATAGCATGTTTATATTGCTGGGTTTAATGTTATTATTTTGAGGGCGTTACAGTTACGATTACATTTTATTGGACTATTGTCTAAATTTCAATAAGCTATTAGCTCTTACTATTTGCTCTTTGCAGTGTGTGTTCTTGTTTGTTGGGCTGATGATGCTACTAGCAAAACCTTGTGTTTTGTGGGTACAACTGGACTTACTTTATTATTAGCCATGTAATAATTTATGGGTGAATTTGAAATTTGTGTTTTGAGTGCAATTGCACCAATGTCATGAGTGATTGTCAATATTATAAAATAAATTATAGAGGAGACTCAAAAAAGTTGCTTTTAATCTTAATGTGGTTTGATTGAATTTAAAATGGGTAGTGACATGTATAAACTTACAGGTTGAAATTAATCTACAGTTATAGTCCTTACAATTTAACATCTTTTTTGTTTAAATTCTTAAAGTCTTGATTTTGTCAATTAAATCATTAAAATATTAAATTTGAATCAATTTAGTCCTGAAAATAATACAAAATCAAATATAAATTTTATAATAAAATTGTACTCTGATTCACAATAAGTTTTACTATGAGATAGAGTAAAATTTTACTGTTGACGTTAATTTTAATGGTAAACATTTTATTAATTTTTTTAAAGAATTTCATAGATCTTATTTAATAGATCTTGACGAGAGAATTTTAAAAATATTAATTTCATTAAAAAGCGATGTCTAAATCAAAAGTTATATCAGTTTAAAATTTATTTATTTTTAAATAGGAATTTAAAATTTAAATTATTAAATTACTCACTAATGATAATTTTGATAATAGTGATGTGTAATAGACTTTTCAAGAAAAAATTTTGTGCTTGTCCTTAATGTATGAAAATTTTATCATGAGGAAGTTTTGACCAAATTTCCCTTTAAATAATTGTTGTTTGTCAAATTTTGACATATTGTTCTATGTTTTGAGCGTATTGTGATCATATTGTAAATAATGACAAAGTATATAAAAACTGTTGCTCCAAACCAAAGCAAATTACATTTTTCTAAGTTTGATTTGATTTAGGGATTGTTTGAGATGATTTAAATAAGTATAATTTTTGACTTTTTATGAAAAAAATGTGCAAAAAAATAGAGAGGTGATGTGACTCAAATAAATACACCTATTTAGTTTATGCCAAATAGTACCTCAGTTCCAAAATTTTCATAATTTAGTTTAACTCTATTATTCATAAAACTGTAAATAGTGATTTAGTCCGAATCATGCTGAGCCCTATACTTATCCATTTTCAATAATACTACGAATTCGGAATTTTTATTTTGAATTTCGTCTAGAAACATCAATCTATGGCTCAAATTCATTTATAAGTAGACTACGCACTATATCAATTCAATCTCTACCACACAAATACAACATTTGTGATGACCCAAATTTTTTTTTTAAATAGTCAGTGCATAATTTAATTGAGCAAATTTTCAGATTTGACTGCTGTGTAAATTCTGTGGGAAAATAGTTCAGTTTTGTATTTTTTTAAAATAGTTTCCGATCTCAGAAAATTATAAAATTTTTATATGTTGTTCACATACGAGTCTAGCACGTTGGGTAAACATTTCAAAATTTATTGATAAGTATTTATTTTATAAAAATTCGCGGACTGATCAATGTTTGGTCTAGTGTACAACAAAATTTGAAATTGAGTTTTAGGTGTTTGGACCATGATTTGAGATAAATTAGTTGGGTTTATTTTGGTATATAATTGGACCATTTTTGACTTATGGGTGAGACCCATGATTTAAATTCAATTTAATTTGAATTTGTTTATGACTTATGTTTAACTGTTTGATCCTTTTTAATTATGTGATTAGTAGTAACCACCTTGGGAGTTGTTATTATTTATTATATAGGATAATAATAAATATTTGATAGTTGATTTTATTGTGCGTACCATATAGTGAAAAAATTATATATTTTATAAGGAATGAAATTAGATATATTTTTTGGTAGTGAGCAAAATATATTATTTTTGCAATATTATATTTTGTGGTGTGCAAAAATATTATATTTTATGGTGAAAAAAATTATATCATTTTATAATTTATATTATAAAATTTTAAAGTATTATTTCAAAAATTATATTATAATTTTTTTGGGAAAAATCAACTTTTGAAAAAGCAAACTCACATGGGGTTTCTTTCCTTTTTGCGTTGCCCATTATTTTTTTCTTCCCATTCATTTCTTTTGGGGGTTTTGGAGCAGATAGCTTCTGCCTCTCTCTCTCTTTCCCTCTCTCTCTTTCCATGCTCATCATTGTTGCTCAATCTTTGAGCTTAGAGTGAGAGTCTTTAGAGTGAGATTTTACAAAAGTGTTGCAAATAAAAGTCGGAGAGCTCATCGTGATCTTCGCAATGGTAGTCTCGGATTCATGATCGGGCAAGATTTGTCTTCCAGATCTACATTTCTTTATTTGAGGTAAGGACTTTCTTCATATTTTTACATTAAAGCTATGTTAGGGTTATTTTGAGAAAATATATCATTATAAGAGGTATTGCATGTATATATATTTTCAGATTTTTGTTTGGTAATTTTTGGAAGAAAAATTATGTTGAAATGTTAAGAATGTTGGCATTTTGAGATTGATTTTGGGAAAATCATTTTGTGTTGTTAATTTTGTAAAAGAAATCCAAAAATAGAATTTAATAGTTGTATGGATTGTATCTACATCATATTATGATTAGATGATTTATTTTGAGAAATATAAAGTTGAATTTTTTTTTATCTTTGATTTGGAATATATTTTTGAGAAAAATAAATTAATGTTGAGGAATATGGAGTAAATGCTTGAGTAGGAATTATAGAGTTGCTTTGGGATTAAAAACTCTAAAAGTGTTATATTCATGATATTTTATAAAAGATGATATGTTGATGATTAAGTTGTGTTCATTTTTATGAAAATAAAAATGTGAAATGTGGACTTTCAAACTCATAACCTTGAAAATATTACTATTGGGCATATTTTATAATTTTTGATGTAAATATCATGTTGGTTAAGTAATTTTAGAAAAAGTTGTGAAATTGTTATTGGTAGAGAATTTGATAAAAATATTACCTCTTTAAATAATTTGGCATGAAAAATGGTTATGTTGAAATATAGTTATATATATGTTTTTCCAAGATCTAGATGATTTTCAAAATCATCCTTTGATTTGTTTTAAAAATTGATTGTTGATTCAAGAAAATGTGAGATTTTTTTTGAAAGTGGGTTTACTTTCTTATTCCTTTTAAAATAGAAATTGAGGATTTTGAACTATAAAGATTGAAGAGAGATGTTTTTGGTGATTTTCTTTCAATAAAGGAAGATGAGTGATTTTGGTGAGAAAATCTAGAAATTGGGGGTTTTTAAGAAAGATGTTGACAATCTTTGAAGATGTTGTTATATTTATTTTGTGTGCCAAAATAAATGATGTTTGAAAAATTGTTTATTTATTTACATACAAATGATGGTTTTCATGGAATATGAGAATTGAGAAGTTTTAGAAATTGTTGTTTAAAATGTTGATATAGTCTTGAAGTGACTAAATGGTTGAGATTACTCTAAGTGTGGAAATTTTGTTGTCCCATGGATGAATTGGAATAAAAATATTTATATTCATCTTGAAAAATTATATTGAAATGAGAAATGAGAATTTTGATCACAATGGGAATATTGTGTGGAAGTATTGAAAGTAGAAGAAATATTGCATTGTATTATTAATCATTACATTGGCATATCAATTCATTTGATAATGATGAGTTTTGAAATATGATTTGAAAACTTTGCATTGAGAAATGAATGTTGGGAAACAAGTTTTCATGAAATGATTTTGGGGTAAATACGGTAGTAAGTTTTGAAAGATGGTGTTGATGATAGTTGTCGAGCCTTCCAGTTAATACTGGTAAAAATGACAAATTGGTAGTACTTGTATAGTCTACTTGCAGACACCAACCTAGGGATTGAAAGGTGGTGTAGATGATAGGTGTCAAGCCTTCCAGTTAATACTGGTAAAAATGACAAATTGGTAGTACTTGTAAAGTCTACTTGCAAATACCAGCCTAGGGATTACCTGAGTCATATTTACCATCTTGGAATTTTATTGAAATTGTTGGATTAATGTGTTTTCAAATTGTCATTGTACGTAAGATTTTCAAAAGATGAGAAAAATATTTTGAGCATGACATGGCATATGCATTCATCTCATAAGACTGTATAAAATGGATTTGATAAATTGTTTAATTATTTGATTCAATTGATAATGAGATAATTGAATGAATTGAAAAGGATGTCCTGTTGCTATTGAAACATGTTTATTTATGTAAGTTAACTTATTGTGGTTAATTAAATAAATTGGATTTAAGAGATTATGTAATGAAATCATATGATTTTGACATGATATGATTTCACGTATATATACGAGTATTTTGGTAACCGCATATCTTCTAATGTTTTAATATGAGATTGATTGGTGAGCTGGTGGTTGTTTACCCCCGCCTGTGCATGTGTACAGGGAATGTTTTTTGGATTTGAAGATCAAATAATGGTTTTTACCATTTCATAAGTGTAATGTAGTCATGGATTGTATTACTTCATTTGTTGTTTGGCTCAATGCTATTTTTTTGTAAAGAATAGTGTCCTCTCTTTTATTGTAAGTCTCAGGGCATTTTTTTTATTTGTATGTAAATGTCCTTGTTGTATAACGAGAGGGAATATGTATATTTAATTATTCATCATTTCATCCAAGGATGAAACGTTATTTATAAATGGACTTAATTAATAAATATTGATAAAGTTATTCGAGTAATAAAATACGGGACGTTACAACATTAAAAAAATATAAGCTGATAAGTCTGGGACCATAACATTGATGATCCATTTTTCACATATAGTCCTTAGTAATAGCCCAGTCAAGAAGATTTCCTTGCCAGTGAGAAATCCATTTGACATCTCTTATTCAAGAGGTTACACAATTGCATATCAAAACTGGGGCAGGGTTTCGTAGAAACAAGGTTTAAACTATAAATTAATGCATTACCATAAAAAATTAAAAAAAAAATAAAAAAAGACAATTATATCAAAATAAACCCTAAACTTTTAATTTTGTCAATTTAAACTCTAAACTTTTAATTTGTTTTTAATCTAAACCATTTGTCTATTTTTGTTAAGTAAAAACAACTACAAAAATGATATTTTAGCCATTAAACTCAAATAAAAATAATATTTTAGACATTTTATATATACTTATATTGAGTTTGATGGTTAAAATACTTTTTTTTCATTTATTTTAGTTAATAAAAATAGATTAATGGTTTAGATTAAAAACAAATCAAAAGATTAGGATTTAAATTGATAAAATTAAAAACTTAAATATACATTAAAGGCTTTTTTTTTTTTTTTTTTGTAAAACAATAGATAGCTAAATTACTATAATTTGTTGGTTTACAAATCTAAACGCAAAAGCTAAAAACAATCCCTACTCAGCTTCAAGTTTTTTTTTTTTAGCTTTTTAAATATTAGCAAAATTGCACCAAACACTAACAAACTCTAGAAAACATATCCTAACTTGCACCAAACAGCATCGAACACACTGACCTTGTCAAAAACCAACCTCAAAAACAATTTCATCATCACTAGTAAAACGATTGTTTGTTCTGTCAATACAAAGACTCTGCTAACTGCCAAGATTTCGAGCCCCCAAAGAACATCCACATCTTTTTCGGACTCCCAAACAAAACCTCCTTAGGGTTCAACTTTCATATCTACCAAACATGACATGGAAGCATTGGTATGAACAATCTCACGACATGTTTCCTGGCTAAGTGGACCGAGTCGAGTCAAATCAAATTGAGATATATTTTAAAGAATTCGAGCTCGGCTTGCTAAAAATTTGTCAAACTCAAGCAAAAGATGAGCACAACAAACTTAAAAAACCCGAGCTTAAGCTTGAGTTCAGTTCGAGTCAACTCTATAAAAGAGCCAAACTCAAGTTCGAAAAGAAATTTTTTTTTTTTTTAAAAAAAGGAAAAAATAAAAAAGAACACTAAACTATAATGCACATTAAGAGAAAAAAATGAAAACATTATGAGCACAAAAAAAAAAAAAAAAAAAAAAAAAAAAAAAAAAAAAAACATGTTATTAATAAATTTTATCAATCAAATATTTAAATTTGTACAAACACTAAACACAAATAGACAAATAAAACATATTTGATATATCATTAAAAAAAATATTAATTTATGTAACTGTATTCAAAAGCTTAATCGAGTTGAGTTTAAGTCTACTCAATCTCGACTCAATACTAAGTCAGAGTCTAAAAATTTGATTTGGAATTGTTTATTTAGTCAATATATAAATCAAACTCAAATAAGTTTTAAACAACCTAAGTTGTATTGTTCATTAACAGCTCAATTCATTTGCAGTCTACACATAATGACCTCACATGGTACATTCCCTTTGCATGCAAAATCAAAATTGGGTATCAAAAGATTTTGTAGTTTTCGAAAGAGTTGTTTTTCTCCAGCTTAACTTCACAGCAGGGATTTTACATGGTTCTTCCTTTTGGAATTTTGTACGGACAAAACTAAGTCATGACATGGCATGGATGGAGCCAAAGGGCAACATTTGTACGGCAACCTTGTACAAACAAAAAATAATGATAATTTATATATTGAATTTTTTTTTATATATAAAATAATATTCATCCATTGAAAAACAGAAAATCTATCATTTTGCAGTTCATGATTGTAAAAAAATAACGCCCTACGAGACTCCGTACAAGTTTTTTTTTGTATAAAGAAAATATTTATGTTTAATATTTTCCTTATTTTCATAATCAAACTAGGGGATAATCCGGGTCTCGACTCCTCACTTTTAATTAGATTTAATTTTCTATTGATTATTGTGGGGACATAATTTTTGAATGACAACACTTAGCCGAGGTGTTACCGAAGTGCCAGCCGAGGTGCCACGTGTCCTGGTCATGACGCCGAGATCATCTCGGCTAGGCCGAGGTTATCTGTGAAGAGACCGGAATCCGAGATAAGCGGATAAGGGACAAGAGTCCTAAAATGGGAGAAGACTTCAGTTTGGGTAAAGATGAGACTCTAAGAGAGTTTATCCTAATCTTACTGGGAGTCCAAGATTAGCAGTAATCCTAAGCCCATTAGAGTTAGGCTCCTATTGGGACTAGGATTGTGTTGGCTATAAAAGAGAGGCACCCTCATGGGTCTATGGTATGCTTTTTATGCTCTGTCTAGTGAGTTAAACACTATTTGTTATCTGTGAGAGATAAGATTACTGACTTGATCGTCGGAGTGCCCCCGGGTGGATGAGCCACCGCCGGAGACTCTTCTTTCTGTTGCAGGTTGTTCGGGCTTAACCTATTCTGCCGGTGTTCTCCAGTTGAGTACTAAGTTGGCAGTGTGGTCGGAAATTGACACACACAATTTGGCGCCGTCTGTGAGAAAGAAAGAAGAATAGATGGCCAACGACGGACAGAAAGAAAAGGTTGGGGACGACACCCCTACTAAGAGTGGGAAACATATTGACCTTGACGTCGAAGAAAACAACTACAACGAAGAGACTCATCACGGAGGAAAGGACGTCGGCCAAGAGGGCAACGTACCAAAGAAATCGGACCAGAGTGGGTATTATAACGAGGACGACCTCCAGGTATGGAAAGATAGATGCCGGCGGAGGGACGACAAGATAAAGGGAATGGCAGATAAATTGGCGGACTTACAAACGGTCGTCAATTTCATAATGCAAAACAACGTCATACAGCCACCGTTCCCGCTACAAGATACGCTGATTTCAGCGGCCAAGAAAGGTGCCCAGAAAGGGAGGCAGAAAACGGTTCTTGCAGTCCCTCAGCATGGCAGGACCAAGGGACTTTCTCACCGGCCTTCGCGGGAGGTCAGGCATGGAGAATCCCAGAAGACATGTCGAACAAAAGAAACCTGCATCAAAGAACATTGGGATGTTCAGGAGAATGAACTCTATTTCAACACGACCAGTGGAGGGAGGTCTAAAAGGACTCACAATGACACTAGAAGTAGTGCACCAAAGAGGCTGAAATCCGGAGATAGCCGAGCTCCTAAACGAACCAAAGAGGATCTGGGAGATCACCTACAGTGGAAGCAACAAGATGCCGAGGTAACCTCCCCAGTCAAGCCGAGAACGCCGTTCTTGGAAGAATTAGACAAAGTTGAGGTCTCGAAGAGATTCAGAATGCTGAGGTTCCAGATATATGATGGGAAGTCGGACCCGAACTTTCACGTCGGCTTGTACTTGAACTCGATGGCGTTGTACACCGGGAATGAGCCATTGCTTTGCAAGGTGTTCCCCTCATCCTTCGGAGAAATTGCATCGGATTGGTTTCACAAGTTGCCGAAAGGAACTGTGAAAACCTGGGAAGTCCTGGCCGAGATGTTTGTGGCCAGGTTCATGACAAACAAGCTATAGCCATTAAGGGTGGACGCCCTAATGGCCCTGAAGATCGGCGAGGATGAAAGCTTTAGGGCCTATGCCAAAAGGTATTATGAGGTATTCAACCGAATACCAGGATGCAACCAAGAGGTGGTGGTCGTGCCATTTAAAAACGGCTTGAAGGATGACTGCCTGCTTCGAAAATCACTGGCAAAGACATTGCCGAAAAGCATGGAGGAGCTGATGGCCAGGATAGAAAAGTATGCCGGAGCCGAGGAAGACACACCGGGGACAAAGGCGTCCAAACAAGAGAAGAGAAATGGTTCGCCGAAGCAAAGCCGAGATAACACTGGACACGAGAAGAAAAGAGCTTAGCCCAAGTGAGCAGATCCCAGATTCCAAATCTCGAATTCCAGATCCCAGAAGACAAGGTCTCGGCTTAGATGATTAAGTTCGAGAAGAGAAGAGCTTGGCCTAAGTTAAAGAATTTTTTCCACAAAGGAGTATGTGGAAGCCATGCAGGGGGCAGATCCCCTACCCATAGAGCAATATCGTAGGGATTCTTTTGGCCTTACATGCAAAAGGAAGCTAAAGCCTATGTAAAAAAACATGAAAATGCTTTGAAATCCACCTGCAACGTGCGATAGAACAAAGGGCTGAAGAATGATGCTTGGGAGTTGGAATTTCACAAGCCAATGTCATGTTTAACACTTGTTGTAACTTGAGAAAAGTTTACAAGTTGCAGTTAAACCAAGATGATATTTAACACTTGTTGAAACTTGAGAAAAGTTTACAAGTTGAAGTTAAACCGAGATGATGTTTAACACTTGTTGAAACTTGAGAAAAGTTTACAAGTTAAACCGAGATGATGTTTAACACTTGTTGAAACTTGAGAAAAGTTTACAAGTTGCAGTTAAACCGAGATCATGTTCAACACTTGTTGAAACTTGAGAAAAGTTTACAAGCTGAAGTTAACTGGCGTCATGATTAAAGGAATGAATGATATAGGTTCTATCACCTCAGGATGCCAAGGTAATAGAACCTAGGGGGCAGTTATGGGGACATAATTTTTGAATGACAACA
Organism: Camellia granthamiana; assembly: GCA_036172215.1. NCBI lineage: Eukaryota > Viridiplantae > Streptophyta > Magnoliopsida > Ericales > Theaceae > Camellia > Camellia granthamiana. The sequence continues at coordinate 113,477,043 of CM069910.1, forward strand.
CGTGGCCGAGGTGTTACCGAAGTGCCAGCCGAGGTGCCACGTGTCCTGGTCATGACGCCGAGATCATCTCGGCTAGGCCGAGGTTATCTACGAAGAAACCGGAATCCGAGATAAGTGGATAAGGGACAAGAGTCCTAGAATGGGAGAAGACTTCAGTTTGGGTAAAGATGAGACTCTTAGAGAGTTTATCCTAATCCTACTGGGAGTCCAAGATTAGCAGTAATCCTAAGTCCATTAGAGCTAGGCTCCTATTGGGACTAGGATTGTGTTGGCTATAAATGAGAGGCACCCTCATGGGTCTATGGTATGCTTTTTATGCTCTGTCTAGTGAGTTAAACACTATTTGTTATCTGTGAGAGATAAGATTACTGACTTGATCGTCGGAGTGCCCCCGGGTGGACGAGCCAGCACCGAAGACTCTTCTTTCTGTTGCAGGTTATTTGGGCTTAACCTATTTTGCCGATGTTCTCCAGTTGAGTACTAAGTTAGCAGTGTGGTCGGAAATTGACACACACAATTATATTTTATTCTATATGAGTACAGAAAAAAAAACATATAAAACAAAATCATGGATGCCTCTTGGCCAACAGGCTAACCATGTTGGTTCGGAAACTTCCTCATCAATGCCTGCTTTTTCATGGATGTTTGACCAAAGAATGCAGAAAATAACTCCTAGTTCTCTCAGGAAGATGTTTGATCTATCAGTTCATATATGTAACATAAGAGAATAAATCAAGGCTAGCCATCAAATTTCTGATCAACTCTGAAAAACAAACATGGTACTTCGATCCAACTAAAAAATATTTCCCACAAAACAAAATCATGGCTAAATAAATGTCACAAAGAGCCTAGTTCATTATACTGGTCATAAAATGCCCCAAATTTCTAGCCCAAATGATAATACAACAATCATGGCTCTTTCAAGGAAAACCGAATATAAATCTTCAAACTTACATTACATGATACAATAGTTCTTCATGCAACAATACATTGATCCAACAACAAGTACATAAACAAATAAATACCCCCAAGGGTTTACAAGTTTCCAAGGCTTGAGCCTGGTTATACAAAACAATTATTCAAATCCACACACATACAGCCCTTGGCTTACACATAGTCACAGTAAAATGAGAGCCTTGTACTCTTAACACACATTTCCTCGCCTTTAGTTAGGCGGCATCACCACATCTTTTCCTGCACAAAAATCTCGTAGGTTGAGCATAAAGCCTAGTAGGAAATCCTTAACAAAGTATGTAAATTTTATACAAGTCTCAAGAGATGAAATGCACATGCCATGCTATGCCCCTTTTTGAAGATAAATCACATTTTCATCTTTTGAAAACCATCATGCTCAATGATGTCATGCAATTTCAATTGTTCAAAACTTAACAATTTATTTCAAGGGCGGTAAATACGACTTTGGTAATCCCTAGGTCAGTGACTGCAAGTAAACTATACAAGTACTACCAAATTGTCATTTTTACCAGTATTAATCGGAAGGCTCAACACCTATCCGTGCGGGTTTTCGGTCTTTTACCCCGGACTCTTAGGCCAACTTATTCAATATCATCTACATCGCCTATCAAGACTTACCAACGTATTTACCCCAAAACCATTTCATGAAAACTTGTTTCTCAACATTCTTTTTTCAATGCAAGTTTTCAAATAAACTTTCAAAGTTTAATGTAATCAAATGAATTGTTATGCCAATAACACAAGATGAATATAAATACTTTTATTTTAATTCATCATTGAAGGAATAACACAATTCTCTCTTCTCAAGTATCCTCAACAATTAGTCATTTCAAGACTATTTCAACGTTTTGAACAATAATTTCCAAAATGAACAATAATTCTCATATTCCCTAAAATCCATCATTTATATAAATATAAATAAGAAATTTTCCAAACATCCATTTATTTTGACACACAAAATAAATATAACAATATCATTCATGGATTTTCAGTCTCTTTTAAAAAAATCCCCAAATTCTAGGTTTTCTCACCAAAACTATACAACTCAAATCCTTTGAAAGAAAACTTTTCAAAATCATCTTTTTTTCAATCAACGAAGATCAAAACCCATAAGATCATTTTAAAAGAACAAGAGACAAATCCACTTTCAAAATCGCTCAACTTCTTGAATCAATAATCAATTTTCAAAGCCATCAAAAGATAATTTTGAAAATCATATAGATATTGCAAAAATATATATATAACTCTAAGAAAATCCCTATCTCAAGTTTTGAAGAAGAAATGAGATGAAACCCCTAAAATCAATGGTGTCGAAACTCGATCTTCACTACACACAACGAAGCCCTCGAGATGATAACCAACTTTGATGAAGAACTTTGGTCTAAATCCCAATGGATTTGGAGAAATAAAAGAGAGAAGATGACTTCTAGAGAGAGAAGCTCTCGATCTAGAATTCTGGAGAGTTTTAGAGAGAGAGAGAGAGGACTGAAAAAGTGATCCGAAATATCAGATTCACGAACTGATATAACATAGTCTGCTCGAGCGTCAAATACATTAACCCAGTACTTTTCCAGACAGGTCAAACTTCTGAAACCATACATTATCTGCTCGAGCACAAAAATGGCCGCTCGAGCGGACAAGCAACTTTGAATGCATTTTGCATTTTTGCTTTGAGGGCACTGCCCCTCGACCCCACCAGGGCACTGCCCTCGAACGCGCTAAGGGACGCTGCCCCTTAGACCCCCGCGAGCTAACCGGGCAGCTCGATCTCCGACCAGCCCAGTCGAAGTGGCAAAACATGAAAGAAGGATCGAAACCGGGATCGCTACAGGTCATAATTCAAGCCATTCAATTTTTATATTTGTGGTAGCATAATGCAACCTAACCACGTTATCACATTTCACACATATTACTTCCATGCTGTACCAACTCAAAATCAGTCATAGATTGGTTATACTTAGATGATGCAAGCCGTTCAATTAGCAGACTTCATATTGAATCTCCACAATCATTATACTGGTCATAATTCTAGCAAGATGCTATAATACTATCTCACACTTCTAAATATGGTGTATACAAAGACCCATCATTGTCCACACAAATAAATCACTAGTTAAGACAAAGGGTTGCTTTCCTTTCTATTTCATAAAACCACCCACATATAATTGATTTAATCCTATTTTATTAGCCAACATCAATGCCCTAAACTGCATGAGAGTACACCATATATAATACAACCAGTACATTGTGCTTTCTAATTCACATCAATCTCACTTGATAATATCTGTAGTTAATTCATCATAGGTTCCTCCATCAACAAAAAAGAACAAAGCCCTTTTCCATGGAGAAATAAGTCAACTCAAATATTCAACTTCCACCTAGTTTTAGGTTCCACCCAACTGACGAGGAGTTCATCGTGCACTATTTGAGAAACAAAGCAACCGCAAGTTCACTACCAGCACCAATTTCGGTTTCGGAGGCTAATAAGTCTTTCAATTTTCAGATCAAAGCAGAATTCCAGACAGATATTTCTACGAGTAATAGATAGAAAACCAAATAGCATACAAAATACATAATTAGCACATAATTCCATTCTAAACACTTAGTTAGCATTCTTAATTACGGATTAGTAGTTAATTACGGATCGGGGTTGTTACATCCTCAATGTTTTAGAAGGAATGATATTAACAATGGCCCCATTATCGACCAAGACCCAATTGACAGGCACTCCATCCAGGTGTACCTGTACATATAAAGGCCTCATGTGCTTAATCAATTCCTCTCCAGGCTTTGCAGCATTACTTGGTCTCCATCGACAGACTTGACTACTCCGATTGACCTTGCTGTTTTTGGCCTTAGTTTCTGTTATCTGGGCCATTACTTTTGTAAAGTCTTCCACATCACCAACCAAATGTGTTGGTTGGTCTGGTATGGCCTGAAAACTCTTAGGGATGGCCACAACCACATTGCAATCAGTGAGGGGAAAACTACCAAACTTAATGGCCATTTTTTCTCCAAAGTCTTAAGAGCTTTCTGACTTAACCTCATCATTTTCCATGTCGACAAGCCTTGTCATCTTGACTTCTGGGGCCATCTTTTGGAAACCCTTCGTGGCATCGTCGTCAACTTATAATTCTTTCTCTAATTCTTTGCCTTAGTAAAGCCTCTTCTATGATGGGTATGGGTTCCTCATATGCCATCGATGGTTTAGGAACTTCCTTGGTGCCGTTCGCTAGTGTTAATACTACTATTTTTTTCAGTGTATGAGTTTCATCATCCCTCTTTTCTTTGGACCAAGTCAGGTTTTGTGGCGTTGGTGGTTTTAGGGCCTGATTTTCCAGCCTGGACATCATTGCGTGAAACTTCCTCTGCTTCCTTCTTTTTTGTGTTCTTGTCCCAACCATAGGTCTCCAACCTTTCTTGGGAAACTTTGGATGCATCACCCCTGCTAACCATAATGTGGTGGTACTGGCGATCTGATCATTCTAGGCTACTCCAGCCTTAACTCCTTATTTGGCCTAGGTTTTGCTGGGCTACTATATGGCCTGGCAACCATGCCTTCCTCTGGCCTTTTTTCCAGGCCATGCCAATATGTCCTGGCCTCTTGATTATAGGACCTTTGAGCCCTAAAGCTTCATAGCTGGCCATCCTGCTTCTGCTATTTGTGCTGCATAAAATATGCTCTGACTGCACTAACCCTTTCCAAGCAAGGATTCATTGGTACCCCTTGGTAGAGGAAGGGCCTATCTTGCTCCCCATAATCTGCTATCTTAGTGGTATAAACTCTTGGGGCTACCCCATCATACAGCAATTTTGCACCATTGAAAATTTGCAAATCATCTTGGTCCAAGGTGTTAAAGCTTAGGCCACAATCCTTCATTTGCTTCTGCACTTTGTTGGCCACAACAGCCTGTGCTTTTTCTCTCGTAGTTCACATAAAAACCATACAAAGTGGTCCTGATAGACCATTGGCTTCTTTCTTTCAGCCATAAGTTCTTTCCTTAAGTTGTGAACTCTTTCCAGCTCACTCAGTAACACTATTGATTATTGGTTTGATCATTCAGCCTGGTAGACAACATGTTTATGTCCATCACTTCTGGAAAAGGATTCCTATCAACAACTGTATACATCTCATTTTTGACCGCCCTTAAGACTTGGGCGCTTGATTCCGAACACCTGATGATGAAAGTTACATGGTGCAATCTTTTGAATTCTCAGCGAAGAGATTTGGATTCAAGCTCTAATCCCAAACCTTGCACTCCATTTTGGCCAAAATTATTTTAGACCTTAAAACTCTCTCTTTCAAAATATTTTTGAAAATGTTTCTACGATGTTCTGAGGCTCGCATTTCGTTAAAAATTGCACTTTTCGATAAACCGAGCTAGGACAAAGTGGAAATAAATGAAAAAGATGTGAACTCTTTGAAAAAATCTTGAAATCATCTCATTTAGAGGTTTGGAGTTGAAAAAAATTAGAGGAGAAGGAAGAAAATTAGTTGGGAAAGAAGTTAGGCATCCATCCGTTTAAGTCAAAGCTGAGCAACTTTCACTAAAATAGGCATATCTCTGAGCACACTTAGAATTTTGATGTGAGGCCACTTCCCTTGGAAAGTAGACTTCCGGGGCTTCAATTTAGAATGACCTGCAAAGGAGTCCGGATGAAGGAGACATGCCCTTTTGCAGTTGGGCCTGAATGCAGATTTTGAGGGCCGGTCGGGTTTATGTATAACAGCCGTGCTTCACCGATGCTCGGCCGGGCCTCGATGAAAACTTTTCCCGAGCTCCTTTTTTAGGCCTGGCCGCGTGATTTGAGGGCCGGCCGTGTGTTTGGAGGGCCGGCCAGGTCTTGGTGGTGCCAGACAGACAGCTGGCAGGAATTGAACAAATATCTTTATTTGAAGATATTTATGTTTTTTTTGGTTCAAATTCTATAAGTAGAGCTCCTGCACTTAGAATTCAAGGTGAGCAAATTTTTCAAAAGGCTTTGAGAGCTAGAAAAGACCTCCTCCCTCCTCCTTGCTTCCTTTGATATTCAAACCTTCTTCAACAATACATACACAATACATACACCATTGGAGCTTGTTTTTGGAGCTTTTTACTGAGATTTCAACCTAAGTTTCATGGACTTGAGGGTGTTGGAATCAAGTTTGTTAACTAAGAGCCTATCTCTCTTTGCAAGAGGTATTACTTTGCATCTTCTTCCTTACTTCTCTCTCACTCTTCCTCTCTTTTCCTTGATTTATACACTATTCTTGAACTGTTTTGTATCCATTCAAAGTGTTTAAAGTTGGGTTTAATGGGGGTGTTTGGTGGAGCTTTTTTAAGCCAACTTATGGCTTCTGGCTTTTAAAAAGTTATTTTGGACTGTTTGGTTAAACTTATTTCAAACAGCTTCTGATTCTAACAACTTATTTTAAGTCAAAAAAGCTGATTCTGAGAAGCTGCTCACCCCTTGCTTCTGATTATCAGCTTCTGCTGTGGACATGTTAATTCACGGTTATACTCTTAAATTTTTTTATTTTTTATTTTTTTAAAAATAGAAAAAGACCCAAATAGACTATAAAATACTATTATTATTTTTTATGAGAAATGTAGACAAATAGTGAATAATAAAAATTAAAAATTAATTGAAAAAGCTATTTCACAGCTTATTTAACAAACACTACTCAGCAACTTAAATCTATAATCCAACAGCTATACCAAACAGATTAATAGCTTCTGATTAAAGTCATAATCTATAATCTGTTAAGCTATAATCTATAATCTGTTTTAACAGCTACACCAAACAGCACCAATAAGCTACCAAAAGAGTGGAGAGGGTTTATACTCTTTCTAGCTCTTTACCTATAGCTCAAGCCTTTCTTTTACACCCTTTTCCTCTGATCCTTACACTGATTTTCAAAGGTAAAAGGAGGCCACGAATCATGTTTTGAGGTTTCAAAAATGGAAGGGTTAGCCACCTCTCCTTTGTCAAGCTTACTAGTTTTGTACCTCTTTGCTTTTGGCATGTTTTGTGCTATTTTAATATGATTTTAGCTACTGTTTTGGGGCTGTTTTTGGACTGTTATTGGACTATTTTCAAAGGCTAAAACATGGTTTAAAAGTCCTAAAAGTTGAGGGGTTCGCCACCCCTCCTTACCTTTGTTCACTAGCTTTGATTCTCTTCTACATTGTCAAGCTTTTAATGCGTTCTTAGCCACTGTTTTTACCCTTTTAGGGGCTATTTTGGTGATTCCATGGCCCTTAAAATTATTTCATGCTTTGGTTAGTTCATGTGTTGTCCCACAAGTTGACCTATATAACTTGTTGTAATGCTTTCTTCGCTTTGTTTTCATGTTAAGTGTCTCACTCTAACCAAACAACCAACCATCTATCACTTGTATTTGAGAATGATTTCAACCGATTGAGGTTGCTCAAAACATGTAAGAATGGCCTACACTTAATGGCTTAATCTCTTAGGAGATCTATTGTCAACGGTGTAGCCTTTCTCTCACGTTTTAGAGAAACCTCTTGTTTGACATTATTTCTTGATTAGAGGACTTAACATCACACTTGGACAAATGGACTAATGAATGGTAAGGCCTAATAAAATTGGCTTAAAATTTGGTTCAACACACTTAAAGAAAATGGCTTGAATAGCTTGAGCTTGGCCGGACGTTATGCCAAGCTTCTTGTGTCAAGTGCCATCATGCATCAATCCATGGCGTTTTGGTGTTCTTGAAGCGTTGTAACCTTCCTTTTTTGAGTTCATACTATAACAAAAAGGGAAGGGTGGTCATTTGCATTGCATTTATTGATTTTGTCCAAGATCATGTCCTAAAACATCAAGCAATCAATTGCTTATTGATGTCTTTAGAAATGATTCCACCATTCTCTTGAGGCCTTCCTATGACAAAGAAGGAAGGAAGGGAAAATAGAGCTTAAAAAATGCTCTATCTGGCCTGTTTCACCTCAGAGCACAAAACATAAATTTGCGCAAGATCAATGCACAGTCGGCCCTCTGTAGGCCCGGCCGGGCTTTAGTGATGCACGGCTGGCCTTTGGTGTTTGGTCAACAATGCAATTTTGCAGAAACAGAGGCAGTGGCTGAAGGTGGAACAGAGGCAATCTGGGCAGACAGAGTGGTTTTCAGGCAACGCGCATTCTACCTCCATCCATCTCCTTTGGTGCTTGTATCGAATGCATTTAAATTGTTTAATTAGCATAATGAATTGTGTTGTAATATTTAAGTAGTCTAATTAGTTGTAGCTAATTAGTTGATGTTGTAATATTTAATTAGCTTAGCCTAGTTAAATTCTTAATTAATTAGCTTAGATAGTTAGTTAATTATTCATTTCAAGTGTTGTAATAATTAGCTTAATTAGCTTAGCGTAACTAGTAAGTTAGCTTTTTTATTCGGACCCTCCTTCGTGAGGGCATAATGTTGTAATAAGTGTGCGTGCGTGTGTGTATGTCTTCCAACCCCACGTCTTGCTCCCTTTTACTTAATCGTTTTCGATGGTTAAATTAGGGACATATTTTTATTAGCATACCTTATGCTTGTATGTTTGTATTCATTCATTTGTCTGGCATGCACCGAAGCTCGGCGCATCATTCAAACTGCATTGTTATTTCAATACTTCTTTGAATACATGTTAATCGCATGTTGTTCAAATCGATTCGTATGCCATATTAGTAGTCGAGCCTATTAATTGCATTGTTTGCATGTGTTGCATTAGACATCTTACATAGTTAGGATCATGCATCTTTCTAACTAGTTTCTATTTTGGCTTGGAGTACTCGGTGAGTTTTATGCTTTAGCATACTTGCATGAGTGTGATTGCCAGATTGCCATGTTTCACATGCTTGTCATGAGGCTATGTGTTTAAATGCTAAACTGCTTGAATGCCTGTGGATGAATGCTTGTTGTTTGAATTGGAACAATTCAACGAATGTGCATTTTAAGCCCACTTTGTTATGGCAAATCACGTTTTAAGCCCACTATGTTTGGTGGCAAATCCGCATCTTTAAGCCCACTTGAGGGTGGCAAATTCAAACCATTTTTGCAAACACACATGAGTTGAATTGTTCCAATTCTTGCGATGTAGTCTATACTTGCTTGTGTGCGTCACATAGTAAAGTTAGATTAAAAATCGGAATAAGAACACATAATGTTTATAAAACATCATATCATGATTAGTAGAGGCCGATCTTTGATTGGGCGAGCGGGGGTGCTCATTTCAAGACCTTCCCCTCTCGTATCCAAGTTCCCAAGCCAAGGCAACTTTGGTGATGACGGACACATGGCCTTTGGCACGAGTTAGGGTTTCCTAAATTTTCCCAAAACAAAGTATTTAGGTAGTGACTCTGTATCTGGCAAAGCAGTCCAATTTTGGCATTATTCGATTAAAAATCGATTTTCCAAAAAAGATTTTTCGGATTTGGACTCTTTGGTGATTATCAGTTTCACATTACATTTGTAAGACTAGGTTCAGAACCGCGGGAGTCCGAACTGTGTGGCTTTCTTTTCAAACCCTTTCCGAAAGGTGGGGTATGGAAAAAGGCGAGTCCACAGTTTCTGGTGACTCTGCTGGAGACTTAGAGAACTTGACTCAAACTTATGATATGAATTTTTATTTACACTTATGTGTTTCTTTGCATTTGCATTTGCATTAGTGCGCCTAAGTCCCAGTGTTTGCCATTTGCTATTCCTGAGTGGTTTGCCGGAGGCTTGCTTGGAAAAGCTTGCCAAAAAGCTGACCGGTTGTGGGCTCTGCCACGATGGGAACACAACCCTTGGATCTGGACTATCGCTGTACCGTTTGATCCTCCTTTCACTTCTCGGTGTTAGGTGTGAGAGGTATATTAGGTAGTCTTGTTGAGGCACCTTTTTTGACCAATCGACCTAGTTGCATATCGGAAGCCATAGAGACAGTTCCAAACTAGGACAGGATGCTTACCCGAATGCAGGATTGTTTGAAACTGCTTGTTTACATAGTGAAACCATAGCTCCTAACGAAACTAGGACAGGGTAACCTTACCCCCTCATAGGGGTGTTTTGGCTCTCAATTAACTGGTATGTGCTTTATAGTGAAACTGTATAGGAATGTGCATATCAGTTGCAAGTTTGGTATCTGATTTTAGGGCAGAATTCAGTAAAGAGTACAGTCATTCAGCTATGCTCATATCTGTTCTAGTGAAACCATTCTGAGGTGCTGTCTGTTTTCTCTTTTGCTAAGTAGTCTTGGAACCATAACTTCAGAAGGCTCCAATATCCCCTTGTACTCTAGACTCGTGTTGATAGACTTTGTCAGGTTGGGGATTTAGTTCAAGGGTGACCAGTGTTTCTTTTGCCAGCGGCAAGGCGAAGAAAGGCCAGACAAGGCTCACCGGTTCAATTGTTCCGGCATTTATCAGCAAGAACACCTATGTTCAGAGCACAACTATCTACCCCTTTCATGGCTTTGTCTCTGACGAATCTAGAGGATTTACTGATACGTTTTCAGCAATCAGTGGATTCGCTGCAGCAAGATTTGGTTAGGCAAGCCAAGACATTGCAGAATATGATATTCAACTTTAAGGACCTCCATGACATTGGGGTTCAAATCAAGGATGCCATCAAACATGGGCTTATTGTGGAAGGTAATGAGCTTATGAGGAATAATGTTGTTTGCAAATCCGATGTTGCTATCAATGGTAGCGCAATTATGAAATGCTCAGAAGAAGTAAACACTGCCACCATGCCTATCAAAAACCTTCCTTCCGATAATAGCCAAAGACCAACCACTTCAAATCGACCCCAAGCCTGAAATTTCCATCCTCTTTTTATGAGTCTCTCTCAAGCTTTGGAAATGCTGCGAGAAGAAGGGTACCTAGAACTCCTAGAACCCCAACCCCTTCCAACTCCTCTGCCACCAAGATATGACCCAGCTAAATACTGTGCCTATCATCAACAGTACGGTCATGATACAAACTGTTGCATCCGCCTCCATCATAAGATTCAGGATCTTATTGACGAAGAGACCATAGCTCCACCAAAAGGACCTCAAGCTAGTATTAACCCATTACCTCCACATCTCAATCTTGTCCATCTATTGCCATCTACCTATAACCCCAACATATACATTGCCTCCACCCATCTACCCAAGCCTGAGGTGTTCATTCCAGAAAGCACGGACTTGTGCATGATGGATGCACTTGAACCCCAATCATCTCAAACCCGCGAACCCACTACTTCTAAGCTGATGAACATGATTAAAGAGCTTCAGAGAATAGTGGTAGATTTAGCCTTTGGGATTTTGGCTCCTTCATCGACCATATCACATGCCAGAAATTTCATGCCAAAAGGCTTCCCAATCTTGGGGCGAGTTACAATTGAAAATGGCCAACCTGAAGCCATCCCAGGTCTGGACAATGATAGGTCGACAACAATTGGGCTCCGCTTTGATATAGTGACCCAATCCCTTGGCAAAGTGGAGGCAAATGGCAAGGAAAAGGCCGGGGCAGGCATTGGTCCCTATGAACATCTTCAGTGGGTTGTTGAGGCCTTAAAAGCCGAAGGACTGAACAAACAGCATATGCTCACAGTTGTTGCAAAGATTGTGGATGACACTTTTGCCGCTCAGGTTGGAGAGATTTCGAATCAAGAAGCAAGTTAGGAAAAGGGATGTCGTACCAGAAATACCCCTCTCAACTCCAGTTCTACATCTGTCGGAGATCAGCAAACCTAATCAATACCTGCCAACCCTTTCGCCAGTACATCCAAAACAACTGCACAAACCTCAAGCCATAAAGCCTGAGGTCTGAGAGTCTTTACCTCACTCTACATGAACTTATCCAAAGCTCTCCAAATCCTTATAGGACAAGGCCATCTCAAACCCCTTGAGCCTCGGCCTCTCCCAGATCCGCTCTTGGCCAAGCATAATGCTGCCACGTATTGTGCCATCTATCAACAAACCGGTCATGTTGCTAACAGTTGTTTTCATCTTCGCCATGAAATACAAGATCTGATTGATAAAGTGGTCATCGCCACACCAGGTCCTACAAAGTCTATCGGCACTAGATCGATGAACTTAGGGGATAATGTGATTATGTGATCAGAGGATGAACCACCTGCCGATGGCGCTCATTTTATCCTAGATGTGGTGGATGGCACGCACTGTTTTGAGCAAATTGAAAATGATGTTTGTTTTACTATCTGACTTGGGTATTGGGTCAGTCTTATTGCGTTGTATTGAGTCAGTCTTTTTGTATCGAGTCGGTTGAGTCAATCTTGCTACATCGGAGGTTGGTGATTTCGGGTGTGTTAACTCGGGTATCACTTTCTTGTTTTGTATTTGTCTTTTACACCCTTTCTTTTGCGTCTGTTTCTGCCTTTGAGCCAGTTGCGCCAAACGTTCTGAATGAAACGGCAGTACATTTTCACCTACTTTTTCTGTGCCTCTAGATCATTGCATTGACCCAAGTTTTTCAAAACTTTTCTAACACTATGATGAAAACAAAGAGGAAGGAATTCCTCGGATTTGCAAAAATTTGATCAATTGAGAGAAAGAGAGGCATGCTAAGCCCTTAATGAATGAGATCATGTTTGTTAATATGAGTACTGAGAAGGATCCTGGCTTGATCTAGATTGGTTCTACATTGTCTTCAGAAGAGCCTGAGCGACTGTAGACTCGACCTTCTTCGCGCCCCCTTTCGGAGAGCTCGAATTGGTCCTATAGTTCGGACTCCTGTCACGGTTCTGAATCTAGTCTCACAAGTGCAATGTGAAACTGATAAACACCAAAGAGTCCAATCCAGCAAATCATTTTGGAAAATTGATTTTAAATCAAATAATGCCAAAACTGGATTGCTTTGTCAGATTACAGAGTCGCCACCTAAATATTTTATTTTGAGAAAATTTAGGAAACCCTGACTCGTGCCAAAGGCCACGTGTCCGTCATCACCAAAGTTGCCTCGGCTTGGGAACTTGGGTACGAGAGGGGAAGGTCATGAAATGAGCACCCCCGCTTGCCCGATCAAAGGATCGGCCTCTACTAAGCATGATATGTTGTTTGATAAACACATGTGTTCTTATTCTGATTATTAGCTAACTTTACTATGTAACGCACACACAATCAAATATAGACTAAGTCGCAAGACTTCGAACAAATCAACTGATGTTTGTTTTCGAAAATGGTTTGATTTTGCCACCCTCAAGTGAGCTAAAACACGGATTTGATACCCTCAAGTGGGCTTAAAACATGATTTGCCACTTCGTAAAGTGGGCTTAAAACTCACAATCATCGAATTGTTCCAATTCAAGTAACAAAGCCTTCATCCGCAAACATTCATGCAGTTAATCATTTAAGCAAATAGCCTCATGGCAAGCATGCGAAACATGGCAACACTCACACTCATGCTAGCATGCTAAAGCGTAAAACTTACCGAGTACTCCAAGCCAAAACAAAAGCTAGTTAGAAATATGCATGACCCTGACTATGCTAAGATGCCTAATGCAACACATGCAATAATGCAATTAATAGGCTCGGCTACTAATCATGGTATATGATACAATTTGAACAACATGTGATAAACACGTATTCAAAAAAGTGTATTGAAATACAATGTAGTTTGAATGATGCGCTGAGCCTTGGTGCATGCAAGACAAATGAATGATGCAAACATGCAAGCATAAGGTATGCTAATCAAAACATGATCCCTAATCTAACCATCAAAAACGGATAAATAAAAGGGAGAAAGACGTGCGGTTGGAAGACATGCACACAAGCATGCACACTTATTACAACATTGTGCCCTCGTGAAGGAGGGTCTGAATGAATAAGCTAAGCTAATCTAAGCTAATCTAATTAGACTAATTATTACAAAACAAAATAAAGAAATAGCTAAGCTAAGCTACTTAATTATTACAACACTTAACTAATTAGCAACTAGTTAATTAAATTACAAATTCATGCTAACTAAACATACAAAGCACTAAAGTACACTGCCTTAGCTCTGCTTCGGGAAGTTGAATATACATGCACTCGGTTTTCACCCCGAAAAGCCTTCCGGTTTGCTCTTGAGAGGCTCTGTTTGCAGGGTTGACCATACTCCACAACTTTCTGCTCCACCTTACCAAACCAATGCTGAGAACTACACCAGTGGCCTACCGGCCATGAATGCTTGCTGTCGGCCCCTTGCCGGCCAAAAATGTGCCATGCCGACCAAGGATGAAGCACTGCCGGCCATCAGCGAGCCACTACCAGCCACTGGCGTGCTGAATCACCACACTGCAACAGAGCACAAACAGAGGAAAAATGAGGGTTTTCCAAGGATATGTTTTGTACTGTGCCCCTCTTTATCATATCAAAACATCAAAGGAGTGGCACTCTTGGATCCAAAACCACCAATCAGGCATTTTCAATGCATGATGGCCAAAGATCCAAGTTGTACACTTTCAATAAATGCACAAAAATAAGACTCTAGACCACTACCTGGTCATGAATGATCAAAGGCAATAGAGACAAAGGAGATTGGCTCATTCCATCACTTTGAGTATGAAATGCTCCAATCTACCTTGTGTTCAATATAACGTCCGATTGAACACATGCGATGCAAACACAACACGCTTATCTTGTTTATGTTTTACTTTGTCATGTTTTATTTACTCATTTTTCATTACCAAATCATTCTTTAACCGATTAAGTCCAAGGTGATTGTCCTCTAATGAGAGAGGGGTCAACCAAAGGATGATTTAAGACATGAGAGAGATCATGCCTTTGGTTAGTAGAAACCCTCAAAAGAGGATTAAAACCATTGAGCACAAGCTCTATCTCAAGCTTAAACACAACCTTAAGGTTAACCAAACCTCAAAATAAATGGAAAAGTGAAGAAGTGAGGGAGGTTGTAGATATTTCAGTGCTGAAATGGCATGAAAAAATGATACTACAACATGCAAGCAACTCATGCACAACATGTTCAAAAGCTAAAAATACTAAACTAGTGAAGAGCACTACACTATAGCCATGCAATATAAAACTCAACTAACCATACCAGCTCAAAACAGAGTTAAAATATGCCAAAACAGTGGCTAAAACTTGCTGAGATTAAGGCACAAAAGGCTAGAAAAACATGCTCACATGTTAGGCTACAAACAAGACTCAAGAGCAACTTTAAAAAGCAATGAAAAAGTGAAGCAAATGAGCATGTGACTAGAACTATGAACACTGAAATTACATGAAAAAAAAGGCACTTCAAGATGCAAACATCTCAAGCAAATCAAGTTTAGAGGCCTAAACTGCCAAGCTAGTGAAGCCATTTGCACTACAACCATGCAAGACAATGCTCATATGACCAAGACAGCCCAAAATAAAGTTAAATCATGCCAAATCAGTAGTTAAAACATGCTGAGATCAAGTCACAAAAAGGTAGAAAAACATGCTCACATGTTAGGCTATCTATACTTGCAAACAAGACACAAGGAGAGGAGGCCACCCCCTCCTATTTTGGACCTCAAAACAAGGTTTTTACCACTGAAAATCCACTGGAATTCAATGGATAAAAGAGCCAAAAAAAGTTGTTTTTAAAGGTTTGAAAGATGGCACAACTTTTTAATAAATAAGCTACAAAAAGGGTGGACTACTCCTAACTCAAATCAAACCTCAAACCACTATTTTAAACCATAAAAACAGAGATTTCAGAGGTTAAAACCAGCCTCAAAACAACATGCAAAAGTGGCCAAATAAGTATTTAAATTAGACTTAAAATACAAGTATTCTACCTCTTTGAAGACAAGATGCTATTTAGGCAACAAAGGCAAGTTAAACCAAGCTAATATCCTCTTCTAGAGCTCAAATAGGACCTCAAGCAACCTCAACACAATGGTGATCAAGTTTGATCAAGAGCTCACAAGCAAAAGTGTAGAGAATTTAGGCTTTAAGGCAAAATATTTAGAGAGAGAGGATTCTAGAGAGAGAGAGAGAGAGATAGAAATTTTTGTCTTCAAAATTTCCAACCTTGAGCATGCAAGAGGAAGGCTTCTATATATAGAAGATACAAAATCCTCTCAAAGAGATCCAGCCATACACGTGCAAGCGGATGGCTCAACCTGTGCAAACAGTTGGCACAAAATATCAGAAAATATCTACTGATACACTGGTGGCCAACCAACTATCAGTGATGGCCGGCAAGGGCTCATTAATGGCTGGCAAGGCCCATCAATGGCCAGCAAGCCAAAATCCATGGCCGGCAGTGCCTTAACATGGCCGGCAGTGCATCAAGAATAACATGCTGGAAGGACCAAAACATGGTCCAAAAATGAGATAGAATTGATGCAGGGTTTGGAAAGCTCAAGCCTGTGGCGTTCTGTCGCAGAGTTCGAGCGCTCGACGAGCAACCAAACTTGTCATTGGATGTACCTGCAAGAACATCCAAGTCTTGAGGACGGTCAAAAATGGGGTGTCTACAGTGGCCCCTCTTTGACTGAACTCGGAGTGATGAAGATAACGTGAGTGAATGTCAAAACCCAGAGACGACCCATTTTGACAAGGCCGCAAGACTTAGACAGACATTCATGATAACAATATATAGATGCGCTCGTAGGCTGGGGCAAAATGCAAATGGTATGCACGATGCAAGAGCATAACTTATGATCATGCAATGAGGCTGTAATGAAGCATTTAAATGCAAATGTTATGCAAAGAAAATGCCACATTTTAAGCAAACCAATGAGGTACAATAATCTCACACATGAGAAGAAGTAAGCAAATAAACACGCCACGCGTGAGAATCACAAGTCGAACCGCATTTCATGCAGAAAGGATGTAAGAAAATTATACAGTCTTAACTGCGCCTTACGCAGGAAAGGCCAAGAGCGACTGTCGGGTGCACCCGAGGGCTCAAACAAAACACATCCTAGCGCGTCACACGCGAGAGGAGAAAAAGAAGTGGTGTAAACACCGGAGGGTGGTATAAACATTAGAACGCGTCCCAATGTTTCTAACCAAGACAAGATGGTATAAGCGTCAGACACACATCCAAACACTTCTAACCGGGGAGTGGTATAAACATTGGGCACACGTCCCAATGTTTCTAACCGGGGAGTGGTATAAACATCGAGCGCACGTCCCAATGTTTCTAACCAAAGCAAGGTGGTATAAGCGTCGGGCACATGTCCCAAATGCTTCTAACTGGGGAGTGGTATAAACATTGGGCACACGTCCCAATGTTTCTAACTAAAGCAAGGTGGTATAAGCGTCGGATACACGTCCTAAACGCTTCTAACCAAAACAAGGCTTCAAAGGAGGGGACAGGAGTGACCTTACCCGGAATCCCTAAATGAACCGTACATACAATATCATTTGGTTGCACCAGCCTTGAATGAACCATACGTACAATATTGTGCCTACATAAGAAAGAAACTTGACAGGTACAGCACAATAGGAATGCATATTCTATGCGAGACGAAAGACTGTAACACAATGTTAGAGGCATGCTTCATACACAACATGCAAGAAACAAAACAGAAACATATTCTATGCAAAATAATCAACGATGCATATTCAATGCAACATGCATATTCTATGCAAACATGGTGATGCATGTTCTATGCAACAATTCAAAACACATGTTCCATGCAACGACAAAGAAATGCACATTCTATGCAACGAAAAAACACGTTTGATAAAGATGACTCAAAGGCAATTTCTGATTTACCTCTCGGAAGAGTTGCAATGTGTCAAAAAGGATACATCTTGTTCAAGCTGATGAGCGATGACCACCACGCACTAGAAACGCAATTCTGAGCCTCCACTAAGGCATTCTGAATCAAACTTTGAGCATACCTTGCATTTATTGGAATCCAAGGACACAAATTAAAGCCAAGGAGGCAGGAGAAGATTGTGGAATCCTGCCGGCCATCAGGGGAGCTCGCCGACCACCTGCCGGCCACTTGTGGTTCCTACCGGCCACCAATATGCTACTGCCGGCCATCGATGGCAGATTTGGGCATTTTCGACCTTTCACCCTTGGGTCTTTAAAAACAAGTGATGCTATTTCATTTTCTCACAAACCCATGTCCAAAATTCTTCCCCCTTGCTCTCTAGGTGCTCCTTCTCTCTGGATCCGCGCGTCCTACGCGTTTTCCAACACCTTAAAAACATTTTCTTTGCTAAAACCCTCTAGTTCTCTTCACTTTGAACTGATCAGAATTTGATTTCGACACTTCTTTCCTCATTTCCACCATTCTAGGCTCATTCCCCTCGAGTTTCTCTCAAGGTTAGTACACTTTTCCCGGCTTTGACTTTCTTTGACTTTCCTTGACTTTTTTCTCTCTCCTAGAGCTAACTTTTTCAAAGTTTCACTCTTTTTCCTCACTTTTGCTTCTCTTGCATCTATTTCAGATGGCAGATGATGTCCCTCGTGACGAGGCTATCCCCGAGCTTCCTCCAGTAGAGTTCAAGGTAGACTTTGAGGCCAAGCCAGAGGCCGAGCCGGAGCTATTACCACCGAGCATACGCCCCTTTGATCCAGCGAGGTACCATCTTGAGACTCATATAGTGCCTACCGCAGGAGGCATCAAAGCCTTTACCGACTTCGCTGAGGATGCGCCATATGGCCTTCTACTAAGAGAGCTAGCGTCTCATTTGTCGGCCATCGCCGTAGAGGTATGAACACTGTTTTTTTGCAGTACTACCCTTAACTGTTTGCATTTGTTGCACTGTTTTGATCTGATTTCATCTCATAGACTACCTTGATCTGACTGTATCTCCTACATTACTGCTTTATATTCAACTGTACTTTTATTGCTTGATCTGCTTGCATCTCATGCATTACCACATGACGGATCATGTTCCTTCAGAGGCTACGGTACGACGACTACTTGAGACTGGTACGGTGAGCTCCCAGTTAGAGTTCGCGACATTATTGATGAGACAAGCTTTGTTCACTTCTATGCAAGCCTAACTCGGGTTGTAGCGAGTCGTCCTCTCTTAGGGGCTTTAGTGGAGAGGTGGTGGGATACTACTAACTCCTTCCATTTCTCTACCACAGGGGAGACGACGACGACTCCTTACGACTTTGCCATGATCACTAGCTTGGGCGTAGGGGGCGATCCGATCCCTCTCGACCCTAATATGGGAGAATGAGACGCAGCATGGGCCGCACTACTTAGGGCACACCCACAGACACTCCGATCAGGCATGGTCCGGTATAGCTGGTTTGAGGAGCAGTTCAGGGGGTCTGAGCCCAAGACGGTCGAGGAGACAGAGTAGTACGCCAAGGGCTTCCTTATGTTCCTTTTCGATACCACATTGTTTTCAAATAGGTGGAATACCGTGGGCCTGTATCCGTTGAGCGCCTTGGTAGTACTTCAGCAAGTTCAGTTCTGTGACTGGGGGGGAGCTGGCCTCACCACTTTGTATGGATACATGAGCTCGACTTCTCACATGAGTGGGAGCTTGATCGATGGCTACTGGCGGGCTTAGGAGGTACACAGCTTAGTTCCTCCTTTTCGCTTTTCATTTTCTGCTTAGGATTTCTTGCTTTACATTTGTTCAACACATGTACCTTCTGCTCTGCATTTTCTATATCAGCTCATACACCGTATGCTTTTTGCTCTGCATTTTCTGTATCTGCTCATACACTGTATGCTTTCTGCTTTGCATTTTTTGTATTTACTCATACACTGTATTGGTCACACTTTCCCTGCAGCTGTGGGTGTACGCATACTTCCCGGCTCTTGCTCCCGAACTTATAAAGGAGGTCCCGACGACAATCCTGTTTTCTCAGGTATACGACGACCAGCTCCATCGTAGGACCCGGGAAAACTTCATGTTTTTCCGCTAGTACTTCGACGTGGTTGTGGCGCACGAGGTAACCCAAAACAAAGTTATTCTGCTTTTTAATCAACTTGATACACCCATTAATTAATTGACAGCGACTAATCATTTGTTCATTCTCTTATTTTTGGATCATATGGCAACCGTGGGATGCGATACCATTCGGGCTCCGATTCCAGTATGACACAGCTAGGGTCATCACTCGCCATAATATCCTTCTCGAGGGCCCAATCTGCTGCGCCTAGTTCTTGGGCGAGCATTTCGCATGCCAGACTTTAGGACTGCCTACCCCATTCATACCGATGGCGCCTCCAGTGTCCATGAGGGCGACGCAAAAACTTTCTGTTAAGAAGGTGATCCAATTCATGGTAAGACTGGAAGCGGACTACTTCCGTGTAGAGGGCGATTATGCGACCTTCATCCAGACACATCTGATGCCGTCTTTGACCGGCATTCGTGGAGGTGAGGGAGCGAGAGCTCCAGCTACGAGAGAGAGAAACAGAGGGGCCAGAGCGACCAGGACCTGTGGTAGGAGAGATTTTGGGGAGAGACAGAGGGCAGGATGGCCAGAGCTGCCTACTACACTGACTTGCTGGCGACCCACAGGGGAGACTTATCAGATTCTCATTAAGCCCGCACCAGCTGGTCACGAGCATGTCGGAGTTTGAGGCTCGACCTCGGTATGTACCATACTTTACATTTTGCACATTCAGTTTATTTCAGTTATGCTTTATAGACCACTAAGCATCTCAACACATTTACAGGCATCCATAGAGTACACCGGGCAAGCTCTCGAGCTAGCGGCTTCTCTGATGGGGATGGTTCAGACAAGCATGAACCTACTCAGCCTCTACAGGATTTCGGTAATTTCCTTCAGTTTGCACTTCATGCCATGAAATTCTCTGCTGACGCATTAGCATTTTAACTGTAACCTGCTCCAAACTACACTGATCTGATTCATTGCATCAAAACACTGTATAGATACTCTGCTCCCATACACTGTATACATACACTGCATTTGATATACTGCACCTGATATACACCACAACTAATGTATTCTGACAAATTGCCCTTTTCAGATCCTTTTTCAGACCCCAGCTCCACCGGATGCCCCAGCATGAGCCGTAGCAGGACCTTCAGTACCTCCTCCAACAGCAGGGAGGAGAGGGAGACAGGCTTCGACACGCAGCCGAGGTAGAGCTAGGGGCATCTGCAGCCAAAGTGGCCCCTCAGAGCCCATTCTGGACGATGATAATGATGAGGAGACGAGCGAGAACGAGGGTAAGGCAGTGAGTCCATAGTCAGAGTCATCTGAGGATGGAGACGGTGACGCCGGCTCGGATTTTGCTAGTGGTGAGGCTGGAGAGATGGAGGAGGGCTCCGGTTCAGACTCTGATTCAAATTCAGATAGTGGTGTCGATGGAGATAGTGCTTCAGAGTCCGTTCCGCCAAGGAAGAAGACAAAGAGAGCCTCTCGAGCTTGAGGTGGCTGGCGCCAATTTAGATGCTTTTTGCTTTGTTTTCTTTTTGCTAGTAGTGTTAGCACATAGTACAGCCTTAGGTAGTTTTATTTTCTTTATAAAACTTGTACTCTTTTTGTAAAAAAAGAACCATAATCGGAATGGAAACAACTTTTGATAAAATAAAAAAAAAAAGTGTTATATTTTGCATTTTGAGCATTCATCGCATCGCACCATTTTTCACGAAAACAGGATTGATGGAAATTGAATATTGTATTGGCAACTGCTTAATCAAGTAATGAACCAACCAACACATAACAAACAGAGTAAAATAACTCAATGAACAAAACAACAACTCGACAATCAAAACAAATACAACTCGATAAGCAAATCAACAACTCGATAAGCAATTCGACAAAATTCTTAAAGAGAGATGGAAGAAATGCACCAAGAGTGGAACAAAACACAGGTTCTTAGCACTTTCAACACATGGATGGACCAGAGGGCGAAATAGGAGGCCACCCGCCATAAACAGATGTTGCCAGCCACTAGTACTGGTCGGTCGGCCACCAGTGCAGGGAACCTCCAGATTGCTGCCGCCTATCTTCCACTCAGCACCTTATCTTCTACAAAAACTCCAGCTTCGTGGTTTCTTCAATTCAGCTCTATTTTTGCTACAAATGAAGCTATTCTTTGCCAAAAAACTCTCGACTTAGATTGCAACTTTAGATGGCTCAGAAAAGTTAAAATTTCGAGGTTTCGGGATAAATGCACTATTCCCGTTGAGTCGTACTCCACTGTGTTTTTCGTTCCTTCATGCCGCAGCTAGATGTTGGAACTCGGTTACACATGTGTTTAGTTTCGGGGGGCAATAGATGTGCCCTACAATCAAAGAATTCCAAGCTTTGATGGAATCCCGGCGTGACAAGGAAATCTTGCCCTAGTCCCGTTTTGACCATATCCAAGCTTTAGGACGGATGTGTGGGCTTACTTTACACGATGCTCGATCCTTGGTTCACAACGGGGAGTTGGATATTCCCAGTTTGATTCATCGATTTTCTAACACCGACGACCGCGGCGATCGTCTCTAGCAAGGTTTTCGACAGCTTGTGTATGTTGGCTCACTTTCTGCTTGCCCCTGGTTTTGGAGCGTCTAGCATTCGCTTGATCGAAGTGGCCCAAGGCTTGAGAGAGGGCAAGAGCTGTATTGGCTTAGCATTGGCCGAGACTTTGATGGGCTTGGATGCTTTCCATCGCCGGGAGATAACAAAGTTCGTAGGAAGTCCACTACTCTTACAGGTAATGTTTCCCACCCTTCTCACATATGTTTCTCACATCACTTGGCACTCAGGCTCTATTTTTCTCTCAAAACCCTTTCTCACTTTTTCTCTCCACATACACCTCTCTATTCTTTAATCTCTCTTATTTTTCATCCCTCCCCAGATATGGCTCATGGACAGGTTGAAAGTAGTGGACTCTTGCCTTGCATACTCAGCACGTGGCTACTTCTTTCACCAACGGCTAGTCGATTTCCTGAATGAAGGGTGGTGGTGCCATTGGATGTGCAACGGTTTTGCTATTGACATTGCTTGGCACTGCCACTGGTTTGATCTGCCTGAGATGAGCTATAGCATGTCCGGGCAGCCTGGCATTCAGTTGATTAGCTTAACACACTGTGTCTTCTACTTTCCATTTCGGTTCTGGCGTCAGTTTGGACGGGACCAGACTTGCCCAAAAGAGGGGGTAAAGTACCCGGCTTCATTTCCGATCCGAGGCTTACAACTAGCTCGATATACCACTGCATGGAGGACAAGAGAACTTCTGGCTCCAGCTCCCAATTTCAGTTGCACCCTTTCAGGCGAATGCATAGCTTGGCTTGAAGATAAGGCACAAATCGGGCCTACTTTGGCATCTGAAGTTTCCATAAGCTCTGGGAGGGGACGCAGGAACACCTGACTCAACTATGCCCCAAGTTTATTACTTTAATCTATATTTTCAAGTTTTCCTTTTGAATGTAATAAAAAGCAACTTCGATTTGTATCAAGAGTCGGAGAACTCTATATTGAAATCAATGAAATTGAAGGTTATGGGTACTAAAAATTTTCCTTTTGGTCCAAAGATGGTCTAAGTTGTAAAAAGATTAATTTGAACAAAATCAACTTTTATTAAAACTTTTCAAAACCATTTTCGATAAGGATCACAACTGGACACGCCTGGAATTTATCCTTGAGATATACAACCCCGAATCCAATAACTGGAAAGTTGCCCCTTGTCTGAAGAGCACTGCACTGTAACCAACTCTAATAGCAAAGATCACAACCGAACTCTTGAATGCAGAAAAGACAAAGATGACCAAAACAATCATATGGACACAGTTGATTTGGAAGTGTTTATGGCTAAACTTCAAAATGAAGTTGCCTACGTATCCCAAAGATGGGAATCAAGCCTTACGTAATTTGGTTAAGGTTCACTTGAGTATTAACACTCTCCTTTTGTGCTCTAACTTTTGCCAATGCCGCCTTTTCTGGGTTTTCAACCTTGGGAGCTCAGTTTTTCTTATTTCAAATTTTTTGTGCTCTAACTTTTGCCTAGGTTGCCTTTTTGGATTTTCGGCCTAGCGAGCCTCTCAAGGGTAGTATTTCTTCAACTTGTCTATGTTGACTGGTTGGGAGAATTCAAGGCCATCTAAGTCCATAAGGATGACCGCTCCACTCAACCAAATTGATTTAATGATGTAAGGGCTAGTCCAATTAGGTCTGAACTTGCCTCTAGGGTCATGGATGGGAGCTCGGTTATCTTTGAGCACCAAATCCCCTTCTTTTAGATTCCTGGACTTAACTTTCTTGTTGAAAGCCCTGGCAATCCTGCGTTGATATCCTTGGACATAGTACAGTGCTTTCAGCCTTCTCTCATCGAACAACATTAGTTCCTCAAACCTGCTCTGCTGCCAATCTACTTATGCTATCTGGCACTCAGCCATAACCCGCAGTGACGGAACCTCAACTTCAATTGGCAGACTAGCCTCCATCCCATAAACCAGAGAATATGGAGTCGCCCTAGTAGAAGTTCAAATTGATGTCCTGTAGCCCCAGAGAGCAAATGGCAGCTTATCTGGCCAGTCCCTTTAAGTTTCCACCATCTTCTATAGAATGTGCTTGATGTTCTTATTGGCAGCCTCAACAGCTCCGTTGGTTTGCGGCCGATATGTGGATGACTTATGAAAAGCCACGTTGTATTTTTCCAACAAGTCGATCACTTCTTTCTTGAAGTGGGAACCATTGTCCGAGATGATCTCATTCGGGACCCCATAACGACAGATAATATTATTCTTGATGAACTTGGCTACATGCGACGCTTTCAGCACTACGTAGGATTAGGCCTTGACCCACTTTGTAAAGTAGTCTATTGCCACTAGGATATACTCATGCTCGTTTGACCGCTTCGGAGTAACTGCCCCAATAACATCAATTCCCCAGACTGAAAACGGCCACGGTGAAGTCATGTTGTACAGCTTCAACGGCGGGATATTCATGCGATTTGCATGAATTTGGCATTTGTGGCATCGTCGAACAAAACCAATACAATCCTCCTCCATGATTGACCAGTAGTAACCCTGTCTGAGAATTTTCTAAGCTAGCATTACTCCGCTCATGTGCGATCCGCACTCTCCTCCGTGGATGGCCTCCATTAGGCGCTTCGACTCTTCTTCATCAACACACAATTTACGCATTCCTAGATGGTCTCGTTTGTACAATTTACTCCTGCAGATGATAAACTGAGCAGCCATTCACCGTATTGCCCTTTTATCTTTGGCATTTGCCCCTAGTAGATAACCCTTCTTTTCCAAGAAGTTTCAGATATCATGATACCAGGGATTCTAATCTTGTACTTCATCTATTGCGGCGATCAACTTGTAAGCCGACACATATCTCTGTTCAATAATGATCGAACGCATCCGGACTCCCAAAGGGATGTCTATCATGAAAGATAGAGTTGATAAGGTGTCAACGAACTTGTTGCTCTCTCTTAACAAATGCGTGAAGGTTAGCTTCTCAAACCTAGGAATCAGAACGTCCAGGGTTTGGTGATAAATTTTCATCCTTCTTTAACCTTCCAGTCTCCTTTCACTTAAGATACAACCAGGTTCGAGTCCCCAATGACGTCCAACCATTTTGCTCCTAGTTCCAGGGCGGCTTCTAAGCCAACGATACATGCCTCATATTCTGCTTCATTGTTCGATACCTTGAACCGGAGTTTGAAAGCTAAAGGTATATGGGAATTGTTAGGTGCTATCAGCAACACCCCTATCCCATCCCCGTACTGGTTAAATGCCCTGTCAAAGTACATAGTCCAAATCTCTTCTTCAAGTTGCAGAATAGCCTCATTTGGGAACAAATACTCTACTGCTTCGTCTCCCTCTACTGGGTGATCGGCTAGAAACTCCACTAACGCTCTCCCCTTCACAGACTTGCGAGTCATATACTTCAAATCGAATTCGGAGAGAAGAAGTAACCAATGGGCTAGCCTACCTGTAAGCATTGGTTTCTCGAAGAGATATTTGATGGGATCCAATCTCGAAACCAGAATTACAAAGTGAGCTAACAGGTAGTGCCTTAACTTCATGGTAGCCCATACCAAGGCCAAGCAAGTCTTCTCCAGCGGAGTGTAACGGATCTCATATTCCAGCATCTTCTTGCTCAGGTAATAGATGGCCTTCTCCAATCTATTTTCAGATTCCTGCGCAAGCATGCAGCCCATTGTCGTGTCGGTTACTGACAGATACAAAATCAACGGTTTCCCCAGTTCTGGCGGTGACAGCACGGGTGGGTTCTGTAGATACTGCTTGATCTGCTCAAAAGCAACCTGGCATCGATCATTCCATTAGAATTTCTTTCCTTTCTTCAAGAGACCAAATAGTGGTTCACAAGTCAAGGTTAATTTTGCAATAAACCTTCTTATGAATTGCACTCTACCCAGAAAGCCTTGCACCTCCTTTTCAGTCCTTGGTGGTGGCATTTCTAGGATGGTCTTAATCTTAGAAGGATCGACTTCGATGCCTCTCTGTGTAATCAAGAACACCAGCATTTTCCTTGCTATGACACCAAAAGTACATTTCTGAGGATTCAATCGCAACCGATACTCTCTGATCCGTTGGAAAAATTTCTTCAAGGTGGTGTAGTGGCCCTCTCTTTCCTTGGACTTGACAATCATGTCGTCCACATACACCTTAACCTCTTTGTGGATCATATCATGCAAGATCGTAGTTGTAGCCCGTTGATAAGTAGCCCCAGCATTCTTCAAACCTAACGGCATCACCCTGTAGCAGTAGGCTCCCCGCGGCGTAGTGAAGGCAATCTTCTCCCTATCTTCGGGTACCTGAAAAACCCATCCATAAATGAGAGCAACGCATGGCCTGTGGTGAAGTCCACCAATTCGTCAATGTGCGGTAGAGGAAAGTCGTCCTTTGGACTAGCTTTGTTCAAATCTCTGAAATCCACACACACTCGAATTCTGCCATCTTTCTTTGGCACCGAAACAATATTGGCCAACCAAGTAGGATACTCAAATACTAGCAAGAACCCTATATCTATCTACTTGGTGACCTCTTCCTTGATTTTCAGAGCCCAATCCGGGCGTATTCTCCGAAGCTTCTGCTTGACGAGTCGGGCCTCAGGGTCAAGAGAGATCCGATGTTGTACAATCTCAGGATTGATTCCAGGCATGTCTTCATAGGACCACACGAAAACATCTTTGAAATCTTTTAATAAAGCGACTAAGCGCTCGTGTTCCTCCGAAGACAACGTGGACCCGATCTGGACTAGACACGAATCCTTCTCAGTACCAACATTAATTGAAGTGATTTTATCAACCAAGGGTTTTACAAACCTCTCCTCCTCTCGATCAATCAAATATTTCAAAACCGAAGGAATTTCTTCCTCGTCGTTTTTATCAAAGTTTTGAAAGTCCTGATTAATGCAATAAACAAGTGGCACAGAAAAGTACTCAGAAACAGTAGTGGTACCATTCTCATTCACAATTTCCAATTCGTCCAATTCCTCGGTTACAACCGACTTAAAAGAAAAGGAAAAAGATGACCTGGAAAAAACAACAGCATCCAGGTTATCAACCCCAGGAATACCGGACTCTGACTCAGAAGAACTAGAATTTGATTCCGACTTCATAGACTTTGTGGAATCAAATTCCGATTCACTACCTGATTCAGAACTACTAGACAAAAAGCCCTTCTCGAACTGCCAAACGAGGGAGGGTGCGATAGATGCATCCATAATGCCGGAAGAAGGGCACACAACCGATTGATCTCCAATCATGGAAACAGAGAAGTCATCCCCCAAGCTCTCTGGTGTGATCTGAGGATCCGAGAGGAGACAAGCCAACGCTGCTCCTAGCTCAAGGTCTATACCAACGGACTCATCCTCTATACACTGTTCAGCGTCAGCTGGTAGGTCAGTCTGCTCTTCTCCAACTTCATCCCCTTGAAACTGTAGGTCAAAAAAGATCTCAAAGCCGGGCAAACGCCGCTTCTCAGAATTCAACCATGGCTTAGGAAAGCCACAAAATGGGAAATCTTCGCCCTCTCGGACAAAGCGGTCATTCAGGGTTCTTTGAATAGGTCTATGCACCAACGCATAGTGCTTCCCAGCTTGTTTAGCCGTGGCTCTTCCTGCCATTTCCTTTCCCTTTCTTACCCAATCCTCTTTGGTAGTAGGCGTGTAACCTAGACCAAAGGTATAAGGGTTGTGTGGCACTTCAGCCAATGCAGCAACGCCCGTCCAGCCACTCCTTCCCAATCCTATTCCGGGTATATGTTGAAGCTTATTTATGAGGCAGACGGATTGAGCACTGACATATAACCCCTCATCAATAGCCAGAATATCTTGCACTACCTGGGCCTCGGCTAAAGTGAACCCAGATAGAAAGACATCCTCCTCGCCGTATACAATTTCCAAGACCGGTGTAGTAACCTCCGGCGGCGGATGTATGGAAGAGTTCCCAAAAACAATAGCTACCCCATTCCGATGGGGGTACTTTAGCATCTGATGTAGAGTGGAAGAGAGCTTTTTACTTGGTGCAGCCACGGCCGTCCAAGGAGTAAATTAAAGGTGGTTGGAACATCCAAGACATGGAATTCAATGTCCTGTTGTGCCGGGCCAACCTGAGTTCTGATCCGCACTGTCTCCATCACTTTCCGACTTGTATTGTCATAAGCCCGAATCACCTGGGCCGTTGGTATGAAGTCTGCGGGTTTCAAACCGATAGCATAGGTCGTACGCGACAGACACACATTAATTGCAGACCTAGTATCAACCAGGACAACTGGTATCCACTTCTCTTTACATTTCTCAAAGATGTATAGTGGCTTGTTGTGCTTAGAGCCTTCAGGCAGCAATTCTTTATCTGTGAAAGTCAAAGTCGGTGAGGCCCCACTTGGGAAAACCAGTCCCACTAACTGCTCAGGGGTTGTGTCAATAGAGAGCTTAGACTTATCCATTGCTGATAGGACAACTTGTCTATGCACCCGTGAAGCCATAAGTGATCTCCAAATGGAGATGTCTGCTTGAATCTTTTTCAACTGCTTCAGTACAGCTTCCTCTTCCAATAGTTTATCTTTCTGTTTCTCTGCTTCCTTATCTTTCCCTGATGCTTCTGGTTAATCCAGGTGCGGGGATTTAAAGTACCGCCCACTCCGAGTCATGTGATCAACTTCCTCAGCATACCATATATCATCTGGCAAATTCTGTCCCCAATCCCCATCCGTGTGGGCGAGATGCAAATCCCCATCTTCCCACCACATTCCTTTGGCAACCGAAAGGCAGCTGTCCGGTTCCGTTGTAAGCACTCCTATTTCCGCAACACAGTCAATCCCCGCAAGACCTTTGGCTTTTCTAACCTTCTGGTCAGTCTCTGTTCTTTCCTGCTTGAACCGCTTCAGCGTAGCCTCCTGTTCTGTATCAACTGTACACAAGCTACCCAATTCTTGAGCAAAATTTTTAGTACCGGTGCTCTCTGGCAACTTTCCCTTGTTGTCAACCGTTCCGGCCGTCGCAGCAATCCCGTTTCCTATTGTTCCTGCTTCGATTGACACCCCTTATCAACATCCGACTCATCACTAAGCCATCCTGTATTATCCGTTGATCCGTTCATATCAAACCAGCCAATCTGTACATTCCCCAGATCCTGTTCGTCGAAGAACTGCAGATTACTGATGTCCTCTTCAAGCTCAGCTAAGTCATCCAGTCTCTGGCTTGGCCCGTCCTCCCGGACTATATTAACCCCCATCCCCATCGGCAATTCCACCCCTGGCTTGGCCTGATCAGCTGGCACAATGTAACAGCAAGGGTTGTACTCTTCTTCAGTTAAGCTCATGGAGCCCTCAAGCATACCTTCTTCCATCATAGCCACCACCACAGGTTCGGGTTGGGATATGGACGTACTCATCATGCACAAGTCTGTGCTTTTTGGGATGAACATCGCCGGCTTAGGCAGGTGGGAGGGGTGATGTATATGCTGGGGTTGTATGGGACAAGCATTATTTGGATGAGGTTTACTTGCCTAGATGGAGGAGGGGGTTGGTTATGTAGTGGGAGAGGATTTGTAGTGACATTAGGCTTCTCAGGAAGCGCTATCACTTTGTTGTCAATGAGATCCTGAATCTCATGACGGAGTCTAAAGCTTAGGTCGGTATCATGACCATGATATTGGTGGAAGGCGCAATACTTGGCCGGGTTGTGTGTAGGAAGGGGCGCGGCTCCAGGGACTTCATATGCCCTTTTCTGATCAGGACCCCCAAGGATTTAGATAGAGACATGTAGAGTAGGGTGAAAACCCTCTGGCCTTGGGGTGGGTACTTTGCAGGTTTGAGGTGGTTCCGGATGCACCAGTAAAAGGGGTGGCTATTTTTGGTGTGGTGGTGACCATACCAACATCAGAGGTCCTTGCAGCTGCGTTACTACTCGTAGCCGCGTTTGAACTGTGTGTAAAAACCCTCTTAGGCTGCTCCTTTTCATGGTCAATCAGACCCTATTTCATCGCATCCTCTATCTACACCCCTATCTCATGAAGGTCAGCAAACGTAGGTAGGGGTAAGACAATCATCTTTTGCAGCAGCTTCGGTTGCAGATTACGAACGACCATTCTTATCTGGTCCTTCTCAGCTGGCCTGGTGGTCATCATGGAGGCCTTGGCCCTCCACTGAGTGACGAAGTCGGAGAAGCCCTCATTTGGCTCTTGTCGAGTAGCCTCGAGATCATGAGTTGTGACCTCGATTTGAGTGTTATAGGAATATTGGGCGACAAAGGCCTCAGCCATCTCTTCCCAGCTTCTCTTCACAGAATCCTCTAGTTTAACATACCAAATAGCCGCAATACCCGATAGGGTTCGGCCAAAGAGAGATAGCTTCTGCAATCTAGTCAGGCCCATCGGCCGCAGAATATCTGAAAATAGCCGCAAGTGGACCATGGGATCACCCAAATCGTCGAAGCGGTCTATGTGTAGCATTTTAAATCTATCTGGTAATGTCACCACCGAATCTATGTAGCATCCTCTATGTCCGAGATTGAGTTGACACCTTGAGCTCTCTTAAAAAGCTTCTCAAGCTTGCTCACCTTCAGAGCGGTAGGGTCGACCTCGAACTCAAAGGGGGCCTCCGTTGGGTTGGCCGGTGCTTTGGAAGTCTGGGGTGGAATTGGATCCACTGGGATGTCCGCATTTTCCTGGACATTGGCTGTGGGAGTAGGAACTCTGGGTACTGGAATATCATGCAGAAGTTGTTGCCTGCTGCGGTTGTTGTTGCTGTTGTGGTTGAAGCCTAGTAATCAGTTCAGCCTGCTGGGCTGCAACCTCTGTGTAGTGAGCGGTAACTTTCGCTTAGCGAGCAGCGTCCCGCTGCATGGCCTCGATGATCTGTTGAAGTTGGCACATCATATCCTCCATACTGTCTACAGGGTACTGATCTATCAGAACAGGTGTATACACTATTTTTGAGGTGGAAGCAGAAAACTGAGCCCAACTGCACACAGGTGACGTAGATAGTGACTGCTGAATTGGCGACTGTTGAACCGGTGATCTATGCCTGACTGTCCTCCATCTCGTAACCGGGGGTAGCGAAGAAAGGTTGTCCTCCAATAAGATCCTCATATAGGTAAATCCTCCTGACTCTGGTCCAGAGTGCTCGGGGGAAAATTGCCTCGTCGGAAGCAATTGTGAAATACTACCTTGCAAAAAGAAAATAAAGCAAAAAAAGGAACAGCAATCAGCAAACGCACAGCATCTCGGCTTAGACAAGGACAACACACAGTTGAAATCATAAGCTGGATAATCTGTACTCAAACACTGATTTCTACCCCAAATTTCTGCCTCAAAATCGATACCCTCAAACTGATACCCAGACTTGCAATTGATACATGTATTCCTGCAGAGTCACACTCTAAAAGCACATATCAAGCAAGTGAGAGCCAAAACACCCCTATGCTGGGGTAAGGTTTCCCTATCTTAGTTTCGTTAGGAGCTAGGGGTTTACTACGCACACATGCGGTTTCAAACAATCCTGCATTCAGGTGAGAAACCTGTCCTAGTTTGGAACAGTCTCTGAGCCTTCCGATATGCAACTAGGTCAATTGGTCAAAAAGGGTGCCTCAGCAAGACCACCTAATATACCTCTCGCTCCTAACATCGAGAAGTGAAAGGAGGATCAAATGGTACGGCGGCAGTCCAGATCTAAGGTTTGTGTTCCCATTGTGGTAGAGCTCGCAACCGGTCAGCCTTATGGCAAGCTTTTCCAAGCGAGCCTCCGGCAAATTGCTCAGGAATAGCAGATGGCAAACACTATGACTTAGGCGCACTAATGCAAATGCAAATGCAAAGAAACACATAAGTGTAAATAAAACAATATATCATGAGTTCGAGTCAAGTTCTCTAAATCCTTAGCGGAGTCGCCAGAAACTGTAGCTCGACTTTCTTCGCACCCTCTTTCGGAGAGCTCGAATTGGTCCTACAGTTCGGACTCCTGTCATGGTTCTGAATCTAATCTCACAAGTGCAATGTGAAACTGATAAACACCAAAGAGTCCAATCCGGCAAACCATTTTGGAAAATCAATTTTAAATCAAATAATGCCAAAACTAAACTACTTTGCCAGATTACAGAGTCGCCACCTAAATATTTTATTTTGGGGAAATTTAGGAAACCCTGACTCGTGCCAAAAGCCACGTGTCCGTCATCACCAAAGTTGCCTCGGCTCGGGAACTTGGGTACGAGAGGGGAAGGTCATGAAATGAGCACCCCCGCTCGCCCGATCAAAGGATCGACCTCTACTAAGCATGATATGTTGTTTGATAAACACATGTGTTCTTATTTTGATTATTAGCTAACTTTACTATGTGACGCACAATCAAATATAGACTAAGTCACAAGACTTGGAACAAATCAACTCATGTTTGTTTTCGAAAATGGTTTGATTTTTCCACTCTCAAGTGAGCTAAAACGCAGATTTCCCACCCTTAAGTGGGCTTAAAACATGATTTGCCACTTCACAAAGTGGGCTTAAAACTCACAATCGTCGAATTGTTCCAAGTCAAGCAACAAAGCCTTCATCCACAGGCATTCATGCAGTTAATCATTTAAGCAAATAGCCTCATGGCAAGCATGCGAAACATGGCAACACTCACACTCATGCTAGCATGCTAAAGCGTAAAACTTATCGAGTACTCCAAGCCAAAACAAAAGCTAGTTAGAAATATGCATGACCCTGACTATGCTAAGATACCTAATGCAACACATGCAATAATGCAATTAATAGGCTTGGCTACTAATCATGGTATATGATACAATTTGAACAACATTTGATAAACACATATTCAAAGAAGTGTATTGAAATAAAATGCAGTTTGAAGGATACGCCGAGCCTTGGTGCATGCAAGACAAATGAATTATGCAAACATGCAAGCATAAGGTATGTTAATCGAAACATGATCCATAATCTAACCATCGAAAGCGGATAAATAAAAGAGAGAAAGACGTGGGGTTGGAAGACATGCACATACGCACGCACACTTATTACAACATTGTGCCCTCGCGAATAAGGGTCTGAATGAATAAGCTAAGCTAATCTGAGCTAAGCTAAGCTAATCTAAGCTAAGCTAATTACGCTAATCTAATTAAACTAATTAGACTAATTATTACAAAACAAAATAAAGAAATAGCTAAGCTAAGCTACTTAATAATTACAACACTTAGCTAATTAGTAACTAGTTAATTAAATTACAAATTCATGCTAACTAAACATGCAAAGCACTAAACTACACTGCCTCAGCTCTGCTTCGAGAAGTTGAATATGCATGCACTCGGTTTTTGCCCCGAAAATCCTTTCGGTTTGCTCTTGAGAGGCTCTATTTGCAGGGTTGACCATACTCCAGAACTTTTTGCTCCACCTTACCAAATCAATGCTGAGGACTGCACCAGTGGCCTGCCGGCCATGAATGCTTGTTGCCGGCCCCCTGCCGGCCAAAAATGTGCCATGCCGGCCAAGGATGAAGCATTGTCGGCCACTGGCGTGCTGAATCACAACACTGCAACAGAGCACAAACAGAGGAAAATTGAGGGTTTTCCAAGGATATGTTTATACTGTGCCCCTCCTTATCATATCAAAACATCAAAGGAGTGGCACTCTTGGATCCAAAACCACCAATCAAGCATTTTCAAAGCATGATGGCCAAAGATCCAAGTTGTACACTTTCAATAAATGCACAAAAACAAGACTTTAGACCACTACCTTATCATGAATGATCAAAGGCAATGGAGACAAAGGAGATTGGCTCATTCCATCACTTTGAGTATGAAATGCTCCAATCTACCTTGTCTTTAATATAACGTCCGATTGAACACATGCAATGCAAACACAACATGCTTATCTTGTTCATGTTTTACTTTGTCTTGTTTTATTTACTCATTTTTTATTACCAAATCATTCTTTAACCGGTTAAGTCCAAGGTGATTGTTCTCTAATGAGAGAGGGGTCAACCAAAGGATGATTTAAGATATGAGAGAGATCATGCCTTTGGTTAGTAGAAACCCTCAAAAGAGGATTAAAACCATTGAGCACAAGCTCTATCTCAAGCTTAAACACAACCTTAAGGTTAACCACACCTCAAAACAAATGGAAAAGTGAAGAAGTGATGGAGGTTGTAGATATTTTAGTGCTGAAATGGCATGAAAGATGATATTACAACATGCAAGCAACTCATGCATAACATGTTTAAAAGCCAAAAACACTAAACTACTGAAGAGCACTACACTATAGCCATGCAATATAAAGATCAACTCACCATACCAACTCAAAATAGAGTTAAAATATGCCAAAACAGTGGCTAAAACTTGCTGAGATTAAGGCACAAAAGGCTAGAAAAACATGCTCACATGTTAGGCTACAAACAAGACTCAAGAGCAACTTTAAAAAGCAATGAAAGAGTGAAGCAAATGAGCATGTGAAAGAACTATGAACACTGAAATTACATGTAAAAAAAGGCACTTCAAGATGCAAACATCTCAAGCAAATCAAGTTTAGAGGCCTAAACTGCCAAGCTAGTGAAACCATTTGCACTACAACCATGCAAGACAATGCTCATATGACCAAGACAGCCCAAAATAAAGTTAAATCATGCCAAATTAGTAGCTAAAACATGCTGAGATCAAGTCATAAAAAGGTAGAAAAACATGCTCACATGTTAGGCTATCTACACTTGCAAACAAGACACAAGAAGGGGAGGCCACCCCCTCCTATTTTGGACCTCAAAACAAGGTTTTTACCACTGAAAATCCCCTAGAATTCAGTGGATAAAAGAGCCAAAAAAGTTGTTTTAAAAGCTTTGAAAGATGGCATAACTCTTTAATAAACAAGCTACAAAAAGGGTAGACTACTCCTAACTCAAATCAAACCTCAAACCACCATTTTAAACCATAAAAACAGAGATTTCAGAGGTTAAAACCAGCCTCAAAATAGCATGCAAAGGTGGCCAAACAAGTATTTAAATTAGACTTAAAATACAAGTATTCTACCTCTTTGAAGACAAGATGTTATTTAGGCAACAAAGGCAAGTCAAACCAAGCTAATATCCTCTTCTAGAGCTCAAATAGGACCTCAAGCAACCTCAACACAATGGTGATCAAGGTTGATCAAGAGCTCACAAGCAAAAGTGTAGAGAATTTAGGCTTTAAGGCAAAATATTTAGAGAGAGACGATTATAGAGAGAGAGAGAGAAATTTTTATCTTCAAAATTTCCAACCTTGAGCATGCAAGAGGAAGGCTTCTATATATAGAAGCTACAAAATCCTCTCAAAGAGATCCAGCCATACACGTGCAAGCAGATGGCTCAACCTGTGCAAACAGTTGGCACAAAATATCAGAAAATATCTACTGATACACTGGTGGTCGGCCGGCCATCAGTGATGGCTGGCAGGGGCTTATTGATGGTCGGCAGGGCACATTAATGGCCAGCAGGCCAAAATCCATGGCGGGCAGTGCATCAAGAATAACATGCTGGAAGGACCAAAACATCGTCAAAAAATGAGATAGAATTGATGCAGGGTTTGGAAAGCTCAAACCTGTGGTGTTCCGCCATGGAGTTCGAGCACTCGACGAGCAACCAAACTTGTCATTGGATGTACCTGCAAGAACATCCAAGTCTTGAGGACGGTCAAAAATGGGGTGTCTACAGCGACTAAATGTTTTGCGTGGTCCTATGAAGACATGCGTGGAATCGCTCTCCGGATTGTGCAGCATAGGATCACTCTCAGCCTCAAGACTCGACCCCTTTGCTTTCAAACCTTGAACTTTCATTCAGAATGTTCAACGATTAATCACAACATAAGGCTTGTATGGCCGGATCGGAAGCAGCCCTTGAACTAGGGGCAAGAAGGTTAGATGTCATTAAAGGAAGCTTACAAAGCTGCAAGAGAAGCATCCCTGGAACTAGGGGCAAAAATGTCAGATGTGCTCGAAGAGTTAAAGATGAGTCATTTCTCAAGCTAATGAAGACCAGCAAGAAAGCCAAATTTCAGCAGCTGGAAGAAGAAAATTTATTGTTGAAGGACAATTGAGTTCCTATCCACAACACTAGGGGCAAATTCAGACCGGATTGGATGGACTCCTACATCATCAGCGAACAACAGTCATTCTCCTGGATTCAAATGGCTTCGAGATCTCAAAACCGATCAACATGGACAAGTTTAACTTTTTACCCTTGAGAGGCTCGTTGGGCCGAAAACCCAGAAAGGCGACCCAGGCAAAAGTTAGAGCAGAGAAAAGAAAAAGACCAAAAAATGCAAAAATGGAAACAAAGCAAAAAAGAAAAGAAAAGAACAAAAATGAAGAAAAGAAAAAATGAAAAAATGAAAAGAAAATAAGAAAAAAGAAAAGAAATGAAAAGAAAATAAAAACAGAGCTCGCAAGGTTGAAAACCCGAAAAGACAGCTTTGGCAAAAGTTAGAGCGTAAAAGGAGAGTGTTAATACCCAAGTGCACCTTACCTCGGAACTACGTCAGGCCTAATTCCCATCTTTGGGATACGTAGGCACCTTCATCTTGAAGTTCGGCCCCAATCATTTTCAGCGTGCTCGGCTCATCCATGTTGGAAGGCTTATCCTTGTTCAAACTCGGCTATCTTCTCCATGTGCAAATTGGCTCGTCTTCGTTCAAATTCAGTTGTTCTATTCCGTTACAAGATTCAGATGCAAGACAAATCAAATTCAGATATGAGATTGTGCATCTCGAGAGCAGATTCCGCATTGGTTGATGCAATGTCCATTTGCAAAATAATTTTTTGAGGATTTTTAATAAGGTTGACTAATTTTCTTAGAAATTATTCCATTTTTTCCTCCAAAATTGGACCATTTCTTGGACTCAAAAAAAGAAAAATTTTCAGTGCTCACAACCTGACTTGCATGATTTCAAATCAAAAAATTGAACAAGCATCTTAATCTAACTCTCATGTTGGTAAAAATTGTTTTAGTAGAAAGCTAAAAACAAAAAATAGTCAAAATGATGAACTAGGGGCACAGTTGAGTCAGGTTTCCTGCCTTTTTCCCATTATCAATGTACTCGCCAGAAAGGGCACAGCTGAAGTTAGAAGCAGGGGGCCCAACGCTTTCTCATCCTCCAAACAGTGAGGTATCAAGCCAAGTGCGAAGCACAGATTGAAAATGGAGCTGGGTATTTGCCCCCCTCATCTAGACGGGTTTGATCACACCCAAATTGGCATCTGACCTGGAATGGGGACGTAGAAAATGCAATGTGTGAGACCAATCAATTGTATACCTGGCTAGTGGGATATGCTGTAAGTCATCTCGGTCAAGCTAAGCCAAGGGCATCGTCAACTGATGTCAGTTGCAGATCTGCTACACATCCAGTCGCATCATAACCCCTCTGTGGGAAAGCTCACTAGTTGCGAGTGAAAGAAGAAGAATCTAGTAGAATGCTAGGGGCAAGATCCCACAACTTGCTGTTTATCCATCGACTACCTCGGAGAGGGATAAAAAAAAATAAGAGAGATTAAAGAATAGAGAGATGTGTGCTGAGAGAAAAAGTGAGGAAATGGCTTTTCAAAGAAAAAGAGATTAAGTGCCAAGTGATGTGAGAATCACAAATAAGAAAGGATGGGAAACAATACCTGGAGAAACAGGCTCCCCGTGAATGTCCGAGTGTTGTGTTTGTTGTTTTTGTTTGTCTCGATTCTTGTTTTGAGTCGTTTAGCATAGTTGTGTTGTTTTTACCTTTGTTTTCCTTTGTTGAGTTGTTTTAACTTTGGTTAGTCGTAGGCTCAATACCCGGTCAAGAACTCATTCTAAATCTCAATTTCAAAAAATCATTTTGTGCTCAGAGTGCTGTGCCATTCCCAACATGGTGTACAAAACAGGATTCTTTCTTTCATAAACTGCAGGGTTCAACCCAAGTCGAGAGACAGAGAGAAATCGAACCAGGACCTATCTGAAGCTATACGGGTTCCAGACTGCAAAGCAAAAGAAAAGAGGGAAAATTGGAACATCTGAGTGTGTTTCAACTTCAGCAAATTCCTAGTCTGCATTCCAGGTGCACCTTCTCAAGCCTCGCCATTTCTCTGGAGTATAAGTGTACCTCGACCATAAGTTCAAGCCTGCTTCCAGTCAGAATGGCAATCCAAGCAGCATCTGTGGTTTTCACATACAGATGTTAGCTCTCACCAATATGAACAGGATGTATCCTTTTCTTAGTTGAGCATGTTGCAAAGTCCTTCGAGAGATAAATCAAAGGCACCAAAGTACATATTTGTTTCCCTTCTATTGCATAGAATGTGCACTTTTATATACACTTATGTTGTATGCGTGCTTCGCATCGTTTATGGTTCATGCATACAATATGCTTTCAATCATACATAGAATATGCTTTCATTCATGCATAGAATATGCTTTCGATTTCGCATAGAATATGCTTTCATTCATGCACAGAATATGCTTTCAATTTCGCATAGAATATTCTTGTCTCTTAGAACATACCTTCAATTTTGCATAGAATATGCTCCTCTCTCGCATGGAGCATGCATTGTTTTGTAAACCAATCACTTATGTGCATCTATCGCACAATAATCTCATTCGGTACATTTATCATACAATCATTCACTTTGCATTGTTCGCACTATTTTGTGCAATTTACATTCCTGCTTTATTGTGCATCGCACTATCTTGTGCATTTCATTACATGCTTTCATCTTGCATAGAAAATGCTCGTATCTTTTGCATAGAACATGCTCTCATCTTGCATAGAAAATGCTTGTATCTTTTGCATAGAACGTGCATCGAGCTATTTTGCGCACCTTACTTGCACTTGTTTGTGCATTGCATCGCGCTATTTTGCGCACCTTACTTGCACTTTGTTTGTGCATTGCATCGCACTGTATTGTGCACCTACATCGCATTATCTTGTGCACCCTGCATCGCACTGTTTTGTGCACCTTGTATCGCACTATCTTGTGCATTGCACTGCACTGTTTTGTGCACCATGTATCGTACTATCTTGTGCATTGCAT
Organism: Camellia granthamiana; assembly: GCA_036172215.1. Taxonomy (NCBI): domain Eukaryota; kingdom Viridiplantae; phylum Streptophyta; class Magnoliopsida; order Ericales; family Theaceae; genus Camellia; species Camellia granthamiana. The sequence continues at coordinate 113,516,343 of CM069910.1, forward strand.
CGCACTGTTTTGTGCACCCTACATCGCGCTATCCTACACATTCACCTTGTATTGCACTGTCTTGTGCAAACTTGTATTGCACTGTCTTGTGCAACTTGAGTTCGCACTATTTTGTGCACCTTGCATCGCACTATCTTATGCACCTGCATCGCGCTATCCTGTGCATTCATCCATATCGCACTATCTTGAGCAACTTGAGTTCACACTATTTTGTGCACCTTGCATCGCACTATTTTGTGCATTTATACATCGCATTGTCTTGTGCATTCACCCCTGTATCTCGTTATCTTGCGCATCCCCTGCACCGCACTGTCTTGTGCACACCTGTATCGCACTGTTTTGTGCATTTAACCTATATTGCACTGTTTTGTGCACCTACATCGCATTGTCTTGTGCATTCGTTCTCACTCGCACTGTCTTATGCACCTGTATAGCACTATTTTGTGCATTTACTCTACATCACACTATCTTGTGCACCTTGTATCTTTGTATCGCACTGTCTTGTGCACTCCCGAGTCTAGGAGACCTTAAATCCTCTAAAGGTGTAATTCCTTTGGTGTTTGTGGTGCCCGAACGACTTCCGGTGGTCTGGTATAGCCACTTGCCTGTGTTTGCGGTAAGTTCCTAGGAGATCAACTGAGACGGTGGAAACTAGAGTTCGAATGGCTGATGCCTAGAATGCAAATTTTCAAAATTTCTGAGACTAACGTCTGGTTTAAATACCCAGGGGTGTATCCTTAGCTTGAAATCTGTATAGCAGCCCCCATAGGTTGAGGTAGCGTGTATGCGCCTCAATTCTATATACTAACCCAACCTAGTCTGTCACCCTGTTGAAGAATAGGGAAAAGTGCGAACATAGCCAGGGGGAAAAGTAGTACCTGTAGATGAACCGAGAAGAAGAGGAAGACCCACGTCAATATAAGGTGAGTCGTCACCAATTGCCCTTGTAAGGTAAAGCATCACTTCCTAGCTGTTACATTATATTAGTATCATCTACAGTGTTGCGTATAACATCTATCACATTGTATATAGCATCTACCGCATGTATTTACTGCATTATATGTTTTATCGCTTGTATCCCTTTCTATGTTAAGCTTAGTTTGGCATGAGCTCATACATTTCCTTCGTTGAAACATAGCTCTGCATGTGTACATGCTTATTCTACAAGAATTGTGGTCTGAGGGTTTCAGCACCTTTTTTGTGTTAGACGTGGTCTATTTTGTGTCCATACTTTTTCTAAGTAAAATGCGGTTCGGCCTGCGCCTTATTCACTGCATCCATTACATTCATTGCATTGTACTTTATTTTGTTGCATTCAGCATTTAGGATCATCATCTTTCTCGAGCAGATTATTCCTCACTTATATCATACCACCCAATTACTTGTACTCTTTCTCTTTCTACGAAACACGTAGTTTTGCATGTGCTTGCTCCCCTTTCACGTTGAAACATAGTTCTGTTATGTGTAAGCATCCACACTGTGCTGAGGCCAGCACTGAGGATGTAGGCACTTAGCCTGTGTTCGGCGTCGTTTGGCTGTGCCCACTTCTTTTCTGTGGTAAACGTAATTTGATTTGCATCTCCCTTCCTTTACGATATTTGTGTTTTTTTCACTGCTTGTGGTTTGATTAGTTCATTACATTGTATATCATTTACATTGTTTTGTTATATTGTGTATCATTTGTATCCTTCCCATGAACTACGCTGGTTTGATTCCTTGCAATTGGATACGTAGGCAACCTTCGGGTTCAACCAATTGCATCTGCATTTTGTTTATTTGTCTAAGTCTCACGGCCTTGTCAAAATGGGTAATCTCTAGGCATTGACATTTACTCACGTCATTTCATGACTTTTGAGGTCTGTCAAAGAGGGGCAACTGTAGACACCCCATTTTTGACCGCCCTTAAGACTTGGGCGCTTGATTCCGAACACCCGATGATGAAAGTTACACGGTCCAATCTTTTGAATTCTCAGCGAAGAGATTTGGATTCAAGCTCTAATCCCAAACCTTGCACCCCATTTTGGCCAAAATTATTTTAGACCTTAAAACCCTCTCTTTCAAAATATTTTTGAAAATGTTTCTACGATGTTCCGAGGCTTGTATTTTGTTAAAAATTGCACTTTTCAGTAAACCGAGCCAGGACAAAGTGGAAATAAATGGAAGAGAGGTGAACTCTTTGAAAAAATCTTTAAAACATCTCATTTAGAGGTTTGGAGTTGAAGAAAATTGGAGGAGAAAGAAGAAAACTAGTTGGGGAAGAAGTTAGGCATCCATCTGTTTAAGTCAAAGCTGAGCAACCTTCACTAAAATAGGCATATCTCTTAGCACACTTATACTTTTGATGTGAGGCCACTTCCCTTGGAAAGTAGACTTCCAGGGTTGCAATTTAGGCTCAAGAATGACCTGCAAAGGAGTCCGGATGAAGGAGACATGCCCTTTGGAAGTTAGGCCTGAATGCAGATTTTGAGGGCCAGCCGGGTTTATGTATAACCGGCCGTGCTTCACCGAGGCCCAGAGCTTCACCGATGCCTGGCTGGGCCTCGGTGAAAACTTTTCCCGAGCTCCTTTTTTAGGCCCGGCCGCGTGTTTTGAGAGCCGGCCGGGTCTTGGTGGTGCCAGACAAACAACTGGCGGGAATTGAACAAATATCTTTGTTTGAAGATATTTATGTTTTTTTTTGGCTCAAATTCTATAAGTAGAGCTCCTGCATTAAGAATTCAAGGTGAGCAAATTTTTCAAAAGGCTTTGAGAGCTAGGAAAGACCTCCTCCCTCCTCCTTGCCTCTTTTGATATTCAAACCTTCTTCAACAATACATACACCATTGGAGCTTGTTTTTGGAGCTTTTTATTGAGATTTCAACCTAAGTTTCATAGACTAGAGGGTGTTAGAATCAAGTTTGTTAACTAAGAGCCTATCTCTCTTTACAAGAGGTACAACTTTGCATCTTCTTCCTTACTTCTCTCTCACTCTTTTCCTCTCTTTTCCTTGATTTATACATTGTTCTTGGACTGTTTTGTATCCATTCAAAGTGTTTAAAGTGGGGTTTAATAAGCTACCAAAAGAGTGGAGAGGGTTTATACTCTTTCTAACTCTTTACCTATAGCTCAAGCCTTTCTTTTACACCCTTTTCTTTTGATCCTTACATTGATTTTCAGAGGTAAAAGGAGGCCAAAAAACATGTTTTGAGGTTTCAAAAATGGAGGGGTTAGCCACCTCTCCTTTGTCATGCTTACTAGTTTTGTACCTCTTTGCTTTTGGCATTTTTTGTGCTATTTTAATATGATTTTAGCCACTATTTTTGGGCTGTTTTTGGACTGTTTTTGGACTATTTTTAGATGTTAAAACATGGTTTAAAAGTCCCAAAAGTGGAGGGGTTAGCCACCCCTCCTTACCTTTGTTCACTAGCTTTGATTCTCTTCTCCATTGTCAAGCTTTTAATGCGTTCTTAGCCACTATTTTTACCCTTTTAGGGGCTGTTTTGGTGATTCCATGGCCCTTAAAATTATTTCACGCCTTGGTTAGTTCATGTGTTGTCCCACAAGTTAACCTATATAACTTGTTGTAATGCTTTCTTTGCTTTGTTTTCATGTTAAGTGTGTCACTCTAACCAATTAACCAACCATCTATCACTTGTATTTGAGAATGATTTCAACCGATCGAGGTTGCTCAAAACATGGAAGAATGGCCTACACTTAATGGCTTAATCTCTTAGGAGATTCATTGTCAACGGTGTAGCCTTTCTCTCACGTTTTAGAGAAACCTCTCGTTTGACATTATTTCTTGATTAGAGGACTTAACATCACACTTAGACAAATGGACCAATGAATGGTAAGGCCTAATAAAATTGGCTTAAAATTTGGTTCAACACACTTAAATAAAATGGCTTGAATAGCTTGAACTTGGCCAGAAGTTATGCCAAGCTTCTTGTGTCAAGTGCCATCATGCGTCAATCCATGGCGTTTTGATGTTCTTGAAGCATTGCAACCTTCCTTTTTTGAGTTCATACTATGACAAAAAGGGAAGGGTGGTCATTTGCATTGCATTTATTGATTTTGTCCAAGATCATGTCCTAAAACATCAAGCAATCAATTGCTTATTGATGTCTTTAGAAATGATTCCACCCTTCTCTTGAGGCCTTCCTATGATAGAGAAGGGAGGAAGGGCAAACTGAGCTTGAAAAATGCTTTATCTACCCTGTTTCACCTCAGAGCACAGAACAGAAATTTACACAAGATCAATGCACGGCTGACCCTCTGTAGCCCCGGCTAGGCTTCAGTGATGCACGGCCGGTCCTTGGTGTTTAGTCAGCAATGCAATTTTGCAAAAACAGAGGCAGTGGCTGAAGGTGGAACAGAGGCAATCTGGGCAGACAAAGTGGTTTTCAGGCGACGTGCATGCTACTTCCATCCATCTCCTTTGGTGCTTGTATCGAATGCATTTAAATTGTTTAATTAGCACAATGAATTGTGTTGTAATATTTAATTAGTCTAATTAGTTGTAGCTAATTAGTTGATGTTGTAATATTTAATTAGCTTAGCTTAGTTAAATTCTTAATTATTTAGCTTAGATAGTTAGTTAATTATTCATTTCAAGTGTTGTAATAATTAGCTTAATTAGCTTAGCGTAGCTAGTTAGTTAGCTTATTTATTCGGACCCTCCTTCGTGAGGGCATAATGTTGTAATAAGTGTGCGTGCGTGTGTGTATGTTTTCCAACCCCACGTCTTTCTCCCTTTTACTTAATCGCTTTCGATGGTTAGATTAGGGACATATTTTTATTAGCATACCTTATGTTTGCATTCATTCATTTGTCTTGCATGCACCGAGGCTTGACGCATCATTCAAACTGCATTGTTATTTCAATACTTCTTTGAATACATGTTAATCGCATGTTGTTCAAATCGATTCGTATGCCATATTAGTAGCCGAGCCTATTAATTGCATTCTTTGCATGTGTTGCATTAGACATCTTACATAGTTAGGATCATGCATCTTTCTAACTAGTTTCTATTTTGGCTTGGAGTACTCAGTGAGTTTTATGCTTTAGCATACTTGCATGAGTGTGATTGCCATATTGCCATGTTACGCATGCTTGTCATGAGGCTATGTGTTTAAATGCTAAACTTCTTGAATGCTTGTGGATGAAGGCTTATTGTTTGAATTGGGACAATTCAATGAATGTGCGTTTTAAGTCCACTTTGTTATGGAAAATCACGTTTTAAGCCCACTATGTTTGGTGGCAAATTCGCATCTTTAAGCCCACTTGAGGGTGGAAAATTCAAACCATTTTCGCAAACAAACATGAGTTGAATTGTTTCAATTCTTGCGATGTAGTCTATACTTGCTTGTGTGCGTCACATAATAAAGTTAGATTAAAAATTGAAATAAGAGCACATAATGTTTATAAAACATCATATCATGATTAGTAGAGGCCGATCTTTGATCGGGTGAGCGGAGGTGCTCATTTCAAGACTTTTCCCTCTCGTACCCAAGTTCCTGAGCCGAGGCAACTTTGGTGATGACGGATACATGGCCTTCGACACGAGTCAGGGTTTCCTAAATTTCCCCAAAACAAAATATTTAGGTGGCGACTCCGTATCTGGCAAAACAGTCCAATTTTGGCATTATTTGATTAAAAATCGATTTTTCAAAAAAACTTTGCCGGATTTGGACTCTTTGGTGATTATTAGTTTCACATTGCACTTGTGAGACTAGGTTCAAAACCACGGGAGTTCGAACTGTGAGGCCTGCTTTTCAAACCCTTTTCGAAAGGCGGGGCGCGGAAAAAGGCGAGTCCACAGCAGCCATAACCCCTTTATCGTTCTCAACATATTTTAACATTCCTTTTTGAATCACGTCCTACATACAATTGCAAAAAGTTATACAATTATTAGTTGAATGTCTAAACGAATCATGTCATTTATAGTATTCTTTGCCAAATCTTTTTTTTTTTTCTTTTTCTTTTGGGAAGTTATGGCATGGGGACAATGCCAAAAACTTCCTAGCCAACAACTCATTGAACAAAGCATCTGCCTTTGATAAATCAAAGGAGTACTGTCAATGGATTATTGGCACATTTTTCCTAGCTGTTGAATAGAAGGCATGTTTACTGGTTTCTTTGCCTTTTTTAAGGCTTCACAAGTCATTGGTGTTTTGCCAATTATTTGAGCAATATCTATGTCTATTTCTGTTTCTAGTTCTATGTCCTGGTAATATGTTCCTAAGGTAGCAACCCTTCTTTGCTACTCTCCCCTAAGGATGGACTCATAACTGTTGCCCTATATGAAAGTTCAAACAAATCTCTAAATTCCATTCTTTCAAATTTCTTCTTTAATTTGAAATCAAGGCCATTCTAGGCCAATCTTATCACCTCTATCTCAGGCATATAAACATGATACCTATTTCTAGCCTTTTTGAACCTGTCGATGTACTGTGCTACAGATTCTTCCTATTTTTGTCTAAACTTAGCTAAATCCACAATACAAATGTCTGGCTCAGTCTTGTAAAATTGTGCATGGAACTTGTTTTCTATGTCCTGCCATATGGGTACTGAATTTTCTGGCAGGTTAATGAACCATGTGAAGGGTACTTTTGATAATAAATGTGGAAAAAGCCTAAGTTTTAGGTTATCTGAGTTAGCCTCTCTACAGTGCATGGTAAACCTTCCTACGTGCTGTGACACTTCGTTTCTGGGTTCGCTCGAGCGTCAAAAGATGCGCTTGAGTGAAAAATCTTAACTCTATGTATCTTTCAAGTTTGCAGGTAGGACGCTCGAGCACTGGAAGTGGCACTCGAGCGGAGAATGTTGGCTCCTAGTTGTTTTCCTGTAGCATTGTAAAATTTATGGGACTTGTCATTTTACGCTCGAGGGATTCGTCACTCGAGCGGGCCTCTTAGTTTGTGTTTTACGCTCGAGCGGACTGCACGAATTCAGCAACCTTAAAAATGTGATTCTAGATCTTTCCTTCCACTTTTGATTTCTATATTCCCTCTCCTTCCCTCTTATCTGAAAACCCTAGTTCTCACTCTAAAAATACCTTTCATTCCACTAAGATTTGGCCTAGATCACCTAGCAAAAAGTGAAGAACACTTGGAGAACTTGCTCTTCCGCCGATATGATTTTGATTTTGTGAAGGATTCTTCAAGGGGCTACATCTTCTTCCCATTTGTAGAGGTAGGGATACTTTTACCCTTGTATTTCTTTGCTTTGAATGGATTTCATGATGTGGAGATTCTTGAGCCCATGTGAGATCATTCCCATGTTTTACATAAGAAACCATTTTATTTGACTCTTGTTGAAATTTCTTATACTCTTTTTTCAAAATATGTATATGAATATAGATGGAGACCCATTTCTATGATAAACAAGCCAAACCCCCAAATTAGGTAAAACCCCAAATTTTCAATTGAGTTGAAAATCCCAAATTGAATGAAATTTCCCTTAACTCATGGAATGTTGAGAACAATAAGGAAGTGAATGATGGGGAAATTGTTATAGTGAATGAATTGATGCTTGAATGTCATTTTCTTTAAAAATGTGGTGTTGTATTCCATTCCTTGGCAATGCTGGATATGTGTTGATTGAAATAATATGAGATTGAATTGTTAATTGTGCATGAGTCCGGGGTAAGAGTCACTTTTGAAAGTGTGGTGTTGTGTTGGTACCCGCGCGAGGAGTTTTTAAAAGGTGCCTAATTGCCCTGTCTAGGCTTATCACTGGATGAATGTGGAAAAAATAGTTTTTGGGTGTTCACACAGTCCCGCCATATAATAGCCAGCGAAAAGTGAAAAAACGGATGATTTTCTTTGGGTGGCCATTCCCTGCCGTATAATAGCAAACAAATGTGTTGGGGGGGGGGGTTTAAAACGAAAGCAAAGGGTGTTTTGAGTTGGATTCTTACGGGTGGACTCATTATTTGTCTTCGATGGTTGTAATTGTTTAAGTGTGGTGCTTGATGACATGGATTGTTTGGTGCCTAATGATGTAAATTATAATTTATCACTCTTGAGTCATGATATATCTCTATGATTGATTAAGGTCATTTGTGAAGATATATTTCCTTGTTCTGTTTTGTCACAATGACATCATAATCCAATTTGAAAAGATTAAATACTTGGTTAAATGTGTTCCTACTGGGCAAATAGCCCAACCCTATGTTCTTTTTCAGGAGTTAATGAAGTACCACCTTCTTGATGGATGGGATCTAGCTGTAGCTCTTTTGAGAAGAAGTTGATTCAAATGTGTTTTGATATTTCGAACTGTGATTTTTGTAACAAGACTACTAAGTTGTTTTGTTGTTATTGTATGCCCTAGAGGCTTATATTTTGTAAGGCCATCTAGTTCATTGAACTAGCACGTGAGTACTGAATCTTGTGAGATTGTATATGATGAATTGTAATTCTTTAACTTTTAGTTCAATGAAAAAAATGACTTTTGAGTATATTCTTGTGTTTGCTTTGGTCTGTTTTTGTGAGAAATTCCAGGGTGTTACACGTGCTCTACAGTCGATTGCCTCTCTTTCCACAGTGAATATGGAGAATTCAGGCATTTTAAAGTTTCTAGGAAGAGGAGTCTCATCTACCCAATAAGGGTTCGACTTTCTGAACATTGGTCTGTTAGGCTTCTTTAGGCCTGGGCCATATATTTCTTGAATTATCTCCATGATATGATGTTTGTTGACCTAGGCTAGTTCAAAGTTTAGCTCCTTATGATAGGCGCCATGCCCCATTTCTTCATTCATTTGTGGCTGAAAGTTTGGTGCAACAAACCCCTCATATTGCTGGATATGTTGCTGTCGAGATGGGTACAGACCAAAACATTCTTTCTCAAAATATCGAAAGGGTAGTCCAGGTCCTTGTTGTGGCTCATGATTTTTAAAGCCCTATTCTTGGTATACTTGCTGCATAGGTCTTTGGTTGCCCATTGGCCTTGGGTTATTATAGTTTGGTTATCTAAACCTCTGGTCATCAAGGTTGCATTGCCCTATTCTTGGTCTGTTGATGATAGGTTTCTCATACCCGGGGGCTCAAAACTGCCTCCTAGCATAGGCCTGACCATGTCATTTATTGGTTCTCTCTATTCTAGAAGCCAATTCTGCCCCCTTGCATTGGTCTATTATTCATTTCAAAGGTTGGATTATAATGTGACTTCCCTTTCAAGGCCTCTCTTCGAGCAGTAGGCCGAGAGGAACCAGATTGCCCTCCATAATTGATGCTAACTTTAGTGTCTTTATATGTCTGATTAGGGTTCATTTGAAACTTTTCTTGCTCCTCCTCTTGAAGAGTTGGAGGCCTATAAAAAGAGGCACTACCCTGATGAATTTTACTTGCCTTAGGAGTTTGAAATTACCTTAGTCACGTATGCTTCTACTTTGGTTGGTGGTGGAGGACTAGGGGTAGGGCTGAATCCTCCAAGCATCTTAAGCTTGGCCCTCATACTTTCTGTGAGGTGTTCTGGTCTTATTTCGAAGGTGTGGCCAAGCTAGGCAATCATCTCCTCTATCTACTTAACCGCCAGGCTATGATATTGGCCTTCATTGGTTGCGTCCTAACCATTCTTCAATCCTGCCCCATACCTGGCTGCTGCTGATTGGCTATCCGCAATGACCTCCATGTCTTCCTTGAACTCAAGAAAACCAATAGGGACACCTGTATCTTTAACAAGCCTCTTACTTGGATCCCCAAGAAGACTTGATTCATCAGCAACTTTCCTGTTGGCGTTAGCAGTCTTAGTTTTTTTAGTCTTCTTCTTCACCATTACTCCAAGTTAGAATGGTCTAACTGGGCGTGCCAATTTGAGTTAGCAAAAATTTAGTTCAAGCCTAATTGATAGTGATTGATCGACATATTTAAATAAATTTCAAGTAAACACAAATAAAAATCATGCTTTGTGCTTGAGTTCTATGTCATAAACAGATTAAGGACTTCCCTGGAGGTAATTAAGTAAATAAGGATTAGAACAGAAAAGAATATATATTTATTCAATTAAATTGTCACTTGTTATTAGTTACAGGAATTCAAACAAGAACAAAGAACTAAAAAATACATCAACTGATGGAAAGTAGAGAAACAGGGAAAAAGTTATTTTTAATCTACTCCTAAAATGGTTAATTTAGAACTATTTCTAAATAATTCTTCACTAGTGTGATTGATGGTTATTGATGATCTTTCTTCAGCATTCCAATTCCCTTTTATACTTGACTCCAGGTCTGACTTTGGTTCTGATCATTCTTTGCCTTTCTTTATGTTTATTCCCACATTTTAAGAATTGTTTTTGATTTCTTCCTTGATTCTCTTTCTTCAACCCAGCCTTATGCCACATTGGCTATTTTAGCCAATCTTGTTACGTCATCCTTACCATGTCATCGTTATGCTCCGTCGACGGAAGATTTCTAAATTTTAGTACCAACACTAACTTTTAAAAAAAAATTAATAGATTTAACATAAACTTTTTAAAATTGAATTTATTGCGTTTTTATTTGGTGCATAGCCTTTATTTTAAATACTATTTGATATAAACTAAATACTTACATTTATTTAGATAAGTGTAATTTTACACATATTTTTATAAAAATTTAAAAAATATAGGTTGTGAGTTTTTTGGCTATTTTAGTCATAAAAGACAAAATATGCTATTTTAGTCACAACAAACGAAACATCACATCCAACCCATAATTATTACACTATTCTCTCATAAAAAAAATCAAAAAAGCTAAAAAGCCAAAAAGTCATTCCCAAACCAAACTTTTTAGCCCAGACTAAAATAACTAAAAAAGTCAAAAAATTAAAAAACCAACTCACTTCTCAAATCAACCCTAAATAACCCTTAGACCATCTCCAACGGAGAACCAAATCCAACATCAAATTTGAAATTTGATGAAAAACTCACTTTTTGAGGCTCCAACGGTGGCATCAAACTTATATCAAACTGAGGATTCACCAAACAAAACATCAAACTGATACCAGGAAACAGATTTTACCAAATCACTGTTACTGACCGTTGAAAGTGGTACACCGGTCAACCACCAGGTTGCCCGGCCGGTTGACCAACCGGTCGCCCGGTTCTCTTTGAAATACATGGGTTCAAACAGTTCAAACAGTTTAAAAAAAAAAAAAAAAAAAAAAATCTGCCTTTGCCGGTCGACCGGTTGGTCAACCGGCCGGTCGACCACCCGGTCGACCACCTCCCCAATTTCACTTTGATGCTCATTTGATGTTCACCGTTAGAGCGCCTTGTACCAGATTGAGAAAATTTCCATTTTTGTACTCAAATTTAATGAAATTTTTGAGTAACCGTTGGAGATGCTCTTAGTAGATTATTTTTTGAAATACAAAATAATGATTTCAAAAATGTCAATGAGGCCCTTAGAGCTGTGTGAGGTGCTGCGTGCGCGAAATCATAAGACGAGCACACCCAAGTTTATACTCCCTCCCATTTAGAATACAAAACCCTAATTCCCGCCAAAGCATTTGGCGCCAGATCTCTGACCTATTCCTCTCTCTCTCCCTCTCTCTCAAGCCCATCTACTAATCTACATCTCACCATCTCTCACTACCCACTCCTCCTTCGCTCGCTTGCTCGTTCGTGGTGGAACAGAGGATTCAATCTGAGGTGAGCCCCATACGAGCTTTTTAGTTACATCTGCACATCACTGATTAATTTTGTTACTTTATTTTCTTTATTTTTCATCCCATTTGAGTGAAGATCTTCTTAATTAGGGTTTTATTTGGAGTTCTTCTATCGATTTCTCAGATCGCTGTTTGGCTTTTCTTTTTGGATATTATATGAGACTAGGGTTTTACTGCGTCAGGGTTTTATTTGGTTTTTTTGTTGAGTTTATTTCCAATTATGAATCAGGTCGTGGACTTGGATATTTTTGGGTGGGTTGGACTTGGATATTTGGGTAGTAATTTCCATCGATTTGAATTAAAGCCTTGTTTTAGAGAATCTCTAAGCCTTTACCAATTTTTTCATCTAATTTGATTTCAAATTTGAGTGAAAAGCTTGATTTGATATGAACTATTCCAATGTTTTCATCAAAATCTTTTTAAAATTATCCTCTTATCCCAAATTTCCCTAAAAATATCCCCCAATGCTTCATCTTTTTTCATCAAATTCAAATTTGATGAATTCTCAATTTGATGAGAAAAATGACTTTTCCTTGATTTGATGATCATTTGATGAAAGGATTGGAGATTATTTTGGAGCACTTTTTCATCAAAGTTGAATTTGATGAAAGAAAAAGTGAAGGGTGGGAGATGCTTAATGACTAGTTAAGGCCTAGTTATTTTATTTTATTTCATTTTTTCAGCCGCGAAGCTGCCATGCCCATTGTAATTTTTGCCTTTTGAAGGATTCTTGAACTGGAAGTGAACGTTTATTGCATTTTCCATCCTTATTCTATAGCACTGGAAACTCTTTCTTTACTTTTATTTCTCAATCATTCTTGTTTACTCGTTTAATAAACGAAATTAAAACCCATCAAAAGAGATGCACACACAAAAGAGAACATAAAAAAGGAAATATTCCCAATGCTTTGTATTGTTTAATTAACTTGGTTATAGTTACAGTTTGTTAGAAGGGCTTTTATATGCAATCTGTGACTGAATATCTGTTCTTAGATTCTTTGTAAAAACACATTTCATTCATTCACTTTCATTGTGAGGGTTTTTTTTTTTTTTCGTGTTTGGTTACATATATATATATACTTTTAAAAGTATTCATTGTTTTTGGTGTATTTATAAACTGGATTACAGAAGTATTTTTCATTCTCATCATTCTTGTAATTTGTTACCAACGTGAAATGTTTTAGAGCATCCACTGCAAGGGTAGCCAAAATAGCTATCCAAAATTTCACTTTTCTATTTAAGCGAGCCACTTTTTCAATATTCTTTCATCCATTCTTTATTATAAATACAACTATATTTTCTTCCATTCCGTTCTTTGTTGTAACTAGCAAGTTGCTGTTGCTGCTGCTTTGCTTCCAACAGCTTGGTTTGTTTAGATTAGTTAGAACTTGGCCGATTTTGAAAAGGGATAAATTAAGGGACACTAGCAAGTTGTTGCTCCACGTGAAAAGATTTTATAATCAGAGCACTTTCTGTCAACTGACTGATAGTAAAATTCAAATATTTAGCAACTAGTAGGTTTACCCTTTCTCTGCTGGCCTTTGAAGGTAATAAAACTCCGTAGAAGCATCACTAGGGGTCATGTCTCTTGTGCAAAGTTGCCAAAGGAATGGTCATAGCAACTTAGCAATGGCAATTCACACACTTTTACGAGTTGCTACAATACTGCAACTTTAGGACAATTGGTTTGGTTGTGCATCTACATAAACATGTTTCCTTTATATGGAAGCTCAATCCAGAGTAAAAATAAACATAAACCAGCCTAAGAGACCTTCAGACTATTTCAATTTTATTAAATTTATAATTCAAGATTTTAGTGCGATTGTGTGAGACAAAATAAGTCATCTTAGGAATGATAAAACCAACCCAATCGAAATTGAAAAAATAACAAACATATGGTGTGCAAAAGGCGATAGGCGCACCAAGGCGCCAAGGTCTCCTAGTGCCTAAGCTCAAGGCGCAAGGTCAGGTGCAAGCTTCACTGGGGTGAGGCACAGGCTTCATCGGAGTGAGGCGCACCTTGTATAGAAAAAAAATATATGTATAATTTAGGTCTCGTTTGGGAACATGCTTTTTTAGTAACTTTTTGGCTTTTTGGCTAAAATATGAGGTAAAAAAAATTAGTGGCTTGGTTTGGTTTGTTTTTCAGAAACATTTTTGAGAAAAATTCTCTAGAAACAAATTTTTAAGAGTAATCAAAACAAACAAATTTTTCTAAAAAAAATCTCAAAATTTTGTTTGGTTACCTACTTTCTAAAATCACTCTCTCTCATACACATTAAATCAATCATTTTTTTTTAAAACTCTCCCCAAAACAATTTTTCAAAACCATTTTTGAAAAAAGGCAAACTAAACAAATTTTCGTACTTTTTATCTCAAACACTACTCTACAAACACAAACCAAACACACCCAGTATGTTTGGAATGATTTTTTTATTTTTTACGAAAACATGTGCAAAAAGTAGAGAGAAAAAGGACTCTTTGATTTTTTGGTATAGGTTGTTAGCCTTTTAGTTTTTTTTAATAACTTTTTGCTTTTTGGCTAAAATCACCACTTGCCAAACAAGGCCTTAATATAAGTAAATAATTTAGAGTTCAACATAAATAAAATGAAATGTTAAACATTTAGTGTTTTTTGGATATTAAGAATTAGGGCTAATTTTTTTTCTATCATTGATTTGGGATTTGAATGCCCAATGTGTTGGTATCTGTAATAGGAGAAGGGATCTTCTGTAGCTGCACCATATTAAATCAATGGTTAGATTTTAAACAAAACCAATTAAAGTAACAATAAAAAAAGCCCTCAAGACGCAAGCCTTGGGCTAGTCAGGCGCCTTATCACAGTCGCCTGGCTTGGAACACTACAAGGCGCAAATTTTGGGCTTGGACGGGGTTTGGGCCTAGGCACACACCTAGGCGTGCCTTATCGAAATTGCCTGGCCTGGAATACTACAAGGCGCAAACCTTGGGCCTAGGTGCACGCCTAGGTGCGCCTTTAATAACATTGGCTGCTCCAGAATTTGAGATTTTCCATATGTGCTGCTGGTGAAGGGCACTTGGCAGAGAGCTCAATGAAACACACAAATTGGCACCAAGGAGAGAAATAAGGGAGAGCTAATAGCCATGAAAATTGTCAGGCAACTGAAAAGTACCTTGTCTGTGGTGGCGAGGTACTGCAGAACAAAACTATTTGGGCGAGGGTTAGGCAAGGTTGCAGGAGATGCATTCAAAGCTTTGAAGCTAGATTTTATGGCTGAATGGGTGAAGTAGTCAGGCTCTCGTGGATGCTTTTAGATCTGCATATTAGTTCTACTGCTTCTCCCTACTTTTCTCTCAAAGTTAGCCAACCCTATCTCTTGCAATCTATCATGTAAAGTCTGTCTGTGTTGCATGCAAATAGGAGTTATTAAGTTAATGTGTTCGTACTGTACTTCATGAAATACATAATGGAGGGTTCCTTAGGTTGTTCCATCGGTGATGGCTTTGGATATGCATGTGTTAGGCTCAAGCCACACTCCCACATGTAAGCATACATACTTAGGTTGGTTTTTTAAATTTTTTTTTTTTTTTTGTAGTGTTTTTTTTTTTTCTTTACGGATGTCAAGCTCAATTATATCAGTTGTATCCACAGAAAAAATGCTAAAGCTCTCTCTCTCTCTCTCTCTCTCTCTCTATATATATATATATATTAGCTGGTGAATCTATCTATTTACCAATCAATGCTAATTAAATTTTAATTTCTCGTCAGACTTGGTGCTACAGTTTAGAATTGAAGTTGATTTCTACTGCGGAGTGAGCATTTTTTGGTGCTGCTTTATATCCATGAAATAGGCAGGGGAACGCACGTTTATTTTTTGCGATGAAGTTAAGGAGTTGCACTGATTTGCATTTTATCAAAGCTATAAAGGCTGGTTTGGTTGAAAGTATCTGTAATGTAAATTCTTGTGGAAGGCCAGCTCTTGTGTTCAAGACGTTGAAGGATATATATGAGAGTGAAGATGTCAAAAAACTTGACAGTTTTTCAACTCTTCAATCACAAGATACTGCAGATATGGTGTTTGGGTGTGACAGAGTCAAAACCGAAAGCCCATGTCTGGTTGTGGTGGAAAGGAAAACAAAGAAAAGAGACATTAACTCTGACGAATTTAATTACAATTCTGATGATGATGATGAAGACAGTGATTCAGATGATCTTCTCTTTGTGAAAATGACATTGCAACAGCTCAAGGAGCAGTGCAAAACTAAGAAAAGGAAAGTTTTGCATTCTACTTGTTTGACTCGGAACCAATATTATACTGATTGGCAACCAGAAGAAGACGAATGTGATCTTGAGGAACCTATCAGTATTTGGAAATCAAAGCTTCCAAATAATTTGAAGGGTAAAAGGAAGCGTGCCAAAAAATGTGCTTCATCTTCTCAAACTGCGGTTTCAGTCAAATCTGATCAGATTCTGAGTGCTGAAGATTCCCTGCCATCTAGTGGGTATTCTCCTTCACCTATTCACACTAAAGCTGAGGTTTCTGAAGCAGATTACACAGAAAGCAGAAATATGATTTGTGTTGCTGATGATCTTTCTATTGGCTGTAGTGAGCTGGTGGGGCTATCTGGAAAGGTATCTAGTGAAATTAGTGATGCTGTTAAAATTGAGTCAGAGTCTGGGAAACAAATATCCTTAGCAGAAGAGTGCCAAAGTTGTGTTGTTAATGAAGTTTCCTGTGATTTTTGGGATCCTATTGAACCTACCCCTGTTCTTCCTTCAGTTGGTGGAGAGACCGTGGAGTTGGATAGCCTCGAAAATACCTTTCAACTGTCTCCAGTTTTGCCCACATCAGAAGATAAGGAAGGATATATTGAGCATCCACATCTTGAAGAAAGTTCTCCAGAAACAGTCTTTCCTGTCATGGATCAAAGTTCAGATATTAGTAATAACTCCCCAAATTGTTCCTCTGTGCAGGAGATATCAAGGCAGACAAGTGGTATCTCTGGAGTTCAAGTGCCTGAAATGGCAATGGATAACAGCCTATTTTGCATGGAACTATATAGTGCAGGTGATCCATGCAAGTTTGAGAATGACATTAATGAAAATCTTCCTAATGTTGAAAATGATTCTCGAAGTAGCCCCTTGAGTAATTGTAGCTCATCTTGGAATTCGAATCCTTGCCCTGAAATTGTTTTGGTTTCTGTGGAGGATGATCTACCTGCAACTGAGAAGCCACCTGTAACTTCTGTCAGTACTGATGCAGTGAGAAGCTGTCTGAATCCGGATGAAATTCCAGTTGCTTTTGAGGGTGGTTCAACTATAATTGAGGAGAAGCAGTCTCCAAGATCTGTCCCAGATGATGCAGAAAGCAATTCCACCAATAGAAACCATCATTTTGATGGTGCTTATGAGCTCTCGGTGCCAGAGATCAAGAACTATCATCATTTGGAGAAGATGCATCCTCCTGAGAGGCTCCTCTCAACTAGAAAGGTAAGAAGTTTTGCATTTGATGTTGATTTGGTTTATGTTTTGTGCCGAGAAGTTTTTTTTCATTAAGTGTTTTCCCTTTTCAGGCCATTTCACCAACTTCTCAGGAAAAGCTATGTCAGGCTATGAAAGGCGTGGAGTTACATGAAGACTTGGACCATTACAGTAAGTCAATGAAGTTATATTTATGGGTTCCTCATGTTGTAAAATGGTTTGGTAGGCAACATTGTTGTGTCACTTACATGCATTACACCTGAGACCCTGTTAGTTAGATGACAGCCAGAGTCAAAGCAAGATTTAAGAGATTATGATTTCTGTTCTAAACCTTTACTTGTGAAAGGGAGAAATCAATTATTAGGATTGGTAGCAGATGGACTGCTTTTTGTATTGATGGGTTTGAGGTGCACCCTTGCTAGAATTATCTATGTTTGATATGACATATTGGATTGGTTTTGAGCTTTATCAATTGATTTGGGTGCGCCTCTATAGGCAGCAACAATTTTTTAGTGTGAAATGAATTCTTTCTGCCTCTTAACACAGCTGAAAAAAGTATATTTTGCTTTTCATTTCCTTTATATTTGCCTATTTGTCTTATTAAAAGCTCAATAAAAATCTAAGACTTTAGGATGGATGGAAAATTTTCAGCTTTATGGTTCTTGTGATTTTGGTAATTTCGTGTCATCACCATAGTTATCAGAATCTGGATCTGGATCATAGAATCTTACAATTCTACGATTTCAGTTGTGCCAAACGATTCGGATCACTCTAGGATCTTACATTTAGTAGGATCTTAAAGTTACTATGATCCTATTCATAAAATCATGTAGAATATACTAAGATCCCGATTCTAACAATTTTTTTTGTTATTATTTATTTCTTATATTTATGTCTGTATATGCGTATATCTATATAAAAAATTTGACTATAAACACTTTTCAAATGTCTCTTCTAATTGATATTAACATAAAAGATGCATTATATCGAATTTATCGTTTTTCTTTAATATTTTTAAAACTAACATATATTATCATTATCGATAATTTTTCATTTTATTTTACATTGAAAGTAGAATCTTACAATCCTCGATCCGATTCTACGATCTGATCCACGAGTCCCTTCCAACGATCCCACGTAGGATCCCGATTTTAACAATCTTGGTCATCACCATCTTTTTACCTTTTGGCTCTAAATCTTTGCTGCTACCAATTTTTGCTGTTTTAATTCTGCATGCTCCAACATTCTCTCTAATTGTTTCTTGTGTGTTGTAATTATCAGAGTGCAAGGAGAAACTCCAGCTTGGTAAAGAAGCTGAAAATAATGCTTCACCAGTAGGACTATATGCTGAGGGTGCTAAAGTAAATGTGAATCTTGAAGGGCTGGGGGATGTCAGTAGAGCCAAGGGCACTACAAGCCCCCAGAAGATCACTAAGAAACTGAAGAATGATAGAAAAGGTTCTCCACCTAATGGCATTCGGAAGGGTCCCCATCTTTCTTGTTCCCCACCTCATGTTAGCACTAGGGCAACATCAATCCAAAATTGTTCTGAGAGTGCCATTGCATTCTCAGAACGGCAGATGCATGGTATTGAACGTCTCGCAATGAAGCTAATGCAGGAGTTGAACTCCATGAAGGACATTGTAGAAGGAAATCTGCACTCTGAAGCGACTCCTACGACATTGTTGAAATATGATGTGGATCAGGTATACACAGCAGGCATCTCACTGGTCTTTAATTAAGTGATGAGTAAAAGTCTCATTTTTATATTATATATCTGGTTTGATTGAATTAAAACTTTTAGCATCTTTTCCCCCTCTAAATTTCTCTTACCCAGTAATAATTGGTTAACTGATTTTGGTCTGTAAGCATCACTATTAGTATTACTGTTACCTGTACTATACATTAGGCAAATAGACCAAATTTGCAGGTAACATTATTACGTACACTATTACTGTTACCTAATAGTGGGTTCACCTCTGTTTTGGTAAGCAATATTCCTAGTAATTTCCTTAAACACTAGGATCATGTTGTAAAAATAAATTATAGTTGACTTAGTTGGTCCCTCTGGTGTCAGTCTTGGGACTCATATGTTCCCGTCCTGCTGTGGATACCTTTGGTAGTTGGACCGATAATGTCCTCTCGAATCGTAATTAACACCATTGCTTTTGCTCATCTGTTGTCTTGTATAATGGTAAGTCTAGAGCATTTTTGTTCATCATGAGGCTTAGAAATTCCATTAATTTCTGAAAGGGAAGCACCTCTGGAACTCAACTAGAGCTTCCTGCTATCCACATTTCTTGTGTAAGCATGTTTGCAAATACCTTAATTTCTTGACAAAGTCTACCCCATTAACCATATTTGATCTCTTTTATTTTTCTTTCTTGAGGATCTTACTGTGGCTTGAAGACTTGGTTCTGCCTATTATTGGGATGTTACCTTTACCCTTCATTGATGAAAATTCACCTTATATTCATATTTATTTCTTTTGAACTTCAGGCTGTTATATGATGATTGTGTGGTTGTAATTGGGCAAGTAGAAACCTTAGTCTCTTGTTCTGTCTTGGATCCTTGGAGATGATGCCCTGATGACTGATCTCGTTAATTTAAATTAGTTCAAAACTTTGAAACAAATTGAAAGAGTCCTGCTGAAAACTAAAAATCAAAGTATTTGATAACATATTTGAGAAAAACAAGGGTAGCGTTTGGTTTTAGATTGGAATTATGATTCCAATCAAAAAATTTCAAAGTTCTTTTCAAAACTCACACTCAATTCAAAACTCTTTTCAAAATTCATAATCAAATTTATTTTTTGTCTAGCTTTCAGTTTTCATTTATTGGTAGCATGCTTCTAGGTGTTTTAAACTCCTGTTCATGAGATTCATCAGGTCCTAACTAATGATGTAATTACTTATGTCACCGACTGTTGAGTTATCAGAAATTCCTCAATGCCTGTTGTTAATAAATGTTTGTTTTTCTAAATGGTTTATAATTTCTCCCTTATGTCATTTGTGTACAATGTGCGTGATTGCATGCATCCTAGCATAGAAATATGTAGTTATGTTTAATAGTTTTTTTGACAGGTGAAAACAGCCATCAAGAGTGCAACAAAAGTTGAAGAAACAACGAAGAAGTGGCTATCCATGATGGCGAGGGACTGCAACCGTTTTTGTAAACTCGTGGTTTGTTTCTCATGTCCTACCTTACTCTTCAAAGGATAAATAAAGAAATTGGGTTTTGATTTTGAGAAAAGGAAGGATTAATTTACTTGAGGCAGTGTTGTTAGCATTGTTATGACTTTGGTCACGTTTTGATCTGTCTCCTGCAGAGATTGAATGACAAGGATGATATTGCTTCGGGGAATGCATTCCACAAGGAGAGAAGGAAAATCACTTTTGCTGACGAAGCTGGTGGGGTGCTCTGTCACGTCAAATTTTTTGAGGATAGCGTGGCTTCTCCGGATTCTAAAAGTTAAAATAGGAAATAAAGCCTAGAACCTGAGGCAGTTACCCCGTGTACATTAACATCCTTAGTTATTAAAAGCTGTTTTGATGCTCAAACATTCAACTAGAAAAACCTTCGATGCTTGCAGAGGTCTCTCTTCACATAAAGACTTCTGGTAGCTATGATGTAATTTGGGTACATTAAATTAACCATCTTGGTCTGAGTCAATCTTTTTTCTTGTTAGTGTCTCAATTGATTCGGCTTGGTGCTGTGTTGTATGCATGAGAAATTAGATCATTAAATGAAAGGTTTCTTTTGTAAAATTCTGGACGATCATTTTCCTTCTACTACCCACTAGGTTTGCCACAAATCTTGAAATTTCCCAACACCCTTACATCTTCATTATGCACTCTGGCATTATTTAAGCATTTTGCTTTCCATTGACTCATTAAAATAGTTACAATGCATTTACAGCTCTGCATACACCATTGCTACACGGACTAATGACTCAAATTTAAGATTCAAACACAGGTTTTGTGTTTTGAAGAGTGTACAATAATGTTGGGCTCATTTGGATGCTCGAAGCAGTTTTGATCATCACAGTTATCAGAGCTATTACAGTCACTGGGCATTAACAGTTTCACAAGTTTAAGTTATATTGTGGCTCTTCTGATGTTCATGAGAAGTTTAATGAAGTTGTAACAGGAGCTATTAGATTGAGGTTGGTTCTTCATGTGTTAGGCAAATTTGTTGAAAGTTAAATATGGAGTCCACAACTATGGATGACAATTTGTCGAATTTTTATTCTGATTTTGCTCCATTTTTCATTCTCTCGTGTCTTTTGTACTTTTAATTTTTATCACTCATTAATCATTGTCTTTCATGTGTTGGATTATCCTCACAACTCTCAAGAAACAGGTTGAGATAGGACATCAAAAATTCGTGTCATTATAATCAAATATCACGATGTCATTAAAAACAAAAGTGATGGCATTAGTATATATATATATATATATTTGGACAAAATGGTGTGGTAGTTGCAAGAAGAAATCTTACATCATTCTCTATTAATTTTTTGAACAACTTTTTTGTTTCTATATATTAAGAAGTTGTTTATGATGAACTATATAAGTGTATTTTTTGACTTTTTGGTTAAAAAAGTAAAGAAAAAAATGATTATTTGAAATAATTTTTTTGACTTTTTACGAAAAATGTGTATTAAAATATTGTATGAAATACCAAAATTACCTTCCTACCCTTCTGAGCACTGACATGCTTTCCGTGCATGTCAGTGAAGTAGTCACTTCCCGAGACAGTGTACTGAGTTGCACTGATTTTGTGTTTGACCTTTTGTTTTGTTTTGTTTTTTTTCTTAACACCCGTGCACCGTGCATGTCAGTGAAGGGCAAAGAATGTCTTTTTTCCCTTTGAGTACTTAGCCCTATATTCCCGCCCAAACATTGTGAATAATATAATTTTTTATATTTTTTTAGCGACTTTTTGACTTTTTATCTTTTTTAAGTGATGCCAAACAAACACTAACTATTCTTTAAAAAAAAATTTAAAAAAAAAAATAATAACAATTACACCCACTTAATATCAGGTGTAAAATGTGATCCAAATAACTAAGGAAAAGCAAGCCAACATATTTTCTTATTAGTCGCATATGTATAATACATGGAGAACAAATTTGAATTATTGAGAGAAAAAACTGAGAACTTTCTCAGAAGCTCAAAAACCAGCACAGACAAATAATAAAACAATATACAATATACCATTTATTTATAAGGATTTAAAAATTCTATTCCATCATCTTCGTCAACCTCAATGACCCATAGAAACACGTTGAGACTTGGGAGGAGTTTTACAGAACAAAACTTCCCAAACCTCCACAAAGGCCTCAACAATGGTGGCGTGATGGTGTGGTGAGTTAAGAGACAGAAAACACATCAACAACTGTTCCAAATCCTTGGCATCAAACATATGTTTCTCCAATATCATCTCCAACATCGACCATTTGAAATCCTCATGTGGGTTCTCCGACCTCTTCACCACCGTAAAGCTCTCCTTCAACCGCCTGAAAACTGACGCCGTTGCCGGAGACCCACTTTCCGGCGTCATCGTTTTCTTTGTCTTCTCACCTCCTCTCCAACTCTCCGAATTGTAACGTTTCAGTCTCCGAACCTTTTTTTTTTATCAGCAAAAAGAGAGAGAACATTTATTGATGAAAATTAGCGTATAAAGTAAGAAATATCAATAAAGAAAGACGAGCTAAACTAATCGATCCCAATTAGATTAACACCGAAAAATAAGCCCAATCATTTGCAAACACATTACCGATAGTGAGGGACCAACTAAATCAAAAATGAAAACAAAAACAAAGGAAAGATGGTCTCTCCGAACCTTTAAATTCTGCTTCTGCTTCTTCTTGTTCTTGTTCTTCCTTCTATATTCGTTAATGGGTCGCTCATTTACAGTCAGTAATGGACAACCAAAGTCGGAAGAGGAATAGGAGCTTCTGGAAGATGAAACTAGGCTTTCAGTATCTTCATTGTATGCGCTACCGTCGGTGCTGAACCAGCCGCTATCTGCTGAGGAAGTGCTTATACAAACACTTGCTTTTGCTTTGTTGTTCTTCATCTTCTTGTTTCTCTCTTTCTTCTTCTTACTTAAACATCAAAACACCATAAATATGATTAACAATTTAAAAGTATAAATTTATATACATACGGTTTAATCTTGTCATTTTTATGTTTTGTTTTTAAAAATACTGAGATCCCAAATGTTTTATCAAATGTTTTCCGAAAGGTATCATATGGGTGTGAGACTCACATCATGTGAATCCATGTGAATCTCACACCTATGTGAGATACTTAGTAGAACATTTGAAGTTTTTAATATTATTCATTACTTTTATGAAAGAAGATGATATTCATAAGTTGAAAAATCTCGACACTTCCCTTCATTCTTCTATATTCTAGATTAGATTGCCTTATTGAAAACCCTTTATAAATTACAAATATACCTCTTTTTATTTACTTAAAATACAGATTTTACTTGTGATTTTAGAAATTATAATGACTTTTTTTTATCAGAATTTATCATTTAACAGAATTCACATATATAATAAAATTTCTCACTATCATAATTGTTATTAATAATTTTAGTTTCTTAAAAAAGAGGATTACAATGTGGGGTTTATGTTTATGATCTGAAATTGATCACGTCAATGAGAAACTTGAAAATGTGGTAAGGAAATAAGTTGCGTACCGTTTATGTTTTGAATTTAATTTGTGTTCTTAATGATTTTAATTAACATAATTAAAAAAAATTGATTTAATGGTTGATTAATCAAAGCTTATTTATTATGCGATTAGAAATTTTAAAGAGTGAAATGTAATTTTAAAATTAAAGGAATAATTAGTATTTTAAACAAATTCTAAGGGTGTATTCTTAATTTTCCCTATATATATATATATATATATGCATATATATAAATTTTAATAGAATAGAATGGGTACGCATGGGTATGGTTCGGTTTTGAAGTAAACCAACATTAATCACTATTTATGATTCTAAAAAATTTAAAAGCAAAGTGAACCATGAAAATCATGAAACTAAATCAAATTGAACTAGAAAATCATGAAATCAAATCAACCTGGACCATGAAAATGTGATTCAATTCAGTTTGAAATCACGATTTTTATAAATTTTGTCATCGTTCAAAATATGACCACAACATACTCAACCATCAAATATATGCCATCATTTTACAAACAAGAATTGTTTAAATAATTATTTTGAACTAGTTTTGTATTCCTTCTGTCCCACAATGTTGATCCCCTCTGAGAATTTTAACTTTTTAAGAAAACATGTAATTATTACTTTAAAATCAAATAAAAATATATTGATTTATCATATTGCCCATTTTATTTCCATTATTAAATATATTTATTTCTTTTAAGGGTAGTTTAAAATACTTTTATGTTTTGACTTTTCAAAATGGACAAATATTTTGGGACATTTAAAAAAGAAAAGATGAACCAATATGGGACATAGGGGGTAATTATATAAGAACATATTTGCAAAAGTAATTGGTTGAAAACTTATGAATATATATGGGATATTAATAGTATACTTTAGTGGCTATTATAAATAACAAATTATATATGAATATATTTAAATGGTTCGTTTCAGTTCTAAACTGTAACCATAACTATAAACCATGAATTAAACCATAAAATATGATTTGTCTATTTTAAAAAGAGCATTGCTATTAGAGCATTGTATATCATTTTTCTTTTAGAAATTAAGACCGAACCATGTATTAAACAAATTAAATCAAATCATATGATTTAGTTTGAATTATACCGATTTATGAATTTTTTGCTCGACTCTAAGAAAAGCGATGGAGACCGACTTAAATGAAAGAGTTTTGGACGAAAACTAAATAACTCAAAATATGCCTCACACTTGCATATCATATACCTAAGATGGATTATATTGCAAAACTTTATACAACTCAAAATCAATTTGGACGGATACTAGTTAATTTCTGTAAATTACTTTCAACTAACTTTTCACCAGAGTTATGCTTTAAAAAGGGGAAACAAAGAAAGATAAAATGATGTAGCAACATAGAGGGAGTAACACTTTAAAAAAAAAAAAAAACTCATTATATTGACTGTTAATTGCATATATAGTATTGATATATCATTCTGATGACAGATTTTGTACATATTATTTTGGTAAAAATATTGTTTTCTGTTTTACAAACAAAGAAAAAAAAAAAAAAAAAAACATAATGGATGGGAGCTCAAACAAAAATAATTTCTTACATAGGAAGCCTGACCGGCAAGGCATTGCTGTCGGAGAGATTGGAAACCGAAGATGTGTATAATTTACGGCGAGTTTTGGGTTGTTTCTCTATTGGTGATTTTGAGTTGCATCCACAATCGACTGGGACGGTCTTGGGTGAAGATAAGACGTGGCGTTTGAATAAAAATGGGTGGTTAGGGGTTGAAGGTGGTGGCTCCGGGACGTCGGGATAACCGATGTCGAATGCTTTGGGGTTGAAGGGAGAGAACTGGTGATATGTTGCAGGAGATGGAGATTTTGGAAAAGAAGACAGTTGCTTCAAATTCAAACGACAGAATTGAAATGAAGGAAAGCTGAATCGAAGTTTGAAACGTTTAGCCATCTCTGTGAATAAAATGGTGGATTCTGTGGAACTCTAAGCCATGTATAACTATGTATATATAATTATGTGTAGACATGGGCACATATATTATTGAGGTATAGAGGCCGGCTGGGTTTGTGTGATAGGACCAAGTATGCTAACTAACTGGCTTTTAGTACATGTTTATGATATAGTATGAGTTCACATCTGAAAGGTACACAAATTCTTCTCTGCTTACTGTAATGGAAAAGGTCTCAAGCTTGCACCGTGTGTGTATATTATATGTATATAGGATGGTGTGCACAACAGATTCGTGTATTAAGAAAATCAATCGGTTGAATATATAAAGAGAAGAAAAATAAATAAAAAGTTATCAAAATTTGAAATTTAAAATCAAAATATTAGTAATTATTGACAGTTACTATTATGTTTAACTTTCAAGTGGTTATGAAATTATGGCGAAATTTTAAGAAATTAAAAAAAATGGATAATTTAAGGGTCAAGTAAATTTAACTTCTAATCGGCAAACAGGGCAAAGCCCATCTTTGATAAGCTAGATTTAACTAGAAGCCCATTGGACTTGAACAAGACATTGCCGAGTAAATGTAGATGGACTAAAGAGTGTGCCGAGTTAAGGGTACCTAGGCTATGTCTCTGAGCCGAGTATATTCGGTAAGTCGGCATGACTCAATTAGATGGACCTAGGCTATCATTTCTTAAAAAGTATAGTAGGGATACATGGTGATGATGAAGGGTTAAGTTACAGGAGAAAATATAAAAAAGAATGACTCTATAAAAGGGATAGAATGCAGAGGAAAGAGATATGTTGAAAAACTTGCACTCTAAAAAACATATATATACTTCTCTCTCAAAAGGAAACTAACTTACTTGTCAAAGTACTAATTCCAGTACTTCTGACTAGAGTTTTCTCTTCTGTTTCAAGTAGCAACATAAGGATCTTTCAAGGGTTTGTTTGGATTAAAGGAGTCTTCAAAAACTACTTCTCACATTTAGGGATACAAAATGCTTAGCATAAAGAATGAAGGTTTCAAGACACCAATAAAAGTGTTGCTAGAATAGAAGTATATATATATATATAAGGAATGCTAAAAACTCACAATGATGGTTAGATAGATAAAGAGGTTATAATTTAGTAATAAATAGTGTTAAAATACTTTATTGTAACAATGTTACTCTAATAATACAATGCAAAATTTCTTTTTTTATTCTAAAATGTCAAAATCACAATGCAATATATGGGTCCCTAGAGAAAAGATACAGACACAAAGAATTTAACAATAAGTAAATCTTGTGCTATATTTGACATAATGTTTACCTATACGTAATATGTAATAAGATTTATTCCTTATCATTGGAGTAAAAATTTAAAAATTTCAAAACAAAATACAGTAAAAGCAAGCCATATAACACATTATTAGAGAAGTTCTTAGAATTCACAAATCACTTATAATGACGGGGAAGTGTTTGGGTGTGCAAGGCACATATCATATGTACTTGTGTAAGTTCTCACAAATATACATAAATTATCTCACAAAATCACATAAATTCTCACAAATATGCTTAAGTTGTAATTTCTCAAATTTTTATGAGTTAATTTACGTATATTTGTGAGAACTTACACAAGTGCATATGATATTATCTTGCATACTTAAGAATTGTCCTATAATGACATGACAAAAGAGTTGGACCTTATATTGTTAAATTTATGACAAATCTAACATGAGTAAATTTGAAAAAAAAAAAAAATATTACTCCCTCCGTCCCAAAATATTAGTCCCTTATTTCATTTTTCATTGTTCCAAAATATTAGTCCCTCTTCAAAAATCAAGTACAAAAATAATGTAAATTTCCTATTTTGCCCTTCTTTTAAATTAATAAACAATATAAAAAGTACAATTATGACATTGATATTCCCAAAAAATGTACTATCAAAAGGGTAATTTTAGAAAATTAACTTTTTTCAAATGCAATAATTGTACTACCAAAAAAAGTTAAATTTCCCAAAAAGGACCATTATTTTGGAACAGAGGGAGTCCTATGAACCTTAATCTTTTTCCTTCCATATATAAAGCATACTAGGTTCTTAATATGAACCCTTATTATCACAACTTCAACCCCCCCCCCCCCCCCTCTCCCCGAGCCCGCCTAAGGGGTTGTTTGGGATATTCTAAATAAGTGTACTTTTTGACTTTTTATGAAATATGAGTTGGGTTTGAAGTGATGTGGTAGAGAGGCAATGTAACTTAAATAAGATAATGTGATTTAAATAGTATAATAACTTTTTAACTTTTTGACTTTTTGACTTTTTCAATGGATGCCAAACCTAACCTAAATTAGGTGTGACAAAGTATTTGTTTTATTGTAATATGTTAGAATGACTTATTCAATTCTTGTAAACCAACTCATGTGATATCAGTACTGCAACACTATAGCAATCATATTCAAGTCCTGTCGCATATTTGTCTTAAAACTCTCTTTTTATTTATTTATTTCTATATAAGGGGCTCTTATGTATTTTATTCAGCAGAAAACTAAGGTATAAACTTGGTTGTTATTCCTATTATTTCATTGATTATTGATTGTATCTCCTTCTTGATTACAAGCTTGATATCAAAGCCACAATTTAAATTTCAATCCTTCTAATTACCAAATTCAAACACATTTATGAGATTTTTATAATTATCGATGTGTAATTGTCCCCCCCCCCCAACACACACACACATATATATATATATATATGCTAGTTATGCACATCCATCCTATAACATAGAAAGTAGACTGTGTGATTTGTATTTTTTTTTTCTTAAAAAAAAAAATTTATGCATGAACTTTTTTTATTATTTGTTTGTTGTATATAAAAGTATTGCTGGAGAGGGGAGAGTTAAGAATTGAGTTGTATGTGTTCAAAAAAAAAAAGAAAAGAATTGAGGTGTATCCAGCCGTACATTGAAGGATTCATTGCAAAAGCCCCAACAAACACAGACAAATCAAAAAACATATATAATCATTAGTCAGACTCCTGATTATTACAATATTAGTTTTCATATTCTTTTTATTTATTTTTTAACTTATCAATTTCATTGGAATGAAAACGACAATTTCAAACTATGGATATTGACAGGTAGATAAAGGTCCAACCAAACTTAACACTGTGCAAAACGACAACAGTTTCGCGGCTAGGTTTTGACTTTCTGACCCAGCACCTTTGGCCTCATCTCTCCCCACCCGTTCCTACTTGTCTCAAATATATATAAAAAAATTCATTCCTTCGTTCATGCGTTTTTTTTTTTTTTTTTTTAAATGATTGATTAAATTTCAACTTATCTAATAAATTGTCTGAATTACATAAATCGAATGTCCGGTCAGATGATCAGTGTCACCCCTATCAATCGTGAGTATTACACTTGTCAACCGTGACTGTCACTTTTGTCTATCGGTGTGTCAATCAGCATCCGTCTGAATGACCGTATCCTATCGAATGACCAATCAAATGACTGCCCGGATGCCTAGTCAGATGACCGACATGCACAAATTCAGATATTCGAGTGAGTCTAAATTCGATGGATGTAGCAATGCTATTTTTTTTTTTGAAAAAATTATAAATGAGATTAACTTTTCAAAAAAAATTTCTTACACATAAAAAAAGTTTATGACTTTAATAATTAAAAGGGACAATTACCAAAAAAAAAAAAAGAAAAAGAAACCTTAATTGTGATGTAGGGAAACGTATCAGAAAGACAAGCAATCAACGAAATCAAATCACAAATAAATTCGAACTAGAGATACTTTCTTTACGAACGAATAATATTGAGAAACCTCTCTATTTTTATTAAACAAATATCAATTTCAACTCCATAGCCCTAAGGCTACATCTTTATTTATACTAAACATAATTCTTACTAATCAAAAAAATCAAAAAAGGAAAATATATATTCTTGTTAGCCAAGAGTATTTAAAAAGGAAATACAATATTAAAAAATAAAAATAATTCTTGTCAAGCAAACAATCCTATTATTGTAAATAAGAAAATAAAGGAAATAAGAAACTTAAATAAATAGGAAAATAAAAGATCATAGTATTAAATAAAAATAATATTTACCAATAAATCTCATCTCACAAACAAGTATTCTAATTAGTGTTAAGTTTTTTCAATTGATTTGTTGAATCCTATTAGTGGAGATTTTCTTTCTGTGTGGTCCTATTTTCAATTTTGGTAGTGTTTTGGTGGACGGTTATACCATTTTATTAATGTGACAGGTATGATGCGACACTTAAATGTAACAGGTATTAATGTGACACTCTAATGTGATGGGTAAAATGTGGCACTCCAAAAAAAATTAAAAATTCCTTAGTATACTTTTTCCAAATGTAACATATGACATTTAAACGTGGCGGGTATGATGTGACGTTCTCAAAAAATTAAAAACTCATTAGTGTATTTTTCTCAAATGTGATACTCCAATGTGACGGGTATGATATGACATTAAAAAACTTCTTAGTGTAATTTTTTTCAAATGTAACAGTTCTCTGGGCATGCATTGTTCAGACTAGTGCAGTCTACACAGACCCTCCACTTGCCATTCTTCTTTTTTACCACCACCGTATTGGACAGCTAGGTGGGGTGGTTTACTTCCTGGATTGCTTAAGTCTCTAGTAACTTCTCCACCTCCTCTTCCACTGTCTGCACATGGACTAAAGTTGGTCTCCTTGCTCTTTGAATTACTAGTTTGGCCGACTTGTCCACATTAAGTTTGTGGCAGGTGACCTCAGGACTAATCCCCGACATCTCATAGGGTGTCCAAGCGAACACTTCTATGTTTTCTCTAAAAAAGACTTCCATTTGCCTTTCTTCTTCCTCGGCTAAACCAGAGCCGAGGAGGAATAATTGCTCCCCATCTCCTTCTTGTACAAGAACTTTTTACAAAGGTTCTTCGCTCTTGTCGGCGGGCTCTTTGCCGACATCAAGACCTCGTGGTCTTCGCTTTCAATCTCTGCTGCCTCTGCTTCCTTTACACTACAAGTGTACTTCATTGCTGTCATGGAGCAATTTTTCGCTTGTACTTGGTCTCCCCTTACCTTTTCAATCCCCTATTCAATTGGGAATCGCAACAGTTGGTGCAGCGTTGAAGGAACAACCCTCATTGCATGCAGGCAAGGTCTTCCCAGAATGATTTTGTATGGGGAGGGGGTATCTATTACGGTAAATTATGTTATTACCTTCTTGTTCCCTACCTGCATCTCTAGGCTCGTGGCTCCTAGAGTCTATGTCGGCGTCCCATTGAATCCTACTATAGGGCTGTCGGATTGTTCAAGATCATCCTTATGGAGGCCAAGCTCCTTGTAACATTTGACATACATGATGTCACAAGAGCTACCTTGATCAACCAGGGTGCGCCTCACTTGGCAATCTCCAATCTTCAATGTCACCACCAGTGCATCGTTGTGTAGATGCTGAGCCATGTCCAGGTCCTCTTCGGTAAAAGATATCATTGGTCCCTAAGGTCCATTTGTCTTGGGTTTTTTCTACTAAACCTGGTAGACATGTTGCAGATGTTTTACCCTCTGAGTCTCCCCTCGAACTTCATTCTCGTTGAATTTCGAGTGAATCACATTGATTACCCGTGGCCCCTCTACTTGCAGTGGTGGTGGTGGTGGTGCTACTGTTGTAGGTGCTTGGGCCAGCTTTGCCTGCTTCTCTCTTGTTTTTGCTTCATCGATCAAGTCTCTCAAGTGTCCCTATCTAACCAAATCTTCCAGATGCGAGTTCAGAGCCTGGCATCCCTGTGTCATGTGTTCGTCTTCCTCATGGTAGGCACAACACTTCCCATGATTCCTGCCCATGAACTCCCCCGAGACCCTCTATGGTACCCTGTAGTATGGCTGGTTCTTGATTCTCTCCAAGACCTTATAG
Organism: Camellia granthamiana; assembly: GCA_036172215.1. Classification (NCBI taxonomy): domain Eukaryota; kingdom Viridiplantae; phylum Streptophyta; class Magnoliopsida; order Ericales; family Theaceae; genus Camellia; species Camellia granthamiana. The sequence continues at coordinate 113,547,986 of CM069910.1, forward strand.
ACAGGGATCTTGACGATTGTACATACTGCCTGCATGGATCTTAACCCCAATTCCGATCTGTCAACACTAGTATTTCCTAGGCCTCAATTCAAAATCAAATCAATGCAGATGTGGCAAAGGCATCATTAAGTATTCAAGAACATAGTCAGAGTGAAGAAACCATAGGTGAAGTAACCAAGAAAATGTTCAAAACATGGATAAGTGATTCGAAGGCACAGAAACATAATCAGAGGCATTAACGAAGTTATTAACATCTAAATGATTGAGTGTGAAATAGTGTGCAAGAAATGTGAACCAAACAGAGCACAAGAAAACAGAGCTAAGTGACATGAGGAACAATGGACAAATTAAGGGATAAACATGAACAATTATAGTGTAACAACCCTCGTCGCTGATTACTGATTAACCGCTGATTACTGCTAAATTGAGACTGATTATGATTGGTAATTGAACTAATTGAAATACTAGACTGACTGACTGAAATCCAGAACTGACTGACTGACTGTATCTGTTTAAATGCATTGTCTATCTGTTTAACTGCCAAATTATCTGTTTATGTTATATGCATTATATTGCAAATTGAAGGCCTTATCGGCGGTTGTAGACACCCCATTTTTGACCGACCTTAAGACTCAGACGTCACCGATTGAGCACTTGGTGATGTTGCATATTGTGCTCGTTCTGAGGTTGCGGAGTCCCTGCTGCGAGCCTGGCCTCCTGACTTCCGGACTCTTTTGTGCTTTGCCTCGGTTTGCGAACCAGGCTCTGTTTTCTCTGTTTTCTCTTCCCGAAGGGAGGGAGAGGTCTCGTAGATCATCTCTCAGTGGCCGTAGGCTACGTTTCGTGGTCGTAGACCATTTTTCCCGTTTGGAGCCCGGTTTCCGGTTTTTTGGAGCCGACGGCCGTGTGCCTCGGTTCGGGACCGCTTAACCACCTCCGTTTGCTCCGGTTTTTGGCACATACCTTATTTCCTCCCTTTTGAGGGACACTGTGATCCGAGAGACCAACTTCGTGGTCGGACACCACTTCCGGTGCCTAACAGCCCACTTTCGGGGCCCCGAACTGCGTGTTTTGGCTCCCGAACCTTCATTCTGCATTTTTGGGCTCCGACCCGAACTTGAGTTAGTCATATTTTGAGGTTCTTTTCATGTTTGATTAAGGACTTTTTGCTGTTTGAGGCTTCCATCTGTCACTTGCCTCTTTACCTCTTTTTAGGCCTATTTTTGCACGGTATTTTAGGCTTACTTGTGAGCTGTTTTGGACTTAGTTATAAACTACAAAGTGTCTTTTTTTGAGCCCCTCTTCAACTTTGTTGAAGGGTTCTCTTCGGTTTGAGAACCGTAGCTATCACTTGCCCCTTTATCTCCCTTTAGGCCAATTTTGGGGGGAAATTTGAATTTCATTTCCCCCCCATTTTTCCCCCATCTTTTCCACCCTCTTGTGTCTATATAACAGACCCTCCAGCTCTGGAAAAAGGGTTAAAAAAATTTGGTTTGAGCCTCCTACATCCAATCTCTCTCTCTCTCTATATTCCAAGCACCAAAACCCTTTGTTCTTGGACCCTTTTCTTCACCAACCCATAGCCCCACCCTTCCATCTTCCATTCCAGCAGCTGGAGTTGGTTTTTCAGAGGCTAGGAGTGCTACATTTCGGACCAAGAGGCTGTCAAAGTTGAGTCTTCAAGGGTAAGTCCTTCTCTCCTCTTTTTGGTCCTATTCTTGCATCATTTCTTAGCCCCTCTTTCTTGTACATTTGAGCTCCGGCCATAACTGAAAATAACATTCTTTTGAGCTCTATTTCATGTTTTCTTGAGGACCTTTCCCTGTTTGAGGCTTCCCTTTGGTACTTGCTTCATTACCCCTCTTGTTTCTCCCTTTCTTGCATAGCATTTTTGGCCTATATTTAAACTGTTTTGAGCTCTGTTGTAAACTGTAATGTAGCTTATTTTGAGCCCTTCTTCAACATTGTTAAAGGGCTCATCACTGTTTGGAGCTCCCATGTGCCACTTGTCATTATATCCCTCTTGTACCCCCTTTTTTGCATGATTTATTAGCCTATTGTGTCTCTGTTTTTGGACTTTGGTCCAAACTGAAAATGGCCCTATTTTGACCCCCTATTCATGTTTCATTAAGGGTCTATGGCTTTTTGAGACACCCTTTGTATACCTTGTGTTATAGCTCTCTTTTGGCCTTAATCTTGCATAGTATTTTGAGCATACTTGTATACTGTTTTGGGTCTGGTGCTAAACTGTAAAAAGCCATATTTTGGGGCCCTCTTCAACATTGTTGAAGGGCCCTCACTTGTTTGAGACCTCCAGCCACTACTTGCTTCTTTGCCCCTTTGTTGGCTCATTTCTTGCATGAGAATTTTTCCATACTTATATATGTTTTTGAGGCCTGTCATAAACTGTAAAACATCATATTTTTGGCCCCTCTTCAATATTGTAGAAGGCCCCTTCTCTGTTTGGAGCCAGCATTTGTGACTTGCTTCATTACCTCTCTTGCGGGTCCATTTTTGCATGCTAGCTTAACCCCGCTTGTGCTCACTTTTTGGCCATGCTTAAAACTGTAAATGTGCTTTTTTTGGGGCTGCCTTTCTTCTGTCTTTACACTTCATGTTTCAATAATGCATGCTTGATATAGCTGTAGGCCATTCCATGTGCTTAATCTTGCATTTCGGGACCATTCCATGCATCGGGTGCCATGTTTGCATGTTTCGGGGCTGTTTTGCATATCATTTTGCTACTGAAATTTGCATGTTTGCATACCATATTCCATACTTTGCCATGTCTTGTTAGAGTGGCATTTTGGTGCCTTAGGGTCGGTCCTCGGTCTGCGTGCACGTGTGCACGCATTTCGAGTTGTCTCATTTTCATCTTATGGACTCCTATGTGAGTGTGGCTGAGGCCCACTTGTGTTGGTGTAAGTCCATATTGCATTGTGTATGCCATCTCATTTCATAGCATTGTGTATGCTAGGATGTATGTTAGTGCATCGTGTATGCCATATTACCTCGTGCATCGTATATGCCATCTCATAGCATTGTGTATGCTAGGTCGTATCTTAGACTGCATTCATGCATGTCATGCATATTGCATTGTGTTCGGGGTAGGAGTTAGCCCGGGCACGGGAAACGAGATATGTTCCGTACTCCGAGTGACGGAACGTGTCTCAATTCCCTAGTCACCGACACTCCGGATCACCCATGATGGAGTTAGGTCTTGTTGAGTTTTCATTTGCATTCATTTCATATTGAGTTGTGCAATTCGACTCCTCGGCCATCATGTATCGATATGCGTGATTGGTGGCACGAGGATCGAGGCATGCATACATTTGTGAAAATATATTGCTATGTCCCTTTCCTGCTCTCTGTTGCAACAAAATGAAGAATCAGCAACTTTTCGAAGCTTGGCACGCTTTCCAAAAACAATTGCAAACAGAGGCTAACTGGGGCATCACAGTGGATTTCCGCGCAAAGGCAACCCGAGCATGCATCATTCATCATCCGGAGCGAAATCAAGGTAGTCCCTGGCTTGCATGCCAGTTATTTATTTTCTTAGTTAATTCGGTAATTAATTAGGATTTTTGTACATATTTGGACTGTAATATTTATTTGGACTGTACTATTCTTTTATTCGGAACTGTATATTATTTTATTCGGACCCTCTGCGCGAGGGCACAATTGTAATAAGTGTGCGTGAGTGTGATGTATGTCTTCCAACCCCACGTCTTTCTTCCCTTTTATTTACCAGCTTATGATGGTTAGATTAGGGCATATTTCAATTAGCATACAGTATGATAGCATGTTTGCATTCATTCATCTGTTTTGCATGCACCGGGCTCGGCGCATCATACTAACTGCATTTGTATTTCAATTCTAAGTTGAATACATGTTAGTTATAGCATTTTATATGCTATGTTTAGAATAGCCGAGCCTGCTATAGTTGCATTCTGCATGTGTTGCATTGGGCATTTCTGTATAATTAAGATCATGCATAGATTTCTAATCGGTTTCTGTTTTGGCTTGGAGTACTCGGTGAGTTTTTATGCTTTAGCATCCTTGCATGCATGTGAGTGACTGCCATGAATAGCATGCTTACCATGAGGCTATTTGCTTATGTGATATAACTGCCTGAATGCCTGTGGGTGGAGGTTGAGTTACTTGAAGTGGAACAATGCGTTGATTGTTTGTTTTAAGCCCACTAGATAGTGGCAAAACCATTGTTTTCTAAAGCCCACTCGAGGGTGGCAAATCCACGTCTTAGCCTACCTGCGGGTAGCACCATCAAACCACTTTCAAACAAACAAACATGAAATGTCTTGTTCCAATTCAGGCGATCCAGTCTATACTTGTATGCTGTGTGCATCACATAGTAAATCTAGGCTAATAACCGGAATAAGAACACACAATATTTTCAAAATTAGATATCATGGTTAGTAGAGGCCGGTCTTTGACCGGGCGAGCGGGGGTGCTCACGAAGTGACCTTCCCCAATCGTACCCAAGTTCCCGAGCCGAGGCAACTTTGGTGATGACGGACACGTGGCCTTTGGCACCGAGTCAGGGTTTCCTAAATTTCCCCTTTAAAAAATATTTAGGTGGCGACTCTGTATCTGGCAAAGCAGTCCATGTTTGGCACTTCTTTCAAGAAATCTGTTTTCTCAAAACGATTTGCCGGATTTGGACTTTTTGGTTCAAGATTAAGAACCGTAACATTCGAGTCCTTGAACTATAGTGAACCCAAATGAACAGAACGGGACTTAACCCTCCCGGGGCGTTCGGGGACGTCTACAGCGGTTGAATCTGAAATCGATTAATGTTTTATGCCAATTGGAATTAATATGATTTAATGGTATATTTAATTAAAATGTTATTTGGTATGGTTAAATTAGATCAAACAATGTAATTACAAGATTTTGGCCTTAATTACAACTTTGCCATGTTAGTGGCCTACTTTACACATCACTTGAGCTTCATTATAACATGTTGAGCCTCTAGAGATAACATTTCATCAGCCCATTCTTGAGCTCATAGCCGATTAGAGAGAGAGAGAGAATTAGGAGAAATATTGATATCAACATTTCATCTTGAATTGCTTGGAGATTTGAAGAATCATAGAAGAATTGCAAACTTGAGCCTTTATACCTCAAATTGAAAGCATAAGGTAGAGGAACCATCTTCTTGAACTTACATTTAAGTTAGTTCTTACATGATTCATGTTATATTGAGGTTTAAAGCCAAGCTTTGGATCAAAATGTTGAATTGTAGCTTCTAGCATGCATGCATGTATACAATGTTGAGTTTGGAGGTTTGATTTCTTAGAAATCTTGCATGCATGTACATGTTTATGTTCAAGTCCATGATTTCACAATGTTTTAAGGAGAATTGGCTCATTTGAGCAAGTGTTTGAAGCTTTGAAGTTGATTGAATTCATGGATATTGCATGTTCATCATGTTCTTGAAATTTGGTTTGAAATCATGTTTAATTGAACTACCTTTGGGCTTTGATTTCTCAAATTGATCTTTGAAACATGTTATATTATGAGTTTTGAAGTGTTTTCCAGAAAATTAGCCCAAAAGGATCGAATTTGGTACATTGAAACTTGGTTTTAAACTTGGGACTCAAACCTGGATTTTCCAGATTTTTGACTCCCGCTCGAGCGGGGGAAGTCGCGTTTCCAGCATCTTGCATGTTTTACAGTCCGCTCGAGCGGAGGATTGCACGCTCGAGCGGAGACTTGTGTCACACGCTCGAGCGGGGGGTCGAGCGCCCGTCGAGCATGGATTTTGAGCATCCAACACTTTTATAGTCCGCTCGAGCGGGGACCTTTGTTGCTTGTACGCTCGAGCGGGGAAAACTACGCTCGAGTGGGGATCTGTTTTTTTGCATCCTCATCCCATTCTAGGCATTCTTAGGCCTAATTTAAGACATCTTAATAAGGATATGGATGTAGAACCACACCGAGGCAAATTAGGGATTAAGTTATGATTTTTTTCCCAACTGTGTAGCTTAGCATGTGTTCGTTCTGTAAACTGTGTAGGGTTGGCTTTCTGAGGAGACGGTCTAGCTTACTGTAGCCCAGAACTCTGTGAGTAACAAATGTGTAAAGATATGTTCAAATATGAATATTTTTTGAATACTGAATTGTACTACTTTCTGAACTGATACTGTTAATTGAATGAATGTATGTCTTATATTCTGAACTGTATTGTGGCATCCTTAGCAACTACTGTTACTAACTGTTACTGTTACAGAGATCTCTGTCGGTTCCCTTGTTGGAACCACTACTGTTTACTGATTGATGGCCATCATTGACTGTTCGGTCTTTTAAGACCTACTGTACTGTTCGGTCTTTCAAGACCTACTGTTTACTGTACTGCTTTGCTAATAGATGTACCACATATCACTGAATGTCTGAATGACTGAAATACTGAATCAATGAACTGTTTTCATTATTGTAAGGACATTCATTCTAAACCTCTTTACGCATTATGTTATTCACTGGGCTTTAGCTCACTGCTCATATATATATATATATATATGTAGGTGTACAGGCACCGGACCGTTGCTAGAAGCGTCGGGGTAAACTCCAATTTTGTCAAGCCAACCATTGTGCCTCATTGCGAGGTTCCGAGCCTGTTCAAGCCATGGCTTAGGGGTGTTTTAATTTCCTCGTCTGTCTCTGTATCTGTTTGTAATACTGTATAAATTGATAGACTGTTACTGTACTGTTTTATAGAGATTAGGTCCCTGTACTGAATGAATATGAATGATGTGCATACTGTCTTGTCACTGACTGTATATATATATGTATGAAAAGTCTTTTTGCATACTGTAGACACCCAATTTTTGACCGACCTTAAGACTCAGACGTCACCGATTGAGCGCTCGGTGATGTTGCATATTGTGCTCGTTCAGAAGTCTCAGAGTCGCGGCCGTGAGCCCTGCCTCCGGACTTCCAAACCTTCTTCTGTGCCTTGCCTCGGTTTGCGAACCAGGCTCGGTTTTCTCTGTTTTCTCTTCCTGAGGGGGGAGAGGTCCAGTAGACCATCTCTCAGTGGCCGTGGGCTACATTTCGTGGCCGTAGGCCATTTTGCCCATTTCGGGGCCCGGTTCTCGGTTTTCGGAGCCGTCAGGCCGTGTGCCTCGGTTCGGGACCGCCTAACCATCTCCGATTCCTCCGTTTTTTGGCATACATCTTATTTACTCCCTTTCAAGGGACACTGGGGTCTTAGATACCCACTTCGTGGCCAAACACCACTTTCGGTGCTTAACGGCCGGTTTTCGGGACCCCGAACTGCGTGTTTTGGCCCCCGAGCATTCGTTTTGCATCGGTTTTTGTTCATTTTTGGCAGGTACCTCTGTTTTATCACCAGGAGGGTCACTGAAGGGTGGGAGGCCAGCAATTGTCTCAACAACCAGTTATGCTCCTCCGGCGCCCGTTTTTCTCACTTCCGGGCTAATGTTGAACACCCTAGGGCCATTTTCTTCGAGCCAAAACCACATATTTGTGTTGTACACACATGGGAGGACCCTAAAAACACATGGCCGGCCAGTAATTCTCATTGACCCTTTTGAACCCCTTCTAAAAGTGGCATGTTGTCTCTCTTGTTTCAGAGTTGCCAATTTCCAACCATAGGGTCTTGTTGTACACACATGGGAGGACACCAATCTTAGGTGGTCGGCCAGTAACTCTCATTGACCCTTTTGACCCCTAGCCGGCCGGCCATAGGGGGTGGTCGGCCGGCCACCTCCAGCAAAAGTAGAGGGCCGGCCATGCTTCTTGGGAGGTGTATTTTACAGCTGTATAGCTGTATCCCCCAAAATATCTAATTTCGGGAGATATTTTGTGAGCAAGGGAACTTAATCCCTTAAGGCCTACACTCTTGGAGACCTTTTTGACTTACCATCCTTGCATGCATACATCTCTCTCTCTCTCCCTCAAGAGTTAGAACCCTTGCCTCAAGCTTACAAACACATATCCATCTCCATTTCTTTGATTCTTCTTAAGTTTGGTGCCATTTCTTCATCATCATCAAGCACCACCACCACCACTCCATTTCCAGCAGCAAGGAGAGGTTCTCAGAGGCTTAGAAGCAACATTCCTCAAGCCAAGGGGTAGAAAGGAAGAGGTCTTCAAGGGTAAGTCTCCATTTCCCTCTTTTGTAGCATTTTCTTGCTTAATTTCTTAAGCCTACTTGCTCACTATTTTAGGCTCCGACCCTAACTGAAAAGGTCACTCTTTTGAGCTTATCTTCATGTTTGTTCAAGGGCTCAACCCTGTTTGAGCCCTTCATTTGGTACTTCCTTCAATATCATCTTAGATGCCATTATTTTGCATGAGATTTCTAGCCTATGTGTGATCTGTTTTTGAGCATGATGTAAACTGTGAGTGGACCTATTTTGAGTCCCTCTTCAAAATTGAAGAAGGGCTCAACCCTGTTTGGGCCCCCTATCTTGCACTTACTTCATAATCTCTCCTATTTACCGTAAATTTGCATGATTTGTTTGGCCTACGTGTGATCTGTTTTGGAGTATTTCATGAACTGAGATTGTGCTTATCTTGAGCCCCTCGTCAACATTGAAGAAGGGCTCAACACTGTTTTCATACTCCATGTGTCACTTGCTTTGAGTCCATGTTTTACCCTTGTTTTTGCATGCTTTGCTAGCCCATTTTGCTTCAGTTTTTGGACCATGATCAGAACTGAAAGTGGTCATTTTTTGACCTTATTAACATGTTTTATTAAGGGTCTTTGCTTATTTGATGAATTTTTTGGGTACCTCATGTTATATCCTCTTGTGGCCTCAATCTTGCATGGCATTTCTAGCATATTTTCATACTGATTTGGGGGATGTCATCTACTGTAAATGTTCATATTTTTGGCCCCTCTTCAGTGTTATAGAAGGGCATTTTTCTGTTTGGGCTTAGCATTTACCATCTACTTCAATACCCCTCTCTTGGCCCCTATTTTTGCATACCATTGTTGCCCTGTCTATGATTGCTGTTTGGCCTTGTTTTTTACTGAAACAATTCTTGTCTTGGGGCTTCCTTGCTACTGTATTTTCATTCCATGTCCATATTGTGCATGCATTGCATAGCTATAGGCCATTTCGGGTGCCTAATTTCGCATTTCGGGGCCATTTCATGCATCGGGTGTACTTTCGCCTCATTTTGGGACTGTTTTCCCCCACATTTTAGTGCTAAAATCCATTGGCATGTTTGCATATCATTTTCCATGTCATTTCATGCCTTAATGCCATTGCCTCGGTTTGCGTGCCCGCGGGCACGCACTTCGAGGCATCTCATTTTTCATCTCACGGCCTCTTATGTGAGTGTGGCTGAGGCTCTCTCATATTAGTGTAAGTCCATTTTGTATTCCGTATGTCATTTCAGTCTCATTGCATCGTGTATACCATTGCCTCGGTTTGCGTGCCCGCGGGCACGCACTTCGAGGCATCTCTTTTTCATCTCTCGGCCTCTTATGTGAGTGTGGCTGAGGCTCTCTCATGTTAGTGTAAGTCCATTTTGCATTCTGTATGTCATTTTAGCATCATTGCATTCCGTATGCCATTTCCTCGTTTTACGTGCCCGTGTGCACGCATTTCGAGACTTCTCTTTTTCATCTCACGGCTTCTTATATGAGAGTGGCTGAGGCTCTCTCATGTTGGTATAAGTCCAATTTGCATTGCGTATGCCATTTCATGCCTTAGGATCATTTCCTCGATTTGCGTGCCCGTGTGCACTCATTCCGAGACATCTCATTTTCATGACATTGTGTATGTTAGGATTGTATATTAGCTGCATATTGCATCGTGTTCGGAATAGGAGTTAGCCCGGGCACGGGAAACGAGGCACGTTTCGCACCCCGAGTGACGGAACGGGTCTCAATTCCCCAGTCACCGACACTCCGGATTACCCATGATGGAGTTAGGTTTTGTTGTAGCATTCATATGCATTCATCCTATATTGAGTTGTGCAATCCGACTCCTCGGCTATCATGCATCGAGATGCGTGATTGGTGGCACGAGGGTCGAGGCATGCATATATTTGTGAAATACATTGCTATGCCCCTTTCCTGCTCTCTGTTGCAGCAAAATGAAGAATCAGCAACTTTTCGGAGCTTGGCACGCATTTTAAGAGCAGGTGCAAACAGAGGCTAATTGGGGCATCCCAGTGGATTTCAGCGCCAAAGCAGCCCGGCATGCATCATTCATCAGAATCAAGGCAGCCCCTGGCTTGCATACCAGTTTTACATTTTTCTTATTTAATTTGTTAATTAATTAGGAATTTGTATATTATTTGGGACTGTAATATTTTGGACTGTATTATTCTTTCATTCGGGACTGTATATTTATTCGGACCCTCTGCGCGAGGGCATAACTGTAATAAGTGTGGGTGTGTGTGATGTATGTCTTCCAACCCCACGTCTTTCTTCCCTTTTATTTATCTGCTTATGATGGTTAGATATAGGACATGTTTCAATTAGCATACAGTATGACAGCATGTTTGCATCATTCATCTGTTTTGCACGCACCGGGCTCGGCGCATCATACAAACTGCATTTGTATTTCAATTCCAAATTGAATACTTGATAGCTGTAGCATTTCATATGCCATGTTTAGAATAGCCGAGCCTGCTATAATTTGCATCTTTGCATGTGTTGCATTAGGCAACTCTGTGTATCTAGGATCATGCACGGATTTCTAACAAGCTTCTGTTTTGGCTTGGAGTACTCGGTAAGTTTTATGCTTTAGCATCCTTGCATGCGTGTGAGTGTTGCCATGATAGCATGCTTGCCATGAGGCTATTTGCTTATGTGATATAACTGCCTGAATGCCTGTGGGTGGAGGTTATGTTATTTGGATTGGAACAATTAATCAAATGTTTGTTTTAAGCCCACTAGATAGTGGCAACACCATGTTTTCTAAGCCCACCTGAGGGTGGCAAAATCTGCATTTTTAAGCCTACCTGCGGGTAGCAAACCATCCTTCAAACAAACAAACATGAAATGTTTTGTTCCAATTCAGACGACTCAGTCTATACTTGTATGCTGTGCGCATCACATAGTAACCTAGGCTAATAACCGGAATAAGAGCATACAATATTTTCAAAATAAGATATCATGGTTAGTAGAGGTCGGTCTTTGACCGGGCGAGCGGGGGTGCTCACGAAGTGACCTTCCCCAATCGTACCCAAGTTCCCGAGCCGAGGCAACTTTGGTGATGACGGACACGTGGCCTTTAGCACCGAGTCAGGGTTTCCTAAATTTCCCATTAAAAAATATTTAGGTGGCGACTCTGTATCTGGCAAAGCAGTCCATGTTTGGCACTTCTTTCAAAAAATCTGTTTTCAAAACGATTTGCCGGATTTGGACTCTTTGGTTCGAGATTTAGAACCGTGACATTTGAGTCCTTCGAACTGTAGTAACCCAATATCGAACCAGAACCGGGGGGGGGGGGGGACTCGCACTCCTCTTCCCCGGGATGCATTCGGGGGACGTCTACAGTTTCTGGCGACTCTGCTGGGGAATTAGAGAACTTGACTCGAACTCATGATATCTGGTTTTGACTACACTTGTGTGTTTCTTTGCATTGCATTTGCATCAGTGCGCCTAGGACACCGTGTTTGCCATATGCCATTCCCGAACGATTTGCCGGAGGCTTGTCTTGTCAAGGCATGACCATAAGGCTGATCGGCTCTGGGCTCTGACAGCATGGGAACACAAACCCCGATTTTACCGGGGCACCCTTTTCGACCATTCGACCTAGTGCATATTCGGATCCATAGTGACCATTCCAAGCTAGGACAGGTTGCTTACCCGTTTATAGGTTGTTTGAAGCCGCTGCGTGCGTAGTGAAACCCTAGTTCCTGACAAAATAGGACAGGGAAACCCAACCCCAACATAGGGGTGTTTTGGCTCTCACTTATCTGCTATGTGCTTGTTAGAGTGCGTCTCTACAGGGAATGCATGTATCAGTATCTAAGTTTGTGCATCAGGCCTGCGGGCATCAGTTTTTGAGATTGGGCATCACACCTGCAGGCATCAGTCAGTATCTGAGAATCAGTTATCCGCGGATACCGGATTCAGTTTTGGGGATAGTGATATAGGGACAGTAATCAGTGATCGAGGACAGTGTATACCCAGCTTATCAACCGTGTGTTGTATGCCCGACTGTGTGTTGTGTATTTAATTTAAGCTGTTATGCTGTCCGTTTTTCTGGTTATTTATTTCCTTTTCGCTTTATTTATCTTTTTGCTAGGGCAGGGTTTGTAGCACAATTGCTTCCGAACCCGTAGATATACCCCAAGCACTTTGGACACGAGGTCGCCGACTCATTCGATCCGAGGATCTGGTTGACGGACATCCAGTGTTCCACTCTCTACCCCCGGTTGTTAGAAGAAGGCCGAGGAGGCGCAGTGTGTCAGAGCAGAGATTACCGGGGCAGCAGTCTACTTTAGCAGCAAACAGTCGGACTGAGGTTTCTGTTTCCACTATAGAAATACACTTACCGGTCATTCAGATGGATCCACCGAATACATCAGGGATGGAGGCGATGATGCGCCAAATGCAAGAGAGCATGAGACAGATGCAAGAGGATGCCATCCGCCAAGCAGAATTTTCTAAGCAACAGGCTACAGTTATGGCCCAACAGGCTGAGCTCATTACCAGGCTCTAGCAGCAAACCGGAACATCAACCTCACACCCAGCTCCTCCTCCACCCGGAGCTCCATTACCCGAGCAGGCATCCACTGGTCAGAATACCCTGCCAAATCCCCAGAATACCCCCCTGAACACCCAGAACACCCTACCCAATGTCCAGAATATTCAAGAGGACACAGGCCATCCAACGGGGCTGGCTCCGCCCCCGCTTCTGCCTCAACTGTCCAAGAATCTTACACCCAATCACCCGAACTCTCCATTCGAGTTCGAGGTAGACCACACAGCTCTGAAATTGAGCAAACTGGAGAAGCTTTTTAAGAAGTCTCAGGGGGTGAAGGCCATCCCAGACATCGAAGATGGGTACACCGACGTGGCCGTAACATTGCCAGACAGATTTAAGATGCCACAGATTGATCGTTTTGATGGGTCAGGGGATCCTATGGTCCATCTCCGGCTGTTTTCAGACATCCTGCGGCCAATGGGCCTAACCCGACCACAAAAGCTTTCCCTGTTTGGCCGAACTTTGTCGGGTGTGACAGCCATTTGGTACGCGAAGCTAGAAGATGACGTGAAAAGAAACTGGGATGAGATGGCTGAGGCCTTCGTTGCACAGTACTCGTACAATACACAGATCGAGATTACAACTCGTGATCTCGAAACGACGAGGCAAGAGGCCAAGGAGACTTTCTCAGACTTCGTAACTCGATGGAGGGCAAAGGCATCGATGATGACCTTGAGGCCTACAGACAAAGATCAAATTAGGATGATTGTGCGCAATCTCCAACCAAAACTCATGTAGAAGATGATCGTACTCCCCTTTCCCACCTTCTCAGACTTACACGAGATGGGGGTACAGATCGAAGATGCGATGAAGCAAGGTCTGATTGACCAGGACCGGGAGCAACCCCGGAGGACATTCAACCGCAATAACAACGCAGGCCCGAGTGGCGCTACAAACACAAGGACTTCGGAGGTCAGTATGGTCACCACTAATCCCCCTCCCCAGCCAAGGCCCATGGCGGCCACCCCCTTTTCCAGTACATCCGGGAGCAGTACCCAAGCCCCGAGATTCCAACCCAGAGGCCAAAGAACCTTTACTCCACTATACATGCCTTTGTCCAAGGTTCTGGGGGTCTTGATTAGAAAGGGACATCTAAAACCCCTGGAGCCGAGGTCGCCACCAAATCCACTCCCCCCCTCTCACAACCCAGCCAAATACTGTGCCTACCACCAGCAGCACGGTCATGATACTGACCATTGTTTCAGGCTGCGTCACGAGGTTCAGGACCTCATCGACAAAAATATTATTCTACCTCCCGAAAGACCCAACGTCACAACCAACCCACTCCCTACCCATAACCAAGATCCACCACCCAAAAGAGTCAACCTCTTCCAAACTGGGGTCGTATCCTACGATCCTAGTATCTACATTACTCCCTCCCACCTACCCAAGCCGGAGGTGATCCTTCCCGACTGCACTGACTTGTGCATGTTGGACACCTTCACAACCCAATCCGAGTCAAAGGTGGTGACCACTGAAGACGGAATAAGGCGGGTTTCAGAGGAGAACAGAGTTGTTGAGTCTGGGGTCAAGCGGTCTAGGAATTACGCTGGGGGAGCCTATGATCCAAGCGAATAAATTTTATCAGTGGGCCGGTCTGAGCTGAGTGTAGGGTTGCCAGAAAAAGCTGAACTGTGCATGATTCAGGGGGACGGACTTGAACAAGGGGCAGATGATCTAGCAACAGTGGAGGAGGACTTCGCCAACCTCCAGTTCTTCAACGACCAAGAATCAGGAGATGCAACAATCAACTGGTTTGAATATGAGGAGTCGGCGGAGGCCACCGGGTGGTTAGATGATCAGCCTGATATTGTGGAGTTTCAGCCAGAGCAGAGCCCGGCAGGGGCGAAGGTATCAACTGTGGCCGGAAGGGCCGAGAGTTAGAATGGATTACCGGAGAGCGCCGGTACAAAGAATTCCGCTCGGGACTTAAGCATTATGGATGCAAAGACGATGGAACAACAAACTGCAGCAACGCAGACAGAACAGGAGAAGTTTTGGGATTCCGAGAGAATCAGAAAGGCAAAAGCCCATGAAGGGGCTGAGAGTGCTGTGGGCACAAGAACAGACAATGCTGTGAGCATATGGGATGAAGGTACTGAGAGTACACATCTGCCAGAACCAGACAGGTGTCTTTTGGATGCTAACGGGATGTGGTGGGAAGACGACGACTTATGTCTTGCCCACACAGACGAAGATTGGGGAGTAAACCAACCAGACAGTACCTGGTACCTCGATGAGGTGGACCACATGACCAGGAGTGGGCGGTACTTCAAGCCCCCGCACCTAGACCAACCAGAAGCATCTGGTAAAGACAAGGAAGCTGAGAAACAGAGAGAGAGACAAATTGAAGAAGAAGCTGTGCTGAGGCAGTTGAAGAAGATACAAGCAGACATCTCCATCTGGGGATTGCTTATGGCTTCACAGGTACACAGACAGGCTGTCCTATCTGCCATGGACAAGGCCAAACTCTCAATCGATACTACACCAGAGCAACTGGTCGGGCTGGTTTTTCCGGGAGGGGGTTCCCCGGCATTAACCTTTTCGGACAAAGAGCTGCCGCCTGAGGGCGTGAATCATAACAAACCTCTCTACATTTCCGTGGAATGCAGAGACAAGTGGATACTGGTGGTGCTTGTTGATACCGGGTCTACCATCAACGTCTGCCCCGGCCAGAACAGCATATGCAATCGGGTTGAAGCCCGCGGACTTCATCCCAACCACTCAGGTGATCAAAGCATACGATAATACAAGTCGAGAGGTGATGGGGACTGTCAAAATCCAAACCAAGGTTGGGCCTGGACAGCACGAGATAGATTTCCATGTCTTGGAGGTCCCCGCAACTTTCAATCTGCTTTTGGGGCGACCGTGGTTACACCAGGTAAAGGCCGTCTCGTCTACTCTGCATCAAATGGTGAAATACCCCTGTGGAAAGGGAGTAGCCATCGTGTTTGGGAATTCATCGATCCATCCCCCTCCGGAGGTGTCTACACCAGTCCTAGAAATCGAACACGGCATGGAGGATGTGTTTATATCAGGATTTACTCTGGCCGAGGCCCGGGTTGTGCAAAACATCATGGCTGTAAATGAAGGTATGTACGTTAGTGCTCAATCCGTCTACCTCATGAACAAGCTACAACACATCCCCGGGATGGGATTAGGAAAGAGTGGCAGGAAAGGCATCGTAACATTGGCCGAAGTGCCACACAACCCGCATACCTTTGGACTGGGTTATTTACCCACCAAAGAGGACTGGGCGAGGAAAGGGAAGGAAATGGCCAGAAGAGCCAGAGCGAAGCAGGCTGGGAAGCCATTCGACTTGATGCATAGGCCCATCCAGGGCACCCTGAACGGACGCTTCGTCCGGGAGGGGGAGGATTTTCCATTTTGCGGCTTCCCAGAGCCATGGTTAAACGCGGAGAAGAAGCGCGTACCAGGTTTCGAAATCTTCTTCGACCTGCAACTATCCGGGGATGACGTTGCCACAGAGCAGACAGACCCAACAACTGAGGTTGAGTAGAATAAGGCAGTGGATCCTGAGGGCACAGAATTTGAAATGGGGGTAGCGCTGGCATGTCTACTCTCTGATCCTCCGATCGACCATAAGTGCTTGGGGGATAACTCCGAGGTTTCCATGATTGGGGATGAAACGGCTGCGAGCCAACCAGCAGCTATCTTGGATGCATCAATCGCACCCTCTCTCACTTGGCAGTACGAGGAGGGATTTTTGTCCAGCAGCACCGGGTCAGGTAGTGAGCCGGAATCTGATTCCACCGAGTCTTGTGAGTCGGAATCAGGTTCCAGCTCGACTGAGTCTGAGTCTGGTACTCCTGGGGATGTTAACCCGGATGCCACAGTCCTGTCTAGGTCGTCTTTTTCCTTTTCATTTGAGTCTGTTGTAACCGATGAATTGGACGATCTGGCAGTGCCTAATGAGAATGAACTATCTGTGGTTTCCGAGTACTTTTCTGTGCCCCTAATTTATTGCATTAATTCAGACTTTCAAAATTTTGATGAAAACGAAGAGGACGAAGTTCCTCCGGTTTTACAACGTTTAATTGAGCAAGAGCAAGAGAGATTTGTTAAACCATTAATGGATGAAATCATTACCGTGAACATTGGTACTGAGGAGGACCCGCGGCCGGTCCAGATCGGGTCCACGTTGTCTTCGGAGGAACGCGAGCGACTAGTCGCTTTATTAAAAGATTTCAAAGATGTTTTCGCGTGGTCCTACAAAGACATGCCTGGAATCGATCCTGAGATTGTACAGCATTGGATCCCCCTTGACCCCGAGGCCCGACCTGTCAAGCAGAAACTCAGAAGGATCCGCCCGGACTGGGCTCTCAAGATTAAGGAAGAGGTCACCAAGCAAATCGACGCAGGCTTCCTGCTGGTATCTGAGTACCCAACTTGGTTGGCCAACATTGTTCCGGTGCCGAAGAAGGACGGCAGGATCCGGGTGTGTGTGGACTTCAGGGATTTGAACAGAGCTAGTCCGAAGGACGACTTCCCCTTACCGCACATCGATGAGTTGGTAGATTTCACAGCAGGGCATGCATTGCTCTCATTTATGGATGGCTTCTCAGGATACAACCAGATAGTAATGGCACCAGAAGACAGGGAAAAGACTGCATTCACCACCCCGTGGGGGACATACTGCTACAGGGTAATGCCGTTTGGGTTGAAGAACGCTGGAGCTACTTATCAACGGGCCGCGACCACAATATTACATGATATGATCCACAAAGAGGTTGAGGTGTATGTGGACGACATGATTGTCAAGTCCAAAGAAAGAGAGGGCCACTACACCGCCTTGCATAAGTTTTTCCAAAGGATCAGGGAATTCCGGTTGCGGCTGAACCCTCAAAAATGTACGTTTGGTGTTACAGCGGGAAAAATGCTGGGGTTTCTGATTACACAAAGGGGTATCGAAGTCGACCCTTCCAAAATCAAGGCCATCCTAGAAATGCCCCCACCAAGGACTGAAAAGGAGGTGAGAGGCTTTCTGGGTAAAGTGCAATTCATAAGACGGTTTATCTCAAAATTAACCTTGACTTGTGAACCACTTTTTGGTCTCCTGAAGAAAGGAAAGAAGTTCCAATGGGACGGCCGATGTCAAGCTGCGTTTGAGCAGATTAAAGAGTATCTACAGAACCCGCCCGTTTTATCGCCACCAGAACCGGGGAAACCATTGATTTTGTATCTATCAGTGACAGAGACCACGATGGGCTGCATGCTTGCTCAAGAATCAGAAGACAAGGTGGAGAAAGCCATCTACTATTTAAGCAAGAAAATGCTGGAATATGAGACCCGATATACACCGCTGGAAAAGGCTTGCTTAGCTCTGGTATGGGCTACCAGGAAGCTGCGACACTACTTGTTAGCTCACTCCGTAATGTTGGTTTCACGACTCGATCCCATCAAATATCTTTTCGAGAAACCAGCGCTTACGGGTAGGCTAGCTCGTTGGTTGCTGTTGCTCTCCGAATTTGACCTCAAGTATGTCACACGCAAGTCAGTGAAGGGAAGAGCAGTAGCAGAGTTCCTTGCCGACCATCCGGTTGAGGGGGATGAAGCAGTGGAGTATTTGTTCCCAGATGAAGCCATTTTGCATATCGACGATGAAACTTGGACGATGTACTTTGACGGAGCGTCAAATCAACATGGGTATGGGATAGGAGTGTTGCTGATAGCACCCGACAATTCCCGTATCCCTCTAGCCTTCAAACTCCGGTTCAAAGTCTCGAACAATGAAGCAGAATATGAGGCGTGCATCGCTGGCCTAGAAGCAGCCATGGAACTAGGGGCAAGACGGCTGGACGTCATTGGGGACTCCAACCTCGTTGTGTCTCAAGCTAAAGGAGACTGGAAAGTAAAAGAGGAAAAGATGATGATGTATCACCAAACCCTGGATTTGCTAATTCCTCGGTTTGAGAAGCTAAGTTTTACTCATCTACTAAGAGAGAACAACAGGTTCGCAGATTCTTTAGCAACTCTATCATCCATGATAGACATCCCATGTGGAGTCCGGATGCGTCCAATCATCATTGACCAGAAATTTGCACCAGCCTATGAGTCGATTGCAGCCATAGATGAAGTTCAGGACGAACACCCTTGGTATTACGACATTTGGAATTTCTTGGAGAAGGAAGCATACCCGCCAGGGGTAAATGCCAAGGACAAAAGGGCAATAAGAAGATTGGCTGTTCAGTTCATCATCTGTGGGGGTAAGCTGTATAGAAGAGGTCATCTGGGAATGCATAAATTGTGTGTTGATGCCGAAGAGTCAAAGAGTCTAATGGAAGCCATCCATGGAGGGGAATGTGGAGCACATATGAATGGGGTAATGCTAGCACGGAAGATTCTCAGACAAGGTTACTACTGGTCCACCATGGAGGAGGATTGTATTGGTTTTGTTCGGCGATGCCATAAATGTCAGATCCACGCAAATCGCATGAACATCCCGCCATCAAAGCTGTATAACATGACTTCGCCATGGCCATTTTCAGTCTGGGGAATTGATGTGATCGGAGCTGTCACGCCAAAGGGGTCGAATGGGCATGAGTTCATCTTGGTAGCGATAGATTATTTCACAAAGTGGGTTGAGGCCCAATCTTATGCGGTATTGAAAGCTTCGCACGTTGCGAAGTTTATCAGAAACAACATCATCTGTCGCTACGGAGTCCCAAACGAAATAATTTCAGATAACGGTTCCCACTTCAAGAAGGAAGTGATAGACTTGTTGGAAAAATACAATGTGGCTTTTCATAAGTCATCTACATACCGGCCGCAGACCAATGGAGCGGTCGAGGCCGCCAACAAGAATATCAAGTGCATACTGCAGAAGATGGTGGAAACCTACCGGGACTGGCCAGATAAGCTGCCGTTTGCTCTGTGGGGCTACCGGACTTCAATCAGAACTTCTACTGGAGCGACTCCGTATTCATTGTTTTATGGGATGGAAGCCGTTCTACCTATTGAGATTGAGGTTCCGTCATTGCGAGTATTGGCCGAGTGTCAAGTAGCCTAGGCGGATTGGCAACAGAGCAGATTCGAGGAACTCATGCTCTTTGATGAGAGAAGACTGAAAGCACTGTACCATGTTCAGGGTTATCAACGCAGAATTGCCCGGGCTTTCAACAAGAAGGTTAAGTCCAGGAATTTAAAGGAAGGAGATTTGGTGCTCAAGGACAACCGAGCTCCCATCCACGACCCAAGGGGCAAGTTCAGACCTAATTGGACTGGTCCCTACATCATTAAGTCTATCTGGTCAGGTGGAGCTGTGGTTCTGATGGATCTGGATGGCTTAGAGTTTTCCCAACCGATCAACATGGACAAGTTGAAGAAATACTACCCTTGAGAGGCTCGCTAGGCCGAAAACCCGAAAGGGCGACCCAGGCAAAACTCAGAGCACAAAAATTTGAAAATATAAAAACTGAGCTCGCAAGGTTGAAAACCCGCAAAGGGCGGCCTTGGCAAAAGTTAGAGCGCAAAAGGAGAGTAAAAATACCCGAGCGAACCTAAGCCTGAACTACGTAAGGCTTGATTCCCATCTTTGGGATACGTAGGCAGCTTCATCCTGAAGTTCAGCCATAAACATTTTCCCCGATCAACTTTGTTCATTTTGATCATCTCAGTCATCCTTACCCATCAGCATTCATCGTAATCTCCGGTGCAGTGCTATTCAGACTAGGGGCAACTTTCCGTTGCCAGGAAGTACTGTGGTACCATTCAGACTAGGGGCAACTTTCCAATTGCTAGGATCCGGAGTTGTGCACCTCAGTGACAGATCTCAGGCGTGTCCAGTTCTGATCCATATCGAAAATAGTTTTGAAAAGTTTTAATAAAAGTTGACTTTGTTCAAATTAATCTTTTCACAACCAAGACCATTTTTGGACCAAAACGGGAAATTTTCAGTACCACAACCTTCAATTTCATTGATTTCAAAACAGAGTTCTCCTGCTCTTGCATGCAATTGAAGTTGCTTTTTATTACATTCATAACGAAAACTTGAAAGTACTAATAAAGCAATAAATCTGGGGCATAGTCAAGTCAGGTGTCCCTGCGCCCCCTCCCAGAGCTGGTTGAAGCTTCCGATGCCGACCTAGGCCCAGTCTGTGCCTCCTCATTGAGCCAATCCCAGCACTCGTCAGACAAAGCATAAGTAAAAGTAGGGGCGGGGGCCAGGAGCTCTCTAATTCTCCACGCTGCGGCCTGCCGAGCCAGCTGTGCGCCTCGAACCAGGAATGTAGCCGGATACTCTATCCCCTCTGGTGGGCAAGTCTGATCACGGCCGAACTGGCGCAGAATACGGAATGGGAAATAGAATACACAGTGAGTCAAGCCGATCAGCCGAACCCCGACCTGTCGGGACATGCTGAAGCTCATCGCCGGGAGATTAAGCCAAGGGCAACGCCAAGCAATGCGATCTGCTGACACATTACACATCCATTCAAACCACCATCCCTTATCAAGGGCGTTGACTAAGCGTGGTCGAAAGAAGTAGCCGCGGGCTGAGTAAGCAGGGCAAGAGTCCACAACTTGCAGTTTGTCCATCAACCATATCTGGGGAGGGATGAAAAATGAGAGAATAAAGAATAGAGAGATGAGCGATGAGAGAAAAGTAAGATAAGGGTCTTGTGAGAAAAACTGAGCCTGAGGGCCGAGTGATGTGAGCAAATACATATGTGAGATCGGGTGGGAAACATTACCTGTAGTAGTAGTGGACTCCCTGCAAATCTGGTTGTCTCTCGACGGTAGAAGGCATCCAGGCCCATCAGTGTCTCGGCCAATGTCATGGCGATGCAACTCTTTCCCTCTTTCAAGCCTTGAGCAACTTCAATCAGACGGACGCTGGATCCTCCAAAGCTTGAGGCAAACAGAAAATGAGATAACATGCACAAACAGAGAGCATGTTGTCGGAAGCCTTGCCAATGATGGTCGCTGCGGTCACCAGCATCGGAGAATCGGTAGACCAAACTTGGGATATCCAACATTCCGTTACAAATCAGGGACCGAGCGTCATGCGCAGAGAGCCCGCACATCCGCCCTAAGTATTGAGCATAGCCAAAGTTGAGTTGGGGCAAGAGTTCCTCGCCGCGCTCGGATTCCAGCAAGACTTGAAAATCTTCAAAAGTGGGACATACCTCTTGACCGCCGAAGCTGAAAACGTGCGTCACCGGGTTCCAAAACTTCGCCGTGGCATGGAGGAAAGGAAGGTGCAGTGGAGTGCGGCTCAGCGGGAATAGTGCATTTAAGCCGAAACCTCGGAAGTTCAACTTTTCCGAGCCATCTAGAGAAGAGATCCAAGATGTGAGATTTTCTGAGAGAAATGCCTCCATTTTTGTGCAAAGCAGTGATGAAATGAATGAATCTCGAAGTTGGAGCTTTTATAGAGGAGAAAACACTATTCAGGGGACAAGTGTCAAAATTCTGGAGGCTGCAGAGAAAAGTGGCCGGCCGGCCACCTATTCTAGCAGGCCGGCCACCTATGGCTCTCTAAAAGCAAAGTGGGGCCCACCATGCTCATTGGTCCTGTTTACCCTCCGGAAGGAAATTTGAGGCATCTCGATGCATCGGGAATGTCAAAGGCTTCCATTTCTCTCAGTTTCGGATGCGTTCCATCACCCAGATCATCTGAATGTACGCTTTGTTTTGCCCATCGAGTTGTTGTTTTGCTTATCGAGTTGTCGTTTTGTTTATCGAGTTGTAAGTTTTGTCGAGCTGTCACGTTTGGTGTTTTGAGTTGTTACTCTTTTGTTTACGCAATTTTGTTAAGTCTTGTTTATCGAGTCGTTAACATTGTTGTATTTTGCTTATCGAGTTGTAAACTTGTTAAGATCTTGTCTTTTCTTAACGAGTTGAGTTGTTTGTTTTGTTGTGTCGACTCATTACCTGACTCGGTGAATACACAGTGCGCACATTTCATTCGATTTTATTTTTGTGCAAAATGACGCGATGCGATGCAAAGACTTTCAAATACAAACATCCTTTTCAAAAGCTGTTTCATTCCATCATGTTTTACAACAAATAAAGGTACGAGTTTTACAGGAAATAAAACTGCCTGATAATCTGCAAAGTGCTACAAACTACTAGCAAAAAGTAAAATAAAGCAGGAAACAGCATCAATGCCCTCGGGAGCGGGAATGAGGAGGCCCCCTCATCCTCTTCTGCGGGACAACCTCTGCACCATCATCGCCATCTGGGTCGGAGCTGTCATCCTCAGGATCCCCCTCAGCCTCGCTTCCACTTCCGGAACCAAGGCCGGAACCCTCATCCTCAGCGGATGTATCCGACTGACGGTCTGCGACCTCCTCCTCCTCATCCTCATCGGGCTCTGGCTCTATAACATGAGCCCTACGTCTGTGAGACGACCCCGCTCCTTGAGCCCCTCGAGAAGGCCTAGATGGCCCAGCTCCTCGGGACGGCCCAGATGGTCCAGCACCTCGAAAAGATCCAGACGGTCTACCTCCCTGAGAAGGCCCAGGCGGTCTAGCCTGTGGCGGAGTATATACAGGAGGCATCTGAAAATGAACAGTTCAATACATCAGTTCAAATATGAAAACCAGATGAAAGTACAGTATGTGAGTGGGGTGTGTGTCAGATGTGCTCTACACAAACAGCTTATCAATGCAGTAGAATGTTCAAGATCAGCATATCATCAGGAGTATGGTAAATACCAGAAAACTAAAAGGGTACCTGGAAGCCCATGATGGACAACTGCGCCTCTCTACGCAGGACCATCCCCTCAAGTGAGGCCAGCATCCCAAGCATCTCATCCATGTACTTAACTGGAGGCTACAGACACAAATGCAAAACTATCAGTAAAGGAATGGATGTCCAAATATCCGACTGATAAATCAAAGCTGTAAAACATACCGGTGGTGAATCAGGGTCTCTGACATATCTGTGACCAGGCATCGGAGGCTCTATAGGGATCGGAATCGGCGAAGTAGTCCCATATTGCCACCCCATCAACTCGGTCGGCATGTCTGGCCACCCAGGATGATGAAGAGTCGGAGGGATCGGGGGAATGAATCCGCCCCCACCTCGAGACGTACCAGCCCTGCTGGAGGAGGGGATATCTGTAGCACGAGCCCGACTCGAAGATGGTACACCAGAGGGCCTCAGTGGCGGAGCGCGCACTCCTGTCAAGGGAGGCATCAGATATGTGTGACGATAAGTGGCGTAGTCTCCCTCTATAAGATGTAGCAAAGCATCGGTACCCTGCATAGCGCTAATGAGCTCCTGGGTAAAAAGTCTATCAGCAGTCCGCATAGTGGCTGGAGGTGCTGCAGGAGGATCCTGAGAAAGGTATCCCCACACCTGACGCAGGAAGCGTTCCCCCAGAAACCATGCTCTACCAACCGGTCCCTCGAGCAGGATCCTGTACTGGGAGGTGCCTGATCCTCCGGCATACTGAAATCGGAGACCATCGCCCAAGACTGCCCAGGGCTGCCACGTGATCTACGGATAACCAGTGCATGAATCAATCAGAAATCGGAAATATACAAGGCAGATCAAAGATGAAAACGGCAGAAAACTGAGAGTTCTGAAATACCTCTGTCGTTCGCACGGTGTCAAAGTACTGTCGCAGATAGAGGAGAGTCTCTCAAGGTCTCGGTCGGTGCTCGCCCTCGAATACCAAGGAATACGGGGTCATGAGGGGCCCTGCCACCACCATCTCCGGGGCTAATGTCGGAAAATATACATAGACCCATAGCTGTGGAAAACAGTGCAGAATGTGAATACAAAATGCTGAGTGCAAATTACAGGATGTAAAGTGCGCCGTGTGTGTGCAATGAACAAGTAATGAGGAGCAGAAATGTAAATTAAGAAGACAGAACGTACCTCCCAGGCTCGCCAGTAGCCACCAAGTAAGTCTCCCTGCCCGCGGGAGGTCGCGCTCATATAACAGTAAAGGGTAGCCAGGCCGACGCCGCCCCAGTCGTACCGACTGACCTGTGATAGGTCCACCAGGGCACTCAAAAGATACAACCCGACAGTGTTCCCCCTATCTGCAAACAGAGTGGTGCCAAAGAGGAACATAAGGAAACTGCGGGCGTACTGCTCAGCCTCCGCAGGAGACTCAGGCTCCATCTCCGGTCTCCGAAAACGGGAAGAGAACCAGGTGTATCGGACTCTCCCCGAAGCTCTATCAACAGGTGGGCGAGCCCCCAGCAAATACATCCAAGCGGCCTCCCACTCGCCCATATCCTCGTCGTAAGGAATGGGCCAACCTCCTATGTCTAGGCCGGTGAGTACAGCAAAATCTAGCGGGGTCATAGTCAGATCCCCGGTGGCAGAAAAATGGAAGGAATTGGTGGTGTCCCACCACCTCTCCACCAAAGCTCCCAACAGAGTCCTACTGGCAGGACAGCGTGATAATCCAACGCAGAAGGCCCCAAACCCTGCTAGATCAACTAAGTCCCGGACAGCTTCCGGAAGCTCAACATACCAATCCTTGGCTGCAGTGGAGCCATACCCCCGTGCCGTGCGAGAGCCAACCTGCATTCAGAATGAATACACGTTTCAGCAAATGAAAATAAAGTGAGCTGTGTGCAAATGAAATGAATGAGCTGTGTGCAAATGAAAATAAAGTGAGCTGTGTGCAAATGAAATGAATGAGCTGTGTGCAAATGAAAATAAAGTGAGCTGTGTGCAAATGAAATGAATGAGCTGTGTGCAAATGAAAATAAAGTTAGCTGTGTGCAAATGAAATGAATGAGCTGTGTGCAAATCAAATGAATGAGCTGTGTGCAAATGAAATGAATGAGTTGTGTTCAGTGGGCTGCGTGTTCACTTCAATCTGGGCTGCGTGTTCAGAAATTCGTTATTTGGGCTGCGTGTTCAAATTTCAAAGTCAGTGGGCTGCGTGTTCACTTCAACCTGGGCTGCGTGTTCAGAAATTCGTTATTTGGGCTGCGTGTTCAAATTTCAAAGTCAGTGGGCTGCGTGTTCACTTCAACCTGGGCTGCGTGTTCAGAAATTCGTTATTTGGGCTGCGTGTTCAAATTTCAAAGTCAGTGGGCTGCGTGTTCACTTCAACCTGGGCTGCGTGTTCAGAAATTCGTTATTTGGGCTGCGTGTTCAAATTTCAAAGTCAGTGGGCTGCGTGTTCACTTCAATCTGGGCTGCGTGTTCAAAAATTCGTTATTTGGGTTGCGTGTTCAAATTTCAAAGTCAGTGGGCTGCGTGTTCACTCCAACCTGGGCTGCGTGTTCAGAAATTCGTTATTTGGGCTGCGTGTTCAAATTTCAAAGTCAGTGGGCTGCGTGTTCACTTCAATCTGGGCTGCGTGTTCAGAAATTCGTTATTTGGGCTGCGTGTTCAAATTTCAAAGTCAGTGGGCTGCGTGTTCACTCCAACCTGGGCTGCGTGTTCAGAAATTCGTTATTTGGGCTGCGTGTTCAAATTTCAAAGTCAGTGGGCTGCGTGTTCACTTCAACCTGGGCTGCGTGTTCAGAAATTCGTTATTTGGGCTGCGTGTTCAAATTTCAAAGTCAGTGGGCTGCGTGTTCACTCCAACCTGGGCTGCGTGTTCAGAAATTCGTTATTTGGGCTGCGTGTTCAAATTTCAAAGTCAGTGGGCTGCGTGTTCACTTCAACCTGGGCTGCGTGTTTAGAAATTCGTTATTTGGGCTGCGTGTTCAAATTTCAAAGTCAGTGGGCTGCGTGTTCACTTCAACCTGGGCTGCGTGTTCAGAAATTCGTTATTTGGGCTGCGTGTTCAAATTTCTAAGTCAGTGGGCTGCGTGTTCACTTCAATCTGGGCTGCGTGTTCAGAAATTCGTTATTTGGGCTGCGTGTTCAAATTTCAAAGTCAGTGGGCTGTGTGTTCACTTCAATCTGGGCTGCGTGTTCAGTAAATTGGTATTTGGGCTGCGTGTTCAAATTTCAAAGTCAGTGGGCTACGTGTTCACCTGTAATCTGGGCCGCGTGTTCAGTAAATTAGTATTTGGGCTGCGTGTTCAAATTTCAAAATCAGTGGGCTGCGTGTTCACCTGTAATCTGGGCTGCGTGTTCAGTAAATTGGTATTTGGGCTGCGTGTTCAAATTTCAAAGTCAGTGGGCTACGTGTTCACCTGTAATCTGGGCCGCGTGTTCAGTAAATTAGTATTTGGGCTGCGTGTTCAAATTTCAAAATCAGTGGGCTGCGTGTTCACCTGTAATCTGGGCTGCGTGTTCAGTAAATTGGTATTTGGGCTGCGTGTTCAAATTTCAAAATCAGTGGGCTGCGTGTTCACCTGTAATCTGGGCTGCGTGTTCAGTAAATTGGTATTTGGGCTGCGTGTTCAAATTTCAAAATCAGTGGGCTGCGTGTTCACCTGTAATCTGGGCTGCGTGTTCAGTAAATTGGTATTTGGGCTGCGCGTTGAAATTTCAAAATCAGTGGGCTGCGTGTTCACCTGTAATCTGGGCTGCGTGTTCAGTAAATTGGTATTTGGGCTGCGTGTTCAAATTTCAAAATCAGTGGGCTGCGTGTTCACTTCAAATGTCTGGGCTGTGTGTTCAGAAAATCAAAATTTAGGCTGCGTGTTCAAATTTCAAAATCAGTGGGCTGCGTGTTTACTTCAAATGTCTGGGCTGTGTGTTCAGAAAATCAGAGTTTGGGACTGCGCGTTCTACTCTCAATCAATGTGGACTGTGTGTTCAGAAAATTAGAGTTTGGGACTGCGTGTTCTACTCTTAGTCAGTGTGTGCCGTGTGTTCACCTTCAAATTCGGGCTGTGTGTCCGACGAACCAGTGTTTGAGCCGTGTGTTCAATTCTTAACTAATGTGTGCCATGCGTTCGCAATCAATAAATGAGCCGAGTGTTCAGAAATTCAAGTGTTCAAGTCATATGTTCAGAATGCAAGCAAAATACTATGTCATGAGCTAAACTGTGTGTTCAAGCATGACAAAGGTACGAAATGCGCGAAAAATGCAGAAAATAAAGTAAAATACCTCTCGTACCTCGTAAGAGAGGTGATGCTCCGGCTCTCGTAGAAGTAGATCCCCGGGTACCCGATCATTGAAGTCGGTGAAATGACGAAAAATAGCCCGCGGAAGAACATGAACCGCCGGGGCGTATCGATCGAGAATAAAAGGCCGGACCCTCGGGGGTAACGTCATGGCATCAAAATCATCCCCGGCACCTGGAGGACCTCCGTCGTGAGGGAAATTTCCCGCCATTTCAGAAAATCTGCAAAAGGAGCAAAAATGAGCAAAAATGAGCCAAAATTGGAAAAAGTCAACAAAAGTCAACTCTCGGGAAATGAAAAAGTCAACAAAAGTCAACTCCCGAGAAAATCTTCCAAATATTGAGACAAACTTACCTCAAGTGGTGAAAATGAGAAAAGAAGCCCCCAAATCAAAATTTAATCGGTCCAAAGTGCTTAAAACTGAAAGATTTCGCGAAAACAACTTGCGTGGGAGGCTGAAAAACGCGTATAAAGTGCAGATCTGAAGGAGAAAATGGTTTGGGAGACAAGAGAGGAAGATTTCACAGCTGTGGGTGTGATCTCGGAGGCATTGGATGAGGGAATATAAAGAAAATGAGGCGAAAAGACAAAAAAGTCCCCGGATTTGGGCAGGTGGCCGGCCGGCCACCTTTTCTGGCTGGCCGGCCTTTCTCTTTTTTGTCCCTAGCCAGTGGCCTCCCCTAGGGCAACCACCTGGCCGGTGGTGTTCCCCACACCCCCACCTAGCTCTCTGCAAATTTTGAGGAAGATCGGAGTTCCCGGGACCTGAAAAAGTTCAAGAAAAGTGCACTTTCTTGTGCGAAACTGCTCCGCCGGAACTTCAGCTGCAATTTCTGACATGTGTCTCATCATTACTCATCAAAATCAAGGTGTATCCTTTTTGAACATGTTGTAACCTCTCCGGGAGGTGAATCAGAGGCCGCGATCAAGTTGCCTTCACCGAAATGCGCGTTTACTTGCTCGTTGTTTCGTAACAAACGGGCGCCCTGATTTACGCTCGTTTTGCATTGTTGTGCACTTAACTTGCATTCTCATGAGCATCTTGCATTGTCATGCATGATTTCTTGGTATACCGTACCTCTGTGCTTGAGCGTGCGTGGTCACGCGTGTTCCTTTCTCTCATTGCGAGGCATTCACTCGCCGACACTGCGTGTGTCAAACTTTCGGAACCACAGGAATCACATTGAATATATGTTGTTAGCATATTGTTCTTGTTGAATTTTTCTTCTTTTGCAGGCACGATATTGTATGTACGGTTCATTTGAGGCTGGTGCGACCAGACGAATCGCGCAGGTATCGTATCTTCTCCGTGTGAGACGCGACGAGAATTGAATGATTCTCCACATTCCTAACTGCATGAAATGTAGTTGCTGCTTTGCATTCTTGCTTAAAACTGTTGCATCTATTTGCGAATACTTGCTTCATTACAGCTTGCTGCATTTGCATGATCATCTGGCTCTGTGCATATTGCTTTGCATTTTGCCCCCTTTGCCTGCGGGCACGCCTGCGGGCACATATCTCTTTGCATCTGGTATGATTGTCTAAGTCTTCGGCCTTGTCAAAAATGGGTCGTCTCTGGGCTTTGACATTCACCCCCGTCACTTCGAGACTTCCGAGTTCTGTCAAAGAGGGGCAACTGTAGACACCCCATTTTTGACCGACCTTAAGACTCAGACGTCACCGATTGAGCGCTCGGTGATGTTGCATATTGTGCTCGTTCAGAAGTCTCAGAGTCGCGGCCGTGAGCCCTGCCTCCGGACTTCCGAACCCTCTTCTGTGCCTTGCCTCGGTTTGCGAACCAGGCTCGGTTTTCTCTGTTTTCTCTTCCTGAGGGGGGAGAGGTCCAGTAGACCATCTTTCAGTGGCCGTGGGCTACATTTCGTGGCCGTAGGCCATTTTGCCCATTTCGGGGCCTGGTTCCCGGTTTTCGGAGCCGTCAGGCCGTGTGCCTCGGTTCGGGACCGCCTAACCATCTCCGATTCCTCCGGTTTTTGGCATACATCTTATTTACTCCCTTTCAAGGGACACTAGGGTCTTAGATACCCACTTCGTGGCCAAACACCACTTTCGGTGCTTAACGGCCGGTTTTCGGGACCCCGAACTGCGTGTTTTGGCCCCCGAGCATTCGTTTTGCATCGGTTTTTGTTCATTTTTGGCAGGTACCTCTGTTTTATCACCAGGAGGGTCACTGAAGGGTGGGAGGCCAGCAATTGTCTCAACAACCAGTTATGCTCCTCCGGCGCCCCCCGGCGCCCGTTTTTCTCACTTCCGGGCTAATGTTGAACACCCTAGGGCTATTTTCTTCGAGCCAAAACCACATATTTGTGTTGTACACACATGGGAGGACCCTAAAAACACATGGCCGGCCAGTAATTCTCATTGACCCTTTTGAACCCCTTCTAGAAGTGGCATGTTGTCTCTTTTGTTTCAGAGTTGCCAATTTCCAACCATAGGGTCTTGTTGTACACACATGGGAGGACACCAATCTTAGGTGGCCGGCCAGTAACTCTCATTGACCCTTTTGACCCCTAGCCGGCCGGCCATAGGGGGTGGCCGGCCGGCCACCTCCAGCAAAAGTAGAGGGCCGGCCATGCTTCTTGGGAGGTGTGTTTTACAGCTGTATAGCTGTATCCCCCAAAATATCTGATTTCGGGGGATATTTTGTGAGCAAGGGAACTTAATCCCTTAAGGCCTACACTCTTGGAGACCTTTTTGACTTACCATCCTTGCATGCATACATCTCTCTCTCTCTCCCTCAAGAGTTAGAACCCTTGCCTCAAGCTTACAAACACATATCCATCTCCATTTCTTTGATTCTTCTTAAGTTTGGTGCCATTTCTTCATCATCATCAAGCACCACCACCACCACTCCATTTCCAGCAGCAAGGAGAGGTTCTCAGAGGCTTAGAAGCAACATTCCTCAAGCCAAGGGGTAGAAAGGAAGAGGTCTTCAAGGGTAAGTCTCCATTTCCCTCTTTTGTAGCATTTTCTTGCTTCATTTATTAAGCCTACTTTCTCACTGTTTTAGGCTCCGACCCTAACTGAAAAGGTCACTCTTTTGAGCTTATCTTCATGTTTGTTCAAGGGCTCAACCCTGTTTGAGCCCTTCATTTGGTACTTGCTTCAATATCATCTTAGATGCCATTATTTTGCATGAGATTTCTAGCCTATGTGTGATTTGTTTTTGAGCATTATGTAAACTGTGAGTGTACCTATTTTGAGCCCCTCTTCAACATTGAAGAAGGGCTAAACCCTGTTTGGGCCCCCTATCTTGCACTTACTTCATAATCTCTCCTATTTACCGTAAATTTGCATGATTTGTTTGGCCTACGTGTGATCTGTTTTGGAGTATTTCATGAACTGAGATTGTGCTTATCTTGAGCCCCTTGTCAACATTGAATAAGGGCTCAACACTGTTTTCATACTCCATGTGTCACTTGCTTTGAGTCCATGTTTTACCCTTGTTTTTGCATGCTTTGCTAGCCCATTTTGCTTCAGTTTTTGGACCATGATCAGAACTGAAAGTGGTCATTTTTTGACCTTATTAACATGTTTTATTAAGGGTCTTTGCTTATTTGATGAATGTTTGGGGTACCTCATGTTATATCCTCTTGTGGCCTCAATCTTGCATGGCATTTCTAGCATATTTTCATACTGATTTGGGGGATGTCATCTACTGTAAATGTGCATATTTTTGGTCCCTCTTCAGTGTTATAGAAGGGAATTTTTCTGTTTGGGCTTAGAATTTACCATCTACTTCAATACCCCTCTCTTGGCCCCTATTTTTGCATACCATTGTTGCCCTGTCTATGATTGCTGTTTGGCCTTGTTTTCTACTGAAAAAATTCTTGTCTTGGGGCTTCCTTGCTACTGTATTTTCATTCCATGTCCATATTGTGCATGCATTGCATAGCTATAGGCCATTTCGGGTGCCTAATTTCGCATTTCGGGGCCATTTCATGCATCGGGTGTACTTTCGCCTCATTTCGGGACTGTTTTCCCCCACATTTTAGTGCTGAAATCCATTGGCATGTTTGCATATCATTTTCCATGTCATTTCATGCCTTAATGCCATTGCCTCGGTTTGCATGCCCGCGGGCACGCACTTCGAGGCATCTCATTTGTCATCTCACGGCCTCTTATGTGAGTGTGACTGAGGCTCTCTCATATTAGTGTAAGTCCATTTTGCATTCCGTATGTCATTTCAGTCTCATTGCATCGTGTATGTCATTGCCTCGATTTGCGTGCCCGCGGGCACGCACTTCGAGGCATCTCTTTTTCATCTCTCGGCCTCTTATGTGAGTGTGGCTGAGGCTCTCTCATGTTAGTGTAAGTCCATTTTGCATTCTGTATGTCATTTTAGCATCATTGCATTCCGTATGCCATTTTCTCGTTTTGCGTGCCCGTGTGCACGCATTTCGAGACTTCTCTTTTTCATCTCACGGCTTCTTATGTGAGAGTGGCTGAGGCTCTCTCATGTTGGTATAAGTCCAATTTGCATTGCGTATGCCATTTCATGCCTTAGGATCATTTCCTCGTGTTTGCGTGCCCGTGTGCACGCATTCTGAGACATCTCATTTTCATGACATTGTGTATGTTAGGATTGTATATTACCTGCATATTGCATCGTGTTCGGAATAGGAGTTAGCCCGTGCATGAGAAACGAGGCACGTTTCGCACCCCGAGTGACGGAACGGGTCTCAATTCCCCAGTCACCGACACTCCGGATTACCCATGATGGAGTTAGGTTTTGTTGTAGCATTCATATGCATTCATCCTATATTGAGTTGTGCAATCCGACTCCTCGGCCATCATGCATCGAGATGCGTGATTGGTGGCACGAGGGTCGAGGCATGCATATATTTGTGAAATACATTGCTATGTCCCTTTCCTGCTCTCTGTTGCAGCAAAATGAAGAATCAGCAACTTTTCGGAGCTTGGCACGCATTTCAAGAGCAGGTGCAAACAGAGGCTAATTGGGGCATCCCAGTGGATTTCAGCGCCAAAGCAGCTCGCGCATGCATCATTCATCAGAATCAAGGCAGCCCCTGGCTTGCATGCCAGTTTTACATTTTTCTTATTTAATTTGTTAATTAATTAGGAATTTGTATATTATTTGGGACTGTAATATTTTGGACTGTATTATTCTTTCATTCGGGACTGTATATTTATTCGGACCCTCTGCGCGAGGGCATAACTGTAATAAGTGTGGGTGTGTGTGATGTATGTCTTCCAACCCCACGTCTTTCTTCCCTTTTATTTATCTGCTTATGATGGTTAGATATAGGACATGTTTCAATTAGCATACAGTATGACAGCATGTTTGCATCATTCATCTGTTTTGCACGCACCGAGCTCGGCGCATCATACAAACTGCATTTGTATTTCAATTCCAAATTGAATACTTGATAGCTGTAGCATTTCATATACCATGTTTAGAATAGCCGAGCTTGCTATAATTTGCATCTTTGCATGTGTTGCATTAGGCAACTCTGTGTATCTAGGATCATGCACGGATTTCTAACAAGCTTCTGTTTTGGCTTGGAGTACTCGGTAAGTTTTATGCTTTAGCATCCTTGCATTCGTGTGAGTGTTGCCATGATAGCATGCTTGCCATGAGGCTATTTGCTTATGTGATATAACTGCCTGAATGCCTGTGGGTGGAGGTTGTGTTATTTGGATTGGGACAATTCATCAAATGTTTGTTTTAAGCCCACTAGATAGTGGCAACACCATGTTTTCTAAGCCCACCTGAGGGTGGCAAAATCTGCATTTTTAAGCCTACCTGCGGGTAGCAAACACTCATTCAAACAAACAAACATGAAATGTTTTGTTCCAATTCAGACGACTCAGTCTATACTTGTATGCTGTGCGCATCACATAGTAACCTAGGCTAATAACCGGAATAAGAGCATACAATGTTTTCAAAATAAGATATCATGGTTAGTAGAGGCCGGTCTTTGACCGGGCGAGCGGGGGTGCTCACGAAGTGACCTTCCCCAATCGTACCCAAGTTCCCGAGCCGAGGCAACTTTGGTGATGACGGATACGTGGCCTTTGGCACCGAGTCAGGGTTTCCTAAATTTCCCATTAAAAAATATTTAGGTGGCGACTATGTATCTGGCAAAGCAGTCCATGTTTGGCACTTCTTTCAAAAAATCTGTTTTCAAAACGATTTGCCGGATTTGGACTCTTTGGTTCGAGATTTAGAACCGTGACATTTGAGTCCTTCGAACTGTAGTAACCCAATATCGAACCAGAACGGGGGGGGGGGGGACTCGCACTCCTCTTCCCCGGGATGCGTTCGGGGGACGTCTACACATACAGACTGTCACAGCTCATTGGACATTGTTCATTTACTGTATTGGCTTCCGCCATGCCCCTGTACTCTGTATTACTATTCTACTGTTAAGCAGGCCTTCGGTAATCTCAGATTATTAGCTGGTTACGGTACTAAACCCATAAGGGCGGGTTTGGGTCGTGACATATAGTATGTGCAGTGGGTTAAAGATAAATTCATTCATGAACAGTAAATCATTCGAAATGAAATAGAAAGAGAATAAGGAACTTACAGAATGGAGCCGAAGAAATAGACGCCGGAATGGAGTTCACTGAAGTTAGATGGTGATAATGGCTAGAACCAGGTTAGCCGAAGGTGATGAACGGACAAGTTACAGAAAGCTTCAAGACACAGCAATGTCGATTTGAGAAGAAGATTGTAGAGAGAGAAAATCTGAGGAAGAGAGAGATTGTATTTGCAAAAGTGAAGAGACGGAGAGAGGAGGAATAAGTTTTGTTAAAAAACGAAAAAAAAACATGATGAAATTACCTTGGACGAGGTGCTTGTCAAGCAGCATAACAGCTTTGATGTGACTTGATGGCACGTGACAGGTACGAACCAATAAGAAGGGGACACGCGGAAGAAATAATTGGGGCAATGGAGCGTGACAGCTCATGAGCAATAAAGATTATTGGAATTCTTGAACTAGTGGGGTAATGACCTCGACTAGGGAAGCGATCTCGGTTGAGAAGTGCGATCTCGGTTGAGATGATGATCTCGGTTGAGATGTTGAAAAAACTTGGTTCTTGGTTCTTGATTCTTGATTCTTGATAAAAGGGGCATCTGAGTCCTCGTTACCTAAAGTCGACGAGTAATGATCTCAGTCGGAGAAGTACATTTATAGGTTCCATCACCTCAGGTTGCCAAGGTAATGAAACCTAGGAGGCAACTATGGAGAGGTATTTTGCAAATGACGCCACGTAGCTGAAGTGTCTCCGAGATGTTGGCCAACGTGCCAAGTGGGCAAGTCACGTTGTCGAGGTAGTTGCAGTATTGTCGAGATTCGGTGCGGTAATGCCAAAATCCTGAGATATTTGGATAAGAGACAAGAGTCCTAGGTAAGAGGAGAATCTTAGTCTGAATAAGGATAAGGCTTTTAAAGAGTTTATCCCTATCTAGCTGAGAGTCCGAGATGATCATTGAGCTTAAGTCCTACGGAGTGAGACTTCTAGAGGACTAGGTCATTGCTAGTTATAAAAGTGAGGCACTCTTGTGGGTCTAACTTGTGCATTGAGTACTTGTGTAAGATCTTTGAGAGATTGTTTGACTGACTTGATCATCGAAGTGCCCCCGGGTGGACGAACCACCGCGGTATTCTCATTTTCTTATTGGCAGGTGATTGGCTTAATATATTTTGTCGTGTACTCTCCAGCTAAGTTCCTCGTTTGGTTGTATGGTTAGAAATCAACACCCACACATGAAAAAGTTAAGGTGAAAAATAAATCATTGTCTATTAATCTTAATTAGATTGGCACAAACAAAATAGAATAATAATTTATCTCCTAATTTTATTCTTTTAATTCAACCTTTAATGATGTGGAACTAGGAAAGTTAAAGATGAGAGGGAGAGGGCTGTAAAACCGCTTTATATAAGTGTGCCACGTTATTGAAGATAAAATTAGATAAACAAAATTAAAGAAATATAACACCATTTTATAAAATAAGTCAATCATGAGCAAACACTAAAATAAGAAAAGAAATCTGCCCCAAAATAAATATTAAGCAATGTGCCAACTTAAAACCCCAAGTAGAAGCAAAAGAATAAAAAGCACCCAAACCCAACAAATCAAAACCACTGACACTAGCACAACAATAAAACAACCAGCCAAGCAAGGTAGCAGAGCAACACTATAAGACAGCCCAAGTCACAAAAACAACAGAGCACTAACGAACAATAACCGCACGCAAAATTCAAGGGGGCTTACCAGTATTTTTTAAAGGGGAGATTTTGGTTCAATTTTTAATTGTGGAATAGGAGGTAAGACTTAGGTCTTTACAAAGGGTGTGCGTGAAGGTATTAATTTAATAATTAATCATTAATTTTCATTTATAAAAGAAAAAATTAAAATAAAAAACCACCACACATAAAAAGGTAAAGAATATCAATGTATCATAAGAATGCGATGAGCGAATATATATATACGCTAGTGAATTATTCGTGCCTAAAGACTCTCATATTATTTTTTAATCCACAAAAGCAATCCTATAATTAAATGGTGAAATTTAATTTCGTACCAAAAAAAAAAATTCCTACCACTCATGTGGGTTGTGAAATTAATGTGAAAATCATCAATTATATCAACGAAAACCAACTTCAGAATAGAAAGGGATCTTTACTAGAAAATGAATTATCGTCTCTTACTATCCACACTCTATGGAAGATGTCTTGTTAATTTTTTCATTTTAAGGGTTTTTTGTTTAAGGTTCCTAGTAATAATCTTTTAGAAGGACAAAAAAATTATTATTATTTTTTTTAATATTATTTCGATCCTCCAAAACATATGGTGACAAAATTTTGTAACTTTTTTTGACTCAAAAATTTAAAAATTCTATAACTTTTGATCTAGTTTTCTATTCTTTATAAAATTTGTATTTTCGAAATCTTTTCATCAAGATCCATTATGAATACAATTCTTTTTTTCTTTTTTTTTTTTAACCTGGCGAAATTTCATTGACCTAAGATAGGTTAGTGACATTTTTATAAATCTGGTTTGAAAGATTTTGTCAATAAAATTTTTAAAATATAAATTTTACAAAAAATGGAGATGTAATAAAAAAAAGTTATTAAATTTTAATATTTTGAAATTACTTAAAAATGTAAAAGGTGAGATAAAGAAACCTAAGCTACTAAAATAATAATACTGAGGGATTTTAACTAGGAAGAAAAATAATCTTGGATCCGGTGTCATTGTTGTGCAGTCCGTGGGACTCATTTTGGATCCTATTTTAATGATCTGAACTATTCAAATTTAGAAAATATCGAGAACAATATTATTGTAAGAAATCAAATTGATCGGATATCAATAATATTTTCATCAAATAGCATTTGTATTCAGTTTGATACAGACATATTCATTTTTTTTATAAAGATGCGATTTGATGAATAGGTTATTGTTATCACATTAACTTTATTTTTTTACAGATATATTATTGTCGATATTTTTTTAAAATTTAACAGTTCAGATTATCAAAATATAATTCAAAATGAATCACACAGGTCGCACAACAATCACTGCTGTACTTCATGCACAACAGTGATATTACATCCAATTATATTGGACATTTCCTATTACCCAAACTATGTAGAAAATGTATTGCTAATTTTCTCCACCCAAGTCTGAACCAAATTTGAAATTATATTATCGAAGCTTTAAAATTTTTCAAATAAAATTGTCGACCCTGCTCAAATTACACACATATCTATGAGAAGGCGAGACCTATCCATGGGCTAAACTTAAAAGTTCTAAAAATGTGGGCCTATGGGCCGAACTCCATCAGCCTTTATCAGGATGAGAAACCCTAATCGCCAAAACCCTTTATTTAAACGTTGTTTGCTGTTCAATGCTTTTTGCCAATCTCGATCTTCTTGAAAGCGATGATTTCCTTTCACCTTCTGGATTCATAGGTTTGTAGATCTCTTGATTTCAGTTTTTATATTCGCCTACTGCTTAATGTGTTCGATTATATTCATAATCTGTTCTTTTTTGACGATTCGATTAGATTATGACACTCACAATTAGCTTTTAAATGTACAATATATTTTTGATTGTTTGCATTTGTTTACTCTCTCCTTGTGTTGCAATTTAGAATGCACAAGGAGATATAAACAGACGCAGAAAGTGAGAAGGTTGGCTTACCAGCCCATTGCATATCTTTCTTTTATTGCCTTGGCGTCAAATGGACCTACCGATATTCAAATCTCCGTTCTTTTTTTATTTTATTTAAATGATTGTTTGTGTATTTGCTTGTTTTCTAAGCATTTATTTACACAGTAGAATCATATAGTCATAATTTGTTTGAAAAAAATGGCAATTGATGATTGTTGTCTTATCCTACACACTGATTAATCGTGTTGATTTCAACTCCGCTTATTGTCTGATGCCACTACTTGAATTCAATATCTATATATATATTTAGTAATTGTTTACTTAAATTTTATTTTTCTGATGTTGATTTTTGTTTATGGTATTTCTCTTATTAAATCTTGTTTTTTTTTTGGTTGATGCTATATTTTGGTGTTTGAAGTTTGTGTTCAAATGGGTAATTGGGTGGTCTTATGTTGGAGTGCTTTTTATTTTCTTGTTTTATTTGTCTTTTAATTACTTCTGGTTTTCATGTGGGCTCAAGAATAGTAGTGTTCTTAGCTCCTTCTTTTTCATCAAATTTGTAGGAATAAAATTTGGTTAAAAGCTTGATTTGATGTGGAGCAATGTTTTAAAAACCGGACCGGTGAGTGAACCGGAAAAGGGGTCGGGTGGACGGGTCACCGGTTCAACCGGAATCAAACCGGAATCGAACCGGAATCGAACCGTGACGTAATAAATATATTAAAATTATATTTAAATAAAAATATAAGTAATAAAATTATAAATTAAAAATATTAAATTATCTTAAATATTTGTCCTAATATTTTTTTTACTGAAAAATATAATAATACATTTTAAAATATTATTAATTTCAATTTTGGAAGATGAAATCAAATATTTAATATTCCCTCCATATGGTTTTAATTCAAATAATTTGATTGAAAGGAGAGCAAAAATTTTGGAGGGATATCAAAATTTCAATATTCCCTCCAATACATTTGATTGAATCCCACATGGATTTTTTGAGTTTTTTTGAAAGAGTTTTTTTCTTATAAATAGGTGAAGACTTTCACAATAATTTCATCAAGCTCTTAATGGGATTCCTCACAAGAGGAGACCCTTGAAAAAGAGTTTCAAATTAAAATTTTCTTATATTCTTATATTTTATATATATATATATATATATAAAATAAGAAAGAAAGAAAGAAAGAAAGAAAATAAAAAAACAAAGAAAAAAAAAAAAAAAAAATTCGCACCGGTCCGGTTTGATCAACCCGGTGCCGGGTCAACCGGTTCACCGGTTTAACCGGTGGGTTCACCGGTTTTGCATAAATAGGCCGATTTTTGCTGATGGCCGGTTTTGGTGGGCAGACCGGACCGGAGCCCCCTCCGGTCACCGGTTCAACCGGTTGAACCGGCCGGTCCGGTCCGGGTTTTAAAACCTTGATGTGGAGTACTCTAATTTGTTTTTTCTTGAAAATTTCTAAATATATCCTAAAATCATGTTTTAATCATTTTTTATGAAAGAAAATATCTTCAATCTTTACTCTTTTTAAAATTTCGTCAAATTTTAGTAAAAATATAATTGTTGAGAATTTGGTGAATAGTTTGGTTCATCTTTGATTTGATGAAAAATTGCCCATATTTGACAAAATGGTTGGAGCATATTTTGGAAATGCTCTAAGAGCATCTCCCATGCTTTTTTTTTTTTGTCTTCATAAAATTTTAAATTTTGATGAAATAGTGTTAAAAAATCATCTCTAATCTTTTCATCAAATGTTTATCAAATTAAGAGAATTTTTCATTGAATTGAGATTTCATTAAGTCCAAATTTGATGAAAATCTAAAAGGATATAGCATTGAAGATGAATTTTATTTATCAAATTTGATGAATAGAAAAATCTGTGTTGAGAAGGGAATTTTGAAATGATTTTTATGAAAATTTGATGAAAGAATAATACATGTCAAATCAAATCTTTTACTCCAATATGTAATCAAATTAGATAAAAATGGTAGTCAGGGTTAGAGATGCTCTAATATGAAAAATGAAAAATGAAAAGTTTGAATTATTTTATGAACTTTGATGAATGATGTATTCTTTTAAATGCTATTAACAATTGTTACGATAAGTTGTTAACATTCTACACCTGTAAGCGTGTTTCAAGTAGTTGTTTGGTCTTTGGTTTACACCTAAACCAAATGAAACCAAAACAATGCTCATCGCAAGTTGTAGGATGGGAAGGCATGTGATGTAATTAATCTTATCCTACACACTGAATTTTATGTAGACTACAAACTCTGCTTATTATCTGATGTCATCCCTTCTCCTGTACAATGTGTTATATCTAGACTGAATGGGTTGTTGTTTTTCTTAATCTTTTTGGGTGTTAATTTCTTTATTTTAAAGAATTATGATGGCGGAATAGTTTTTGCATTATTTATTGGGAAAATAACCAATAAGTTAGGATAAAAAAATAAATATCAATTTGATGTAAAAATTTATGAGTTTAATGTATCAAAGTTTTCTATACTTTAAGAGGAATGTTAGGAATTAAGAAAAAAATATCATAAAAATTTATCTACCCTTCGATTACAAATATAGTAAAACACCGCACATTAATCAAAAGATAAAAAAATTTCATGAAACATTTCATGATTTTTAATATTATTCTTTCTTGTAAGAGTAATGCTATGATTATAAGAAAAAAAAAATATCATGAAAGATTCTCTACCCTTAGATTACAAATATAATAAAACACTACACACTAATCAAATGTAAAATTTTCATGAAACATTTCATGATATTTTTTTTTTATGATCTTAATATTCTTTTTGTAAGAGTAATGCTAGGATCATGGAAAAAAATATCCTGAAGATGATCCTGAAAGATTCTCCAAACTTGGATCACAAATACAATAAAACATCATACTGATCAAATGATGAAAAAATTTTATGAAACATTTCATGATATTTTTTTATGATCCCTAGTATTTATTGTTTCTGTGAGAGTAATGCTAGGATCATGAAAAAAAAAATCATGAAAATAATTATGAAAGATTGTCTACCATTGGATTACAAATACAATAAAACACAATAAACTAATCAAAGGATGAAATTTTTTTATAAAATGTTTGATGATATATATATATATATATATATTTTTAATGATTTGTAATATTATTCTTATAAATATAATAAAATATCACGTACTAATTAAAAGATAAAAAAATTTCAGAAGCATTTCTAAAATAATTTTTTTCTTCAATTTATTCAATGATGAGAAGAAAAAGCAGACGGGCGGTCAGAACCTGATGCCGTGTTGAATGTCTGCAAATTTTCACTTATGGAATGCCTCTGAGATCCTGGACTATGCTGTATTTTAGGTGCAAGTTCGTAGGTTTAACCTTCCACATTGTTTTGAACACTTTCTGTTTGTGTTTGATATTGATTTTGTGACATACCATATTGCTATTATAGTATCCTTGCATTGTTTGACTTTAAGCTTAAGGTTTTTTTTAGTATACTTTTTAATATGCTGGCTGCTATGATGAAGTTGCTAAAATTATGTCTGGACATATGAGTTGTCTGTGATTACTATTATGCTTCTTCTGAGCAAAATGACTATGAAAACCAAAGTAAAATCATGACTTATGTGTTATCATTATTATGTATAATTGAATTTCTCATCTTGCTTTAAAATGTAATATAGATTTGTTTCCTGTTTAGAAACTAGATTAAGAAAATGAAGTATTGCAAAACTGGAATTGGACTTAATTATTTGGATTCTATGATTTGGATGATGCATAACTGTGCGAATTGTTTTCCCTGTTTTAGAAACTGTGCCAAATTAAATATGTGATTTTATTATGTCTGTAATCTATTCTCCAATGTCTAAGCGACCAATCAAAGTGGTGGCCTGTGGTGGTTGTCTGAGGCAGTTGCCAGCAGTGGTGGCTGATGGCAGTGATGCGTGGTGGGTGGTAGTAGGGTATGGAGTAAGGAATGAAAACTTAATTTTGAATATTATCTTATCTAATCAACTTCAAAACATTATATTTTGACCCCTCAATTATCAAAATTACTTCACTTTCATCTTATATAGGATGAGAGTTTTTGTACAAATTTTAATAGTTGAGTGAATATATGATTTTAAAATATAAGAAGTTACAATAATATTCAAATGATAGTAAATAAGTAAACTCCAAAAGTTCTAAATTAAACTAAAATAACATACCATAAAAGAAAGCATACCTAATTGGTTTAGAAGGAAACATCCAAAATTAAATGAAGCAACATTTTTCAAAATGGAATTTTTGAATAATTTTTTCAACTAAGAATATATAAAAAATAAAAAATTAAATTCTACTATTTATTGGAAGCACGACGCATAAACATGTATGCATTCTTTTCTCGTTCACAGAGCAATTTGTCTAATTATTGCGTGTCTTACAAGCCAGTCAAACTCGTTTCAGTCTCTAAGCCCACCCCAACTCTCTCTTTCTCAAACGGAAAAATCTTACCATCCCAATGTATTGGAATTTGTCAATTTTTTACTTTTTATTTTTTGTTTTTTTTTCTTCTACCACTTGAAATGTGTTTGTGGGGACTATGGTTGTGGGGAAACTCACACCAATATTTCTTTTTTCAAACCGAAACAATGATAAATGATAAATGAGTTCGAGAGTAGAAACGATAAATGACTCTAACAACCACAATTCTCACAAACACATGTCGAGTGGTAGGAGGAAAAAAAAAATAAAAATAAAAATAAAAAGTAAAAAGTTGACAAATTTCAATACATTGGGGTGGTGGGATTTTTTCGTTTGAGAGAGAGAGTTGGGGTGGGCTTAAGGACTGAACCGAGTTTGACTGGTTTGTAGAACACGTAATAATTAGACATAGCTCTGTGAACGAAGAGATAATGTATACATGGTTATGCACTGTGCTTCCAATAAATAGTGGAATTTAATTTTTTAAAAATTAATTTTTTATTTTTTATATATTCTTATTTGGAAAAATTATTCAAAAATTCTATTTTAGAAAATGTTGATGTTTCCTTGTAAACGAATTAGGTATGTTTTGTTTTATGGTATGTTGTTTTAGTTTAATTTAAAAGTTTTGGAGTTTATTTATTTACTATCATTTGAATATTATTGTAACTTCTTATATTTTAAAATCATACATAAAGACCCTCAACTATTAAAATTTGTACAAAAGCTCTCATTATATAGGATGAAAGTGAAGTAATTTTGATAATTGAGGGGGCAAAATATAATGTTTTGAAGTTGATCAGATAAGATAATATTCAGAATTAATTAGTGGGGTTAAAGTGGAATTAACTCAAAAAATTATGATCATTATGATATTATTCAACTTTTAATTGCATGGCCAATGCATCGCTGGCTGCAATTAAGGTGATCCTGCTATTACACATTGGCAATTCTATTCTCATCAATTAATGACTGCAAGGCAAGGCATTAGTATATTCAAAATTTACCATATAATATTTTTGTATAATTTAATTATAGAATTAAACATAATTTATTATATGAAATGGAATCTATACATGTAGCTCATATCTCATGTAAAAAAGTTATATCTAATTATGATCGAATTTTATGTATTAAATTTTTTTTTTATCATATATTATTCAGAGCTCACGTTGGTTTTTAAACAGAAATTTAAAAATTTGACTAACAATTTTTTTTTTCA
Source organism: Camellia granthamiana (assembly GCA_036172215.1). NCBI lineage: Eukaryota > Viridiplantae > Streptophyta > Magnoliopsida > Ericales > Theaceae > Camellia > Camellia granthamiana. The sequence goes on from CM069910.1 coordinate 113,591,530, forward strand.
AATAATTTTTTTTTCAAATAATTTTTTTTTTCCATGAATATTTTTTTTCAACTAATACTAACCGATGGATCAATTGGTAATGCTACTTTAAACCTTAGGGAGAGGATTGTAATTTTTAAAATGTGAGGGGTGTCAATGTAATTTACCCAGTGAGAAAAATTAGTATTTAAAAAAATTAAATTACTGGAGGGAGCAATCTATAATGAAACTTTAAACCTTAGGGAGGGAGATGTAATTTTCAAAAGGTAAGGGTGGAATTGTAATAAACATAAGCTTCAGGGGGTGTCAATATAATTTACCCTTTTTATATTGCACTTCTGATCTTATTTTGAAGTTCTTTTGTTATATATATATATATATATATGATTGCATGTCTGATCTCAGGTGTTTAGTCATCATTAAAGAGTACACTGATTATTGAGTAGGCATGTGTTGTGTTTTGTTTGTGAACATTGATTTCAGGTAATGCTTGTACTGTGTTTTCTCTCTGATTTTTGAGTATGCTTGATTATGGGCCTTCCTGCAATTTACTATGAATATATCTTAAAATTGGGTTAATTACACAAAGACCCTATCGCTTTACCTTATCACTAAACTTGTACTATACAAATTGACCCTTACATTTATAACCTTGTATATAAAAGTACAAATAAATACATCCTTTTTAAGAGCGGTCTAGAGAGGTAAAAATGATACATTTTGATAGTTAAATTGAAAAGGTTAAAATGTACGAGTTTATAGATGAATGGATTAAAGTGATATTTGTTAAAGGTTTAGTCTTAATGGGAAGTTATCGGTTCAACTCTTTCTAAGGAAAAATTAAATTAGGAAGCAAACACTTAATGCTTTGCAAGGGGGAGGCTAACTTTCATAAATGCTAATTTAATTTAACAACTAATAATCAATTTTTGCCAATAAAAAAGAAGTTAAGGGATAGTCGGTATAATTAACCCTAAAAAATATGGTTTTAAGGATGTTGTATGTTTAGTGAGGTGCAGCATTCACCATTTAAAGAGTGTACTTTGTTTTAGGATTTATTTTCAAAAGGATTGTTGAATCAAAGTTTTTATTTATTTTTAACTACATTGTTGATCGAAGTATGAAAGGGAGGGACTGTTGAATCAGAGTTTGAAATGGATGAAGAAATTGAACTTGTAGACTTGCCTTATTGTCAAAGCCCACTTCTGTGGTGTTAGATCATCAATAGAAGTTGAGTGCTTACATTTTTCTATACATTTTTGGAAGACAATATTTACAGCAGCATTTCAAGATACATGTAATGTTAACCCCAAATCGCTTGTGTATGGATGTAAATGACTGTATATGTTGTGATTAAACTGAGTTTTTCTTTTGTAAGTTTGTGTTATATGAACGAAAAGTATTATGTGAACAAGAAGGTATGTGTTATTTTACGCTAATTAGGGTTCTTTTGTTTTTAAAATGTATGTAAAATAGAATTTCAAGACTAATATAAGGTTTTTTTTTTTTTTTAAAAAAAAAAAATTCAAGATAGTGTCTTTTTTGTTACTATTTGAGTTAATCTAGTTATATATATATAAAATAGCTTTTATAAATTAAATTAAAATCAAATATTCTTATGAATAATTTTATTCAACAGAGATTAGTTTCATTAAATTTAATTTATGATTTTCTTTTTAAAAAAATTGCATACACCTTGATATTTTTAGTTAATGGTAAACTTTTTTAACATGACACGGACAAAAAATGGCACGACACAATAATATGAAGTTAGTTTTGAGATAACTCTAAGAAAATGAAATGACACATGACGCCTATCCTTACATATGACTAACAAATTATCGATAAAAAAATGACTAATAGTTATGTAAAATATTAAGCGATGTTAGTGTATTTACACCAAAAGTTTGGGATTAATTGTATTTTTTCAAACATCAAGAGAGGTGAGTGTAATTTAAAATAAATTTTTTTTTATATTTTTTATGGGGGATATATGCAAAAAAGACTTTATAAAATAAACAGTTTAGGCTATCATGAAATGGCACCTGTGGTAAGCCTTAAAGACGTAAATAAAACCATCCAATCTACATTATGGATTGGAAAAAAATCCATTTCCAAATTGAATACCCTAAAAAAAAAAGGCCACAGTCTGTTTGCAAAATATAAGAGCTACAAAGTCAATGTTGCTTCAAAAAAAACAAACAACGAATGTATAATGAGATTACTTATTGTGGGGATATATTTTCTAAGTACCAATACGTAGCAAGGTGACGCTGACGTGTCAGCCGAGGTGCCACGTGTCCTGCTCATGACGCCGAGATGATCTCGGCGAGGCCGAGGTTACCTTCGAAGATATCGGAATTCGAGATAAGCGGATAAGGGACAAGAGTCCTAGAATGAAGAAAGACTTCAAGATGGATTAGGATAATACTCTTAGGAAGTCTATCCTTATCTCTTGAAGAGTCCAAAGTAAGCATTGAATGGGAGTCCATAGAAGTCAGGCTTCTATCGGGACTAGGATTGAGTTAACTATAAAAGAGAGGCACCCCCGTGGGTTTAAGGTACGCAATTTATATTCTGAACAGTGAGTTTGCACTATTGATTATCTTTGAGAGATATACTGACTTGATCGTCGGAGTGCCCCCGAGTGGACGAACCACCACCGGAGACTCTTCTTTCTGTTACAGGTTAGCTAGGTGTCATCTATTCTGCCAGTTCTCTCCAGCTGATCACTGAGTTGGCGGTGTGGTCAGAAAATCACTCACACACTTATATATAATGATATTTAATATTTTTACTTAAACAACTAATGGGTCAATTGATCCGTTTATTTTTTAGACCACAATTGTGATAATCCTGTCCCATGTTATGTTAATTAATCTTAATTATGATTGTGACTATGTGCTTAACATGATTTTGAATGCTATTTATATGATTATACGTGTTTTTGAATTTCTATCCGTTTACTGTAGGAAAATCTGTTTGATTATTTGCTATAAAAAAATTTAATTGAAGGCCGTAGAGACGTCAAAAAGCAAAATTGACTGTGTTTTTATGAATAGCAAGATTTTTAGAGCCTACGGCGAAATTTAATTAGAAATCGATTTGGATCAAAATAATTAGATCAAACTGATTAATTAAGCACAAATACTTAGCTATAGTCAAATTGATTAAGGCAAGCATATATAAAGAGCTAATTACACTTATACTCACCATTTGTGAGCTCAAAAATTTTGGATATACACTCTAGAGAGAGAGAGGGGGGGCCAGTTCTAGTGAGAGAGGAAGAGGAAAAATTGTAAAATTGTCTCAAACCTTGAGGATTTTGAAGGCTAGGCTCAAGAACTAGCTAGAAATTAGGAGATTGGAGCTCCTAAGTGAGTAATTGAACTCAACTTCATGAACTTAAATTCATAATTGAGTGAATTCACGCAAAATATGTAATCAATAGCAAGAATTGAGTTGATTATGATGAATTTGGAGTCAATATGACCATGCATGTAGAGAATTGCCATGAAATTGCATAATCAAGCATATAACAAGTTAAATATGAGAAATTGAGTGCTAAATCATACATGCAAGCGTGGTTTTGTTAAGCTCCATGAGTATGAACATCATTTGTACCATTTGAAATGGAATTTGAGTCAATAAATTACATGCATGCATAATTCATGAAGATATGTAACTTGATTTCATGAGCTTTGAAGAATTTGAAATGGTCTTGAAAATTTGGGAAATGAACCATGATTTTTGGTCAATCGAATTCGAAATACCCATGTTTTCATGCTAGGCAATGTTTTCCCATGCTTTGGTATCAAATTGCAAGTTTTGGAGCCTTTGGGGTTGAGTTTGAGCTTTAAACAGAGTTCTGGAAAACCCAGCATTCGACATGTCCGCTCGAGCGAAAAAAATGTCGCTCGAGCGTGGAAATCAAGCTCTTAGAAGTTTTACAAAATCTTACAAATCGCTCGAGCGCTACTAAAGTGGCGCTTGAGCGATGACCTTTTTTACTTAGTCTTCCGCTCGAGCGATCGTCAAGCGGAAAATTCACACGACCAGTACTTTTGCAGACCGCTCGAGCAACGGAAGTTACGCTTGAGTGACCACCCTTATTTTTTAATCCCCGCTCGAGCGAAAGAAGCTGCGCTCGAGTGGAGGGTTCTATTTCAGAAATTTTGAAAAGACGTTTTATGTTTCGTTTTCCGTTCTTTTTCACTTCTAAGCACTCTTAGGCATGCATAGAGTACACTAAATGAATTAAAGAGCATGGAAGAAGACTAAAAACATTAAGCAAATTAAAGAACGGAATGAATTGTATTATGACCCAATGTGTTATGAATTATATAGAGTCAAGCACAAGGATGAATGAAGTACCAGAATACTGTGAGTAATATCTTAATAAATATATTTTTATGTATGCATTGTTTTCTAAATGTTACCTATGTGGTGAATTTCTGACTCTATGAATTTGTATTATGAATGAGTATTCTATTCGCTTGATTCGTAATAAAGTATGTGAAGTGATTGATATATGAGTATGAAATGGGCCTAAGGCCGTTTGGCATGTTTGACGAGGACACATATTGGGCCTAAGGCCGTTTGGTATATTTGATGAGAACACGGATTAGGCCCAAGGCCGTTTGGAATCCTTAACAAGATAGACTAAAGGTCATCTTATATACAAATTGGACCAAAGATTGTTTTGAATAAAGAATTGATTGGACCAAAAGTCGTTTTGAATATGAGTATGGATGTGAACACGGTCATATGCGCATAATCATGAATATAAGAATGGTGGACCTAAGGTCGTTTAGTAATATGATATGGAGGACCGGTGGTCCTTGGTACATGGATCCATTAGACCTAAAGTTGGTCTATGAATGAGTATTGGACCCGAGGTCGTTTTGTATAGATGGTCCTAAGGTCGTTTTGTTTTATATTGAGTTGGACCCAAGGTCGTTGTGTATATGGCTATGATGTATTGGACCCGGGGTCGTTTTGCTTTGTTGTGATCTACAAATCTATATGTGAATGGGAATAGTAATTCAAATGTTTAATTTATAAGTATGACTCATTGTGAACGAAACTCATTCATTAACCTCTTTACTTTGCTATTATTCACTGGACATTGGCTCATTCTGTATTTATATGTATGTAGGTGAGCAGTGGGACGTCCAACCCCAGGCTCAGTGAGTATTGAGAAACCAAGTTTTGTGAGATCAACCAAGGTCGCCTCATGCAGAGGCCTTACTTTTGTTTTACTTTTGTTTTTGTTCTCTTATGGTTAGGTATGACCAACGTTGTGTATAACCTTGGAACTTGGTACTGAAACTGTAAAATGATCCTGGATATACGTAGTACATACATAACGTAAATATTGCATGGTGGAAGTTATTTCACGTATATGAGAAAATTTTTGATTAAACCATGTATGCACAGCTCATTGGACAATTCTTGTATGTGATGCTTCCGCAGTTTGGCCCCCAATTATTAAATATGGTTTGATTTGTAACTAAGGCCGTAGGTAATCTTATGATTACTGGGCGGTTATGGCTCTAATCCATAGGGCGGATTTGGGTCATGACAACGACATATAAATTATTCATTAAAAAAATTAGGTTAATTAGATAACTATAATCACGTCAGTTTTGTTTCTCAAAAAATAGATGATTTACTTTTCAAATAATATTTGTTGTTCATTTTTTTTGCAAACCTGGTTATGGGTATCAAATTGACATAATTTTTTTCATGAATAATCTACTTGTGATATAAAAAATGAACAGTTTGAATCATTGAGATGAAATTCGTGATAAGTCCCACATGCCCAAAAAGGATATTTGTCATTTTTGTAAAATATTGGACAAAATCTATTTTACCTCATTGTAATGTGGCTTGATAGCACTTTATCTCATCTATCTTTTAAAAATAGCCACATGTCCCCCATGTGATTTTGGACTAGAATATAACCGTTAACACTGTTAACTATAGATATGAAATAACTATAATACCTTCAAACCCTATATATATATATATATTTGTTATTTTCTTTCTCTCTCATCTTTCATACACATAATTTATAATGTCTAGTATTAATTCAATTAAATCACAATTAATTATAAATTCTTAATTATTTATTGTAATTCTTAAAATTTTATTCTAATTTTAATTTAATTATATTTTAGATCACAATTAATCCTAAATTCTTAATTATTTATTGTAATTTCTAACATATTAATCTAATTTTAATTCAATTATAATTTAGATTAGAATTAATCCTAAATTCTTAATTATTTATTATAATTTCTAACATGTGAATCTAATTTTAATTTAATAACATTTTAGATCAATTCTTAATTGCTGTGTATTTTATATTATATTTAATTATATTTTAAATCAATTGTTGATTATATTTTATATTTTAGATTAATTCTTGATTATATTTTAGGGGAAATTATCAGAAAGTCCTATATACTAAACTGTTACTCTTTATGATCCTACACTAAATCTTTTGAATTGAAAAGTCCTATTTTGCACGTTTGTTAGACGAGCAAGTCCCAATTCAAATTATATGAGGTGTGACTGGACTGATTTGTCCTTTTTTATTGTTGGCAGGTACGTATATAATGGGATTCAGTGCATATTTTGTGGGATAGATCAAACGTAGCTCTCTCTCTCTCTCTACCCTCTCCCTCTCCCTCTCGGCAGCCAACCTCTCTCTCTCACCCTCACCATAACACCCATCACCAACCCACATACACCCATTGCCGAACCACACCACCCTCTCCCTCTTGGCTCTCTCTCTCTTCTTCTCGGCAGCTCATCCCACACCACTCACATACCTTCTCCTCCCACGGCAGCTCACCACCCGACCACATACAACACACCCACTTCTCTTTCTCTCTCTAGAGACCCACGGCAGCCACCTCCCACGGCAGCTCACCACCCGACCACATACAACACACCCAACACTGATATACACCCAGCAGCTTCACTCACCACCTTCATCAACCACCTATAAACCCACCTCTCTCACACACCCACTTCTTTTTCTCTCTCTAGAGACCCACGGCAGCCACCTCCCTCACGGCACCCACTCTGTTTGAAGCTGTTCATTGATGCTATAAAGAACTTCAATTCTGTCCATTGTTCACGCCGATCGCCCATTGTTCACATCGATCATCTTGTACACCGACGTGGTACACCGACCAGCCGGATTGACGATAATCTTGTGCCCATTGTTCACGTCGATCTGGGGTTTGTCGATCGAACTCGAACCATTTCTCATCACAACCCTTCATTCCACAAACCAATTCTGATTTCACTGCCTTGGGTTCATCCACCGAGTTCTCGATTACATGGGCTCGAGTCACAGAATTGAATCCTCCAGTGCAAATAGTATCCTTAATGTAAGAACCCCCCATTAGGTGCCCTGATTTTTTGCTGTCTTCAAAGGGGGGCCTCAATCACAACCTCCCTCGCCACCACCCCGACCCCAACCCAAGGCCCACCTACCTCGTCTTCAACTTCCGACCCACCATCGCCGCCTCCGCCCCGGCCTCCGCCGCCGGCACCACCGTTTCCAGTCCTCATCGGAGAGGCTTTGAAAGGGTCGTCCTCAAGACCCTCCCTACCTTTGTTTACAACTCCGTAGTTCATCCCTCTCCGCTAGAATGCTCCGTGTGCTTAGTCGAATTCGGAGACAACGATCTGTGTCGTGTTCTACCCAAGTGCAACCACTTCTTTCACATCGATTGCGTTGACATGTGGTTCTATTCTCACACCAATTGTCCGCTCTATAGAACCCCAGTTAAACCCATTGAAAATCTGGTCCCAGCAAAGAATTCGGCGGTTCGTGGTGATCCACGTTTGCTGACCCACATTCGACGCCCCACGTTTGCTGATCAACGTTTGTCTCTCTTTGATACACACACAGATTCGTTGTCGTCGGCGGTGTTGTTGTCGTGGAGATTGGTGATGCACCGTGGTGATCCACGTTTGCTAACCCACATCTGCTGACCCACGTTTCTGTTTGTTGATCTACGTTTCTATTTGATGATCCACGTTTCTATTCGATGATCCACGTTTCTATTCGATGATCCACGTTTCTGTTTGCTGACCCACATCTGCTGCCCCACGTTTCTGTTTTATGACCCACATCTGCTGACCCACGTTTCTGTTTGATGACCCACAACTGTTGACCCACGTTTCTGTTTTGTTGATCCACGTTTGCCTCTCTTTGATATATGCCTCTATTTGGTGCACCGTGAGACCACCAACATCTGTGTGAAGACACACCAAATCTATGCCGTGGGAATGATTGAAAGAATTTGAATTTTGAAGCACCACTTTTCACTCCTTAATTTTAGGGCAGCTTTCATCACATGGTTTACACTCAATGGCATTATTGTCTTTCAATGTACATGAGGACTTAGTGGTGTATAAGAAAACATTTGGGACTATTCAGACCATAAGTTCAAAAAAGAGGATTTACCAGTCAATTCCCCTATATTTTATTTTATTTTAATTAACATACTAATCTAATTTTATGTTTGGAGAAATGCGGGTGAAATTATCCTTTTGTTCTATTAATTTCATTCTAATTTTTCAAAAAAACAAAATTCACTCTAAAAAATGGTGTATAATACACCTTCCGTTTGGATATAAAAACTAACGGTAGTACTTTAGTCCAAAATCACTTGAAGACTTTTTGACTATATTTGAACGAAAAGAGGTAAAGTGCTTCAGACCCAAACTACAAGGGGACAAAATGAATTTAACCCTAAAATGTAACCTCTCAAAAAGAATTTCCACGCCTTGGTGTTATTTTATCACATTAAAAAATAAGAGACGCAGGCCATAATCCAAGGTATAGTGTACATTGTAGAAGAAGTTATATTTTATATGAAAGAAGTTATACATTTTGTGAGATGAAAGTTTCGTTGCTGTTTATTTTTTTATTATTTATTTTTTGTTTTGTTTATGAAAGTTATAATTTTGAGGTTGTGCTGTGCACTTAAAAATTATGTATAACTAAAGTAATACTTCTTGTGAGAGAAGTTATAAATTTTGTAAGAAGCAAAAGGTCATATTTTTTGTTACAAAAGTTACACAGACTTCGTTCGTTTGCATATTAGATTGAATGAGATTATAAGTACAGTAAGATTGAGCGAGGAAATTATTAGTGGGGTAATTTTAGATGAAAGATGTAAAATAAAATATGTTTGTTTATGTACTAGTGTGGTGGTATTAGTTATTTGGGATTAAATTTATGAAATTACAAAAGTATTCATTGTAACTTTGTTATTTTTGTAATGTGGAGGTAAATTTGTCTTTTCATCCTCAATCCCGTGGGATTGGTTTAGCCATCCCACCCTTCCCATGGAAAGCTAATCCCACCATGTGGGGAGATCTATAATCCCACTAGTTCCATTGCATTTTTGTCTACCAAACATGAGTTATGTAGAATTCAAAGGATTGTTAGTCCAAGATCCTCATTTATGAAGCCAAACAAACATGGCTTTAAGGCCATAAGGACATGTAGTTTTTGTTAGACAAATTTACCCTTGTGTGTATTTTGTGCTAAAAAAAATTTAAGATCTCATAAGTTGAGTTCTACAAATTAATTTTTAACAAAATTGATATCCATGAATTTTTATTTTTAAGATCTTTCAAATAAGATCAATATTGATTATGAATTTTTTTTTAAAAAAAATTAATAGAATGATTTTTCAGCTAATCAAAATATCAAAATAATATTTTTTAGAAAGTAAGTGCTTGAAACCGCATTCGGCAATTTTGAATGGATAAATCTTGAAATACTAAATGGAATAAAAAAAAAATCATCACACAGAGTACAAAGTTATGACTTATGATCATAAATTACACTCATATTTTTTAAGATTTAGAGAAAATATAGTCAATTTCACATTTTTGGCATAATTACACTAGCTTCCTTTTTATTATGATTAAAGCTACCAAAACTAATACTAGACATTGAAATAAACAAATATAAATATATATTTTTTAGTAGGAAAAAAGATGACAATATATATATATATTTATATGACTAATGAATTACTGATTAAAAAAAAATTAAATATTATGTGAATTAAAACTTTGAAGGAGGTTAATATAATTATGTTAAAAATATGAGGCTAATTATATATATATTTTCAAATCTCAATGAAGATGAGTGTGAGTGTAATTTACCTTTGAAAATTTATTTATTATATGGAAAAATTGCAATTTTATTCAATTAAATAGAGAAATTATTAACAAATAAATAATATTATATTATTTTAAATACAAAATAAATTATATAATTACATAATTATGTCAAAATTAAGAAATGAAGTAGTAATATAAGTATAACGGTTTCGGTTTAGACCCGACCCTTTTCATGATTTTAGATAGGGAATTCCATATTTTTAACTGTTGTTTATAACCTCTTACTCTTATTGCTAGGTGAGTTTAGTTGTTTGAGAGTTATTGTTGTGTTTGAAACATGTTGAGAATTCGTTTTTTAAAAGAGTTATTGTCCAGTTTTATGCTTATTTTCTAGAGTGGTCTTTGAGATCTCCCAGTATTTTTGCAGGTCTGCAGAACTTCTGAAAGTATGGTGTTATTCGCTTGAGCGGTTTGGTCTTCTGTAGTCTGTAAAACTTCTGAGAGGGGGTCATTATGCACTCGAGAAATGTTCTTCATCGCTCAAGCAGTGTCACTTTTTATGTCTGACGCTCGAGTAGTGTTTTGGTGGCTTGAGTGGTCTATACGTATATCAAATCGGGTAAAGGGATATTTTATCACTTTTTCGCTCCCCCTCTCTCTCTCTCTCTCTTTCTCTCTCTCTCTCTAAAACATTCCAAATCCTAATTTCTTTACTCTCTCTTTCTAATTCTCACCTTAAAACCTCAAATACACCCTCATCCCTTGATTTCTCCACCATAGCTCCTTGGAGAAAAATGCGGAGCTCATCGAAAGTTCATTCCAATCTTAGAGGATCTTATTTTCGATTCCATCAAAATTTTACCCTTACTCTTTTCCTCTTCTAATCTTGAGGTAGGAATTTATTCAACCTTTACTATGGTTCTTAGCCTAGTTATTTGCTCTTTGAAAATATTTAGTGATTTGGGAGTTTTGGGTTAAATCTATAGTTTTGTTTTGAAATGTAAAAGAGGGGTTTTCAAATGGGTTATTAAGAAAGGTTGTGGGGATGTATTTATGGTTGAGATATGTTGAAATGTTGGAATTACTTTACTTAATGTGATTTTGAAAGTAAATGAGTTTTTGTTCAAAAATCATTGATATTTGGTTTATGAAAGAAAAGGGAAAAAATGTTGGGTTTTGAAATGATGAAATGAATGTATTTATTGATGATGATGGTAGAGTTGGATATGTAATATCGCTCCTATTTCGAAAATGATAAGATTATATCTTTGGTTGAAAATTATCTGTTGAATATAAATATCTGTTTTAGGCTATCGGTGGAGACTAGCTTTGATTGTTATAAAAATTGCATGAAGATTAGGTAAATTGAAACTAATTATTCATACATCTTGCATCGAGCATTGTTTCATACTTATGCATTGAAAATATATAGTTTTGAGAAAAAAATTGTGAATACTTTGGTGAATTTGGTTAGAGGATGTGGTTATGGTTATTATATTGGCTTGTGTGTCCGTGGTGAAATCCAGAAACCCGCGCGGTTAGGTGCCGATCATTCTGGCTAGTACCGTTAAAATGGCTTTGGTGGTACTTGTATAGCTTATTGGTAGACACGTACCTAGAGATTCCTAGTGTTTTTCTATCTATTGCCCTATTTTCTGATATAAAAGGATTTATTTATTTATTTTTTATGAATTGATATATATAATTCGGGCATTGCATTGTTTTGAGATGAAAATGTAAAGCGTTTGACAAATGGCATGTATATGCATTCATCTTATGACTTCGTTAAGATACATTGTATTAAAGTATCTCTACTGGGCTTTAGCTCACCCAATGCGAAAAATAATTTTCAAGTACTGATGATATACCACCACCAATGACATAGCTTGGGAGGACTTAGAGCCAAGAGCTTCTTTTGTTTTCTTTTGATGTAATTATTTTTCTATAAGCCTTGGGTTTTTACTGTATTAAGTTGAACTCATTTTGTTATACCAAACATTGACTTGGAAAGATGTCGCCATTAGGGCACAGAATTACTTGATTCTCATTTTATTTCAATTCATGTAAATATGTCATATGCTATATGTAACGCCCTCAAAATAAACCCATAAATCATACATTCTTGACATGCTTAGACACAAGTGAATAAAGCATAATTACATATCATCAGAGTATTCATTACAAAATGTATTACATGTTGACAACAAAAGTAAATGCCCTACGGGCTTACAAGTTTCCAAGTCAACACTTGGTTACAAAAAGAGAGTACTAACTCTACACAAAATAAGCCCTTGGCTTGATATACATGTAATACAACAAAAACAACAAAAAAGTCCAACAGCCTCAAGCCTTCCAAGCTACGTCCTTGGAGGTGGCATAATACCTGTACCTGAAAATGATGTCCCATATAGGGTGAGCTAACGCCCAGTAGAGATATGCTCAACGTGATATGAGTAGTAACTAACACATTAGCATTTGATAAATGTTTAACTCACATAAATCAATTCATAATTTTAGACACCTCATTTTTGACCGACCTTAAGACTCAGACGTCACTGATTGAGCGCTTGGTGATATTGCATATTGTGCTCGTTCAGAAGTCTCAGAGTCTCGGCCGTGAGCCCTGCCTCCGGACTTCCGGGCTTTTCTGTGCCTTGCCTCGGTTTGGGAACCAGCCTCGGTTTTCTCTGTTTCTCTTCCCAAAGGAAGAGAGAGGTCTCGTAGACCATCTCTCAGTGGCCGTGGGCAACATTTCGTGGTCGTAGGCCATTTTTCCTATTTCGGAGCCTGATTCCCGGTTTTCGGAGCCGTCAGGCCGAGTGCCTCGGTTCGGGACCGCCTAACCGCCTCCGTTTGCTCCGGTTTTTGGCATGCATCTTATTTCCTCCCTTTCGAGGGATACTGTGGTCCGAGAGACCAACTTCGTGGTCGAACACCACTCCCGGTGCCTAACGGTCAGTTTTCGGGGCCTCGGACTGCCTGTCTCGGTCCCCGAACCTTCATTTTGCATCGGTTTTCGTTCATTTTTGGCAGGGACCTCTGTTTCATCATCAGGAAGGTCGTAGAAGGGTGGGAGGCCAGTAATTGTTCCAACAACCAGTTATATTCCATCATCGCCCCCCCGACGCCCGTTTTTCTCACTTCAAAGCCAATGTTGACCACCCTTGGGCCATTTTCTTCACCCTTAACCCTCATATTTGTGATGTACACATCTGGGAGGCCACCAATATTTGGTGGCCGGCCAACAATTCTTTTTGAACCTTTTGAACCCCTTTGAGAAGTGGGTTGTTCTCTTTCCTGGTTCACAGTTGCCAATTTTTGACCACAGGATTGTGTTGAGAACACATGGGAGGCCACCAATCTGTGGTGGCCGGCCACTAATTTGACTTGGCCCTTTTGACCCTTGGCCGGCCGGCCACCTACAACCTCAATACCTGGCCGGCCAGCTTCCTTACACCTGGCACATCACAGAAATGCATTTTGTTTCCCCCCAGATTCTGTATCCGGGGGGGCAACTTTTGGAGGGAAACTTGGAGTGATTTCCCTCCCTTTTTTTCCCCCTCTTTCTCCCTCTCTTTGGCCTATATAACCAGCACCCCAGGTCTGGTTTGAGGGTTAGAAAAAACCCCTTTGAGCCTCTTGCATTGCATCTCTCTCCCTCTACTCTTCCAAGCTCCAAACACCTTAAGTCCTACACCCCTTTCTTCATCACCACCTAGCACCACACCACCACCTCCATTCCAGCAGCTTGGAGGAGTTTTTCAGAGCTTAGGAGGCAACATTTCTTGGTCCAAAGGCTGTCAAGGGTTAGGCTACAAGGGTAAGCACATTTCTTCCCCTTTTGGCCTTATTTTTGCTCAATATATTAGCTTCCCTTGCTTGCATTTTTGGGCTCCGACCCTAACTGTAAAACACCATATTTTGAGACCCTCTTCATGTTTGTATAAGGGTATTTCCCTGTTTGAGGCCCCCATTTTGCACTTGCTTCATTGTCCCTCTTGAATGCCTATTATTTGCATAGTATTTTAGGCTTGTGTATAATCTATTTTGAAGCATGATGTAAACTGTAAAGTTTCTTATTTTGAGCCCTTCTTCAATATTGTAGAAGGGCTCATCACTGTCTAGGGCCTCCATTTGTCACTTGTCTCTTTGCCCCTCTCTTGGCCTCATTTTTGCATGATTTATTAGCCCCCTGTGCTTCTATTTTTGGACTTTGGTCCGAACTGAAAATGGCCTTATTTTGACCCCCTCTTCATGTTTCATTAAGGGTCTTTGGCTTTTTGAGGCACCCTTTGTATGCTTTGTGTTATAGCCTTCTTTTGGCCTTATTTTGCATAGTATTTTGAGCATGCTTGTGCACTAATTTGGGTCTGGCCATCAACTGTAAAATGCCATATTTTGGGCCCCTCTTCAACATTGTTGAAGAGCCCTCTTGTGTTTGAAGTCAGAAGCTGCCACTTGCTTAATTAACCCTCCTTTTGCCCATTTTTGCATGCTAGCTTAACCCCACTTGTGCTCACTGTTTGGCCATGCTTAAAACTGTAAATGTGCTTGTTTTGGGGCTGCCTTGCTTCTGTATTTACACTTCATGTTCCAATAATGCATGCTTGATATAGTTGTAGGCCATTCCATGTGCTTAATCTTGCATTTCGGGACCATTCCATGCATCGGGTGCCATGTTTGCATGTTTCGGGGCTGTTTTGCATATCATTTTGCTACTGAAATTTGCATGTTTGCATACCATATTCCATGCTTTGCCATGTCTTGTTAGAGTGGCATTTTGGTGCCTTAGGGTCGGTCCTCGGTTTGCGTGCACGTGTGCACGCATTTCGAGTTGTCTCATTTTCATCTTATGGCCTCTTATGTGAGTGTGGCTGAGGTCCACTCGTGTTGGTGTAAGTCCATTATGCATTGTGTATGCTATTTCATTTCATAGCATTGCGTATGCTAGGTCATATGTTAGCGCATTGTGTATGTCATGTTACATCGAGCATTGTGTATGCCATTTCATAGCATTGTGCATACTAGGTTGTATCTTAGTTGCATTCATGCATGTCATGCATATTGCATTGTGTTTGGGGATAGGAGTTAGCCCGAGCACGGGAAACGAGGGACGTTTCGTACTCCGAGTGACGGAACGTATCTCCATTACCCAATCACCGACATTTCGGATTATCCATAATGGAGTTAGGTCTTGTTGTGTTTTCATGTGCATTCATTCCATATTGAATTGTGCAATTCGACTCCTCGGCCATCATGCATCGAGATGCGTGATTGGTGGCACGAGGATCGAGGCATGCATACATTTGTGAAAATACATTGCCATGCCCCTTTCCTGCTCTCTGTTGCAGCAAAATCAAGAGTCAGCAGCTTTCCGGAGCTTGGCACGCATTTCAAGAATAATTGCAAAACAGAGGCTAATTGGGGCATCCCAGTGGATTTCCGCGCAAGGCAGCCCAAACATACACCATTCATCAGAGTCAAGGCAGTCCCTGGCTTGCATGCCAGTTTATTATTTTTCTTAGTTAATTTGTAAATTAATTGGGGATTTGTACATATTTTGGGACTGTATTATTTATTTGAACTGTACTATTCGGGACTGTATATTATTTTATTCGGACCCTCTGCGCGAGGGCATAATTGTAATAAGTGTGCGTGTGTGTGATGTATGTCTTCCAACCCCACGTCTTTCTTCCCTTTTATTTACCCGCTTATGATGGTTAGACTAGGGCATATTTCAATTAGCATACAGTATGATAGCATGTTTGCATTCATTCATCTGTTTTGCATGCACCAGGCTCGGCGCATCATACTAACTGCATTGTATTTCAATTTCAAGTTGAATACCTGTTAGCTGTTGCATCTCATATGCCATGTTTAGAACAGCCGAGCCTGCTATAGTTGCATTTTTGCACGTGTTGCATTAGGCATTTCTGTATAATTAGGATCATGCATGGATTTCTAATTAGCTTCTGTTTTGGCTGGGAGTACTCGGTAAGTTTTATGCTTTAGCATCCTTGCATATGTGTGAGTGACTGCCATGATAGCATGCTTACTATGAGGCTATATGCTTATGTGATATAACTGCCTGAATACCTGTGGGTGAAGGTTGGGTTGTCTGAATTGGAACAATCCATCAAATGTTTGTTTTAAGCCCACTAGATAGTGGCAAAACCATTGTTTTCTAAGCCCACCCGAGGGTGGCAAATCCACGTCTTAGCCTACCTGCGGGTAGCACCATCAAACCATTTTCAAACAAACAAACATGAAATGTTTTGTTCCAATTCAGGCGATCCAGTCTATACTTGTATGCTGTGCGCATCATATAGTAAATCTAGGCTAATAACCGGAATGAGAACGCATAATGTTTTCAAAACTTGATATCATGGTTAGTAGAGGCCGATCTTTGATCGGGCGAGCGGGGGTGCTCACGAAGTGACCTTCCCCAATCGTACCCAAGTTCCCGAGCTGAGGCAACTTTGGTGATGACGGACACGTGGCCTTAGGCAACGAGTCAGGGTTTCCTAAATTTCCCAAAATAAAATATTTAGGTGGCGACTCTGTATCTGGCAAAACAGTCCATGTTTGGCACTTCTTTCAAAAATCTTTTTTCTCAAAACGATTTGCCGGATTTGGACTCTTTGGTTCAAGATTTAGAACCGTGACAGCAAATCTAGTTCGAGCTGTAGCGAGGTCCCCCCGCGGGCTTGTTACAGTTTTTGGCGACTCTGCTGGGGATTTAGAGAACTTGACTCGAACTCATGATATCTGGTTTTGACTACACTTGTGTGTTTCTTTGCATTGCATTTGCATTGGTGCGCCTAGGACACTGTGTTTGCCCTCTGCCATTCTCGAACGATTTGCCGGAGGCTTGTCTTGTCAAGGCATGACCATAAGGCTGATCGGCTATGGGCTCTGACAGTATGGGAGCACAAACCCCGGTTTTACCGGGGCACCCTTTTTGACCATTCAACCTAGTGCATATTCGGATCCATAGTGACCATTCCAAACTATGACAGGTTGCTTACCCGTTTATAGGTTGTTTGAAACCGCTGTGTGCGTAGTGAAACCCTAGCTCCTGACAAAATAGGACAGGGAAACCCTACCCCAACATAGGGGTGTTTTGGCTCTCACTTATCTGTTATGTGCTTGTTAGAGTGCGTCTCTACAGGGATGCATGTATCAGTTTATGAGTTTGGGCATCAGGCCTGCGGGCATCAGCGTTAGTGTTTTGGGGAATCAGTTTTACCTGAGGGTATCAGTTTACAGGCAGAATTTTGGGCAGAATTCAGTAGAGAGCACACTCATTCAGCTTTGCTCATATTGGCTATGGTGAAATCAGGCTGAGATGCTGTCGGTTTTTTCTTTTGCTAGGTAGTCTCGGAACTATAGCTTCAGAAGGCTCAAATATCCCCCAGGTACACCGAACTTGTGTTGATAGACTTTGTCGGGTCAGAGATTCAGTTCAAGGGCAATCAGTGTTCCTTTGCCAGAGGCAGGGTAAAAGGGCCAGTCAGGCACAGATCACCAGTTCAGCAGTTACCAGATCAGTGGCCCTTATCCACCCCACCAGTGAACAGTCAGGCTGAGGTCTCAGTTTCTACTGCAGGGATAGATACCAGTCAGTCAGATGGATCAGCAGAACACGTCAGGGATGGAGGCAATGATGCGCCAGATGCAAGAAAGTATGAAACTCATGCAGCAAGATGCTGTCCGCCAATTTGAATTTGCCAAACAGCAGGCTGCGGTCATGGCCCAACAGGCAGAGCTAATCACCAGATTGTAACAGCAGAACGAAGCATCTGTTTCGCATCAAGCTCCACCACCACCAGGGGTTCAGACACCCGGGGAAACACCCAATGTCCAGGAAGGTACAGACATTCCGATAGGGCCGGCTCCGCCCCAAACTTTACCCCAACTGTCCAAAACACCTACCAATCTACCAGACTCTCCCCTCGAGTTCGAGGTCGACCCTACAGCATTGAAGTTGAGCAAGCTTGAAAAGTTGTTCAAGAAATCCCAGGGGGTAAAGTCTATCCCGGACATTGAGGACGGGTACGCTGACGCAGCTGTAACACTGCCGGACAGGTTCAAGATGCCTCACATCGACCGTTTTGATGGGTCAGGAGATCCTATGGTCCACTTGAGTTTGTTTTCAGATGTTTTGCGCCCGATGGGCTTGACAAGATTACAGAAGCTCTCCCTTTTTGGCAGGACCCTGTCAGGTATTGTGGCCATCTGGTACGCCAAATTGGAGGATTCAGTGAAACGAAGCTGGGAGGAGATGGCCGAGGCCTTCGTCGCGCAATACTCCTATAACACTCAGATCGAGATCACAACCCGTGATCTTGAGACAACAAGGCAAGAGCCCGATGAGAGTTTCTCGGATTTTGTGATGCGGTGGAGGGCGAAGGCCTCAATGATGACTCTAAGGCCTACTGATAAGGACCAAATTCAGATGATTGTGCGCAACCTCCAGCCTAAGCTGATGCAAAAGATGATCGTGCTCCCCTTCCCCACCTTTTCAGATTTGCATGAGATGGGGATACAAATTGAGGATGCTATGAAACATGGCTTGATTGACAGTGACAGGGAGCAACCCAGGAGGACCATCAACCGTAACGCAAATGCAGGTGTAAGTAGTGCTGAAAATGCCAGAGCTTCAGACGTGGGCATGGTTACCACCACCACACAAAGAACAGCCACCTCATTCACCGGTGCGTCCGGAGCTAGCTCGCAAATAGCCAAAAACCCACTCAGAGCCAAAGGGTGTTTACTCCACTATACATGCCCCTATCCAAAGCTCTGGGGGTTTTGATCAAGAAAGGGCATCTGAAGCCCCTGGAGCCGCAGCCACTACCAAAGAACCTCCCTCTCTCACACAACCCAGCTGACTACTGTGCCTTCCATCAGCGAACTGGCCATGACACTGACATGTGCTTTCGTTTTCGCCACGAAATACAAGATCTGATCGACAACAGAGTCATCCCCGCACCGGGTCCTACAAAGTCTATCGGCACTTGATCAGTGAACTTGGGGGATAATGTTATGTGATCGGGGGATGAACCACCTGCAGGCGGCGCTCGGTTAACTCCAGACGTGGGAATGGCACGCACTGTTCTGAGCAATGTGCAAATACCAGTTTTTGTGCTTTCTGACTTGGGTATTGGGTCAGTTTTGTTGTTTTGTTTTGAGTCTGTCTTTTTGTTTTGAGTCAGTCTCTTTTGTTTTGGGTCTGTCTTGTTGTATCGAGTCAATCCTGTTGTATAGGAGTCGAGTGATTCCGGGGGGTGTTACCTCGGGCGTCACCATTTTGTTTTGGGTTTGCCTTTTTGTTTTGTTTTGAGTCTGTTTCTACCAGGGAGCCAGTTGTGCCAGCATATTTTGAATGAAACAGCAGTGATTTTCACGCTCTCACGTTCGCTTCTGCCTTGTACCAGTTGTGCCGGAAGTTCTGAATAAGACGACAGTATTTGACTAAGAACTCTGTCTTTTCTGTGCCTTGAAGTCATTGTAACGACCTAAGTTTTTCAAAACTTTTTGAACACTGTGGTGAAAACGAAGAGGGAGGAATTCCTCGGGATTTGCAAAACTTTGATCAAACTGAGAGAAAGAGAGGAGTGCTAAGCCCTTAAATGAATGAAATCATGCTTGTTAGCGTGAGTACTGAGAAGGACCCTGGCTTGATCCAGACTGGTTTCACACCATCTTCAGCGCGAGCGATTTGTCGCTTTCTTAAAAATTTTCAAAAACAAAATGTTTTGCGCGGTCTTGCGAAGACCTGTGTGGAATCGCTCTTGAGATTGTGCAGCCTAGGATCGCTCTCAGTCTCGAGACTCAACCCCTTTGCTTCCAAACCTTGAACTTGAATTCAGAATGTTCAACGGTCAACTACAATGTGAGGCCTGTGTGGCCAGATTTGAAGCAGCCCTCGAACAAGAGGCCAGGAAAGTCGGATCAAGAAGATCAGAAGAAGCTTGCAAAGCTAGAACAGAAGTACCCTCCGAACTAGGGGCAAAGATGTCAGATGTGCTCGAAGAGTCGAAGATGAGTCCTCTTGCAAATCAACAGCCACTCTCCTTGATACGGATGGCTTCAAAACCCTACAACCATTTGGCATGGACCAAGCTACACTTTTACCCTTGAGAGGCTCGCTGGGCCGAAAACTCGGAAGGGCGACCCAGGCAAAAGTTAGAGCAAGAAAAAAAAGAACAAAAAATATATACAAAAAATACAAAAATGAAAAGAAATAAAAAAAAAAAGAGAAAAATGCAAAAAAGAAGAAGAAAAAGGAACGAAAAGAATAGAAAAAAAAAAAAAAACAAAACAAAAGAAAGAGAAAAATTGAGAAAAAGGAAAAAGAAGAACAAAGCTCGCAAGGTCGAAAACTCGCAACGGGCGCCTTGGCAAAAGTTAGAGCCTAAAAAGGAGAAGTTAATACCCGAGTGTACCTTAACCCCGAACTACGTAAGACTTGATTCCCATCTTTGGGATACGTAGGCAACTTCATTCTGAAGTCCAGCCATAAACTCTTCCAAATTGATTGTGTCCATGCGATGGTTCTGGTCATCTTTGTCTTCTCTGTATCTGAGGATTTGGTTGTGTTCGTCATTCTGAGGACTGACTACAATGCGCCGCGGTGCTATTCAAACAAGGGGCAACTTTCCGTTGCCATTCAATGCGCCGCGGTGCCGTTCAAACAAGGGGCAACTTTCCGTTGCCATGCAACTCTCTTTAAGCACGGGGCAGTTTTCCTTTGGATCCGAGATTGCGCATCTCAGGAGTAGGTTTCTTGCTCGTTGAGCAATGGCCGTTTGCAAAATAGTTTTTGAGAACTTTTACTGAGGTTGACTATTTTCTCAAAAATCATTCTATCTTTTCCAAAACTGGCCCCTTTTCATGGACCCAAAAAAGGAAAATTTTCAGTGCTCACAGCCTGACTTGCATGATTTTAAAGCAAAAATCGAACAAGCATGTTAATCTAACTCTCATTTTGGTCAAAATTGTTTTAGTAGAAAGCAAAAAATAAAAAATGGTCAAAATAATGAACTAGGGGCACAGTTGAGCCAGGTGTTCTGTCTTTTCCCCTTTGTCAAAATACTTGCTAGAAAGGGCACTCTACTTGCCAAGAAGGACACTCTACCTGCCAGAAGATGGCACAACTGAAGTTAACAGCAAAAGGGCAGAAAGCTCTCACATCCTCCAAGCAATGAGGTATCAAGCCAACTGCGAAGCACGAACTGGAATGGGGCAAGATATTCCACTCCATCATCTGGACAGATCTTATCACGTCTAAACTCCCCAGCAAAGCATCATCAATCGATGCTAGCTGCAGATTTGCTACACACCCAGTTGTAGCGCAACCCTTCTATGGGAGGAATTCACTAGCTGTGAGCGGAAGAAAGAGAATCTAGCAGCATGCTAGGGGGCAAGAGCCCGCAACTTCCTATTTATCCATCAACCACCCAGGGGAGGGATTGAAAAATGAGAGATTGAAGAATAGAGAGATGTGCGATGAGAGAAAAAGTGAGAAAAGGGCTTTTTTTCAGAAAAACAGAGCTTGAGGGCCGAGTGATGTGAGAATCACAAGTGAGAAAGGGTGGGAAACAATACCCGGTGAAACAGGCTCCCTGTGCACGTCTGAGTGTCGTGTCTTTTTATTTGTCTCGATTCTTGTTTTGAGTCGTCTCGAGTGTTACTCGATGTGTCTAGGTTGTGTGCCTTTTATTTCCGTGTTGAGTCGTTTTGCTGTGTCCAGTCGTAGGCTCAATACCTGGTCGAAAACTCATATCTCAATTTCAAAAATAAAATCGTTTGTGCTCCGAGTGCCGTGCCGTTCTCCACATTTGTGCAAAACATAATTTGTTCTTTCATAAAATCACAGGATTCAACCCAGGTCATGTGAGAACAATGGAACCAGGACCTATCTGAAGCTATAATGGTTCCGGACTGCAAAGCAAAAGCAAAAGAGGAAAAATGTCGGGCATCTGAGTTTGTTCCAACTTCAGTAAGCTCCGAGATCGCATTCCGTATGCACTTCGTCAGGCCTTGTCAATGCTCCGAAGTATGAGTGTGCCTCTACCTCAAGCTCAAGATCGAGTCTACTTCAAGCCAGAATGGCGATCAGAAGTGCTCTCCTCGAGTACCGTTCCCTGCCAGAGGCATCTTGGCCGTGTTTGCAATGAGTTCCTAGGAGACCAACTGCGACGGTGGAAACTAGAGTTCGGACGGCTATTGCCTAGAACGCAAAGGTTCGGGATTTCCGAGACTAAAGTCTGGTTTAAATACCCAGGGGTCTATCCTCGGCTTGAAATCTGTATGGCGGCCCCATAGATTGAGATAGCATGTGAATGCGCCTCGATTCTGGATACTGAATCAACCTAGTCTGTCACCCCGTTGGAGAATAGGGAAAGTTGTGAACATGGCCAGGACGGAAAGGTAGTAACTGCGGTTTGGAAGTACAATCAAGAAAGTGCAAGAAGAACCCACTCTTTTCAGCTCAAAATGTTTCTGCAGAATTTTCAAATCATGTCTTCGATGTGTAGCTCATCGTCAGTCGGCGTGCACGAGGTGTATCCTTTTTGGAATGAATCGTGACCCCTCCGAGAGGTAAATCGGAGGTTGCGTTTGGGAATTTGGTCTCCTTAAGGCTTGTATTTCCTTATTCGGTATTTTTGGTTCAAACGGGTGTTGTCACGCGCATTCCACTGGCATTGTTATGCTCATTCGTTGTATTGTTATGCACATCTATCTAGCATTGTTATGCTCATTCGTTGTATTGTTATGCACATCTATCTAGCATTGTTATGCCCATTCCTTGCATTGTTATGCACACTTCACCTGCATTGTTATGCACCTTTTCACTTGCAATTGTCGTCTTTTCTCCTCTCGCATGCGGTGCATTAGGACATCTTCGGTTTTGAACATTTGGACGAGTTCTGGTCTTCGTTTACCTTTTCCTCTCTTGCGTGTGATACGCTGAGAGATGATCTTTTCCTCTCTTGCATATGATATGCTGAGAGGTCTGCCTTTCTTCTCTTGCGTGTGATACGCTGAGAAATCTACCTTTTCCTCTCTTGCGTGTGATACTGTAACAACGCCCGCGAGGGACCTCGCTACAGTTCGGACTCGATTTTGTTGCGGTTCTAAATCTGAACCAAAGAGTCCAACTCTGGCAAATCGTTTTTGAAGAAAAACAGATTTTTTGAAAGAAGTGCCAAACATGGACTGCTTTGCCAGATAACAGAGTCGCCACCTAAATATTTTTAAAATGGGAAATTTAGGAAACCCTGACTCGGTGCCAAAGGCCACGTGTCCGTCATCACCAAAGTTGCCTCGGCTCGGGAACTTGGGTACGATTGGGGAAGGTCACATCGTGAGCACCCCCGCTCGCCCGGTCAAAGACCGGCCTCTACTAACCATGATATCTGTTTTTGAAAACATTGTATGCTCTTATTCCGGTTATTAGCCTAGGTTACTATGTGATGCTTGCAGCAAACAAGTATAGACTGGGCCGTCTGAATTGGAACGAAACATTTCATGTTTGTTTGTTTGAAAATGGTGTGATGGTGCTACCCGCAGGTAGGCTAAAATGCGGATTTGCCACCCTCAGGTGGGCTTAGAAAACATGATTTTGCCACTATCTAGTGGGCTTAAAACAAACAATCGATGCATTGTCCCAATTCAGATAACTCAACCTCCACCCACAGGCATTCAAGGCAGTTATATCACATAAGCAAATAGCCTCATGGCAAGCATGCTATCATGGCAACACTCACACGCATGCAAGGATGCTAAAGCATAAAACTCACCGAGTACTCCAAGCCAAAATAGAAAGCTGATTAGAAATCATGCATGATCCTAAGTATACTGAAATGCCTAATGCAACACATGCAAAATGCAACTATAGCAGGCTCGGCTATTCTAAACATGGCATATGAAATGCTACAGCTATCATGTACTCAATTTGGAATTGAAATACAAATGCAGTTTGTATGATACGCCGAGCCCGGTGCGTGCAAAACAGATGAATGATGCAAACATGCTGTCATACTGTATGCTAATTGAAATATGCCCTATATCTAACCATCGTAAGCGGGTAAATAAAAGGGAAGAAAGACGTGGGGTTGGAAGACATACATCACACTCACACACCCTTATTACAACATTGCCCTCGCGCAGAGGGTCCGAATAAATAATACAGTCCGAATAAAAGAATATACAGTCCGAATATACAGTCCGAATATTACAAAATTCTAATTAATTAACAAATTAATTGATAAAAGCTGTAAAACTGGCGTGCAAGCCAGGGACTGCCTTGCTTCTAATAGATGCCGCCGGTTGGGCTGCCTGGCGCGGAAATCCACTGAGATGCCCCGATTAGCCTCTGTTTGCAGTATTTCTCGAAATGCGCGCCGGACTCCGAAAATTTGCTGATTCTGGATTTTGCTGCAACAGAGAGCAGGAAAAGGGCACAGCAGTGTATTTCACAAATATATGCATGTCCCGATCCTCGTGCCACCAATCACGCATACCGATGCATGATGGCCGAGGAATCGGATTGCACAACTCAATATCGGATAAATGCAGATGAATGCTACAATGAAAGCCTAACCCCATCATGGGTAATCCGGAGTATCGGCGACTTGGGAATTGAGACCCGTTCCGCCACTCGGAGTGCGAAACATATCTCGTTTCCCGTGCAATATGCATGATATGCATGAAATGCAACTAACATACAATCCTAGCATGCGCAATGCTATGAAAAGGAGATGCCTCGAAATGCGTGTCCACGGGCACGCAAACCGAGGCGATGCGGAATGACATGCGAAATGTAATGGTGGGCTTATACCAACATGAAGGGGAGCCTCAGCCACACTCACATAGGATGCCGGAATGACAAGAATGAGGTGCCTCGAAATGCGTGCCCACTGGCGCGCAAACCGAGGCGATGATGAAAGATGAAAATCGGATAAAACCGAAGTGCCTCGAACCGCGTGCCCACAGGCGCGCAAACCGAGGCGATGATGAAAGATGAAAATCGGATAAAACCGAAGTGCCTCGAACCGCGTGCCTACAGGCGCGCAAACCGAGGCGATGATGAAAGATAAAAATCGGATAAAACCGAAGTGCCTCGAACTGCGTGCCCACAGGCGCGCAAACCGAGGCGATGATGAAAGATGAAAATCGGATAAAACCGAAGTGTCTCGAACTGCGTGCCCACAGGCGCGCAAACCGAGGCGATGATGAAAGATGAAAATCGGATAAAACCGAAGTGCCTCGAACTGCGTGCCCACAGGCGCGCAAACCGAGGCGATGATGAAAGATGAAATTGCACACAGAATGCCGCGATGGGCTTACACCAACATGGGAGAGCCTCAGCTCACTCACATAGGAGGCCGTCGGATAAAACAGAGGTGCCTCGAAGTGCGTGCACGCGGGCACGCAAACCGAGGCGATGCATTAAGGCATGAAATGACATGGGAAATGATATGCAAGCATAGCAATGGAATTTCAGCACCTAAATGAAGGGGGAAACAGCCCCGAAACAATTCGAAATGAATCCCGAAGCATGCAATCATCCCGAAAATGTGAAATTAAACCCCGAAATGGCCTATAGCCATGCTATTCATGCAAAATATGATCATGGAAGCAAGAAAAGTAGCAAGGCAGTCCCAAATATGGCATTTTTCAGTAACAAACATGGCCAAAATGTAAGCATAGATAGGTCAACATTAGCATGCAAGAATACGGTAAAAGAGAGGATTTACAAAGCAAGTGATATCTACAATGCTCAAACCCAAAAACACAGTTCTACAACATTAAAGAGGGGTCAAAAATATGCATATTTACAGAAGATGACATCCCCCAATTCAGTGTGTAGATATACTAAATATAGCATGCAAAATTTGGGCCAAAAGAGGGGTATAAGGAGAGGTAGTATATAGAAAATTCAAATGGAAAAAATTTCTTCTACAATACTGAAGAGGGCCAAAAAATAAGCATATATTCAGTTTATGGATGCCCCAAAATCAATATGAAAACATGCTAGAAATTCTATGCAAAATAAGCTCCAAATAGGCTATATCATGAGACATGCAATCTATACACCAAATGACCAAACCTTCTTCATGAAACATGTAAAGGGGGTCAAAATAAGACTAAAACCAGTAGGGGTCGAAGTCCCAAAAACAAACACAAACAGGTCAAAAATTGCATACAAAATATGGCACACTTGATGAAATTTGAAGGGGGTGGTATATAAAATGGCCAAATGAAGTTGAGCTCCTCTACAATGTTGTAGAGGGGCTCAAAATAAGCAAGAAAGCAGTAGGGGTCGGACCCCTAAAAACCAACACAAATAGGTCAATTCTAGCATGCAAAAATGTGACAAACTTGATGAATATTGAAGGAACTAGTATATAGAAATACCAAATGAAGTTGAGCCCTTCTACAATGTTGTAGAGGGGCTCAAAATAAGCAAGAAAGCAGTAGGGGTCGGAGCCCCAATTCTCAACCAATTAGAGTATAAAAAAGGATGAAGAAAAAGCCCTAAAAGTTGGTTTTGAATACTTACCCTTGAAGACTTGTCTTTCTTTGCTTCTTGGCTTTGATTTGTAGCTTCTCAACCTCTGAAATTCACTTCCTAGCTGCTGGAATTGAAGTTGGCATGGTGAGGCTAGGTGTTGGTGAAGGAATCAAGCAACACTTAAAGCTTTTCTGAAGGTTTTGGCTATGGAAATGGAGGATTTGGGAGAGGTGTTCTTGAAGACAAATTTTCTCACCTAGGCAAAGGAGCTGCTGGTCCCTTTAAATAAGGGAGAAAAGGTGTAAAAGGGGAGGGAGAAGCATCCAAGCTTTCCCTCCCAAAATATCCCCCGGATGAGGGGATATTTCAGCAAAAATATCCGGACAGCTGTACTGAGCTGGAAAGTAAGAATCCGGTCGGCCAGGTGTTTCTCTGCAAGGTGGCCGGCCAGCCACCCCTCCTGGCCGGCCAGCCACCCTCAAAAAATGAACTCAAAAATTGCTGGCCGACCACCATGCAGTGGTGTCCTCCCATGTGTGTAGATCAAGGCCCCAAGGTCGGAATCTGGCAACTCTGAAGCAGGAGCCACAACATAGAGCTTGAAGGAGAGCCTCAAAAGTGAAATGCACAATTTCTGGCCGACCATATACCCTTGGTGTCCTCCCAGATGTGTAGAACAAGGTTCCAAGGTTGGAATTTGGCAACACTGAAGCAGGGGCCACAACATTGGACTTGAAGGAGAGGCCCAAAAATGAACTCCCAATTTTCTGGCCGACCATGCTTTTTTAGGGTCCTCCCATGTCCCCTGATCACAGATATGTGGCTTTGGTGGGAAGAAAATACCCCCAGGGTGGTCAACATTGGCCCGGAAGTGAGAAAAACGGGCTCCGGAGGAGCGAAACTGGCTATCTGGGATAATTGCTGGCCTCCCACCCCCCAGTGATCTTCCTGGTGTTGAAACAGAGGTACCTGCCAAATTTGAACAAAAACTAATGAGAAATGAACGCTCGGGGCCAAAACCGAGCCATTCGGGATCCCGAAAATGGGCTGCGGGTGCCGGAAGTGGTGTTCGGCAGCGAAGTGGGTATCTGTGACCCCAGTGTCCTTTGGAATGACAAAACAGAGGTTCCTGCCAAAAATCAGAGAAAACCGATGCAAAATGAATGATCGGGGCCCAAACCGCGCGATTCGGGGTCCCGAAAACCGGCTACAGGCACCGAAAGTGGCATACGGCCACGAAGTGGGCATCAGAGGCCCCAGTGTTCCTCGGAACTATAAAACAGAGGTGCAAGCCAAAAACCGGAGAACTCGGAGATGGTTGGGCGGTCCCGAGCCGAGGCACACGGCCTGACGATCCCGAAAACCGGGAACCGGGCTTCGAAACGGGCAATATGGCCTACGGCCACGAAAAGTAGCTCACGGCCACCGGGAGATAGTCTACGGGACCACTCCCTTCCCTTAGGAAAGAAAACAGAGAAAACCGAGCCTGGTTCGCAAACCGAGACAAGGTAGAGAAGAAAGTTCGGAAGTCTGGAGGCAGGGCGCACGGCCGCAACTCTGAGACTTCTGAACGAGCACAGCATGCAACATCACCGAGTGCTCAATCGGTGACGTCTGAGTCTTAAG
Organism: Camellia granthamiana; assembly: GCA_036172215.1. Classification (NCBI taxonomy): domain Eukaryota; kingdom Viridiplantae; phylum Streptophyta; class Magnoliopsida; order Ericales; family Theaceae; genus Camellia; species Camellia granthamiana. The sequence goes on from CM069910.1 coordinate 113,619,830, forward strand.
GTCGGTCAAAAATGGGGTGTCTACAGATACGCTGAGAGATGATCTTTTCCACTCTTGCATGTGATATGCTGAGAGGTCTGCCTTTCTTCTCTTGCGTGTGATACGCTGAGAAATCTACCTTTTCCTCTCTTGCGTGTGATACGCTGAGAGATGATCTTTTCCTCTCTTGCATGTGATATGCTGAGAGGTCTGCCTTTCTTCTCTTGCGTGTGATACGCTGAGAAATCTACCTTTTCCTCTCTTGCGTGTGATACGCTGAGAAATGATCTTTTCCTCTCTTGCATGTGATATGCTGAGAGGTCTGCCTTTCTTCTCTTGCGTGTGATACGCTGAGAAATCTACCTTTTCCTCTCTTGCGTGTGATACGCTGAGAAATGATCTTTTCCTCTCTTGCATGTGATATGCTGAGAGGTCTGCCTTTCTTCTCTTGCGTGTGATACGCTGAGAAATCTACCTTTTCCTCTCTTGCATGTGATACGTTGAGAGATGATCTTTTCCTCTCTTGCATGTGATATGCTGAGAGGTCTGCCTTTCTTCTCTTGCGTGTGATACGCTGAGAAATCTACCTTTTCCTCTCTTGCGTGTGATACGTTGAGAGATGATCTTTTCCTCTCTTGCATGTGATATGCTGAGAGGTTTGCCTTTCTTCTCTTGCGTGTGATACGCTGAGAGGTTTACCTTCTTCGCCTCCTGTGTGTGATACGCGGAGAGATGTTGTGTGTGAGACTCCGGGTACTCTCGGTAGTCACTTTTAGCCTTCTCTGCGTGAGACGCAATGAGAATTGCATAATTCTCTTACATCCTTTCGGCATGAAATATAGTTGTTGCTTTGCATTTTTGCTTAAAACTATTGCATCTATTGTGAATATGTGCTTCATTACAGCTTGCTGCATTTGCATGATCACGAGTTATGTTCGGCTTCTTGCATTGTCAGTTGCATTTTGCCCCTGCCTGCGGGCACATCGTTGTTTATCTTGTCTGTTTTGTCTAAGTCTTCGGCCTAATCAAAAATGGGTTGTCTCTGGGCTTTGACATTCACTTCCGTCATTCTTATGACTTTCGAGTTCTGTTAAAGAGGGGCAACTGTAGACACCCCATTTTTGACCGACCTTAAGACTCAGACGTCACTGATTGAGCGCTTGGTGATATTGCATATTGTGCTCGTTCAGAAGTCTCAGAGTCTCGGCCGTGAGCCCTGCCTCCGGACTTCCGGGCTTTTCTGTGCCTTGCTTCGGTTTGCGAACCGGGCTCGGTTTTCTCTGTTTCTCTTCCCAAAGGAAGGGAGAGGTCTCATAGACCATCTCTCAATGGCTGTGGGCTACATTTCGTGGTCGTAGGCCATTTTTCCCATTTCGGAGCCCGGTTCCCGGTTTTCGGAGCCGTCAGGCTGAGTGCCTCAGTTCGGGACCGCCTAACCGCCTCCGTTTGCTCCGGTTTTTGGCATGCATCTTATTTCCTTCCTTTCGAGGGATACTGTGGTCCGAGAGACCAACTTCGTGGTCGAACACCACTCCCGGTGCCTAACGGTCAGTTTTCGGGGCCTCGGACTGCGCGTCTCGGTCCCCGAACCTTCATTTTGCATCGGTTTTCGTTCATTTTTGGCAGGGACCTCTGTTTCATCATCAGGAAGGTCGTAGAAGGGTGGGAGGCCAGTAATTGTTCCAACAACCAGTTATATTCCATCATTGCCCCCCCGACGCCCGTTTTTCTCACTTCAAAGCCAATGTTGACCACCCTTGGGCCATTTTCTTCACCCCTAACCCTCATATTTGTGATGTACACATCTGGGAGGCCACCAATATTTGGTGGCCGGCCAGCAATTCTTTTTGAACCTTTTGAACCCCTTTGAGAAGTGGGTTGTTCTCTCTCCTGGTTCATAGTTGCCAAATTTTGACCACAGGGTTGTGTTGAGAACACATGGGAGACCACCAATCTATGGTGGCCGGCCACTAATTTGACTTGGCCCTTTTGACCCTTGGCCGGCCGGCCATGGGGAGGGCCAGCCGGCCACCTGCAACCTCAATACCTGGCCGGCCAGCTTCCTTACACCTGGCACATCACAGAAATGCATTTTGTTTCCCCCTAGATTCTATATCCGAGGGGGCAACTTTTGGAGGGAAACTTGGAGTGATTTCCCTCCCTTTTTTTCCCCCTCTTTCTCCCTCTCTTTAGCCCATATAACCAGCACCCCAGGTCTGGTTTGAGGGTTAGAAAAAACCCCTTTGAGCCTCTTGCATTGCATCTCTCTCCCTCTACTCTTCCAAGCTCCAAACACCTTAACTCCTACACCCCTTTCTTCATCACCACCTAGCACCACACCACCACCTCCATTCCAGCAGCTTGGAGGAGTTTTTCAGAGCTTAGGAGGCAACATTTCTTGGTCCAAAGGCTGTCAAGGGTTAGGCTACAAGGGTAAGCACATTTCTTTCCCTTTTGGCCTTATTTTTGTTCAATAGATTAGCTTCCCTTGCTTGCATTTTTGGGCTCCGACCCTAACTGTAAAACACCATGTTTTGAGACCCTCTTCATGTTTGTATAAGGGTATTTCCCTGTTTGAGGCACCCATTTTGCACTTGCTTCATTGTCCCTCTTGAATGCCTATTATTTGCATAGTATTTTAGGCTTGTGTATAATCTATTTTGAAGCATGATGTAAACTGTAAAGTTGCTTATTTTGAGCCCTTCTTCAATATTGTAGAAGGGCTCATCACTGTATAGGGCCTCCATTTGTCACTTGTCTCTTTGCCCCTCTCTTGGCCTCATTTTTGCATGATTTATTAGCCCCCTGTGCTTCTGTTTTTGGACTTTGGTCCGAACTGAAAATGGCCTTATTTTGACCCCCTCTTCATGTTTTATTAAGGGTCTTTGGCTTTTTGAGGCACCCTTTGTATGCTTTGTGTTATAGCCTTCTTTTGGCCTTATTTTGCATAGTATTTTGAGCATGCTTGTGCACTGTTTTGGGTCTGGCCATCAACTGTAAAATGCCATATTTTGGGCCCCTCTTCAACATTGTTGAAGGGCCCTCTTGTGTTTGAAGTCAGAAGCTGCCACTTGCTTAATCACCCCTCCTTTTGCCCATTTTTGCATGCTAGCTTAACCCCGCTTGTGCTCACTGTTTGGCCATGCTTAAAACTGTAAATGTGCTTTTTTTGGGGCTGCCTTGCTTCTTTCTTTATACTTCATGTTCCAATAATGCATGCTTGATATAATTGTAGGCCATTCCATGTGCTTAATCTTGCATTTCGGGACCATTCCATGCATCGGGTGCCATGTTTGCATGTTTCGGGGCTGTTTTGCATATCATTTTGCTACTGAAATTTGCATGTTTGCATACCATATTCCATGCTTTGCCATGTCTTGTTAGAGTGGCATTTTGGTGCCTTAGGGTCGGTCCTCGGTTTGCGTGCACGTGTGCACGCATTTCGAGTTGTCTCATTTTCATCTTATGGCCTCTTATGTGAGTGTGGCTGAGGTCCACTCGTGTTGGTGTAAGTCCATTATGCATTGTGTATGCCATTTCATTTCATAGCATTGCGTATGCTAGGTCATATGTTAGCGCATTGTGTATGCCATGTTACATCGAGCATTGTGTATGCCATTTCATAGCATTGTGCATACTAGGTTGTATCTTAGTTGCATTCATGCATGTCATGCATATTGCATTGTGTTTGGGGATAGGAGTTAGCCCGAGCACGGGAAACGAGGGACGTTTCGTACTCCGAGTGACGGAACGTATCTCAATTCCCCAATTACCGACACTCCGGATTATCCATGATGGAGTTTGGTCTTGTTGTGTTTTCATGTGCATTCATTCCATATTGAATTGTGCAATTCGACTCCTCGGCCATCATGCATCGAGATGCGTGATTGGTGGCACGAGGATCGAGGCATGCATACATTTGTGAAAATACATTGCCATGCCCCTTTCCTGCTCTCTGTTGCAGCAAAATCAAGAGTCAGCAGCTTTCCGGAGCTTGGCACGCATTTCAAGAATAATTGCAAAACAGAGGCTAATTGGGGCATCCCAGTGGATTTCCGCGCAAGGCAGCCCAAACATACACCATTCATCAGAGTCAAGGCAGTCCCTGGCTTGCATGCCAGTTTATTATTTTTCTTAGTTAATTTGTAAATTAATTGGGGATTTGTACATATTTTGGGACTGTATTATTTATTTGGACTGTACTATTCGGGACTGTATATTATTTTATTCGGACCCTCTGCGCGAGGGCATAATTGTAATAAGTGTGCGTGTGTGTGATGTATGTCTTCCAACCCCACGTCTTTCTTCCCTTTTATTTACCCGCTTATGATGGTTAGACTAGGGCATATTTCAATTAGCATACAGTATGATAGCATGTTTGTATTCATTTATCTGTTTTGCATGCACCAGGCTCGGCGCATTATACTAACTGCATTGTATTTCAATTTCAAGTTGAATACTTGTTAGCTGTTGCATCTCATATTGTAACGCCCTCAAAAATAAACCCATAATACATAATATTAACATGCGGAATTATAAGGAAATAAAGTATCTTATTTCATTCATCAGAGTACCATAAAAAAAATAAAAACATCATAATAGATGCCCTATGGGCTTACATCTTGCCAAGCCAACACTTGGACACAATTCCATGAGTTCTAACTCAAAAACAAATAAAGCCCTAGGCTTGAAAGTTTACAAGTTGATCAAATGAAACAAATAAAATAAAACAAGTCTTCGAGTCCAAATCCTCACAAGCTAAGTCCTTGGAGGTAGTGAACCACCTGAACCTGAAAATGAAGTTCCCATATAGGGTGAGCCACAGCCCAGTAGAAAATACTAAACCAAGCATACGAATTAACTAAAGCATTAGCATACGATACATGGTTAACACAAGATAATCAATTTCCAATTTCATGACACGAATGTCTACATTGTCTATGACATATTGTCTATGACACCTTTCACTTTCCAATATTTATTCAACTTTCCAATTATATCATTATGGCTCAGAACCTGGCCAACTATAATAGTGATCCAGATGTCACAAAAATAAATGAGACTAAAGCTCAAACCACAACACTTCCATACTTCCAACTGATACACATTATAATGATGTATCATATTAACAACAAATAGCAATATTGCTATCATCAATAAGCACACATATGAGTGATGCTACTGGAGTCCATCCCCTATCTCCTCCCAACAAATCCGGTTTAGAGGTACATCCCCTATCTTCCCCTAAACCGTGGAGTTCATCCCCTATCTTCTCCAAACAACATGCATATGCAATGAAACACACAATTGCCATATACAACACATAATCAATACAAGTAATGTTCTGTATTAATTCAACAGTCAACATAAGTGACTTAATTCCAGTTATACCTAAGCCACATGCAAGGTCTACAACAATCACGACTATCCTCCACCGATAGCCCAAAACAGTTATTTCTAAACAAGAAATAAATACAACAATGAATGTAAAATCAACATTCTCATAGGTAAGTATTTAAACTACCCAACTATATCATTAATCTCATAATTTTCCCCACTTCATGAATTAAACCCAATTCCACATTTTTCCCTTAAACTAATTATACAAATTAATCTAAGCCAAAACCCTAAGGTTTCTCCCAAAATTACCAAACTACCCCCACATACCAAAATACCAACACTTAGGATTAAAGCGTATAAATGGAGTAGGAAATCCCTACCTCGAAGCAAGAACCCGAAAAGAAGAAGACGGAGATGATAGCCCAAACTCCAAAGTGCTCCAAATCAACAACCGTTCAGATTAAATGGAAGCCCTCGACCCACTCTACCTTTTTAATGAAAGAACTAGGTTAGATACTCACTCTAAATAGATGAAACCTAGGAGAGAAGATGAGTTGGGAGAGAGAAAACTCGTAACCTAGGGTTTTATAAACTGAAAGGGGCTGAAAAACTGATCTGAAACACGTTGCTGTGTATATAAACTTGACAGGCCCGCTCGAGCGTACAATACACCGCTCGAGCGTAAAGAACAAAAACAAGGTCCGCTCGAGCGCAATGATAACCGCTCGAGCGTAGATTCCCCCATTCCAGAACCCACGCGAAGAACACACTACCCGCTCGAGCGTCAACAATACCGCTCGAGCTCAACCCGCTCGAGCTCAGAAATCCCGCTCGAACGTAGATATCACACCTGCAGAAGTTTTGCAGGGTTCAAAAATACTGGAAGTGTGCAATATCCGCTCAAGCGCAAGAAGGTTCGCTCGAGCGGAACGGTTGAAACTTCAAAAAATCTGGGGTTTGATCCCAGACTCAAACCACCCACTCGAAACAGGTCTAACACACCCTAAGACTCAAACAATGACGTTAAAGGATGACAACAATAATAATATGACAACGGAATCCACGGAACATAAGTCCAGATACAATAATCAAATGGGAAAAGACCGGGGTCGCTATAACCTCCCCCCCTTAAAAGAATTTCGTCCCCGAAATTAAGCATAAGTTTTTAAAAAAACACGTTTTCTCAATTCCCAATGATATTATAAAACAATAAACAATAACTTGACTCAATCCCGGTCACTTCATCTCTTATTAAGAGGCATCCCACAATATGTATAAATCAACATATATTTCAACCTGCATCATTATTATGCATTATTCCTTTCAATGTTAACAATTTCCATATCATATTCAATCTCATGATATAAACAACACGTTCCATGTATAAATGTTATATTCCACTTCCAAGAAAGGCAAGTTCAAAATGCTAACATTAAATCCAAAACATTCTCAATGTTTTCCAACTTAGGACATATATAAAATTCTCAAGTTCAACAATACTATAAAATCGAAATACAAGATTACAAATCCATAAACACGTCCGGATATTTCCCGCGAACTTCCAATTCACGTTCCCAAGTGGCCTCTTCCACTCCGTGATGCTTCCACAAAACCTTTACTAAAGGGATGGTCTTGCCACGCAGGACTTGATCCCGCCTATCCAAGACTCGAATCGGTCTCTCCTCATACGAAATATCCTCGTCAACAACTAAGTCGGTCCAATCCAACACATGTGATGGATCCGGCTCATATTTCCGAAGCATACTCACATGAAACACATCATGAACTCCGGATAACTGCGGTGGCAAAGCTAAACGATAAGCAGCCTCGCCAATCCTCTCAAGAATCTCAAAGGGCCCAATAAACCGAGGGGACAACTTCCCGCTCTTTCCAAACCTCATCAAACCTCGCCTAGGTGATATCTTCAGAAAGACATGATCACCTACCACAAACACCAAAGGTCTCCTCCTACGGTCGGCATAAGATTTCTGACGGCTCTGGGCTGTAACAAGCCTCCTACGGATAAGCTCAACCTTCTCCGTCGTTTCCCTCACTAACTCCGGACCCAACAAAGGTGCATCACCCACCTCGGCCCAACAAACTGGAGACCTACACGGTCGGCCATACAAGGCCTCAAACGGTGCCATACCAATACTAGACTGAAAACTGTTGTTGTAGGCAAACTCCACTAAAGGCAAGTGCCTCTCCCACGACCCACTAAAGTCGAGAACACAACCCCGAAGCATATCCTCAAGGATCTGAATAGTACGCTCGGACTGCCCGTCAGTCTGAGGATGATAAGCCGTGCTAAATGTCAACTTGGTGCCTAAAGCACTCTGCAAACTTTGCCATAACCTGGCAGTGAAACGAGGATCTCTATCTGAGACGATCGTCACTGGGACCCCGTGCAACCTCACTATGTCCCGAATGTACAAATCGGCAAGATGATCTACTGAATCTCTAACGCGCATAGGAATAAAGTGCGCCGACTTAGTCAACCGGTCTACAACCACCCAAATAGCATCACTACCGCGCTGAGTTCTCGGAAGACCCACAACGAAGTCCATAGTGACATGTTCCCACTTCCACTCGGCAATAGGCAAGGGTTGCAACAAACCCGCTGGCCTCTGATGCTCGGCCTTCACTTGCTGACAAGTAAGGCACTTAGACACGAAAGCTGCCACATCTCTCTTCATACCTCGCCACCAAAATTGGCGACCCAAATCCCGATACATTTTAGTGCCTCCCGGATGCACCGCAAGGCGCGAATGATGAAACTCTCGAAGTACCTCCTCTCGACAAGACTCCGGCACAAACAAACGGTCTCGGTATCTCACACTCAGGTCGGGATACACCGTCAAACCCTTCTCAACCTTCCCACTGGAAATCTTTTCTCGGAGCGATTGTACCTCAAGATCACCCCTCTGAGCCTCTAACACTCGAGTCACAAGTGTAGGCTGTGCAACAACAGAGAACAAGGCCGCAGCCTCAACGGATTCACCCAAAAGCAAATCAAACTCCCCAAGTACACCTAACATCTCCCACTCTCGGATGGCTATACTAGCTATGTCACCAACAGATTTCCTGCTAAGGGCATCGGCCACAACATTGGCCTTCCCCGGATGATAGTGCAACTCAAAGTCATAATCCTCAATAAATTCCATCCACCTCCTCTGCCTCAAATTCAAGTCTTTCTGTGTAAACAGATATTTCAGACTCTTATGATCGGAGAATACCTCAAATTTCTCACCATACAGATAATGCCTCCAAATCTTCAAGGCAAAAATCACAGCTGCTAATTCTAAATCATGCGTAGGGTAATTTTTCTCATGAATTTTCAACTGACGTGAGCCATAGGCAACCACTTTCCCCTCTTGCATCAACATACAACCCAGACCCTCTCGTGAGGCGTCACAATAGACTGCATAACCCAACCCTCTCTCCGGAATAATCAAGACCGGAGCGGTGGTCAATCTAACCTTCAGCTCCTGAAACGACTTTTCACAAGTCTCACTCCAAACAAAATTGACTCCCTTCCGAGTCAGTCTAGTCAAAGGTGAAGCTAACCTGGAGAAATCTTTCACAAACCGACGGTAATACCCAGCTAATCCCAGAAAACTGCGGATCTCAAACACACTCTTAGGCTGTGCCCAATCTTGCACTGCCTCTGTCTTGGACGTATCAACAGACACCCCTTCCCCAGAAACGACATGGCCTAAGAACTTCACCTCTTTTAGCCAGAACTCACACTTCCCAAACTTAGCATAAAGCTTATGGGCTCTAAGTAACTCAAGCACCACTCTCAAGTGTTCCTCGTGTTCCTCCTCTGAAGGTGAGTAAATCAGAATGTCGTCCACGAAGACGACCACAAAACGATCTAAGAATTCCTGGAAGATCCGGTTCATCAAATCCATAAACACTGCCGGTGCATTGGTGAGCCCAAACGGCATCACCAGGAACTCATAGTGGCCATACCGCGTACGGAATGTCGTCTTCGGAATATCCTCCTCCCTGACTCTCAACTGGTGGTAACCCGATCTCAAGTCTATTTTAGAGAAACAACGGGAACCCTTCAACTGGTCAAACAGATCATCTATACGAGGCATAGGGTACTTATTCTTAACCGTAGCCCGATTCAATTTCCGATAATCGATACACAGTCTCAACGCACCACCTTTCTTCTTAGCAAAGAGGGCCGGTGCTCCCCACGGCGAAACACTAGGACGAATATAGCCCTTATCTAGCAACTCCTGGAGCTGAACTTTCAACTCAACTAACTCGGCTGGGGCAAAACGATAAGGTGCCATAGAAATCGGCGCTGTGCCGGGCACTAGATCAATAGAGAACTCAATCTCTCGATGAGGTGGCAAACTAACAAGATCCTCGGGAAACACGTCCGAGTACTCACATACCACTCTCAGCAACACAGTCTGAGTCTCATCACACTCCCTACTCTCAAGGCTAGCAAGTAGACCACTCAACTCACTCCGCCCTCGCGGATCATACCCCGATGGTAACATACTACCAACCCGGTCCCCCAGAAAATGAAAACGTTCTCCGCTAACGGTACAACAAGTGACCCTCTGACGGTAGCAATCAATAAATGCCCGGTATGACGATAACCAGTCCATACCCAAAATAACATCGAAGCCCTTCATGGGCATAACCACAAAAGAAAAAGGGATTCTATGATCATCGACCTCTATATCACAACCCCTAACACCTTGTTTCAAGATCAATTCACCCCCAAGAGGTGACACTACACAAATAGGAGATGCTAACTGTGCTAACTCCAACTCCAAAATAGATGCAAATGCAGCAGACACAAAGGAATGAGATGCACCCGTATCAATCAAAACACTAGCAACTGAATTGCAAAACAAGAAGGTACCTCTCACAACAGACGGGGCCGGTACAAGATCCTGTGCGGTAACAGCATACACACGCCCAGACGACCTCTGATCAACCTGCTCACCCCTCGGAGCATAAGATTGCTGCACAGACTGGGACGATGAAGCCCCCTGATTGGCCCTCGAGGCCTGAACGGACTGAGTTGGCTGACTACTCTGAGTCTGCCTCAAACCCGATGCACCAGGTGTGCCACTCAACTGCGGGCAAAACCTCTTCAGATGCCCCAGCTGACCGCACTCAAAACAAGAGAGTGGGCCTCTGCCCTGACTCTGGCTCTGAGATCGAGCCGAAGAAGATGCTGCTCTCTGAACTCCTCCCCTCTGAGGACAAACTGGAGACTTGTGACCCAGCTGGCCACACTTGAAACAGGTAATGTCTCCCTGACTACCCTTCCCAGAACTAGCACTCGGCACTGGAAAAGTGGATCTAGAAAAACTACTCTGAGGCTGCTGAGGAGTGAAACCTCTCTGCCTCCTGCCATCACTCTGGCCATCCTGACTCCTCTTGGAGCCTTTCTGCCTTTCCCCCTCTTCCTACATCATAGTCTCAGTATGGGCTGCTGCATCAACCAAACGCCCAAAATCCCGAATCATAGACCCAACAACTCTCAGCATGAGGCCACGCCTCAACTTCTTCTCAAACTCAATGCAACGGCGTTCCTCAGTCGCCACCAACTCAGGTGCAAACCTGGACAAACTAGTGAATGCAGCCTCAAACTCGGCCACCGATAAACTGTTCTGCTCAAGATGGCGGAACTGATCTCTCAACTTCTCCTGAACAGCTGGAGACAAGTACTTTTCCTGAAAAGCATCAACAAAAGCCTTCCAGGTACCTCCAATACGACCCTTGATGAACTTCCACCACTGACCCGCATCCCCCTTCAGCTGGAAAGATGCCAAGGTCACCTTCAGTGCCTCATCTTCGATGCCTAGCATCTCAAACGTTTTCGTTGTCTGTTCGAGCCATTCGTCTGCCTTAAGCGGCTCGCTAGGATCACCTAAAAATTCGTCCGGGTGGGACCGGAAGAATTCCCTCTTCAGAAAAGAAGGTCCTGTATCTGCAGCAACAACAGCCTGGGCTGGATTCGCAGCCCTCAGAATGTCAACTGACGCCTGAAATGCCCCTGCTATCCCTTGGGCCAAAGCGCCCATAAACTGCTGTCCTACTGGCTCGGCCACATTGGCCTGGCCAACACCCTCCTGAACTGCCGGAATTTCCTCCGGTATAGGCACTTCCTGCCTGGCCTGCCTACCACGCCTACCACGACCTCGTCCTCGTCCTGACATCCTAATAAAGGAAATAAAGACGTTAGCACTCTAAATAATGTGCCAAAATTATAACACTCACGTCCTAATACATTGGACAACAATAAATCACACCACGTAAGCACATAATCACATAAGCACCTACGAATTTCATTCCTGGATAATGATAGTCCCGAGGCGCCACTAAAGTTCCGGTTGGAAACAACATTGATCAAGTGCCTTTCCAACAAGACTTTCAGAGACTCAAGGGTCCAGTCAACATCCTAGAAACTACATTCCATACCCACATAGTCACATAAACATGTTATCACATAAGCATATAACATTACACTAAGTCTCTATCAAACGAGACGAACCCATTGTGATTCTAATCACTTCCCACGTACCCAAAGTATTCGAACCCGGTACGCTCTGATACCAAGTTGTAACGCCCTCGAAAATAAACCCATAATACATAATATTAACATGCGGAATTATAAGGAAATGAAGTATCTTCTTTCATTCATCAGAGTACCGTAAAATAAAAACATCATAATAAATGCCCTATGGGCTTACATCTTGCCAAGCCAACACTTGGACACAATTCCATGAGTTCTAACTCAAAAACAAATAAAGCCCTAGGCTTGAAAGTTTACAAGTTATTCAAATAAAACAAATAAAATAAAACAAGTCTTCGAATCCAAATCCTCACAATCTAAGTCCTTGGAGGTAGTGAACCACCTGAACCTGAAAATGAAGTTCCCATATAGGGTGAGCCACAGCCCAGTAGAAAATACTAAACCAAGCATACGAATTAACTAAAGCATTAGCATACGATACATGGTTAACACAAGATAATCAATTTCCAATTTCATGACACGAATGTCTACATTGTCTATGACATATTGTCTATGACACCTTTCACTTTCCAATATTTATTCAACTTTCCAATTATATCATTATGGCTCAGAACCTGGCCAACTATAATAGTGATCCAGATGTCACAAAAATAAATGAGACTAAAGCTCAAACCACAACACTTCCATACTTCCAACTGATACACATTATAATGATGTATCATATTAACAACAAATAGCAATATTGCTATCATCAATAAGCACACATATGAGTGATGCTACTGGAGTCCATCCCCTATCTCCTCCCAACAAATCCGGTTTAGAGGTACATCCCCTATCTTCCCCTAAACCGTGGAGTTCATCCCCTATCTTCTCCAAACAACATGCATATGCAATGAAACACACAATTGCCATATACAACACATAATCAATACAAGTAATGTTCTGTATTAATTCAACAGTCAACATAAGTGACTTAATTCCAGTTATACCTAAGCCACATGCAAGGTCTACAACAATCACGACTATCCTCCACCGATAGCCCAAAACAGTTATTTCTAAACAAGAAATAAATACAACAATGAATGTAAAATCAACATTCTCATAGGTAAGTATTTAAACTACCCAACTATATCATTAATCTCATAATTTTCCCCACTTCATGAATTAAACCCAATTCCACATTTTTCCCTTAAACTAATTATACAAATTAATCTAAGCCAAAACCCTAAGGTTTCTCCCAAAATTACCAAACTACCCCCACATACCAAAATACCAACACTTAGGATTAAAGCGTATAAATGGAGTAGGAAATCCCTACCTCGAAGCAAGAACCCGAAAAGAAGAAGACGGAGATGATAGCCCAAACTCCAAAGTGCTCCAAATCAACAACCGTTCAGATTAAATGGAAGCCCTCGACCCACTCTACCTTTTTAATGAAAGAACTAGGTTAGATACTCACTCTAAATAGATGAAACCTAGGAGAGAAGATGAGTTGGGAGAGAGAAAACTCGTAACCTAGGGTTTTATAAACTGAAAGGGGCTGAAAAACTGATCTGAAACACGTTGCTGCGTATATAAACTTGACAGGCCCGCTCGAGCGTACAATACACCGCTCGAGCGTAAAGAACAAAAACAAGGTCCGCTCGAGCGCAATGATAACCGCTCGAGCGTAGATTCCCCCATTCCAGAACCCACGCGAAGAACACATTACCCGCTCGAGCGTCAACAATACCGCTCGAGCTCAACCCGCTCGAGCTCAGAAATCCCGCTCGAGCGTAGATATCACACCTGCAGAAGTTTTGCAGGGTTCAAAAATACTGGAAGTGTGCAATATCCGCTCGAGCGCAAGAAGGTCCGCTCGAGCGAAACGGCTGAAACTTCAAAAAAATCTGGGGTTTGATCCCAGACTCAAACCACCCACTCGAAACAGGTCTAACACACCCTAAGACTCAAACAATGACGTTAAAGGATGACAACAACAATAATATGACAACGGAATCCACGGAACATAAGTCCAGATACAATAATCAAATGGGAAAAGACCGGGGTCGCTATACATATGCCATGTTTAGAACAGCCAAGCCTGCTATAGTTGCATTTTTGCACGTGTTGCATTAGGCATTTCTGTATAATTAGGATCATGCATGGATTTCTAATTAGCTTCTGTTTTGGCTGGGAGTACTCGGTAAGTTTTATGCTTTAGCATCCTTGCATATGTGTAAGTGACTGCCATGATAGCATGCTTACTATGAGGCTATATGCTTATGTGATATAACTGCCTGAATGCCTGTGGGTGAAGGTTGGGTTATCTGAATTGGAACAATCCATTAAATGTTTGTTTTAAGCCCACTAGATAGTGGCAAAACCATTGTTTTCTAAGCCCACCCGAGGGTGGCAAATCCACGTCTTAGCCTACCTGCGGGTAGCACCATCAAACCATTTTCAAACAAACAAACATGAAATGTTTTGTTCCAATTCAGGCGATCCAGTCTATACTTGTATGCTGTGCGCATCATATAGTAAATCTAGGCTAATAACCGGAATAAGAACGCATAATGTTTTCAAAACTTGATATCATGGTTAGTAGAGGCCGATCTTTGATCGGGCGAGCGGGGGTGCTCACGAAGTGACCTTCCCCAATCGTACCCAAGTTCCCGAGCCGAGGCAACTTTGGTGATGACGGACACGTGGCCTTAGGCAACGAGTCAGGATTTCCTAAATTTTCCAAAATAAAATATTTAGGTGGCGACTCTGTATCTGGCAAAGCAGTCCATGTTTGGCACTTCTTTCAAAAATCTTTTTTCTCAAAACGATTTGCCGGATTTGGACTCTTTGGTTCAAGATTTAGAATCGTGACAACAAATCGAGTCCGAGCTGTAGCGAGGTCCCCCCGCGGGCTTGTTACAATAACCCATTTCAATTATATGACAAATGTGTCCATGTTTCATTCCATTTTTCCATTTTTTAACCAATTTCTCAATTCATAATTATGGCTCAGAACCTGGCCAAACAATTTAAATGAGATTGCATCTCATATCAACAGTACTTCCATTACAATTGAGATAACAACTCAAATTAAACACTTCATACTTTACAATAGATACACATAATTGCTGTATCAATCTCAAATAAAACACCTTCGTACTTCATATATGATACACAGATTTGCTGTATCAATACTTCAATAGATACACATAATTGTTGTATCGATGGAGTCCATCCCCTATCTCCTCCCAAACAAAATCCGGTTTAAGAGTCCATCCCCTATTTTCCCCTAAACCGTGGAGTACATCCCTTATCTCCTCCCACACAATACAATATATATAAACACATATCATATACATAATTAATCAATACATAAATTTGATGTATTATCCCAACCGTCATATTCGATGACATATTCAATTGATTAGTTTTAGTTTGCCTAATCATCATGCATTGTCTACAACAATCAAGACTATCCTCCACCGATAGCCCAAAGTAGTTATTTCTAAACAGATAATAAATGCCTCAACAGATATATAATTTCAACATTTTCAAAGTGAGCGATTAATAAATCCAACTCCACCATTCTATCTCATAATGAGCCAATTTCATTATTTCCAACTCAATTTCACATTCCCATAACAATTGTCATTAATTACACTAATGACCCCAAATATACCCAAACATAGCATTTTCTCCCTTTTTCTCAATATTGACCCAAAGGTCCAAATATTATCAACAACATCAATAACCTCCTTTTTAGACCCAAAACACATATGTTTGAATCAAAAGAGCAAAACCCCTCTTTCCAATATAACACATTACCAACCCTAACTTTCCAAATCAAACCATTTATACAAAAAGCTCAACATTTAGGTTAAAACTCATAAAAATGAGTAGGAATCCCTACCTCAAGAGATAAAACCCAATGGAGAAGATGAAGAATTTCGAGATGCTCCAAAACCCAAGATTTTCGGATCAAAAGATAGCCCACACCAAGATCAACACTTTTTACAAAGGCCCAAAGGTGGGAGATCACTAGGGCTAGATGATTTGTTAGAGAGAATGTAAGGTTTTAGAGAGAGGAGCTCTCCAATGGAGGTTTTGAAAAAGTATGAGAGAGAAAGAAAATCAAAAAGTGATCCAAAAAGGTGAAACTCAGACTGATATAAAAGTCTCTCCACTCGAGCGTGGAAACCCCCGCTCGAGCGTCAGACACAGACTCACGCTCGAGCATCAAAACGCCCGCTCGAGCGTCGGATGCACACTCACAGAAGTTTTGCAGGTGATGGTCCCCGCTCGAGCGTCAAACTTCCCGCTTGAACGGGGGAACAAAATCAAAGGGTCACGCTTGAGCATCAAATCTCCCGTTCGAGCGTATGAAGACCTGCAGAGAAAAATACTGGGAGGTGGAAATTCACGCTCGAGCGTCAAAACTTCCGCTCGAGCGGAGAAACAACAACAATGGGTTCGCTCGAGCGTCAAAAGTCCCGCTCGAGCGTGAAGGCCAAATTCTGGGCATCAACTTTTGGTTCCAAAGCCCAACCAACCTATTTCAAACCTGCCCAACACAACCCAAGACTCAAATACAAAGAGTAAGGGAAGGAAATGAGAATGAGACAACAACACAACCACGGAACCAAGTCCGGAATACAATATACAAAGGAAAGGAAAACCGGGATCGCTATAACCTTTCCCCCTTAAAGAATTTCGTCCCCGAAATTAAGTACAAGTTTTCAAAAACAAGTTTTTCTCAATTCTCAACAATATTACAATTCATTACCTAACAACTTGACCCATTACCGATCATTTCATCTCTATTCAAGAGGCATTTCACAATATATACTCAATATGCATTATTAGCATGCTTTTCCTTAAAATTTACCAATTTCAACACATTTTTCACAATTCCATATCATATTCAATGTTCATGATATATTTTCATTTCTACAATACATTCAACATATGCAATGTTACATTAAACCTCCTTTTCAAGGCAAGTTTCACAATACTTCCATAAATCAAAACATATACAATGTTTTACAACTCAAGACATATTTAATGCTCTTAAAGTTCATCAATACTACAAAATCCCAATACATGGTTAAACATTTACAAACAAGTTCGGATACTTCTCACGGACATCCACCTCACGTTCCCAAGTGGCTTCCTCTACTCCGTGATATTTCCACAATACCTTTACTAAGGGAATGGTCTTGCCTCGCAAGACTTGATCCCGTCTATCCAAGACCTGAACCGGTCTCTCCTCATACGAGATATCCTCGTCAACCTCCAAATCGGTCTAATCCAGCACATGGGACGGATCCAGCTCATACTTCCGAAGCATACTAACATGAAACACGTCATGCACTCCGGACAACTGCGGCAGTAAAGCTAAACGGTACGCAACCTTCTCAATCCTCTCAAGGATCTCAAAGAGACCAATAAACTGAGGGGACAACTTCCCACTTTTCCCAAACCTCATCAAACCTCACCTAGGTGATATTTTTAGAAAAACATGAACCGCCATTTCAAATGCCAAAGGCCTCCTCCTACGGTCGGCATAACTCTTTTGGCGACTCTGGGCTGTAACAAGCCTCCTACGGATAAGCTCAACTTTCTCCATCGTTTCCCTCACCAACTCCGGCCCTAACAAAGGTGCATCACCCACCTCGGCCCAACAAACTGGAGACCTACACGGTTGGCCATACAAGGCCTCAAACGGTGCCATACTGATACTCGACTGAAAACTGTTGTTGTAGGCAAACTCCACCAAGGGCAAGTGTCTCTCCCATGACCCACTAAAGTCAAGAACACAACCTCGAAGCATGTCCTCAAGGATCTGAATAGCACGCTCGGACTGCCCGTCAGTCTGAGGATGATAAGTCGTGCTAAAGGTCAATCTAGTGCCCAAGGCACTCTGCAAACTCTGCCACAACCTAGCAGTAAAACGAGGATCTCTATCTGAGACGATCGACACTGGGACCCCGTGTAACCTCACTATGTCCCGAATATACAAGTCGGCAAGATGATCTACCGAATCTCTCACGCGCATAAGGATGAAGTGCGCCAACTTAGTCAACCGGTCTATAACCACCTAAATAGCATCACTACCCCGCTGAGTCCTCGGAAGACCTACAACGAAGTCCATAGTGACGTGCTCCCATTTCCACTTGGCAATAGGCAAGGGTTGCAACAAATCCGCTGGCCTTTGATGCTCGGCCTTCGCTTGCTGACAAGTAAGGCATTTCGATACGAAAACTGCCACATCTCTCTTCATACCCCGCCACCAAAACTGGCGACCCAAATCACGATACATCTTGGTGCCTTCCAGATGCACCGCAAGGCGTGAATGGTGAAACTCTCGGAGTACCTCCTCTCAGC
Organism: Camellia granthamiana; assembly: GCA_036172215.1. Taxonomy (NCBI): domain Eukaryota; kingdom Viridiplantae; phylum Streptophyta; class Magnoliopsida; order Ericales; family Theaceae; genus Camellia; species Camellia granthamiana. The sequence continues at coordinate 113,638,032 of CM069910.1, forward strand.
AAGACTCCGGCACAAACAAACGGTCTCGGTATCTCACACTCAGGTCGGGATACACAGACAAACCCTTCTCAGCCTTTCCACTGGAGATCTTCTCTCAAAGGGATTCTACCTCAAGGTCACCTCTCTGTGCCTCTAACACTCGAGTCACAAGTGTGGGCTGCGCAACAACAGAAAACAAGGCCGCAGCCTCCATGGATTCGCCCAGAAGCAAATCAAACTCGCCAAGTGCACCCAACATCTCCCACTCCCGAATGACTATACAAGCTACATCACTAATGGATTTCCTACTAAGAGCATCGGCCACAACATTGGCCTTTCCCGGGTGATAGTGCAACTCTAAGTCATAATCCTCTATGAACTCTATCCATCTTCTCTGCCTCAAATTCAAGTCTCTCTGTGTAAACAGGTACTTTAAACTCTTATGATCCGAGAATACCTCGAATCTCTCACCATAAAGGTAGTGTCTCCAAATCTTGAAGGCAAAGATCACTGCTGCTAATTCTAGGTCATGTGTAGGGTAATTCCTCTCGTGTATTTTCAACTGACGTGAGCCATAGGCTACCACTTTCCCCTCTTGCATCAACACACAACCCAAACCCTCTCGTGAGGCATCACAATAAACCGCATACCCCAAACCTCTCTCTGAAATAATCAACACAGGAGCAGTGGTCAATCTAACTTTCAACTCTTGGAACGACTTTTCGTAAGTCTCATTCCATACAAATTTGACCCCTTTCCGTGTCAATCTAGTCAACGGTGAAGCTAGCTTGGAGAAATCTTTCACAAACCGACGGTAATACCCAGCTAATCCCAGAAAACTGCGGATCTCAAAAACACTCTTAGGCTATGCCCCAATCTTGCATTGCCTCTATCTTGGATGTATCAACAGACACCCCTTCCCCGGAAACCACATGGCCTAAGAACTTAACTTCTCTTAGCCAGAACTCACACTTCCCGAACTTGGCATACAGCCTATGGGCTTTAAGCAACTCAAGCACCACTCTCAAGTGTTCCTCATGCTCCTCCTCAGAAGGTGAATAAATCAGAATGTCATCCACGAAAACGGCCATAAAGCGATCTAAGAATTCCCGGAATGTCCGGTTCATCAAATCCATAAACACTGCCGGTGCATTGGTGAGCTCAAATGGCATCACCAGAAACTCGTAATGGCCATACTGTGTACGGAATGCCGTCTTCGGAATATCCTCCTCCCTGACCCTCAACTGGTGGTAACCCGATCTCAAGTCTATCTTAGAGAAACAACGGGAACCCTTCAACTGGTCAAACAAATCATCTATACGGGGTATAGGGTACTTATTCTTGACCGTTGCCCGATTCAACTTCCGGTAATCAATGCAAAGTCTCAAGGCACCATGTTTCTTTTTAGCAAAGAGGGCTGGTGCTCCCCACGGCGAAACACTAGGGCGAATAAAGCCTTTATCCAGCAACTCCTGGAGTTGAATCTTCAACTCACTCAACTCGGCTGGGGCAAAACGATAAGGTGCCATAGAAATCGGCGCCGTGCTGGGCACTAAGTCAATAGAGAACTCTATCTCTCGATGAGGTAGCAAACTAACAAGATCCTCGGGAAAGACGTCCGAGTACTCGCAAACCTAGGGCTGAGCAAGGAATCTGTGAAATCCGTAATCCGATCCAGTCCAGTCCAATCCGATAGGTTTGGATTGATTTTTTGAATCCGCGGTTCGGTTCCGGATTGAAGAATTAAAAATCCGTAGTCCACGGATTGGTTCCGAATTGAACCCTACGGTTCTGGATTGGAACCGATCCAGATCGTATACAAATAGTCTATATTTTTATTATACATCCTCCCCCATAGTATCTTCTCTTATTCTATATAAAATCTAAACTCAAACCTAAAACCGTATAATATATTCTTTTATTACTTTTGTTTGTTAGTTTTTAGTTTTAATTTGTAATGGTCTAAGTACTTATGATGAAACCAGTTTTCTTATGGTTGTTTAAATTCTAGAACAGTATGTCACTATTATAGAAAAACATGTTGCTATCGTAGAACTGATATAGCGCTATGTTTATATTTTTATGAAATTAAAGTGTTATATATATATATATTTTTGTTATCTAATTATGTGAATTCGTGGTCCTAAACCGATCCAATCCGTATTTAAATGGATTGGTTCGGATTGGTTCCATGATTTAAACGGATTGGATTGGTTCTAATTTTTCAGGAATCGTAAATAACGGATTGGTCCTGATTTTACTCCAATCCGATCCAATCCGGACCATGCTCACCCCTACGCAAACCACTCTCGGCAATATAGTCTGGGTCTCATCACATTCACCACTCATAAAGCTAGCAAGCAAACCACTAAGTTCACTCTGCCTTCGCGGATCATACACCGGTGGCAATACACTACCAACTCGATCCCCCAAGAAAGGGAAACAATCCCCGCTCAAGGTACATACTGTGAACCTCTGGCGGTAGCAATCAATAACAGCCCGATATGACGATAACCAGTCCATACCCAAAATAACATCAAAACCCGACATAGCCATAACTACAAAAGAAAATGGAAGTCGGCGATCAGCTACCTCTATACCACACCCTCTACACCCTTGTTTTAAAATCAACTCACCCCCAACAGGTGATACAACACAAATAGGAGATGCTAACTGTGCCAACTCCAACCCTAAAACAGATGCAAATGCAGCAGATATAAAAGAATGGGATGCGCCCGTATCAATCAACACACTGGCAACTGAGTTGCAGAACAAAAAGGTACCTCTCACAACAGATGGAGTCGGTACTAGATCCTGCGCGGTAACAGTAGACACACGCCCTATAGGCCCCTGATCTACCTGCTCACCTCTAGGAGCAAAAGACTGCTGCACAGACTGGGACGACGAAGCTCCCTGATTGGCCCTCGAGGCCTGAACTGGCTGAAAACTCTGCCTCTGCCCAGATGCACTAGAAGTGCCACTCAACCGCGGGCAAAACCTCTTCAGGTGCCCCGCCTGACCACACTGGTAACAAGAGAGCGGCTGGCCCCTTCCCTAACTCTGGCTCTGAGGTCGAGTCGAAGATGAAGCTGCTCTCTGACCTCCTCCCTTCTGCGGGCAAGCTGGAGACTTGTGGCCCAGCTGACCACACTTGTAACAAGTCACGTCTCCCTGATTGCCTCTTCCAGAACCCGAACTCGGTACTGGAAAGGTCGATCTAGCAAATGCACCCTGGGACTGCTGAGGGTTAGAACCCCTCTGCTTTCTACCGTCCCCCTGACCATCCTGACTCCTCTTGGAGCCTCTCTGCCTCTCCTCCTCCTCCTCCTGCATCATAATCTCCATATGGGCCGCAGCATCCACAAGGGGCCCATAATCCCGGGTCATAGAACCCCCAACTCTCATCTTAAGCCCGTGCCTCAGCTTCTTCTCGAACTCAAGGCAACGGCGTTCTTCAGACGCCACAAGCTCAGGTGCGAACCTAGATAGACTGGTAAATGCGGCCTCAAACTCGGCCACTGATAAACTCAGCTGCTTGAGCTGACAAAACTGGTCTCTCAGTTTCTCCCTGGCAGCTGGAGATAGAAACTTCTCCTGGAAGGCATCCACAAAAGCCTCTCACGTGCCACCAATACGACCCCTCATGTACTTCCACCACTGACTCGCATCCCCTTTTAGCTGGAAAGATGCCAAGGTCACTTTCAAAGCCCCGTCTTCGATGCCAAGCATCTCAAACGTCTTCGTCATCTGTTCGAGCCATTCATCAGTTTTCAGTGGCTCTTTCGGATTCCCCACAAACTCGTCCGGATTAGACCGGAAAAACTCCCTCTTTAGAAAGGAAGGCCCTGCATCAACAACCTGGGCCTGAACTTGATTCTCAGCTCTGAGAATGCCCATGGATTCCCTCAAGGCTCCTACTATCTCACGGGCTAAGGCACCCAAGGCCTGTTGACCCGCTGGCTTGGCCACATTGCCCTGACCAACACCCTCCTGCTGCGCCGGAATATCATCCGGTAAAGGCATCTCTTGCCTACCACGCCTACCATATCTACCTCCACGTCCTCATCCTGACATCCTAATAAAGGTAACGAAGAACATTAACACATTCACAAATGTGCCGAAGCCATAACACCCGCGTCCTAATGCACGAACAACCGTAATTCACTCCACGTAAGTACATAATCACATAAGCACTTACGAATTTCATTTCCGGATAATGATAGTCCCGAGGCATTGCTAGAGTTCCGGTTAGAAACAGCATTGATCAAGTGTTTTTCCAACAAGACTCACAGAAACTCAAGGATCCAATCAACATCCTAGAAATTAAATCCCATACCCATATAGTCATATAAGCATGTTATCAAATAAACACCTACTATCATACATAAGTCTCTAACAAGCGAGACAAACCCATTGTGATACTAATCACTTCCTACGTACCCAAAGTATTCAAACCCGGTACGCTCTGATACTAAGTTCTAACGCCCTCAAAATAAACCCATAAATCATACATTCTTGACATGCCTAGACACAAGTGAATAAAACATAATTACATATCATCAGAGTATTCATTACAAAATGTATTACATGTTGACAACAAAAGTAAATGCCCTATGGGCTTACAACTTTCCAAGTCAACACTTGGTTACAAAAAGAGAGTACTAACTTTACACAAAATAAGCCCTTGGCTTGATATACATGTAATACAACAAAAACAACAAAAAAGTCCAACAGCCTCAAGCCTTCCAAGCTACGTCCTTGGAGGTGGCATAATACTTGTACCTGAAAATGATGTCCCATATAGGGTGAGTCAACGCCCAGTAGAGATATGCTAAACGTGATATGAGCAGTAACTAACACATTAGCATTTGATAAATGTTTAACTCACATAAATCAATTCATAACCCATTTCAATTACATGACAAATGTGTCCATGTTTCATTCCATTTTCCATTTCTTAACCAATTTCTCAATTCATAATTATGGCTCAGAACCTGGCCAAACAATTTAAATGAGATTGCATCTCATATCAACAGTACTTCCATTACAATTGAGATAAAAACTCAAATTAAACACTTCATACTTCACAATAGATATACATAATTACTGTATCAATCTCAAATAAAATACCTCCGTACTTCATATATGATACACAGATTTGCTGTATCAATACTTTAATAGATACACATAATTGCTGTATCGATGGAGTCCATCCCCTATCTCCTCCTAAACAAAATCCAGTTTAAGAGTCCATCCCCTATCTTCCCCTAAACCATGGAGTACATCCCCTATCTCCTCCCACACAATACAATATATATAAACACATATCATATACATAATCAATCAATACATAAATTTGATGTATTATCCCAACCGTCATATTCGATGACATATTCAATTAATTAGTTTTAGTTTGCCTAATCATCATGTATTGTCTACAACAATCAAGACTATCCTCCACTGATAGCCCAAAGCAGTTATTTCTAAAGAGATAATAAATGCCTCAACAGATATGTAATTTCAACATTTTCAAAGTGAGCGATTAATAAATCCAATTCCATCATTCTATCTCATAATGAGCCAATTTCATTATTTCCAACTCGATTTCACATTCCCATAACAATTACCATTAATTACACTAATGACCCCAAATATACCCAAACATGACATTTTCTCCCTTTTTCTCAATATTGACCCAAAGGTCCAAATATTATCAACAACATCAATAACCTCCTTTTTAGACCCAAAACACATATGTTTGAATCAAAAGAGCAAAACCCCTCTTTCTAATATAACACATTACCAACCCTAACTTTCCAAATCAAACCATTTATACAAAAAGCTCAACATTTAGGTTAAAGCTCATAAAAATGAGTATGAATCCCTACCTCAAGAGATGAGACCCAATGGAGAAGATGAAGAATTTCGAGATGCTCCAAAACCCAAGATTTTCAGATCAAAAGATAGCCCACACCAAGATCAACACTTTTTACAAAGGCCCAAAGGTGGGAGATCACTAGGGCTAGATGATTTGTTAGTGAGAATGTAAGGTTTTAGAGAGATGAGCTCTCTAATGGAGGTTTTGAAAAAGTATGAGAGAGAAAGAAAATCAAAAAGTGATCCAAAAAAGTGAAACTCGGACTGATATAAAAGTCTCTCCGCTCGAGCGTGGAAACCCCCGCTCGAGCGTCAGACACAGACTCACGCTCGAGCGTCAAAACGCCCGCTCAAGCGTCAGATGCACACTCACAGAAGTTTTGCAGGCGATGGTCCCCGTTCGAGCATCAAACTCTCCGATCGAGCGAAGGAACAAAATCAAAGGGTCACGCTCGAGCGTCAAATCTCCCGTTCGAAGACCTGCAGAGAAAAATACTAGGAGATGGAAATTCACGCTCGAGCGTCAAAACTCCCACTCGAGCGGAGAAGCAACAACAAAGGGTCCGCTCGAGCGTCAAAAGCCCCGCTCGAGTGTGAAGGCCAAATTCTGGACATCAACTTTTGGTTCCAAAGCACAACCAACCTATTTCAAACTTGCCCAACACAACCCAAGACTCAAATACAAAGAGTAAGGAAAGGAAATGAGAATGAGACAACAACACAACCATGGAACCAAGTCCGGAATACAATATACAAAGGAAAGGAAAACCGGGATCGCTATACTATAGATTTAGGATTTAGGATTTATAAATGTATGCACGCATATGTTATATTTTGTATGATCAATGAGTATAAATGGAAAATGTTAAATATAATGCTAATGATAATTTCTATGGAATATTACGATGTGAGTTATTGTTATTATTTTAGAACATTACAATAAAGGTGTTTTGGAAATGACATTTTTTGGCTTTTTTTTTTTTTTTTTTTTTTTTGGAGGGGGAGGGGGCGCTTATTTGTGGCTTTAGTTAACTTTTTTTAAAAATTTTTCAAGAAGTTTTAGATTTCCAAATTCATCTCACCAAGAAAAATTAGAAAATTATATTTTTTTTAAAAAACTTTTAAAAAGAAATTCAAAAAAGACAAAAATAAGCTAAATTTTGACATAATTTTGAAAAAAATTAAGCATTCTGTATTTTCATCTTTAGTAATTTTTTGTTATTTTTTTTTAAAAAATACACCTTTTAGATTTGTGTTGACAAAACGGACCGGAAAAGTAAAATATTTTTGTTGTTTTGGTTGTTGTTGTTGCTGCTGTTGTGTACTATAATAGTAATTTACTAAAAAGAAAATCTTAATCATTGTCCATTAAACAATGGATAATATTCGTATTTATGATAGAAATGTGTTGAAATAAATAACAAATATATGAATGCATATTAAAATACTTTCAACGTTATGTACTTTTTAACTAACATCCAATAATCTATTGTTAGAGCATCTGTATCAGTATCAGTAAATTTTGAGTCAAATTATAATAAAAAAGTTACTTTTATATTTTAGCTTGCACTTTTTTATATACACACTTTATTAGCCTCTCTATTCTAAAATTTAATTCATTTTGTATTGTCAAAAAGTAGCAAGTTGCTAATTTTATATTGTTAATATATATATATATATATATGCGGCTTCATATTCCCTAAAAAAAAATGTGCTCAAGTTGTTCGGCCAGACATCTAAAACTCCTATATTGTTATTATATCTATGCAATTTCAGATTCCAAAAATAATAATAATAATAATGGTGTAGCTGCCGGTCATCTTGTATGACCGGCATGATGTCTATATTTCATATCTAAAAATTATATATATATATATATGTGATAGTAGTCAGTCGTTCGGTAGGATGTCAGATTAGATGATCGGCACGATGTCCGGTCACTTTTAAGAATAAATGATAAAATATTATATAACTTGTGAACACGTGAACACACATGCATTATTCTAACACACCCACAAGAGTTGTAATCTCCTGCATTCAATATCACAAAATACCCAACTCATACTACACTTAATCACATCTTGGATCATGAATAGGATTCGATTACCAATCATGCATCATTTTAATCAAACACAAGTAGCCTTAATTAATCAAGGTTAGCACAAAATTCAATTAATCAAAGAAATAATTCCAATTAAGCCTCAATTTAATCACATGCGATTTTACTGAACTGAATCAATTTTTAATAAAATATGCCATATGATTCAAAAAATTCCAAATAACATATTGACGTAACCAATTTCGATTTCGGAGGCCAAAAAGGCTTTTAATTTTCAGATTAAAGCAGAATTCCAGACAGATATTTCTATAAGTAACAGATAGAAAGCCAAATAACATACAAAATACACAATTAGCACATAATTCCATTCTAAACACTTAGTTAACATTTTTAATTACGGATTAATAGTTAATTATGGATTGGGGTTGTTACATCTAAGGTATGCTTTAACTTGTGCATTGAGTATTTGTGTGAGATCTTTGAGAGATTATTTAACTGACTTGATCGTTGAAGTCCCCTCGAGTAGACGAACCACCGCGGTATTCTCATTTTCTTATTGGTAGGTGGTTGGCTTAATCTATTCTGTCGTGTGCTCTCTAGCTAAGTTCCTTGCTTGGTTGTGTGGTAGGAAATCAATACCCACACATGAAAAAGTTAAGGTGAAAAAATACATCATTGTCTATTACATACAAAATAATAATTTATCTCGTAATTTTATTGTTTTAATTACACCTTTAATGATGTGGCACTAGGGAAGTTAAAGATGAGAGGGAGAGGGGTGTGGAACCGCTTCGTATAAGAGTGTGTCATATCTTTGAAGGTAAAATTAGATAAACAAAATTAAAGAGATATAACACCATTTTATAAAATAAGTAAATCATGTGCAAAAACTAAAATAAGCAAAGAAATCTACCCCAAAAAAAATATTAAGCAAGGTGCCAACTTAAAACCCCAAGCAAAAGCAAAAGAATTAAAAACACCCAAACCCAACAAATCTAAACCACCGACACTAACACAATAATAAAACAACCAGCCAAGCAAGGTAGCAGAGCAACACTATAAAACAGCCCAAGTCACAAAAACAATATAACACTAACGAACAATAACCACACGCAAAATTCAAGGGGGTTTACCAGTATTTTTTCAAGGGGAGATTTTGGTTCAATTTTTAATACATCTTTACAAAGGGTGTGTGTGAAGTGAAGATGTTAATTTAATAAACACTAGTGAATTATTCGTGCCTAAAGACATTCATATTTTTTTTAAACGACAAAAACAATCCTATACTGATTAAATGGTGAAATTTAATTTTGTACCAAAAAAAAAAAAAAAATTCCTACCACATGTGAGTAGTGAAATTAATGTGAAAATCATCAATTACATCAACTAAAAATAACTTGAGATTAGAAAGGGATCTTTACTAGAAAATGAAATTATCTTGAATGTCTTGTACTATCCAAATTCTATGGAAGATGTTTGCTAATTTTTTCATTTTAAAGGTTTTTGGTTTAAGATCCCTAGTAATAATTTTTTAGGACAACCCAATTATTATTTTTTTAAAATATTATTTAGGTCCTCTAAAACACATGGCGACAAAATTCTATAACTTTTTTTGACTCAAAAATTTCAAAATTCTATAACTTTTGATCTAGATTTCTATTATTTATAAAATTTATATTTTTGAAATATTTTCATCAAGATCTATAAAACAAGATCCATGATGAATACAATTCTTTTTTTTTTTTTTTAATGTTTTTTTAAGTTGACGAAATTTCGTTGACCTAAGATAGGTTAGTGAAATTTTTATAGATCTGGTTTGAAAGATTTGTCAATAAAATTTTTAAAATATAAATTTTACAAAAAATGGAGATGTAATAAAAAAGTTATTAAATTTTAAAAGTTTGAAATCACTTAAACAATATAAAAGGTGAGATAAAGAAACCTAAGCTACTAAAATAATAATACTAAGGGATTTTAACTAGGAAGAAAAATTATCTTGGATCTTGTGTCATTGTTGTGCAGTTTGTGGGGTTCATTTCGGGTTCTATTTTAATAATCTAAACTGTTCAAATTTAAAAAATATCGAGAACAATATTGTTGTAAAAAATTCAAATTGATGGGCTATCAATAATATTTTTATCAAATAGCATTTGTATTCAGTTTGATACATACATGTTCATTTTTTATATAAAGATGTGATTTGATGAATAGGTTATTATTATCTAATTAACTTTATTTTTTACAGATATATTGTGGTCGATATTTTTTTAAAATTTAACTATTCAGATTATCAAAATATAATTAAAAATGAGTCACATAGGTCGTACAACAGTCATCGCTGTACTTCATGCACAACAGTGATACTACATCCAATTATATTGGACATTTCCTATTACCCAAACTATATAGAGAATGTATTGCTAATTTTGTCCACCCAATCCTGAACCAAATTTAAAATTATATCATCCAAGCCCTAAAAATTTTCAAATTAAATTGTTGAGTCCGCTCAAATTGCACACATATCTCTAAGAAGGCGAGACCTTAAAAGGTCTAAAAATATGGGCCTATGGGCCGAAAAACCCTAATCACCAAAACCCTTTATTTAAACGTTGTTTGCTGTGCAATGCTTTGCGAATCTCGATCTTCTTGAAAGCGATGATTTCCTTTCATCTTCTCGATTCATAGGTTTGTAGATCTCTTGATTTCAGTTTTTATATTCGCCTAATGCTTAATATTATATTCATAATCTGTTCTTTTTTGACGATTAGATTAGATTAGATTAGATTATGATGCTCACAATTAGCTTTTAAATGTACAATATATTTTTGGTTGTTTGCATTTGTTTACTCTCTCCTTGTGTTGCAATTTAGAATGCACAAGGAGATATAAACAGATGCAGAAAGTGAGAAGGTTGGCTTACCAGCCCATTGCATATCTTTCTTTTATTGCCTTGGCGTCAAATGGACCTACCGATATTCAAATCTCCCTTCTTCTTTTTTTTAAATGATTGTTTGTGTATTTGCTCAGTAGAATCATATAGTCATAATTTGTTTGAGAAAAATGGCAAATGATGATTGTTGTCTTATCCTACACACTGATTAATCGTGTTGATTACAACTCTGCTTATTTTCTATATATATATATATATATGTATATATATATATTTTTGGTAGTTGTTTACTTAAATTTTATTTTTCTGATTTTGATTTTTGTTTATGGTATTTCTCTTATTAAATCTTGATTTTTTTTTGGTTGATGCTATATTGGGTGTTTGAAGTTTGTGTTCAAATGGGTAATTGGGTGGTCTTATGTTGGAGTGCTTTTTATTTTCTTGTTTTATTTGTCTTTTAATTACTTCTGGTTTTCATGTGGGCTCAAGAATAGTAGTGTTCTTAGCTCCTTCTTTTTCATCAAATTTGTAGGAATAAAATTTGGTTAAAAGCTTGATTTGATTTGGAATACTCTAATTTGTTTTTTCTTGAACATTTCTAAATATATCCTAAAATCATGTTTTAATCATTTTTTATGAAAGAAAATATCTTCAATCTTTGCTCCTTTTAAAATTTCATCAAATTTTAGTAAAAATATAATTGTTGAGAATTTGGTGAATAGTTTGGTTCATCTTTGATTTGTTGAAAAATTGCCCATATTTGACAAAATGGTTGGAACACATTTTGGAAATGCTCTAAGAGCATCTCCCATGCTTATTTTTTTTCTTCATTAAATTTAAAATTTTGATGAAATAGTGTTAAAAAAGCATCTCTAATCTTTTCATCAAATGTTTATCAAATTAAGAGAATTTTTCATTGAATTGAGATTTCATTAAATCCAAATTTGATGAAAATTTAAAAAGATATAGCATTGAAGATGAATTTTATTTATCAAATTTGATGAACAAAAAAATCTGTGTTGAGAAGGGAATTTTTAAAATGTTTTTTATGAAAATTTGATGAAAGAATAATACATATCAAATCAAATCTTTTACTCCAATATGTAATCAAATTAGATAAAAATGGTAGTCAGGTTAGAGATGCTCTAATATGAAAAATGAAAAGTTTGAATTATTTTATAAACTTTTGATGAATGATGTATTCTTTTAATGGTTAACATAAGTTGTTAACATTCTACACCTGGAAGCGTGTTTCAAATAGTTGTTTGGTCTTTGGTTTACACCTAAACCAAATGAAACCAAAACCATGCTCACCGCTAGTTGTAGGATGGGAAGGCATGTGATGTAATTAATCTTATCCAACCATGATACAGAACTCCACTACCCCCACCTTCACTATCCCCCACATACACGTGGAGGTTAGTGATTAAAAAAAAAAAAAAAAAAATTTAGCCAATGACCGCTCACTGGGGGTCTTGGGGTCTCCCCAGTGGAGGTCCCAAGCATTATGCATATAATCCTATGCCTAATGCTTGGGATTCCCATTGAGGAGACCTCGGACCCCCAGTGGATGGTCATTGGCTAAATTTTTTTTTTTTTTTTTTCTCTCCAATCACTAACCCCACGTGTGTCTGGAGTAGTGGCGGTGAGGGATAGTGGGGTCTGTATCATTATTGTAATCTACGTAGACTACAAACTTTGCTTATTATCTGATGTAATCCCTTCTCCTATATAATGTGTTTTCTAGGTTGAATGGGTTGTTTTTCTTAATCTTTTTGGGTTTTAATTTCTCCATTTTAAAGAATTATGATGGGGGAATAGTTTTTGCATTATTTGCTGGGAAAATAACCAATTAGTTAGGATAAAAAAATAAATATCAATTTGATGGAAAACTTTATGAGTTTAATGTATCAAAGTTTTCTGTACTGTAAGAGGAATGTTAGGAATTATGAAAAAAATATTATAGAATATGATCATGAAAGATTTTCTATCCTTCGATTACAAATACAGTAAAACACCGAACACTAATTAAATGATGAAAAATTTTCATGAAATATTTCATGATTCTTATTATTCTTTTTTGTAAGAGTAATGCTAGGATCATAAGAAAAATATCATGAAGATGATCATGAAAGATTTTCTACCCTTGATTACAAATACAATAAAAAAACTACACATTAATCAAATGTAAAATTTTCATGAAACATGTCATGATATTTTTTTTTTTATGATCTTATTATTCTTTTTGTAAGAGTAATTCTAGGATCATGGAAAAAATATCATGAAGATGATATTGAAAGATTCTCCACTATTGGATTGCAAATATAATAAAACACCACACTGATCAAATGATGAAATTTTTTTATTAAACATTCATGATATTTCTTCATGATCCCAAATATTATTTTTTTTGTAAGAGTAATACTAGAATCATCAAAGAAATATAATGAAAATGATCATGAAAGATTGTCCACCCCAGAAATGATAGAAATCTCATTTTTCCTTGACTTCACAGCCCCTATTGACACATGTCAGTGAGTGATAGAAGGAAAAAAAAAAACAAAAAAACAAAAAAAACAAAAAGTTGGCCAATCTCAACACATTGAGAGGTACATCTCAACCTTTTTCCTTCATTGTATTTATAGGTTAGATAAGGAAAAAGGTTGAGACCCCTTTTGTTCTTGACTCCACTACCCCCAATGTATTGGAATTGGTCAATTTTTTGTTTTTTTGTTTTTTTTCCCCACCTATCACTCACTAACATGTGCCTGTGAGGGTTATGGGGGTTAAGGAAAAAGGTGTCTCTATCATTTCTGATACAATAAAATACCACACATTAATCAAATGATGAAAAATTTTCATAAAATATTTGACGATTTTTTTATTATTATTTTATGATCTCTAGTATTATTCTTATAAATACAATAAAATATCTTACACTAATCAAATGATGAAAAATTTTCAAAAACACTTCTAAAATAAATTTCTTCCTTTATTCAATAATGAGAAAAAGTAGACAGGCGGTCAGAACCTGATGCCGTGTTGAATGTCTGCAAATTTCCACTTTTGGAATGCCTCTGAGATCCTGGACTATGCTGTATTTTACGTGCAAGTTCGTAGGTTTAAGCTTCCACATTGTTTTGAACACTTTTTGTTTGTGTTTGATATTGATTTTGTGATATACTATATTGCTATTATAGTATCCCTGCATTGTTTGACTTTAAGTTTAAGTTTTTTTTTTTAGTATACTTCTTAATATGCTTGCTGCTATGATGAAGTTGCTAAAATTATGTCTGGACGTATGAGCTGTCTGTGATTACTACTATGCTTCTTCTGAGCAAAATGACTTTGAAAACCAAAATAAAATCATGACTTATGTGTTGTCATTATTATGTATAATTGAATTTCTCATCATGCCTTAAAATGTAATATAGATTTGTTTCCTGTTTAGAAACTAGATTAAGAAAATGAAGTATTGCACAGCTGGAATTGGACTTAATTATTTCAATTGTATGATTTGGATGATGCATAACTGTGCTAATTGTTTTCCCTCTTTTAGAAACTGCGCCAAATTAAATATGTGATTTTATTATGTCTGTTATCTATTCTCCAATGTCTAAGCGACCAATCAGAGTGGTGGCCTGTGGTTGTTGTCTGAGGCAGTTGCCAGCAGTGGTGGCTGATGGCGGTGATGCATGGTGGGTGGTGGTAGGGTATGGAGTAAGGAATGAAAACTTGTGGTGAAGTGTGAATTTTTGCAGTATAACAGTGTCATACTTTCTGATTAATATTTTGTATATGTGGAGGTGTGAATTTTTTATATTACACTTCTGATCTTATTTTAAAGTTCTTTTGTTATATATATATATATATATATATGATTGCACGTCTGATCTCAAGTGTTTAGTCATCATTAAAGAGTACACTGATTATTGAGTAGGCTTGTGCTGTGTTTTGTTTGTGAACATTGATTTCAGGTAATGCTTGTGCTGTGTTTTGTCTCTGATTTTTGAGTATGCTTGATTATGGGCCTTCCTGCAATTTACTATGAATATATTTTAAAATTGGGTTAATTACACCAAGACCCTATCACTTTACCTTATCAATAAACTTGTACTGTACATATTGACCTTTACATTTATAAACCTTGTATATAAATGTACAAATAAATACATCCCTTTTAAGAGCGGTTTAGAGGGGTAAAAATGATACATTTTGTGTAATAATCCTGGTCCGTAATATGTTAATTGGTCCTGAATATGAGTATGATTATGTGTTTAATATGATTTTGTGTGCCATTATGTGGTCTTGGATTTCTATCTGTTCACCGTCGGAATATCTGTTTGATTTATCTGCTTTGGAAATTTAATTGGAGGCCTTATCGGCCACAGAACCCGAAATTGATTATGCCATTGTGATTGACATAATTTTTGGAACCTATGGTGAAATTTAATTGAAAAATGATTCGGGTCAGATTAAATTGATTAAATTAGTGAATTAGTGCTCTATTCTTTGATATTATAATAATATGGTAAGAGAGGGGCTTTTAATATGAGCACTACTCAATCAAACTCCCTCTTTAATTCTCACTTGGCTGATATACACTCTAAGGAGAGGAGAGGGCCGGCCATTAGAGAGAGAGAAGAGGAAAAATCTGTGTTTGATCTTAAGGGCTTGGAATTTTGAAGTCCAACTCTAATTGGACCATAGATTAAAGAATTGGACTTCTAGGTAAGCCATTGACTCTTGAATTCATGAATTGAACTTGTAATCTTGTGAGCTCAAAGTATTTTTGTGATCAAGAGCATGATTTAAATTGGTTTTGATGAGATATGATCATGCATGCATAAGATTGTTTTTGAGTTGCCATAAGTTGCATAATCTAGCATGTATCATGTCAATTAAGCAAGATTTGAAGTTTGATCATGCATGCAAGCTTGGTTTTGTTGAGCCTTATGGGAATAGGCACCACTTGCATCTTTTGAAATAGAAATGAAGTCAAGATGGGCATGCATGTTTGAATAATTGAAGATGGGAGCTTGAAATACATGAATATGTATGATAGAATTGAAATTGGTGTCAATTTGAGACATGCAAGTGTGTAATCCTTGAAATTGAGCTCCATAATAATGTGTTTTGGCGTTTATGCCTTGTTAGCATGATTATATTTGAGATTTGAGCCATTGCATGCAAGTAGTGTAGCTGGAAAGTCGAAATGAAGCTCAAGAACATAATTCTGGGTTTTCCAGAATTTTGATGTCCGCTCGAGCAGGATAATGGCCGCTCGAGCGGGAAAAACGTGCTCCCAGTACTTTTTGCAGACTTGGTGTCCGCTCGAGCGGGTGAGTTTACGCTTGGGCGGGGGAGCTTTGTAGACAGGCCTTCCGCTCGAGCGGCCTAGTTCCCGCTCGAGCGTGATTTTGATGCAACCAGTACTTTTGCAGGCCTATTAGGTCCGTTCGAGCGGGGTCCCTATTTTCTGAAATTTTGTATGCTCGTTCTGTGTTTCGTTTTCCGTTCTCTTTCACTTGCAAGCACTCTTAGGCATGCATTAAGCATTGTAAATGAGTTAAAAAGATAAGAATGAAGCCTAAAGAGGAATATGTGAATTAAGGAACGGATTGAATTGTTAGTGACCCTTTTGTGTTCATGAAATGTGTAGGGTCAAGCTCCGGGGCATCCACAAGCCGATCACTGTGAGTAATATCTCAACAAAAGATGCTTGAATATGCTGTTGTCTTATTGCTTACCTCTATGTAAGTTTGTAAGTTCATTAATTTGAAAGGTGGACAATGTCTGATATGAAAGTTTGCAATGGGCCAGAGGCCGTTTTGACAAGAAATAATGAATGGGCCAGAGACTGTTTTGACAAGCACGAATGAATGGGCCAGAGGCCGTTTTGATATGAATGATTGGGCCAAAGGCCAGTTTGACACGAAAGTGTGAATGGGCCAAAGGCCGTTTTGGCATAAACGAATGGACCGAAGGTTGTTTTGACATAAACGAATGGACCGAAGTTCGTTTTGACACGAACAAACGGACCGAAGGTTGTTTTGAGATAAATGAATGGACCGAAGGTCGTTTTGAGATAAAGGAATGGACCTAAAGTCGTTTTGACACGAATGCATGGGCCGACGACTGTTTTGACGTAAACGAAGGGGCCGAAGGCCATTTTGACAGAAATGAATGGGCCGAAGGCCATCCTGACATAAATGAATAAGCCGAAGGCCGTTTTGACATGAATGGAAATCTGAATGGGCCAAAGGCCAGAATGTTTGGAACTACAGTCACTTGATTTGAATTTCGTATAGTTATATATTTGTTAAATAGAAATATGACATGGGCCCAAGGCCGTTTGGAACATGTTGTTCTACATTGTTATGTAACTTCTGTATTTGATTTGATATTATTCACTGGGCTTTCGCTCACGCTCATTCATGTGTTTGTAGGTGAGCCAAGAGAAGTCCAGACCCAGCCTCAGTGAAGTCTGTATAGAACAACTAAGGTTTTGAGAGAGTCAGCCCTTGTGTCTCATGCACGAGACCCGTCTTCGCCCTTTTGTTATGTATTTACGTTTTTTCAGGTTGGCGAAGTTTTGAATACGTCTATATATAGTTTTCATGGGTTGACTTAGTTTGGATGATCCTGTCTGTATAGAATCTTATGTCATTACACTTTCTGTTGTGAGTTATTAACATATGTACGTATGGAATGTTATGGTGTGCATATAAGCACGGCTCTATGGACAAAGTTTTAAATTTGCTTCCGTTTGGCCCCTTTTACTCTGATGAGTCTTGTCTTATTTGGTTTGAGGCCGTAGGTAATCTCATGATTACTGGCCGGTTATGGCCTTAACCCATAGGGGCTGGTTCGGGTCGTGACAGAGTGGTATCAGAGCACGAGTTAATAACTCACACACTTGTCCAAAAGAGCAATAAGCGTCTAGAAAAGATCTAGGATGCATTCATGTGATAAATGTGAACTTAGAAGCATCAAGAATATGCTTAATTGTTCGATATGAACAGTTAGGTGTTATAAATTCGTGAATTGCTTGCATTGTAAACCATTGGAATATGTATGCTCTCTAGTATATACATACTTGTGAATCTTTTGTATAAAGCATAATTCAAGTTTAATCAAATGGTGAACTTTAATTATTTTCTGATGATATGAAATGACAAGTTTCCTGAAATGCTATGTTTTGCATGAGTGAATGACTGTCTAAATTTTCTTCGAATGTAATTGTGGTATCCTTAGCAGAAGCCCTCGCCTAGGGGACATAATACTGTGGCTGATGGTCATGAGGCCCTAACCCAGGGGAAACAATACCATGGCCTATGTATGTGATATGTTACCTGGTATCGGAGGTTCCATTATGGAACTTGATATGCTTGACCAACATGATATGTTACGCTAAAGGAAATACCACACATGATTTGAATTTGAGATATAAATTGTTACGCTAATGTGTACAACAAGTTTGTTTTGTTATAATGCACATACATGAAAAATTGTCTATGTGCATTTAATTCTGCAAATGGGTGTTTATATGAATATGATTTGAGTATATAATTACTTAGTAAATGTTCAGCATGCGATATCTGATAAGTATGCAATCATCTGTTACCTATATGATTAATTGTGTTGGGAAGGTGCATAAAATGAGAATATAACAATGTGTCTATATGCGAATGTACCCATGTGTATCTGTGTTTATTTTTGTATTAGGCACCCCAGTATTTGGTAAGGCTTAATAAGAGATTGTGTAGAGTATGGTTAAATTAAGGGCATACGAGCTGGAAGACTCTCCCACAGCCCGATTTGATAGATTGAAAAGAATAGTACAAGAAATGACAGAAATCTTAAGACAACAATGACAGTTGCCGCTACGGCAAGAACCTTTGCCACCACCAGTGTAAGGAACATTGAGGAGTTTGTATTCGGATTTCTGAGGTTTGTTATAGGTGTGGTGAAATGGACCGTACGATAAAGAACTGTCCCCAAACTGAACAAAATGTGAATAAATCTTCTGCTTCAGCTAAATTCGTACCGATGGTAGGAATTGCTAATCAATGGAGTAATTGCACTCGTTTCACAAAGTACTCAGAATGCTGCAGCCGTTATTCCAGGTATCTATATTGTTTATAAACGAATGCCTATATGTGATTGATTCTGAATTAGTGCATGTGTACATCTTTGTTTGGGGTTTTGTTTGATTCGGGTCAGCATGTCCCTTCATATTCCCTGCCTGTGTATTCAGATTGGTCAGACCCACAAGATTGAGACTGTATTTATTGAACATGTATGCTCCATTTGGGAAATTTGTGAAATACGTATTGGGATATTGCTTAACTTTGCACATGCACATGTACATCTGAACCTATGCTCAGGGTGATCCGTTATATTACTGTCTTTAATGACTAA
The DNA here is from genome assembly GCA_036172215.1 of Camellia granthamiana. Taxonomy (NCBI): domain Eukaryota; kingdom Viridiplantae; phylum Streptophyta; class Magnoliopsida; order Ericales; family Theaceae; genus Camellia; species Camellia granthamiana. The sequence goes on from CM069910.1 coordinate 113,657,261, forward strand.
GCCATTGGAATTATGACTATAATGGTGAGACCATGCATTTGAATTGGTAGAAAATTGACTGGATTATGTGACTATACTGGGCTCGACTCATAAACCTACATTTTGTGACTAATTTGGAACTTTTGAGGAACAGACCCTATCTTATGTACAACCGAGGAACTCTGTTTAATGTGTCACTGTGCACCATGTGCCTGTATATAAGACTTGTTTGGGGATTGCTGTATTAATTATGGTACATACCTCCTGATCTGAATAACTGCATGTTTATGCAACTACCCCTGAATTTATGTAGTCAATGCCATATTTTACATAACTTGAAATGCTTTGATATGAGCAGTTGTGACGAATAATTTTGATATGACTTTGAGAACTGATAAACTTAGGACAGTTGTGAAACTATCATCCATGTGCCTAAACAAACGAAGTGAGCCTTACAGAACCGAATGTACCCCATTTGAGAAAACTTTTATCTGATTCGGTCCGATAGAACCTTTGTCTGATTTGACCTGATAGAACCCTCATTGGGTATAATTTGATGGAACCTTTGTTTGATTTAATCTGATAAGACCTTTGCTTGGGTTGATTTGATAAGAATTTCTATTTGATTTGATTTTGTTAAGGGAAGACCACGAATTGTTCATGAATAAATAGCCAGATTACTCTTGGCAAAAAAACTGATAGACCCAAAACTTGAATTCGTTTGGAATGCTTGACTTGTTTGAAAGACCTTTTGTGGGCTATCAACATATTGATCTAACCATGAACACCATTGAGAACCAACCTTCAATAATTGGGGCATAAGTGTTATAAATGAATAGAATTGTACAAATTCTGTGATTGGGTTGTGTATTGTCATATTCTTGCTTATTTGGCGCTATGGAAACCGATGACAACAGATTGACTTGATTGTGAACCGTACTGAATATTTATCCTCGATTAATCAGAATTTGTTTCATGTGTTCACTTCAGTGTTATTGGATTTTGGGAAATTAGGTTATAGCGAGTGGTATTATGTTTGTCTGGATGACATTCTTGGGACGTCCTTTCGTGCTAGGGGACGCTAAGCCTATGTAGCACTTTTGTTGAGATACCCCTTTTGCCACCGACGGTCTTGTACGGATGGGTTTGTCTAATCAATCTCGGGTCGGCCACCGAAGGTCGTGAACGGGTGTGCTTTGGTTCCGAGACGATTATTCCTATGTTTTGTCCGGAATGTCATCCTTTGGTATTATGTGGATGTTATTAACATCCAAGAAGCTTTGAAAAACCTTGATTATCCGAAAGTGTGTGAATTCAGTACGCCTAGTGTAAATAACTACTCAGTGCCATTGTATATCCTGTAATTGGGGAATTGGGGCTTTGAGGATGTGTAAATTATGTTTAACACGTGATTGATTGTTTTTAATATTACCTTTGACGCCATGGGGATTAGTATATGAATTGCCTTCTGCTTTTGGCAACTATGGAATAGTGTGGAAAGACTCGATGGAACAAGGAATTGAATGTTGAACCGAATTGTAAACTGTTAAATGAATTAAGAACACGTGTATTCTATTAGAAGTCGACTACCTCAGTGTTATTGTATTTTACAATTGGTAATATGGGGATATATGAGTTACGTATATCATGTGGTTGATTGCTTCGTTGTTATTTTTGTTGACTCGGGGATCAGTGCCTGAATTCACTTTAAATTCCTGAAGACTTTTGATTAACCTTGAATAGCTATGATGAGCTACTGAACTAAACACCGAATCGGACTATGAATTGCGGAATCATTGGGGAATGAATTGAACTTTTGTGATAAGGGAACAGACCGAACTCCTATGGTAAAGTTAGTTGGCAATTGAAATAAATATGTTGGCGACCTATTGTGAAGAAAGAAATTGTTGAATTTGTGCCTAAATGTTTTCGGTGTCAACAAGTCAAAGTTTAATAGCGGATATTGGCAGAACTACTGCAATCTACCTCTATTTCGAAATGGAAATAGAAATATGTGACTACAAATTTTGTTGTGGGGCTGCCTTGGACGCCCAAGTATAAGTCCCGTTTGGGTTATTGTGTACAGAATTACTAAGTTTGCTTATTTCCTCCCTGTGAAATTTTTGTATGATGCTTATAGACTAACAACTGTTTACGTCAATAAGATTGCTCGTTTGCATGGGATCCTAGTGTCTACTGTTTAGACAGGAATCCTAAAATGTGTCTGAATTTTGACAAGCCTTTAAGAGGCAATGGGAACTGAATTGTGATTCGGCATTGCTTTCCATCCGAAAATCGAAATGTAACTAGAAAGAACTTTTGGGAGAAATGCTCCAAATACGTGCAATAGATTTTTCGGGAAATTTGGGAGATCTATCCATTGTTGGCAGACTTTGCTTACAACCATAGCCTACACTTTAGTTTTGGTGTGACACCATACAAGTCTTGTATGGAGGAAAAGTTGAGTCTTTAACTGATTGAGAACAGAGTGTTGCTTGATGTTGAAACTAAGCAGATAACTATCAAAAGGATTGGAACCATTGAATAAGAAGGTATTCCGAAGTGTTTTTGGCTAAAAGTAAATTAAGTTTGGAGGACCAAACTTCCTAAAGGGGGGAAGACTGTAATACCCCTGTTCCGTAATATGTTAATTGGTCCTTAATATGAGTATGATTATGTGTTTAATATGATTTTGTGTGCCATTATGTGGTCTTGGATTTCTATCTGTTCACCGTAGGAATATTTGTTTGATTTATCTGCTTTGGAAATTTAATTGGAGGCCTTATCGGCCACAGAACCCGAAATTAATTACGCTATTGTGATTGGCATAATTTTGGAACCTATGGTGAAATTTAATTGAAAATTGATTCGAGTCAGATTAAATTGATTAAATTAGTGAATTAGTGCTCTATTCTTTGATATTATAATAATATGGTAAGAGAGGGGCTTTTTATATGAGCACTACTCAATCAAACTCCCTCTTTAATTCTCACTTGGCTGATATACACTCTAAGAAGAGGAGAGGGCCGGCCATTAGAGAGAGAGAAGAGAGAAAAATCTGTGTTTGATCTTGAGGGCTTGGAATTTTGAAGTCCAACTCTAATTGGACCATAGATTAAAGAATTGGACTTCTAGGTAAGCCATTGACTCTTGAATTCATGAATTGAACTTGTAATCTTGTGAGCTCAAAGTATTTTTGTGATCAAGAGCATGATTTAAATTGGTTTTGATGAGATATGATCATGCATGCATAAGATTGTTTTTGAGTTGCCATAAGTTGCATAATCTAGCATGTATCATGTCAATTAAGCAAGATTTGAAGTTTGATCATGCATGCAAGCTTGGTTTTGTTGAGCCTTATGGGAATAGGCACCACTTGCATCTTTTGAAATAGAAATGAAGTCAAGATGGGCATGCATGTTTGAATAATTAAAGATGGGAGCTTGAAATGCATGAATATGTGTGATAGAATTGAAATTGGTGTCAATTTGAGACATGCAAGTGTGTAATCCTTGAAATTGAGCTCCATAATAATGTGTTTTGGCGTTTGTGCCTTGTTAGCATGATTATATTTGAGATTTGAGCCATTGCATGCAAGTAGTGTAGCTGGAAAGTCGAAATGAAGCTCAAAAACACAATTCTGGGTTTTTCAGAATTTTGATGTCCGCTCGAGCAGGATAATGGCCGCTCGAGCGGGAAAAACGTGCTCCCAGTACTTTTTGCAGACTTGGTGTCCGCTCGAGCGGGTGACTTCACGCTCGGGCGGGGGAGCTTTGTAGACAGGCCTTCCGCTCGAGCGGCCTAGTTCCCGCTCGAGCAGGGAAGCCCACGCTCGAGCGAGGACCCTATTTTCTGAAATTTTGTATGCTCGTTCTGTGTTTTGTTTTCCGTTCTCTTTCACTTGCAAGCACTCTTAGGCATGCATTAAGCATTGTAAATGAGTTAAAGAGATAAGAATGAAGCCTAAAGAGGAATATGTGAATTAAGGAACGGATTGAATTATTACTGACCCTTTTGTGTTCATGAAATGTGTAGGGTTGAGCTCCGGGGCATCCACAAGCCGATCACTGTGAGTAATATCTCAACAAAAGATGTTTGAATATGCTGTTGTCCTATTGCTTACCTCTATGTAAGTCTGTAAGTTCATTAATTTGAAAGGTGGACAATGTCTGATATGAAAGTTTGCAATGGGCTAGAGGCCGTTTTGACAAGAAATAATGAATGGGCCAGAGGCCGTTTTGACAAGCATGAATGAATGGGCCAGAGGCCGTTTTGATATGAATGATTGGGCCAAGGCCAGTTTGACACGAAAGTGTGAATGGGCCAAAGGCCGTTTTGACATAAACGAATGGACCGAAGGTCGTTTTGACACGAACGAACGGACCGAAGGTCGTTTTGAGATAAATGAATGGACCGAAGGTCGTTTTGAGATAAAAGAATGGACCTAAGGTCGTTTTGACATGAATGAGTGGGCTGAAGGCCATTTTGAATGTATGGGCCGAAGGCCGTTTTGACGTAAACGAAGGGGCCGAAGGCCATTTTGACAGAAATGAATGGGCTAAAGGCCGTCCTGACATAAATGAATGAGCCGAAGGCCGTTTTGACATGAATGGAAATCTGAATGGGCCAAAGGCCAGAATGTTTGGAACTACAGTCACTTGATTTGAATTTCGTATAGTTATATATCTGTTAAATAGAAATATGAAATGGGCCCAAGGCCGTTTGGAACATGTTGTTCTACATTGTTATGTAACTTCTGTATTTGATTTGATATTATTCACTGGGCTTTCGCTCACGCTCATTCATATGTTTGTAGGTGAGCCAAGAGAAGTCCAGACCCAGCCTCAGTGAAGTCTGTATGGAACAACTAAGGTTTTGAGAGAGTCAGCCCTTGTGTCTCACGCACGAGACCCATCTTCGCCCTTTTGTTATGTATTTACGTTTTGTCAGGTTGGCGAAGTTTTGAATACGTCTGTATATAGTTTTCATGGGTTGACTTAGTTTGGATGATCCTATCTGTATAAAATCTTATGTCATTACACTTTCTGTTGTGAGTTATTAACATATGTACGTATGGAATGTTATGGTGTGCATATAAGCACAGCTCTATGGACAAAGTTTTAAATTTGCTTCCGTTTGGCCTCTTTTACTCTGATGAGTCTTGTCTTATTTGGTTTGAGGCCGTAGGTAATCTCATGATTACTGGCCGGTTATGGCCTTAACCCATAGGGGCAGGTTCGGGTCGTGACATTTTGATAGTTGAATTGAAAGGGTTAAAATGTATGAGTTTATAGATGAATAGGTTAAAGTGATATTTGTTAAGAGTTTAGTCTCAATGGGAGGTTATCGTTTCAACTCTTTCTAAGGGAGAATTGGACAAAAATGCTATAAATCTCAAAAATTTTATCAAAAGCTCTATTAAATATCTCACATGAGTGTGGAACCCACATGGGACTCACATTGTGTGGATCCCACACCCATGTAAGACATTTGGTAGAAACTTTGATAGAATTTTTGGGATTTCTAGCGTTACTCAGCAAACACTTAATGCTTTGCAAGATGGGAGGTTAACTTTCATAAATGCTAATTTAATTTAACAACTACTGTGGGAGCCAAAAAATATATATATATATATATATCAGCTTATTGGGGCTAACCCAAACAAGGCCTACAATGGGTCTAGCCCAAACAAATATCATAGGGGGGGCATCCCAAATTGAGGGATGTTCTCTCTCTCTACACTACACACTAACACTCTTCATTTTTTATATCTTCATTCTGTCAATCAAGTGACTGACTTGACCATCGGAGTGTCTCCAGCCGGCAACCCCGATTAGGTGGCACCGATCACACTCATCTTTGCAGGTCTACAGGGACAGTTTATCTCTTTATTGGATCTCTACAATCTATGTGAGAGGATATTTCATGGTCTCACAATTGGCGCCATCTGTGGGAAATCGTCTGAAAGAGGTCAACGAAGGAAATAACAAACATGGTACTATAAGTAACAATTCAACAACACTGTGATAGTGATCTATTTTCTCTCTGCTTAAATGGGTTCTTGAATTGTATATACGTATGTGTCTCATACAAACTTTGTGTAAACTTTTGTTCATATGAAATGTTGATGGAAAAGTTTTAAAATAGATTAGAATTCATGGGTCTACTTTTACGTCTCTGTTTCTCTCTCTAAAAATGGGTTTCACACTTTTCTTGGTGCAAACATCTTTTCGGCAATTCAATAAAGTTGCTCGGCTCTAGAATTATTCCCATCAAGAGACATTGCCATAGAATGGATCATGAGTTATGATATAAAAAAAGAAGAAGTTATTGTCATTTAATTAATTGTGGTAGTCAGCATGCCATATATATATATATATATAGATGCATATAAATTCAAACAGTCTGATCTGGAGGCAACTTCAATTATCATGAATCATATTATATGCACACCCATGAATTATTTAAATGAATTAAAAATTAATAAGTATCAGAATTTAATAAATGAATTGTTGCTCCTAAACTCATGGTTGGCTCTCGACTCTCTTTAAAGATGTTGGTTGGAAAAGTGCAACCCAAAAGCTTCCACTAAAAAAATCTATGTATATGTTTTCTTTTCCATAATTATTTTCTTTCTGTAAAGAATTGAGATTCACCAAAGCTGGGGCAACAAAGTGCAACTAACTCGGCAAAAGGTGCAAGCCATTCGATGTCCACCGAGAAAAAGTTTCACTGAGCACGCATAAAATCGAAGCTCATTCTAACCCCACGAAGCTTGTTCGGCGATATCACCCATGTCGCTCGACCATATCTCGCAAGAACTGTTTTCTAGCAATGGCTTTGGCCACCTTGATCAAGCTCGGCAACGGACGATCGGACCGCAACACTTCTGTTCTCGGCAATCATAACCCGTTTGCAAAAATCATTAACCGTATCAAGTTTGCCGAGTTACTAACATTGCGCAACCATGTTCTACCCTTCATTCGGCAAAACATTACACCGCAACATTGCCTATTCGGCTAACACTTCTTGAAATTATTATCGCTTGCAAATCATTCGGCTGCTAACTTGAATTCACACAACAGTGCTTTCCAAAACCTTGGCGCCATAACACCATCAAACTTAACGGCAATGATACTCATGGATGGCACGCGTATGTACAATCTAGCTCGGTACTACTATGTCGGCATAACACTGGCATATTGGCTTGCCAAAATTTACATCTAAATTTACCACAGGATTCACATCGGCTCAAAGAGTCCAAACCCACCAACCCGAGGAGTCAAGAAGTAACCAAAATCTGCCGCAAGTTGTGAAACGAGTCACATGTGCCATAAACTAAAATTTTCATAGCTGTCAAACTCAAGTTCTGACTATAGCAGTGTGAAGTACTCATTGAGACGAGTCCAACGCAACAAACTACGTCTAAATCGGAGCTCAAACGAAGCCGTACGAGCCAGTCGAACTTTGCCGAGCAATTTCACTTTAGCTGGAGAAGACGACCCAAAGTTGGCCATATATGAGAAATTATTCAATGCATTGCGGCTAAGTTACATCCGACCCCAATCAAAGTCAAATATATATCTTGCCAAATACTAACAAAGGGATCTATGGTGGTCAAGGCGATAAATCTTATTTATTCATCACAAGGGTGCAAGTTCAAACCTTGTCAACATTAGCATTTTTCTTTTATTTTTTGCCAACTCAACAATATAAGAGCAATTATCCACTGCTTCGCGGAGCACAATTCTCAATTGATCTAAGCCATTAGCTCTATTTTGGCAAGAATTATGCCATCAAGAGTCTGATTACAGCGATCAAATAGTCCTTTCTAGCTATTTGACGCATTCCGGGTCTATTTGTACGGTCAGAATTTGCAAATTTAACTCACAAAAAAAATAAAAAAATTTGCAGATTTTATTCAAAAAATTGAGCGCGATGGCTCACTTCGCATATCACCAAGCACCGTACTTTGTCTCTGCTTCATTCTGATATCGCCACGGCATTGAACAAGGGCATAGAATCCATTTCAAATTTTTATCGGCCTACTCGGCAATTTTGGCCCAAGTTAGTTTTATTCCTTCCGAATAACAAATCTTATTCAAAAGTAATGGGGCAAGTATACGTTGGACAAAAAACTCAAGTTCAATAAATCGGCAACCATTGCCATCCAAGTTTAGCAAATCCAACTCCGAAGGGACGCCGACACACCGCGAAGCTAAGAAAAATCGCCGACCTTAACATCGGCAAGATCATCGACCCAAGTGTTGCTGACCAACTTCTCGGCAAAATCACATTATATATGAAACGGACACCGATGTTTTGACACTAGTTACTCGGCAGTGCATCAACTTTACTCGGCAAGATTATTCAGCACCGTTATTAATTCAAAATTATGCATGATCATTATTCAGCCGTGCATCAACTTTATTCGGCTAAACCACATTATTTGTCAATTGTCAACTTTATGCAACAATATTGGCCACAGTATTTGGCAACTTTATTCGCCTAACAACATTATTCGGCAAAACAATTAACCGCAACGTTGCTCAACTCTGCAATTCGGCTTTTCATTCCGCATATTATCAACTCGAATTCAGCGATATTATTCGGCTTCGGCAACTTTATTCGACACGTAGTCCAGCATACACAATCTTGCTCGGCACTAATATCTCGGCATAATACTAGCATCTCGGCTTGCTGAAATCTACATCTGAAAATACCAGAGGATTCGTGTCAATTCAAGGAGTCCAAACCCACTAACCTGAGGAGCCAAGAACTAACCAAAGGTCTCTAGTAGTTGCGAAACGGACCAAATTTTCAGAAAATGAAAATTTTCAACATTGTCGAAATCAAGTTTTGACCATACTAGTGTGAAGTCCTAATCGAGACAAGTCCAACGCCACAAACCACATCAAAATCGGAGCTAAAACGAAGCCATACGGGCCGATCAAATTTTGCGTATAAAGTAAACTGGTTCGCTAGAGAAGACGACCAGCCACCTAATAGAGGAATTATCCTGTGCTTCGCGATTGAATTACACCCTACTGATCTGAGCTCTCAGTTTTATTTTGGCTACACCTATGCCATCAGGAGTCCGATTATAGCGATCCCAAAATCATTTCAAACTATTTGGACCCTTCTGAACACATCCGTACGGTCCAATTCTACAAATTCTGAGTCACATATTAAGCTCAATACATCAGCCCATCGGGAACATTAAATGCAAAATCAACTGTCACATCATGCCCGATCGGCATGCATTTTCAGTGACAGGATCTTGGGGCTAGGAAATAATCCTCTGTCTTCCCCAATCATTCATTTCGTTACCTTGGCCATTGATTGCCCACTGGGACATCTTAGTCAATTTTTTGCTTTCCAATTGGGGCACATCAGCCGATCATCATCTCGGCACCTCTGATATGCATGCATACTTGACCAACTTGGTACAAACATTACAATGACATTTACTTGAGTTACACACTCCCACTCCTTTTCACACTGCTCCAAGCAAGCGCCAGTTTTAGGGCAATACATTACACATTTGGCAGTTGGCCGTTAGCACTTGGCAGTCGACAATTCGCATATTTTTGCGCGCCGTCATTTTACCAAAGCCGAATCTTCCCTGCAACATAGGGCAATAAGGCAAGTCCAATCTGCAGTCCTTCCGATTAACACCTGTCATTCGAAAGCAATGGGGCAAGTCTACCTTGGATTAAACGCAAACCGAGCAACTCGGCAATTAAATAGTTGGCCTAATATCTACTTGGCAATTCCTTACAAGCGGAGCAATATTATTGGTGATTAACACGTCCACCTTATTTGGCACAGGATGCATTATTCAAAGTCCTTGCCATATTGGCACTTGGTTGCCACTTAAAATAAGCAAAAGTCTCCGAGTACAGCGTAATCTTCGCACTTGGCACGGAGCGCCATTAGCAAAGGCCTACACCCATGCCCGGGGTTAGAATACTGCGGCCTACACCTACGCCCGAAGGTTAGAATACTGCGGCCTACACCCTCACCCGGGGGTTATAATACCGCTAGTCTACACCATCGCCCGAGGGTAATAATACCGTGGTCCATTTTTTGGCTGATATATCTACCTTATTTAATCTACATTATTTGGTTCAAGCAATCATTTTCGTGCTCAGCACATAGAGATATCTCTAACTGGGCACGAAAGTCCATATTTTGAAGCGCTCTTTGCACTTGGCAATATACTACACCCTCGCTCGGGGGTTAGAATACCACAGCCTACACCTTCGCCCGGGGGTCATAATACCGTGGCCTACGACCCTTGTCTAGGGGTAACAATATCGTGGCTCATCGTTATGATTTTTTTGGAACTCATGTGATAGACATACGTACATTTATACATACATTCAAGCATACATGCATTCATGCAGTCATTTATTCATACATTTTATTCATTTATCCAGAGTGTTCTTTATCAAAAAAACCTAATAGCTATTTGAACAGCGTTACTCGGCAGGAAAAACTCTCATTCCTTCTACCGCAGATAATGAAAGTTTTGGGGCAATTGTGGGAGCCAGAAAAATATATATATCAGCTTATTGGGGCTAACCCAAACAAGGCCTACAATGGGTCAAGCCCAAACAAATATCACACCTCCCTACCTATATAAAGGGGGGGGCATCCCAAGTTAAGGGATGTTCTCTCTCTCTACACTGCACACTAACACTCTTCATTTTCTATACTTTCATTCTGTCAATCAAGTGACTGACTTGACCATCGGAGTGTCTCCGGCCGACAACTCCGGTTGGGTGACGCCGATCACGCTCATCTTTGCAGGTCTACAGGGATAAAGTTCATCTCTTCGTTGGATTTCTACAATCTATGTGAGAGGATATTTCATGGTCTCACAACTAATAATTGATTTTTGCCAATAAAAAAAAAAGAGAGTTAAGGGACTGTCGGTATAATTAATCCTAAAAAATATGGTTTCAGTGATGTTGTATGGTTAGTAAGCTGCAACATTCACCATTTGAAAAGTGTACTTTATTTTAGGATTTATTTTCAAAAGGATTATTGAATCAAAGTTTTTATTTATTTTTAACTAGATTGTTGAATCGAAGTATGAAAGGGAGGGACTGTTGAATCGGAGTTTGAAATGGATAAAGAAATTGAACTTGTAGAGTTGCCTTGTTGTCAAAGCACACTTTTGTGGTGTTAGATCATCAATAGAAGGTGAGTGCTTACATTGTTTGTACATTTTTTGAAGACAATATTTACAGTAGCATCTCAAGATATATGTAATGTTAACCCCAATAACTTGACTATGGATGTAAATGAATGTATTTTAACATGGGTTGTGATTAAACTGTGCTTTTCTTTTGTAAGTTTGTGTTATATGAACGGAAAGTATTATTTGAACAAGAAGTATGTGTTATTTTACACTATTAGGGTTCTTTTTGTTTTTAAAAAAGAATGTAAAATAGAATTTCAAGACTAATATAAGTTTTTGTTTTTGTTTTTTTTTTTAAAAATTTCAAGATAGTTTATTTTTTGTTACTATTTGAGTTAATCTTTATTTATTTTTATTTTTTTTCGGAGCACCAAACAAAGAAACATATATATTAGCCATAGGATAAAATAGTTACAGACTTTGCAAGATTATGTGCTGGTTCAACCAACACTCTATCCACTTTAGTTACACATAAGAATTGAAAGACAGAACTTAACATCAAATATCTTGTACCACTAAATCTATCTCTCAATCAAAACAACGTTTTTGTTCACAGCTATCAACTAAAACTTTACGGTCAGTAAAAAGAGGCAGGCATTTAATTTTCTTCGTGATCGCCCACTTAATAGCCTGCGAAAGGGCTCTTGCTTTAGCCAACAATGATGGAGACAACCAAGTGGAAATCCCTTGTTGATATACCTGCATTTGATATTCATCAAAACAAACTCATGCAATGCCCGTTGCTCTTGTGGTCTGCTGCCATACTCCATCCACCACACAAGTAAACAGCTGAAAATCATTAGAAACCACACAATTATTGGGAGAACACAACAGTGGCTAGAAGATGAATCATTCAGCTGTTCATGCTTATAGTCCAATCTAGCATTTGTAACATCTATGTTATTGTTGGACCATTGCTTTTTAAAGTCATCAACCAAAAATAAGGTTTGTTTAATTGACAATTGTTCGTTTTCAAAAACCTTAAGGTTATGCTGTCTCCAAATTGCCCAAAGGATGACCACAGAATGGAGGATGATCTCATCCTCCTGGATAGATTTTATCCACTCTGTCCACCAGATGTTAAACCCAACAGGTTGCGAAAACACTAAAATAAGAAAAGAAATCTGTCCCAAAATAAATATTAAGCAATGTGCCAACTTAAAACCCCAAGCAGAAGCAAAAGGGTGTGCGTGAAGGTGTTTATTTAATAATTAATCATTAATTTTCATTTATAAAAGAAAAAATTAAAATAAATACCACCACACATAAAGAGTCAAAGAATATCAATGTATCATGAGAATGCGATGAGCGAATATATATATACACTAGTTAATTATTCGTGCCTAAAGACACTCTCATATTTTTTTTTAAACCACAAAAGCAATCCTATACTGATTAAATGGTGAAATTTAATTTCGTACCAAAAAATAAAAAATTCCTACCACTCATGTGGGTTGTGAAATTAATTTGAAAATCATCATTTATATCAACTAAAACCAACTTGAGATTAGAAAGGGATCTTTACTAGAAAATGAAATTATCGTCTCTTACTATCCAAACTCTATGGAAGATGTCTTGCTAATTTTTTCATTTTGAGGGTTTTTTTGTTTAAGGTCCCTAGCAATAATTTTTTAGAAGGACAACACAATTATTATTATTTTTTTAATATTATTTAGGTCCTCCAAAACATATGGTGACAAAATTTTGTAACTTTTTTTGACTCAAAAATTTCAAAATTCTATAACTTTTGATCTAGATTTCTATTCTTTATAAAATTTGAATTTTCGAAATCTTTTCATCAAGATTTATAAAATAAGATCCATGATGAATGCAATTCTTTTTTTCTTTTTTTTTTAACCTAGCGAAATTTCATTGACCTAAGATAGGTTAGTGAAATTTTTATAGATATGGTTTGAAAGATTTTGTCAATAAAATTTTTAAAATATAAATTTTACAAAAAATGGAGATGTAATAAAAAAAAGTTTATTAAATTTTAATATTTTGAAATTACTTAAAAATGTAAAAGGTGAGATAAAGAAACCTAAGCTACTAAAATAATAATACTGAGGGATTTTAACTAGGAAGAAAAATTATCTTGGATCCGGTGTCATTGTTGTGCAGTCCATGGGACTCATTTTGGGTCCTATTTTAATGATCTGAACTATTCAAATTTAGAAAATATCGAGAACAATATTATTGCAAGAAATTAAATTGATCGGATATCAATAATATTTTTATCAAATAGCATTTGTATTCAGTTTGATACATACATATTCATTTTTCATATAAAGATGTGATTTGATGAATAGGTTATTGTTATCCGATTAATTTTATTTTTTACAGATATATTATTGTCGATATTTTTTAAAATTTAACAATTCATATTACCAAAATATAATTCAAAATGAGTCACACAAGTCGCACAACAATCACTGCTGTACCTCATGCACAACAGTGATATTACATCCAATTATATTGGAAATTTCCTATTACCCAAACTATATAGAAAATGTATTGCTAGTTTTCTCCACCCAAGCCTGAACCAAATTTGAAATTATATTATCGAAGCTTTAAAATTTTTCAAATAAAATTGTTGACCCTGCTCAAATTACACACATATCTATGAGAAGGCGAGACCTATCCATGGGCTAAACTTAAAAGGTCTAAAAACGTGGGCCTATGGGCCGAACTCCATCAGCCTTTATCAGGATGAGAAACCCTAATCGCCAAAATCCTTTATTTAAACGTTGTTTGCTGTTCAATCCTTTTTGCCAATCTCGATCTTCTTGAAAGCGATGATTTTCTTTCACCTTCTCGATTCATAGGTTTGTAGATCTCTTGATTTCAGTTTTTATATTCGCCTACTGCTTAATGTGTTCGATTATATTCATAATCTGTTCTTTTTTGACGATTCGATTAGATTATGACACTCACAATTAGCTTTTAAATGTACAATATATTTTTGATTGTTTGCATTTGTTTACTCTCTCCTTGTGGTGCTTTTTAGAATGCAAAAGGAGATATAAACAGACGCAGAAAGTGAGAAGGTTGGCTTACCAGCCCATTGCATATCTTTCTTTTATTGCCTTGGTGTCAAATGGACCTACCGATATTCAAATCTCCCTTCTTTTTTTTTTTATTTAAATGATTGTTTGCGTATTTGCTTGTTTTCTAAGCATTTTTTTACTCAATAGAATCATATAGTCATAATTTGTTTGAAAAAAATGGCAATTGATGATTGTTGTCTTATCCTACACACTGATTAATCGTGTTGATTTCAACTCCGCTTATTGTCTGATGCCACTACTTGAATTCAATATATATATATATATATATATTTAGTAATTGTTTACTTAAATTTTATTTTTCTGATTTTGATTTTTGTTTATGGTATTTCTGTTATTAAATCTTTACTTTTTTTGGTTGATGCTATATTTTGGTGTTTGAAGTTTGTGTTCAGATGGGTAATTGGGTGGTCTTATGTTGGAGTGCTTTTTATTTTCTTGTTTTATTCGTCTTTTAATTACTTCTGGTTTTCATGTGGGCTCAAGAATAGTAGTGTTCTTAGCTCCTTTTTCATCAAATTTGTAGGAATAAAATTTGGTTAAAAGCTTGATTTGATGTGGAATACTCTAATTTGTTTTTTCTTGAAAATTTCTAAATATATCCTAAGACCACATTTTAATCATTTTTTATGAAAGAAAATATCTTCAATCTTTGCTCTTTTTAAAATTTCATCAAATTTTAGTAAAAATATAATTGTTGAGAATTTGGTGAATAGTTTGGTTCATCTTTGATTTGGTGAAAAATTGCCCATATTTGACAAAATGGTTGGAGCATATTTTGGAAATGCTCTAAGAGCATCTCCCATGCTTATTTTTTTTCTTCATAAAATTTAAAATTTGATGAAATAGTGTTAAAAAATCATCTCTAATCTTTTCATCAAATGTTTATCAAATTAAGAGAATTTTTCATTGAATTGAGATTTCATTAAATCCAAATTTGATGAAAATTTAAAAAGATTTAGCATTGAAGATGAATTGAGATTTCTGGGTTAGAGATGCTCTAATATGAAAAATGAAAAGTTTGAATTATTTTATAAACTTTTGATGAATGATGTATTCTTTTAAATGCTATTAACAATTGTTAACATAAGTTGTTAACATTCTGCACCTGTAAGCGTGTTTCAAATAGTTGTTTGGTCTTTGGTTTACACCTAAACCAAATGAAACCAAAACCATGCTCACCGCCAGTTGTGGGATGGGAAGGCATGTGATGTAATTAATCTTATTCAACCATGATATAGAACCCCATTATCCCCCACCTCACAGGTGTGGGGAGTAGTGATTGGAGAGGAAAATAAAAAAAATAAAAATTGGTCAATAACCGTCCACTGGAAGTCCTGAGAGTTTGAGGTCCCAAGCATTATGCATATAATCCTACCCCTAATGCATGGGACTCCCACTGAGGGAGACCCTCGGACCCTCAGTGGGCGGTCATTAGCCAATTTTTTTTTTTTTTTTTTTTTTCTCCAATCACTAACCCTCACACGTGTGTGGGGTAGTGAGAGTGATGGGGGATAGTGGGGTCTGTATCATTGTTGTAATCCTACACTGAATTTTATGTAGACTACAAACTCTGCTTATTATCTCATGTCATCCCTTTTCCTATACAATGTGTTTTCTAGGTTGAATGGGTTGTTTTTCTTAATATTTTTGGGTGTTAATTTCTCTATTTTAAAGAATTATGATGGAGGAATAGTTTTTGCATTATTTATTCGGAAAATAACCAATTAGTTAGGATAAAAAAAATAAATATCAATTTGATGTAAAACTTTATGAGTTTAATGTATCAAAGCTTTCTGTATTGTAATAGAAATGTTAGAAATTATGAAAAAAATATCATAGAAAATAATTATGAAAGATTCTCTACCCTTCGATTACAATACAGTAAAATACCGCACACTAATTAAATGATGAAAAATTTTCATGAAACATTTCATGATATTTTTTCATGATTCTTAGTATTATTCTTTCTTGTAAGAGTAATGCTAGGATCATAAGAAAAATATCATGAAGATGATCATGAAAAATTTTCCACCCTTAGATTTCAAATACAATAAAATATCACACACTAATCAAATATAAAATTTTCATGAAACATTTTATGATATTTTTTTTTATGATCTTATTATTCTTTTTGTAAGAGTAATGTTAGGATCATGGAAAAAATATCACGAAAATGATTCTGAAAGATTCTCCACTATTGAATCGCAAATATAATAAAACATCACACTGATCAACGAATGAAAAAATTTCATGAAACATTTCATGATATTTCATGATCCCTAGTCTTATTCTTTCTATAAGAGTAATGCTAGAATCATAAAAAAAAAATATAATGAAAATGATCATGAAAGATTGTTCATCGTAGAAATGATAGAGACCATTTTTTTTTCTTGACTCTCACAACCCCACAGACACATGTAAGTGAGTGGAAAAAAAAAAAAAAAATGTTGACGAATTTCAATACATTGGGATGGTGGGGGTCAAGAAAAAAAAAATGGGTTGACCCCACTACTCTCAATGTATTGGGATTGGTCAATTTTTTATTTTTATTTTTATTTTTATTTTTATTCTTCCTATTACTCAATGACATATGTCTGTGGGGGTTGTGGGAGTCAAAGAAAAAGGATTCTCTATTATTTCTGATACAATAAAACGTCATACACTAATCAAATGATGAAATATTTTCATAAAACATTTGATGATTTTTTTTTTTTTTTTTAATTATCTCAGTATTATTCTTACAAATATAATAAAATATTACACACTAATTAAATGATGAAAACTTTTCAAAAGCATTTCTAAAATAAATTTTTTCCTTAATTTATTCAATGATGAGAAAAAGCAGACGGGCGGTCAGAACCTGCTGCCGTGTTGAATGTCTGCAAATTTCCATTTTTGCAATGCTTCTGGGATCCTGGACTATGCTGTATTTTACGCGCAAGTTCGTAGGTTTATGCTTCCACATTGTTTTGAACACTTTTTGTTTGTGTTTGATATTGATTTTGTGATATACTATATTGCTATTATAGTATCCTTGCATTGTTTGACTTTATAGCTTAAGTTTTTTTTTTAAGTATACTTCTTAATATGCTTGCTGCTATGATGAAGTTGCTAAAATTATGTCTGGACATATGAGTTGTCTGTGATTACTGCTATGCTTCTCCTGAGCAAAATGACTTTGAAAACCAAAGTAAAATCATGACTGATGTGTTATCATTATTATGTATAATTGAACAAAAATGCTTCGACCTCTAAATCTTCATCAGTAGACGAGCACTAATGATGTGGCTGCCTACGTGGAAAACTGATGCGAACTCGCCCATTTCTCTCTTTTTCTTATTCATTTCAAATTTCAAATTCCAAATTCATGTTCACAATACATTTGAAGTCTCTCTCTCGCTCTATTGTTCCTTCTCTTCTCTCCTCTGTTGTGACTCTCCTTGGCGACCTCCCCGACACCGGCGACCCGACGAGCAGAGCTCTCCAACCCCGGCGACAATCGAGGTTGAACGCAGCTTCTACAACCCCAGCGACCCGACGAGCGCAGCTTTTGACGACAACGGGAGTCACTCACGACGACTGACGTCCGAGTCTCTCTTCGTCTTCCCACCGAACTTGCTTCTCTCGACTCTGTGTTTTCTCGACAGATCTGTCTGCACAGGTCAGCTCTCTCTCTCTCTCTATATATATATGCCCTGATTTGTTGGGATTTTTGTGACTTTGATTTGTTGAGATTTTTGTGACTTTGACTTTGATTTCATTTTTCTCTTGCATTTGCAAGAAATACATTTAAGACAAAAGGTTAGTTGAATTCCTTAAAAACAAATGCACAACAAATTGCCTTGAGGTTTGCAGACAGATTTGTTGAACAAAGAAATGAGACAAGCTATTCTTGGTTGAACTTAGTTGAACACAGTATTAGTTGAACTTAGTTGAACACAAAGTTAGTTGAACTTAGTTGAATTTAGTTCATCTTTATTGTCTTCAAAACAGATTTGTTGAACACAGTATTAATTAACATAAACAGTTATCAGACCAAGTTCTTTATTGCAGAAATGAGACAAGCTATTCTTTGAGACAATTAGTCAATTTCTCAGCCTCTATGCCTACGCAATGTTAGTTGCTCACGAAAATTAAAAAGTTAAAGAACATAGAAAAGCAAAAGTTCAATTCCTTCCAAATAATGTCTCTATGAAAACTGCTTAAGATCAAAACAAGAAACAAAAACAATTTACTTTTTTTTTGTTACTAAGTGCATCTGAAAAGTGGCAATTGTATATTACTAAATTAAACTTGGTTAATTTTGCAAAAGGAAATTAACTAAAATTTTGCGTAATCCTTTGAAATTCAATAGTTTTCATGCCACTTGGTTAAAGATTAAAGATAATGTAACTACACAAATAATAGATATAATATAAATGTTAAAAAGGCACATTTGAGACAATTCATGCCATTGAGTACGTGTATGAGACTTTTTTTTTTGTTTCCCTCTCAAATAGTTTGGGGAGTTGTTTATTGCCATATATATATTTCCATATTTTTGGAAGGAGCTGCAGAGCATGTGATGGAGAGAAGTGATGGGGTGAATGTGAAGCTTTGAAAGTGAAAGAAATAAGACCCACTTTTCAGCTTTTTTGTAGTTTTTTTTTTTTTTTAAACTTTTTGTAGCTTTTTTGTTTTTTTACATTAATTTTCTAATTTTGAAGGAGAATTAACAATTTAGTGTAAGTTTTAAAAAAAAAATTCAAATCAATGATGAAGTTTACAAACTTCAATAATTAAACTTTTGCATTTTTTCATGAATCAGTAACTATTTTAAAAGCTTACCATTGATTTGTAATTTGTCCATTGATGTGGAATATGTACCTGCATTGAAGTGGAATATGATTCTCCAGCCTTTGTAATCCATCATTTACAAAGTTTCACCCTCATTTTCCCCACATGAAACAAGTGAACAGAACTTGATGAATAATTTTGTCCATTCATCTGGGAAATAACTACCTGTAGAACAATGAATATTAGAATGATAACATGTAAATGATACTAGAAATTGAATCAGATGTCCCATTGCAAATAACCAATCTTGGCAGCCAAGTTTTATATTCTGATCATATGTATCCAGTACTTTAAGGCTCATGATCGTGCTTTAAATCATCCTTCAAATCATCGCATCATTAATAACTGATCATTATTGTTTTTGCTTTATATTCTCCACCAAAGTGTTGGTAATTCAAACTTCATTAGTCAGACTGCTAGTTATCATGATGGTATTATATCAGATGTTCAATATTCTGCTATTTGAACTGAGTTATTTTGCTTTTGAAGACAAACCATTTGTTGTTGAATTATTTTGGCAAATTGTTCATGTTCTGATATATAAAGACTGATTTCAATCTTGTTTGCTTCCATTTGACACTAATTTACTTGATTAAGTAATCATTAGAGCTTTCACTACACCTAAAACCTGAATGAGAACTCCCACAACTATTAGACCCACCACTTGCACTCTTTCACAGGTGAGCAACCGACTTAGCTACCATTCACACCACTGAATACATACACCACCACCAATCAGTAGAAGCAAACTTTAACCAAGAATTCCTAGCCTTCAAGGAACCACCATGGCATTCACAATGGAAGTAGGAAAAACCATAACCAATGGCCCAAACAGTGGCCACCCCTATCCTTCAAGGAACCACCATTGTTTCTAGCAAGTTAAACAGTCCTAAGACTAATACATTAACTATTGAGATTTGGCTTCATATTTTTGCAGATGTCAACTTCAAGTGTTAACGGCAATACCTCAGATCAATTGACCTATTGCAACAGAAATTGTCCTAAATGTCGGAAAAAAGCAACCATTCAAATTTCGGAGACAGAGTGAAACAAGAACAAGTTATTTTATTGTTGTCATGATTGCGGTGGGTTTATTGGATGGTGTTTGCTTACAAATTCACAATCTAGGGATGAAGGGCAAGTGCGAATGGACAATATACCAATTGTCACTGAACAACTTCGAAGTATAGGCGAACAACTTCGATTTCAAAGCGAACAACTTCAATTTCAGAGCGCGCAGATGCAAAAATTGCAAAGAGACATAAATAGGAATTGGTGTTGTATTAATGGAATCTTCATCTTGCTTGTAATTGGTGTTGTATTAATTATGAAGATGTAATAATTTTTATGCAACTTAGAAGATCTAATTGGTGTTGTATTAATTACAAAGATGATATGTATGAAGATTTATGATATATTAGAGTTATGGATTGAGAAGTATGAATATGTAATCATGTGGATTGTTTGTTTTGTTTTCAGAGTTAATTGGTATGATTTACAAAGTTATTTGATTGAACTTTGAAAGTTATCTGTTTGTGTTTTTTAACACAGATTATGAACACAATTTCTTCATATATTTGGATAGATTTTGGACAGATTTGGAATACAAATTCTGTTTATCTGTTTGTTTGTTTCAACACAGATTTGGATAGATTTTGAACACAGATTGTTGACAGATTTTCAACACAATTTCTTCACAAATTCTTGATAGATTTGGACAGAGTTTGAACACAGATTCTGTTTATCTGTTTGAACACAGGTGCTTCACAGATTTGGACAGATTTTTAACATAGATTGTTGACAGCTTTTGAACACAATTTATTCATACATTCTTGACAGATTTGGACAGATTTTCAATACAAATTCTGTTTATCTATTTTTTCACAGAGGTTTTTGAAGACAAATTTTAAGACAGAATTTTTAAACACTGGTTTTTCACATAGTTTTGAAGACAGATTTTCTCGCATAGGTTTCTGAAGACAGATTCGAAGACAAGTTTTTTTAACACAGTTTTGAAGACAGATTAGTTGGAACAGATTTTTCCACACAGGTTTTTGAAAACAAATTCGAAAACAGACTTTTTGAATACAGTTTGAAGACAGATTTGTTGGAATATATTTTTCCACACAGGTTTTTGAAAATAGATTTGAAGACATAATTTTTGAACAAAGTTTTGAAGACAGATTTGTTGGAACTGATTTGTAACAGATTTTTCACACAGATTTGTAACAGATTTGGAACAGATTTTTGATACAAACTTTTTGGAACACATTAAATCTGTAACAGATTTGTACCAGATACAGCACAAATATAACAACATCAATTTCGAACATTAAACATAACAACAATTTGTTCTCAACCATGGTACCATGAACAAAGAAACTGAACAATCCAAAAATACATTATCCAAAACAAAATAAACTCCTTGTTCAGTCACATAAAAGGCATTACAATTACAAGTTTCCAACTAACAAAAACTACCATAGTCAATACAATCCATTTGTACATTCAAGTCAACAAATGAAGACGGTATGGCTCCATAAATTTGATGCGTAGCAGTCATGGATTGTTAAGTTGTCATAAATCCCGGTGTGCCTCCAATACAGTCCGACAGGGTAAGAGATGTGCCAACCCCATAAATCTGAGTTGGGGCATTCATGAAACTTTGTCTTCTCATAATGTCCACACTTGTCGGGGTGAGAGATGTGCCTCAAATAGCATTGACCATGTGTCCTTATTCAATTAAAATGAAATGTTAAAAACAATTTACTAAACATTATTGAAAAGTAACATAAATTGCTCGATGTAAATTCCTATGATGTACACGTACCGGCACACACATACTATTTTCCATGCCAACCATACAAGGATAAAGCTCTCTACGTGCACTACGTTCATGTTGAGATTGACATTGACCTTCACCTTCACCTCCAAGCACCTTAGTACCCCATATTGATAAAGGTTAATGAATGCCTCAAATGTATGACATGATTACAATAAAATATGAGTTGACTAGAGAGTAATGATACAAAATGGATGGATATGTATGAATACCAATCAATTTTCCTTTGATTTGTTATGTTTTCTTTTGCTTGCCTTCAACCGATTAACTATTTGATCTACTTTGGCGACCTTTCTTTTAGTAACTGGACGACTTTTTCGGTGAGCAACCAAATGACTAAGCAACTTGGTATGACTGATTGCCTTTCTATTAATGCTGCTAATCGGGGAAAATGGGACATTACTACTAATGGGTGGTACATTACTAGTCGAAGGTGCTACATTACTCCCACCACCTTCATCATCTTTCATCATTTTTGCCTTGATTTCATCCAACCCATGGTCAATAAGTTTTATTTTCCCTTTAGAGTTTCCAGCAAATTGTACAATGCCAATCAATTTTCTGTTCATCTTATCATACACCTTTGCATTGAAATCATCCCCAAAACTAGTGTATGTGGTTTTTATGCATGTGTACTCTCTATCCAAATCTTTTCTCCATCGTGGCAGAATGTATTTATTTGGAACCTTATTTATGCATCTTGCAATGAGCACAACGAGTGAGTGAGCACATATGATGCCCCTAAATTCAAACAACCGGTACATACATTGCACATCAAATTATAATAGACAACAAAGTCCATATGCTTCATCTTCCCAAAAACTACCACGACTTCCTTCACAAAATATGTACAAATTGAACCCTCTTCTTTCACAAGAAACGGCTAACAATAAACTAGTCTCTTCATCTCTGCTTGAACTTCTTTGAATTTTGCATTGGTGTAGGCATCCTGAAATTGCTTCTCAAAACCATACACAGTTAGGCAATCAAAGACTTTGTGCCGAGACTTGAAGTCAGCTTTCTTCTCTTTCTCTACCTTACTTCTCAAGGCATTTTCATATTGTTCAACAAATTGTTTTAATGTAGTCTTTGGGTTGATATATCCATCAAAAAAGGCATTCATGCTCTCACTTCGTTGTGTCGTTGACATAGACAGGAACCTATCGATGCCGCTCATTATATAACACCCCCAACTATTGATTCTCATAAAGATTGAATTTTGCAATCATCTCTTTCCATTTCATCTCAAATTCATCTTTTGTGAAAATGTCATACACTGCATTTTGCAAATCCATCTTCATGGATTCATATTAGGAATACCCTTTTAACTTCTCCGGAATCTTCTTCATGATATGCCATAAACACCATCGACGTCGAGTATTGGGGAAGACAATTTCTATAGCATTTTGCATAACTTTGCATTGATCAGTTATTATAGCTTTTGGAGGATGATCTGACATGCAATTTAACCATGATTTGAATAGCCAAACAATTGTATCAGTGTCTTCACTAGATAACAGCCCACAACCAAGCAAAATCGACTGTCCATCGTGGTTAACTCCTACAAACGGAACAAATGGCATATCATATTTATTAGTGAGGTAAGTTGTGTCAAATGAAACAACATCTCCAAATTCTTTACAAGCCGCCCGACTCATTGCATCTGCCTAAAACAAGTTTCTTATGCGGAAGTCAGTATTAACATCAATCATATAATAGAAACTCGAGTTTTGTGCGTGCATCCTCAAAAAATACTTTTGAAGTGCATCGAAATCTCCTTCTTCAAGCCTCAATTTTCTAGCTCTCTCAATGTAATTCCTTGTATCTCTCTCATCAAATGTTAAAGACTCATAACCCCCAGCTTCAACAACCACTGAGTTATAATTCCTAGACACCCCAATCCCTGTTTGATCATTAATTTCTAATCTTCTCTTCACAGGAGTAAGGATTTTCTTATTCATTGCAAAATAGCGTGAGTCGGTGGGGATCAAGTCATGATTATGCTCAAGGTTAACTATGGTTAACATAAATCTCCCATCCTTTTGTAAGCTTGCTCGTACCCTTGCTTTGCAATCAATTTTTGTGGACAGAGATGGCTTTAAAGGGTTTACTTTTGATTTTTTAATTCTTTTCCCCGATCAAGAACATTCAATCCCAAAGCATCTTAATTCCCTATCATCGCCAATAACTTGTGTTTTACAAGTTATAGAAAACCCAACATGTTTAGCATATTTGGCATAAAATGTGTACGTTTCTTGCTTTGAGGTAAAACACATACCCCTCTTAGGTTCCTCAACTTCTTCACTCTCATTTAATAAAGGATTCTCAACACTATTTGAATCAATCTTCATTTCTGCTCATTCAAAAATTAAAATGAAATGAAATAATTTAATAACAGATTATTATAATAATAGATTATTCAAAAATTAATAACAGATTATTTTCAAAAATTAATAACAGATTATTGTGTTTTAATAACAGATTAAACTTTGAATAATGGACCTGAAGTATAAACCAAAACTGAAGTATAACAGCTGAATAATGGACCTGAAGTATAAACCAATGTTTGGACCAAAACTGAAGTATAAACCAAAATTAATAACAGCTGAATAATGGACCTGAACTATAAACCAATGTTTGGACCAAAACTGATTAACAGATTAAACCAAAATTGAAGTATAAACATACATAACCCAAATGTGTGTTGAACTGAATGTGTGACCAATGTTTGGACCTAAAATATAAACTTCTAGTATAAACTTCTAAATGGGATTTCTGAACTCAAATGTCTCACCAGAAGTATAAACTTCTAATGTTTGGACTTAACAATTTGGACCTGGAGTATAAACTTCTAATTGGTTTCATGAGCTCAAATGTTTCATAAACTTATAAACATCTAAAACAGGGGATTTCGGAATTTTTTTTTTTTTTTTCATATTTATCTGACCAAATAGAAATGCCATGGTGGTAGTTTGCTTCTACTGATTGGTGTTGATGTATGTATTCAGTGGTGTGAATGGTAGCTAAGTCAGTTGGTCACCTGCAAAAGAGTGCAAGTGGTGGGTCTAATAGTTAATTAAGTAAATCAGTGTCAAATGAAAGCAAACAGGATTGAAATCAGTCCCATGGTTGTCTTCAAGGAACCACCATTGGTTTCATGAACTCAAATGTTTCATAAACTTATAAACATCTAAACCAGGGGATTTCTAAACTGTTTTTTTTTTTTTTTGTTTCCATATCTATCTTGCTATGTGACAGAGATAGAAACTGATCAGATGGAGGTCCAAGTCCGACGAAGATGCCGGACGGTGGAGGAAGGAGAAGACGTTGGACGATGGAGGAGACGAACGGCGGAGGACAGATCTGCAAATGTCGAAGGAGACAGCAAACGCCGAATGGTGGAGGAGAGAGACGGCGGAGGAGAGGGCTAATGTCAGACGGTGGAGGAGAAGGAAAACGCCGGACGGTGGAGGCGAGAGAACAGTGGAAGAGAAGCTCAGATCAAATGTGCGAGAACTTTTTTTTTTTCTTTCTTTTATATACATGAGCTCGATCAACATTTGCACGGGATTTAACTTTTGTTTTTTTTTTTTTTTTTTTTTTTTTTTTTTTTTTTTTTTTCAGTGCGTGAAACACATGCACTCAATATGTAAATGGCCTTCAGTTTCACACATTACATGCCACCTGTTTAAAGCTCTTTTTAGAGCTGGTCTTTTAGTGGTCTGTAGCGGGATTGATAATTGAATTTCTCATCATACCTTAAAATGTAATATAGATTTGTTTCCTGTTTAGAAACTAGATTAAGAAAATAAAAAGTATTGCAAAGCTGGAATTGGACTTAATTATTTCAATTGTATGATTTGGATGATGCATAACTGTGCTAATTGTTTTCCCACTTTTAGAAACTGTGCCAAATTAAATATGTGATTTTATTATGTTTGTTATCTATTCTCCAATGTCTAAGCGACCAACTAGAGTGGTGGCCTATGGTTGTTGTCTGAGGCAATTGCCAACAGTGGTGGCTGATGGCAGTGATGCATGGTGGGTGGTAGTAGGGTATGGAGTAAGGAATGAAAACTTGTGTGAAATGTGAATTTTTGCAGTACAACAGTGTCATACTTTCCGATTAATATTCTGTATATGTGGAGAAGTGTGAATTTTTTATGTTGCACTTCTGATCTTATCTTAAAGTTCTTTTGTTATATATATGTATATATGATTGCATGTCTGATCTCAGGTGTTTAGTTTAGTCATCATTAAAGTGTACACTGATTATTGAGTAGGCTTGTGCTGTGTTTTGTTTGTGAACATTGATTTTAGGTAATGCTTGTGCTGTGCTCTCTTTCTGATTTTTGAGTGGGCCTTCCTGCAATTTACTATGAATATATTTTAAAATTGGGTTAATTACACCAAGACCCTATCACTTTTCCTTATCAATAAACTTGTACTGTACATATTGACCCTTACATTTATAAACCTTGTATATAAATGTACAAATAAATACATTCTTTTAAGAGTGATACATTTTGATAGTTGAATTGAAAGGGTTAAAATGTACGAGTTGATAGATGAATGGGTTAAAGTGATAAAAGGGTTTAGTCTCAATGGGAGGTTATCGGTTCAACTCTTTCTAAGGAAAAATTGAATTAGGAAGCAAGCACTTAATGCTTTGCAAGGGGGGAGGCTAACTTTCATAAATGCTAATTTAAT
This sequence comes from Camellia granthamiana, assembly GCA_036172215.1. Classification (NCBI taxonomy): domain Eukaryota; kingdom Viridiplantae; phylum Streptophyta; class Magnoliopsida; order Ericales; family Theaceae; genus Camellia; species Camellia granthamiana. The sequence goes on from CM069910.1 coordinate 113,683,905, forward strand.
TTAACAACTAATAATTGATTTTTGCCAATAAAAAAAAAAAAGAGAAGTTAAGGGATAGTTGGTATAATGAACCCTAAAAAATATGGTTTCAGGGATGTTGTATGTTTAGTAAGGTGCAGGATTCACCATTTGAAGAGTGTACCTTGTTTTAGGCTTTTTTTTTTTTTTTTTTTTTTTTTTTTTTTTTTAAGGATTGTTGAATCAAAGTTTTTATTTATTTTTAACTAGATTGTCGAATCAAAGTATGAAAGGGAGGGACTGTTGAATCAGAGTTTGAAATGGATGAAGAAATTGAACTTGTAGAGTTGCCTTGTTGTCAAAGCCCACTTTTGTGGTGGTAGATCATCAATAGAAGTTGAGTCCTTACATTTTTCTGTACATTTTTGGAAGACAATATTTACAATAGCATTTCAAGATACATGTAATGTTAACACCAAATCACTTGTGTACGTAAATGAATGTATATGTTTTTCTTTTATGAGTTTGTGTTATATGAACGAAAGGTATTATTTGAACAAGAAGTTATGTGTTATTTTATACTAATTAGGATGCGCCTCATTTGGTAATCTCCAACCTTCAATGTCACCACCGGTGCATCGTTGTGTGGATGCTAAACCATATCCAGGTCCTCTTCGGTGAAAAATATCATTGGCCCCTAATGTCCACTTGTCTTGGGTTTTTTCTGCTAGACCTGGTAGGCATGTCGCAGATGCTTTATCCTCTGAGTCTCCTCTCGAACTTCGTTCTCGTTGACCTTGGAGTGAATCACATTGATCACATATGGCCTCTCTACTTGCAATGGTGGTGGTGTTGCTGCTGCCGGCGCCTGAGCCAGCTTTGCCTGCTCCTCTCTTGTTTTTGTTTCATCGATCAGGTCTCTCAGGTGTCCCTGCCTGACCAAATCTTCCAGGTACGACTTCAAAGCCTGGTATCCCTGTGTTATGTGTCCATCCTTCTCATGATAGGCACAACACTTCCCAGGATTCCTACCCATGAACCCCCCCGGGACCCTCTGTGGTGCCCTATAGTATGGCTGGTTCTTGATTCTCTCCAAGACCTTATAGATGAAGATCTTGAAGACTGTACTTACTACCTACATAGATCTTAACCCTAACTCCGGTCTGTCAATGCTGGTATTTCCTCAGCCTCGATTCAAAATCAAATCAACGCAGATGTAGCAAAGGCAACATTAAGTATTTAAGAACACAGTTATAGTGAAGAAACCATGGGTGAAGTAACCAAGAAAATGTTCAAAATATGGATAAGTGATTTGAAGACACAGAAACATAATCAGAGGCATTAACGAAGTTATTAACATCTAAGTGATTGAGTGCGAAACAATGTGCAAGAAATGTGAACCAAATAGAGCATAAGAAAGCAGAGCAGCGACATGAGGAACAATGGACAAATCAAGGGATAAACATGAACAATTATAGTATGTGCAGTGGGTTAAAGATAAATTCATTCATGAATAATAAATCATTCGAAATGAAATAGAAAGAGAATGAGGAACTTACATAATAGAGCCGAAGAAATAGATGCCGAAATGAAGTTCGCCGAAGTCAGACAGTGAGGATGGCTAGAACCAGGTTAGTTGGAGGTGATGAATGGACTAGTTATAGAAAGCTTCAAGGCACAACAACGGCGGTTCGAGAAGAGGATTGTATAGAGAGAAAATCTGAGCAAGAGAGAGATTGTATTTTCAAAGTGAAGAGACGGAGAGAGAGAGAAGAAGTTTTGTTAAAAAATGAAAAGGCAGCAAGCATGATGAAATTACCTTGGAGAAGGTACTTGTTAGGTAGCGTAGCAGCTTCGATGTGACGTGATGGCGGGTGACAGGTATGAACCAATAAGAAGGGGACACGTAGAAGAAACAGTTGGGGCAATGGAGCGTGACAGCTCATGAGCAATAGAGATTCTTGGAATTCTTGAACTAGTGGGGTAATGACCTTGACTAAGGAAGTGATCTCAGTTGAGATGTTGACTTGATGGCGCGTGATAGGTACGAACCAATAAGAAGGGGACACGTGGAAGAAACAGTTTGGGCAATGAAGCGTGATAGCTCATGAGCAATAGAGATTCTTGGAATTCTTGAACTAGTGGGGTAATGACCTTGACTAAGTAAGCGATCTCGGTTGAGATGTTGAAAAACTTGGTTCTTGATTCTTGATTCTTGATAAAAGGGGCATTTGAGTCCTCGTTACCCGAAGCCGACAAGTAATGATCTCGGTCGGAAAAGTACATTTATAGGTTCCATCACCTTAGTTGCCGAGGTAATAGAACCTAGAGGGTAGCTATGGAGAGGTATTTTGCAAATGACGCCATGTGGCTAAGGTGTTTCCGAGATGTCGGCCAAGGTGCCAGGTGGGTAGGTCACGTTGCCGAGGTGGTTACGATATTGTCGAGGTTTGGTGCGATAATGCCGGAATCCCGAGATATTTGGATAAGAGACAAGAGTCATAGGTAAGAGGAGGCTCTTAGTCTGAATAAGGATAAGGCTCCTAAGGAGTTTATCCCTATCCAGTTGAGAGTCCGAGATGAGCATTGAGCTTGAGTTCTACAAAGTGAGACTTCTAGGGAACTAAATCATTGCTGGCTATAAAAATGAGGCATCCCTGTGGGTCTAAGGTATGCTTTAACTTGTGCATTGAGTACTTGTGTGAGATCTTTGAGAGATTGTTTGACTGACCTGATCGTCAGAGTACCCCCGGGCGGACGAACCACCGCGGTATTCTCATTTTCTTATTGGCTGGTTGTTGGTTTAATCTATTTTGCCGTGTGCTCTCTAGCTAAGTTCTTTGTTTGGTTATGTGTTCGGAAATCAACACCCACACATGAAAAAGTTAAGGTGAAAAAATACATCATTGTTTATTAATCTCAATTAGATTGGCACATACAAAATAGAATAATAATTTATCTCCTAATTTTATTCTTTTAATTCCACCTTTAATGGCGTGAAACTAGGGAAGTTAAAGATGAGAGGGAGAGGAGTGTGGAATCGTTTCATATAAGAGTGTGCCACGTCATTGAAGGCAAATTAGATAAACAAAAATTAAAGAGATATAACACCATTTTATAAAATAAGTCAATCATGAGCAAACACTAAAATAAGCAAAGAAATCAGCCCCAAAATAAATATTAAGCAAGGTGCCAACTTAAAACCCCAAGCAGAAGCAAAAGAATAAAAAACACCCAAACCCAACAAATCCAAACCACTGACACTAACACAACAATAAAATAACCAGCCAAGCAAGGTAGCAGAGCAGCACTCTAAAACAACCCAAGTCACAAAACCAACAGAACACTAACGAACAATAACCACACGCAAAATTCAAGGGGGTTTACCAGTATTTTTTCAAGTGGAGATTTTGGTTCAATTTTTAATAATGGAATAGGAGGCAAGACCTAGGTCTTTACAAAGGGTGTGTGTGAAGGTGTCAATTTAACAATTAATCATTAATTTTCGTTGATAAAAAAAATTTAAAGTCAAAAATCACCACACATAAAGAGGCGAAGAATATCAATTTATCATGAGAATGCGATGAGCGAATAAATATGTATACACACTAGTGAATTATTCGTGCCTAAAGACACTCTCATATTTTTTTTTAAACCACAAAAACAATCTTATACTGATTAAATGGTGAAATTTAATTTCGTACCAAAAATAAAAATAAAAAATTCCTACCACTCATGTGGATTGTGAAATTAATGTGAAAATCATCAATTACATCAACTAAAAACAACTTGAGAATAGAAATGGATCTTTACTAGAAAATGAAATTATCTTGAATGTCACTTCTGTCCAAACTCTATGGAAGATGTCTTGCTAATTTTTTCATTTTAAGGGTTTTTGGTTTAAGATCCCTAGTAATAATTTTTTAGAAGAACAACACAATTATTATTTTTTTTTTTAATATTATTTAGGTCCTCCAAAACAAATTGTGACAAAATTCTGTAACTTTTTTTGACTCAAAAATTTCAAAATTTAATAACTTTTGATCTAGATTTCTATTATTTATAAAATTTGTATTTTTGAAATCTTTTCATCAAGATTTATAAAACAAGATTCATGATGAACACAATTCTTTTTTTTTTCTTTTTTTCTTTTTTTAAAGTTGACGAAATTTCATTGACCTAAGATAGGTTAGTGAAATTTTTATAGATCTGGTTTGAAAGATTTTGTCAATAAAATTTTTAAAATATAAATTTTACAAAAAATGGAGATGTAATAAAAAAGTTATTAATTTTAAAATTTTGAAATCACTTAAATAATGTAAATGGTGAGATAAAGAAACCTAAGCTACTAAAATAATAATACTGAGGGATTTTAACTAGGAAGAAAAATTATCTTGGATCCGGTGTCATTGTTGTGAAGTTCGTGGGGCTCATTTCGGGTCCTATTTTAATGATCTGAAATGTCCAAATTTAGAAAATATTGAGAACAATATTGTTGTAAGAATCAAATTGATCGGATATCAATAATATTTTCATCAAATAACATTTATATTCAGTTTGATACATACATATTCATTTTTTATATAAAGATGTGATTTGATGAATAAGTTATTGATATCCGATTAACTTTCTTTTTCACAGATATATTGTTGTCAATGTTTTCTAAAATTTAACGGTTCAGATTATCAAATAGAATTCAAAATGAGTCACACGGGTCGCACAACAGTCACCGTTGTACTTCATGCACAACAATGATTACTACATTCAATTATCTTGGACATTTCCTATTACCCAAACTATATAGAAAATGTATTGCTAATTTTCTCCACCCAAGCCAAAACCAAATTTAAAATTGGATAAATTACAAATACACCCTTGTGATTTGATTAAAATACGAATTGCTCTATATGATTTTGAAAATTACATTTCATCCCCTGAGGTTTCTAATTTCATAACAAATCGCTTATTTTATTAATAAATTATCAATTCAATTAAAAGTTTTTAATAATATTAAAAATATGTTTCAATCAATAATTTAAGTAATTTTATTATTGTATATGCATTTATAAATTTTATTTTTTTAGTTAATTCTATTAAATAAAAAATTCTAATAAAGGAGTATTTGTAATTCTTCAAACTACAAAAGACAATCTATATTTTCAACAAATGTCAAAAAATGTATTTGTAATTTATCCTTTAAATTTATATTATCCAAGTCCTAAAAATTTTCAAATTAAATTGTTGAGCCACACATATCTATAGGAAGGCGAGACCTATCCATGGGCTGGACTTAAAAGGTCTAAAAATGTGGGCCTATGGGCCGGACTCCATCAGCCTTTATCAGGATGAGAAACCCTAATCGCCAAAACGCTTTATTTAAATTAAACGTTGTTTGCTGTTCAATGCTTTGCCAATCTGGATCTTCCTGAAAGCGATGATTTCCTGTCACCTTCTCGATTCATAGGTTTGTAGATCTCTTGATTTCAGTTTTTATATTCGCCTACTGCTTAATATGTTCGATTATATTCATAATCTGTTCTTTTTTGACTATTCGATTAGATTATGATACTCACAATTAGCTTTTAAATGTACAATATATTTTTGATTGTTTGCATTTGTTTACACTCTCCTTGTGTTGCAATTTAGAATGCACAAGGAGATAAACAGATGCAGAAAGTGAGAAGGTTGGCTTACCAGCCCATTGCATATCTTTCTTTTATTGCCTTGGCTTCAAATGGACCTACCGATATTCAAATCTCCCTTCTGTTTTTTTTTTTTTTTTTTAAAATGATTGTTTGTATATTTGCTTGTTTTGTAAGCATTTATTTACAAAGTAGAATCATATAGTCATAATTTGTTTGAAAAAAATGGCAATTGATGATTGTTGTCTTATCCTACACACTGATTAATGGTGTTGATTACAACTCCGCTTATTGTCTGATGCCACTACTTGAATTCAATATATATTTTTTAGTAATGGTTTACTTAAATTTTATTTTTCTGATTTTGATTTTTGTTTATGGTATTTCTGTTATTAAATCTATATTTTTTTTGGTTGATGCTATATTTTGGTGTTTGAAGTTTGTGTTCAAATGGGTAATTGGGTGGTCTTATGTTGGGGTGCTTTTTATTTTCTTGTTTTATTTGTCTTTTAATTACTTCTGGTTTTCATGTGGCCTCAAGAATAGTAGTGTTCTTAGCTCCTTTTTCATCAAATTTGTAGGAATAAAATTTGGTTAAAAGCTTGATTTGATTTGGAATACTCTAATTTGTTTTTTTCTTGAAAATTTCTAAATATAAAATCATGTTTGAATCATTTTTTATGAAGGAAAATATCTTCAATCTTTGCTCTTTTTAAAATTTCATCAAATTTTAGTAAAAATATAATTGTTGAGAATTTGGTGAATAGTTTGGTTCATTTTTGATTTGGTGAAAAATTGCCCATATTTGACAAAATGGTTAGAACACATTTTGGAAATGCTCTAAGAGCATCTCCCATGCTTATTTTTTTTTCTTCATAAAATTTAAAATTTGATGAAATAGTGTTAAAAAATCATCTCTAATCTTTTCATCAAATGTTTATCAAATTAAGAGAATTTTTCATTGAATTGAGATTTCAGTAAGTCCAAATTTGATGAAAATTTAAAAAGATATAGCATTGAAGATGAATTTTATTTATCAAATTTGATGAACAGAAAAATCTCTGTTGAGAAGGGAATTTTAAAATGATTTTCATGAAAATTTGATGAAAGAATAATACATGTCAAATCAAATCTTTTACTCCAATATGTAATCAAATTAGATAAAAATGGTAGTCAGGGTTAGAGATGCTCTAATATGAGAAATGAAAAGTTTGAATTATTTTATAAACTTTGATGAATGATGTATTCATTCTTTCAAATGCTATTAACAATTGTTAACATAAGTTGTTAACATTCTACACCTGGAAGCGTGTTTCAAATAGTTGTTTGGTCTTTGGTTTACACCTAAACCAAATGAAGCCAAAACCATGCTCACCACCAGTTGTAGGATGGGAAGGTATGTGATGTAATTAATCTTATCCTACACACTGAATTTTATGTAGACTTCAAACTCTGCTTGTTATCCGATGTCATCCCTTCTCCTATACAATGTGTTACCTAGGTTGAATGGGTTGTTTTTCTTAATCTTTTTGGGTGTTAATTTCTCTATTTTAAAGAATTATGATGGCGGAATAGTTTTTGCATTATTTATTGGGAAAATAACCAATTAGTTAGGATAAAAAAATAAATATCAATTTGATGTAAAAATTTATGAGTTCAATGTATCAAAGTTTTCTATACTGTAAGAGGAATGTTAGGAATTATGAAAAAAAATATCATAGAAAATGATCATGAAAGATTCTCTACTCTTCGATTACAAATATAGTAAAACACTGCATACTAATCAAAGGATAAAAAATTTTCATGAAACATTTCATGATTCTTAGTATTATTCTTTCTTGTAAGAGTAATGCTAGGATCATAAGAAAAATATTATGAAGATGATCATGAAAGATTCTCTACCATTTACAAATACAATAAAACACCACACTAATCAAATGTAAAATTTTCATGAAACATTTCATGATATTTTTTTTTTAGATCTTATTATTCTTTTTGTAAGAGTAATGCTAGGATCATGGAAAAAATATCATGAAGATGATTTTGAAAGATTCTCCACTATTGGATCACAAATATAATAAAACACCACACTGATCAAATGATGAAAAATTTTCATGAAACATTTCATGATATTTCTTCATGATACCTAATATTATTCTTTCTGTAAGAGTAATGCTAGAATCATCAAAAAAAATATAATGAAAATGATCCTGAAAGATTGTTCACCCCAGAAATGATAGAGATCTCCTTTTTTCTTGACCCTCACAATCGCTATAGATACATGTTAGTGATGAGTGATAGGAGGAAAAACAAAAAAACAAAAAAACAAAAAAACAAAAACAAAAAACAAAATAAAAATAAAAAAGTTGGTCAATCCCAATACATTGGGGGTGGTAGGTCTCAACCTTTTTCCTTTATTGTATTTATAATCCACAAGGAAAAAGGTTGAGACATTTTTTTTCTTGACCGCACCACCCCAATGTATTGGGATTGGTCAATTTTTTCTTTTCTATTTTTTTTTTTTTTTTTTTCACTCACTGACATGTGCCTGTGGGGGTTGTGGGGTTCAAGGAAAAAGGGGTCTCTATCATTTCTGATATAATAAAACACCACACACTAATTAAATGATAAAAAAATTTCATACATCATTTGATGATATATATATTTTTTTATGATCTCTAGTATTATTCTTACAAATATAATAAAATATCACACACTAATCAATATAATAAAATATCACACACTAATCCAATGAAGAAAAATTTTCAGAAACATTTCTAAAATAAATTTTTTCCTTACTTTATTCAATGATGAGAAAAAGCAGACGGGCGGTCAGAACCTGATGCCATGTTGAATGTCTGCAAATTTCCACTTTTGGAATGCCTCTGAGATCCTGGACTATGCTGTATTTTACGTGCAAGTTCGTAGGTTTAAGCTTCCAAATTGTTTTGAACACTTTTTGTTTGTGTTTGATATTGATTTTGTGATATACTATATTGCTATTATAGTATCCTTGCATTGTTTGACTTCAAGCTTAAGTTTTTTTTTAGTATACTTTTTAATATGCTTGCTGGTGAGACATGTGCTTAGGCCCCAAAAATTAGCTCTAAAAAGAAGTCCCAAATTTATTAGTTTTATACTATATTAAAAACTTAAAATGACCTAATTCTATTTAATTAATTTAGGCCATTTTAAAAGGGCTTCAAAAAATATTTGTATATTAAAAACTTAAAATGACCTAATTCTATTTAATTAATTTAGGCCATTTTAAAAGGGCTTCAAAAAATATTTGGCCCAATTGATAAAAGGCCCAATTAAAAAATATATGTAAGTGTTAGTTGTTAGTCCAATTAAAAAAATAAAATATATGTATATGTATATGTATTAGTTGCTAGCCTAATTTTGTGTGGCTTATTTTTTTTCTCTTTGTGGCCCAATTATGTATTTTTTAGTATTTTTTCAAAAAATATTTTATACAATTTTTATTTATTTATTTGTTTTATAGATACATTTAATTTAGATACGCCTAAAAATTATAATATTTGTGTGTGTGTGTGTGTGTGTTTTTTTTTTTTTTTTTTTTTTTTTTTTTTTTTTTTTTTTTTAAAGTTACCAAATACAAAAAAATATTAAAAAATACGAATTGCAAACTCAGACAATTATTTTTAAAAACTCTAAACCAAAAATAGTGATTTTTTTTTTTTTTTTTTTGATAAATATCTAAAAAGGCCCCGAAAAATTATTCCGCCTTAGGCCCCTGGAAACTCAGGGCCGGTCCTGATAAGTCCTGAGTTTCCAGGGGCCTAAGGCGGAATAATTTTTCGGGACCTTTTTAGATATTTATAAATAATAATAAAAAAATTACTATTTTTGGTTTAGAGTTTTTAAAAATAATTGTCTGGTTTGCAATTCGTATTTTTTTTATATTTTTTTGTATTTGGTAACTTTTTTTAAAAAAAAAACACACAAATATTATAGTTTTTAAGCGTATTTAAATTAGATGTATCTACAAAATAAATAAATAAAAATTGTGTAAAATATTTTTAAAAAAATACTAAAAAATACATAATTGGGCCACAAAGGAAAAAAAAATAGGCCACACAAAATTAGACTAGCAACTAATACATATGTTTTATATCTTATTTTTTTAATTAGAGTAACAATTGAAACTTATATATATTTTTTAATTGCGTCTTTTATCAATTGGGCCAAATAGATTTTTTGAGGCCTCTTTAAAATGGCCTAAATTAATTAAATAGAATTGGGTCATTTTAAGTTTTTAATATAGTGTAAGACTAATAAATTTGGGGTCTTTTTTTGGGGCTAATTTTTGGGGCCCTAGGCACAGGCCTCACCAGCCTTAACCCAGGGCCGGCCCTGCTTATGTGTTGTCATTATTATGTATAATTGAATTTCTCATCATGCCTTAAAATGTAATGTAGATTTGTTTCCTGTTTAGAAACTAGATTAAGAAGATGAAGTATTGCAAAGTTGGAATTGGACTTAATTATTTCAATTCTATGATTTGGATGATGCATAATTGTGCTAATTGTTTTCCCTCTTTTAGAAACCGCGCCAAATTAAATATGTGATTTTATTATGTCTGTTATCTATTCTCCAATGTCTAAGCGACCAACCAGAGTGGTGGCCTGTGGTTGTTGTCTGAGGCAGTTTCCAGCAGTAGTGGTTGATGGCGGTGATGCATGGTGGGTGGTGGTAGGGTATGGAGTAAGGAGTGAAAACTTGTGGTGAAGTGTGAATTTTTGCAGTACAACAGTGTCATACTTTCCGATTAATATTCTGTATATGTGGAGAAGTGTGAATTTTTTTATATTGCACTTCTGATCTTATTTTAAAGTTCTTTTGTTATATATATATATATATGATTGCACGTCTGATCTAAGGTGTTTAGTCATCATTAAATAGTACACTGATTATTGAGTAGGGTTGTGCTGTGTTTTGTTTGTGAACATTGATTTCAGGTAATGCTTGTGCTGTGTTTTGTCTCTGATTTTTGAGTATGCTTGATTATGGGCCTTCCTGCAATTTACTATGAATATATTTTAAAATTGGGTTAATTACACCAAGACCCTATCACTTTACCTTATCAATAAACCTGTACTGTACATATTGACCTTACATTTATAAACCTTGTATATAAATGTACAAATACATACAAATAAATACATCCCTTTTATGAGCGGTTTAGAGGCGTAAAAATGATACATTTTGATAGTTGAATTGAAAGGGTTAAAATGTATGAGTTTATAGATGAATGGGTTAAAGTGATATTTGTTAACGGTTTAGTCTCAATGGGAGGTTATCGGTTCAACTCTTTCTAAGGGAGAATTGAATTAGGAAGCAAGCACTTAATGCTTTGCAAAGGAGGAGGCTAACTTTCATAAATGCTAATTTAATTTAACAACTAATAATTGATTTTTGCCAATAAAAAAAAAGAAGTTAAGGGACAGTCGGTATAATTAACCCTAAAAAATATGGTTTTAAGGATGTTGTATGTTTAGTAAGGTGCAGCATTCACCATTTGAAGAGTGTACTTTTTTTTAGGATTTATTTTCAAAAGGATTGTTGAATCAAAGTTTTTATTTATTTTTAGTTGAATCGAAGTATGAAAGGGAGGGACGGTTGAATCGAAGTTTGAAATTGATGAAGAAATTGAACTTGTAGACTTGCCTTATTGTCAAAGCCCACTTCTGTGCTGTTAGATCATCAATAGAAGTTGAGTGCTTACATTTTTCTGTACATTTTTGGAAGACAATATTTACAGCAGCATTTCAAGATACATGTAATGTTAACCCCAAATCACTTGTGTATGGATGTAAATGAATGTATATATTGTGATTAAACTGTGTTTTTCTTTTGTAAGTTTGTGTTATATGAACGAAAAGTATTATGTGAACAAGAAGGTATGTGTCATTTTGCGCTAATTAGGGTTCTTTTTGTTTTTAAAATGTATGTAAAATAGAATTTCAAGACTAATATAAGTTTTTTTTTTTTTTTTTTTTTTTTTTTTTTTTTAAATTTCAAGATAGTGTCTTTTTTGTTACTATTTGAGTTAATCTAGCTATATATATATATATATATAATAGCTTTTATAAATTAAATCAAAATCAAATATTCTTATGAATAATTTTATTCAATAGAGATTAGTTTCATTAAATTTAATTTATGATTTAAAAAAAAAAAAAATGCATACACCTTGATATTTTTAGTTAATGGTAAACTTTTTTAACATGACACGGACAAAAAATGGCATGACACAATAATATGAAGTTAGTTTTGAGATAACTCTAAGAAAATGAAATGACACGCGACGCCTATCCTTATATATGACTAACGAATTATCGATAAAAAAATGACTAATAGTTATGTAAAATATTAAGCGATGTTAGTGTATTTACACCAAAAGTTTGGGATTAATTGTATTTTTTTCAAACATCAAGAGAGGTGAGTGTAATTTATCATAATTTTTTTTGTTTTGTTTTTGTTTTTATGGGAGATATATACAAAAAAAACTTTATAAAATAAACAGTTTAGGTTATCGTGAAATGGCACCTGTGGTAAGCCTTAAAGACGCAAATAAAACCATCCAATCTACATTATGGATTGGAAAAAAATCCATTTCCTAATTGAATACCCTAAAAAAAAAAAAAGCCATAGTCTGTCTCCAAAATATAGGGGCTGCAAAGTCAATGTTGCTTCAAAAAAAAACAAACAACGAATGTATAATGAGATTACTTATATATAATGATATTTAATATTTTTACTTAAACAACTAATGGGTCAATTGATCCGTTTATTTTTTAGACCACAACTGTGATAACCTTGTCCCGTGTTATGTTAATTAATCTTAATTATGATTGTGACTATGTGCTTAACATGATTTTGAATGCTATTTATATGATTATACGTGTTTTTGAATTTCTATCTATTCACCGTAAGAAAATCTGTTTGATTCTCTGCTATAAAAAAATTTAATTGAAGGCCGTAGAGGCGTCAAAAAGCAAAATTGACTGTGTTTTTATGATTAGCAAGATTTTTAGAGCCTACAGCGAAATTTAATTGGAAATCAATTTGGATCAAAATAATTAAATCGAACTGATTAATTAAGCACAAATACTTAGCTATAGTCAAATTGATTAAGGCAAGCATATATAAAGAGCTAATTACCTTTATACTCACCATTTGTGAGCTCAAAAATTCTGGATATACACTCTAGAGAGAGAGAGGGCCGGTTCTAGTGAGAGAAGAAGAGGAAAAATTGTAGAATTGTCTCAAACCTTGAGGATTTTGAAGGCTAGGCTCAAGAACTAGTTAGAAATTAGGGGATTGGAGCTCCTAGGTGAGTAATTGAACTCAACTTCATGAATTTAAATTCATAATTGAGTGAATTCAAGCAAAATATGTAATCAAGAGCAAGAATTGAGTTGACTATGATGAATTTGGAGTCAATATGACAATGCATGTAGAGAATTGCCATGAAATTGCATAATCAAGCATGTAACAAGTTAAATATGAGAAATTGAGTGCTAAATCATACATGCAAGCATGGTTTTGTTAAGCTCCATGAGTATGAACATCATTTGTACCATTTGAAATGGAATTTGAGTCAATAAATTACATGCATGCATAATTCATGAAGATATGTAACTTGATTTCACGAGCTTGATTTCATGACCTTTGAAGAATTTGAAATGGCTTGGGAAATTTGGGAGATGAACCATGATTTTTGGTCAATCGAATTCGAATTACCCATGTTTTCATGCTAGGCAATGTTTTCCCATGCTTTGGTATCAAATTGCAAGTTTTGGAGCCCTTGGGGTTGAGTTTGAGCTTCAAATAGATTTCTGGAAAACCCAGAATTCGACCTGTCTGCTCGAGCGAGAAAAGTGTCGCTCGAGCGTGGAAATCGAGCTCTCAGAAGTTTTACAAAATCTTACAAATCACTCGAGCGCCACTTTGGTAGCGCTCGAGCGACCGTCAAACGGGAAATTTACACAACCAGTACTTTTGCAGACCACTCAAGCAACGGAAGTTACGCTCGAGTGACCACCCTTATTTTTGAATCCCCGCTCGAGTGAAAGAAGTTGCGCTCAAGCGGAGGGCCCTATTTCAGAAATTTTGGAAAGACGTTTTATGTTTCGTTTTCCATTCTTTTTCACTTCTAAGTACTCTTAGGCATGCATAGAGTACACTAAATGAATTAAAGAGCATGGAAGAAGACTGAAAAACATTAAGTAAATTAAAGAACAGAATGAATTGTATTATGACCCAATGTGTTATGAATTATGTAGGGTCAAGCACAAAGACGAATCAAGTACCAGAATACTATGAGTAATATCTTAGTAAAGATATTTTTATGTATGCATTGTTTTCTAAATGTTACCTACGTGGTAAATTTCTGACTCTATGAATTTGTACTATGAATGAGTATTCTATTCGCTTAATTCGTAATAAAGTATGTGAAGTGATTGATATATGAGTATGAAATGGGCCTAAGGCCGTTTGGCATGTTTGACGAGGACACAGATTGGGCCTAAGGCCGTTTGGTATATTTGATGAGAACACGGATTAGGCCCAAGGCCGTTTGGAATGCTTAACAAGATAGATTAAAGGTCATCTTATATACAAATTGGACCAAAGGTCGTTTTGAATAAAGAATTGATTAGACCAAAGGTCGTTTTGAATATGAGTATGGATGTGATCACGGTCATATGCGCATAATCATGAATATAAGAATGGTGGACCTAAGGTCGTTTAGTAATATGATATGGAGGACCGGTGGTCCTTGGTACATGGATCCATTAGACCTAAAGTTGGTCTATGAATGAGTATTGGACCCGAGGTCGTTTTGTATAGATAGACCTAAGGTCGCTTTGTTTTATATTGAGTTGGACCCGAGGTCGTTGTGTATATGGCTATAATGTATTGGACCCGAGGTCATTTTGCTTTGTTGTGATCTACAAATCTGTATGTGAATGGGAATAGTAGTTCAAATGTTTAATTTATAAGTATGACTCATTGTGAACGAAATTCATTCATTAACCTCTCTGCTCTGGTATTATTCACTAGACATTGGCTCATTCTGTATTTATATGTATGTAGGTGAGCAGCGGGACTTCCAACCCCAGCCTCAGTGAGCATTGAGAAACCAAGTTTTGTGAGGTCAACCAAGGTCGCCTCATGCAGAGGCCTTACTTTTGTTTTACTTTTGTTTTTGTTCTCTTATGGTCAGGTATGACCAACGTTGTGTATAACCTTGGAACTTGGTGCTGAAACTGTAAAATGATCCTGGATATACGTAGTACATACATAACGTAAATATTGCATGGTGTGAGTTATTTCACGTATATGAGAAATTTTTTGATTAAACCATGTATGCACAGCTCGTTGGACAATTCTTGTATGTAATGCTTCCGCAGTTTGGCCCCCTATTATTAAATATGGTTTGATTTCTGGCTGAGGCCGTAGGTAATCTCATGATTACTGGTCGGTTATGACTCTAATCCATAGGGGCGAGTTCGGGTCATGACAACAACATATAAATTATTCATTAAAAAAATTAGGTTAATTAGATAACTGTAATCACGTTAGTTTTGTTTCTAAAACAAAAGATGGTTTACTTTTCAAATAATATTTGTCGTTCATTTTTTTTGCAAACCTGGTTATGGTTATCAAATTAACAAATTTTTTCATGAATAATCTACTTGTGGTCAAAAAAATGAATAGTTTGAATCATTGAGATGAAATTCGTGATAAGTCCCACATGCCCAAACATGCCCAAAAAGGATATTTGTCATTTTTGTAAAATATTGGACAAAATCTATTTTACCTCATTGTAATATGGCTTGATAGCACTTTATCCCATCTATCTTTTAAAAATAGCCATATGTCCCTGTAGACCGCCCAAACTCCGCTCCGCGCGCGAGGGTGCAAATTGTGTTCATAGCTACTACAGTTCGGACTCCTGTCACGATTTTGAATCTAATCTTACAAAGTGCAATGTGAGACTGATAAATCACCAAAGAGTCCAAATCCGGCAAATCGTTTTGGAAAATCAATTTTAATCAAAAAAGTGCCAAACATGGATTGCTTTGCCAGATTTTAGAATCGCCACCTAAATATTTTATTTTTGGGAAATTTAGGAAACCCTGACTCGTGTCTAAGACTACGTGTCCGTCATCACCAAAGTTGCCTCGGCTCGAGAATTTGGGTACGAGGGGGGCAGGTCATGAAATGAGCACCGTCGGTCGCCCGATCAAAGGATCGGCCTCTACTAACATGATATGTTGTTTTTGAAAACACGTGTTCTTATTCCGGTTTATTAGCTAGCTTGCTATGTGATGCGCACAGCACACAAGTATAGACTAAATCGCTTGATTTGGAACAAACATCTCATGTTTGTTTTGGAAAATGGTTTGAAAGTGCAACTCACAAGTAGGCTAAAACGCGGATTTGCCACCCTAAAGTGGGCTTAAAACATGATGATTTGCCACTTCAAGTGGGCTTAAAACTCACATTTTGATGAATTATCTCAATTCAAGCAATGAAGCCTTCATCCACAGGCATTCATGCAGTTAAACACTTAAGCAGTTAGCCTCATGGCAAGCATGCTATCATGGCAGTCACTTACACACATGCAAGGATGCTAAAGCGTAAAAGCTTACTTAGTACTCCGAGCCAAAACAGAAGCTATGTTAGAAATCAATGCATGACCCTAACTATGTCAAGAATGCCTAATGCAACACATGCAAAATGCAGCTAAGATAGGCTCGGCTATTCTAAGATGTCATGTGAATGTAACTAGATAACATGTATTCAAATTGGTATTGAAATACAATGCAGTTTGTATGATGCGCCGAGCCCGGTGCATGCAAGATGAATGAATGGATGCACGCATGCAAACATAAGTATGCTAATTGAAACATGCCCTAAACTAACCATCGAAAGGTGATAAGTAAAAGGGAAAAAGAAATGGGGTTGGAAGACATGCAAGAGGTAACCAAACCAACCCAAAACAGAGCTATATCATGGCAAAACAAGGCCTAAGACATGCTGAAATGGAGCCTCAAAGAGGTAGAAGAACATGCTAACTTGGTGAGCCATCAACACAAGCACACAAGATACAAAAGGGAGAGGGGGGACCACCCCCACCTATTTTGGGTCCCAAAACACACTTTCCACCATTGAAATTCCTCTGGAATTCAGTGGTGAAGAGGCCAAACAAAGGTGATCCAAAGGCCTAAAAGAGATAGCTCAAAACAAGGCCAAATAAGGCACAAAAGGGGGTAGACCACCCCCAACACCAAAGAGGTCTCAAACAAACACTTTAAGCACTTAAAAATGAAGCTTTTTGCAGTTTAAAGTTAAGCCAAAAGAAGCATGCAAATAAGGCCAAATAAGCAATGAAAACAAAGCCTAAAATGGGGGTATAGACTCACCCTTGAAGAACAACTTCAAAGCAGCAACTTCAGCAACTTTTCTGAGCTAAAACCAGCTCTTGAGTGCAAGCAAGACCCTCAGGTACCTCAACAACAAGATTGTAGTGTTTCACTAGGTGCTTTAGTGCAAAAGTGTGAAGAAAAGGCACTTTCAAGCACAAATATAGAGAGAGAGGGAGAAATATATATAGAGAGAGAGAGATATGTATTGCTCCAAGCAATTTTCTGAACCTTGGAAAAGGAGAGAGAGCCTCCCTCTTATAGAAATTCAAGCCTCAAGCTTGTTGAACAAGCTAGAGACTTGAAGCAATCCCTCCATACATGTGTATGGAGGATGCCTTCTGTGCCCAACAGCTGGCAAGAAAAATATCTGCAGAAAAAGCAGGATGGCCGCCGACCAGAAAAGGCGGTCTACAAGAACAAAAACTGGTCGGCAAGGGAGATGAAGGGTCTACACAGAGAGTAAAGGGTGGTGGCAGGTTGCCGACCACCTTAGATGGTCCACAGACCACCAAGCCTAGCTGGCCAACCACTAAAAGTGGTCTACAGGGACAAAAAGTGGTCTACAGGGGGAGCAACTGGTCTACACCCTTGTTCCACCCTCCAGGCAAAGGACAACAAGGTTCGGTTCACAAACAAACCAAAAAGGAAGCAAGACAAGAGTCCGCAAGGCGAGGCACTCAGTTGGAAGCCTCGAAAACTAGTCTACGGGTACAAAATGTGGCCTACGAGAGGGAAAGGTAGTCTACGACTACAAAAAGTGGCCTACAGGCCTCTGTCTCCCTCTAGGCAAAGGCAGCAAGGCATGGTCCAAAAACCTGGCCAAGAGGAGAAAGTTAAAAGGTCCCGAGACAAGGTGCTTGGCCGAAGGCTCCGGAAACTCAAAACAAGCACAAACATGCGCAATCATCTAGCGCTCAAACGATGACGTTTGAGTCTTAAGGTCGGTAAAAAATGGAGTGTCTACTGTCCCCCATGTGATTTTGGACTAAAATATAACCGTTAACACTGTTAACTATAGATGTGAAATAACTATAATACCTTTAAACCCTATATATATATTTGTTATTTTCTTTCTCTCTCATCTTTCTTACACATAATTTATAATGTCTAGTATTAATTCAATTAAATCACAATTAATTATAAATTCTTAATTATTTATTGTAATTCTTAAAATTTTATTCTAATTTTAATTTAATTATATTTTAGATCACAATTAATCCTAAATTCTTAATTATTTATTGTAATTTCTAACATATTAATCTAATTTTAATTTAATTATAATTTAGATCAGAATTAATCCTAAACTCTTAATTATTTATTATAATTTCTAACATGTGAATCTAATTTTAATTTAATAACATTTTAGATCAATTCTTAGTTGTTGTGTATTTTATATTTTATTTAATTATATTTTAAATCAATTTTCGATTATATTTTACATTTTAGATCAATTCTTAATTATATTTTATTTTATTTTTATTAACATACTAATCTAATTTTATGTTTGGAGAAATGGGGGTAAAATTATCCTTTTGTTCTATTAATTCCATTCTAATTTTTCAAAAAAACAAAATTCACTCTAAAAAATAGTGTATAATACACCTTCCGTTTGGATAGAAAAACTAACGGTAGTACTTTAGTCCAAAATCACTTGAAGACTTTTTGACTGTATTTGAACGAAAAAGAGGTAAAGTGCTTCAGATCCAAACTACAAGGGGATAAAATGAATTTAACCCTAAAATGTAACCCCTCAAAAAGAATTTCCACGCCTTGGTGTTATTTTATCACATTAAAAAATAGGAGACACAGGCCATAATCCAAGGTATAGTGTACATTGTAGAAGAAGTTATATTTTATATGAAAGAAGTTATACATTTTGTGAGATGAAAGTTACGTTGCGGTTTATTTTTTTATTATTTATTTTTTGTTTTGTTTATGAAAGTTTTGAGGTTGTGATGTGCACTTAAAAGTCATGTATGACTAAAGTAATACTTCTTGTGAGAGAAGTTATAAATTTTGTAAGAAGCAAAAGGTCATATTTTTTGTTACAAAAGTTACACATTTACAGAGGAAAGTTATACTTTTTACATAAGGTGCATATAATGTGCACTTACACATCATATCATTCTCCTAAATCCAATTCTTAAACCTAAACCTTTAGGTGTTAAACTCTTAGGCTTTGTTCGTTTGGCATATTAGGTTGGATGAGATTATAAGTACAATAAGATTGAGTGAGGAAATTATTAGTGTGGTAATTTTAGATGAAAGATGTAAAATAAAATATGTTTGTTTATGTACTAGTGTGGTGGTATTAGTTATTTGGGATTAAATTTATGAAATTACAAAAGTATTCATTGTAACTTTGTTATTTTTGTAATATGGAGGTAAATTTGTCTTTTCATCCTCAATTCCATGGGATTGGTTTAGCCATCCCACCCTTCCCATGGGAAAGCTAATCCCACCACGTGGGGAGATCTATAATCCCACTAGTTCCATTGCATTTTTGTCTACCAAACATGAGTTATGTAGAATTCAGGATTGTTAGTCCAAGATCCTCATCTATGAAGCCAAACAAACATGGCTTTAAGGCCATAAGGACATGTAGTTTTTGTTAGACAAATTTACCCTTGTGTGTATTTTGTGCTAATTTTTTTTTTTAAGATCTCATAAGTTGAGTTCTACAAATTCATTTTTAACAAAATTGATATCTATGAATTTTTATTTTTAAGATCTTTCAAATAAGATCAATATTGATGATGAATTTTAAAAAAAAAAATAAAAATTGATAGAATGATTTTTCAGCTAATCAAAATATCGAAATAATATTTTTTAGAAAGTAAGTGCTTGAAACCGCATTCGGCAATTCTGAATGGATAAATCTTGAAATACTAAATGGAATTAAAAAAAAATCATCATACAGAGTACAAAGTTATGACTTATGATCATAAATTACACTCATATCTTTTAAGATTTAGAGAAAATATAGTCAATTTCACATTTTTGGCATAATTACATTAACTTCCTTTTTATTATGATCAAAGCTACCGAAACTAATACTAGACATTGAAATAAACAAATATAAATATATATTTTAGTAGGAAAAAAGATGATAATATATATATATATATATATTTTTATATGACTAAAGAATTACTGATTAAAAAAAAATTAAGTGTTATGTGAATTAAAACTTTGAAGGAGGTTAATATAATTATGTTAAAAATATGAGGCTAATTATATATATATATATATATTCAAATCTCAATGAAGATGAGTGTGAGTGTAATTTACCTTTGAAAATTTATTTATTATATGGAAAAATTGCAATTTTATTCAATTAAATAGAGAAATTATTAACAAATAAATAATATTATATTATTTTAAATATAAAATAAATTATATAATTACATAATTATGTCAACATTAAGAAATGAAGTAGTAATATAAGTATAACGGTTTCGGTTTAGACCCGATCCTTTTCATGATTTTAGATCTGGAAGTCCATATTTTTAACTATTGTTTATAACCTCTTACTCTTATTGCTAGGTGAGTTTAGTTGTTTGAGAGTTATTGTTGTGTTTGAAACATGTTGAGAATTCATTTTTCAAAAGAGTTATTGTCCAGTTTTCTGCTTATTTTTTAGAGCAGTCTTTGAGATCTCCTAGTATTTTTCCAGATCTGCAAAACTTTTGGAAGTATGGTGTTATTCGCTCCAGCGGTCTGGTCTTTTGCAGTCTGTAAAACTTCTAGGAGGGGGTCATTATGCACTCGAGAAATGTTCTTGGTCGCTCAAGCAGTGTCACTTATTATGTCTGACGCTCGAGTAGTGTTTTGGTGGCTCGAGCGGTCTGTACGTATATTAAATCGGGTAAAGGGAAATTTTATCACTTTTTCACTTCCCCCCTCTCTGTCTCTCTCTAAAACATTCCAAATCCTAATTTCTTTACTCTCTCTTTCTAATTCTCGCCTTAAAACCTCAAATACACCCTCATCCCTTGATTTCTCCACCATAGCTCCTTGGAGAAAAATGCAGAGCTCATCGAAAGTTTCATTCAAATCGGAGAGGATCTTATTTTCGATTCCATCAAAATTTTACCCTTACTCTTTTCCTCTTCTAATCTTGAGGTAGGGATTTATTCAACCTTTAGTATGATTCTTAGCCTAGTTATTTGCTCTTTGAAAAGATTTAGTGATTTGGGAGTTTTGGGTTAAATCTATAGTTTTGTTTTGAAATGTAAAAGAGGGGTTTTCAAATGGGTTCTTAAGAAAGGTTGTGGGGATGTGTTTATGGTTGAGATATGTTGAAATGTTGGAATTACTTTACTTAATGTGATTTTGAAAGTAAATGAGTTTTTGTTCAAAAATCATTGATATTTGGTTTATGAAAGAAAAGGGAAAAGATGTTGGGTTTTGAAATGATGAAATGAATGTATTTGTTGATGATGATGGTGGAGTTGGATATGTTTGGTTGAAAATGATAAGATTATATCTTTGGTTGAAAATGATAAGATTATATCTTTGGTTGAAAATTATCTGTTGAATAGAAATATCTGTTTTGGGCTATTGGTGGAGAATAGTTTTGATTGTTATAGAAATTGCATGAAGATTAGGTAAATTGAAACTAATTATTCATACATCTTGTATCGAGCATTGTTTCATACTTATGCATTGAAAATATATAGTTTTGAGAAAAAAATTGTGAATACCTTGGTGAATCTGGTTAGAGGATGTGGTTGTGGTTATTATATTGGCTTGTGTGTTCGTGGTGAAATCCAGAAACCTGCGCGGTTAAGTGTCGATCATTCTGGCTAGTACCGGTAAAATGGCTTTTGTAGTACTTGTATAGCTTATTGGCAGACACGTACCTAGAGATTCCTAGTGTTTTTCTATCTATTGCCTTGTTTTTTGATATAAAAGGATTTCTTTATTTATTTTTTATGAATTGATATATATAATTCGGGCATTGCATTGTTTTGAGATGAAAATGTAAAACGTTTGACAAATGGCATGTATATGCATTCATCTTATGACTTCATTAAGATTTATACATTGTATTAAAGTATCTCTACTGGGCTTTAGCTCACCCAATGCGAAAAATAATTTTCAGGTGCTGATGATATGCCTCCACCAATGACATAGCTTGGGAAGACTTGGAGCCAAGAGCTTCTTTTGTTTTCTTTTGATGTAATTATTTTTGTATAAGCCTTGGGTTTTTACTGTATTAAGTTGAACTCATTTTGTTATACCCAATCATTGACTTGGAAAGATGTTGCCATTAGGGCACATAATTACTTGATTCTCATTTTATTTCAATTCATTTAAATATGTCATATGCTATAGATTTAGGATTTATGAATGTATGCACGCATATGTTATATTTTGTATGATCAAGGAGTATAAATGGAAAATGTTAAATATAATGCTAATGATAATTTCTATGGAATATTATGGTGTGAGTTATTGTTATTATTTTAGAACGTTACAATAAGGGTGTTTTGGAAATGACATTTTTTGGCTCTTTTTTTTTTTTTTTTTTTTTTTGGGGGGGGAGGTTTGTTGTTGTTGTTGTTTTGGTCATTGTTGTTGCTGCTGTTGTGTACTATAAAAGTAATTTACTAAAAAGAAAATCTTAATCATTGTCCATTGAACAATGGATAATATTTGTATTTATGACAGAAATGTGTTGAAATAAATAACAAATATATGAATGCGTATTAAAATACTTTCAACGTTATTTAATTTTTAACTAACATCCAATAATCTATTATTAGAGCATCTATATTAGTTTTAGTAATTTTTTTTTTTTTTTTGATACCCAGAACACTCCCAAGGCAGGACCCTTAGGACCTACCCTTACAAGCACTACAAAAAATACACTTTTGGTGACTAATGTTTTAGTCGCCAAAAGCATTGATTTTAGTCGCCGAAATGATTTGTCGACCAAAAATTTTGGTCACTGGCTTTGTCGTGGATACATCGTTGGCAAAGATATTGGCGACTAAAATTTTTTTAGTAGCTAAAAATCCAACAGAATGTCGACTAATCTTTTAGTAGGCAAAAGAAGCAGC
This sequence comes from Camellia granthamiana, assembly GCA_036172215.1. Lineage (NCBI taxonomy): Eukaryota > Viridiplantae > Streptophyta > Magnoliopsida > Ericales > Theaceae > Camellia > Camellia granthamiana. The sequence goes on from CM069910.1 coordinate 113,707,035, forward strand.
TATTAGCGACTAACAGTGCTTTAGTCGCTGATGATTCATATTGGCGACTAAGATATTAGTCGCCCAAAGGGAACATCAATTCATTTAACTCACATCTTTAGCTACTAAATCTTTTGTCGTGAAAAATTCAATTATATATGGCAACCAAATTAATAGTCGCCAATAGTGTCATTTTTAGCTACTAAAGATTTTGTCGGAAAGGTTATTCTAGTTTTAGCTACTAAACAATTAGTCGCCAAAAGTGTTTTCAATTCGTTTTAGCTACTAAATATTTAGTCGCCAAAAGATTTATTTCTTTTTTTTGGCTACCAATTTTTTTGTCACCAAAAATGTCATTTTTTATTTTTGTTTTGTTTTTTTCATTTTAATAATTTTTTTCAAAACCTGTATATATCCACCGCAACCTGTAATAGGTATACAAACAAATCAATATATATATTATCACCTATTTCGTAATGCATGTTTCACTTACAACCATCAAACAAAAAAGAACATCTTACAATGTAAACTTATATACAAACCAACTAATATATTCCAATTACAAATAATAACGTCATACATTCCAACTATGTGACATACATGAATAATTCTATGTGAAGTCATCTTAGAGGGAGACATATAATTGTAACCAAATTTAAAGAGAAATTAAATTTCATATTCAATATAGATAGGACGTTAATAGATCTCAGAAAATACATGTTGTAAACATAAATTTTATGAAAATAAGATGTATTGAAAATCAAGCTACTTTTATTGTTAATAATATATTCATCAGATGCCATATGCATCAAGCTACTTTTCTTTGTTTATTTCATATGCTTTCGGCTCCTTTTCTTTGTTTATGTTGTATGCTTTCGGTGGTTATTACTTTTATTTGTTTATAGTGTATGCTTTCATGATGTTGTCTAGACACACCATCATCAGGTTGTATAAACCTCCTATATAATGGAGTAGCATCGTAAGGCTTAAGGCATTGAAACACAGAACCTATTTGCTCTTTCTCTTTCAATCACTCTCTCAATATTTATTTCATGGTATCAGAGCAGGTGTAATCCTGTCTCATTATTTTTCGCCTCTTCAGTCTATATTCAAGTTTTCTGTTTTTATTTTGTTTTTGTCTCTCTCCTCTACTCAAATCTATCCTTCTATTTCATGCCTAAATACGGTCCAGCTTTTGGAATGGCTATCGACTCATCCCCTTCTTCTTTTGATATTATCATCTCATCATCTTCATCCTCTCATCAAATGGAAACCTCTCATCTTCCGATCACCGCCCATAAACTGAATGGGCAAAATTATTTGCAATGGTCTCAATCCATATTAATGTTTATACGGGGAAAGGAGAAAGATGACTACATCACCGGAGCCTCAGAGCTACCAGAAACCACAGCATCAACCTACAAAAGGTGGATAGCCGAAAATAATATGGTCATGTCGTGGCTCGTCAACTCTATGACCACGAACATTGGCGAAAATTTTCTGTCATTTGATACTGCCAAAGAGATCTGGGACATGGCAAAAGAAACATTTTCGGACAAGGAAAACACATCTGAAATCATCCAGCTTGAAAGCTCCCTCCACAATTTACGTCAAGACAATCTTACGGTAACTGAATATTTCAATACCCTTACTCGTCTATGGCGTCAACTTGATACATTTGAGGTTCATAACTAGCAGTGTGTTGCTGATGGTTTGTTGTATAAAAAGATTGTCGAAGGGAAGCGTGTGTTTAAATTCTTGTTAGGATTGAACACAAATCTTGATGAAATCAGAGGAAGACTTATGGGAGTAAAACCGCTACCTAGTCTTAGAGAGGCATTCTCTGAAGTCCGTCGCGAAGAAAGTCGGAAAAAACTCATGATGGGATCCCATCAACAACTGAATATGGCAGAAAGCTCGGCTCTTAAGACTCAATTCACTCCTATTGACAACCGTCAGAAAAATAAAGGAGGTAGGCCTTGGTGTGTCATTGCAGAAAGCCGGGTCACTCGAGAGAAACTTGCTGGAAGATTCATGGAAAACCAGCGGATTGGAAGCCACGTCAGCCTCTGGAGAAAGAAGGACGAGGTAATCATGCAGGTGCCAATGAACTATCACCACAACTTGAAGCAAGCCCTTTCACCAAGGAGCAAATGGAAATGCTCCAGAAACTAATGTCTCCTATTCTACAGTCACAATCTGGTTCGTCTTCCAACCACATCATAGGATCCGGAACCTTGGCTCACAAAGGTAATTTTTTGAAAGCCTTTACTGTTAGTAAGAAACGTAAAAAACCTTGGATTGTGGACTCAGGAGCATCTGATCATATGACGGGAGATGCAACAATTTTTGATACATATAGCTCATGTCAAAATAATTTAACGGTCCGAATAGCAGATGGTTCACTATCAAAGGTTGCCGATACAGGTTCAGTTGTGCTGTCTAGGAATCTTATTCTCAACTCTGTTCTCCTTGTTCCTAACTTGGACTGTAATTTATTGTCAATTAGTAAACTCACCAAGGAAAAGAGGTGTGTTACTAATTTTTTCTCCACTCATTGTGAATTTCAGGATTTGGATTCGAGGAAGACGATTGGCAATGCTGAGGAATGCTCTGCACTCTACATCCTTAAGGACCGCCACTATCCACAGGAACAACCTCAAACGGCAATTTGTGGTAGTTCTTTTTCGGTTTCGTGTCAAAATAATGATAGAGCAATTATGTTGTGGCACTATCGCTTAGGTCATCCTAATGTTATGTATCTCAAGCATTTATTTCCTTCATTATTTAATAAAAATCCAAAACCTTTTGATTGTGAAATCTGTCAATTTTCTAAGCATGTACGGTCCCATTTTCCTATTCAATCCTATAAAGCGTCTCGTCCATTCTCACTAATTCATAGTGATATCTGGGGTCCATCCAGAATAAAAAATGTAACTGGTACTAGGTGGTTTGTCTCATTCATAGATGATCATACTAGATTAACCTGGATCTTCCTCATGAAAGACAAATTTGAAACAACCCAAATCTTCAAAAAATTTCACAGTATGATTCAGACACAATTCCAGTCAAAAATACAAATTCTAAAGTCTGATAATGCTCGGGATTATTTCAACTCCATTCTAGGAGAATTTTTAGCAAAAGAAGGGATAGTTCACTTAAGTTCATGTGTTGACACCCCACAACAAAACGGCATCGCTGAACGGAAAAATAGGCATTTGTTAGATGTTGCTAGATCGCTAATATTTTCCACAAATGTTCCACAATTCTTCTGGGGGCAAGCTGTTCTTACAGCAGCCTACCTTATTAATAGGATGCCATCTAGGGTACTACATTTCCAAACCCCGTGTCAACTCCTCCTAAAATCCTTTCCAACTACTCGCCTCATCTCCACCATCCCACCAAAAATTTTCGGGTGTTCTGTCTTTGTTCATATCCATCACCAATATCGAAACAAACTTGATCCCAGGTCGCTCAAGTGTATTTTCATTGGGTATTCATCACATCAAAAAGGGTATAAGTGTTACTCTCCGGTCACAAGGAAATTCTACAATTCCACGAATGTCACATTTTTTGAAACCCAGTCTTACTATCCTAAAATCGTCATTCAGGGGGAGACTCCAACCCAGGAATATCAATTTTGGACCCTTGAGTCATTTAGTGAGCCATCCATCACCACCAAAAATCACACACCTCCAGAGTCATTTAATCAATCTTTACCTGTCGAAAATTCCGAGTTCATTGTTGACTTGCGGGATAATGAGCACATCCAAGAGGACACGGAGGAAGGAGCACTTTCTCAACAATCCCATGAGGCTGAACCGGGTTCTAATCCAAGCAACATTCCAGGTAACAATATTCCTACCACAGATAGTACTGTTGATTCTGAGTTAGAAAACAGTATTCTTAATATGCCCATAGCTTGGAGAAAAGGAGTTAGATCATGTACTCAGCATCCCATTGGGAACTTTATTTCTTATGATAAGCTATCACCTTCATTCCGTGCCTTCACTTCTAGTATCACGGAGATACCCATTCCTCGGAATATTCAGGAAGCCTTCAAGTCTCCTCAGTGGAAGGCGGCAGTCAATGAGGAAGTTCGGGCTCTGGAAAAGAATGGTACTTGGGAAATTACTGATCTTCCAAGAGGTAAGAAACCAGTTGGATGTAAGTGGATTTTCACAGTAAAGCACAAGGCAGATGGTAATGTGGAACGTTATAAAGCTCGGTTGGTTGCCAAAGGATTCTCCCAATCCTATGGCATTGACTATCAAGAAACCTTTGCTCCAGTTGCCAAGCTCAACACTGTTCGTGTACTTTTATCCTTGGCAGCTAATCTCGATTGGTCACTTCACCAACTTGATGTAAAAAATGCCTTCCTCAATGGTGACTTAGCGGAAGAAGTTTACATGGACATTCTGGCTGGACTTGAGACGACATCAAATTTCAACAAAGTTTGCAGACTCCAAAAATCCTTGTATGGTCTCAAACAATCTCCCAGGGCCTGGTTTGAACGGTTCACTAAGGCAGTAAAAGGGTACGGTTTTGTTCAGTGTCAATCCGATCATACATTATTCGTGAAGCACTCCCTAGGAGGGAAATTGGCAATTATCATTGTTTATGTGGATGACATAATTCTAACAAGTGATCATGAGGAGGAAATTGGCTTACTTAAAACATTCCTAACAAAGGAATTTGAGATTAAAGATCTTGGAAATCTTAAGTACTTTCTTGGAATGGAAATTGCTAGGTCAAAGAAAGGTATAGTAGTCTCACAACGTAAATACGTTCTAGACTTACTGAATGAAACAGGGATGCTAGGATGCAAGCCGGCAGAAACTCTTATGGACACAACTATCAAACTGGAAGAAAGTGACGGTAGTGCACCAAGTGATAAAGGGAGATATCAACGTCTTGTGGGAAAACTCATTTATCTTTCTCATACAAGGCCAGACATCGGTTTCTCTGTTAGTGTGGTCAGTCAATTCATGAACAATCCAACCGAAAAACACATGACTACTGTGACCATAATATTGAGGTACCTAAAAAAGACACCGGGAAAGGGTCTCTTTTTCCAAAGAACAACAAATAGAAAAATTGAGATTTTTTCAGATGTAGATTGGGCAGGTTCAATGACTGATCGAAGATCAACCTCTGGCTATTGTTCGTTTGTTTGGGGGAACGCGGTTACATGGCGAAGAAAGAAACAGTCAGTGGTAGCCCGTAGTATTGCTGAGGCAGAATTTCGTGCTATGGCCCTAGGTATCTGTGAGGGAATCTAGTTGAACAGACTGTTAGAAGAATTACGGGTTCCATCTGAGCATCCCATGGTTTTATACTGCGACAACCAAGCCGCCATCAGTATCGCTAAGAATCCGGTTCATCATGATCGCACTAAACACGTGGAGATAGATCGACACTTTATCAAGGAAAAGATTGAAGAAGGAGTTTTTCAAGTCAGCTACACTCCAACAAACTGTTAAAAAGCTGACATTCTCACCAAAGCTCTTGCTCGAGTTAACTTCGAAGATCTGACGGACAAATTGGGAATGATTAACATCTACAACGTCGCTTGAGGGGGAGTGTTGAAAATCAAGCTACTTTTATTGTTAATAATATATTCATCAGATGCCATATGCATCAAGCTACTTTTCTTTGTTTATTTCATATGCTTTCGGCTCCTTTTCTTTGTTTATGTTGTATGCTTTCGGTGGTTATTACTTTTATTTGTTTATAGTGTATGCTTTCATGATGTTGTCTAGACACACCATCATCAGGTTGTATAAACCTCCTATATAATGGAGTAGCATCGTAAGGCTTAAGGCATTGAAACACAGAGCCTATTTGCTCTTTCTCTTTCAATCACTCTCTCAATATTTATTTCAAGATGGGTAAAACAAAAGTAATGAAATTTTAAAGTTTTGAAGCATTGAAAAAAATGTGAACATAAATCTTATAATTTGTATTGTTCTATACTAAAAAAGTGTGTGAACAAATTTATTTTCATATTACAAAATTTATTTTCCTTCTAAGTAGTATTCCAAATATATACCCTTAATATGATTCTTCACTTCTATATTAATTAATAGGGACATTTGCTAGTCTTGGTGCAAGATTAATTTATATTTAACAAACATTATACTACTTTCTATATATTTGTTCCAATCAGTAGAAAAATCTTTTTAAAATTCAAGAAAAATATTACATGAAACTTTTCCATTAACTTAAAATAGTTAACAAGTCAACAAAATCTAATATTCAATTACCAAAATCCAAAATTCAAACCCAACAACTACTACTAATTACATTCTACATTTGGTGTAGAATGTTCGAATGTGATATAGTTACATAGATTACCACCCCTTTATGAGTTCTCCACTTTCTAATGGCTTTTGTGTTCTTGCAGTAAGGGCATTTTGGTCTACAGCAGAGATGGGTGAAGCCTGTTGAGGGCCTAGACAAAAAAAAAACTAGTAGGAATATGGTTTGTTGGCTACACCAGATTATCCTCTGTTGTTTCTATGGAGTTGCAAAGGTTTGCACTACCATAATGTGAGAGTATTTAGGCTATTGATTAATCACACATTGTAATCCTAAGGCAAATTGTTTGTGGTTCTCTCTCAAACTATTTCTGCCTACATTATTAAAGGCATTACAGTATGCAACTGAAGCTAATTAAATGGACACACTCCCATAATGATATTTGAAGATTGAGGGGCATATATAATACACAAATCTGGGCCATTCCCTCCTAATCTGGGCCATTCACTTAATCTGAATTTTGATGAAGTTGATGTTGGGTTTGTCACGCCCCACTTTTTATTACTCGAAGTCATTACCAAGTTCATTAGCTTAATTCAATTTCAGAAATAACATGCGAAAATAAACTCAAATGTTCACTTAGAAGGAGTGAACAACAACTCTCTCTTTCGAATGCTAATTAAATACAACATGAGCATTCTAAATAAATTGCCCTCAAACATTAAATAATCAAATGAAGGGTGCAACCCTTTTACATATATGGTATTCCGCCTACAACAAAGAGGCCCCGTGGCCAACAAATAAGAAGATCCAAATCTTGTAGCACCTCCTGCTAAACACCTGAAAAAGATTCAACAACGTAGGATGAACATATAGTCCAGTAGGGGTCTCAACATGATCCTTAACAATAACAACTTACAGATAGCTATGATCATGAACTCTCATTCTCGTACCAGAATAGTAATGTGACAGTTTATACAAAATATATATATGTATGAGCTTTTCTCGAAAACAACCATTTCATTCAACGCTATAAGCGATTCATCTTTCTTTTCCTTTCATTAACCCTCGTTCCCAATCTTTCATAACATTAACAATTACTTAGGAAATAAATTCACTAAGCCCACTACTCTCTTCCTCTTTCCCCACATACAACAAATGTGCCTTTTCAAAACATATTTCTAAAATGTTTAATTTTCTTCACACTTCCAAAAGACAAAAGGGCATTTCGGTTCAATCTCAATTCTATCATAATTATACATGCATACCTTTATAAACGGGAGATAACAACTCAACTACATGCATAAGATAAACCAATGAGGCAACTTGGCCCTCCAAAACTGTAACCAGCACAATCCACAATGTTCCCAGATACACTGAAACAATAATAACAAAACTTTGCTCTACTAGCTATGTGCGTAGTAAGCCAAAGATACACTTCTCACAACAATCTACTAGTTTACCAGGCACTAGCTGGAAGGGTATGGTGCCTTTGATTATCAGCGCAATCAGTTCTCCAGGCGCTAGCTGGAAGGTAACGGTACCTCTGATTCTCAGCGCAAGGTATAATACCAACAGCCACAATACAACAAGGCATAACCAACATGTGTACTACATACACATAAACTAACAAGATACCAGCAATGTGTTAAAGTAGATGAACACATAAGTGTAATGCATACATGACAATTCAACACAACCATGTCATCCTCCACCGATGACCAAGGACAAAACCTCTAGATGCATGCATTTAGTACATCTATTAAAAGACTCAATAATCATGAGATCACAAACCCAACAATGACATTAACATGGTAGTTAAAGATACAACCTTCACATATGTGTGTTCAACACTCAAAATACAACAACCCAATTCTTATACTTATTTCAGAAATACTTTTCCCATTTCATAAAAACGAATTCCACTTCCTTTTGTTTTCACAAAACCAACTCCATCCCTTTTGTTTCTACAAAACCGATTCCATTCCTTTTGTTTTCACAAAACCAATTTCAAAGACAATAAAGCCATAACTCATTTTAATCCACTACATTCTTTTCAAAGCCATTCCAAATTAATTATGCAAATTAAGTCATAATCATTAAATTAGGGTTTTCCTCCCTCTTTCTCAATATTGATAAAAAAGGCTCAATCATCTACAACAAACAACAATGACCTCATTTAAGACCCAAAATACATAAGTATTTGCCCAAAGATCAAAACCCCTCTATTAATTTATTAAATCAAATAAAGGTTAGGGTTTCCTCTCCTTTCAACAACAACATGCTAATTAACACACCAATTAGCCCAAACCACAACTAATGATAATAAACCTATATTCAAACAACCAACCCAAGGTTCAATCTCATGATTTTCAACAAATCCAACATGATATAATTTTCATGCAATACAAAAACTACCACATGTCTATCTATAGACGGAGTATTGAAAAAGAGCAAGGAGAATCCCTACCTCAAATGGAGAACTCAAATGGAGAAGATGACCCGAAATCAAAGTGCTCCAAATCCACTATTTTTCAGGATTAGAACGAAGCCCAAGCCACCCTCTATCTTTCTTACAAAGAGCCTAGGATGGATTCACACTAGAAGGAGATGAAAACCTAGAGAGAAGATGAGTTTAGAGAGAGAGAGTCTCGGATCTAGGGTTTTAAAACGAAAAGGGGATGAAAAAGTGATATTTTCCCCGCTGCTGCCTACTAATATAAAACAGGCTCGCTCGAGCGAAGACTTGGTCGCTCGAGCGACCAGACATAGAAAACTCTCGTTCGAGCCAAGAACCCAGAAGCAAGCTCGAGCGACAGAATGCTCACTCGAGCCAACAACTCAAACCCTCAGGTCTGCAACCAGACGCACGCTCGAGCGACGGACTGCTCGCTCGAGCGAAGAACAAACAGGATCGCTTGAGCGAAGAAAAGCTCGCTCGAGCCAAGAAATGCAACTCTCAGGTCCATAACTAGACGCAATTGCTCGCTCGAGCGAAGCCACTCTGGCTTGATCCACCAGGCACAAGACTCCACTCTCGCTCGAGCGACCAAACCCTGGCTCGAGCGAAGGTCCAAAATTCTGGGCAGCAACCCAAGGCTCCCAAACACAACCAACCTGTAACAAACCTGCCCAACACATCCTATAACTCAAATACGAAGTATGAAAGGATGTAAACGAGATACAAACAACTGCTAACATCTACGGGACCAAGTCCGGATCACTGTACAATAAGGGGTAAAACCCGGGATCACTATAGGGTTGGTTAGTGACTCTTTGGTGGCCAACAGCCTCTGCCTTCAGAATGGAAGTTATCATCATCAGGTGCCCCTATCAAATCTGAGCCACTAGACTCCTAGTTTTTTTTAATAGTTGCCACTACTTTGAATGTAAACCTTAGTTATATCCTCTGTTTAGTTTTCTTGTTATTTTACTGTTATTTTTCCATATACTACTACTAAATCCATAGTGGATGAGATGAGCAGTAGGTTATAGTAGGATGGCCGCCAGTACCCCGTCCAAGTGCTGCTACTGTATGAAAATATGGTAGATGTTTAAAAATGATTGGGGCTCTCAAACATTTTTTATAATGTAGTATTCCATTTTTTGATGATATAATTTTTAATTTAAAATTTTAAGATATCTAACGTTCACAATCAAAATAATTATGCTGAAGAGGCAAACTCTTTCTGTCTCGACTGAGAGAAGTGAAGAGGTGTAATGTAGGATGGGACTATTTTTGTATCCACTGAAAGCATGTTTGCCCTGTTTCACATTTGTCAAGAGTTTAAGATTAATGATAAAGTGTCTTGTTTGATAATTTAAGATGTAACCATTTTCATATATTTATAGAGATATATAGAACCAAACAAATTAAGGAACTTAATTTCCCCAATAAGTGCCTTACAAACACCTGCAATGGATCTTATACTTCCTTGTTTGATTTTCATTCTGAACGAAGACATCAAATTTAACCAAGAAATAAAATTATTTGTTCTATTACTCTAAATTTGAGTGTTTTGATTACATTCAAAACATATGTTGTTGTAAATGGTGGGAACAACATAAATAGGATTTGAATCATCAGAGCAAAAAAAAAAAAAAAAAAAAAATTATAAGGAAATTAGAATGAATTTTTTTCCAAAGAAAAGTTACCTTAAATCTCCAAAAAGCACAGCAGAAGGAACTGGATTGTCACTTTAAGCTCCTTAGCTTACTTAGACTGTCACTTTAAGCACAACAGAAGGCTTTCTCCTCTCACTAACACACAAAACAAGCTAAAACATTAATTAGATTTCTAGTATTATAGATTACCAATCACATAAACAGAGAGCTCCAACCTAGGAAATATTGTTCCATTGATTACAAAAATTTCTCAATTATCCGAATTCCATAAAAGCAGCTTTCTTAATTGAACCAAAAATAAAAATAAAAAATAAAAATAAAAACATTCACATAATTGTGGAATTTACATGATAAGGTCTATATACATTGCTTGAATTGAAGATACCAATTCTTTAGGATTTTGTATCATATCCCATGTTTGAAATGCTTTTGGATTAGGAGAGGATAGTACAATCCTATATTATTCTATCGCATGTTTGTTTGAAATTACCAGACATTTACTACATGGTGTAAAACATAGATGGGGTCTTTTAAATCTTTTTACATGTTAGTCCACAGTCACTAGGAATCAATATATGAACTATATTAGAATCGGACTATCAATCTGGAACTCAATTTCCCATCAAACAAACATATTACAAAGTATAGGGAAACAGTAAACGCAACACTGATCATCACAGCATTCAATTCCAAAAAAAAAAAAAAAATCAGAAATTGAGAATCAGAAATCCAAAATCAAGAATCATCACAACATTCAATTTCCCAACAATGTATATATATATATATAGGGTTAGTTTGGCATATTCCTGAAACAGAGGCATATTTGGTCATATAGCTCAACAATCCAAAATCGAGAATCAGAAATCCACAATCCGAAATTTCAACCACCCATTCACAAAATCAGAAAAAGCCCTAAAAATTGATACGAAATTGACAGAAAATGAAAGAAAACGAACATTTAAAAACCCTACAGAAATCGTAAGACACGGGGATGGGAGAGACAGCGAGAAAGAGATACAAACAGACAGACACAGATCGACAGAGAGGGAGAGAGATGAGAGAGAAATACCTGTAATCAGTGGTGGGGCCGATTTGCAGTGGTCGTGGTGGCGAGCGCTGGTGGCCAGCGATGGTGATGATCGACGGTGGTCAGGGGCGCTAAGGTTTGGCATCGAGTGCTCTGTATGTTGGTGTGTGTGAAACAGAAGTAAAATAATTCTTTGTTAAATATAGGCGCCAATATTAATGAGTTTCCCTCTAAAAAAATTTCGAAGCTTTAGCGACTAAATCATTCTTTGTCGCCAAATATCGTTAACGACGACTAAAAATTGGTCGCCAAAAGAACCATATTTTGGCTACTAAATTGAAATTGTCGTCGGCAATGTTTAATATACAACGACTAATTTAGTTGTGGTCGCCAAAAATTCATCAAAATACTCCCAATTTTTGGTGACAAAAATTTTTTGTCGCAAAATGTTATTATACGGTGACTAAATGAAATTTGAGTAGCGTAAAATGGTTGCAAACAGCGACTAAAAACAACTTTGGTCGCCAATAAGACTATATGGCGACTAAAAGAATTTAGTAGCTAAAAAGATTAAATGAATGCCGACTAAAATTTGATTTTGGTCGCCCAATATACTGTTTTTGGCGACTAAAATTGCTTTGGTCGCCAATTTTAGTCGCCAAATGTGCAGTTTGTTGTAGTGAAGCCAAATTGGGGGAAGCTAGCCGATCCACCTAAACCGTCGAACTTCCACTTAAGTTGTAGGGGATTCGAACCCTGGTCAGTAAGGAGAGGAGCATACTCCCTTACCAACTAGGATGGCCCCTTGGTGGTATATCAGTAAATTTTGAGTCAAATTATAATAAAAAAGTTACTTTTATATTTCAACTTGCATTTTTTTATATACACACTTCATCAACCTCTCTATTCTAAAATTTAATTCATTTTGTATTGTCAAAAAGTAGCAAGTTGTTAATTTTATATTGTTAATATATATATGCGGCTTCATATTCCCCAAAAAAAAATTTGCTCAAGTTGTTCGGCCAGACATCTAAAGCTCATAAATTGTTATTATATCTATGCAATTTCATATTCCAAAAATAATAATAATAATAATAATAATAATGATGATGGTGTAGCTGCCGGTCATCTTGTATGACTGGCATGATGTCCATATTTCATATTCTAAAAATTATATATATATATATGCGATAGTAGTCAGTCGTTCGGTAGGATGTCAAGTTAGATGATCGGCAAGATGTCCGGTCACTTTTAAGAATAAATGATAAAATATTATATAACTTGTGAACACGTGCACACACATGCATTATTCTAACACACCCACAAGAGTTGTAATCTCCTACATTCAATATCACAAAATACCCAACTCATACTACACTTAATCACATCTTGGATCATGAATAGGATTAGATTAGGTAACCAATCATGCATCATTTTAATCAAACACAAGTAGCCTTAATTAATCAAGGTTAGCACAAAATTCAATTAATCAAAGAAATAATTCCAATTAAGCCTCAATTTAATCACATGCGATTTTACTGAACTGAATCAATTTTTAATAAAATATGCCATATGATTCTAAAAATTCTGAAGAACATATTGACGTAACCAATTTCGATTTCGGAGGCCAAAAAGGCTTTTAATTTTCAGATCAAAGCAGAATTCCAGACAGATATTTCTACAAGTAACAGATAGAAAGCCAAATAACATACAAAATACACAATTAGCACATAATTCATTCTAAACACTTAGTTAGCATTCTTAATTATGGATTAGTAGTTAATTATGGATTGGGGTTGTTACATCTAAGGTACGCTTTAACTTGTGCATTGAGTATTTGTGTGAGATTTTTGAGAGATTATTTAACTGACTTGATTGTTGGAGTCCTCCCGGGTAGACGAATCACCGCAGTATTCTCATTTTCTTATTGGTAGGTGGTTGGCTTAATCTATTCTGTCGTGTGCTCTCTAGCTAAGTACCTTGTTTGGTTGTGTGGTAGGAAATCAATACCCACACATGAAAAAGTTAAGGTGAAAAAATACATCATTGTCTATTAACCTCAATTAGATTGGCACATACAAAATAATAATTTATCTCCTAATTTTATTATTTTAATTACACCTTTAATGATGTGGCACTAGGGAAGTTAAAGATGAGAGGGGGAGGGGTGTGGAACAGCTTCGTATAAGAGTGTGCCATATCATTGAAGGTAAAATTAGATAAACAAAATTAAAGAGATATAACACCATTTTATAAAATAAGTAAATCATGAGCAAAAACTAAAATAAGCAAAGAAATCTGCCCCAAAAAAAATATTAAGCAAGGTGCCAACTTAAAACCCCAAGCAGAAGCAAAAGAATTAAAAACACCCAAACCCAACAAATCTAAACCACCGACACTAACACAGCAATAAAACAGCCAGCCAAGCAAGGTAGTAGGGCAGCACTATAAAACAGCCCAAGTCACAAAAACAACAGAACACTAATGAACAATAACCACACGCAAAATTCAAGGGGGTTTACCAGTATTTTATCAAGGGGAGATTTTGGTTCAATTTTTAATACGTCTTTACAAAGGGTGTGCGTGAAGTGAAGGTGTTAATTTAATAATTAATTATTAATTTTTGTTGATAAAAAAAATTAAAATAAAAAATCACCACACATAAAGTGGTGAAGAATATCAATGTATCATGAGAATGCGATAAGCGAATATATATATATATATATGAATAATGCTTGAGACCCCATTTTGGGGGTCACCCCCTCACCCCTTTTGCCACGTGGTGGGTGGTGATTGGAGGAGCAGGAAAAAAAAGAAAAAGAAAAAGAAAATGTAACCAATGAGAGAGAAAGGGGGTCAAAGGGGGTGGAGGGAAAAGGGGGGATGAATCATTGCTCTATATATATATATATACACTAGTGAATTATTCGTGCCTAAAGATATTCATATTTTTTTTAAACCACAAAAACAATCCTATACTGATTAAATGGTGAAATTTAATTTCGTACCAAAAAAAAAGAAAAAAAAATCCTACCACATGTGAGTTGTGAAATTAATGTGAAAATCATCAATTACATCAACTAAAAATAACTTGAGATTAGAAAGGGATCTTTACTAGAAAATGAAATTATCTTGAATGTCTCGTACTATCGAAATTCTATGGAAGATGTTTGCTAATTTTTTCATTTTAAAGGTTTTTGGTTTAAGATCCCTAGTAATAAATTTTTAGAAGGACAACCCAATTATTATTTTTTAAAAATATTATTTAGGCCCTCTAAAACACATGGTGACAAAATTCTGTAACTTTTTTTGACTAAAAAATTTCAAAATTCTATAACTTTTGATCTAGATTTCTATTATTTATAAAATTTATATTTTTGAAATATTTTCATCAAGATCTATAAAACAATATCCATGATCAATACAATTTTTTTTTTAATGTTCTTTTAAGTTGACGAAATTTCATTGACCTAAGATAGGTTAGTGAAATTTTTATAGATCTGGTTTGAAAGATTTTGTCAATAAAATTTTTTAAATATAAATTTTACAAAAAATGGAGATGTAATAAAAAAAAATTACTAAATTTTAATATTTTGAAATTACTTAAACAATGTAAAAGGTGAGATAAAGAAACCTAAGCTACTAAAATAATAATACTGAGGTATTTTAACTAGGAAGAAAAATTATCTTGGATCCGGTGTCATTGTTGTGTAGTCCGTAGGACTCATTTCAGGTCCTATTTTAATGATCTGAACTGTTCAAATTTAGAAAATATCGAAAACAATATTGTTATAAAAAATCAAATTGATTGGATATCAATAATATTTTTATCAAATAGCATTTGTATTCTGTTTGATACATACATATTCATTTTATATATAAAGATGTGATTTGATGAATCGGTTATTGAGATTCAATTAATTTTATTTTTCACAGATATATTGTTGTCGATATTTTTTAAAATTTAACGGTTTAAATTATCAAAATAGAATTCAAAATGAGTCATACAGGTCGCACAAGAGGGATACTACATCCAATTACCTTGGACATTTTCTATTACCCAAACTATATGGAGAATGTATTGCTAATTTTCTCCACCCAAGCCTGAATCAAATTTAAAATTATATTATTCAAGCCCCAAAAATTTTCAAATTAAATTGTTGCGCCCGCCCAAATTCCACAGATATCTATAAGAAAGGCGAGACCTATCCATGGGCTGAACTTAAAAAGTCTAAAAATGTGGGCCTATGGGCCGAACTCCATCAGCCTTTATCAGGATGAGAAACCCTAATCGCCAAAACCCTTTATTTAAACGTTGTTTGCTGTGCAATGCTTTGCCAATCTCGATCTTCTTGAAAGCGATGATTTCCTTTCACCTTCTCGATTCATAGGTTTGTAGATCTCTTGATTTCAGTTTTTATATTCGCCTACTGCTTAATATGTTCGATTATATTCATAATCTGTTCTTTTTTGACGATTCGATTAGATTATGATACTCACAATTAGCTTTTAAATGTACAATATATTTTTGATTGTTTGCATTTGTTTACACTCTCCTTTTGTTGCAATTTAGAATGCACAAGGAGATAAACAGATGCAGAAAGTGAGAAGGTTGGCTTACCAGCCCATTGCATATCTTTCTTTTATTGCCTTGGCGTCAAATGGACCTACCGATATTCAAATCTCCCTTCTTCTTCTTTTTTTAAATGATTGTTTGTGTATTTGCTTGTTTTCTAAGCATTTATTTACTCAGTAGAATCATATAGTCATAATTTGTGTGAAAAAAATGGCAATTGATGATTGTTGTCTTATCCTACACACTGATTAATCGTGTTGATTACAACTCTGCTTATTGTCTGATGCCACTACTTGAATTCAATATATATGTATAGTAATTGTTTACTTAAATTTTATTTTTCTGATTTTGATTTTTGTTTATGGTTTTTCTGTTATTAAATCTTTATTTTTTTTGGTTGATGCTATATTTTGGTGTTTGAAGTTTGTGTTCAAATGGGTAATTGGGTGGTCTTATGTTGGAGTGCTTTTTATTTTCTTGTTTTATTTGTTTTTTAATTACTTCTGGTTTTCATGTGGGCTCAAGAATAGTGTAGTGTTCTTAGCTCCTTTTCCAGCAAATTTGTAGGAACAAAATTTGGTTAAAAGCTTGATTTGATTTGGAATACTCCAATTTGTTTTTTTCTTGTTTTAATCATTTTTTATGAAAGAAAATATCTTCAATCTTTGCCCTTTTTAAAATTTCATCAAATTTTAGTCAAAATATAGTTGTTGAGAATTTGGTGAATAGTTTGGTTCATCTTTGATTTGGTGAAAATTGCCCATATTTGACAAAATGGTTGGAACACATTTTGGAAATGCTCTAAAGCATCTCCCATGCTTATTTTTTTTCTTCATAAAATTTTAAATTTTGATGAAATAGTGTTAAAAAATCATCTCTAATCTTTTCATCTACTGTTTATCAAATTAAAGAGAATTTTTCATTGAATTGAGATTTTATTAAATCCAAATTTGATGAAAATTTAAAAAGATATAACATTGAAGATGAATTCTATCTATCAAATTTGATGAACAGGAAAATCTGTGTTAAGGATGGAATTTTTTAAATGATTTTTATGAAAATTTGATGAAAGAATATTACATGTCAAATCAAATCTTTTACTCCAATATCTAATCAAATTAGATAAAAATGGTAGTCAGGGTTAGAGATGCTCTAATATGAAAAATAAAAAGTTTGAATTATTTTATGAACTTTGATGAATGATGTATTCTTTTAAATGCTATTAACAATTGTTAACATAAGTTGTTTAACAGTCTACATGTGTAAGCGTGTTTCAAATAGTTGTTTGGTCTTTGGTTTACACCTAAACCAAATGAAACCAAAACCATGCTCATTGCCAGTTGTAGGATGGGAAGGCATGTGATGTAATTAATCTTATCCTACACTCTGAATTTTATGTAGACTACAAACTCCACTTATTATCTGATGCCATCCCTTCTCCTATAAAATGTGTTTTCTAGGTTGAATGGGTTGTTGTTTTTCTTCATCTTTTTGGGTGTCAATTTCTCTATTTTAAACAATTATGATGGAGGAATAATTTTTGCATTATTTATTGGGAAAATAACCAATTAGTTAGGATAAAAAAATAAATATCAATTTGATGTAAAAATTTATGAGTTTAATGTATCAAAGTTTTCTGTAAGAGGGGAATGTTAGGAATTATGAAAAAAATATCATAGAAAATGATAATGAAAGATTTTTCACCCTTTGATTACAAGTACAATAAACACCATACACTAATCAAAGGATGAAAATTTTTTATGAAACATTTCATGATATTTTTTTCATGATCCCTAGTATTATTCTTTCTTGTAAGAGTAATGCTAGGATTATGAGAAAAATATCATGAAGATGATCATAAAAAAATTTTCATCCTTGAATTACAAATAGAATAAAACACCACACATTAATCAAATATGATATTTTTTTTATGATCCTATTATTCTTTTTGTAAGAGTAATGTTAGGATCATGGAAAAAATATCATGAAGATATCCTGAAAGATTCTTCACTCTTGGATCACAAATACAATAAAATATCATACTGATCAAAGGATGAAAATTTTTATGAAGCATTTCATGATATTTTTTCGTGATCCCTAATATTTATTGTTTCTGTAAGAGTACTACTCGGATAATGAAAAAAAATATCATGAAAATGATCATGAAAGATTGTCCATCCTTGGATTACAAATACAATAAAACACTACAAATTAATCAAATGATGAAATTTTTTTAAAAAATATTTGATGATATATATATATATATTTAATGATCTGTACACTACTAGAAATATGACTTTTTGCGTTTATATTTTTGCGACGGATTATTTAACCGTTGCAAAAAATTACTTTTTACATTAAAAAAATCACAAAATCATTTAAATCAATCGTGTTCTTAACTTAAAATTAAAAAAAAAAAAAAAAATCATCTAGACCTATCTCTCTCTTTCACTCTTGTTTCCCAAATTTGTCTCCAACGGTGGTGTAGCTCATTTCCTGTTGTTGCCTAATCTCTCCCTCTCAAAATCTCTCTCTCGCTCGACTCTCTTTCGCTTGAATCTCACTATCCAAATCTCTCTCGCTCGATTGAATTTGAATCCTGATTGAATCTCACTCTCACGTGATGAAGATTTGAATCTCGCTTAAATCTTACTCTCACTTGATGAACATTTCGATCAAACGTGATGAAGATTTGAATCTCGCTTGAATCTCACTCTCACATGATGAAGATTTCGATCGATTCGTAATCGAGATTCATAATTGGTAAGTTACTTTCTATGTATGAATCCAACTCTCGGTCTCTCTCGATAATAGCGTGTTTGTTTCATGCCTAGTTGCTAAATTTCTGTGTTGATTTATTCTGAATTTCTGTGTTGATTTCGATCGTTCTTTAATCTGTGTTGTTGATTTAATTTTTCAATTTCTTCTTTATCTCGTTGTTTTGATTGATTGATCCATGATTTTTCCAATTTTCCTGTTGATATATCTGTACAAGTATATGTAAACATGTTTTTTTTTTGTTTTGTTTTTTCATTGAATATATGGCCATCTATGGCAGCTTGACAGTATAGTTAGCTTACATGTTTAACAAGCCTGTTGATTGTCGTTTGTCCAGTTTGACACAATGAACAGTAATAGTTCCAAACCACAGGTGAAATCAATAATTTACATCTTTTGATGGTACAGTAGTTGGTGTAGTCTTAGTGTTGGGGGATTATTTGAAGGATGAACCATGGTTAAAGCTCCTCTGCAGCTACCTAAAGTATGAACTATTTTATTTGTAATTTTTATTTTCATGTTGCTACAAATCATGACATGTTTCATTTAAAATATTATAGGTTAAATCAATTTATATGTTTGCATGTTGAATTTTATTGATGAATTCAGTAGCTATTCATGACCTGCTGAATAATTTGAATGTGCGAAAGCTTAGGCCTTTTCGAGATTTGGATTGATTACTATGGAACTAGTGAAGATATGGATGATGAATGGATTGTGTCTGGATTAAGATGAAAGCAGTGTCGGAATGTAGTGACTACAAGCTGATTATCCAAATGATGAAGTTGGATAATCACAGGGATAGTGATACTCGGGAAACTTGTACTCTATTTGGCAAGAAAATCTTAGTTTTAAGTTGTTCACGTAAAAATTTATCATTTTTAAAGTGTTTTGAGTAATTTAATTTCTGACTGAACAGTTATGATTTGTGATTGTAATGACCTTTGAACTTGTTATCTCTTTGAAGTGTTAATGAAATACTGAAGTAAATATTTTTATTTTACTTTATTGAATATAAGGACTAAAATTTCATAGTCAGACATTGTAGATGACATAATCGTTAAATAATGTACAAAATGCGGAGTCAAGTTTTAGATGTTTACATTTATTAAAGCAGATAAACAACACATTGGAGCTATAATTTTGTGCATGTAGAAGGTGCTAGTGTGAGGAAGGTTAAAAAAGACATTACTAGAATAACTTTTTGTTCCATCATTGTATCATATTAAGTGTTGTCAAGGCTACCATTATTGGAATGATTCTTTAGGAAAACTTGTGCTGGTTGTTGCTATCTTTGGGCTTCACTACTAGAAAAGAAAAAAAATCTGATTAGGCTGAGTTAGATTCCTCAGTTTTTGAAAACATTCACGGACCAGTTTAATTCCTCAGTTTTTTAACTGTATTTAAATTTACGACAACATCCACAACCACAATCCAGACTACTATGAACCTGCATTACTCTTTCTCTCTCACAGAGATTAGGAAGCTGTACTGAATCTAGACAAAACATAACCTTGAATTGCAATTCAGAAAGAAAAAAAATCCAATCGAAAATGGCTTTGTTGTTCCGTCGAGACAAAAAACAAAAAAACTATTGCAAAATTCATGTGTCCCATACATCCCGTACCTATACCCAATTAATGTCTTGTTAACATAGGTTCATATTGGGGAATATGAAAGTCCATATAACGAGTTTAAAGTGTTTGATTCTTGATTTTTAGAAAATTCTATCACTTGTATTGTGTGAAAAATTTCCATCTTTATGCTTTAGCAGCTTGTTTTATGCTTGATCTGTTTGTTACTTTGTTAGTTGTTTTGCTTCGATTTGTGCTTCAGAAATCTATGGATATAGCTCTTTCTCTGTCTGGCTTGGCTGCGCTGTTTTTTTTTTTTTTAGTACTAAATTTTTTTGTTTTGCTCAATTGGGTTTTTTGGACAGGATCAATGATGATTGATAAAAACTGCGTTATCTATCTGTAATTCCCTTTAAAGGGATTGAAGATATTCATATTATTCTGAGATCCATTAACCACTTGTTTTTGTTTCATTAGTTTTTATGTGTTCTTTTTATGGAAGCTATGGATTTATGTGAGCATCAGTGATGAGTAACCTTTTGTTATCCTTGCACTTTGATTGCTAGTGAAGAAAACTATGGGGAATGTTGACTCTGAGATGCTTTTCATTTTTTCATTTTCTGTTTTCTCCTATTTTCTCTTTAGTTTTTGTTTTCAACTTCATTATTGTACCACTTCAAAGTAATAGGTTTTGTATGATGCTTTAATTTGATGATATGAACCACTCCAATGGCCAAACTAACATTAAAGAATACATTTTGAAAACCTTCAAATGTATATTTGTTTGAGTAAAACAATGTACATTTGAATGGTTTCGGTAGTATTATTGTTTGGGTAAAACCTTCACCAGACACAATATAGCTTTGCAAATTTTAAGTAAACATTATTTTGTACACAATATAGCTTAGACAATTGCTAGAATTAATTTTTCACCAATTTATGTTTTTGAAAATAATAGAGTTAATTACACTTATGTCCCCTAAGATTAAAAGAAAATAGCTCACTTGTTTGGCTATATAGTGAACTGACGGTGCAGGTTCAAATATTGAAATTTGTTGTGGTCTTTAGATTTTTAGATAATGCTATACCATATAGCTAATAGGATTAGTGGATTCAGCAATAGGTTTGAACAATGTTTCAAAATGAAAATGAAATCTATTTATTCTGTATTTTGCTCATAACCAAAATGGGGCAGTACCCCTAACAGGGCTACTTGTACACCCTAGAAATTTTGGAAGTACTCCAAAATAGAGCACAAAATGGGGCAGTATACTCTACACCACAGACCAGTAGCCATACACCCATTGGAAATTGTGGGAAAGAAGCTAACCTTGATAACCTCGTAGTAGGGAAATCTGGTGACTATAGTGAAGAAAATTACCTCTTTGACCACTTTAGATTGGTTTCTCAAAGTGCTCAAAATCAGAAGCTTCCTTTTTTTCTTAGACGTTAGAAGGCCTTTCTAATTTTCTTTCATTAATATTACAACTTATTGGATGGATGGCTTGGTCCTCTTTTCGTTCATTTTGGTAATAATGCTTTCCCTTTTGGCTTCTTTGCAGTCTCCTCTCTTACTTCCGGACGAGAAAGAATTTGTCTACGAAAGTTGCACACCTTTGCCATCTTCTTCAGGCTCCATTGAGGGTTCTTTCGCATTTGTCTCTGGAAGGTATGTAGACAATTCACTATTTGTATAAATTTCTGTTTTTTTAAAACCAGCGAACTCTGAAGCACTCAATGATGATATCTGCTCTCCTATTTCTTATCTAGATGAGTTTACGTAGATAATCTGGCATTTCCTTTGTTCTTTACTTTAAACTCGTGAAATTTTTAACACAATACAAGTGATATGAAGAAGAGCAGATACCATCATCCAGAACACAATAAGCTGTTAGGAGCTAATTTTATTGTGTTTTTACTTTCTTGCCCAATTTCAAAGTGTACTATTTTATTGTCATGTTCATGAGATTCTGAGTATCCTATACTGCATTTCTCAACTATTTTTTTTTCCTTCTACATTTATTGGCCAGCGTACACTTGTTAATCAGAGTATATTTGTATAAGTACTGCTTTATATGTATTTGTAATTGAGTATGTCTTTTTTTTTTTTTTTATTCAGATTAGATTGAGTGTAGAAGTTCCACCAGCTGTTTGTGAGGGTTGTTACAAAAGGGTCATGAATGAGTTTATGAAGCAGTCAAAGGTACTGTTGTGTTACCATCTAGTTTTTGCTTCTATATGGTATGATGTGATGGTTAGACTCACAAAATTTCCTTAATGAACATCTTGCATACAAGCAGGTCCAACAGTTTCTTGGTATTGTAAATTACATGGCCAATTTTATTCCTAATATGTCCAAATACAGGACTCCTTTGGCAGCCCAATTAAGGAAGAATGCTCCCTAGTGAGATGGGATGAAACACACTGCTGCAGTTATCTCTATGAGAAAACTCTCCAAAACACACCCTCCATTGAAAATCTCGCTAATATCTCAAACACAAGTCTTCAGAGCAGTGGGACTTTTACCCTGCTAACTCTTATTGTGATTGCATGAGGTTCTTCCTTAGTCACACAGCTCATAACAAGTATTAGATAGAGAATCTTTACAAAGAGTTAGTTACATGACAAAACATAAATTAATAATATTTTATGTGTCTATATGATCATTTATCTGTTGTGCATTTAATTTATGAGTTTTGTGTTATGAATTCAATTGTAGTTAAACTGGTGCTGTAGCACATTTGCTTGCTCTTAGAAAAATTCCTGACTCAAATTCTTAAAATTTCTGTTGCAGGGTGTTCTTTACGCAATTAGCATCATTGACTTGTCTAGCTGAATTAGAAGATAATCAAGTTCAAGTAATTTTTCAATATTCTTAGAGCTGATTATTTTGTCAATTAATGTGCTCTTTGTATCCATTTTTATTTTGGCATCCAAGTTAGTTGACTAATATATTGATGTATATTTTTGCCGGTAGTGTTGAGCGAGTAGTTGATATGATTGAATGGGTGATATTGAGAGCTAAACTGAGAATTATTTATTTATTTATTTATTTTTTTTTTGAGTACTTGAATATATTAGTATTTTGTATAAATACTTTTATAGTGTGTTTGGTTGGGGGATTTGAGTAGGGATTTGGAAAAGGAAAGAGAAAAGGTACGTAAAACTAAATGAAATATAGATATGTTTTATTCACATTTAACTTACCTTTTTCCATTTTTCTTTCCAAATCTCTCCTCAAATCTCCCAACCAAACACAGCATAAAGGATGGTTGATGGATATTTGTTTTGCATATATAAAAATTTATATTTTGTATGCACACTTTTTTTTTTGAAGAAAGATATTTTTGTTAAGGGACGTGATGGAAAATAATACATGAGTATTAGAATTTTGCAAATATTACTTTACATTTATTTTATATAATATTTGAATATATATTTTTTTTTCGATGGTAACAAGGTGGTCGCTAATACATTATAGTAAGTTTTTTTTATTTTTTTTGCAACGGCAAAACATTAGTCGTCATAAGTAGATTAGGTGGTCGCAAATAGTTTGTGACTGTTATTTTGCGGTCGCAAAAAGTATTTGCTACCCTCACATTCGCGACTCCCATTTGCCGTCGCATGAGCTGTCGCAAAAGGTCTTTTGCAACTGTCTTTTTATTATTTGCGACGGCTTGTAGCAGTCGTAAAAAGTACTTTTTTTAGTAGTGGTACTATTATTCTTATAAATATAATAAAATATCACGCACTAATCAAAAGATGAAAAAAATTTATATTTCTAAAATAATTTTTTTCTTTAATTTATTCAATGATGAGAAAAAGTAGACGGGCGGTCAGAACCTGATGCCGTGTTGAATGTCTGCAAATTTCCACTTTTGGAATGCCTCTGAGATCCTGGACTATGCTGTATTTTAGGTGCAAGTTCGTAGGTTTAACCTTCCACATTGTTTTGAACACTTTTTGTTTGTGTTTGATATTGATTTTGTGATATACCATATTGCTATTATAGTATCCTTGCATCGTTTGACTTTAAGCTTAAGGTTTTTTTTTTAGTATACTTCTTAATATGGTTGCTGCCATGATGAAGTTGCTAAAATTATGTCTGGACATATGAGTTGTCCGTGATTACTACTATGCTTCTTCTGAGCAAAATGACATCGAAACCCAAAGTAAAATCATGACTTATGTGTTATCATTATTATGTATAATTGAATTTCTCATCTTGCTTTAAAATGTAATATAGATTTGTTTCCTGTTTAGAAACTAGATTAAGAAAATGAAGTATTGCAAAACTGGAATTGGACTTAATTATTTCGATTCTATGATTTGGATGATGCATAACTGTGCTAATTGTTTTCCCTGTTTTAGAAACCGCGCCAAATTAAATATGTGATTTTATTATGTCTGTTATCTATTCTCCAATGTCTAAGCGACCAATCAAAGGGTGGCCTGTGGTGGTTGTCTAAGGCAGTTGCCAGCAGTGGTGGCTGATGGCGGTGATGCGTGGTGGGTGGGAGTAGGGTATGGAGTAAGGAATGAAAACTTAATTCTGAATATTATCTTATCTAATCAACTTCAAAACATTATAGTTTGCCCCTTCAATTATCAAAATTACTTCACTTTCATCCTATATAGGATGAGAGTTTTTGTACAAATTTTAATAGTTGAGGGTCATAATATATGATTTTAAAATATAAAAAGTTACAATAATATTCAAATGATAGTATATAAGTAAACTCTAAAACTTTTAAATTAAACTAAAATAACATGCCATAAAAGAAAATATACCTAAATGACCCTAAAATAGAATTTTTGAATAGAATTGCCAATGTGTAACAGCAGGATCACCTTAGTTGTAGCCAGTGACGCATTGGCCATGTAATTAAAAGTTGAATAATACCATAATGATCATAATTTTTTGGGTTAATTGCACTTTAGCCCCACCAATTAATTCTGAATATTATCTAATCTGATTAACTTCAAAACATTATATTTTGCCCCCTCAATTATCAAAATTATTTCACTTTTATCCTATATAGGATGAGAGCTATTGTACAAATTTTAATAGTTGAGGGTCTTTATGTATGATTTTAAAATATAAGAAGTTACAATAATATTCAAATGATAGTAAATAAGTAAACTCCAAAACTTCTAAATTAAACAAAAACAACATACCATAAAAGAAAACATACCTAATTGGTTTAGAAGAAAACCCAAAACTAAATGAAGCAACATTTTTTAAAATAGAATTTTTGAATAATTTTTCCAAATAAGAATATATAAAAAATAAAAAATAATTTTTAAAAAATTGAATTCCACTATTTATTAGAAGTATGACGCATAACTATGTATACATTCTCTCCTCGTTCACATAGCACTTTGTCTAATTATTGTGTCTTACAAGTCAATAAAACTTGTTTCAGTTCCT
Source organism: Camellia granthamiana (assembly GCA_036172215.1). Taxonomy (NCBI): domain Eukaryota; kingdom Viridiplantae; phylum Streptophyta; class Magnoliopsida; order Ericales; family Theaceae; genus Camellia; species Camellia granthamiana. Next base: position 113,732,786 of record CM069910.1, read on the forward strand.
AAGTTCACCCAAACTCTCTTTCTCAAATGGAAAAATCCCACCACCCGAATGTATTGGAATTTGTCAATCTTTTACATTTTATTTTTTGTTTTTTTTCCCTTCTATCACCCGACATGTGTTTGTGGAGATTCTGGTTGTGGGGTTCATATATCATTTCTGCTCTCGAACTTACACCAATATTACTCTTTTCAAACCGTGACAATGATAAATGACTTCGACAGCAGAAATGATAAATGACCCTAACAATCACAATCCCCACAAACACATGTCGAGTGGTAGGAGGGAAAAAAAACAAAAAATAAAAAGTAAAAAGTTGATAAATTTTAATACATTGGGGTGGTGGGGTTTTTTCATTTGAGAGAGAGAGAGAGAGTTGGGGTGGGCTTAGGGACTGAAACGAGTTTGACTGGCTTATAGGACACGCAATAATTAGACATAGTGCTCTGTGAACGAAGAGAGAATGCATACATGGTTATGTGTCGTGCTTCCAATAAATAGTGGAATTCAATTTTCTAAAAATTAATTTTTTATTTTTTAGATATTCTTATTTGGAAAAATTATTCAAAAATTTTATTTTAGAAAATGTTGCTTCATTTAGTTTTGGATGTTTTCTTCTAAACCAATTAGGTATGTTTTCTTTTATGGTATGTTGTTTTTGTTTAATTTAGAAGTTTTGGAGTTTACTTATTTACTATCATTTGAATATTATTGTAACTTCTTATATTTTAAAATCATACATAAAGACCCTCAACTATTAAAATTTGTACAATAGCTCTCATCCTATATAGGATAAAAGTGAAGTAATTTTGATAATTGAGGGGGCAAAATATAATGTTTTGAAGTTAATCAGATTAGATAATATTCAGAATTAATTGGTGGGGCTAAAGTGCAATTAACCCAAAAAATTATGATCATTATGGTATTATTCAACTTTTAATTACATGACCAATGCGTCACTGGCTGCAACTAAGGTGATCCTGCTGTTACACATTGGCAATTCTATTCCCATCAATTAATGACTGCAAACAAGGCTAGGCATTATTATATTCAAATTTACCATATAATATTTTTGTATAATTTAATTATAGAATTAAACACAATTTATTATATAAAATGGAATCTATACATGTAGCTCATATCTCATGTAAAAAAGTTATATCTAATTATGATCGAATTTTATGTATTTAAATTTGTTTTTTATCATATATTATTCAGAACTCACGTTGGTTTTTAAACAGAAATTTAAAAATTTGACTAACAATTTTTTTTTCAATTAATTTTTTTTTCAACTAATACTAACCGAGAGAGCAATTGGTAATGTTATTTTAAACCTTGAGGAGGGAATTGTAATTTTTAAAATGTGAGGGGTGTCAATCTAATTTACCCAGTGAGGGAAAAATTAGTATTTAAAAAAATTAAATTACTGGAGGGAGCAATCTGTAACAAAATTTTAAATCTCAGGAGGGAGATGTAATTTTCAAAAGGTGAGGGGGGGAATTGTAATAAACATAAACCCCAGGGGGTGTCAACATAATTTACCCTTTTTATATTGCTCTTCTGATCTTATTTTAAAGTTCTTTTGTTATATATATATACTAGCGTATACCCGTACCTGAAGGCACGGTGATAAAAGCACAATCAAAGCACATCCTCAAATGTTTGAACTCAATGTTTGAACTTTCAAGGAAGGAGAAAAAAAGAAGCTTGAAAACAAGAACCTATTTGGTAAATTTTTGGCAAATTTTCTACAGACTTAAATAAAACATCCACGGTTTAATTGAGATTGAGATGGGCTCAACTCCAAAATACATTATTATTAACCCCAAAATTGGACACATCTCTATAAAGTTACATGTCAAATAGAAGGCTGACTATTGCAAAAGGGAAGCACTGTGTGCTGTACATGAAATCTTAAAAGTAATACAAAATATTATCAACAACAAATCCAAACAACAAATCCTTCAGAATTCAAACAACAAATCCAAACATAATCAACCAACAACAGCGATCAAGAGCAGAGAAAGGGAAATTCAAGAGACAATGTAAAATACCTCTATTTTGGTATTGAACGATGGATCTTGAAGCCACTGTTGGAAAATTAAAAAAACATTAAAAAAAATTTGAGTTATTGACATAGAATGGTAAAGCTAAAGGAGTCTCAAGAAGGTCTATTAGTGTGTCCCCAATTTGGGAGTCCTTTGCATTATGTATAGGATAATCAGTAGTGATGGGTCATCACTCATGTCCATCTATGTGTCCATCTCTCACCTCACCCTTTGCCTTCTTCTATGCAAACATTTCAACTGTCATATTTGTAATCTCTCAATCTCCTCTTCTGTGTATCTTTGCTATTTTCATCTTACCCCTTCAAATGCCAACCACCAATCTTATAATTTTTAGCGTAATGATCTTGTAATTTAAACATGTAATTGATTGTCTTTTGGGGTTTGAACTATCCTTAAATCACCCATGCAAGATTATTATACATTTTTTGTGTGCATAGAATCCTAGTATCTATATGTACACACAGTGAATACATTGCTTGATTATTCACGATGACTTCAAATGAGGGCACATCGAAAGATTGTTCACTAAATAATTTGACCATTTCTATAATGGAAGCGCGATAGGATATGAGTTCCTTTTTTTTGTGTGCTTCAATTACTTAACAATTTCTTGGAATTTGTTATTGAAGATTAGAGGATGATTAGTGGATGAAAAGTGGATGAATTTTGTTATCTTGTATGTTAATAGTTTGGTTGAAATTAATTCTTTTCTATTATACTAAAATTGCTATAAATTAGAGGATGGTTAGTCAGTTGCAGATTTCTGCATGGCAAAGCATGGGGTTACCGAACCAAAAAAAAATATTTGCAAATGAAAGAGAGAAAAAAAGGTAAGTGTGTGCATGTTTGATTAGCAAGCCAAAAAAATTAGATACAGAGACACAGTTAGCAGAATTATTATTAAAGGGTTTTGACACATATGTATACAACTAACCAATGATGAGCTTGGAATGTGTCCTATGCATTCACGAACACTAAAATGTAGCCCATCTATAATAGAGAGAGAAGACTAGCAAGAAAAGTTTATGGGATGAAAAGTTTCTGCAGCAAGAAAAGTTTCTAGGCTGATAAGAAAAAAATAAAATATTACCTGGGTTTCTTTGTAAAAGGCTATGTGCTTTGTTGCAGAGGAGGGGCTTCGTTTGGAGTTTCAAATCCTGACTATATCACATTTACACAAATAGATTATCGTATGAAAACCCAAATAAAAATGCTAGATTCTCACCTCCACATTTACACAAATCATATCACATTTTACACAAATAGAAAACCCAAATAAAACTCGATTTTCACACCCTCTCCCAAAAAAAAACTAACCTAACCCAACTGAATAAAATTAATCTCGACCATTGAAATGTCCCAATAAAACTCTACTCAACTATATTTAGGCTCTATTTGAAAAGTGCTTAGTTAATTTTCTAATTTTTGACCCCAAAAAAAAAAAAAAATCTAAAAAAAAATGATAAAATATTTTATAGTGATTTTTAAATTTTTAATTAAAAATTATAATTTCGAAACAGTCTTTAAATTTTTTTTTTTTTTTTACACACCCACCCCAAAGAGTTCATTCACACACCCACCGCAAAGAGCTGAAGGGCCGAGTCAACTCAATTTTTTTTTCGCTCTCATTCAAACCATAAATCCCAAACGGGTTGCAAATCATAATTCAACTAGAAGCGGGTGAGTTTTTTTTCATCCGATCTTGTCAAGTCGGTTGACCAATTGATGGTAAAATTGAGCCTCAACTTGTGAACTATACATAACACAATACTATCTTAATTAAAAAAATGTTACATGAATCATCCAAAAGCACACAACATAGAAGAACCAAAGTAATGAAACCCAAGGATCTCAAAACTCAAAAACAGGTTCTAATTGCTTCTTTGAAATCAATGTTAATGGGAAAATCTAACTAAAATTAAACCCAAGGTTCATTAAATAAAATTAACTATACTATTTTTTTAAACAAAGATTACAACCAAATACTTAAGCATACATCCACATATATGAATGTTTCATAAAGGTAAAGTTTGGCCAAGATTTGGGCTTAGCAGTTCAGATTATACAGAATTAGAAGTGAGTAACCAAACAAACCCCTAAGAAGTGAGGCAGTGACTTGAAGAATAAAAAAAGATTTCTAACAAATTGCTATCAAAATGGTGGGTTTTCTTACCTATCAAAATGATGTCGAGGTTTTCATTTTCTAGAGTTCCAAGAATTAAAAACCCATGTTACCTTTTTTGGGTAACAAAACAGAGCAGAAAAAGAAGGACAAAGAGATTACCTTGGTGAGAATCAGTTCAGTTCCTGCTCTAGAGTCGGAAATTTTTGTTTGGTAACTGGTAAAAACAATGAAATCAAAATGAAAGAGCGAGGAATTTCAGAAATTAACAATTGTATATTGCAATGAGAGGAAAGAAAAATTTATATAATATCTTAAAACAGGTAAAACAATTCGCACCTTAATTAAAAAAATAGAAAATAAATAAACCTCTATTATTAAAACAGGTAAAACAATCAAACAATAGATCATTGAAAAAGAAAACTCTTCTATCATTAAAACAAACATTGCAAAATCAATAAAACATTGTGAAGAGGAAAGAAAAATTTATATAATATCTCCTCTATGACATGAAAATATTCCTTCAAACCCCAATGACAACATTTTGAGATTAATGTTGAGATGACAGTTGCTATAAATTGATGTTGGGATGACAGTGTATACCTGTAATAAAATTGGACAGGAGAAGATTAATCCCAGGATTATTTCTCCTTTATTTTGTACTTTTGTAAGAAGCCATCAATTACATTAACTAAGACAATTTTTAAAATGAAATTGTTGCCCTAAAAATTGGCCAAAGTTAAAAGGATTTGAAAGTCATTCAATAGTCATTCCAGTATCGATGCTTGAAATTAAAAAATAAAAATTAAATTTGAAAAATAATAATAAAGTTAGATTAGATGGATTAAAGCAAAAATGTCTAATGTTCAGTATTTTCAAATCAACGTCACATAATATGTAATAAACTTTCTAACTGCAAAAAAAAACCCATCATTTATCAAACACCACTTGCCATCACACACAGTCCAACTCACTTTCTTCACATATTTCCTTGTCTAGTTTTACTACCTTTATTATGTACTTGACAAAAAATGAAAACACTTGTTTTCCTTTACTAACTAAACCAGGCAAAAAGAACAATGGGGCAACAAAAACTCTACACCACGATTTTGTTGTCCTCATATTCCAAGAGGTTAAAAAAGAGAAGGCAGAAATAGAGAGGAAAAAAGAACCTACAACTTTAGTTGTCTTAAATTAAATGTAAATATATTAATCCTGAAAAACCAATTTAAAAGACAATTAGACATCAATTTTTATTTTGACAATGGGGGATTCCAAAACTTAGCACAAAGTTATTTCCAAAGCAACTCAAAATTTACCAACGTATAGTCTTAAGAAAGGCATTTTGTTACTAAGATTAGTCTGTGTTCACCAAAAAAAAAAAAAAAAAAGAGATTTATCTATGTTTATCTTCCTTTTTCTTTTCTTTTTTCAATTTTTTCAATCCTCATTATGCACATTTTCTTTTTGGTTTAAATTTTCAACACATACTCCCAACAATCACCAAAATATGTAATGGCCAAGCCAACACTTTCTTATGGGGGGAAAAGAAATCTAGTGTACAGTGCATAGGTCATACTAATCCATTCAATTTCATTCCACTACTTTAACATTCACCAAAACCACTAACAGAAAAGCTACAAAGACTACTACAACACCCTTTACTAAGCTCCATAAGAAAGAAAGAAAGATTAAGAAAAATAATCTAGTGGAAAAAGCAAATGAAAGCAAAAAGTTTGAGCAATACTATATATATATATATTTTTATCATGGTTTACTGCTCATTAGTCCCATTTTGCCTATCTTTTATGCAAATGGAAAGGGAGCTTTGTTTAAAACATAACTAAAAAAGTAACAAACCAAACAATTTAACTTTTATCAAAATTATATAAGTAATGAAACAGATGTAATAAAGAAAAATTGTGTGAGAGAGTTATACCTTTGATTATATTGAGAACCTAGAAATTGATGACCACCAGCACAAAAAACACAGCACAATATGAAAATAGTAGAAAATAACAAACTAAAATTTGGGAGAAAACTAATGATTAGAGGGAGAAAGGAAATGACATATTTATCAAAACTTTAATGAAAAATATTATGAACGAAATAAAAAAAAAAAAAAATTGAATACCATTCATTATAGAAACTGATGAACTGCGCCAAAAATTGATGAACTGCAGCAAGAGGAAATCAGATATTAGAAATTGATTTATAGAAATATAGCAATCAAAACAAAAGAAATAAAACAATTAATCAAAGTACCATAATGTTTGTACAGGATCAATTTCTACAGGATCATTTTCAGATAACTTTATTTTTTTAACACATACAATAAAATAAATAAATCCATAAGTGAATAGCTGAAACAAACATTAAGAGTTGAAAGTGAAACCACCTTCTTCTTCACTTATGAGGTACCATTATGCATAATCATCTAATTAAAAGTATAAAGCAGGTTTAAACTGCTTCAAGCATAAAGTAAGTTTATGTCATCACTCATTACTCCAAGATGACTAACTAATAACATAGATAGTCTACTGAATTAATGTAGTTCCAAAACTAAATATTTGAAGAAAAATCAAAACGGCCAATTGGCTTAAAACTTACTTTTGTTACTCTAGACCTCTTTAATGTTTTTTTTTTTTTTTTTTTTACAAATTCTTTCTAAACCTCATTGAGCCAATCTCAACATTGTTTAACTGGCAAAGCTGAAAGCATAATTTGTTTTATTTTTTATCAGAACTTACAATCCTCACTCTGAAAGTAAAATAAAAAATGAGAGAAAAAGAAGAAAGAAAAAAAAAGAAAAAAAGAAAGGAAAGAATAGGCTCAGCTCCTGTAAAAAATAACAGACAGTTTTCACCCAATGAAACAAAAATATATTGAGTTAAGAGTCACAGGAGTAAAGGGAAGAAGAAGAAAAAAAATTGACTCTAACCCATCCAATCAAAAATTTAATTTATTATAACCACATTTTTTTGTCTCATATATTTTAAAATGAATATACAATTGTGCCTACAGTGTCTAAGCACTGGTAGAGTTATAGGGTGTGAAAAAAGTAATAGGCAAAGTTATTCTATTGAATCAATATAATCTAAATTTCTCTTCCACCCCCAAAATCACCTATCAAGAAGAAAAATTCCAATAAAAAGAAATTCAATAAATAAACTTCTAAAATTGGTGGTGTTTGGGAAGTTTGGGACTTGGGTTTTTTTTGATTTTTTTTCACAAAAAGACATTTTTTGTAAAACCAAAAAAAACACATCCAAACAAAATATCACATCCAACCCCATAATCATTTCAATTTTTCTCTCACAAACATCATATCCAACCACAAAAAAACCCAACTATCTTCCCAAACACAAAAAAATTTTCTCCAATAATATTCTACAACTAAAAAAACCTACATAAAAACCCACTTCCCAAACACCCACATTGTGAAGAAAAAAAAGGCTCACTTGTTAAATGGGCCGTTGTGCCATTGCTCTCCATTTCTTGAAACATTCACTAATAGACCCACACAACACTTCCATTCATTGTCTAACTTGAATTTTTCAAGTCAAATCAAAACAAACTAAAACATCTTGTTTTTGGAAAACAATAAAATCAAACATAAAGGCATTCTAAACAATGCTAATTTTTAAAATTACAGTAAAAATTATCACAATGATTATCATCAAAATAGTATGAAATTCAAAAAAATCAAGTACTCGCTCTTCTTGGTTCTCGCTTCTCTACCGTCTCTAAACAAAAAAAAAAAAGTTGCAACAAATAAAATGAAGCCTAGCTAGTAAAAATTTAAGATTCTTAATTTTCACATGTAAAATGAAGCCAAGTTAAACAATAGATAAGCAACAAATTATTGACAAAGGAAGGCAAATTACCTAATCAACCATTGTAGCAAACAAAGCCATAACAACTTTTTATGAGCTAATCAAACACACCTTCAAGCCAAGGCATATGTACCTGAAGCAAAAGGAAGAATAAAAAATATAAGCAAGCAAGCTCCATTATCCATTATCCATTATCCATGATCTAAAATCAACTCCCTAAAAATTGCCCACTGTTTATTATTAAAAATAAGATCCAACTCCCATTGATTGATTTACCAATTTGAATATACCTATATTTTTGTTAACCTTACCAAATATCCAAGGCATGTATCATTCACTATTTGGGGGGAATGTAGAATAAACTATGATGGATCCACTCACTATTTTTGTGTGTGCGCGCGCACGTATGTGTGTGGGGGGGCGGAATGTAGAATAAATTATAAGATAACTTTGATCAATTAGGACATTCACATTACCAGCACTAAGTGCATTCAAGCATGGTTAATCAAACTCTATGTAAGAAAAGATGTTTAGTTATTTACTTGGCTTGAAATGATGTCTATTCCTAACAAAGAAAAAATATACACATCATTGTAACTTAAGCCTAAACTTAGAAAACCTGTAACGCCCTCAAAATAAACCCATAAAATATACATTCATGATACAAGAAGGAGATATCATATTCCATAAATCAGAGTATTCTTACAGACAGTATTACATGTTGACAACAAAAGTAAATGCCCTTTAGGCTTACAACTTTCCAAGTCAACACTTGGGTTCAACAAAAATAGAGTTCTAACCCTTTACACAAAGTAAGCCCTTGGCTTAAATTACATGTAATACACAAAAAGATATCAACCAAAGAACTTCAGCCTCTAAACCTCCCAAGCTACGTCCTTGGAGGTGGCATATCACCTGAACCTGAAAATGATGTCCCATATAGGGTGAGCCAACACCCAGTAGAGATATGCTAAACATAATATGAGCAATAACTAAAACATTAGCATTTGATAAATGTTTAACTCATATAAACCAACTTGTAACACATTCCAATTCCATGACAAATATGTCCATGTTTCATTTCATTTTCCTTTACTTATCAAACATTCAGTTCATAACATGGCTCAGAACCTGGCCAACAATTTAATGAGACCACGACTCATATTAAAGTACTTCATTTTTAAATGAGATAACAACTCATATCAAAACACTTCTATACTTCACAATAGATACACATATTTGCTGTATCAATGTCACATTAAAACACTTCCATACTTCACAATAGATACACATATTTGCTGTATCAATGAAGTCCATCCCCTATCTCCTCCCAAATAATATCCGGTTTAGGAGTCCATCCCCTATCTTCTCCCAAACTGTGGAGTACATCCCCTATCTCCTCCCACACAATACAATGTATATAAACAATTATCATGTACATGATCAATCAATACACATATTTGATGTATTATTCCAACCGTCATATTCAATGACATATTCAATCGATTAGTTTTAATTCACCTAATCATCATGCAGTGTCTACAACAATCAAGACTATCCTCCACCGATAGCCCAAAGCAATTATTTCTAAACAGATAATAAATGCATCAACAGATAAATTATCAACATTTTCAAAAGTGAGCGATTAATAAATCCAACTTCACCATTCAATCTCATCTTAAGCCAATTTCATCATTTCCAACTCAATTTCATATTTTCATATCTTTCCAAATTAATTGTACAAATTAATTCATAACAATAAATTAGGGCTTTCCTCCCCTTTTCTCAACATTGACCCAAAGGCTCAAATATTTTCATTAAACATCAATAACCTCATTTTAAGATCCAAAATATACATGTTTGACTTAAAAGAACAAAACCCCTATTTATATATTTTGAAACCCTAACCCCCAACATTACCCAACTTCAACATTTCATCAAAATGACTATAAGTTTATGTCAAAGACCATAAATATGAGTAGTTATCCCTACCTCAAGAGAAGAGACCAAATGGAGAAGATGGAGAAAACTCGAAGTGCTCCAAACCAAGAAATTTTCGGATCAAAATGTAGCTCTCACCAAGCTCCACACTTTTTACAAAGGCCTAAAGGAAGAAGATCACTCAAACTAGATCAAACCTTAGAGAGAAGTTGAAGTTTAGAGTGAGAGGCTCTCAAATTTGTGTTTTGAAAAGGTAGAGAGAGAGAATGGGTCGAGAAAATGATCCAAAAAGCTGAGATTCAGACTGATATACAAACAGGTACGCTCGAGCGTGGAACGCCTCGCTCGAGCGTCAGACACAGACTTACGCTCATGCGTCAAAAGCGCCGCTCGAGCACTGGATGCACACTTCCAAAAGTTTTGCAGACCATGGTCCCCGCTTGAGTGTCAAAATCCCCGCTCGAGCGGAGGAACAAAGTCAAAAGGGCCCGCTCGAGCGTCAAAAGCCCCGCTCGAGTGTCCGATGACCTGTAGAGAAAATATACTGGGAGATGGAAAATCATGCTCAAGCGTCAAAACGCCCGCTCAAGCGGAGAAACAACAACAAAGGGCCCGCTCGAGCATGAAGGCCAAAATCTGGGCATCAACTCTAGGCTTCTAAACACAACCAACCTGTTTCAAACCTGCCCAGCACAACCCAAGACTCAAATACAAAGAGTAAAGGCTGGAAATGAGAATACGACAACAACACATCCACGGAATCAAGTCCGGAATACAATAAATAAAGAAGGGGAAAACCGGGATCGCTAAAAAACCCAAATAGAAAAATCGTAAAAAAATATTCCTTACTTATTAAGTGTTTGATAAAATGTTTCAATGGAATTTACACACAACAAATCCAGTTGATGGTATCTTCTCTTATATTTTTGTTTTCGGTTTGATTTTGTGGAGAAATGGGAATCATTCCAATAATTTTTTAACTTGCTTTTGGATAATGGGAATCATCCAACTACCATTATTATTCTTCTGGGTCTGTGTTCTGTTATTTTTTTGAATGGTTGTTACCAAAATCAAAGTAAATGGGTTTCGTGAAACCCAACCAACTCTTCATATATGTGTGTATATATTATCTGTAACAGAAAAAAAAAATCTGTAAAAATTTGTAATCAATATATATACACACAAAGAAAACATTACCCAGAAAAGTGCAACCAACTCTTCAATTGATAATCTCTGTGGCTTCAAACAAAAAAAACAAAAAAAATTTGTAATCAATATATATACACACAAAGAAAACCTTACAAAAAACCTTACAAAAATTTTTGGAGAACCTCATGAGGAATGAACAAATATAGTCAAGATTTTGGAGAACCTCACCGATTTGTTGCCGCGATGTCATTCTACTTTAAGCATTTTTATTAATATATATGATTCTTCAAGCATACCATCCCTTTGTTATATTAATAGCAAGGCTAGCACCGATTATGGTATTTTTAAGAATACCATAATTTGGTATTTTTAATGATGAAATATGATTAATAATTTGGTTATGGTATATATTAAGGGAGAAGGGTACCATAATTTGGTCCAAATCATATATATTAATGACCCCTTTGTTATATTAATAGCAAGGCTAGCACCGATTGGTGGGTCCAAATCGGTGCTAGCCTTACTTTAATGTATATGTAATTAAACCTTTAGGTACGAGCATACACTAGAGCGGCATTTAAAATACCTATGATTATTAATACCGTACCTGCAAAATTGTGGAATTTATCAAAATTAGAACGGCATTTTAGGTGAATCAGCGGGCCAATCTCCATCATTGCAACATTAATTTGTAGCTCTATTTTTGTTGCTTCAGTTCTATTTTTGTGTTCTTCAAACTATGATTCAACGATTAAAAAACAGTGATTGATCATTAGAATATATACAAAAACAGAGCTACAAATGGAATAAATGGGTTTCATTAAATTTAATGTTCTTCACTGTTTTCCTTTCATTCACTTGATTTTCCTATTATTCCATTTAAATAAGAAACTTAAATTTATACAAAAACAGAGCTACAAATGGAATAAATGGGTTCCTTTTTGTATATAGAATAAATGGGTTTCACTTGGTATTTCTTCACTGTTTTTCAATCACTGTTTCATACACATGATCAATCACTGTTTTATCAGGTGAAATCAGGTTTCCTTTCATTCACTGTTCAAACCCACATGTTCTTCAAACCCACAAAATCAAGTGAAACCCATTTATACACTGGACTATACAAAATCAAGTGAAACCCTTTTCAGGTTTCGGGTCTAAATCAAGTGAAACCCATACATACATGTTTTCAGCAGAGAACAATGTCTCCATATCCGATTCAATATTCACCAGATCCTCCTAGCCTTAATACAAATGAAACCCATTTCAGACCCAAAACTTTCAAAAAATTTAAATTTAAATCCATTTAAGAAACAAAACTCAAAAATCAGAAACTCATTTAAGTTGGAAGATCAACCCACATGTCAGAAATCAGAAACAACCATTTAACTAAGAAACTTAAATTTAAACTTTCAAAACTCATTTCTCATTTCAAGATCAACCCAACCAAACACCCACATGTCAGAAATCAGAAACAACCAAACCCACAAAAGTTGGAAGTTCTAGTTTACCTTGCAAGAGGAGAGAGCCGAAAGAGGAGGGTGAGAGGAGAGGAGGCGGTCAGTGGTGTCGCCGAGAGAGGATGACACAGAAAGGAGAGGTGGTTGGTGGTTGTCGGCATCACGATGGTCTGTGGTCGTCGCACGGTAGAGAGAGAGAGAAAGAGAGAGTTCAAAAATTGAAATAAGAGAGAGAAGATGAGTACCTAGGACAGAGTCTCTCTCCTTTAATTTACATTGGACCATTTTGGACCATTACATTTTGGAGAGAGAGATTTCCAATCGTTGATGCTCGAAGAGCATTTGGGGGGGAAATAAAGACATCCTAACCATTGAAATTTAGATGAGGTAATTTAAACCATTGGATCAAAATATATCTCCAAGACAAATTAGACATTTTCAAAAACTCTTCTCCCTTATTATATATATATATATGATTGCATGTCTGATCTCAGGTGTTTAGTCATCATTAAAGAGTACACTGAAATTTGAGTAGGCTTGTGCTGTGTTTTGTTTGTGAACATTGATTTCAAGTAATTCTTGTGCTGTGTTTTCTCTCTGATTTTTGAGTATGCTTGATTATGGGTCTTCCTGCAATTTACTATGAATATATTTTAAAATTGGGTTAATTACACCAAGACCCTATCACTTTACCTTACCACTAAACTTGTATTGTATATATTGACCCTTACATTTATATACCTTGTATATAAATGTACAAATAAATACATCCTTTTTAAGAGCCGTCTAGAGAGGTAACCGAATTTTTGTGAACATTGATTTCAGGTAATGCTTGTGCTGTGTTCTCTCTTTGATTTTTGAGTATGCTTGATTATGGGTCTTCCTGCAATTTACTATGAATATATTTTAAAATTGGGTTAATTACACCAAGACCCTATCACTTTACCTTATCACTAAACTTGTACCGTACATATTGACCCTTACATTTATAAACCTTGTATATAAATGTACAAATAAATACATCCTTTTTAAAAGCGGTCTAGAGAGGTAAAAATGATACATTTTGATAGTTAAATTGAAAGGGTTAAAATGTACGAGTTTATAGATGAATGGGTTAAAGTGATATTTGTTAAAGGTTTAGTCTCAATGGGAGGTTATCGGTTCAACTCTTTCTAAGGGAGAATTGAATTACGAAGCAAGCACTTAATGCTTTGCAAAGGGGAGGCTAACTTTCATAAATGCTAATTTAATTTAACAACTAATAATTGATTTTTGCCAATAAAAAAAAAAAAGAACTTAAGGGACGGTCGGTTTAATTAACCCTAAAAATATGGTTTCAGGGATGTTGTATGTTTAGTAAGGTGCTGCATTCACCATTTGAAGAGTGTACTTTGTTTTAGGATTTATTTTCAAAAGGATTGTTGAATCAACGTTTTTATTTATTTTTAACTAGATTGTTGAATCGAAGTATGAAAGGGAGTGACTGTTGAATCGGAGTTTGAAATGGATGAAGAAATTGAACTTGTAGAGTTGCCTTATTGTCAAAGTCCACTTTTGTGGTGTTAGATCATCAATAGAAGTTGAGTGCTTACATTTTTCTGTACATTTTTGGAAGACAATATTTACAGCTGCATTTCAAGATACATGTAATGTTAACCCCAAATCACTTGTGTACGTAAATGAATGTATATGTTGTGATTATAAACTGTGTTTTTCTTTTGTGAGTTTGTGTTATATGAACGAAAAGTATTATTTGAACAAGAAGTTATGTGTTATTTTACACTAGTTAGGGTTCCTTTTGTTTTTAAAATGTATGTAAAATAGAATTTCAAGACTAATATAAGGTTTTTTTTTTTTTTTTTTTTTTTAAAATTTCAAATTTGAGTTAATCTAGTTATATATATACTAGTGTATGCCCGTGCCTAAAGGCACGGTGTAAATAATGTTAGGATCAAAATATAATTGTAATTTATACGTATGTTGTTGAAATTTGTGAAGTTTGTTTCATTTTTTGATAAAGATACTAGAAAAAAAAAAAGATATTGAAATATTTTTTTTCTTAGAGAACTTGTAACAATTTCGCTTGTATTACACGTTTTACAAAACTCAAATAAAATAACAACTCCTCCTAGCCTTAATGCAAATTAAAAAACAAACATATAAGATTTATAATGTTCACCAATATTGCAAATGTAAATATAGAGCAAGTAAAAAACTTTGTAAACACTGAACAAAATACATAAATCAAAAATATTGTATACTTATTAACATTCTGTAATAAAAAGAAAAAAAAAACTACCAAATACCACATAAAGCACATCAGTAAGTGCTCTACAATATTAAACATCAAATAATGCATACCAGCCTGTACTCTATGATTCCAAAAAAAAAAAAAAAAAAAATCAAATATAAAAAATTAAATATCAAATAATGCACACCAGCCAGTGCTCTACAATCTAAAAAAATTAAAACTAAAATACACACATGTTAATGCTATTGCTGTCAATCAAATTATAACTACATGAGAAAAATAAACATTATATTGTCATACACTAAAAAAAACAATGAAAACCCCCCCAAAAAAAAATATATATATATATAACTCCAAAACCGAAGCCCAAAATTAACATAAAATTAAGGAATATCAAAAAATAAAATATAAAAAGAAATTACTTCATACCCATTCAATCTCTACTACCCGTCTTCAGAACTTGACCACGAATTCAACAAATTTCCCAGAAATTGAGAGAAAATCTCCACCAAACAACCTCCATGGAAATTTAGAGTCTTCAGCTCTAGAAGATCTATAGTTTAGATAGGATATCTACTGAATGTAATCTTTCTTGATAATAAAAGAAAGAAAGAAAGAAAGAAAAATATTTATGTTTTTTTTTTTTTTTTTTGGCTGAGTGAATAACATGCTAAGGGGCAAGGGGACAACAACAAAGCACCAAAAAAGAAGCAAAGCAAGACAAAATGGAAACCATAAAAACAAAAACAAACAAAGCTGGAGGACTGCATCAGCAACATTCAACTTCACAACCTTCTGACCGCAATGGAAGCCTCTGCACCTGAAAGGGACCCTGAAAAATTGATCCCAGAAGTCCAAGCACTCAACTCATGCACAACTTGATTTGCTTGTCTAGGCCAATTCTTTTGAAGCTAATAGCAGATTAATGTCACCCACCAATAATGGTATCAATAGACCAAAAAGAAAAATATTTCATGTCAAAAAAAGGGATTCTTTTTCAAGCAAACACTTCATGTATAATAAAACCTCAAATACCCCCCCAAAAAAACCCAGTGGGTATTTTTGTGCTGCCATTGAAGAAGCCTTAGAAGATTATCATCAACACAAAAAGCACAAAAACAGAAATTTCACAAAATCTGCTAGGCCTTTTCATAAAACCCTAAATTGATTAAAATAATGTTTTAACAAATCCCAAACAAAAACATAAACTGTTCACTTTTATTTTCCTTTTTCCCCTATATTTTCTCGAATTTCTAAATGGGTTATGCGAAATCGTACCTAGCATGAATGATTTGAACACTGGTTTGCATGTTGGGTTGGGACCAATTGTAGGCGATTGAACCCGCTATGCCGCTTAGCCACAAACGTCCTTCAAAAAAAATTCGAAGAGACCTGTTATAAGTAAGTGTGAGGCGATCAAGCATGTCACCAGCATTTCTGCTAGAGCTATCCATGGCAGACATCCTTGCTCCTTGCTCATTGCAAGCATTCTCCAAAACCGCATTGAACATCACCTGCAAAAATCATTAGAATTTGTTTCCAATCAAACAATCTTAGACTTGGATAATCTGCATAAATGGATACTTTATTCCAGAAAACCGTCTTCGAATTAGAGAACTACAAATGCCCTTTTAGCAGCATTAGTACAACCCAAATTCAAGAATTGTTAAAAACATCAAATATGGTAGGACCTACACAAGAAAACTGGAATTCTGTAAGATTCTAAAGTATTTCTGACTTCGTCTCGCCATCTCCAATTTCGTAAGAATCCAGATCACCAATCTTTCCCGCTGCTTCAGCTTCATTCTCCACAATCTATATTAACACACCGTCAAATTCATATCCACAAAATAAAACACAAATAAAATTTGTGGTGTTTTTATTTTAATAAATTCAAAGCATTCTAATCACCTCAGGATATGATATAGTTGTTGTTGTCGGCATAAATGAGACAACTGAACCAAATTTGTTGAAAACAATCCTCAATGCATTATACTCCACATTTTTCAAGATTTCATCTGCAAGAATAGAAACCTGCCAGGGCAACAATTTGGATATAGCAAGGGAAGAAAAAAGGAAAATAAAATCAAGCATTAACCTAGTGGCTCAGGGAGTTCATATCCTGATTGACCAGAGAGTTTGGTTTGAAAAGAAAGGAGCATTTAAAATATGCAAATACCTCAAGCAAGATTGATTCTAGAGTACCCATACACACACATATAGACACACCTTTTTAGTATATACAACTTTGGAATTGTATGCCTAATTTTGGTGGAACAAAAATGAAATATGAATGATCTAAGATTTGCATACGAGTATATAAAAAGACAAATGAAGCTTTCATGAATCATGGTAATTTGGCTAATGATACTTGAGTTCGTTCTCAAATTCAATTAATTCTTGATCCATACACAAATTTTTTTATTCAAAGTTAATGTTAGACACATCCAAACAACAGAAAGTTAAAATTAAAAATTAACATAAACCTCAAATACCCCAAAAAAACCAAGTGGGTATTTCTGTGCCGCTATTGAAGGAACCTTAGAAGATCATCATCAACCCGAAAAGTACAAAAACAAAAATTTCACAAAATCTGCTGGGCCCTTGCATAAAACCCTAAATTGATCGAAATAATGTTTTAACAAATCCCAAACAAAAACAGAAACTTTTCACTTTTATTTTCCTTTTTCCTCTATATTTTCTCGAATTTCTAAATAGGTTATGCAAAATTGTACCTAGCGTGAATGATTTGAACACTGGTTTTCATGTCAGATTGGGACCAATTGTAGGCGATTGAACCCACTATGCCGCTTAGCCACAAACATCCTTCAAAAAAAAAATTGAAACCAAAACAGTCAAATCAAAATCAAAAGTGCGAAGCTTGTGATCAACGACCCATTCCTTGATAGAATCAAAGGTGTTTTGGGGTTTGAATTACAGCAAAGGAAACACAAAAACAGACACCACCACAAAAACAAAAACAGAGAGAGAAGGGGAAAGGCAGAAATTGAGTGAAACACAACATAAAAAAACACTAAAACAATTCTCAATCTTACCTTGCGAGTGCGAGTTCGAAGGGAGCTGAGTTCAAGAGTAGCATCAATAGCGAAAAGGTTTAGGACAGCCGTGGAGTTGGATCAATGGCGACGGTGATGATAAGCAACGACGGTGGTGGTGAGCGACGGCATCTACTCTTTCTCTATTGGTTGAGAGAGAGAGGATTATATAGTTTTTTTGCGGTCGGAGAAGTATCGGATGATCATAGGTGATCGGTGATGGTCATGGGCACTGGCGGCGGATCAGTGGTGGTGGGTGGTGAAGAGTGAAGAAGGGGAAAGGTAAGAATAGGGTTATATCGTCTTGTCTCAAGACTGTATCTACTAATGCTAGCACCATCGTTCGCTTCGCTGATGATCGCAGAGATCAGGTTCTTTTAATTTTGAAGAGAGAACGTGTAAAGAGGGAAAAATCGGTATTTAAAAAAATTAAATTGCTGGAGGGAGCAATCTATAATGAAACTTTAAACCTCAAGGAGGGAGATGTAATTTCCAAAAGGTGAGGGGGGAATTGTAATAAACATAAACCTCAGGGGGTGTCAATATAATTTACCCTTTTTATATTGCACTTCTGATCTTATTTTAAAGTTCTTTTGTTATATATATATATATATATATGATTGCACGTTTGATCTTAGGTGTTTAGTCATCATTAAAGAGTACACCGATTATTGAGTAGGCTTGTGCCATGTTTTGTTTGTGAACATTGATTTTAGGTAATGCTTGTATTTTGTTTTGTCTCTGATTTTTGAGTATGCTTGATTATGGGCCTTCCTGCAATTTACTATGAATATATTTTAAAATTGGGTTAATTACACCAAGACCCTATCACTTTACCTTATCAATAAACCTGTACTGTACATATTGACCCTACATCTATAAACCTTGTATATAAATCTACAAATACATACAAATAAATACATCCCTTTTAAGAGCGGTTTAGAGGGATAAAAATGGTACATTTTGATAGTTGAATTTAAAGGGATGTATGAGTTTATAGATGAATGGGTTAAAGTGATATTTGTTAAGGGTTTAGTCTCAATGGGAGGTTATCGGTTCAACTCTTTCTAAGGGAGAATTGAATTACGAAGCAAGCACTTAATGCTTTGCAAAGGGGAGGCTAACTTTCATAAATGCTAATTTAATTTAACAACCAATAATTGATTTTTGCCAATAAAAAAAAAAAAAGAACTTAAGGGACGGTCGGTATAATTAACCCTAAAAATATGGTTTCAGGGATGTTGTATGTTTAGTAAGGTGCTGCATTCACCATTTGAAGAGTGTACTTTGTTTTAGGATTTATTTTCAAAAGGATTGTTGAATCAACGTTTTTATTTATTTTTAACTAGATTGTTGCATCGAAGTATGAAAGGGAGTGACTGTTGAATCGGAGTTTGAAATGGATGAAGAAATTGAACTTGTAGAGTTGCCTTATTGTCAAAGTCCACTTTTGTGGTGTTAGATCATCAATAGAAGTTGAGTGCTTACATTTTTCTGTACATTTTTGGAAGACAATATTTACAGCTGCATTTCAAGATACATGTAATGTTAACCCCAAATCACTTGTGTATGGATGTAAATGAATGTTTATGTTGTGATTAATTTGTGTTTTTATTTTGTAAGTTTGTGTTATGTGAACGAAAAGTATTATGTGAACAAGAAGTTATGTGTTATTTTACACTAATTAGGGTTCTTTTTGTTTTTAAAATGCATGTAAAATCGAATTTCATGACTAATATAAGTTTTAAAAAAAAAAAAATTTCAAGATAGTGTCTTTTTTGTTACTATTTGAGTTAATCTAGTTATATATATATAGTAGTTTTTATAAGTTAAATTAAAATCAAATATTCTTATGAGTAATTTTATTCAATAGAGATTAGTTTCATTAAATTTAATTTATGATTTTCTTTTTTAAAAAAATGCATACACCTTGATATTGTTAGTTAATGGTAAATTTTTTAACATGACACGGACAAAAAATGGCACGACACAATAATATGAAGTTAGTATTGAGATAACTCTAAGAAGAAAATGAAATGACACACAACGGCTACCCTTACATATGACTAATGAATTATCGATAAAAAAAAAAAAAGGACTAATAGTTATGTAAAATATTAAGCGATGTTAGTGTATTTACACCAAAAGTTTGGGATTAATTGTATTTTTTCAAACATCAAGAGAGGTGATTGTAATTTATCATTTTTTTATTTTTTTTTTTTTATGGAGTATATACACAAAAAGGACTTTATAAAATGAATAGTTTAGGTTATCGTAAAATGGCACCTGTGGTACGCCTTAAGGACCTAAATAAAACCATCCAATCTATATTATGGATTGGAAAAAAATCCATTTCCAAATTGAATACCCTAAAAAAAAAAAACAAGGCCACAGTTTGTCTCCAAAACACAGGGGCTGCAAAGTCAATGTTGCTTCAAAAGAAAAACAAACAATGAATATATAATGAGATCACTTATATATAATGATATTTAATATTTTTACTTAAACAACTAATGGGTCAATTGATCCGTTTATTTTTTAGATCACAACATATAAATTATTTGTTAAAAAAATTAGGTTAATCAGATAACTGTAATCACGTTAGTTTTGTTTCTCAAAAAATTGATGGTTTACTTTTCAAATAATATTTGTCCTTCAATTTTTTGCAAACCTGGTTATGGTTATTGAATTGACGTGATTTTTTTCATGAATAATCTACTTGTGGTCTAAAAAATGAAAAGTTTGAATCATTGAGACGAAATTCATGATAAGTCCCACATGCCCAAATAGCATGGTCCCGTCCAGGACAAGCTATGCCCAAAAAGGATATTTGTCATTTTTGTAAAATATTGGACAAAATCTATTTTATCTCATTGTAATATGGCTTGATAGCACTTTATCCTATCTATCTTTTAAAAATAGCCATCTGTCCCCCATGTGATTTTGGACTAAAATATAACTGTTAACACTGTTAACTATAGATGTGAAATGACTATAATACACTCAAACCCTATATATATATATATTTGTTATTTTCTTTCTCTCTCATCTTTCGTACACATAATTTATAATGTCTAGTATTAATTCAATTAAATCACAATTAATTATAAATTCTTAATTATTTATTGTAATTCTTAAAATTTTATTCTAATTTTAATTTAATTATATTTTAGATCACAATTAATCCTAAATTCTTAATTATTTATTGTAATTTCTAACATATTAATCTAATTTTAATTTAATTATAATTTAGATCAAAATTAATCCTAAATTCTTAATTATTTATTACAATTTCTAACATTTTAATCTAATTTTAATTTAATAACATTTTAGATCAATTCTTAATTATTGTGTATTTTATATTTTATTTAATTTTATTTTAAATCAATTCTTGATTATATTTTATATTTTAGATCAATTCTTAATTATATTATATTTTATTTTAATTAACATACTAATCTAATTTTATGTTTGGGGAAAATGGGGGTAAAATTATCCTTTTGTTCTATTAATTTCATTCTAATTTTTCAAAAAAACAAAATTCACTCTAAAAAATGGTGTGTGTAATACACCTTCCGTTCGGATGGAAAAACTAACGGAAGCACTTTAGTCCAAAATCGCTTGAAGACTTTTTTACTATATTTGAATGATAAGAGGTAAAGTGCTTTAGACCCAAACTACAAGAGGACAAAATGAATTTAACCCTAAAATGTAACCTCTCAAAAAGAATTTCCTCGCCTTGGTGTTATTTTATCACATTAAAAATAGGAGACACAAGCCATAATCCAAGGTAGAGTGTACATTGTAGAAGAAGTTATATTTTATATGAAAGAAGTTATACATTTTGTGAGATGAAAGTTACGTTCCGGTTAATTTTTTTTATTATTTATTTTTTGTTTTGCTTATGAAAGTTATAATTTTGAGGTTGTGAGGTGCACCTAAAGTCATGTATAACTAAAGTAATACTTCTTGTGAGAGAAGTTATAAATTTTGTAAGAAGCAAAAGGTCATATTTTTTGTTACAAAAGTTATACATTTATTGAGGAAAGTTATACTTTTTACATAAGGTGCATATAATGTGCACTTACACATCATATCATTCTCCTAAATCCAATTCTCAAACCTAAACCTATAGGTGTTAAACTCTTAGGCTTCGTTCGTTTGGCATGTTAGGTTGGATGAGATTATAAATACAGTAAGATTAAGTGGGGAAATTATTAGTGTGGCAATTTTAGATTAAAGATGTAAGATAAAATATGTTTGTTTGTGTACTAGTGCAGTGGTATTAGTTATTTAGAATTAAATTTATGAAATTACAAAAGTATTCATTGTAACTTTGTTATTTTTGTAATGTGGAGGTAAATTTGTCTTTTCATCCTCAATCCCATGGGATTGGTTTAGCCATCCCACCCTTCCCATGGGAAAGCTAATCCCACCATGTGGGGAGATCTATAATCCCACTAATTCCATTGCATTTTTGTCAACCAAACATGAGTAATGTAGAATTCACAGGATTGTTAGTCCAAGATCCTCATCTATGAAGCCAAACAAACATGACTTTAAGGCCATAAGGACATGTAGTTTTTGTTAGACAAATTTACCCTTGTGTGTATTTTGTGCTAAAAAAAATTTAAGATCTCATAACTTGAGTTCTACAAATTTATTTTTAACAAAATTGATATCTATGAATTTTTGTTTTTGAGATCTTTCAAATAAGATCAATATTGATTATGAATTTTTTTTAAAAAAATTAATAGATTGATTTTTCAGCTAATCAAAATATCGAAATAATATTTTTTAAAAAGTAAGTGCTCGAAACCGCCTTCGACAATTTTGAATGGATAAATCTCAAAATACTAAATGGAATAAAAAAAAAAAATCACCATACAGAGTACAAAGTCATGACTTCTTATCATAAATTACACTCATATCTTTTAAGATTTAGAGAAAATATAGTCAATTTCACATTTTTGGCATAATTACACTAACTTCCTTTTTATTATGATTAAAGCTACCGAAACTAATACTAGACATTGAAATAAAAAAAATATAAATATATATTTTAGTAGGAAAAATGATGATTATATTTTTTATTTATTTATATGACTAATGAATTACTAATAAAAAAATTTAAGTGTTATGTGAATTAAAATTTTGAAGGAGGTTAATATAATTATGTTAAAAATATGAGGCTAATTATATATATATATATTTTTTCAAATCTCAATGAAGATGAGTGTGAGTGTAATTTACCTTTGAAAATTTATGTAGTATATGGAAAAATTGCAATTTTATTCAATTAAATAGAGAAATTATTAACAAATAAATAATATTATATTATTTTAAATATAAAATAAATTATATAATTACATAATTATGTCAAAATTAAGAAATGAAGTAGTAATATAAGTATAACGGTTTCGGTTTAGACCCGGCTTTTTCATGATTTTAGATCTGGAAGTCCATATTTTTAATTGTTGTTTATAACCTCTTACTCTTATTGCTAGGTGAGTTCAGTTGTTTGAGAGTTATTGTTGTAACGCCCTCAAAAATAAACCCATAATACATAATATTAACATGCGGAATTATAAAGAAATAAAGTATCTTATTCCATTCATCAGAGTACCATGAAATAAAAACATCATAATAAAGGCCCTATGGGCTTACATCTTGCCAAGCCAACACTTGGACACAATTCCATGAGTTCTAACTCAAAAACAAATAAAGCCCTAGGCTTGAAAGTTTACAAGTTGTTCAAATAAAACAAATAAAATAAAGCAAGTCTTCGAGTCCAAATCCTCACAAGCTAAGTCCTTGGAGGTAGTGAACCACCTGAACCTGAAAATGAAGTTCCCATATAGGGTGAGCCACAGCCCAGTAGGAAAATACTAAACCAAGCATAAGAATTAACTAAAGCATTAGCATTCGATACGTGGTTAACACAAGATAATGAATTTCCAATTTCATGACACGAATGTCTACATTGTCTATGACATATTGTCTATGACACCTTTCACTTTCCAATGTTTATTCAACTTTCCAATTATATCATTATGGCTCAGAACCTGGCCAACTATAATAGTGATCCAGATGTCACAAAAATAAATGAGACTAAAGCTCAAACCACAACACTTCCATACTTCCAACTGATACACATTATAATGATGTATCATATCAACAACAAATAGCAATATTGCTATTATCAATAAGCACACATATGAGTGATGCTACTGGAGTCCATCCCCTATCTCCTCCCAACAAATTCGGTTTAGAGGTACATCCCCTATCTTCCCCTAAACCATGGAGTTCATCCCCTATCTTCTCCAAACAACATGCATATGCAATGAAACACACAATTGCCATATACAACACATAATTAATACAAGTAATGTTCTGTATTAATTCGACAGTCAACATAAATGACTTAATTCCAGTTATACCTAAGCCACATGCAAGGTCTACAACAATCACGACTATCCTCCACCGATAGCCCAAAACAGTTATTTCCAAACAAGAAATAAATACGACAATGAATGTAAAATCCACATTCTCATAGATAAGTATTTAAACTACCCAACTATATCGTTAATCTCATAATTTCCCCAACTTCATGAATTAAACCCAATTCCACATTTTTCCCTTAAATTAATTATACAAACTAATCTAAGCCAAAACCCTAAGGTTTCTCCCAAATTACCAAACTACCCCCACATACCAAAATACCAACACTTAGGATTAAAGCGTATAAATGGAGTAGGAAATCCCTACCTCGAAGCAAGAACCCAAAAAGAAGAAGACGGAGATGATAGCCCAAACTCCAAAGTGCTCCAAATCAACAACCGTTCAGATTAAATGGAAGCCCTCGACCCACTCTACCTTTTTAATGAAGGAACTAGGTTAGATACTCACTCTAAATAGATGAAACCTAGGAGAGAAGATGAGTTGGGAGAGAGAGAACTCGTGACCTAGGGTTTTAAAAACTGAAAGGGGCTGAAAAACTGTTTTAAAACACGCTGCTGCGTATTTAAACTTGACAGGCCCGCTCGAGCGTACAACACACCGCTCGAGCGTAAAGAACAAAAACAAGGTCCGCTCGAGCGCAATGATAACCGCTCGAGCGTAGATTCCCCCATTCCAGAACCCACGCGAAGAACACACTACCCGCTCGAGCGTCAACAATACCGCTCGAGCGTAAAAAAAAACCCGCTCGAGCGTAGAACTCTCACCTGCAGAAGTTTTGCAGGGACCAAAAATGCTGGAAGAGTGTAAACCCCGCTCGAGCTCAGGAATGTCCGCTCGAGCGGAGAGGCAAAAAACTGGGCAATCAACATCTAGACTAAGGCTCAACCCAACTGTTCGAAACACGCCCAACACATCCTAAAACTCGACCAAATAGAATTTAAAGGATGTCAACAACCATTACACAAGGATAGAATCTACGGAGCCTAAGTCCGGATACAACATCGAATGGGAAAAGACCGGGGTCGCTATAACCTCCCCCCCTTAAAAGAATTTCGTCCACGAAATTAAACATAAGTTTGTAAAAACAAGTTCGTCTCAATTCCCAATGATATGATATAACAATAAACAACAACTTGACCCAATACCGGTCACTTCATCTCTTCTCAAGAGGCATCTCACAATATGTATAAATCAACATATATTTCAACCTGTATCATTATTATGCATTATTCCTTTCAATGTTAACAATTTCCATATCATATTCAATCTCATGATATAAACAACACATTTCATGTATAAATGTTATATTCCACTTCCAAGAAAGGCAAGTTCAAAATGCTAACATTAAATCCAAAACATTCTCAATGTTTTCCAACTTAAGACATATATAAAATTCTCAAGTTCAACAATACTATAAAATCTAAATACAAGATTACTAATCCACAAACAAGTCCGGATATTTCCCGCGAACTTCCAACTCACGTTTCCAAGTGGCCTCCTCCACTCCGTGATGCTTCCACAAAACCTTTACTAAAGGGATGGTCTTGCCACCCAGGACTTGATCCCGCCTATCCAAGACTCGAATCGGTCTCTCCTCATACGAAACATCCTCGTCAACAACTAAGTCGGTCCAATCCAACACATGTGATGGATCCGGCTCATACTTCCGAAGCATACTAACATGAAACACGTCATGAACTCCGGACAACTGCGGTGGCAAAGCTAAACGATAGGTAGCCTCACCAATTCTTTCAAGGATCTCAAAAGGACCAATAAATCGAGGGGACAACTTCCCGCTCTTCCCAAACCTCATCAAACCTCGCCTAGGTGATATCTTCAGAAAGACATGATCACCTACCGCAAACACCAAAGGTCTCCTCCTACGGTCGGCATAAGATTTCTGACGACTCTGGGCTGTAACAAGCCTCCTACGGATAAGCTCAACCTTCTCCGTCGTTTCCCTCACTAACTCCGGACCCAACAAAGGTGCATCACCCACCTCGGCCCAAGAAACTGGAGACCTACACGGTCGGCCATACAAGGCCTCAAACGGTGCCATACCGATACTAGACTGAAAACTGTTGTTGTAGGCAAACTCCACTAAAGGCAAGTGCCTCTCCCACGACCCACTAAAGTCGAGAACACAACCCCGAAGCATATCCTCAAGGATCTGAATAGTACGCTCGGACTGCCCGTCAGTCTGAGGATGATAAGCCGTGCTAAATGTCAACTTGGTGCCTAAAGCACTCTGCAAACTCTGCCATAACCTGGCAGTGAAACGAGGATCTCTATCTGAGACGATCGTCACTGGGACCCCGTGCAACCTCACTATGTCCCGAATGTACAAATCGGCAAGATGATCTACTGAATCTCTAACGCGCATAGGAATGAAGTGCGCCGACTTAGTCAACCGGTCTACAACCACCCAAATAGCATCACTACCCCGCTGAGTTCTCGGAAGACCCACAACGAAGTCCATAGTGACATGTTCCCACTTCCACTCGGCAATAGGCAAGGGTTGCAACAAACCCGCAGGCCTCTGATGCTCGGCCTTCACTTGCTGACAAGTAAGGCACTTAGACACGAAAGCTGCCACATCTCTCTTCATACCTCGCCACCAAAATTGGCGACCCAAATCCCGATACATTTTAGTGCCTCCCGGATGCACCGCTAGGCGCGAATGATGAAACTCTCGAAGTACCTCCTCTCGGCAAGACTCCGGCACAAACAAACGGTCTCGATATCTCACACTCAGGTTGGGATACACCGTCAAACCCTTCTCAACCTTCCCACTGGAAATCTTTTCTCGGAGCGATTCTACCTCAAGATCACCCCTCTGAGCCTCTAACACTCGAGTCACAAGTGTAGGCTGCGCAACAACAGAAAACAAGGCCGCAGCCTCAACGGATTCACCCAAAAGCAAATCAAACTCCCCAAGTGCACCCAACATCTCCCACTCTCGGATGGCTATACTAGCTATGTCACCAACAGATTTCCTGCTAAGGGCATCGGCCACAACATTGGCCTTCCCCGGATGATAGTGCAACTCGAAGTCATAATCCTCAATAAATTCCATCCACCTCCTCTGCCTCAAATTCAAGTCTTTCTGTGTGAACAGATATTTCAGACTCTTATGATCGGAGAATACCTCAAATTTCTCACCATACAGATAATGCCTCCAAATCTTCAAGGCAAAAATCACAGCTGCTAATTCTAAATCATGCGTAGGGTAATTCTTCTCATGAATTTTCAATTGACGTGAGCCATAGGCAACCACTTTCTCCTCTTGCATCAACACACAACCCAGACCCTCTCGTGAGGCGTCACAATAGACTGCATAACCCAACCCTCTCTCCGGAATAATCAAGACCGGAGCGGTGGTCAATCTAACCTTCAGCTCCTGAAACGACTTTTCACAAGTCTCACTCCAAACAAAATTGACTCCCTTCCGAGTCAGTCTAGTCAAAGGTGAAGCTAACCTGGAGAAATCTTTCACAAACCGACGGTAATACCCAGCTAATCCCAGAAAACTGCGGATCTCAAACACACTCTTAGGCTGTGCCCAATCTTGCACTGCCTCTATCTTGGACGTATCAACAGACACCCCTTCCCCAGAAACTACATGGCCTAAGAACTTCACCTCTTTTAGCCAGAACTCACACTTCCCAAACTTAGCATAAAGCTTATGGGCTCTAAGTAACTCTAGCACTACTCTCAAGTGCTCCTCGTGCTCCTCTTCTGAAGATGAGTAGATAAGAATGTCGTCCACAAAGACGACCACAAAATGATCTAAGAATTCCCGGAAGATCCGGTTCATCAAATCCATAAACACTGCCGGTGCATTGGTGAGCCCAAACGGCATCACCAGGAACTCATAGTGGCCATACCGCGTACGGAATGCCGTCTTCGGAATATCCTCCTCCCTGACCCTCAACTGGTGGTAACCCGATCTCAAGTCTATTTTAGAGAAACAACGGGAACCCTTCAACTGGTCAAACAGATCATCTATACGAGGCATAGGGTACTTATTCTTAACCGTAGCCCGATTCAATTTCCGATAATCGATACACAGTCTCAACGCACCACCTTTCTTCTTAGCAAAGAGGGCCGGTGCTCCCCACGGCGAAACACTAGGACGAATATAGCCCTTATCTAGCAACTCCTGGAGCTGAACTTTCAACTCAACTAACTCGGCTGGGGCAAAACGGTAAGGTGCCATAGAAATCGGCGCTGTGCCGGGCACTAGATCAATAGAGAACTCAACCTCTCGATGAGGTGGCAAACTAACAAGATCCTCGGGGAACACGTCCGAGTACTCACATACCACTCTCGGCAACACAGTCTGAGTCTCATCACACTCACTACTCTCAAGGCTAGCAAGTAGACCACTCAACTCACTCCGCCCTCGCGGATCATACCCCGGTGGTAACATACTACCAACCCGGTCCCCCAGAAAATGAAAACGTTCTCCGCTAACGGTACAACAAGTGACCCTCTGACGGTAGCAATCAATAAATGCCCGGTATGACGATAACCAGTCCATACCCAAAATAACATCGAAGCCCTTCATGGGCATAACCACAAAAGAAAAAGGGATTCTATGATCATCGACCTCTATATCACAACCCCTAACACCTTGTTTCAAGATCAATTCACCCCCAAGAGGTGACACTACACAAATAGGAGATGCTAACTGTGCTAACTCCAACTCCAAAATAGATGCAAATGCAGCAGACACAAAGGAATGAGATGCACCCGTATCAATCAAAACACTAGCAACTGAATTGCAAAACAAGAAGGTACCTCTCACAATCGACGGGGCCGGTACAAGATCCTGCGCGGTAACAGCATACACGCGCCCAGACGACCTCTGATCAACCTGCTCACCCCTCGGAGCATAAGATTGCTGCACAGACTGGGACGATGAAGCCCCCTGATTGGCCCTCGAGGCCTGAACGGACTGAGTTGGCTGACTACTCTGAGTCTGCCTCAAACCCGATGCACCAGGTGTGCCACTCAACTGCGGGCAAAACCTCTTCAGGTGCCCCGGCTGACCGCACTGAAAACAAGAGAGTGGGCCTCTGCCCTGACTCTGGCTCTGAGATCGAGCTGAAGAAGATGCTGCTCTCTGAACTCCTCCCCTTTGAGGACAAACTGGAGACTTGTGACCCAGCTGGCCACACTTGAAACAGGTAATGTCTCCCTGACTGCCTTTCCCAGAACTAGCACTCGGCACTGGAAAAGTGGATCTAGAAAAACTACTCTGAGGCTGCTGAGGAGTGAAACCTCTCTGCCTCCTGCCATCACTCTGGCCATCCTGACTCCTCTTGGAGCCTTTCTGCCTTTCCCCCTCTTCCTGCATCATAGTCTCAGTATGGGCTGCTGCATCAACCAAACGCCCAAAATCCCGAATCATAGACCCAACAACTCTCAGCATGAGGCCACGCCTCAACTTCTTCTCAAACTCAATGCAACGGCGTTCCTCAGTCGCCACCAACTCAGGTGCAAACCTGGACAAACTAGTGAATGCAGCCTCAAACTCGGCCACTGATAAACTGTTCTGCTCAAGATGGCGGAACTGATCTCTCAACTTCTCCTGAACAGCTGGAGACAAGTATTTCTCCTGAAAAGCATCAACAAAAGCCTTCCAGGTACCTCCAATACGACCCTTGATGAACTTCTACCACTGACCCGCATCCCCCTTCAGCTGGAAAGATGCCAAGGTCACCTTCAGTGCCTCGTCTTCGATGCCTAGCATCTCAAACGTTTTCGTTGTCTGTTCGAGCCATTCGTCTGCCTTAAGCGGCTCGCTAGGATCACCTAAAAATTCGTCCGGGTGAGACCGGAAGAATTCCCTCTTCAGAAAAGAAGGTCCTGTATCTGCAGCAACAATAGCCTGGGCTGGATTCACAGCCCTCAGAATGTCAACTGACGCCTGAAATGCCCCTGCTATCCCTTGGGCCAAAGCGCCCATAAACTGCTGTCCTACTGGCTCGGCCACATTGGCCTGGCCAACACCCTCCTGAACTGCCGGAATTTCCTCCGGTATAGGCACTTCCTGCCTGGCCTGCCTACCACGCCTACCACGACCTCGTCCTCGTCCTGACATCCTAATAAAGGAAATAAAGACGTTAGCACTCTAAATAATGTGCCAAAATTATAACACTCACGTCCTAATACATTGGACAACAATAAATCACACCACGTAAGCACATAATCACATAAGCACCTACGAATTTCATTCCTGGATAATGATAGTCCCGAGGTGCCACTAAAGTTCCGGTTGGAAACAACATTGATCAAGTGCCTTTCCAACAAGACTTTCAGAGACTCAAGGGTCCAGTCAACATCCTAGAAACTACATTCCATACCCACATAGTCACATAAACATGTTATCACAGAAGCATATACATTACACTAAGTCTCTATCAAGCGAGACGAACCCATTGTGATTCTAATCACTTCCCACGTACCCAAAGTATTCGAACCCGGTACGCTCTGATACCAAGTTGTAACACCCTTAAAAATAAACCCATAATACATAATATTAACATGCGGAATTATAAAGAAATAAAGTATCTTATTCCATTCATCAGAGTACCATGAAATAAAAACATCATAATAAAGGCCCTATGGGCTTACATCTTGCCAAGCCAACACTTGGACACAATTCCATGAGTTCTAACTCAAAAACAAATAAAGCCCTAGGCTTGAAAGTTTACAAGTTGTTCAAATAAAACAAATAAAATAAAGCAAGTCTTCGAGTCCAAATCCTCACAAGCTAAGTCCTTGGAGGTAGTGAACCACCTGAACCTGAAAATGAAGTTCCCATATAGGGTGAGCCACAGCCCAGTAGGAAAATACTAAACCAAGCATAAGAATTAACTAAAGCATTAGCATTCGATACGTGGTTAACACAAGATAATGAATTTCCAATTTCATGACACGAATGTCTACATTGTCTATGACATATTGTCTATGACACCTTTCACTTTCCAATGTTTATTCAACTTTCCAATTATATCATTATGGCTCAGAACCTGGCCAACTATAATAGTGATCCAGATGTCACAAAAATAAATGAGACTAAAGCTCAAACCACAACACTTCCATACTTCCAACTGATACACATTATAATGATGTATCATATCAACAACAAATAGCAATATTGCTATTATCAATAAGCACACATATGAGTGATGCTACTGGAGTCCATCCCCTATCTCCTCCCAACAAATTCGGTTTAGAGGTACATCCCCTATCTTCCCCTAAACCATGGAGTTCATCCCCTATCTTCTCCAAACAACATGCATATGCAATGAAACACACAATTGCCATATACAACACATAATTAATACAAGTAATGTTCTGTATTAATTCGACAGTCAACATAAATGACTTAATTCCAGTTATACCTAAGCCACATGCAAGGTCTACAACAATCACGACTATCCTCCACCGATAGCCCAAAACAGTTATTTCCAAACAAGAAATAAATACGACAATGAATGTAAAATCCACATTCTCATAGATAAGTATTTAAACTACCCAACTATATCGTTAATCTCATAATTTCCCCAACTTCATGAATTAAACCCAATTCCACATTTTTCCCTTAAATTAATTATACAAACTAATCTAAGCCAAAACCCTAAGGTTTCTCCCAAATTACCAAACTACCCCCACATACCAAAATACCAACACTTAGGATTAAAGCGTATAAATGGAGTAGGAAATCCCTACCTCGAAGCAAGAACCCAAAAAGAAGAAGACGGAGATGATAGCCCAAACTCCAAAGTGCTCCAAATCAACAACCGTTCAGATTAAATGGAAGCCCTCGACCCACTCTACCTTTTTAATGAAGGAACTAGGTTAGATACTCACTCTAAATAGATGAAACCTAGGAGAGAAGATGAGTTGGGAGAGAGAGAACTCGTGACCTAGGGTTTTAAAAACTGAAAGGGGCTGAAAAACTGTTTTAAAACACGCTGCTGCGTATTTAAACTTGACAGGCCCGCTCGAGCGTACAACACACCGCTCGAGCGTAAAGAACAAAAACAAGGTCCGCTCGAGCGCAATGATAACCGCTCGAGCGTAGATTCCCCCATTCCAGAACCCACGCGAAGAACACACTACCCGCTCGAGCGTCAACAATACCGCTCGAGCGTAAAAAAAAAACCCGCTCGAGCGTAGAACTCTCACCTGCAGAAGTTTTGCAGGGACCAAAAATGCTGGAAGAGTGTAAACCCCGCTCGAGCTCAGGAATGTCCGCTCGAGCGGAGAGGCTAAAAACTGGGCAATCAACATCTAGACTAAGGCTCAACCCAACTGTTCGAAACACGCCCAACACATCCTAAAACTCGACCAAATAGAATTTAAAGGATGTCAACAACCATTACACAAGGATAGAATCTACGGAGCCTAAGTCCGGATACAACATTGAATGGGAAAAGACCGGGGTCGCTATAATTGTTGTGTTTGAAACATGTTGAGAATTCGTTTTTTAAAAGAGTTATTGTCCAGTTTTCTGCTTATTTTTTAGAGCGGTCTTTGAGATCTCCCAGTATTTTTCCAGGTCTGCAAAACTTCTGGAAGTATGGTGTTATTCGCTCGAGCGGTCTGGTCTTTTGCAGTCTGTAAAACTTTTGGGAGGGGGTCATTATGCCCTTAAGAAATGTTCTTGGTCGCTCAAGCAGTGTCACTTATTATGTCTGACGCTCGAGTAGTGTTTTGGTGGCTCAAGCGGTCTGTACGTATATCAAATCAGGTAAAGGGAAATTTTATAACTTTTTCACTTCCCCCCTCTCTCTCTCTCTCTCTCTCTCTAAAACATTCCAAATCCTAATTTCTTTACTCTCTCTTTCTAATTCTCGCCTTAAAACCTCAAATATACCCTCATCCCTTGATTTCTCCACCATAGCTCCTTGGAGAAAAATGCAGAGCTCATCGAAAGTTTCATTATAATCGAAGAGGATCTTATTTTCGATTCCATCAAAATTTTACCCTTACTCTTTTCATCTTTTAATCTCGAGGTCGGGATTTATTCAACCTTTAATATGATTCTTAGCCTAGTTATTTGCTCTTTGAAAAGACTTAGTGATTTGGGAGTTTTGGGTTAAATCTATAGTTTTGTTTTGAAATGTAAAAGAGGGGTTTTCAAATGGGTTTTTAAGAAAGGTTGTGGGGATGTGTTTATGGATGAGATATGTTGAAATGTTGGAATTAATTTACTTAATGTGATTTTGAAAGTAAATGAGTTTTTGTTCAAAAATCATTGATATTTGGTTTATGAAAGAAAAGGGAAAAGATGTTGGGTTTTGAAATGATGAAATGAATGTATTTGTTGATGATGATAGTGGAGTTGGATATATAATATCGCTCCTATTTTGAAAATGATAAGATTATATCTTTGGTTGAAAACTATCTATTAAATAGAAATATCTGCTTTGGGCTATCGGTGGATAATAGCTTTGATTATTATAGAAATTGCATGAAGATTAGGTAAATTGAAACTAATTATTCACACATCTTGCATCGAGCATTGTTTCATACTTATGCGTTGAAAGTGTATAGTTTTGAGAAAAAAATTGTGAATACCTTGGTGAATTTGGTTAGGGGATGTGGTTGTGGTTATTATATTGGCTTGTGTGTCCGTGGTGAAATCCAGAAACCCGCGCGGTTAGGTGCCGATCATTCTGGCTAGTACCGGTAAAATGGCTTTGGTAGTACTTGTATAGCTTATTGTCAGACACGTACCTAGAGATTCCTAGTGTTTTTCTATCTACTGCTCTGTTTTCTGATATAAAAGGATTTCTTTATTTATTTTTTATGAATTGATATATATAATTCGGGCACTGCATTATTTTAAGATGAAAATGTAAAACGTTTGACAAATGGCATGTATATGCATTCATCTTATGACTTCGTTAAGATTTATACATTGTATTAAAGTATCTCTACTGGGCTTTAGCTCACCCAATGCGAAAAATAATTTTCAGGTGCTGATGATATGCCTCTACCAATGATATAGCTTGGGAGAACTTGGAGCCAAGGGCTTCTTTTGTTTTCTTTTGATGTAATTATTTTTGTATAAGCCTTGGTTTTTCACTGTATTAAGTTGAACTCATTTTGTTATACCCAAGCATTGACTTGGAAAGATGTCGCCATTAGGGCACAAAATTACTTGATTCTCATTTTATTTCAATTCATGTAAATATGTCAAATGCTATAGATTTAAGATTTAGGATTTATGAATGTATGCACGCATATATTATATTTTGTATAATCAAGAAGTATAAATGGAAAATGCTAAATATAATGCTAATGATAATTTCTATGGAATATTATGATGTGAGTTATTGTTATTATTTTAGAATGTTACAATAAGGGTGTTTTGGAAATGACATTTTTGGCTTCTTTTTTTTTTTTTTTGGAGGGGAGGGGGGGGGCGGGGGCGGGGGGCGGAGGGGCTTATTTTCGGATTTAGTTAACTTTTTTCAAAATTTTTCAAAAAGTTTTAGATTTCCAAATTCATCTTACCAAGAAAAACCAGAAAATTATAATTTTTTAAAAAAACAATTAAAAAAATAATTCAGAAAAGACAAAAATAAGCTAAATTTTGACATAATTTTGAAAAAAAATAAGCATTCTGTTTTAGCTTATTTTCGTCTTTAGTAATTTTTTTTGATTTTTTTTAAAAAAAAATATACTTTTTAGATTTGTGTTGACAAAACGGACCGAAAAAGTAAAATATTTTCACAAAAATTTGAAAAAAAAAATCACTAAAAAAAAATATTAGAAAAAAGAGGTGGTTTTTTTTTTTTTTGTTTTTGTTTTTTGTTGATGTTGTTTTGGTTGTTGTTGTTGCTGCTGTTGTGTACTATAATAGTAATTTACTAAAAAGAAAATCTTAAGCATTGTCTATTAAACAATGGATAATATTCGCATTTATGACAGAAATGTGTTGAAATAAATAACAAATATATGAATGCGTATTAAAATACTTTCAACGTTATTTAATTTTTAACTAACATCCAATAATCTATTATTAGAGCATCTGTATTAGTATCAGTAAATTTTGAGTCAAATTACAATAAAAAAGTTACTTTTATATTTCAGCTTACATTTTTTTATATACACACTTCATCAGCCTCTCTATTCTAAAATTTAATTCATTTTGTATAGTCAAAAAGTAGCAAGTTGCTAATTTTATATTGTTAATATATATATGCGGCTTCATATTCCCTAAAAAAAATGTGCTCAAGTTGTTCGGCCAGATATCTAAAGCTCCTATATTGTTATTATTATATCTATGCAATTTCATATTCCAAAAATAAAAATAATAATTATAATAATAATAATGATGATGGTGTAGCTGTTGGTCATCTTGTATGACCGGCATGATGTCCATATTTCATATTCTAAATATTATATATATATATATGCGATAGTAGTCAGTCGTTCGGTGGGATGTCAGGTTAGATGATCGGCAAGATGTCCGCTCACTTTTAAGAATAAATGATAAAATATTATATAACTTGTGAACACATGCACAAACATGCATTATTCTAACACACCCACAAGAGTTGTAATCCCTTACATTCAATATCACAAAATACCCAACTCATACTATACTTAATCACATCTTGGATCATGAATAGGATTAGATTAGGTAACCAATCATGCATCATTTTAATCAAACACAAGTAGCCTTAATTAATCAAGGTTAGCACAAAATTCAATTAATCAAAGAAATAATTCCAATTAAGCCTCAATTTAATCACATGCGATTTTACTGAACTGAATCAATTTTTAATAAAATATGCCATATGATTCTAAAAATTCCAAATAACATATTGACGTAACCAATTTTCGATTTTGGAGGCCAAAAAGGCTTTTAATTTTCAGATCAAAGCAGAATTCTAGATAGATATTTCTACAAGTAACAGATAGAAAGCCAAATAACATACAAAATACACAATTAGCACATAATTCCATTCTAAACACTTAGTTAGCATTCTTAATTACAGATTAGTAGTTAATTATGGATTGGGGTTGTTACATCTAAGGTATGCTTTAACTTGTGCATTGAGTATTTGTGTGAGATCTTTGAGAGATTATTTAACTGACTTGATCGTTGGAGTCCCCCGGGGTAGACGAACCACCGCGGTATTCTCATTTTCTTATTGGCAGGTGGTTGGCTTAATCTATTCTGTTGTGTGCTCTCTAGCTAAGTTCTTTGTTTGGTTGTGTGGTAGGAAATAAATACCCACACATGAAAAACTTAAGGGGAAAAAAATACATCATTGTCTATTAATCTCAATTAGATTGGCACATACAAAATAATAATTTATCTCCTAATTTTATTCTTTCAATTACACCTTCAATGATGTGGCACTAGGGAAGTTAAAGAGGAGAGGGAAAGGGGTGTAGAACCGCTTCATGTAAGAGTGTGCCATATCATTGAAGGTAAAATTAGATAAACAATATTAAAGAGATATAAGACCATTTTATAAAATAAGCAAATCATAAGCAAAAACTAAAAGAAGCAAAGAAATCTGCCCCCAAAAAAAATATTAAACAAGGTGCCAACTTAAAACCCCAAGCAGAAGCAAAAGAATAAAAAACACCCAAACCCAACAAATCCAAACCACCGACACTAACACAACAATAAAACAACCAACTAAGCAAGGTAGCAGAGCAGCACTATAAAACAGCCCAAGTCACAAAAACAACAGAACACTAATGAACAATAACCACATGCAAAAGATCGGGTTAGTGACCTAAGATAGGTTAGTGAAATTTTTATAGGTCGGGTTTGAAAGATTTTGTCAATAAAATTTTTAAAATATAAATTTTACAAAAAATGGAGATGTAATAAAAAAGTTATTAAGTTTTAAAATTTTGAAATCACTTAAACAATGTAAAAGGTGAGATAAAGAAACCTAAGCTACTAAAATAATAATACTAAGGGATTTTAACTAGGAAGAAAAATTATCTTGGATCTGGTGTCATTGTTGTGCAGTTCGTAGGGCTCATTTCGGGTCCTATTTTAATAATCTGAACTGTTCAAATTTACAAAATATCGAGAACAATATTGTTGTAAAAAATCAAATTGATCGTCTATCAATAATATTTTCATCAAATAGCATTTGTATTCAGTTTGATACATACATATTCATTTTTTATATAAAGATGTGATTTGATGAATAGGTTATTGTTATCCGATTAACTTTATTTTTTACAGATATATTATTGTCGATATTTTTTTAAAATTTAACGGTTCAGATTATCAAAATATAACTAAAAATGAGTCACACAGGTCGCACAACAGTCATCACTGCACTTCATGGACAACAGTGATACTACATCCTGCTAGTAGATATTTTAATATTATAATGTGTTATTGGTTTGATTTGGTTTTCTTTCTCTCCAAGTCTTCCAAGTCTTTGCCTAGTCAAGTCTTCATTCTTATCCACAAAGCCTCCAAGGAAATTTCCCACCAAGTTTCCTCACCTCCAAGGAAATTTCCCACCAATTTCCTCTCCTATACTTATCCTCCAAGCAACTTCCAAGAATCCTCCTCCAAGGAACTTGTCCACCAAGCTTTTATCTCCTATAAAATGAGCTAACCTCTTATCTTGAAAAAGAGAAGAAGTTTTTGTTGCTTTATTATGTTTTGTGTGAGATTATCAGGCAAATAAAAAAGGGTCTATGTGATAAAGCTTTGGGTTCAACCACTTGTGCAATATTGGTGAACCATACGACTCAGTCGGGTTGTTGTATCCTAGGCGGGACAAGTCCGGGTTTTTTTTGCTGCACCGGTCTAAGGCTTTGCCTAACCGCAGAGGGTTTGAATCTCCTTAAAGAGAGCGAATTTCCTGCGCCTTAGCTCTTACAATAGTTATTGTAAGTTTTATTATTTGTATTTTTTGGTATTTTATTTTGTAATTATCACCAACAATTTTAAGGAGATTCAAATAGCAAAATTCGTGGAGCCAGTACTGGAGAAGCTCAACGAGAATACCGGCGATCTCAACAAGCCCTTCCGATTCAAGGGAGCCCAT
This sequence comes from Camellia granthamiana, assembly GCA_036172215.1. Lineage (NCBI taxonomy): Eukaryota > Viridiplantae > Streptophyta > Magnoliopsida > Ericales > Theaceae > Camellia > Camellia granthamiana. The sequence continues at coordinate 113,771,195 of CM069910.1, forward strand.
TTCAAGAGATGGAAAGGCAAGGTGCTTTTCTACCTCAGTCTCCTCAAGGTGGCCTATATCCTGACCGAGAAAAATCCGAACAAAGTCCCCACTGAAGAGATGACCAACGAGGAGTATGCCGTTCATATTGAAAAAATTGAGAAATATAACACAGATGAGTATAAATGTCAGTATTATCTTTTGAATTGTCTTTCGGATCAATTTTATGATTATTATGATACTACTTACACCACTGTCAAGAAAATTTGGAAAGCCTTGCAAAATAAATATGACACTGAAGAGGCAGGCGCTAAAAAATATGCTGCAAGCCGTTTTTTCCGCTATCAGATGATAGATGGAAAACCAATGGTGGAGCAAGTTCAAGATTTTCAAATGCTAGTGGCTGAAGTTAGATCCGAAGCATCAAAATTGGAGACAATCTTGTTGTAGCAGATATTGTTGACAAACTACCATCATCTTGGAGGAGTTCCAGAAGTCAATGCGTCACAAGCAAAAAGAGACGTCCTTGGAGACTCTAATCACACGGATTCGGGTAGAGGAGGAAGCAGGAGGACAAGATGCGCTTATGACACGAGCATTCCACTGCAAAGGTAAATTTAACTTCTGGAAATATTTTACCTAAAGGTCGATTTCATAAAAATAGTCACTTGAAGCCAGTTAAGAAAATCTGGAAAAATACTGGAAAGCCACAAAATAAAAATTATCCGAGGCAAAAGAAATGGAACCAAGAACTCCCTTCACAAGGTCTGACAAATGTGACATGTTTTGTGTGTGGCAAAAGTGGGCATATTGCTCGAACTTGCAAAGTTCGGAAACAACAGTCTCGACCACAGGCTAATGTTACCGAGGAACCATTTGTGGCTATGATCATAGATATTTTTATGGTTCAATCTGTGGAAGGGTGGTGGGCAGACTCTGGTGCCAATAGGCATGTCTGCTATGATAAAGATTGGTTCAAAGATTTCACTCCTTTTAATGAGGAGAGGACTGTTATGCTTGGTGACTCCAGTTTAACCAAGGTGCTCGGGTGTGGGGATGTTGAGTTGAATTTTACCTCTGGACGTGTGCTTATTTTAAAAAATGTGTTGTACATACCGTCCATAAGAAAAAATTTGATGTCGAGTTATTTGCTCAACAAAGCTGGTTTCAAGCAGACTATTGAATCTAACCAATATATAATCACTAAAAAAGGCATATTTATGGGGAAAGGGTATGCCTGTGATGGAATGTTTAAATTAAATGTTGAGAATAAGAAAGCACATGTTTCTGTTTACATGCTGTCTTCTATGAATTTTTGGCATGCTCGTCTGTGTCATATTAATAGCCGATATGTGGAAGTCATGAGTAGTTTAGGATTAATTCCCAGATTGACAAATAAGTTTGAGAAATGTGAAGTTTGCAATCAAGCCAAAATAACTAAAGGCCTCATAAAAGTGTGGTGAGAAATACTGAATTATTAGAATTAATTCACACTGATTTATGTGAATTGGAAGGAATTTTAACACGTGGTGGAAATAGATATTTTATCACTTTTATTGATGATTTTTCAAAATACACTTATGTATACTTGTTGAAAAATAAAAGTGATGCTTTTGAAAAATTTAAGGAATTCCTTCTTGAAGTTGAAAATCAATTCGGTAAAAAGATTAAAAAATATAGAAGTGATAGAGGCCGAGAGTATGAATCTTTTGGATTCAACTCGTTTGCTCAGTCTTTGGGAATAATCCATGAAACTACTCCACCATATTCACCTGCATCTAATGGTGTAGCAGAAAGGAAAAATAAAACTTTAACTGATTTCACAAATGCTATGCTAATTGAAGCAGGTGCTCCTTCAAATTTGTGGGGAGAAACAATTTTAACTGCATGTTATGTTATGAATAGAGTGCCACATAAAAAAAACAAAAGTTATACCTTTTGAGCTGTGGAAAGGGCATAAGCCAAATTTGAGATATTTGAGGGTTTGGGGTTGTCTAGCTTTTGTTAGACTTGTGGACCCTAAAAGACCTAAATTAGGTGTGAAAGCTGCCACTTGTGCTTTTCTTGGATATGCAACAAATAGTACAGCCTATAGATTTTTTGATATTGAAAACAAAATAATTTTTGAATCAAGTGATGCAATTTTTCATGAAGAAAAATTTCCTTTTAAATCTAAAAATGGTGGGGGTCAAAATTATCAAGAAAATATTTTATCTGAAATCGGTTCTTTTACTCTTCTTTTACAAAACCAAGATACTGTAGTTTTTTAACCAAGAAGGAGTAAAAGAGCCAGATTAGAAAAAAGAATTTGGCCCCTGATTATCATGTTTTTAATGTGGAAGAAACTCCATTAACTTTACAAGAAGCTTTGGCATCTCCTGACTCTATTTTTTGGAATGAGTCTGTAAATGATGAGATGGAATCATTATTATCCAATAAAACTTGGGTATTAGTAGATTTACCACCAGGTTGTAAAACTATTGCCTGTAAATGGGTTTTGAGAAAAAAATTTAAACCGGATGGAACTATTGATAAATATAAAGCAAGGCTTGTTGCAAAAGGTTTTAAACAACAAGCAAATCTTGACTTTTTTGATACATTTTCTCCGGTTACTAGAGTTACATCCATTAGATTATTAATTGCAGTGGCTATAATTCATGATCTAAAGATTCATCAAATGGATGTTAAAACAACATTTTTAAATGGAGACCTGGGTGAAGAAATCTATATGGATCAACCTGAGGGTTTTGTGGAACCCGGTCAAGAAAGCAAAGTGTGCAAGCTAGTTAAATCCCTATATGGCTTAAAACAGGCCCGTAAACAGTGGCATGAGAATTTTGATTCCTGCATGATTGAGAATGGCTATAAAACGAATGAATGTGATAAATGCATCTACTATAAATCTGAAGAAAATTCACATGTCATTATTAGCCTCTATGTGGATGATTTACTTATATTTGGCTGTAATTTGCATATCATCGTGGAAACTAAAAATATGCTTAGTAGCCATTTTGATATGAAAGATCTTGGTGAGGCTAATTATATTTTGGGAATGAAAATTACCAAAACCTGTGATGGTATATTTCTTAATCAGTCGCATTATGTTGAGAAAATTTTGAGAAAATATAATTTTTATAAGTGCAAGCATGTTCTTACTCCTTTGATCCTCATGTGCGTTTATTTCCTATTGAAAATGATGAGGATGTAATTAATCAAAAGGAATATGCTAGTATGATTGGTAGCTTGTGTTATGCGACTGATTGTACTAGACCTGACATTGCCTATGCAGTTGGAGTACTTAGCAGGTTTACTAGCAAGCCTGGTAGTAATAATTGGCTAGCCATTGAGCGGATTATGATATATTTATTTGGTATCATAAAATATGGCTTGTTTTATAATAAGTATCATGCAGTACTTGAAGGTTACAGTGATGCCGATTGGAATTCCTTGTCAGGTGATTCATTATCAACCATTGATTACTTATTTACATTGGGAGATGGTGCTATAAGTTGGAAATTGAAAAAAACAAACCATTATTGCTAATTCAACAATGGAGGTTAAGCTTATTACTTTTGTAACGCCCTAAAAAATAAACCCATAATACATAATACTAACATGCGGAATTATAAGGAAATAAAGCATCTTATTTCATTCATCAGAGTATCATAAAATAAAAACATCATAATAAATGCCCTATGGGCTTACATCTTGCCAAGCCAACACTTGGACACAATTTCATGAGTTCTAACTCAAAACAAATAAAGCCCTAGGCTTGAAAGTTTACAAGTTGTTCAAATAAAACAGATAAAATAAAGCAAGTCTTCGAGTCCAAATCCTCACAAGCTAAGTCCTTGGAGGTAGTGAACCACCTGAACCTGAAAATGAAGTTCCCATATAGGGTGAGCCACAGCCCAGTAGAAAAATACTAAACCAAGCATAAGAATTAACTAAAGCATTAGCATTCGATACGTGGTTAACACAAGATAATCAATTTCCAGTTTCATGACACTAATGTCTACGTTGTCTATGACGCATTGTCTATGACACAACACACTTTCCATTTATACAGACATGGCTCAGAACCTGGCCAAACAACTCAACAAGGATAACAAATCAGGTTAAACCTTTCTTATAACAAAATAAACACACATGCTGGTGTTATGACAATCTCAATCAAATCCACTTCCATACTTCCCAACTGATACACATGGTGGTGATGTATCATATCAACAACAAATAGCAATATTGTTATTATCAATAAGCACACATACGAGTGATGCTACTGGAGTCCATCCCCTATCTCCTCCCAACAAATCCGGTTTAGAGGTACATCCCCTATCTTCCCTTAAACCGTGGAGTTCATCCCCTATCTTCTCCAAACAACATACATATGCAATGAAACACACAATTGCCATATACAACACATAATCAATACAAGTAATGTTCTGTATTAATTCAACAGTCAACATAAGTGACTTAATTCCAGTTATACCTAAGCCACATGCAAGGTCTACAACAATCACGACTATCCTCTACCGATAGCCCAAAACAGTTATTTCTAAACAAGAAATAAATACAACAATGAATGTAAAATCCACATTCTCATAGGTAAGTATTTAAACTACCCAACTATATCGTTAATCTCATAATTTTCCCAACTTCATGAATTAAACCCAATTCCACACCTTTCCCTTAAATTAATTATACAAACTAATCTAAGCCAAAACCCTAAGGTTTCTCCCAAAATCACCAAACTACCCCCACATACCAAAATACCAACACTTAGGATTAAAGCGTATAAATGGAGTAGGAAATCCCTACCTCGAAGCAAGAACCCAAAAAGAAGAAGACGGAGATGATAGCCCAAACTCCAAAGTGCTCCAAATCGACAACCGTTCAGATTAAATGGAAGCCCTCGACCCACTCTACCTTTTTAATGAAGGAACTAGGTTAGATACTCACTCTAAATAGATGAAACCTAGGAGAGAAGATGAGTTGGGAGAGAGAAAACTCGTAACCTAGGGTTTTAAAAACTGAAAGGGGCTGAAAAACTGTTTTAAAACACGCTGCTGCGTATTTAAACTTGACAGGCCCGCTCGAGCATACAACACACCGCTCGAGCGTAAAGAACAAAAAACAAGGTCCGCTCGAGCGCAATGATAACCGCTCGAGCGTAGATTCCCCCATTCCAGAACCCACGCGAAGAACACACTACCCGCTCGAGCGTCAACAATACCGCTCGAGCTCAACCCGCTCGAGCTCAGAAATCCCGCTCGAGCGTAGATATCACACCTGCAGAAGTTTTGCAGGGTTCAAAAATACTGGAAGTGTGCAATATCCGCTCGAGCGCAAGAAGGTCCGCTCGAGCGGAACGGCCGAAACTTCAAAAATCTGGGGTTTGATCCCAGACTCAAACCACCCACTCGGAACAAGTCTAACACACCCTAAGACTCAAACAATGACGTTAAAGGATGACAACAACAATAATATGACAACGGAATCCACGGAACATAAGTCCAGATACAATAATCCAATGGGAAAAGACCGGGGTCGCTATAACTTTAGCTACAGCCAGTGAAGAAGCAAATTGGTTAAGAGATTTGTTAAATGAAATCTCTTGTTGGAAAAAACCGATTCCACCTATATTGATTCATTGCGATAGCACCGCAGCAATTGGTCGAGTTAATAACCGTTATTATAACGGTAAATCCAAACCTATCAGAAGAAAACACAGTACTGTGAGATCTTATATGAATAATGGCATCATAAATGTGGATTATATTAAATCTGGTGATAATCTTGCAGATCCATTAACTAAGACCTTAGCAAGAGATAGAGTCTGGAATACATCGAGGGGGATGGGGATGGCCGTGAGAAATGTACTAAATTACTTTTTACCTATCCCTATGATGTAAGTGCATTGATCCTGTAACGTTATAGAAGTTGAGTTATTAAAAAAACTCTTAATGAATTTCTGTAGCTCTTATTGAGTGGGGTGTCATAGTTACAGGAGCACCCTTGACAGAATTCACCTGTGTGAGTGTGGTAGTGGGGCCGCTACCTATGAGATTTGGGCTAATTCTCAAACACACTCATGAATCCTGGAATCGCACAAGGCCGTAATGTGCTGACTCTTAAAGCTTATGTGAACACCTGGAATATTATGTGTGTGCAATAATTATTTATTTCCCTTAAGCAGTCATAGTTCAATGCTAAGCATACTATTGGCTCTGGAGTAGATATTATTGTTTCACTAATGGAGGTTCAATGCAGAACACACCTACCATGATGCATAATATCCTTATTTGCTTAATAATCTGAGTTTTTGTTACTTATAATATTAAAATAGGTGGGGGAATGTTAACAAATATTTTAATATTATAATGTGTTATTGGTTTGATTTGGTTTTCTTTCTCTCCAAGTCTTCCAAGTCTTTGCCTAGTCAAGTCTTCATTCTTATCCACAAAGCCTCCATGGAAATTTCCCACCAAGTTTCCTCACCTCCAAGGAAATTTTCCACCAATTTCCTCTCCTATACTTATCCTCCAAGCAACTTCCAAGAATCCTCCTCCAAGGAACTTGTCCACTAAGCTTTCATCTCCTATAAAATGAGCTAACCTCTTATCTTGAAAAAGAGAAGAAGTTTTTGTTGCTTTATTATGTTTTGTGTGAGATTATCAGGCAAATAAAAAAGGGTGTATGTGATAAAACTTTAGGTTCAACCAATTGTGCAGCATTGGTAAACCATACGACTTAGTCGAGCTGTTGTATCCTGGGGGGGACAAGTCCAGGTTTTTTCTGCTGCACTGGTCTAAGGCTTTGCCTAACCGCAGAGGGCTTGAATCTCCTTAAAGAGAGCGAATTTTCCGCACCTCAGCCCTTACAATAGTTATTGTAATTTTTATTATTTGTATTTTATGGTATTTTATTTGTAATTATCACCAACACATCCAATTATATTGGACATTTCCTATTACCCAAACTATATAGAGACTGTATTGCTAATTTTGTCCACCCAAGCTTCAACCAAATTTAAAATTATATCATCCAAGCCCTAAAAATTTTCAAATTAAATTGTTGAGTCTGCCCAAATTGCACACATATCTATAAGAAGGAGAGACCTATGCATGGGCTGAACTTAAAAGGTCTAAAAATATGGACCTATGGGCCGAAAAACCCTAAGCGCCAAAACCCTTTATTTAAACGTTGTTTGTTCAATGCTTTGCCAATCTGGATCTTCTTGAAAGCGATGATTTCCTTTCACCTTCTCGATTCATAGGTTTGTAGATCTCTTGATTTCAGTTTTTATATTCGCCTACTGTTTAATATGTTCGATTATATTCATAATCTGTTCTTTTTTGACGATTCGATTAGATTATGATACTCACAATTAGCTTCTAAATGTACAATATTTTTGATTGTTTGCATTTGTTTACTCTCTCCTTGTGTTGCAATTTAGAATGCACAAGGAGATATAAACAAATGCAGAAAGTGAGAAGGTTGGCTTACCAGCCCATTGCATATCTTTCTTTTATTGCCTTGGCGTCAAATGGACCTACCGATATTCAAATCTCCCTTCTGTTTTTTTTTTTTTTTTTTTAAATGATTGTTTGTGTATTTGCTTGTTTTGTAAGCATTTATTTACTCAGTAGAATCATATAGTCATAATTCGTTTGAAAAAAAATGGCAATTGATGATTGTTGTCTTATCCTACACACTGATTAATCGTGTTGATTACAACTCCGCTTATTGTCTGATGCCACTACTTGAATTCAATATATATATATTTAGTAATTGTTTACTTAAATTTTATTTTTCTGATTTTGATTTTTGTTTATGGTATTTCTCTTATTAAATCTTGATTTTTTTTGGTTGATGCTATATTTTGGTGTTTGAAGTTTGTGTTCAAATGGGTAATTGGGTGGTCTTATGTTGGAGTGCTTTTTATTTTCTTGTTTTATTCGTCTTTTAATTACTTTTGGTTTTCATGTGGGCTCAAGAATAGTAGTGTTCTTAGCTCCTTTTTCATCAAATTTGTAGGAATAAAATTTGGTTAAAAGCTTGATTTAATTTGGAATACTCTAATTTGTTTTTTTCTTGAAAATTTCTAAATATATCCTAAAATCATGTTTTAATCATTTTTTTATGAAAGAAAATATCTTCAATCTTTGCTCTTTTTAAAATTTCATCAAATTTTAGTAAAAATATAATTGTTGACAATTTGGTGAATAGTTTGGTTCATCTTTGATTTGGTGAAAAATTGCCCATATTTGACAAAACGGTTGGAACACATTTTGGAAATGCTCTAAGAGCATCTCCCATGCTTATTTTTTTTCTTCATTAAATTTAAAATTTGATGAAATAGTGTTAAAAAAGCATCTCTAATCTTTTCATCAAATGTTTATCAAATTAAGAGAATTTTTCATTGAATTGAGATTTTATTAACTCCAAATTTGATGAAAATTTAAAAAGATATAGCATTGAAGATGAATTTTATTTATCAAATTTGATGAACAGAAAAATCTGTGTTGAGAAGGGAATTTTAAAATGATTTTTATGAAAATTTGATGAAAGAATAATACATGTCAAATCAAATCTTTTACTCCAATATGTAATCAAATTAGATAAAAATGGTAGTCAGGGTTAGAGATGCTCTAATATGAAAAATGAAAAGTTTGAATTATTTTATGAACTTTGATGAATGATGTATTCTTTTAAATGCTATGAACAATTGTTAACATAAGTTGTTAACATTCTACACCGGTAAGCGTGTTTCAAATAGTTGTTTGGTCTTTGGTTTACACCTAAACCAAATGAAACCAAAACCATGCTCACCGCCAGTTGTCGGATGGGAAGGCATGTGATGTAATTAATCTTATCCTACACACTGAATTTTATGAAGACTACAAACTTTGCTTATTATCTAATGTCATCCCTTCTAATTTTATGTAGACTCACCGCCAGTTGTCGGATGGGAAGGCATGTGGTGTTTTTTAGGTTGAATGGGTTGTTGTTTTTCTTAATCTTTTTGGGTGTCAATTTCTCTATTTTAAAGAATTATGATGGAGGAATAGTTTTTGCATTATTTATTGGGAAAATAACCAATTAGTTAGGATAAAAAAATAAATATCAATTTGATGTGAAAATTTATGAGTTTAATGTATCAAAGTTTTTTGTACTGGAAGAGGAATGTTAGAAATTATGAAAAAAAATATCATAGAAAATTATCATGAAAGATTATCTACCCTTTGATTACAAATACAGTAAAACACCGCACACTAATCAAAGGATGAAAAATTTTGATGAAATATTTCATGATATTTTTTCATGATTATTATTCTTTCTTTTTAGAGTAATGCTAGGATCATAAGAAAAATATCATGAAGATGATCATGAAAGATTCTTCATCCTTAGATTACAAATATAATAAAACACCACAAATTAATTAAACGTAAATTTTCATGAAACATTTCATGATATATATTTTTATGATCTTATTATTCTTTTTGTATGAGTAATGCTAGGATTATAGAAAAAATATCATGAAGATGATCCTGAAAGGTTCTCCACTATTGGATCGCAAATATAATAAAACACCACATTGATCAATAGATGAAAAATTTTCATGAAACATTTCATGATATTTCTTCATGATCCCTAATATTATTCTTTCTGTAAGAGTAATGCTAGAATTATCAAAAAAAATATATAATGAAAATGATTATGAAAGATTGTCCACCCCAATGTTTTCCTTAACCCCCACAACCCCTACAGAAACATGTCAGTGAGTGATAGGAGGGAAAAAAAAAAAAAAACAAAACAAAAAGCAAAATGTTAGCCAATCCCAATACATTGGAGGTGGTGGGGGCTAAGAAGAAAAGGGGTCTCAACCTTTTGACCCCACCACCCCCGATGTATTGGGATTGGTCAACTTTTTACATTTTGCTTTTTTTTTTTTTTTGCTCTCCTATCACTTACTGACATGTGTTTGTGGGGGGTTGTGGGGGTCAAGGAAAAAGGGGTCTCTATTATATATAATAAAACATCACACACTAATCAAATGATGAAAAATTTTCATAAAACATTTGATGATATATATATATTTTTTATAATCTCTAGTATTATTCTTACAAATACAATAAAATATCACAACTTAATCAAAGGATGAAAAATTTTCAAAAGCATTTCTAAAATAAATTTTTTCCTTAATTTATTCAATGATGAGAAAAAGCAGACGGGCGGTCAGAACTTGATGTCGTGTTGAATGTCTGCAAATTTCCACTTTTGGAATGCCTCTGAGATCCTGGACTATGCTGTATTTTACATGCAAGTTCGTAGGTTTAAGCTTCCACATTGTTTTGAACACTTTTTGTTTGTGTCTGATATAGATTTGGTGATATACTCTATTACTATTATAGTATCCTTGCATTGTCTGACTTTAAGCTTAAGTTTTTTTTCAGTATACTTCTTAATATGCTTGCTGCTATGATGAAGTCGCTAAAATTATGTTTGGACATATAAGTTGTCTGTGATTACTACTATGCTTCTTCTGAGCAAAATGACTTTGAAAACCAAAGTAAAATCATGACTTATGTGTTGTCATTATTATGTATAATTGAATTTCTCATCATGCCTTAAAATGTAATATAGATTTGTTTCCTGTTTAGAAACTAGATTAAAAAAATGAAGTATTGCAAAGCTAGAATTGGACTTAATTATTTCAATTGTATGATTTGGATGATGCATAACTGTGCTAATTGTTTTCCCTCTTTTAGAAACTGTGCCAAATTAAATATGTGATTTTATTATGTTTGTTATCTATTCTCCAATGTCTAAGCGACCAACCAGAGTGGTGGCTTGTGGTTGTTGTCTGAGGCAGTCGCCAGCGGTGGTGGCTGATGGCGGTGATGCATGGTGGGTGGTGGTAGGGTATGAAGTAAGGAATGAAAACTTGTGGTGAAGTGTGAATTTTTGCAGTATGACGTGTCATACTTTCCGATTAATATTCTGTATATGTGGATAAGTGTGAATTTTTTATATTTCACTTCTGATCTTATTTTAAAGTTCTTTTGATATATATATATATATGATTGCACGTCTGATCTTAGGTGTTTAGTCATCATTAAAGTGTACACTGATTATTGAGTAGGCTTGTGCTGTGTTTTGTTTGTGAACATTGATTTCAGGTAATGCTTGTGCTGTGTTCTCTCTCTGATTTTTGAGTATGCTTGATTATGGGCCTTCCTGCAATTTATTATAAATATATTTTAAAATTGGGTTAATTACACCAAGACCGTATCACTTTTCCTTGTCAATAAACTTGTACTGTACATATTGACCCTTACATTCATAAACCTTGTATATAAATGTACAAATAAATACATCCTTTTTAAGAGTGATACATTTTGATAGTTGAATTAAAAGGGTTAAAATGTACGAGTTTATAGATGAATGGGTTAAAGTGATAAAAGGGTTTAGTCTCAATGGGAAGTTATTGGTTCAACTCTTTCTAAGGGAAAATTGAATTAGGAAGCAAGCACTTAATGCTTTACAAACGGGACGCTAACTTTCATAAATGCTAATTTAATTTAACAACTAATAATTGATTTTTGCCAACAAAAAAAAAAAAAGAAGTTAAGGGATAGTCGGTATAATGAACCCTAAAAAATATGGTTTCAGGGATGTTGTATGTTTAGTAAGGTGCAACATTCACCATTTGAAGAGTGTACTTTGTTTTAGGTTTTTTTTTTTTTTTTTTAAAGGATCGTTGAATCAAAGTTTTTATTTATTTTAACTAGATTGTTGAATCAAAGTATGAAAGGGAGGGACTGTTGAATCAGAGTTTGAAATGGATGAAGAAATTGAACTTGTGGAGTTGCCTTATTGTCACTTTTGTGGTGTTAAATCATCAATAGAAGTTGAGTCCTTACATTTTTCTATACATTTTTGGAAGACAATATTTACAGTAGCATTTCAAGATACATGTAATGTTAACACCAAATCACTTGTGTACGTAAATGAATGTATATTTTTTCTTTTGTGAGTTTGTGTTATATGAACGAAAAGTATTATTTGAACAATAAGTTATGTGTTATTTTAAACTAATTAGGATGCGCCTCACTTGGCAATCTCCAACCTTCAATGTCACCACCAGTGCATCGTTGTGTGGATCCTGAACCATATCCAGGTCCTCTTCGGTGAAAAATATCATTGGCCCCTAATGTCCACTTGTCTTGGGTTATTTTTTGCTGGACCTGGTAGACATGTTGCAGATGCTTTATCCTCTAAGTCTTCCCTCGAACTTCGTTCTCGTTGACCTTGGAGTGAATCACATTGATTACTTGTGGCCCTTCTACTTGCAGTGGTAGTGGTGCTACTGCTGCCGGCGTCTGGGCCAGCTTTGCCTACTTCTCTCTTGTTTTTGTTTCATTGATCAGGTATCTCAGGTGTCCCTGCCTAACCAAATCTTCTGGGTACGACTTCAAAGCCTGGCATCCCTGTGTTATGTGTCCGTCTTCCTCATGGTAGGCACAACACTTCCTAGGATTCCTACCTATGAACTTCCCTGGGACCCTCTGTGGTGCCCTGTAGTATGGCTGGTTCTTGATTCTCTCCAAGACCTTATAGATGGGGATCTTGAAGACTGTACTTTCTGGTCTCAACCCCAACTCCGGTCTGTTAACGGTATTTCCTCAGTCTCGATTCAAAATCAAATCAACGCAGATGTAGCAAAGGCAACATTAAGTATTTAAGAACACAATCAGAGTGAAGAAACCATGGGTGAAGTAACCAAGAAAATGTTCAAAATATGGATAAGTGATTTGAAGACACAGAAACATAATTAGAGGCATTAACGAAGTTATTAACATCTAAGTGATTGAGTGCGAAATAGTGTGCAAGAAATGTGAACCAAACAGAGCATAACTGTCACGACCCCAACCCGCCCCTAGTAGGATGGTGCCGTGATGGCCAGTAATCCGAGATTACCAAAGGCCGACTTGCAAAGATCACACACAATCAGAGTATAATCTATGGGGCTGACAAGAGCGGAAGCAATACCAAAATACAAATGGTCTATAAGAGCTGTGCATAAGTCAAATGAAATGACATACATCATTACATAACTTTACAACTTATAAAATATACGTTACATCTTGACAAAAGGGGCTTCTCAAGCCGACATAAACAAAACACAATATATACAAGTCAAGAAACATCATCCACAGAACTGCCGACGTCATTACGAGATTGCCGACCTAAACACAAAAGGCCGACATAAATATAATACAGGAAGTACAAGGTTAAAAACATAATCTTCACAGTTGCCGACATCCTTGATGCCGACCTAACATGCATACAAAACATCGGCACAAAACACACATCTCGGCGTGGCCGACTTCTAGCTTGGAACCTACATATATACATAGAGAGGGTGAGCTTGGATACTCAGTGAATGGTACAAATAATAAAGGGGTTCAATGAATGATTCCCGAGGTTCTTGCAAAACGTACATTTATCATAGCTTGTTCAAAACTTGTACTTAATGCGTAGCTTATTCAAAACATACGTATAACATGGCTTGCATCAAAACATATACTTAGCATAACTTGTATCAAAACATGGGATGAACCGTATTCATCAATCTTGATCTTACGAAACTTGCAAACTTGTGTGACTTAGGCCCGTAGCCCTTTTTCACCTTATTGTGTGACTTAGGCCCGTAGCCCTTTTTCACCTTATTGTGTTGCGAAAGTTTAGAGTCCTCCAGCCAAGGGACTTTCATACTTAACATCAAAACAAAGCTTATACTTGATACATCAAAATAAGGGTAATCATTCATGCTTAACAAATACTTTTCAAAACAAAGCAAAGCAAAGCTTATCAAAACATTATAACATAGCTTTATTAAAAATACCACTCACTTAGTTCTTGGGACGTCGGAATCAAAGCAAAGGTCCAAGTCCTACAAACACATGGCAAAGTCTACTGAACATACTTCTTAAAACAAGTCTTACATACATGCAAATGATCTCGGGAAAATATGCTGGGAGTCAAAACACTGTTTTACATGTCAGGAAGACATGCTGGGTACCAACCAGGTCTGTGCCGAGGTCCCACACCACCTGGCCGAGGTGTGGCTACCAAGGCTTCGGCGTGCAGCTGCATGTCGAGGTTCATACAAGACAAACCAAAAGTGCAAGTGATCATGCAAGGTAGGCCAAGGTGAGATACGATGCTTGGCCCAAGTGTAAGGTCTAAGTAAGAATGATCTCGGCGACTACACTTCGGGAAGTGAAGTCTGGAAATCTGGGTTTCCACCCGTGAAGAACATGAAGAACATAAATGCTAAAAATCATAACTTGTTCATTGCAAAACTGGGTTTTCATGCTATGAGTTCGAAAACATGGACCTGGGTACCCATACTTGAAGATCATATGAAAACAAACATGAAAACATAAATCTTGGCATGAGCTTTCGGATCAAAACATGACTTTTCTTGAAGAATACTTGAATATCATCTTCTCTTTCTAAAACCGAACTTCAAAACAATGCATGGCTTACAAATCATATTCAATCATGCAATGCAATAACATAAACATAAGGAACATCATACATTGATCAAGAATCTAACCTTAGAACACGAATCTAACGGTTTGATCTCTAGGAATCAAGCTTGGATCTTTACTCCCTCTCTAGAACTCTTCCTTCTCTCCTCTAGAGCTTCTCTCTCCTCTTCAAAATATAGATATAACAAATGAGGGGTTTCTCTCTCTCTGCCGGCTGATTTAACACTCAGCTCGGCCACGTGGCACTACCGGGTTGGTCCTCCTCAAAAAGGTGACTGATTGACAAGACAAGGTTCTGACAAAACGTATCTAACAAGCTTCACAGCAAACACCCCGGCAAGTGATGACATCGGCAAAAGACAAGACATCGGCAAGGACAAGACATCGGCTAACAAAGGGCAACGACCTCAGCTAAGAACAACACTTCGGCAGTAAGGTAACAATGACATCGGCTTGGAAGGACAAAGCCTCGGCAACTAAGATGACAATGATCCCGGCTAGGAAGGACAACACTTGACTGAACTGTGCCACACCTCGGCCTAGATGTGCCACACCTCGGCCTAGGTCATACCACTTCCAGGACAAGATCACTTGGGTTCAAGATAACATCTCGGCCCAGATAATACACATCTCGGCCTCGGCGATACACACCTCGGCTCAGATGATAATCATCTCGGCCAATATGCCAAAACAAGTGCAGAGGTCAAACAAAGGGATTCCAAAACAGTTAAAGGCTTAAGATGACCTCGGCTTAGAAATGATCTAGGCTTAACATAACAAGGGAGGAACAAAGCATACATATACACTTAGGCAAATCAAATACATACAAAACAAGGCAAGATTCATGAATGCAACTTAACAAAAACATGGTTATGCAAATGCACATGAACATGACTATGGCATGAAATGTGGGTCCTTACAATAAGAAAGCAGAGCCAAGCGACATAAGGAACAATGGACAAATCAAGGGATAAACATGAAAATTACAGTATGTACAGTGGGTCAAAGATAAATTCATTCATGAATAGTAAATCATTCGAAATGAAATAGAAAGAGAATGAGGAACTTACATAATGGAGCTGAAGAAATAAATACCAGAATGGAGTTCACCAAAGTCAGACAGTAAGGATGGCTAAAACCAGGTTAGTAGGAGGTGATGAACGGACTAGTTACAGAAAGCTTCAAGGCACAACAACGGCGGTTCGAGAAGAGGATTGTAGAGAGAAAATCTGAGCAAGAGAGAGATTGTATTTGCAAAAGTGAAAAAACGGAGAGAGAGGGAAAAAGTTTTGTTAAAAAATGAAAAGGCGGCAAGCATGATGAAATTACCTTGGACAAGGTGCTTGTCAGGTAGCATAGCAGCTTCAATGTGACTTGATGGCACGTGACAGGTACGAACCAATAAGAAGGGAACACGTGGAAGAAACAGTTGGGGCAATGAAGCGTGATAGCTCATGAGCAATAGAGATTCTTGAAATTCTTGAACTAGTGGGGTAATGACCTTGACTAAGGAAGCGATCTCGATTGAGATGTTAAAAAACTTGGTTCTTGATTCTTGATTCTTGATAAAAGGGACATTTGAGTCCTCGTTACCCAAAGTTGACGAATAATGATCTCGGTCGGAAAAGTACATTTATAGGTTCCATTACCTCAGTTGTTGAGGTAATAGAACCTAGAGGGTAGCTATAGAGAGGTATTTTGCAAATGACGCCACGTGGCTCAGGTGTTTCCGAGATGTCAGCCAAGGTGCCAGGTGGGCAGGTCACGTTGCCGAGGTGGTTACGATATTGCCGAGGTTTGGTGCAATAATGCTGGAATCCCGAGATATTTGGATAAGGGACAAGAGTTCTAGCTAAGAGGAAGCTCTTAGTCTGAATAAGGATAAGGCTCCTGAGGAGTTTATCCTTATCTAGCTGAGAGTCTGAGATGAGCATTGAGCTTAAGTTTTACAAAGTGAGACTTCTAGGGAATTAGGTCATTGCTGGCTATAAAAATGAGGCATCCTTGTGGGTCTAAGGTATGCTTTAACTTGTACATTGAGTACTTGTGTGAGATCTTTGAGAGATTGTTTGACTGACCTGATCGTCAGAGTGCCCCCGGGCGGACGAACCACCGCGATATTCTCATCTTCTTATTGGCAGGTGGTTGGCTTAATCTATTTTGCCATGTGCTCTCCAGCTAAGTTCTTTGTTTGGTTGTGTGTTCGGAAATCAACACCTACACATGAAAAAGTTAAGGTGAAAAAATACATCATTGTCTATTAATCTCAATTAGATTGGCACATACAAAATAGAATAATAATTTATCTCCTAATTTATTCTTTTAATTCCACCTTTAATGATGTGAAACTAGGGAAGATAAAGATGAGAGGGAGAGGAGTGTGAAACTGTTTCATATAATTGTGTGCCACGTCATCGAAGGCAAATTAGATAAACAAAATTAAAGAGATATAACACCATTTTATAAAATAAGTCAATCATGAACAAACACTAAAATAAGCAAAGAAATCAGCCCCAAAATAAATATTAAGCAAGGTGCCAACTAAAAACCCCAAGCAAAAGCAAAAGAATAAAAAACACCCAAACCCAACAAATCCAAACCATCGACACTAACACAACAATAAAACAACCAGCCAAGCAAGATAGTAGAGCAACACTATAAAACAGACCAAGTCACAAAAACAACAAAACACCAACGAACAATAACCACACGCAAATTCAAGGGGGTTTACCAGTATTTTTTCAAGGGGAGATTTCGGTTCAATTTTTAATAGTGGAATAGGAGGCAAGACTTAGGTCTTTACAAAGGGTGTGTGTGAAGGTGTCAATTTAATAATTAATCATTAATTTTCGTTGATAAAAAAAATTTTAAGTAAAAAATCACCACAAATAAATAGGCGAAGAATATCAATGTATCATGAGAATGCGATGAGCGAATATATATATACACACTAGTGAATTATTCGTGCCTAAAGACACTCATATTTTTTTTAAACCATAAAAACAATCCATTAAATGCTGAAATTTAATTTCGTACCAAAAAAAAAAAAAAAAATTCCTACCACTCATGTGGACTGTGAAATTAATGTGAAAGTCATCAATTACATCAACTAAAAACAACTTGAGAATAGAAATGGATCTTTCCTAGAAAATGAAATTATCTTGAACGTCTCTTACTATCCAAACTCTATGGAAGATGTCTTGCTAATTTTTTCATTTTAAGGGTTTTTGGCCCTAGTAATAATTTTTTAGAAGGACAGCACAATTATTATTATTTTTTAATATTATTTAGGTTCTCCAAAACACATTGTGACAAAATTTTGTAACTTTTTTTTAGTCAAAAATTTCAAAATTTAATAACTTTTGATCTAGATTTCTATTATTTATAAAAATTTTATTTTTGAAATCTTTTCATCAAGATCTATAAAACAAGATCCATGATGAACACAATTTTTTTATTTTATTTTATTTTATTTTTTTTGAGTTGATGAAATTTCATTGACCTAAGATAGGTTAGTGAAATTTTTATAGATCTGGTTTGAAAGATTTTGTTAATAAAATTTTTAAAATATAAATTTTACAAAAAATGGAGATGTAATAAAAAAAAGTTATTCAATTTTAAAATTTTAAAATCACTTAAATAATGTAAAAAGTGAGATAAAGAAATCTAAGCTACTAAAATAATAATACTGAGGGATTTTAATTAGGAAGAAAAATTATCTTGGATCCGGTGTCATTGTTGTGCAGTCCGTGGGGCTCATTTCGGGTCCTATTTTAATGATCTGAACTGTTCAAATTTAGAAAATATTGAGAACAACATTGTTGTAAGAAATCAAATTGATCGGATATCAATAATATTTTCATCAAATAACATTTGTATTCAGTTTGATACATATATATTCATTTTTTTATATAAATATGTGATTTGATGAATAGATTATTGATATCCGATTAATTTTCTTTTTTACAGATATATTGATGTCAATATTTTCTAAAATTTAACTGTTCAGATTATCAAAAAGAATTCAAAATGAATCACATGGGTCGCACAACAATCACCGTTGTACTTCATGCACAACAATGATACTGCATTCAATTATCTTGGACATTTCCTATTACCCAAACTATATAGAAAATGATTTGCTAATTTTCTCCACCCAAGCCTAAACCAAATTTAAAATTGGATAAATTACAAATACACATTTGAGATTTGATTAAAATACAAATCGCTCCATATGATTTTGAAAATTACATTTTATCCACTGAGGTTTCTAATTTCATAACAAATTGCTTATTTTATTAATAAATCATCAATTCAATTAACAGTTTTTAATGATATTAAAAATATATTTCAATTAATAATTTAACTAATTTTATTATTGTATATGCAATTATAAATTTCATTTTTTTAATTAATTCTGTTAAATAAAAAATTCTAATAATGGGGTATTTATAATTCTTTAAACTATAAGAAACAATTTATACTTTAAACAAATCTCAAAAAGTGTATTTGTAATTTACCTTTAAAATTACATTATCCAAGCCCTAAAAATTTTCAAATTAAATTGTTGAGCCACACAGGCGAGACCTATCCATGGGCTGAACTTGAAACGTCTAAAAATATGGGCCTATGGGCCGGACTCCATCAGCCTTTATCAGGATGAGAAACCCTAATCGCTAAAACCCTTTATTTAAACGTTGTTTGCTGCTCAATGCTTTGCCAATCTGGATCTTCGTGAAAGCGATGATTTCCTGTCACCTTCTCGATTCATAGGTTTGTAGATCTCTTGATTTCAGTTTTTATATTCGCCTACTGCTTAATATGTTCGATTATATTCATAATCTGTTCTTTTTTGACGATTCGATTAGATTATGATACTCACAATTAGCTTTTAAATGTACAATATATTGTTGATTGTTTGCATTTGTTTACACTCTCCGTTTGTTGCAATTTAGAATGCACAAGGAGATATAAACAGACGCAGAAAGTGAGAAGGTTGGCTTACCAGCCCATTGCATATCTTTCTTTTATTGCCTTGGCGTCAAATGGACCTACCGGTATTCAAATCTCCCTTCTGTTTTTTTTTTTTTTTTCAAATGATTGTTTGTGTATTTGCTTGTTTTGTAAGCATTTATTTACTCAGGAGAATCATATAGTCATAATTTGTTTGAGAAAAATGGCAAATGATGATTGTTGTCTTATCCTACAAACTGATTAATCATGTTGATTACAACTCCGCTTATTGTCTGATGCTACTACTTGAATTCTCTCTCTCTCTATATATATATGCATGTATATATATTTTTGGTAGTTGTTTACTTAAATTTTATTTTTCTGATTTTGATTTTTGTTTATGGTATTTCTCTTATTAAATCTTGATTTTTTTTTGGTTGATGCTATATTGGGTGTTTGAAGTTTGGGTTCAAATGGGTAATTGGGTGGTCTTATGTTGGAGTGCTTTTTATTTTCTTGTTTTATTTGTCTTTTAATTACTTCTGGTTTTCATGTGGGCTCAAGAATAGTAGTGTTCTTAGCTCCTTTTTCATCAAATTTGTAGGAATAAAATTTGGTTAAAAGCTTGATTTGATGTGGAATACTCTAATTTGTTTTTTCTTGAAAATTTCTAAATATATCCTAAAATCATGTTTTAATCATTTTTTATGAAAGAAAGTATCTTCAATCTTTACTCTTTTTAAAATTTCATCAAATTTTAGTAAAAATATAATTGTTGAGAATTTGGTGAATAGTTTGGTTCATCTTTGATTTGGTGAAAAATTGCCCATATTTGACAAAATGGTTGGAGCATATTTTGGAAATGCTCTAAGAGCATCTCCCATGCTTATTTTTTTTCTTCATAAAATTTAAAATTTGATGAAATATAGTGTTAAAAAATCATCTCTAATCTTTTCATCATATGTTTATCAAATTAAGAGAATTTTTCATGGAATTTGAGATTTCATTAAATCCAAATTCAATAATGCTAGAGACCTTTAAAACTACACCTCTAAACACACCTCTAATGAGGTGGGAAAAAAAAAAAAAAAAAAAAATCAAGACACAAGACTGACAGTGACAGTGGGTGGGACCCACTGCCACATCATTAGTGATACCTCTAATTAGAGGTCCCAAGCATTTTTCAATCCAAATTTGATGAAAATTTAAAAAGATATAGCATTGAAGATGAATTTTATTTATCAAATTTGATGAACAAAAAAATCTGTGATAAGAAGGGAATTTTTAAATTAATTTTTATGAAAATTTGATGAAAGAATAATACATGTCAAATCAAATCTTTTACTCCAATATGTAATCAAATTAGATAAAAATGGTAGTCAGGGTTAGAGATGCTCTAATATGAAAAATGAAAAGTTTGAATTATTTTATAAACTTTTGATGAATGATGTATTCTTTTAAATGCTATTAACAATGGTTAGCATAAGTTGTTCACATTCTACACCTGTAAGCGTGTTTCAAATAGTTGTTTGGTCTTTGGTTTACACCTAAACCAAATGAAACCAAAACCATGCTCACCGCCAGTTGTAGGATGGGAAGGCATGTGATGTAATTAATCTTACCCAACCATGATACAGAACTCCGTTATTCCCCACCTCCACTATCCCCCACATACACGTGGAGTTTAGTGATTGAAGAGAAAGAAAAAAAAAAAAAAATTTTGGCCAATGACCGCTCACTGGGGGCATTATGCATATAATCCTACGCCTAATGCTTGGGACTCCTATTGAGGAGACTCCCGGACCCCCAGTGGACAGTCATTGGCTAAATTTTTTTTTTTTTTTTTTTTTTTTTTCCTCTAATCACTAACCCCCACGTGTGTGTGGAGTAGTGGCGGTGAGGGATAATGGGGGTCTGTATCATTATTGTAATCTATGTAGGCTACAAACTCTGCATATTATCTGATGTCATCCCTTCTCCTATATACTGTGTTTTCTAGGTTGAATGGGTTGTTTTTCTTAATCTTTTTGGGTGTTAATTTCTCTATTTTAAAGAATTATGATGAAGGAATAGTTTTTGCATTATTTATTGGGAAAATAACCAATTAGTTAGGATAAAAAAATAAATATCAATTTGATGTAAAAATTTATGAGTTTAATGTATCAAAGTTTTCTGTAAGAGTAATGTTAGGGATTATGAAAAACATATCATAGAAAATGATAATGAAAGATTTGTCACCCTTTGATTACAAGTACAATAAAACACTATACACTAATCAAATGATGGAAAATTTTTATGAAACATTTCATGATATTTTTTTCATGATCCCCAGTATTATTCTTTCTTGTAAGAGTAATATTAGGATCATGAGAAAAATATCATAAAAGATTCTCTGCCCTTGAATTACAAATACAATAAAACACCATACATTAATCAAATGTAAAATTTTTATAAAACATTTTATGATATTTTTTTTATGATCTTATTATTCTTTTTGTAAGAGTAATGTTAGGATCATGGAAAAAATATCATGAAGATAATCCTGAAAGATTCTCTACTCTTGGATCACAAATACAATAAAACATCCTACTGATCAAAGGATGAAAATTTTTTATGAAACATTTCATGATATTTTTTTATGATCTCTAGTATTTATTGTTTCTGTAAGAGTAATGCTAGGATCATGAGAAAAAATATCATGAAAATGATTATGAAAGATTGTCCATATTTGGATTACAAATACAATAAAACACTACAAATTAATCAAAGGATGAAATTTTTTTATAAAATATTTGATGATATATATATATATTTTTAATGATCTGTAGTATTATTCTTATAAATATAATAAAATATTACGCACTAATTAAAAGATGAAAAAATTTCATATTTTTAAAATAATTTTTTTCTTTAATTTATTCAATGATGAGAAAAAGCAGACGGGCGGTCAGAACCCGATGCAGTGTTGAATGTCTGCAAATTTCCACTTTTGGAATGCCTCTGAGATCTTGGACTATGTTGTATTTTAGGTGCAAGTTCGTAGGTTTAACCTTCCACATTATTTTGAACATTTTTTGTTTGTGTTTGATATTGATTTTGTGATATACCATATTGCTATTATAGTATCCTTGCATTGTTTGACTTTAAGCTTAAGTTTTTTTTTTTAATATACTTCTTAATATGCTTGCTGCTATGATGAAGTTGCTAAAATTATGTCTGGACATATGAGTTGTCTGTGATTACTACTATGCTTCTTCTGAGCAAAATGACATCGAAACCCAAAGTAAAATCATGACTTATGTGTTATCATTATTATGTATAATTGAATTTCTCATCTTGCTTTAAAATGTAATATAGATTTGTTTCCTGTTTAGAAACTAGATTAGGAAAATGAAGTATTGCAAAACTGGAATTGGACTTAATTATTTCGATTCTATGATTTGGATGATGCATAACTGTGCTAATTGTTTTCCCTGTTTTAGAAACTACGCCAAATTAAATATGTGATTTTATTATGTCTGTAATCTATTCGCCAATGTCTAAGCGACCAATCAAAGTGGTGGCCTGTGGTGGTTGTCTGAGACAGTTGCCAACAGTGGTGGCTGATGGCAGTGATGCGTGGTGGGTGGTAGTAGACTATGGAGTAAGGAATGAAAACTTAATTCTGAATATTATCTTATCTGATCAACTTCAAAACATTATATTTTGCCCCCTCAATTATCAAAATTACTTCACTCTCGAGTTTTTGTACAAATTTTAATAGTTGAGGGTCTGAATGTATAATTTTAAAATATAAGAAGTTATAATAATATTCAAATGATAGTAAATAAGTAAACTTCAAAACTTCTAAATTAAACTAAAATAGCATACCATAAAAGAAAACATATCTAATTGGTTTAGAAGGAAACATCCAAAACTAAATGAAGCAACATTTTCTAAAATGAAATTTTTGAATAATTTTTCCAAATAAGAATATATAAAAAATAAAAAATTAATTTTTAAAAATTGAATTCCAGTATTTATTGGAAGCACGACGCATAACCATGTATGTATTCTCTTCTCGTTCACAGAGCACTCTGTCTAATTATTGCGTGTTTTACAAGCCAGTCAAATTCGTTTCAGTCCCTAAGCCTACCCCAACTCTCTCTTTCTCAAACGGAAAAATCCTACCACCCCAATGTATTGGAATTTGTCAACCTTTTACTTTTTATTTTTTGTTTTTTTTTTCCTCTTACCACTCGACATGTGTTTGTGGGGATCATTTATCATTCCTGCTCTCGAACTCACACAAATACTACTCTTTTCAAACCGTAACAATGATAAATGATAAATGAGTTCGACAGCAGAAATGATAAATGACCTCAACAATCACAATCTCCATAAACACATATCGAGTGGTAGGAGGGGAAAAAAAAAAAACAAAAAATAAAAAGTAAAAAGTTGACAAATTCCAATACATTGGAGTGGTGGAGTTTTTCTGTTTGAGAGAGAGAGAGTTGGGGTGGGCTTAGGGACTGAAACGAGTTTGATTGGCTTGTAGGACACGTAATAATTACACAAGTGAGAAGAGAATGCATACATGGTTATGCGCTGTGCTTCCAATAAATAGTGCAATTTAATTTTTTAAAAATTAATTTTTTATTTTTTATATATTCTTATTTGGAAAAATTATTCAAAAATTTCATTTTAAAAAATATTGCTTCATTTAGTTTTGGATGTTTTCTTCTAAACCAATTAGGTATGTTTTCTTTTATGGTATGTTGTTTTAGTTTAATTTAGAAGTTTTGGAGTTTATTTGTTTACTATCATTTGAATATTATTGTAACTTCATATATTTTAAAATCATACATAAAGACCCTCAACTATTAAAATTTGTACAAAAGCTCTCATCCTATATAGGATGAAAGTGAAGTAATTTTGATAATTGTGGGGACAAAATATAATGTTTTGAAGTTGATCAGATAAGATAATATTCAGAATTAATTCGTGGGGTTAAAGTGCAATTAACCCAAAAAATTATGATCATTATGGTATTAATCAACTTTTAATTACATGGCCAATGCATCACTGGCTGCAACTAAGGTGATCTTGCTGTTACACATTTGCAATTCTATTCCCATCAATTAATGACCGCAAACAAGGCAAGACATTATTATATTTAAAATTTACCATATAATATTTTTGTATAATTTAATTATAGAATTAAACACAATTTATTATATGAAATGGAATCTATACATGTAGCTCATACCTCATGTAAAAAAGTTATATCTAATTATGATCGAATTTTATGTATTTGAATTTTTTTTTTTATCATATATTATTTAGAACTCACGTTGGCTTTTAAACAGAAATTTAAAAATTTGACTAACAAATTTTTTTTTCAATTAATTTTTTTTTTCAATGAATTTTTTTTTCAACTAATATTAACCGATGGAGCAATTGGTAATGTGGGAGGAGATTGTAATTTTTAAAATGTGAGGAGTGTCAATGTAATTTACCAAATGAGGGCAAAATTGGTATTTAAAAAAATTAAATTTCTGGAGGGAGCAATCTGTAATGAAACTTTAAAGTTCAGGGAGGGAGATGTAATTTTCAAAAGGTGAGGGGAGAATTGTAATAAACATAAACCTTAAAGAGTGTCAATATAATTTACCCTTTTTATATTGCACTTCTGATCTTATTTTAAAGTTCTTTTGTTATATATATATATATATGATTGCACGTCTGATCTCAGGTTTTTAGTCATCATTAAAGTGTACACTGATTATTGATTAGGCTTGTGTTGTGTTTTGTTTGTGAACATTGATTTCAGGTAATGCTTGTGCTGTGTTGTCTCTTTGATTTTTGGGTATGCTTGATTATGGGCCTTCCTGCAATTTACTATGAATATATTTTAAAATTGGGTTAATTACACCAAGACCCTATCACTTTACCTTATCACTAAACTTGTACTGTGCATATTGACCCTTACATTTATAAACCTTGCATATAAATGTACAAATAAATACATCCTTTTTAAGAGCGGTCTAGAGAGGTAAAAATGATACATTTTGATAGTTAAATTGAAAGGGTTAAAAATATACGAGTTTATAGATGAATGGGTTAAAGTGATATTTGTTAAAGGTTTAGTCTCAATGGGAGGTTATCGGTTCAACTCTTTCTAAGGAAAAATTAAATTAGGAAGCAAGCACTTAATGCTTTGCAAGGGGCAAGCTAACTTTCATAAATGCTAATTTAATTTAACTAATAATCAATTTTTGCCAATAAAAAAAAAAAAAGAAGTTAAGGGACAGTCGGTGTAATTAACCCTAAAAAATATGGTTTCAGGAATGTTGTATGTTTAGTAAGGTGCAGCATTCACCATTTGAAAGTGTACTTTGTTTTAGGATTTATTTTCAAAAGGATTGTTGAATCAAAGTTTTTATTTATTTTTAACTAGATTGTTGAATCGAAGTATAAAAGGGAGGGACTGTTGAATCAGAGTTTGAAATGGATGAAGAAATTGAACTTGTAGAGTTGCCTTATTGTCAAAGCCCACTTTTGTGATGTTAGATCATTGATAGAAGTTAAGTTGAATGCTTACATTTTTCTATACATTTTTGGAAGACAATATTTACAGCAGCATTTCAAGATACATGTAATGTTAACACCAAATCACTTGTGTACGTAAATGAACGTATATGTTGTGATTATAAACCGTGTTTTTCTTTTGTGAGTTTGTGTTATATGAATGAAAAGTATTATTTGAACAAGAAGTTATGTGTTATTTCACACTAGTTAGGGTTCTTTTTGTTTTTAAAATGTATGTAAAATAGAATTTCAAGACCAATATAAGGTGTTTTTTTTTTTTTTTTTTTTTTTTTTTTTTTTTTTTTTTTTTTTTTTTTTTTTCAAGATAGTGTCTTTTTTGTTACTATTTGAGTTAATCTAGTTATATATATATATACTAGTGTATGCTCGTGCCTAAAGGCACGGTGTAAATAATGTTAGGATCAAAATATAATTGTAATTTATACGTATGTTGTTGAAATTTGTGAAGTTTGTTTCATTTTTTGATAAAGATACTGAAAAAAAAAAAGAAGATATTGAAATATTTTTCTTCTTAGAGAACTTGTAACAATTTCGCTTGTATTACACGTTCTACAAAACTCAAATAAAATAACAACTCCTCCTAGCCTTAATGCAAATTAAAAAACAAACATATAAGATTTATAATGTTCACCAATATTGCAAATGAAAATATAGAGCAAGTAAAAAAATTTGTAAACACTGAACAAAATACAGAAATAAAAAATATTGTATACTTGTTAACATTTTGTAATAAAAAGAAAAAAAAAAAAAACTACCAAATACCACATAAAGCACATCAGTAAGTGCTCTACAATATTAAACATCAAACAATGCATATCAGCCTGTACTCTATGATTCCCCAAAAAAAAAAAAATCAAATATAAAAAATTAAATATCAAATAATGCACACTAGCCAGTGCTCTGCAATCTAAAAAAATTAAAACTAAAATACCCACCTATTAATGCTATTGATGCTAATCAAATTATAACTACATAAGAGAAATAAAAAAAACTTTGAAAATAACCACACACACACACACACACACAAAAAAAAAAAACATAGAACTCCAAAACCGAAGCCCAAAATTAACATAAAATTAAGGAATATCAAAAAATAAAATATAAAAAGAAATTACTTCATACCTGTTCAATCTCTACTACTCGTCTTCAAAACTTGACCACGAATTCAACAAATTTTCCAGAAATTGAGAGAAAATCTCCACCAAACAGCCTTCATGGAAATTCAGAGTCTTCAGCTCTAAAAGCTTTATAGTTTAGATAGGATATCTACTGAATGTAATCTTTCTTGATAATAAAAGAAAGAAAGAAAGAAAAAAGAAGCAAAGCAAGACAAAATGGAAACCACAAAAACAAAAACAAACAAAGCTAGAGGACTGCATCAGCAACATTCAACTTCACAACCTTCTGACCGCAATGGAAGCCTTTGCACCAGAAAAGGGACCCTGAAAAATTGATCCCAGAAGTCCAAGCACCCAACTCATGCACAACTTGATTTGCTTGTCTAGGCCAATTCTTCTTTGAAGCTAATAGCAGATTAATGTCACCCACCAATAATGGTATCAATAGACCAAAAAGAAAAATATTTCATGTTAAAAAAAGGGATTCTTTTTTAAGCAAACACTTCATGTATAATAAAACCTCAAATACCCCCCCAAAAAAACCAAGTGGGTATTTCTGTGCTGCAATTGAAGAAGCCTTAGAAGATCATCATCAACACAAAAAGCACAAAAACAGAAATTTCACAAAATCTGCTAGGCCCTTTCATAAAACCCTAAATTGATTGAATTAATGTTTTAACAAATCCCAAACAAAAACTGAACATTTTCACTTTTATTTTCCTTTTTCCCCTATATTTTCTCGGATTTCTAAATGGGTTATGCAAAATCGCACCTAGCGTGAATGATTTGAACACTGGTTTGCATGTTGGGTTGGGTCCAATTGTAGGCGATTGAACCCGCTATGCCGCTTAGCCACAAACATCCTTCAAATTTTTTTTGAAGAGACCTGTTATAAGTAAGTGTAAGGCGATCAAGCATGTCACCAGCATTTCTGCTAGAGCTATCCATGGCAGACATCCTTGCTCCTTGCTCATTGCAAGCATTCTCCAAAACCGCATTGAACATCACCTGCAAAAATCATCAGAATTTGTTTCCAATCAAACAATCTTAGACTTGGATCTACATAAATGGATACTTTATTCCGAAAAACCCTCTTCAAGTTAGAGAACTACAAATGCCCTTTTAGCAGCATTAGTACAACCCAAATTCAAGAATTGTTAAAAACATCAAACATGGTAGGACCTACACAAGAAAACTGGAATTCTGTAAGATTCTAAAGTATTTCTAACTTCGTCTCGCCATCTTCAATTTCGTAGGAATCCAGATCACCAATCTTTCCCCCTGCTTCAGCTTCATTCTCCACAATCTATATTAACACACCGTCAAATTCATATCCACAAAATAAAACACAAATAAAATTTGTGGTTTTTTTATTTTAATAAATTCAAAGCACTCTAATCACCTCAGGATATAATATAGTTGCTGTTGTCGGCATAAATGAGACAATTGAACCAAATTTGTTGAAAACAATCCTCAATGCATCATACTCCACATTTTTCAAGATTTTATTTGCAAGAATAGAAACCTGCCAAGGCAACAATTTGGATGTAGCAAGGGAAGAAAAAAGGAAAATAAAATCAAGCATTAACCTAGTGGCTCAGGGAGTTCGTATCCTGATTGACCAGAGAGTTTGGTTTGAAAAGAAAGGAGCATTTAAATATGCAAATACCTTAAGCAAGATTGATTCTAGAGTACCCATACACACACATACAGTGTAACGCCCTCAAAATAACAACATAAATCCCAACAATATAGACATGCTATGATACATAAAAAGTTCACCTCTTTCCATTCACCAGAGTCTCATTACAAGAGTATTACATGTTAACAACAAAAGCAAATGCCCTAAGGGCTTACAGCTTTCCAAGTTAACACTTGGTTACACAAAAGTAGAGTGCTAACTCATTTACACATAAAGCCCTTGGCTTGAATATACATGTAATACAACAAGAGGAAAGACAACCGAAAAGTCTGTCCGCCACTAGCCTCCCAAGCTAAATCCTTGGAGGTGGCATGCTTCCTGTACCTGAAAATGATGTTCCCATATAGGGTGAGCCACAGCCCAGTAGAAATACACTAAACCAATTATGAACAATGACTAAAAGATTAACATTTGATAGATGGTCAACACTTCTACATTCATTCATAACATAATACAATTCCAAGACACTTAAGTCTATATTTCCTTTCATTTCCATTTCTTTCCTTTTACTTGCCATTTCATAACCTTGGCTCAGAACCTGGCCAAACATCACACATGAGACACACACTCATGCCAACACTTTTCACTTCATCAAAGATAAACATAACAGTTATATCAATACTTCCAACGACAAGCATATCCGCTCTGTCAATACACTTCTAGATAGGCATACCCGCTCTATCTACGGAGTTCATCCCCTATCTCCTCCCAACAACATCCGGTTTAGAGGTCCATCCCCTATCTTCCCCTAAACCGTGGAGTACATCCCCTATCTCCTCCAACACAACACAATGCATATAAACAACAATTATATACATCACAAATCAACACAATTAATTATCCAAATTAATCAATCAATGTAATTAGGACATTCTTCCATAATTAACATCACAACCCTTAGGTTCCAATTTCCTTAATGTTTCAACATTAATTCCATGTTTCTATACCAAACATGCTTCTAGGTTTATCATAGATGAAAACCCCCAACTTTTGTAAAATTACACAATGACCCAAAGTTTCCCAAAATCACACAATAACCCCCAACATATCAAAATGCTAAAATTTAAAGACAAAACTCATAAAGAGGAGTAGGATATCCCTACCTCAAGAGATGAGTTCCAAAGGAGATGATGCTCAACACCCAACTTGCTCCAAAACCAACTTTGTTCCGATTAAAACGAAGCCCAAGTCACCCTCTATCTTTTTAACAAAGGCCTTAGGGTAGGAAATCACCCTAGGTAGATCAAATCTTAGAGAGAAGTAAGGTTTTTGAGTGAGAAGCTCTGAAAATGGTGTTTTGGGTAAAGTAAGAGAGAGAAGATAAGTCAAAAAGTGATTTAAAATGCCCAGTCTCACTCAGTTATACGACAGGTCCGCTCGAGCGTAAGACACTCCGCTCGAGCGTAAAGACACAAAACACAAGGTCCGCTCGAGCGTAAGACACTCCGCTCGAGCTCCAAGACACAAACACAAAGTTCTTCCGCTCGAGCGTAGATACCAGTCCGCTCGAGCTCAGGTCTCCCCCTCCCAGAACTCTCACCAAAAATACACTGTCCGCTCGAGCGCAACATCACCGCTCGAGCGCAACCAGCTCGAGCGCACCAAACCCGCTCGAGCGCAAAAACCACACTTGCAGAAGTTTTGCAGGTGCACAAAATACTGGACGTGTGCATTCTCCGCTCGAGCGCCACAATCCCCGCTCGAGCGCACAAGCAACACAACCTTTCCGCTCGAGCGTGAACATCTCCGCTCGAGCGGACCAGCCAAAACCTGGGCAACTAGACTTTGTTCCTAAGCTCAACCAACCTGTAACAAACCTGCCCAACACATCCTATAACTCAAATACAAAGCAAGAAAGGATGTAAACAAGACAATACTCAACTACCAACATCCACGGACACATGTCCGGATTACTATACAATAAGGGTAAACCCGGGATCGCTATAACCTCCCCCCCTTAAAGAATTTCGTCCCCGAAATTTAGGACAAGTTTTTGAAAAGCAAGTTTTCCTCTCTTTTAAACAATGTTATACCACAACATTCCACAATTCGACCCATTCCCGGTCATTCCATCTCTTATCAAGAGGCATTCTACAACATATACATTTCGACATGCATTCTCTTTTCATTTCAACCATTTCCAACACACATGGTTCACAATTCATATCATAAACAATAATCATGATACAATCTCATTTCTATAATATAGCCAACACATGCAATATTATAATCAACTCCCATAACAAGGCAAGTTCTACAACATTTATATTAACCAAAACATGCACCATGTTTTTCAATTTAAGACATTTTTAATACTCTTAAATTTCATTACAATTACACAATTGCAATACTTGATTACACATCAACAAACAAGTCCGGATATTTCTCGCGGACTCCCAACTCACGTTCCCAAGTGGCCTCCTCCACTCCGTGATATTTCCACAAAACCTTAACCAAAGGGATGGTCTTGCCACGCAGGACTTGATCCCGCCTATCCAAGACCCGAACCGGTCTCTCCTCATACGAGGCATCCTCATCTACCTCTAAGTCGGTCCAATCCAACACATGTGATGGATCCGGCTCATACTTCCGAAGCATACTCACGTGAAACACGTCATGAACCCCGGATAACTGTGGCGGCAAAGCTAAACGATAAGCAACCTCGCCAACCCTCTCAAGGATCTCAAAAGGACCAATAAACCGAGGGGATAACTTCCCACTCTTCCCAAACCTCATCAAACCCCGTCTAGGTGATATCTTCAAAAACACATGATCACCTACCTCAAACTCCAATGGTCTTCTCCTACTGTCAGCATAAGATTTCTGACGACTCTGGGCTGTAACAAGCCTCCTACGGATAAGCTCCACTTTCTCCGTCGTCTCCTTAACCAACTCCGGACCCAACAAAGGTGTATCACCCACCTCGGCCCAACAAACTGGAGACCTACAAGGTCGGCCATACAAGGCCTCAAACGGTGCCATACCGATGCTAGACTGAAAACTGTTGTTGTAGGCGAACTCTATCAATGGTAAGTGCCTCTCCCACGTCCCACTGAAATCAAGGACACAACCCCGAAGCATATCCTCGAGGATCTGAATAGTACGCTCGGACTGCCCGTCAGTCTGAGGATGATAAGCTGTACTAAAGGTCAACTTAGTACCCAAGGCACTCTCCAAACTCTGCCACAACCTAGCAGTAAAACGAGGATCTCTATCTGAGACGATCGTCACTGGGACCCCGTGCAACCTCACTACGTCCCGAATATACAAGTCGGCAAGATGATCTACTGAATCTCTCACGCGCATAGGAATGAAGTGCGCCGACTTAGTCAACCGGTCTACAACCACCCAAATAGCATCACTACTCCGCTGAGTCCTCGGAAGACCTACAACGAAGTCCATAGTGACATGCTCCCACTTCCATTCGGCAATAGGCAAGGGTTGTAACAAACCCGCTGGCCTCTGATGCTCGGCCTTCACTTGCTGGCAAGTAAGGCACTTGGACACGAAAACTGGCACATCTCTCTTCATACCCCGCCACCAAAACTGGCGACCCAAATCCCGGTACATCTTAGTACCTCCCGGATGCACCGCAAGGCGCGAATGGTGAAACTCTCGGAGTACTTCCTCTCGGCAAGACTCCGGTACAAACAAACGGTCTCGGTATCTCACACTCAGGTCGGGATACACTGCCAGACCCTTCTCAACCTTCCCACTGGAGATCTTCCCTCTGAGGGATTCTACCTCAAGGTCACCTCTCTGTGCCTCTAACACTCTAGTCACAAGCGTAGGCTGCGCAACAACAGAAAACAAGGCCGCAGCCTCAACGGATTCGCTCAAGAGCAAATCAAACTCTCCAATGGCCCCCAACATCTTCCACTCCCGGATGGCTACACAAGCTACATCACTAATGGATTTCCTGCTAAGGGCATCGGCCACAACATTGGCCTTCCCCGGGTGATAATGCAACTCGAAGTCGTAATCCTCAATGAACTCCATCCACCTCCTCTGCCTCAAATTCAAGTCTTTCTGTGAAAACAGATATTTCAGACTCTTATGATCCGAGAATACCTCGAATCTCTCACCATAAAGGTAGTGCCTCCAAATTTTCAAGGCAAAGATCACAGCCGCTAACTCTAGATCATGCGTAGGGTAATTCTTCTCGTGAATTTTCAACTGACGTGAGCCATAAGCTACCACTTTCCCCTCTTGCATCAACACACAACCTAAACCCTCTCATGAGGCATCACAATAGACTGCATAACCCAACCCTCTCTCCGGAATAATCAAGACCGGAGCGGTGGTCAGTCTAACTTTCAACTCCTGGAACGACTTTTCACAAGTCTCACTCCATACAAAGCTGACTCCCCTCCGAGTCAATCTGGTCAACGGTGAAGCTAACCTGGAAAAATCCTTCACAAACCGGCGGTAATACCCAGCTAATCCCAGAAAACTGCGGATCTCAAACACACTCTTAGGCTGTGCCCAATCTTGCACTGCCTCAGTCTTGGATGTATCAACGGACACCCCTTCCCCGGAAACCACATGGCCTAAGAACTTGACTTCTCCTAGCCAAAACTCACACTTCCCAAACTTGGCATACAGCCTATGGGCTCTAAGCAACTCAAGCACCACTCTCAAGTGTTCCTCGTGCTCCTCCTCTGAAGGTGAATAGATAAGAATGTCGTCCACGAAGACGACTACAAAACGATCCAAGAATTCCCGGAAGATCCGGTTCATCAAGTCCATAAAGAC
The DNA here is from genome assembly GCA_036172215.1 of Camellia granthamiana. Taxonomy (NCBI): domain Eukaryota; kingdom Viridiplantae; phylum Streptophyta; class Magnoliopsida; order Ericales; family Theaceae; genus Camellia; species Camellia granthamiana. The sequence goes on from CM069910.1 coordinate 113,804,863, forward strand.
TGCCGGTGCGTTGGTAAGCCCAAATGGCATTACCAGAAACTCATAATGGCCATACCGCGTACGGAATGCCGTCTTCGGAATATCCTCCTCCCTGACCCTCAACTGGTGATAACCCGATCTCAAATCTATCTTAGAGAAACAACGGGAACCCTTCAACTGGTCAAACAAATCATCTATACGGGGCATAGGGTACTTATTCTTAACCGTAGCCCGATTCAACTTCCGGTAGTCAATACACAATCTCAAGGCACCATCTTTCTTCTTAGCAAAGAGTGCCGGCGCTCCCCACGGTGAAACACTAGGGCGAACAAAGCCCTTATCTAGCAATTCCTGGAGCTGAACTTTCAACTCAACCAACTCTGCTGGAGCAAAACGGTAAGGTGCCATAGAAATCGGCGCCGTGCCGGGCACTAAATCAATAGAGAACTCAATCTCTCGGTGGGGTGGCAAATCAACAAGGTCCTCGGGAAAAACATCCGAGTACTCACAAACTACCCTCGGCAACACAATCTGGGTCTCATCACACTCACCACTCTCAAAGTTAGCAAGTAGACCACTAAGCTCATTCCGCCCTCGCGGACCATACCCCGGTGGTACAATACTACCAACCCGGTCTCCCAAGAAATGGAAATACTCCCCGCTCACAGTACAACAAGTAACCCTCTGGCGGTAGCAGTCAATAACCGCTCGGTATGACGATAACCAGTCCATACCCAAAATAACATCAAAGCCCTTCATGGGCATGACTACAAAAGGAAACGGAAGCCTATGATCATCAACCTCTATATCACAACCTCTACACCCGTGTCTCAAAATCAACTCACCCCCAATAGGTGACACTACGCAAATAGGAGATGCTAACAGTGCTAACTCCAATTCCAACACAGATGCAAATGCAGCAGATACAAAAGAATGAGACGCACCCGTATCAATCAATACACTAGCAACCGAATTGCAAAACAGAAAGGTACCTCTCACTACTGATGGAGCCGGTACAAGATCCTGCGCGGTAACAGCATACACGCGCCCTGTAGGCCCCTGATCCACCTGCTCGCCTCTCGGAGCATAGGACTGCTGCACTGACTGGGACGACGAAGCCCCCGGATTGGCCCTCGAGGCCTGCACAGACTGAGCTGGCTGAAACCCATGCGTCTGTCTAGAACCAGACGCTCCTGAAGTGGCACTCAACCGTGGGCAATACCTCTTCATGTGCCCAGGCTGTCCACACTGATAACAAGACAAGGGCTGCCCCCTGCCCAAACTCTGACTCTGCGGTCTAGCTGACGAAGAAGCAGCTCTCTGACCCCCGCCCTTCTGCGGGCAAACTGAAGCTTTGTGACCCGGCTGGCCACACTTGAAACAGGTGAACTCTCCCTGACTGCCCCTCCCGGAGCCTGCACTCGGTACTGGGAAAGTCGACCTAGCCAAACCACCCTGGGACTGCTGAGGGTTATAACCCCTCTGCCTCCTACCATCACCCTGTCCCTCTTGGCCCCTCTTGGAGCCTCCATGTTTCTCCTCCTCTCCCTCCTGCATCATCAGCTCCATATGAGCTGCAGCATCCACCAAATGCCTGTAATCTCGAATGTAGGGTCCACCAACTTTCAACTTGAGATCCCATCTCAACTTCCGCTCAAACTCGTAGCAACGGCGCTCCTCTGTCGCCACAAGTTCAGGTGCAAACCTGGACAAGCTAGTAAATGTAGCCTCAAACTCGGCCACAGACAAACCCTCCTGCTTAAGCCGGCTGAACTGATCCCTCAGCCTCTCTCTAGCCACAGCAGATAAAAACCTCTCCTGGAAAGCATTCACAAACGCCTCCCAAGTACCGCCAACACGAGCTTTCTCATACTTCCACCGTTGACCCGCATCTCCCTTCAGCTGGAAGGATGCCAAGGTCACTTTCAATGCTCCGTCCTCAATGCCTAGCATCTCGAACGTTTTACTCATCTGTTCTAGCCACTCGTCTGCCTTCAGTGGCTCCTTAGGATCCCCAACAAACTCCTCCGGGTTAGACCGGAAGAACTCCCTCTTCAAGAAGGAAGGCCCTGCCTCGGCTGCCTGATTCCCTGCTCTAAGAATACCCAGAGCCCCTGCTATCTCCTGGGCCAAGGCACTCATGGCCTGCTGACCCGCTGGTTCGGCCACATTGGCCTGACCAACCCCCTCCTGAACTGCCGGAATCTCCTCCGGTAATGGCACTTCCTGCCTCCTAGGCCTACCACGCCTACCACCTCTTGCTCGTCCTGACATCCTAATAAAGGTAACACAGAACGTTAGCACATTCATAAACGTGCTATAACTAAGCACTCACGTCCTAATGCATGGACAACTGTAATTCATTCCACGTAAGCACATAAACACATAAGCACTTACGAATTTCATTTCCGGATAATGATAGTCCCAAGGCGTTACTAGAGTACCGGTTAGAAACAGCATTGATCAAGTGCTTTTCCAACAAGACTCCCAGAAACCCAAAGATCCAATCAACATCCTAGAAATTAAATCCCATACCCAAATAATCACATAAGCATGTTATCACATAAGCATAACAGTACACTTAAGTCTCTATTAAGCGAGACAAACCCATTGTGATTCTAATCACTTCCCACGTACCCAAAGTATTCGAACCTGGCTCTGATGCCAAGTTGTAACGCCCTCAAAATAACAACATAAATCCCAACAATATAGACATGCTATGATACATAAAAAGTTCACCTCTTTCCATTCACCAGAGTCTCATTACAAGAGTATTACATGTTAACAACAAAAGCAAATGCCCTAAGGGCTTACAGCTTTCCAAGTTAACACTTGGTTACACAAAAGTAGAGTGCTAACTCATTTACACATAAAGCCCTTGGCTTGAATATACATGTAATACAACAAGAGGAAAGACAACCGAAAAGTCTGTCCGCCACTAGCCTCCCAAGCTAAATCCTTGGAGGTGGCATGCTTCCTGTACCTGAAAATGATGTTCCCATATAGGGTGAGTCACAGCCCAGTAGAAATACACTAAACCAATTATGAACAATGACTAAAAGATTAACATTTGATAGATGGTCAACACTTCTACATTCATTCATAACATAATACAATTCCAAGACACTTAAGTCTATATTTCCTTTCATTTCCATTTCTTTCCTTTTACTTGCCATTTCATAACCTTGGCTCAGAACCTGGCCAAACATCACACATGAGACACACACTCATGCCAACACTTTTCACTTCATCAAAGATAAACATAACAGTTATATCAATACTTCCAACGACAAGCATATCCGCTCTGTCAATACACTTCTAGATAGGCATACCCGCTCTATCTACGGAGTTCATCCCCTATCTCCTCCCAACAACATCCGGTTTAGAGGTCCATCCCCTATCTTCCCCTAAACCGTGGAGTACATCCCCTATCTCCTCCAACACAACACAATGCATATAAACAACAATTATATACATCACAAATCAACACAATTAATTATCCAAATTAATCAATCAATGTAATTAGGACATTCTTCCATAATTAACATCACAACCCTTAGGTTCCAATTTCCTTAATGTTTCAACATTAATTCCATGTTTCTATACCAAACATGCTTCTAGGTTTATCATAGATGAAAACCCCCAACTTTTGTAAAATTACACAATGACCCAAAGTTTCCCAAAATCACACAATAACCCCCAACATATCAAAATGCTAAAATTTAAAGACAAAACTCATAAAGAGGAGTAGGATATCCCTACCTCAAGAGATGAGTTCCAAAGGAGATGATGCTCAACACCCAACTTGCTCCAAAACCAACTTTGTTCCGATTAAAACGAAGCCCAAGTCACCCTCTATCTTTTTAACAAAGGCCTTAGGGTAGGAAATCACCCTAGGTAGATCAAATCTTAGAGAGAAGTAAGGTTTTTGAGTGAGAAGCTCTGAAAATGGTGTTTTGGGTAAAGTAAGAGAGAGAAGATAAGTCAAAAAGTGATTTAAAATGCCCAGTCTCACTCAGTTATACGACAGGTCCGCTCGAGCGTAAGACACTCCGCTCGAGCGTAAAGACACAAAACACAAGGTCCGCTCGAGCGTAAGACACTCCGCTCGAGCTCCAAGACACAAACACAAAGTTCTTCCGCTCGAGCGTAGATACCAGTCCGCTCGAGCTCAGGTCTCCCCCTCCCAGAACTCTCACCAAAAATACACTGTCCGCTCGAGCGCAACATCACCGCTCAAGCGCAACCAGCTCGAGCGCACCAAACCCGCTCGAGCGCAAAAACCACACTTGCAGAAGTTTTGCAGGTGCACAAAATACTGGACGTGTGCATTCTCCGCTCGAGCGCCACAATCCCCGCTCGAGCGCACAAGCAACACAACCTTTCCGCTCGAGCGTGAACATCTCCGCTCGAGCGGACCAGCCAAAACCTGGGCAACTAGACTTTGTTCCTAAGCTCAACCAACCTGTAACAAACCTGCCCAACACATCCTATAACTCAAATACAAAGCAAGAAAGGATGTAAACAAGACAATACTCAACTACCAACATCCACGGACACATGTCCGGATTACTATACAATAAGGGTAAACCCGGGATCGCTATATACAGACATACCTTTTTAGTATATACAACTTTGGAATTGTATGCCTGATTTTGGTGGAACAAAAATGAAATATGAATGATCTATGATTTGCATACGAGTGTATAAAAAGACAAATGAAGCTTTCATGAATCATAGTAATTTGGCTAATGATACTTGAATTCGTTTTCAAGTTCAATTAATTCTTGATCCATACACAATTTTTTTTATTCAAAGTTAATGTTAGACACATCCAAACAATAGAAAGTTAAAATTAAAAATTAACATAAACCTCAAATATCCCAAAAAAACCAAGTGGGTATTTCTGTGCTGCTATTGAAGGAGCCTTAGAAGATCATCATCAACCCGAAAAGCACAAAAACAGAAATTTCACAAAATCTGCTGGGCCCTTTCATAAAACCCTAAATCAATCGAATTAATGTTTTAATAAATCCCAAACAAAAATAGAAACTTTTCACTTTTATTTTCCTTTTTCCCTTATATTTTCTCGGATTTCTAAATAGATTATGCAAAATTGTACCTAGCGTGAATAATTTGAACACTGGTTTTCATGTCGGATTGGGACCAATTGTAGGCGATTGAACCCGCTATGCTGCTTAGCCACAAACATCCTTTAAAAAAAAAAATTGAAACCAAAACAATCAAATCAAAATCAAAAGTACGAAGCTTGTGATCGACGACCCATTCCTTGATAGAATCAAAGGTGTTTTGGGGTTTGAATTATAGCAAAGGAAACACAAAAAACAGACACAACCACAAAAACAAAAACAGAGAGAGAAGGGGAGAGGCAAAAATTGAGTGAAACACAACATAAAAAAACACTAAAACAATTCTCAATCTTACCTTGCAAGTGCGAGTTCGAAGGGAGCTGAGTTCAAGAGCAGCATCAATGGCGAAGAGGTTTAGGACAGTCGCGGAGTTGGATCAATGGCAATGGTGATGATGAGCAACGATGGTGGTGGTGAGCGGCGGCATCTACTCTTTCTCTATTGGTTGAGAGAGAGAGGATTATACAGTTTTTTTTGCGATCGGAGAAGTATCGGATGATCATAGGTGATCGGCGATGGTCGTGGGCACTGGCGGCAGATCGGTGGTAGTGGGTGGTGAAGAATGAAGAAGGGGAAAGGTAAGAACAGGATTATATCGTCTTGTCTCAAGACTGTATCTACTAATGCTAGCACCGTCGTTCGCTCCGCCGATGATCGCAAAGATCAGGTTCTTTTGATTTTGAAGAGAGAACGTGTAGAGAGGGAGTTGAAGAGACGTGCTCGGGCAGACGTGAGAGAGAGACAGAGAGAGAGAGAGAGAGAGAGAGAAAGAGAGAAAGTGTTTGGATAGAAAAAAAATAAAATTGATCTCAACCGTTAAATATTAATTAGGAATCATTTGAGCCATTCAAATGAAATGTATCTCTGATACATTTTGATACATTTTCAAAAACTATTCTGTCTTGTTATATATATATATATATAATAGTTTTTATAAATTAAATTAAAATCAAATATTCTTATGAGTAATTTTATTCAATAGAGATTAGTTTCATTAAATTTAAATTATGATTTTCTTTTTTTAAAAAATGCATACACCTTGATATTTTTAGTTAATGGTAAACTTTTTTAACATGACACGGACAAAAAATGGCACGACACAATAATATGAAGTTAATATCGAGATAACTCTAAGAAGAAAATGAAATGACACACGACGCCTACCCTTACATATGACTAATGAATTATCAATAAAAAAAGGACTCATAGTTATGTAAAATATTAAGTGATGTTAGTGTATTTACACCAAAAGTTTGGGATTAATTGTATTTTTTCAAACATCAAGAGAGGTGAGCGTAATTTATCATAATTTTTTTTTATGGGGGATATACACAAAAAAGACTTTATAAAATGAACAGTTTAGGTTATCATGAAATGGCACCTGTTGTAAGCCTTAAGGACCCAAATAAAACCATCCAATCTACATTATGGATTGGAAAAAAATCTATTTCCAAATTGAATACCCTAAAAAAAAAAGGCCACAGTTTGTCTCCAAAACATAGGGGCTGCAAAGTCGATGTTGCTTAAAAAAAACAAACAACGAATATATAATGAGATTACTTGTATATAATGATATTTAATATTTTTACTTAAACAACTAATGGGTCAATCGATCCGTTTATTTTTTAGACCACAACATATAAATTATTCATTAAAAAAATTAGGTTAATCAGATAACTGTAATCACGTTAGTTTTGTTTCTAAAAAAATAGACGGTTTACTTTTCAAATAATATTTGTCGTTTATTTTTTTGCAAACCAGGTTATGGTTATCGAATTGACATGATTTTTTTTCATGAATAATCTACTTATGGTCTAAAAAATGAACAGTTTGAATCATTGAGACGAAATTCGTGATAAATCCCACATGCCCAAACAGCATGGTCTCGTTCAAGACAAGCTATGGCCAAAAAGGATATTTGTCAATTTTGTAAAATATTGGACAAAATCTATTTTACCTCATTGTAATATGGCTTGATAGCACTTTATCCCATCTATCTTTTAAAAATAGCCATATGTCCCCCATGTGATTTTAGACTAAAATGTAACCGTTAACACTGTTAACTATAGAGTGCAATGACTATAATACCTTCAAACCATATATATATATATATATTTGTTATTTTCTTTCTCTCTCATCTTTCATACACATAATTTATAATGTCTAGTATTAATTCAATTAAATCACAATTAATTATAAATTCTTAATTATTTATTGTAATTCTTAAAATTTTATTCTAATTCTAATTTAATTATATTTTAGATCACAATTAATCCTAAATTATTAATTATTTATTGTAATTTCTAAGATATTAATCTAATTTAGATCACAATTAATCCTAAATTCTTAATTATTTATTATAATTTCTGACATGTTAATCTAATTTTAATTTAATAACATTTTATATCAATTCTTAATTATTGTGTATTTTATATTTTATTTAATTATATTTTAAATCAATTCTTGATTATGTTTTATATTTTAGATCAATTCTTAATTATATTTTATTTTATTTTTATTAACATACTAATCTAATTTTATGTTTGGGGAAAATGGGAGTAAAATTATCCTTTTGTTCTATTAATTTCATTCTCATTTTTCAAAAAAACAAAATTCACTCTAAAAAATAATGTGTATAATACACATTCTGTTTGGATGGAAAAACTAACGGTAGCACTTTAGTCCAAAATTACTTAAAGACTTTTTTACTATATTTGAACGATAAGAGGTAAAGTGCTTCAGACCCAAACTACAAAGGGACAAAATAAATTTAACCCTAAAATGTAACCTCTCAAAAAGAATTTCCACGCCTTGGTGTTATTTTATCACATTAAAAAATAGGAGACACAGGCCATAATCCAAGGTAGAGTGTACATTGTAAAAGAAATATTTTATATGAAAGAAGTGATACATTTTGTGAGATGAAATTTATGTTGCGGTTTATTTTTTTATTATTTATTTTTTGTTTTGTTTATGAAAACTATAATTTTGAGGTTGTGATGTGCACTTAAAAGTCATGTGTAACTAAAGTATTACCTCTTGTGAGAGAAGTTATAAATTTTGTAAGAAGCAAAAGGTCATATTTTTTGTTACAAAAGTTATACATTTACTGAGGAAAGTTATACTTTTACATAAGGTGCATATAATGTGCACTTACACATCATATCATTCTCCTAAATCTAATTTTCAAACCTATTTGGCAAAACCTGTAGGTGTTAAACTCTTAGGCTTCGTTCATTTGGCATATTATGTTGGCTGAGATTATAAGTAAAGTAAGATTGAGTGGGGAAATTATTAGTGTGGTAATTTTAGATTAAAGATGTAAGATAAAATATGTTTGTTTGTGTACTAGTGTGGTGGTATTAGTTATTTGGGATTAAATTTATGAAATTACAAAAGTATTCATTTTAACTTTGTTATTTTTGTAATGTGGAGGTAAATTTGTCTTTTCATCCTCAATCCCATGGGATTGGTTTAGCCATCCCACCCTTCCCATGGGAAAGCTAATACCACCATGTGGGGAGATTTATAATCCCACTAGTTCCATTGCATTTTTGTCAACCAAACATGAGTTATGTAGAATTCACAGGATTGCTAGTCCAAGATCCTCATCTATGAAGCCAAACAAACATGGCTTTAAGGCCATAAGGACATGTAGTTTTTGTTAGACAAATTTACCCTTGTGTGTATTTTGTGCTGAAAAAATTTAAGATCTCATAACTTGAGTTCTACAAATTCATTTTTAACAAAATTGATATCTATGAATTTTTATTTTTGATAAGATCAATATTTATTATGAATTTTTTTTTTTAAAAAAAATTAATAGATTGATTTTTCAGCTAATCAAAATATCGAAATAATATTTTTTAGAAAGTAAGTGCTTGAAACCGCTTCGGCAATTTTGAATGGATAAATCTCGAAATACTAAATGGAATAAAAAAAATCATCATACAGGGTACAAAGTTATGACTTATGATCATAAATCACACTCATATCTTTTAAGATTTAGAGAAAATATAGTCAACTTCACATTTTTGGCATAATTACACTAACTTCCTTTTTATTATGATTAAAACTACCGAAACTAATACTAATTGTAAGTAGACATTGAAATAAACAAATATAAATACATATTTTAGTAGGAAAAAAGATGATAATAGTATTATTTTTATTTATATGACTAATGAATTACTGATAAAAAAAATTAAGTGTTATGTGAATTAAAACTTTGAAGGAGATTAATATAATTATGTTAAAAATATGAGGCTAATTATATATATTTTTTCAAATCTCAATGAAGATGAGTGTGAGTGTAATTTACCTTTGAAAATTTATTTAGTATATGGAAAAAATTGCAATTTTATTCAATTAAATAGAGAAATTATTAACAAATAAATAATATTATATTATTTTAAATATAAAATAAATTATATAATTACATAATTATGTCAAAATTAAGAAATGAAGTAGTAATATCAGTATAACGGTTTCAGTTTAGACCCGACCCTTTTCATGATTTTAGATCTAGAATTCTATATCTTTAACTGTTGTTTATAACCTCTTACTCTTATTGCTAGGTGAGTTTAGTTGTTTGAGAGTTATTGTTGTGTTTGGAACATGTTGAGAATTACTTTTTTAAAAGAGTTATTGTCCAGTTTTCTGCTTATTCTCTAGAGCGGTCTTTGAGATCTTCCAATATTTTTGCAGGTCTACAAAACTTCTAGAAGTAGGGTGTTATTCGCTCGAGCGGTCTGGTCTTCTGCTGTCTGTAAAACTTCTGGGAGGGGGTCATTATGCACTTGAGCAATGTTTTTGGTCGCTCAAGCAGTGTCAGTTATTGTGTCTGAAGCTCAACCAGTGTTTTGGTGACTCAAGCGGTTTGTACGTATATCAAATCGGGAAAAGAAAAATTTTATCACTTTTGCACTTCCCCTCTCTCTCTTTAAAACATTCCAAACCCTAATTTCTTTACTCTCTCCTTCTAGTTCTCACCTTAAAACCTCAAATACACCCTCATCCCTTGATTTCTCCACCATATCTCTTTGGACAAAAAGGTAAAGCTCATCCAAAGTTTCATTCTAGTCGGAGAGGATCTTATTTTCGGTTCCGTCAAAGTTTTACCCTTACTCTTTTCCTCTTCAAATCTTGAGGTAGAGATTTATTCAACCTTTAGTATGATTCTTAGCCTAGTTATTTGCTCTTTGAAAATATTTAGTGATTTGGGAGTTTTGGGTTAAATCTAGAGTTTTATTTTGAAATGTAAAAGATGGGTTTTAAATGGGTTCTTAACAAAGGTTGTAGGGATGTGTTTATGGTTGAGATATGTTGAAATGTTGGAATTACTTTACTTAATGTGATTTTGAAAGTAAATGAGATTTTGTTCAAAAATCATTGATATTTGGTTTATGAAAGAAAAGGGAAAAGATGTTGGGTTTTGAAAGGATGAAATGAATATATCTGTTGATGATGATGATAATGGTGGAGTTGGATATGTAATATCGCTCCCATTTTGAAAATGATGAGATTATATCTTTGGTTGAAAATTATCTGTTGAATAGAAATATCTATTTTGGGCTATCGGTGGAGAATAGCTTTGATTGTTATAGAAATTGCATGAAGATTAGGTGAATTGAAACTAATTATTCATACATCTTGTATCGAGCATTGTTTCATACTTATGCATTGAAAATGTATAGTTTTGAGAAAAAAATTGTGAATACCTTGGTGAATCTGGCCAGGGAGTGTGGTTGTGGTTATGATGTTGGCTTGTGTGTCGGTGGTGGAATCTAGAAACCCGTGCAGTTGGGTGCCGATCATTCTGGTTAGTACCGGTAAAATGGCTTTGGTAGTGCTTGTATAGCTTATTGGCAGACACGTACCTAGAGATTCCTAGTGCTTTCTATCTACTCCCCTGTTTTCTGATGTAAAAGTATTTATTTATTTATTTTTATTTTTTTTATGAATTGATATATATAATTCGGGCATTGCATTGTTTTGAGATGAAAATGTAAAACGTTTGACAAATGGCATGTATATGCATTCATCTTATAACTTCGTTAAGATTTATACATTGTGTTAAAGTATCTCTACTGAGCTTTAACTCACCTTATGCGAAAAATAATTTTTAGCTGTTGATGATATGCCTCTACCAATGATATAGCTTGGGAGGACTTGAAGCCAAGAGCTTCTTTTGTTTTCTTTTGATGTAATTATTTTTGTACAAGCCTTGGGTTTTAATTGTATTAAGTTGAACTCATTTTGTTATACCCAAGCATTAACTTGGAAAGATGTCGCGATTAGGATACAAAATTACTTGATTCTCATTTTATTTCAATTCATGTAAATATGTCATATGCTATAGATTTAGGATTTAGGATTTATGAATGTATACATGCATATGTCATATTTTGTATGATCAAGGAGTATAAATAGAAAATGTTAAATATAATGCTAATGATAATTTCTATGGAATATTATGATGTGAGTTATTGCTATTATTTTAGAATGTTACAATAAGGGTATTTTGGAAATGACATTTTTTGGCTTTTTTTTTTTTTTGGGTGCTTATTTTCAGCTTTAGTTAACTTTTTTTTTAAAAATTTCAAAAATTTTTAGATTTCCAAATTCATCTCACCAAGACAAACCAGAAAATTATAATTTTTTTAAAAAAACTTTAAAAAAAAATTTCAGAAAAGACAAAAATAAGCTAAATTTTGACATAATTTTGAAAAAAATTAAGCATTTTGTTTTAGCTTATTCGTTTTTAGTAATTTTTTTTGAATTTTTTTTTAAATATACTTTTTAGATTTGTGTTGACAAAGTGGACCGGAAAAGTAAAATATTTTCACATAATTTTGAAAAAAAAAAATCACTAAAAAAAATTCAAAAAAAGAGGTGGTTTTTTTTTTTGGGTTGTTGTTGCTGCTGGTATGTACTATAATAGTAATTTACAAAAAATAAAATCTTAATTATTATCCATTAAACAATGGATAATATTCGTATTTATGACAAAAATGTGTTGAAATAAATAACAAATATATGAATGCGTATTAAACTGCTTTGAACGTTATTTAATTTTTAACTAACATCCAATAATCTATTATTAGAGCATCCGTATTAGTATCAGTAAATTTTGAGTCAAATTATAACAAAAAAGTTACTTTTATATTTTAACTCGCATTTTTTTTATATACACACTTCATCAACCTCTCAATTCTAAAATTTAATTTTATAAAATATTCATTTTGTATTGTCAAAAAGTAGCAAGAAGTTGCTAATTTTATATTGTTAATATATATATATATATATGCGGCTTCATATTCCCTAAAAAAAAATGTCCTCAAGTTGTCCACCCAGACATCCAAAGCTCCTATATTGTTATTATATCTATGCAATTTCATATTCCAAAAATAAAAAATAAATACATAATAATGATGGTGTAGCTGCCGGTCATCTTGTATGACCGACATGATGTCTGTTACATAGGAAAGCAACCCAAGAGGGGGGGTGAATTGGGTAATAAAAAATTTAGCTAGAAAATAGATTTCAAAAACTAAGAGATTAAATGCAGTAGATAATAATAAGTACACAGAAAATAAAGGAAAGGAAAGAAGAACTTGACATAAGGATTTATAGTGGTTCAGCTCACCGGCTTACATCCACTCCTTAACAGACCCCCTTGAGAATTTCTTCACTAAGAATCAATGCACCACCAGGCTCCGTCTAGCTTGTGGATTTTTTACACCGAACTTACTTCAATCTGTTGAGGACCTCTCAACTAAATGCCTCATTACAAGTATTTCACTCAGAAAATAAGGAACAAGAGTAAGAGATACAACTGTCCTCTTTTACAAATATTCTCTTTTAAAAGATGAATATGAAAGTGTAAGCTCACAGATAACTCACTCAGATATGAAAGTTGAAGTATAAATGAAGTATATTAAATGCTCTGGGTATGTTGTATATTGAAGAAGTGTATTGAATGAACAAGGAGAGCTTCATCTTTATAGCATTAATGGCTTCTAGTTGTTGGAGAGAGGAGATTTGAATCTCCTAGCCGTTGGAGCAAATCAAGGAGGAGATCTTCCAGCCGTGTTTGATTAGAGTATGGAGAGGACAAACAGTATACAGGTCTTGGGGAAGAGAAGGATCATTTAATGTACAAGCTTTTCATTTAATGCTCTCCTTTATATGTCAACTTCTTGGAGAAGATATGGTGCTAGAAAATCTGCTCAGGGGTTAGAAAAGATGACATACTCTGCACATAAATATGAAAAAGTGACTGAGAAAGAGGTTGTGTCAGTCCAAATCTGATTTGGCAGTTGGATTTTTTAAACCCAGATTTTACAAGTGTCGACCCCTGCAACTTGGGTGTCAACTCTTTGCTTTTCTCTCTTCTCTGCGTTGAGTTTCAAATGTTCTTGGTGTCGACTCTTATCATTCTTGGTGTCGACCCTTAACTGAATTGCATTATGAAATTTAGTGTCGACCCTTGTGGTTCTTAGTATTGACCCTTATTGTTAGATTGTATTCTGAAATTTAGTGTCGACGCTCGTTGTCTTGGTGTCGACCCTTGTTGCTGGATTGCATTATGAAATTCAGTGTTGACCTTTGCTGTCTTGGTGTCAACCCTTGCAGTTGGAACACTTAGGCATTTTGAGCTTCACACTGGTGTCAACCTTTGTTATCTTGGTGTCGACCCTTAGACCTGTTTTAAGCATGGATAGAGTTTTGAAACCCAGTGTTAATCTCATGTTTTGAGAGGCTAAAAACCATTGAAAAACAACATTCTAGAGCCATATAACTTTTAGAAACATGAAGCACAATTTTTATGCTATTATTTTGAAAACAAAATAAATTCAAAATATTTGTCAATAATCAAAATCAATAGAAATCTAAAGTTTCCTTGAGGCTAACAATCTCCCCATTTTTGATGATGACAAATATTTAAAGTTTTCAAAGTATGAGTGAAAGCATTAAGAAGTATTTTTCAAGGAGTTTTGTAAAAAGAATGAGATCGAAAACTCTCCCTATAAAAAAGGACTTCATGACCAGAACAAAAATCATGAGGAATATATATATATATATATTAAGACAATAAAACAATCTTGATATAGATCAAGCTCCCCTTGTTAATATGCACTGAGATAATCGTTAGTAAAATCAATTTCTTCAATTTATTTTCATTGAATGAAATTACAAGCATTTTAATACAAAAATCTTTCTAAGTGTGTGTGTTGTTAATAGACATTTACAACCAAACACAATCAATACTAAAGAACATGTTTCATATCATTCAAAAGGAGAATTCATCATCATTCATACATATATAGAAAGAAATATTTAACATTCCAAGACATATACTGCCCAAAAGTTTGTACCCAAAAAGTGTTTTTACCGAGTCAAATTCGTCAAAATTCGTCTATCATCTAAAGAGCGATATAAACAACCAACTACAATTAGAGCCAATTACAACCAACTACAAAGTATTTAACATTCCAAGACATATATACTACCCAAAAGTTTGTACCCAAAAAGTGTTTTTACCAAGTCAAATTCATCAAAATTCGTCTATCATCTAAAAAGCGATATAAACAACCAACTATAATTAGAGTTCATCTCCCCCTTTGTCATCAACAAAAAGAGGGGGCCAAAGAATCAGTGAAAAGGAGGAGGAGATCGAGGCCAATACGGGGCAGTTTCGCGCCAACCTTGGGCAAACCACAGCATGAACTTGCGAATTTGTTCACCTAAATCATCGTCCCAGCGTTGTTGAAAGAATTGACGGAATTCTTCATTGGAGTCCTTGATCCCGTAGACCACTATCACCATACTTTCTACACTCTCTTTAGCGGCTGCAATTACTTGAGCTTCATTCGATCAATGTCATTCTGCATTTCAGTCTGTTAAGAAACAAGTTGGAGAACCAAGAAGTCCAACTCATCCACCTTTTGTTCTAAAGCATAGGATGATAAGGCAGGGACAGTGTGAGAGGACAATGGAATGTCTGAGGCAGGGATGGATTAGGAATCTAGGTTTAGATTGTTAAGTCTAGAATTAATTGAAGCAATTCCATCCATCAGAGAACCTTGAACCTTGAAATCGAGATGGTCAATTTTTTGAGAGAGAGAGAGAGAGAGGAGAGGTCAAAAGAAGATGGTAGAGAAGAGGGACCAAGGGTGGAGAAAAGAATTGTAGGACTAGGAAGAAAAGAGCCAGGGGTAGAGAGACCAGGGGAAGACACAGTTTTCTTAGTTTTCGTCCAAATGCGGTTGACCAGTGAATATCCCATTTTTCTAAAAGTTTCAGCCCCATAACACGAGGGGTCTCGAAGGACTTTTTCTTTCCCCTTCAAATAAATTTTGAAATGCTTGAAGATTTTAGTGAAAATCATTCCATAGGGAAGGGTTTGATTATTTTGTTTGTGGGCATTTTTTATACAGTGGATAACCAAAAAATCGAAATTAGTGGGGAAACCAGTGGATAAGGCCCAAATAAGGTAAGTGTGGCCGTATGTGATGGCATCAAAGCGGCCGAAACGTGGAATGATATTGTGTGTGATGATGTGATGTAACAGTCTCAGTTCTAGGGAGAGATCTTTCTTAGAGACTGTGACCTGGTGATTTAGGTCGGGGTTATTTGTGAGGAGACGGAGACCAGTAAGATGAGAGTATTGGGGTGGTTTAAGAGTTACAGATGGATTGACCTTATGTCCATCATTGAAGGTTTTCAGAATGGAGTTAATGACAGAGGATGTTAGAGTGAAAAGGACACCCTTTACAAAACAGTTGAGGGTATGAGGAGAAGTGTCCTCATCACAAGATAGATTTGCAAAAAAACTCTTTGATGAGTGTGGGGTAAATGTCACAATCGAGTTTCAAAAAAGATGACCACTTTTGGTTATTGAACCAGGCTTTTACGGGAATAGAATGTTTTTCAAAAAATGTGAGGTCTATTGTACGTCCAGAGATTACCTTTCGAAAATTGAAGTTCTTGTTAAAGGCAGATCAACACTAAGGGTTCTTGAATCGAAGGACGGGAGAAGAAGCAGTGACGGCGGTGGAAGTGGAGGAGGTTCGTGGTCGCTTCCGTGTTGCAATAGAAGAAGGGGCTTGGGAATCCATAGAGAGGAAGAATAGAGATTGCGAGAGAGATGGAAGAGAATAGGAATGTGGATGTAAGAGAAAATTGCCGGAATAGGAAAAGGGGCTATGGCTAGATTTTGAGAGGTGTCGTAGAAGAAAAGGGAAGGGTTGCAGTGTAAATATAACCTTGAGAGGGTGTCAACCCTTATGAAGAGAGGGGTCGACCCTTCGAATTTAAAAAAATCGCGTGGCAAACACCATACCCAAAAGGCAGGTGTCGACCTTTCGGGGAAGGCGGTCGACACTAAAAAGCAGTATCCTCAGATTCATAAGGTGTCGACCCTAAGCAACAAAAGGCACAAGCCTGGTTCACAAGGTGTTGACCCTATAGAGTAGGAGGTCGACCCTTAAGGGTCTTGGAAGGCAAAAACTAGTGTTTTTCACATCAAATTTCTTAAAGAAGCATAATAACACTGTAACAACCCTGACCTCTGATTAATGTTAATTCATGATTAAATAAGCCTAATCAGTAATTAAGGTGAAATTCTGAATTAATTGCATGCGTGTCGCATTATTTGTAATTATATTGTCTACCGTAGGAATATCTGTTCATGATTTTGTTTGGTTCTGTGAATTGAAGGCCTTATCGGCATCTGATTACGAAATTGACTTGATTTATGTGTTATTTAGGATTTTTAGAACATTATGGTAGGTTCAATTAAAATTCAATTCGAAGCAAGATAATTAGAATAATTAATGTTCAGTTAAGCCTAATTAATGAATTCCTTAATCCAAGCCTGTATAAGGCCAAAATACCCTTTAAAAGTCATTTTTGATCATCTTTGTACTCATCAAATGTGCGAGAAAGAGAGAGATAGAAGAGGAGTTTGAGCTCAAATTAAGAGGATTGCTAGAGAACTTAGAGATTTTGGCTTGGAACTTCCAACAATTGATCATCTAGAGCATCATTGACAAGCCTAGGTAAGAATTCAACCTTTAGATTGTACAATTATGATGTGTAGGACATGAACTCTAGAGAATTAAGTTGGATGATACAAGAATTGAGTAGTATAATACAAGAATTGAACTTAGATGGTTGACTATAGGAGTGTATCATGCATGCATGTATATATCATGGCATTTTGAATAGGTTTCTAAAGAATTTTCACCTGCATGTGTCTATCTTGACTTGGTTTTGAGAATTCATTACATTTCTTACCATTTGACCTTAATTGATCATGTTTTGGAAAGCCTAAGCTCAAAGTAATTCATGCATGTCATGTTCATGGTATATTCATAAATTTCAAGTTGGAGTTTTGATCAATTGGCATGCTTTTGGGCCTTGATTTAGTGAAATGATCTTCAACTCATGGTAGTTTCTAAATGTTTTCTCAAGTTTTGGGGCCCAAAGGTTGAGTTTGAAGCTTTGAATTCAAGTTTTACAGTTTAAAGGTGAATTTGGAAATTCCAGAATTCGACCTCCTGCTCGAGCGACAAAACTTGTGCTCTAGCGACCACCTTATGATCTTGCACTTCACGCTCGAGCAACTAGAAGTTCGCTCGAGTGAAAAATGCAAGCTCCTAAAAGTTTACACATTTTGCAGACCGCTCGAGCGAAAGGAGTTGCGCTTGAGCAGGGACCTCAGTCTCACACTCGATCGACCGTCAAGTGGCCATCGAGAGGAGAATTCACACAACCAGTACTTTTTTAGAGTTTGCAGACCGCTCGAGCAAAGAAAGTTGTGCTCGAGCGGCCCCTTATATGTTTGCATGTCCGCTCGAGCGAGGGAAGTTGCGCTCGAGCGTGACTCTTGTTTTCAGCAAGTTTTGTTAAGAGTTCCAAAGTGTATTTTTGCATCCACATTGCATCCTAGGCATTCTTACGCCATGATTAAGACTCAGGCCTCGTTTGGGAACAGGCTAATTTAGTAACTTTTTTGCTATTTGGCTAAAATATGAGCTAAAAAAAACTAGTATGTTTGAGATGACTTTTTGGCTTTTTACGAAAAGATGTGCAAAAAGTAGAGAGAAAAGAGAATCTTTGACTTTTTGGTATGGATTGTTGACTTTTTAGCTAATTTAGTAACTTTTTGGCTTTTTGGCTAAAAGGGAGGGTTCCCAAACGAGGCCTCAATAAGAGGTTAAGACCTAGAAACACACTAAGGACGAAACGAAAGAAGTTAAGTACCAATCGAATGTGTGTTTCATTATGTGTTTATGTTATGTGTGTATAGGTTACGTGCCACAAGTTATCAAGTTATTTGATTTGTCTGTTCTGCATTTGGAGCCATCTGTGAGTAATAACTTAGTAAAGTTATGTTCAACTTTGTTTATTTTCTGTATGATGGAATATGATTTGTTTTATGAAATGTTATATTTAGTACATTGAATGATTGTCCAGTTTCTGACAAGTATTCGTGGCATTCTTAGCATAAGGCCCTTGCTTGGGGGTAACAATACCGTGATTTATGAGCAAGGCCCTTGCTCGGGGGTAATAATACCGTGGTCTCAAGGCCCTTTCCCGAGGGTAATAATACCGTGGCTCAAGTATATTACAAGTTCCCGGTACTAGAGGTTCCTTATTGAACTAACAAGTATGATAACGCTAATGGATGTACCATGTATGATGAAGCATGAACTCTAATTTCTATATGTAGTTTGAACAAGAATGTGACTATAAATCTATTTCTAATATGAACTTTGATTTTTGAATCTGTTATGGACATTATTCATTTAAACCCTTTACTTTGTTATTATTCACAGGGGGCTTCCGCTCACTATTTATATTATGTATGTAGGTGAGCAGGCACGTGACCAGGCCTAAGTTGCTGCCTGGAGTGTTTGAGTCAGCCAACTACTGTGCCTTCCGGGGAGGTTCCTCTTTGAGAAGTCAAGTTTTGTGAACCTGTTAAAGATGTTTTGTTGTTTGTTTTGCTTATCTGTACACTGGGCTAAGTCCCTCATGACGTTATATGTATAGCGATACAAGTCTTATGGAAGTTTGACATTATATAAGTTTAAAACTTATCTGTCCCATGTATGTCTACACAGCTCTATGGACCTTGTATTTTGTATAATTACTTCCGCAGCCCCTTATATTTTGTTATTCTATTAAGAGGACTTTGGTAATTCCAGAATTACTGGCCGGTTACATCGCTAAACCCAAAAGGGTGAGTTTGGGTCGTGACAAACACATAGTTTAACATCACACGGGAATATTTAACATACCAAGCTTAGTTCGTATAAAGTAGAAATGTTCCTCATTGAGAGGCTTTGTAAAGATATCGGCCAATTGTTGACTTGTAGGCACAAATTCGAGTTCAATGTCACCTTTAAGTATATGATTTCGTAAAAAGTGATGCATTATTTCAATGTGTTTAGTGCGTGAGTGCTGTATGAGATTTTTTGAAAGATTAATGGCACTAGTGCTATCATATTTAATAGGTATGTGATCAAAGTGAAATCCAAAATCAAGAAGTTGTTGTTTCATTCAAAACATTTGAGCACAACAACTAGCGGCAACAATATATTTCGCTTCAGTTGTAGAAAAAGCCACAGAATTTTGTTTTTTAGAAAACCAAGATGTGAGTGAATTTCCAAGAAAATGACAAGTGCCACTTGTGCTTTTTCGGTCAAGTCTACATCCTGCAAAATCGGCATCCGAATAACCATAAAGATCAAAAACATTTGTTTTAGGGTACCAAAGCCCCAAAAGTGGGGTGCCAACGAGATATCTAAAAATGCGTTTTACTACGGTGACGTGTGATTCTTTTGGAGATGATTGAAAACGAGCACACATGCAAACACTAAACATGATATCGGATCTACTAGCTGTTAGATAGAGTAAGGAACTAATCATATCTCGATATTTCTTTTCGTCTACCGGTTTGCCTTGCTCATCTTTGTCGATTTTAATCGATGTGCTCATGGGAGTTGCTGCAGGTTTGGACAAATCCATTTCAAACCTTTTGAGGAGATCTTTGATATATTTGGCTTGAGATAGATGAATACCATCTTGGGTTTGTTTTATTTGCAATCCGAGAAAGTATGTCAACTCTCCTATCATACTCATTTCAAATTCACCCTACATATCCTTAGCAAATTCCTTGCACAAAGATTTATTAGTAGCTCCGAATATGATATCATCAACATAAATTTGAACACCAAGCATATCATCATTTTTGGTTTTTATGAAAAGAGTGGTATCAATTTTCTCATGAGAAAAACCTTTTTCAATAAGAAAATTGCTCAAGCGTTCATACCAAGCTCTAGGGGCTTGTTTCAAACTATACAAGGCTTTTGAAAGTTTATAAATGTGGTTCGGGTGTTTGTGGTTTTCAAAACCGGGGGGTTGTTCAACATACACTTCCTCCGAAATATACCCATTTACAAAGGCACTTTTCACATCCATTTGGTAAAGTTTAAAATTTCTAAAACAAGCAAATGCAAGCAACATGCGAATGGCTTCAAGGCGTGCAACGGGTGCAAATGTTTCATCAAAATCAATACCTTCTTCTTGGTTATAGCCTTGGGCTACAAGTCTAGCTTTGTTTCGGATAACAACCCCGGATTCATCTATTTTGTTTCGAAAAACCCATTTAGTTCCAATAACGGAATGATCCTTAGGACGAGGAGTTAAAAACCAAACTTCATTTCTTTCAAACTGATTTAACTCTTCTTGCATAGCAAAAATCCAGTTTTCATCGTGTTCAGCCTCAGAAAAAGTTTTTGGCTCAATTTGAGAAACAAAAGCTAAATTGCCACAAACATTATGAATAGAAGAACGAGTTCTTACACCTTGTGTGGCATCTCCTATAATGAGATCTTTGGGATGTCCATGAGCATACTTCCATTCTTTGGGTAGATCATTTTCCTTCGTTGGATGGGCATATTCTTTTTGAAGGTCTTCCATAGAGACTTCAATATTTGGTTCCGAAGAATGAAGTTTATTATTTTCTGATAAGTAAATGTCTTCAATTCTTGGATTAGAATCTGCAACATCATCAATAGCAATATTCTTGAAAGCAAAGGAGTTAGATTCATCAAAAGCAACATGTATGGATTCTTCAACAAGCAAAGTTCTTTTATTAAAGACACGATATGCTTTACTAGAATTTGCATAGCCAAGAAACACGACTTTATCAGATTTTGCATCAAACTTCCAAAGATTTTCTTTATTGTTATTAAGTACAAAACATTTACAGCCAAATGCACGAAAATGACCAATGTTGGGTTTTCTACCTTTCCACAATTCATATGGTGTTTTCTTAAGTATGGGTCTAATCATGGCACGATTAATAACATAACAAGTTGCATTGACGGCTTCCGCCCAAAAATATCTTGGCAAATTATTTTCACAAAGCATAGTCCGAGCCATTTCCTCAAGAACTCTACTTTTTCTTTCTACCACACCATTTTGTTGAGGAGTTCGAGTAGTAGAAAAATTATGATCAATGCCATGCTCATTACAAAATAGAATAAAGTCATCATTATCAAATTCTCTACCATAATCACTTATAATTCTACAAATAGTAAGACTAATCATGTTCTTAATACGTTTACAAAGAGCTGTAAATGCAGAGAAGGTATCACTTTTGTGTGCCAAGAAAATCATCCAAGTGAATCTAGTATAGTCATCTACACAAACATGACAATAGGATTTACGACCAAGACTAAAAGCTCTAGAAGATCCGAACAAGTCAATATGCAACAATTGAAGAGGTCTAGAAGTGGAAATAATATTTTTAGATTTGAAAGAAACTTTTGTTTGTTTTCCTTGTTGACAAGCATCACAAAGTCTATCTTTTTCAAAATCAATTTTTGGTAAACCTACAACCAAATCAAGTTTTGGAAGTTTTGAAAGCAAATCCATATGAGCATGTCCTAGCCTCCTATGCCATAGCCATCCAGATTCATTTATAGCAGATAAACACTTAACATCATGATTAGGAGATAAACTATGCAAATAAAATATATACACATTTTTATGCCTATAACCAACAAAAAGCACTTTCTTCTCAGCAAAATTTTTAATGGTGCAGTGAGATTTTTCAAAAGTGACATGATTGATTTTATCACACATTTAACTAATACTAAGCAAGTTATGTTTCAATCCTTCAACAAGCAACACATTTTTGATGATGGGTGAAGAAGTTTTACCAATACTACTTTCGCCGATGATCTTTCCCTTATTATTGTCTCCGAAGGTCACGTGACCTCTTTCTTTGGATTTAAGGGTTGAAAACATTGCTTTATTGCTGGTCATGTGCCTTGAGCACACACTATCAAGGAACCATCGGTTGTTGCTGGATTTTGACCTAAAGCACACCTGCAAAAATCAGATTTTTGTTGGCCTTTCGATACCCATTCTTTCTTGGGTCCATGAGAGTTAGGAGTTAAAGTGTTTTTGGGAACCCACTTCTTTTTCATTCTATCAAATGAGTTTCTCTTAGCAGGACATAAAGGAGAGATGTGACCATTTCTTCCACAATAATGGCATGTGAGATAAATATGGTTAGATGATGCATGAACAAAGGTTTTTTTTGGAATTTTTTGCTTTTGAAAAAGGTTTATAGCCAATCCCCATTCTTCCAAAGGTTTGATTTTGACTTTTGAGAATTTTATCTAAGTATCTTTACCTTGAGTAAATTTTGAAAGAACATTTTTTAAATCTTCTATGTCTTCATTTAAGACAATTTTCTCCTTTTTCAAAATTTCATTTTTCTTTTGCAAATCATCTACTTTCTTTTCAAAAATGAAAAATTTTCCTTTGAAAATTCTTTCTCATTTTCCATTGCCAAGACTTCATTTTCTAAAGTATTGATCTTAGAAGTCAAGGATTCCTTTTCTTGAGATAAACTTGAGATCATTTTCTTTTGACAACTACTTTTCATACTTAATTTTTTAAATTCAGCATGCAATTCATCAAAAACAGTTTGTAATTCATCAAAGGTAAAAGAGTCATCATTTACCTCATCTTCAAGTGCCATTAAACATAGATTTGCGACTTCATTTTTGCAAATATCCGTCTTAGAGTCGCTGTCATCACCGTCTTCTCCCCATACTGCGATCATGGCTTTCTTCTTGTCCTTCTTGAATTGTTTTTTGAGCTCTGGACATTCCGATTTGTAGTGTCCCAGCTTGTTACATTCATAACAAATAACTTCAGATTTTTTATGACTTTCTCTTTTTTGAAGATCTTTGTTGAAGTCTTTTCTGAAGAACTTCCTTACACCTTGTTTCTTCTTCACAAACCTTTTGAATCTTTTGGTAAAGAAAGCCATTTCTTCATCTTCCTGTAGACGCGCCCCGAGGGCCTCATGCTACAGTTCGGACTCAAATGCCACGGTTCTTAATCTGATCTCACAATGTGCAATGTGAGATTGATAAATCACCAAAGAGCCCAAATCCGACGAATCATTTTGGAAAATTGATTATTAAGAAAGAAGTGCCAAACATGGACTGCTTTGCCAGATACAGAGTCACCACCTAAATATTTTATTTTTGGGAAATTTAGGAAACCCTGACTCGTTGCCTAAGGCCACATGTCCGTCATCACCAAAGTTGCCTCGGCTCGGGAACTTGGATACAATTAGGGAAGGTCATCTATGAGCACCTCCGCTCACCCAATCAAAGATCGGCCTGTACTAAACATGATATCTTATTTTTGAAAACACATGCGCTCTTATTCCGGTTAATTAGCTAATCTTACTACATGATGCGCACAACACAAAAGTATATACTAGATCGCCTAATTTGGAACAGAGCATCACACATCCTTTTGTTTGGAAATGGTTTGAAGTTTGCTACTCGCAAGTAGGCTAAAATGCGGATTTCAATGAATTGTTCCAATTCAAGCAATCCAACCTTCACCCACAGGCATTCAGGTAGTTATATCACATAAGCAATTAGCCTTATGGCAAGCATGCTGTCATGTTAACACTCACATACATGCAAGGATGCTAAAGCATAAACACTTACCTAGTACTCCGAACCAAAACAAAAACTAGTTAGTAATCAATGCATGATCCTAGTTCATGTTAAAATGGCTAATGCAACACATACAAAATGCAACTAGAATAGGCTCGACTAATCTAAGATGGCATATGAGATGTGACAATTGATACATGTATTCAACTTGAAATTGAAATACTATGCAGTTAGTATGATGCGTCGAGCCCGGTGCATGCAAGACAAATGAATGAATGCAAACATGCGAAGCATAAGTATGCTAATTGAAACATGCCCTAAAACTAACCATCATAAGCGGTTAAGTAAAAGGGAGAAAGACGTGGGGTTGGAAGACATTCAGACACTCATGCACACTTATTACAAAATTCGCCCTCTCAACGGAGGGTCCAAATAAATAATACAAATTGACTAATTAACTAACTAACTAGCTAATTAATTATCACACAACACTTAACTAATTAAACAAATTAATTAAGCTACTAAAGCAGTAAAGAGGCCTCGGGAAGAGGGACAAATGCATGCATGCTCGGCTCCGCTCGAAAATCTATCGCCATGCTCATGCTGCCTCTGTTTACACTGCTCTGCACCTCTGAAAACTGCATAAGTCTCAAGGATGCTTCTGGATCACCTTTTGGGTGCTGTGAGAGGCCATCGGCCAAGGGGAACTGGTCATCGACCAATAATGGGGCTCTCGGCCAACAATTTGTAGCCGACCGGCACTGAAGATGGCTGACCGGCCATCTCTTCCTGCAGAATGCTGTTTTGCTGCAGCAGAGGACAAACAGAGCATGTCAATGCATTTACAAGACAATGTATGCACGACCACCCTCCTTATCATGTCATGGGCTCAAGGGAGTATAGTCCTCGACCCTCGGGCCATCAATCATGCATTTCAATGCATGATGGCCAAAGAAGCCAAGTATGCAATTTAATGTCAAATGAAATGCACAAAACACATAAGTGGCCCCAACCTTTATCATAATTGATCAAGAGGCAAGGGATGCATGCTTAATGCTATGCAACCTCGGCATGCAAGCAAGCTAATGCAACATGAGTATGCAAACAGGCAATGTGCAATAGGCATACAGCCTAAACCAGTAAACATACAAGACATGTAATAACAATGCCAATGACAAACATGCAACAACACGTGAGGCAAACATGTGACAACATGTAAGGGGACAAGTATAGTTAGACCAACGTAACACATGCATGACGATCTTAACAAAGTAGCACAATCATGCAAGCATTACAATGCAATAGACATGCAACAACAATACCAATGATAAGCATGCAACGACATGCAATAGAACTAGCATGCCAACATGCAAAGCAACTTAACAAAAATCATGCCAAATGCAATATAACTCAAGCACGCGACAACATGCAATAGGCCAAGTATGCAACAACATGCGAGGCAAGCATACAACAACATGCAAAGAATGGACTTAAACCAAAATTGACAGCTCTCAAATAGGCCCAAATTAGTGGCCAAAGTGCTAAGAAATGATGGACAAAAACACATACAAACATGCACATGTGATGGCCTATCACCTAGGCGTAAGAGGGCAACTTTCAAGAGAACTTAAAGGTGGACAAATAGGGACATGTAACATATATTGTAAGCTCTAAAATCATGCATGGAAAGGTGCCAAACCAACCAAGATACACAAGCAAAGCATGCTAATGGACTTAAAGTTCAAAGCTAACCAAGGGACTTGAACCATGGCTATACAAAGCAAGCCCCAAAGGGCCAATAGGACCTAAAATAGTCCTAAGGTAGGTCCAAATGAGCCTAAAACATGCGAGGAATGAGACCAAAACATGCTAGAACACAACACCAAAACATGAGGCATGCAAAGCTACAAAAAAGGTGTTACACTACACCTATCAAAACCAAACATGGTATGATTTAAGCAACCAAAATCAGAGTTATGGCATGTTAGAATGAGCCCAAAAACCCACTTAGATGGCATCCCAAAGGCCTAAGCATGATGGCATACACAATGACACATTCATGAGGCATAAAACATCAACTCTTTAAAACATTAAAGGAGTGACAAATGTAAGTATATGAGCATACTATATGGACTGAAATAACATAACAAGTGATGCCAAATCACTGAAATGACCCAAGTAAAATATGCTAGTGACTTGGACGCTCAAAGCTAACAAGCTAGATTACATGGTGGCTATACAAAAAAATGCAAGCATGACCAAGACAAGGCAAAATAGAGCTCTAGCATGGTAAAACAAGGCTAGAAGTTTCATGAAGTTGAGCCAAAATCATGCTAGAAACATGGCTTAAAGTACAAAGCATGTTAAGGCAAACAAGAGGATTGCAAGGCAAGTATATAAAGCATATAGGAGGCCATCCAACCAACTTGAAACAGAGGTATATTATGGCAAAACAAAGCCTAATACACACTGAAATAAAGCTAAAACAAGCTAAGCATACAAGCCACCCACATAAGCCATTTATGCAAGCATTTAAGACAACAAGGAGAGGGGATCCCTCTCCTATTTAAGACCTCAAGACCACCTTTCCATCACTAAAAATCCTCTAGATTTCAGTGGTAGAAAGGTCATGCAAAGCTAAGAACAAAGGCCAAAATGGATGGCCTAAAACAAGGCCTAACAAGGCCTTGGAAGGGGCAAACAACCCCAAACCAAGAAGAGACCTTAAACAAAGGTCTAAACCAAGTAAAAACAGAACTTTTTTCAGTTTATAGTTAAGCTTAAAACAATATGCAAGATAGGCTAAAAGCTTAAGCAAGAAAAGGGTATCTAAAGGTAGGAAGCTCACTCTTGTAGAACCTCTTCAAGAACAAAGCTCCATCAGGTTTTCTGAGTTCAAATCAACCCAAAAACTCTGAAATCAACCTCAAGGGACCTCAGCTCCAAGAGGATGGTGTTTTAGTGTGTGTTTGTGTGCAATAGTAAGACAATATTACACTTTTGAGCACAAAATAGGATCAAATAAGGAAGTATAGATACAAAACTATATCTAACTTTCCTAACCTAATTTTTCTTAACCCCTGAGGAGGGAGGAGATGGTTCTCTCTTATAGAGAACCAAAAACAAAGCTTCTTGGAGAAGCTAAGCAAAGGGTGCAAATCCCTCCATACACGTGTATGGAGGGGGTGAATTGTGCATGCCAGTTGTGCCAGCTGGCACAAAATATCTGCATAAAGCAGATGAATAGGGTTCGGCCAGCAAAAATGGCCGATCGACCAACATAAGCGTCGGCCGACCAAATATAGTGCCGATCGGCTAACACTTTTGGCCGATGGCAAGAAAAAGGGGCCGATGGCTTCATGCCTTGGCCGATGGGTTGAGGGGATGGCCAACAAGCCACCCTCTTCCCACAGAATCAAAACACAAGTCCTTGGTCCACAACCAAGCACAAAACAGACAAGTTGAGAGATCTTGAGGCAAGGCGTACGGCCGAGACCTCCGGGAATTCAAAACGAACACGAGCATGGATGATCATCGAGTGTTCAGATGATGAAGTCCAAGTCTTGAGGACGATCAAAAATGGGGTGTTTACACTTCCTCTGAAACATCTTCTTCTTTCTCTTGAGATTTTGAGGTAGACTTGAAAGCTATCATTTTCTTCTTATTCTTGTCTTCTTCTTCTTTTCCTTCTTGCATGATGATCTCATGGGTTAGGAGAGATCCCATTAGCTCATCAAGAGCCAATGTTGACAAGTCTCTTGCTTGTATCACTGTAATAACTTTGTTCTCCCAACTTTTTGGCAATGATCAGAGAACTTTTCTGACAATTTCTGCATTAGTGTAAGTCTTCTCAAGAGATTTAAGACTGTTTATAATATCTGTAAAGTGAGTGAACATTTGAGATATGTTCTCATCTGGTTTCATCTTGAAGAGCTCATAGTTATGAACAAGTAAGCTCACTCTATACTCTTTGACTTGAGTGGTTCACTCATGAGTTACAATAAGTTTATCCCAAATTTTTTTCACCATTGTACAAGTGCATATTCTGTTAAACTCAGTAGCATCAAGTGCACAATACAACATATTAATAGCTTTGGCATTGGATTGAATATCTTTATAATCAGTACTAGTCCACTCACTCTCAAGTTTTGGAACTAGCAAACCATCTATGGTTTTGGTGGGGACTTTAGGACCATCACAAATGATTTTCTAAACTTCATAGTCTATAGATTGAATATGCATAATCATACAGGTTTTCTAGTAATTGAAATTTGTGCCATTGAAGAGGGATGGTCTGTTTGAGGCTTTACCTTCAGGAAGAGAGGAGTTTGGGTTACCATAGATCACTCTAAGACGGTTAAGTCACAATACTAGAGACGAGGCTCTGATACCAATTGTTATACAGGAAAGCAACCCAAGAGGGGGGGTGAATTGGGTAATAAAAAATTTAGCTAGAAAATAGATTTCAAAGACTAAAAGATTAAATGCAGCAAATAATAATAAGTACACAGAAAATAAAGGAAAGGAAAGAAGAGCTTGACATAAGGATTTATAGTGGTTCGGCTCACCGGCCTACATCTACTCCTCAAAAAACCTCCTTGAAAATTTCTTCACTAAGAATCAATGCACCACTAGGCTCCTCCTAGCTTGTGGATTTCTTACACAAGACTTACTTCAATATGTTGAGGACCTCGCAACTAAATGCCTCACTTTACAAGTATTTCACTCAAAAAATAAGGAACAAGAGTAAGATGTATAACTGTCCTCTTTTACAAATATTCTTTTTTAAAAGATGAACATGAAAGTGTAAGCTCACAGATAACTCATTCAGATATGAAAGTTGAAGTATAAATGAAGTATATTAAATGCTCTTGATTGCTCTTGAATGCTCTGGGTATGTTGTCTATTGAAGAAGTGTATTGAATGAACAAGGAGAGTTTCATCTTTATAGCATTAATGGCTTCTAGCTGTTGGAGAGAGGAGATTTGAATCTCCTAGCCGTTGGAGCAAATCAAGGAGGAGATCTTCCAGCCATGTTTGATTAGAGTATGGAGAGAACAAACCGTATACAGGTCTTGGGGAATAGAAGGATCATTTAATGTACAAGCTTTTCATTTAATGCTTTCTTTCATAGGTCAACTTCTTGGAGAAGATATGGTGCTAAAAAATCTGCTCAAGGGTCAGAAAAGATGACATACTCTGCACATGAATCTGAAAAAGTGACTGAGAAAGTGGTTGTGTTAGTCCAGATCTGATTTGGCAGCTGGATTTTTTAAACCCAGATTTTACAGGTGTCGACCCTTGCAACTTGGTTGTCGACCCTTTGCTTTTCTCTCTTCTCTGCGTTGAGTTTCGAATGTTCCTGGTGTCGACTCTTATCATTCTTAATGTCGACCCTTGTTACTGAATTGCATTATGAAATTTAGTGTCGACCCTTGTGGTTCTTGGTGTCGACTCTTGCCGCTAGATTGTATTATGAAATTTAGCGTCGACCCTTACTGTCTTGGTGTCAACCCTTGCTGCTGGATTGCATTCTGAAATTTAGTGTCGACCCTTATTGTCTTGGTGTCGACCCTTGCTACTGGAACACTTAGGCATTTTAAGCTTCACTCTGATGTCAACCCTTGCTATTTTGGTGTCAACCCTTAGACCTGTTTTAAGCATGGATAGAGTTTTGCAACCAAGTGCTAATCTCATGTTTTGAGAGGCTAAAAACCATTGAAAAACAACATTCTAGAGCCACATAACTTTTAGAAACATGAAGCACAATTTTTATGCTATTATTTTGAAACAAAATAAATTCAAAATATTTGTCACTAATCAAAATCAATAGAAATCTAAAGTTGAATAACATTGGGGCTAACAATGTCCATATTTCATATTCTAAAAATTATATATATATGGAATAGTAGTCAGTCGTTCGGTAGGATGTCAGGTTAGATGATCGGCAGGATGTCCGGTCACTTTTAAGAATAAATGATAAAAAATTATATAACTTGTTAATAGTATATCGCTACATGTAGTGATGTACGGTAGCAATGCCAAATTTAATTTTGCTTTAACCAAGTTGGTAGAGGAGTTGTAACGCCCTCAAAATTTAACCCATTGAATATAAAACAAGACATGCATTATTAAAAGAAACATTATATTATTTCAATCATCAGAGTATTACGAAATAAAACATCATAATAAATGCCCTACGGGCTTACATCTTGCCAAGCCAATACTTGGACACAATTCCATGAGTTCTAACTCAAAACAAATAAAGCCCTCGGCTTGAATGTTTACATAGTTCAGATAAAACAAATAACACAAATAAAGCAAATCTTCAAGTCCAATTCCTCACAAGCTAAGTCTTTGGAGGTTGTGAACCACCTGAACCTGAAAATGAAGTTCCCATATAGGGTGAGCCACAGCCCAGTAGAGAAATACTAAACCAAGCATAAGAATTAACTAAAGCAGTAGCACCCGATACATGGTTAACACAAAATATTCAGTTTACAATATTATGAC
Source organism: Camellia granthamiana (assembly GCA_036172215.1). Classification (NCBI taxonomy): domain Eukaryota; kingdom Viridiplantae; phylum Streptophyta; class Magnoliopsida; order Ericales; family Theaceae; genus Camellia; species Camellia granthamiana. The sequence goes on from CM069910.1 coordinate 113,835,518, forward strand.
ACGAATGTCTACGTTGTCTATGACACATGGTCTATGACACAATACACTTTTCATTCATACAGACATGGCTCAGAACCTGGCCAAACAACTCAACAAGGATAACAAATCAGGTTAAACCTTTCTTATAACAAATTAAACACTCATGCTGGTGTTATAACAAATCTCAATCAAATCCACTTCCATACTTCCCAACTGACACACATGGTGGTGATGTATCATATCAACAACAAATAGAAATATTTCTATTATCAATAAGCACACACATATGAGATGCTACTGGAGTCCATCCCCTATCTCCTCCCAACAAATCCGGTTTAGAGGTCCATCCCCTATCTTCCCCTAAACCGTGGAGTTCATCCCCTATCTCCTCCAAAACCAAATGCATATGCAACATAATCAATATTTGCCATATACAATACATAATCAATACACGAATGTTCTGTATTAACTCAACAATTAAATAAATGACTCAATTTCAGTTATACCTAAGCCGCATGCAAGGTCTACAACAATCAATGGCTATCCTCCACCGATAGCCCAAAACAATTATTTCTAAACAAGAAATAAATATTGTAACGCAAATAATCTCAATTTCACAAATGAGTGATTAAATATCCAACTACATTAATTTATCTCATAATTCCCCCAATTTCATGAATTAAACCCAATATCACGATTTTCCCTTAAATTAATTATATAAATTAATCTATGACAAACCCTAAGGTTTCTCCCAAAATTACCAAACTACCCCCACATACCAAAATACCACCACTTAGGATTAAAACGCATGAATGGAGTAGGAAATCCCTACCTCAAGAAAGAACCCAAAAAGATGATAATGAAGAAGGTGCTCGAAACTCCAGAGTGCTCCAAACTGACAACTGCTCAGATTAAATGGAAGCCCCCACTCTCCTCTATCTTATTTGTAAAAGAACTAGGGTAGAAACACACCCTAACTAGATCAAACCTAGGAGAAAAGGTGTTTAGAGAAGAAGAAAAGTCGGACTTTAGGGTTTGAGATCAAAAAGAATGAAAAACTGCCCTAAAAATCCCGCTTTTACGTTTAAATACTGGACAGGCTCGCTCGAGCGAAGACCTGGTCGCTCGAGCGACCAGACACAAGAAACTGACCTCGATCGAGCGAAGAGAAGCTCGCTCGAGCCAAAGACAAACCAGCTCGCTCGAGCGAAGAAAAGCTCGCTCGAGCCAACAAACACTGCGTTCAGGTCTAGGTACTGGACGCAATCCTCGCTCGAGCCAAGAAAGGCTCGCTCGAGCGACGAACCAAAAAGGAAGACCTCGCTCGAGCGAAGATAGGCTCGCTCGAGCGACCAAGCCAAAAACTGAACATGCAGACTTGGTTTCTAAACCCAACCAATCTGCAACCAACCTGCTAAACACATCCTATAACCCAAGAATAAGAAATTAAAGGGCAATAACAACAAATATAACGGCGGAATCCACAGACCGTAAGTCCGGATACAATAATCAAATGGGAAAAGACCGGGGTCGCTATAACGATTTTGAAGCTTGTCTTGCTAATATAACCCAAAAACTATTATAGCCAGGTTAATACTGATGCTCTTAGTCAAGAAAAAAAAAAATTTACTCTGTTTGGTTTTTAATTGTTAGTCAATTCATTTTATTTTTTAGTGAACTTTTTAAAAATATTTTAGTAGTTTTTTTAGATTCAAATACACTTAAAAAATATAAAAATTTATGAAAAAATTCTTCAAAAAATCATTAAATATTGAAAAAAAGAGAGTACATTTTTATATTTTGTATATTTACTGAATTTTTAAAAAATCTTTACAAATATTTACTTGTTAAGTATATCTAAATTAGGTATATAAAAAAATATAAAAAATTAATTATAATATTAAAAAGAATGGTTAATTATTGAAAAGTTCACTTCTATGGATATATGTTAATCCAAGGTTTAATATTTTTTTTGTGATAATAACATGCGTCAAAAAACCCGTTAAAAAATTGACTTGAAAAAGTCTATGAAAAGTTAGTGGTGGCCAGCAATGACAACTAGTGGTAATGTGGTGAACTCATATGTTATGTGATATTGAACAAAGACGTAGAACATGCACAAATAGTGAAATATTTAAGCAAATAATTAAATATTTGGATAAATAATTATACATATATATGACACATGTAGAGATAACAAGATATTTAGACAGATAAGCAACGTTTGAATAAATAGAAAAATAAATAAATTTTAAACACATAAATATCTTTTTAGACAAATAATATTTTTTTGACACAAAAATATTTAAGTTTAAAAGTTTCGGAAATAGAACCTAGTGGCTTAAAAAGAAACAACAACAAAAAGATAAATAGAAATTAAAACTTAAAATTATTTTTCAAAACTCAAAAAAGTTAAAAAAAAAATTGCAAGTTGCATTGCATGGACCACAATACGTCGGTAGTCAATAAGATAGCTATGATGTATTGAATGCTCCCCAAATTCCAATTGCTACTCCCATTAAGGCTTATTTAGGAATAAATTATCTTAATATTTTTTTAATTTTTTATAAAATAATATATAGAAGTCTTTTGGAAAGAAAATAAAAAGTCAACTTTTAGTTTTTTTTATTTATTTTGGATCATATTATCTCTTATATTTCTTACTCATAAAAAGATAAAACAGATTAAAAAAGTCACAAAATTAATTTTTTACTAACTTTCCAAAGTACTCCATAACATAATAAAAACATAACATGATAATTTATAATGACTTTTAAATTTTATAACTAAAATTAAGGCTAAGTTTGACATAACTTAAAAAAGTTAAAAAGTCAAAAGATTATTATCCTATTTAAGTTATATCATCTTATTTAAGTCATATCACTTTTTTATTACTTCACTTCAAACCTAATCCATATAATACAAAAAGTCAAAAAATATACTTATTTCTTCCAAATAATCCTAAAAGTTGTCATACGAACTTAAGTTGACTTATTTATTTTAAACCAAAGAAATTAACATTAATGCTCGCCACCCCACCCCACTTACTTATTTTAAGCCAAAGAAATTAACATTAACGCACGCTACCCCAACCCACATAGCAGCGGACCCTTATCAAATTTAGTGGTGTTAAATGTATTAATTAACATATTAATTTATATATTAATATTAATTATGATATTATTATTAATTCTGTTCATATAAATTATAAATATTAAAAATTATTTAATAAATTATAGATATTAAGGGTGTGTTTGGTAACGTTTACGTTTTCAGTTTATATTTACAAAAATTTTATAAACTGGTTTTTGTTTATTTTTCGTTTATTTTTAGAAAAATATAAACTACAAACGCGTTTGATAATTGACAAAATATTTTAAAATTTTAAAAATATAAAAAAGAGTGAGAAATGACAAGTGGTGGCAAGTGGCGGCGGAAGACGGTAGTGAAAAGTGGTGACGGTGGGTGGTGGGTAGCTGGTGGTGATAGGTGGTGGGTGGTGGTAGTGGGTGGGTGGGTGACGGTGGCGGGTGGTGGTGGTGGTGGTGGTGGCAGGTGGTGGTAGTGGGTAGTGGTGGCAGGTGGGTGGTGGATGGCGGTTGGCAGGTGGTGGTGGTGGCGGGTAGGTGGCGGATGGTGGTAGTGGGTGACGGTGGCGAGTGGTGGATGGTGGTGGTGGTGGTGGTGGTGGCAGGTGGTGGTGGTGGGTAGTGGTGGCAGGTAGGTGGCGGATGGCGGTTGGCAGGTGGTGGTGGTGGCGGGTAGGTGGCGGGTGGTGGTGATGGGTGGGTGGGTAACGATGGGTGGGTGATGGTGGCGGGTGGTGGGTGGTAGCGAGTGGGTGGTGGTGGTGGCAGGTGGGTGATGGATGGCGGGTGGGTGGTGATGGTGGGTGAGTGGGTAACGGTGGCGGGTGGTGGGTGGTGGGTGGTGGTCGGTAGCGAGTGGGTGGTGGTGGTGGTGGCGGCGGCGGGTGGCGGATGGCGGGTGGTGGCGGGTGGTGGTGGTGGTGGGTGGGTGGGTGGGTGACGGTGACGGGTGGTGGGTGGTAGCGAGTGGATGGTGGTGGTGGTGGCGGCGGTGGCGGGTGGCGGGTGGTGGGTGGTGGGTGGCGGGTGGTGGTGGTGGTGGTGGTAGGTGGGTGGGTGGGTGATGGTGGCAGGTGATAGGTGGTAGCGAGTTGGTGGTGGTGGTGGGTCGTGGGTCGTGGTGGCAGGTGGGTGACGGGTGGGTGGTGGGTGATGGTGGTGGTGGGTAGTGGGTGGTGGTGGCGGGTGGATGGCAGGTGGCTGGTGGTGGATAACGGTGGCAGGTGGGTGGTAAGTGGTGGTGGCAAGTAGGTGGCGGGCGGTAAATGGTAGTGGCGGGTCGTAGGTGGATGGCAGGTGGCTGGTGGGTGGTGGTGGCGAGTGAATGGCAGGTGAGTAGTGGGTAGTGGGTGGTGAGTGGTGGTGGCAGGTGGTGGTGGGGGGTGGGTGGTGGGTGGTGGCGGCGGAAGACGGTGGTGGAAAATGGTGACGAGTGGTGACTAGTATTGGGTGGTAAAAAAAAAAAAAAAATTGAAAACTCAAAATGGAAACACATTTTTTGTGTTTTTATTTTTTAACCAAATTTATAAACTGAAACCACTGATTTATAAATCAAAAATTTTACCAAACAAATTTTTATTTAAATTTTTAAAATTTTTATAAATATAAACAAAAAATTGAAAACTTAAATGTTACCGCACGACATCTAAAAATTTCTTAAATAATTTCACATCATCAATTAATATCTTAATTATTATATTAATTAATGCAGGCAGTATTGGATCAATTTCTGTCTACCCTCGTCTCTCTAATTCTACTCCTCTACTACTCTACTCCCTACTCTCTGTTTCTCTATCTCTCTCTCTCTCTTTTTACATAACAATTGAGAGAAAATAGCGTAGCAGTGGAGAAAATGAAGGACGAAGAAGCACAGACCACAACAACGAAGACCACTTGGAAGAAGGTGTACACAGTTCAGTCTCAAATGGGGAAGCATCGCTACAAATTGTGGGCCTTAGCCGCCATTCTGTTGCTTGCTTTCTGGTCCATGCTCACCGGTTCTGTCACTCTCAAATGGTCCTCCTCCGGCAACCTCAACTCTCTCTCCAACGACTTCGACTCCCCAATCCCCGACGATCTCGACACCCTGGTTCTCTCTCTCTCTCTCTCTCTCTCTCTCTCTCTCTCTCTCTCCATATATATATATATATACTAAAAGTTGTGTTGTTTTGATTTTGGGGGTTTTAGGAATTGGAGGAGAGAGAGAAGCTGGTGAGACACATGTGGGATGTGTATACGCACAGTAGTAGCATTCGATTGCCTAAGTTTTGGCTGGAGGCTTTTCAGGTTGCCTACGAGGACTTGACCACTGATGTCCCCTCCGTCCGAAACGCCGCCTTTTCTGAGATTGCCAAGATGAGCTTCAGCTCCGCCGCCATCACTGTCCAATCGCCTCCACTTCAATCAAAAATCAATGGTTAGTCCCACACACCTTTCTGCTCTTCATCATCACTTCTTTTAGTTATATATATTGTTTGATTTGTTTAAGTATTTTGCTTATTTTTGAGTAACTAATTGTGGGCTTTTGATAGAATGAGCTTTCAAGGTGTGTTGATTTGAGCTAAGCATGTTGTATGATTAGTTTATGATATGGGTGATTTTATTCATTAGGGTTAGAATCCCAGTTCCAATTCTTTTCTGATTTATTGAATTTGGGTTTGTGAAGTTTAGATTCAGAGTTTGTAGATTTACAATCAGCCAAAACCAGAGTGTCAAGTTGGCATGTGGAATGGTGGTTGGGACTTGATTCAACATTTATTGCTGAACAACCGCATCCACCCCTTTCTCCCGAAGGGGTAGAGAGAGGGGAAAATAAGGATTTCTTTATAGGGAAACATGTACCATCATTAATAAAGTAATGTTCGACTTTTAGGAAAACATTATTGAATCTACATGGAACTTGTCAACCATTAATAAAGTATGTTATTGGTATGTTAAAAACTATAACCTAACCAGTTTAGTCCCCATTTGACGGAGATCTGGGAGAGCTAGATTGGGTACAAATCTGACTGTTGACCTAATTTATACAGAGTGGCTGTCCTCATGTTCAAATCCATAAACCTCAAGGTTAGTAGGTCAAGTTTTAACCGTTGAACCAGTAGTCTCCTGTCTGTATCATTGGCATTTATTGAAAAAAAAAATACATCATTGGTGATGGGAAGACTATTTTTTTGTGGATTGATAATTAGCACCTGTGGGGTTCCATAAAGACTTGTGTATATATTTTTATCTATTAAGTTGTAAGTATATTCTAACAATTAGTATTTTTTCTGCCTAGTTGTAATAGATCTGTTGAAATATGAATAAATATTAATGATTGATGTCAATCACAAATTGTTTTTATTAAGTATAAATAAATATTATATAAATAGAAAAAGCATGAAAATGAGTTGTATTTCTTTTGTTTATTTTTATATGTTTGAGAGGTTCTATCTCAGTTGGAAGTGGGTTTCTTCCTCAACAGGAGTGAGTTTTTACAAATTTCTTACTTAGGATCACCGAAATAGAGTATAGTTTGGCACGGAATTTACAAGAAAGAGTATATGATATTATCCTTAATGGGGGGCTGTTGGTAGCTAGCTGAGTTCCAGACCTATTGTAATACAGGAGATTTTTAAATTAATCATCTCTCTGTCCAACTTAAATGTGAACAACATGATACATTAGTATGGATTTCTACAAAATAAAATAATGACTGGACTACTCAATTTGCCTGGAATGCCATCAAGGAAGACTTCTCTCCAAGTATCGTGGTGCAATATTGAATGGTTTACACAAACCATCCCCAAATTTGCTTTGATATTATGGTGGTTATGCAGATTAAGATTGTCTACAAGGGAAATCTAACAGAGTGGGAAATGAATTCAGCCAAAATGCCTTCCGTGTAATGATTTGCAGAATCACAAAATTACCCCTTATGTAATACTCTACTAGTATTTGGTAGTATATAATTGATTACCTCAAGGATGGGAATGGAACTCAATTTGGTTGTTCAGAACCTTAACACAGAATTTTAACAATACCCTCAGCAAACTTTTACTTGCTGCCTTTGTATGTCATATTTGGATGGAATCCCCTTCAATTATGATCCAGGATGAATTTGATGATAGTTGAGCCTCTGCTTGGTGAAAGGCTTACGACACATACCAATGGGAAGACCTACCTCAGAATGGAATTTCTCTACTATCATTCTTTGAAACCAAAGCTTTTCAAAATGATTTGATTTATTGGCTGTGGGTGCTAAGATTGCTTCTGTTCTGTTTCAGTCTCCTGGTCTGACTGGTTTTTGTACTAGTTAGTTTTTCATTGCTTAATGTTCTTTTGTCTTGTTTGCTTTGTTAACGCATGACCCATTTTTGTTTTGGTGTCTTTGTACATATTTGATATAACTTCTTTTATTTTCTTATAAAATTAATTTACTTATGAAAAAAATTATGCTTTCTTCCTCTTTTTCTATTTTTATGTTCTTGTGGCCTTTATTAAAAAATCCAAGTCTTGTGTTTACAATTCAAAATCCATTTTTGGCTTCAAATCAGGATTACCTAGGCTATGGCATATGAGAATGTTTTAGATTATTGGCAGTAACATATCACATATGTTTTTATTAATTTATTTAATTTTTGTATATATGTTTCGGGTTTGTGTAAATTTATATATTTGATTAATGAAATTTATTATTAATATAAACATTCTTTATATTTTGCTTATAACTTTTTTTTTTTTTTTTTTCAGAGCTCGAGCTCGTCTCATTTATGTAATTGAGTTGACTCGAGCCGAGCTCGAGTTTCTCAAATACTGTTGTGTTACTTTCTGTATAATGGATAATGAACTTACTTTCTGTATAAAGGAGATGGCAACAAACATTAAGGAAATATGAGGCTGGGATTTGAGAATCTTGATGTTTAGTCAACCAAGTGATCATGTTTTGATTACCCCTTCTTGTATACGCGACAATCCCCTAGATGTAGGTACAGTCGAGAAAGTCTGCACATGAATGAACATTTGAAATACTAGGCCAAGTTTGGGAAGACTAAATAAGTGCACTTTTTGACTTTTTATGAAATATGGATTGGATTTGGGTTGGGTTTGAAGTGATGTGTTAGAGAGGTGATGTGACTTAAATAAGATGATGTAACTTAAATAGGATAGTGACTTTTTGACTTTTTGGATTTTTGGATGGATGCCAAACTTGGCCTAAATCAGTAAGTTTAATTATTTGTCGAATAAATAGATACAGTATATATTACAGCAATTTCTCTTTGCTTTCTAAGCATATGGCTATTTGAATATGTTTTGTTTCTGAAATGCAAAGTAAGAATGTATTTTTAACGGTGTTGTGGGTGTTTTACATTTGCTGCCCAGAAAACCAGAAAAAGAAGAAACATTTCCAAGCAGGCTGAGGAAGACTAGAGGAGGATGGTGACTAAAGATGGGAGACTAGGAGGGCAATAGCAGGAAAGAGTGCCAGAAATTAAGTGCACAAATTTCCCTGTATTAATTAATATTTACTCATTACATCTGTTTCTTTGTATGATCAGCAATAACTTGTGTAAATTCACATCAGTTCTTTAAATTTAAAAAAATGTACTTCTAAGCAAAAATATATATATATATTGCTAAGTAATCCCAATCTAGTGTTAATATATACAGTTTAATAGCACTTTGTTAGGTTCAATTATCTGTATTTTACAGGGCTGTAATTGGAACAATTATTATCTGTATTTCATAGGGCTGTACTGAGAAGAATTGTAGCATACCAATAAAAGTCGGATCAAAAAAAGTTTCATCGCTAGAACTTCTCATCTCTAATCCTCAACAAAAATAAAAAAAATCATGGTCGTGTATAAAGATAGATTCTGTTTCAACATTTGCATCTGCCTTCTTTGAAAAATAAGCCTGAGTTATAGGATTGAGCCAAAAAAACAAAAAATCGCAAATCGATCCGATCTAAACCAAACTGTTGGTTTGGTTTTCTCAGTGTATAATTTGGCCTTGGTTGTTCAAATAGGTAAACCTTGGTTGTTCAAATTGGTAAACCTAACTTACTTGCATAGCGGTAAACCTTGGTTGTTCAAATCGGTAAACCTTACTTGCTTGCATAGCTGAGAGAAGCAGGGTCTTGAACCCTTTTCCTGGCACTAGTTGTATCACACAAGGTGTGTTTTCCTCCAAGATTGCCATGGGGTGTAGTAATGGTATTGGTATTGCCTCGACTTTGCCCAAGAAGTCCATGCCTATGACAACTTGGAAGTCATCCATAGGTGCCACCATTTAGTCCGTGAATTTATAGTTACAAAATCGTATAAAATCGAATCGAATTTTTTAAATATATATATATAATTTATACTTATCGTAAACACTCAAATTACTAATTAATATCCTATTTTTATACATAAAATGTCAATCCTTTATTTTTGCATACTTGTTCTTGTAGTAGAATTAATTCTAAACAATTATCTAAATTATCATTATTTTATAAAATAATATTATATATTTTGATATTTGAGTAGGTTGTGAATAATATTTTGTGGTCATAATATTATACTATTCAATTCGAACTGAATCCTATTTTATTGGTTCGGTTCGATTTGATTATAAGATTTTTATAGTTTGATTTGATTTAATTTCAAATTTTTTAGAACCGGAGGTGATAATTTGATCTTGATGTACTCCAAAACTGAACTAAATCGAATGATGCTTACTCCTACTGAGTTGAAATGCCCAACTCCAATTTCTTCAAACAACAGAAACAACCTGACAGACTATCTCTTGATATTTTCTCTCCTTTTCCAAGCCAATCTTTCTTGATTCTATTATTCCAATTCTCTCAATTTGGGAATGACAGCTCTTTTACATTCGAGCTATTCAAGCATACTCTGACCAGCCAATCATGAAATTTGAACTATGATGTGAATTACCATTGGGAATGGAATGGGAGCTTTTAACATGTCAATTATTCTCAGATTACATCTTCTCCCAATGCACATATTAGACGATTTTAAAACTTAATATTTTGCTCATCAAGTCAAAACCCAAGGGGTGTAGCCGACTTGGTAAGGTCTTAGAGTAGAAACTTTGAGGTCCTAAGTTCGACTCACCTCGATGTCAATTATCTGAGCGACAACACAAATAGTTGGTAGGACGAACTTTTCAAATCTGAGCGAACCGGACCTAATATTAGGAGTGTGGGTTTGAATCCCCGCCTGTATGCGAGTCCGCATCTTACTGCTACATAGTAAAGTGGCTCTGCTGAATAGCACCACCTTAGGGTGGTTCTAGCCTTAGATGTCACCCCTATGTAGTTAGGCCTTTTTTTAAGTCAAAAAATACTCCCACCTTCTTTAACCTTCAAAATCCATGGTTATCAAAATCTTAATTCGGATCTTAGGATCTAACAATTTTAAGATCTCAGTTGGACCAAACGATTTAAATCGTACTAGAATCTTAAATTTTAAAGTGATTACGATCGTAGTCATAAAAACATATAAAATCACATTACAATCCCAAGTTTTACTACGATCTCGATCCTACCTAAATTTTTTTCTTGTTATTTTTATTTTTATTTCTTATACTTATGTATCTCATCTAAATTATGTGTATCTCATCTAAATTATGTGAACATAAAAAACGTATTGTATTAAATTTATCATTTTTCTTAATGATTTTCAAAATTATCTAACATACATTATCATTATCAATAATTTTTTATTTTCTTTTACATTGAAAGTAAAATTTTATTATCCCCGATCCAATTCTACAATTTGATTCACAAGTCCTTCCTAGTGATTATACCTAGAATCCTGATTTTAATAACCTTGTTCAAATCATAATCCTAACACGAGCCACCACCTCCAAACCCTAACCTAAACACATGGCAACTCCCTCTCCAATCTCTCTTCCCACCTTGAAACCCTAGATTATGCACACCTCCCCCTCCCTTCCCCCTCCCCTCTCCCCAAGCCCTAACCACTCTATTTCTTACCATTCTGACTACTATCATCGACATTCAAATATCAACAACCGATCAATAGCATATTTGTTCAAATATTAATCATTGAACCAATAGGATTTATTTGGATATCAATCATCAAAGAGGAGGTCACATTGATGGGGGGTGGATAAGGAAGGGAGAGGGCCACGCAAAGGAGGGGAAGGAGAGATAAGAGGGGCAGGGACAGGAGGGAAGGGGGGCCTGGGGTTGGAGAGCATTGAGGGTGATGGGTGAGACTGATGGTTTGAGGATAATATTGATTTGGGATGGACAAGATAAGGGTATTATAGTAGTTTGATTTTAAGAGAAAATTATAATAAATAGAAATAACTAAATGTGTGAATTGTGGAAGAGTAATGATTCATAACTCTAAATTTGGAACTCTAATAATGACTCTAATGACGTGGCATGGAGTAACAAAAAAAAAAAAAAAATACATCAAATCATTCATGAGTAGGGCCCACTGCCACATAAATAGAACTCTCATTAAAGCTCTACTTTTAGTGTTCTTAAATATTTTTTATTCTGGAATAAGGGGGTGTAGAAATAGAACTTCCATATATATTTAAAAAAAAAAAAAGAAATAGAACTTTCATTAAAAATGGAATATGTAATTTATGCAAATAAATAAATAAAACTTGAAATATAAAAAGGTAGCTAATGGAGTACCATGACCAAAACAAATCAAAAAAGAACATGTCTGCATACGTTACAATCAAGTATAATCTGCAATGTTTGGGTGTGTCAAAGCACATCATTATATTTAGGAAAATTTTGCACTATTCTCCATAGCACTATTGATTGTTCTTGTTGGAAAACAATTTATGTAGAAAAATGTTTCAAACCCCCTTTCCCTCCCACCCTCTTTGACCCCCTTTTTTTTCCATTGACCAATTTTTCTTTTTTGTTTTTTTTTTTCTTTCTCCTCCGATCACCACCCGCCACGTGTGTGGGGGTGGTGATTGGAAGGATCTCTATCAATGCTGTAAATATAAAATATGAAATGTAATCACTAATCTCCGAACATTTTGACTGTAGGATTAAGACCTACATGCATACGGAGGGTAGGTTATCCTAGTGAGGTACAATTTACAAAAGATTATGACCAGTTAGACTCTTAATCAATTGAGTAATTCTATTAACATGGAATATGGAACACAAAATTGTTCACAGAGGCATGTTGCTGTGTTGTTACTTTCTGATTTTTTTATTTTTTATTTTCACCTACCTGTTAAAGGAAACCACATCAACTTTTATAAATAATTTTATGTTCGTCGTCTTTGTTAGTGGAACTACTCTAATCAATTAGTTATTTCTACTATGGTCTACCCCATGGTTCTCATTAACTCAAAATGTTAACCTCTAAAATTACTAGGGCAAGTAATTAGATAAACCCGGCAAAGATTCACGACATGATAAAAAATTTACACTTTGCATCCTTAAAGCATTACTCAATTCTTTCTTTGACTCCTTAAGCTGTTGATTTTTTCAATTTGATCCTCAAAACTATTGAATTTTTGTTAATGTGGTCGAGTAAGTTGGTATCGTCAAATTTTGACGCCACGTGGCATTGTATGAAGTCAAAGTAGGAAAATTATAACAAAAATATTAGAGACCTTAAAAATTTTGTCAAAAGTTCTACTAAATATCTCACATAGATGAGACCCATATTGTGTGGGCCTTATATCCATGTATGTTAGAGACTTCAAAAATTCTACCAAACGTTTTATCAATTGCCTTACATGGGTATGGGACCCACATAGGACCCACATTGTGTGAGTCCTACACCCATGTGAGAGATTTGGTAGAAACTTTGATAGAATTTTTGGGGTCTCCAGTATTACTCAAATTGTAATACTTGAAGGGTCAAAGTAGGATGTGCAATATTTTAAGGACCAAATTGAAAAAACTTTCAATACCATGTGGTGTTTTAGGAGATTGGAAAACAATTAGTCTGCTACTATCCGGACCACTTTGACAAAATTCTAATAGTTGAGGGAGTAAATTGAGGAATTTTAAAGTTTAAGGGACAAAGTGATAGTTTGGTAATACTTCAAGGCCTTGTTTGATTAACAAAATTAATAGTAAAAGAAGTAATAATCCAATGAATTAGTGTATGATTAGTTATTCAATTAAATTAGTAAGATAACCATTTATTATGTATTCCTTTTGTTTTTATTATTTCATACTTGAAATTATGATTTCTAATCCCCCTTAATATTAAAAATTTGTTAATTTTGTCGGATTGAATGTCCGCTGTATATATAATCTGGTTAATAAAATTTACAATCAAGCATGGGATTGTGACTTTATGAACGGGCTATGTTTGGCATGTGAGATTGGCGTTATTTTAGTGACAAAAAGATAAAATATGCTAAAAATTAATAAGACAAAATGTCACATTCAAACCATAATTATTTTAATTTTTTTCTCATAAAGTCAAAAAAGTCAAAAAGCCAACCCACTTCCCAAACAAAGGCACCCAATCTCATACTAGAATCCTACTAATCAAGCATGCTCCAAGGTACAAAATGTATTTTATTCAAATCTTACACTTTTATTTTTGAGAAATTCTACTTACACCACCCATTAATCTCCTCACACCCTCAAAATTTAATTTTTTAATTTTATATTTTTATAAATTTTTTATTACCCTCGTTCCTAACCTGCTCCTTGCACCCAAAACCTAAAACCCCTTAACCCTAATTCTCTCCCATCACCACCACCTCCACCGTCCCACTACCAACGCCGCCACTCCGCCACTACTCCACCACCATTTCCCTCTACCTAGCCCCTTCTCCACCTCACCCCTTTACCCACTGCAGACCTAAACAACATTATTAGTTTATTAGAGAGAAAAAAAAAAGAGAAGACGAGAGACGATGGAAGTTGCAGTGGTGAGAAGACAGACAACCAAACCATCGTGCCTAACTTCTTCCCACCTCCACCATGTTCGACTCTCTTTTCTCGATCAAATAAACTCTCCAATTTTTATTTCATTAATCTATTTCTACTCATCATTGTCATCGAATTCAAAAACCAACAACAAGAAGAACCCATTAGTAGAAAGACTTGATCTGCTAAAAAAATCACTTGCAGAGACATTGGTTGAGTTCTACCCATTTGCCCACTCCATTCACTGCAACGACGAGGTGTTCACTTCTTTGAAGCCCAAGCCAATTCAGATCTGTTAGGGTTAGATTTAGGGGTTTTTAGGTTGTGAGTGTAAAGAGGAGGACGTTTAGGGATGAGGATAATAAAGAAATTATAAAAATATAAAGTAAAAAAATTGGATTTTGAGGGTTTAAGGAGTTAAATTGGTGGTGTATGTAGGATTTTTCATTATTTTTTCAACTTTTACAAACAAATAAAATTATCCTAGTAAGATGTAAGCTAACCTTGAAATCACTAGCAAGCAATTAATTATACCCCATAAAGACTCACTACCTTCTCACAAAACACAACAATAAATATATAAAATTCTCTAGTTTTTTTCTACTTTAAATAATTTATTTTTTTCAAAAAATAGTACTTTATACAAATAAATAAAATCTCTTGTGCTACATATACATATAATTCCAATGTCACCAATAAATAATCACTTAGGCTTCGTTTGGGAATAGGTTTTTTTAGTAATTTTTTGACTTTTTAGCTAAAATGTGATGTAAAAAAAATTAGTATGTTTGGGATAACTTTTTGGCTTTTTACGAAAAGATGTGCAAAAAGTAGAGAGAAAAGAGAATATTTGACTTTTTGGTATGGGTTTTTGGCTTTTTAGTTTTGGGGTACTTATGTGTAGGTCCTATTAACTAGACTTATTTACCTACAGGTCCTAACTAATAAATTTAACACTATAAAAATAAGAGATTGATAAATTTATCATTATAAATTTATTCATAAAAATAAAGAGACTGATAAATTTATCACTATAAATTTTTTCATAAAAAAAAAAGACTAATAAATTTATCTTTATCACTTAATAAATTTATCAAATAGGACTTAATGGGTAATAAGTCTCCAAAGTATGACCTATTGGGTAATAAGTCTCCAAAGTAGGACCTATTGGTAGTTTACCCTTTAGTTTTTTAGTAACTTTTTAGCTAAAAGGGGCACTTGCCAAAGGAGGCCTTAATCCATGCATAGATACCCTATTTTGACCAGCACTAAAATTTTAGTATTTGTTTTTTATTACCCGATGATGGAAACAAGAATGTGTTTTTCCCAAAATTCTCAGTAAGAAAGATGGAATTTGAGCTTTCTTTTCAACCTTAAGCCTGTTTTGGCCAAGTGTTTAAGATCCGTTCAAAACTCTCTTTCGAAACTTTCTTTCTGTGCTTTGTCCCGAGCATTTTCGTAATATTCCGAGACTCATTTTTTTTAAAACTCAAAATGAAATGTTTTCTTAGAAAATTGAGTAAAGAACAATATGGAACTAGGAGGACAATACGATAATTCTGTCGAAAAATTCAGTTTCATGCAAAATAGTTAAGCCAAGGCCAATATTTTGGTTGACCAACCAATTAATTGGCCAACTAGCCAACTTTTTGGCCGGCCAGCTAATATTTGGCCGGTTGGCTAATTTGTCTAGGAGCAGGACAGGTTCGGTAGAATTTTGGTTCGGTGCGTGTGGGGCATGCCACCTTTGAATTTTCTGCCATATCCTTGTGCGAAATGGCCTACACACTCGGCCTCTATTACATTGGAATCTGGCCTCTTCACAAAAGGAGTAGCTAAAGTAAGGGCTCCCATTTGTCTTCCATCATCTTTTCCACTGAGATGGTGCTCTTGAATTGCATGTATGTGAGAATGATCACAGAGAGAGAGAGGAGGAGGCTAGATTGACAGAGGTTGTAAGCATTGATAAAAGAGAGTTGCCAAAATTAACAAGTTGAGTTTTGAACTTCCATTGTTATATATCATCACTTCATTGTTATATTATCTTCCATTGCCGAAATCATCCAAAAATTCCATTCTAGAACTTTGATCAAAGAGAGAGTGATTGTGGTTAAAAAAAAGAAAATCAGGGAGTTCACCAATTCTCTCTCTCTCCCCCCCCCCCACCCCCCACACACTGCTAAACAATCCAAGTCACCGTTCTAACCAATATTCAAAGTTTTCGAATTGAGGATTGAGAACATAATTCACAACCTTGAGGGTGATCAAAAGAGAGTTTGGAAATCAAGGAGTTTACCCTTTCTTTGGAAGGTGAATTTTCAATTTCTTACATTTTCTTTCTTATATTAATTTTCTTGCTTTGATTTCATATTATAAACTTGTTGTAATCTAACTGAAAGTGGTTAGTTGAGCCACTTACATATTCCCTGTTTATTCTTTTCGGTGTTGCAACAAAACAGATTTTGCTAGGCCTAATTGGCCAGTCGACCAACTTCTTCTGGACAGAGCAGAGCAATCTTCTGATGATGAGCACAACAACTTCTGATGGTTTCCGAAGCACATGAAGTTTCTATTTTTATTTTAATTTGAGAGATTTGTGAAGTTTCATTATGTTGTAATATTCTCTCTCTCTCTCTCTCTCTCTCTCTCTCTCTCTCTCTCTCTCTCTCTCTCTCTCTCTCCTTTATTTGGTTTGTAATTATTCGGTGATGTAATAATTCCCCAGCTCCCCTTCTTTCTATCCCATTCTTTTATTTGCTTTCTTTATTTGTACATAAACATCATATTTTGTTTTTCATCAAATCCATGCTTTACATCTATGTTTTATGCATTAAGATTTGACTAAATTTGCATCTATGGATTTAATCAATTCTTATATGATTATGTGCGTTACCTCATGTTCTTAAGATGATTCATATGTCATATATTAGAAGCTGAATCTTTAGTTATATTTCATCAATGAATTGTATTAGGATTTTGTATATAAGATTATGCATGTTTTACTAAGTTTGTTTTGTAACTGTTCGCGGGACGTCGGTAAATATATAAGTTTTTATGCTTTGCATCCCGCCTTACTATGTTTAGCATTCTACCATATGACTATTTGCTTATTTGATATATCTTTATGAATGCCAATAGATGGAGGTTGTGTTGTTCAATTTGAAATAATATAGATTTTTGTGTTTGTCAACTCAATTTCTATTGAGTTGAACATTATTCAAACTCTTTCAAAATACATGAAATCAAACGATTCTAAAATAAATGACATAATCTATACTTGTATGCTTTACATGATAAATTTTAGGATTTCTTAAATAAATCGGAATATGAACATATAAAGTAATAATAAAATTTATATAATGGTTTAGTAGAGGCCGATCTTTTATCGGGTGAATAGGGGTGCTCAATTAAAGGATCTTCCCCTCTCATATCTAAGGTTTCGAACCGAGATATCTTTGGTTACGACGAACAGTGACCTTGGCACGAGTCATGGATTTTCTAATTTTTTCAAAATATTAGGTAGCAATTCTGAGATCTAGTGATGATGCAGTCAATTTCTAGCAAATGTTTCGCAATAAAATAAATTTTCTATAAAAGTTATCAAATCTGGACTCTTATCTATATTTTACATTGTACTCGTGAGATTAGATTAAAGAAATTAAGGGTCTGAACCATTTAATGCACTCGAGTACCCCCAGACATGTTATACCATGTGATTTATGGACCAAAACCAACCACTAACTTTCGTTAACGACATTCATTTTACTTCATTTGATATTAGTTAGCCTCATAATCCCATCATTTGAAAATACAAGCAGCCGTAATGCATTTTCTTTAATTTGAATGAAAAATATGTTGGTTGATTTTAATTCACAAATTATAGAGAGTTAAATAGATATTTTCAAATGACTGATGAATTTTATACCAAAAAAGTTAGAAATCTAGACGCAAGAGAATTTGTCCAAAATCAATTTGCGTATTAAAGATTAAATTGATAGAGTATATATTCATGAGTAAAGTGAATTGCAATCATTAATTGCTATTTTTGGATAAAAAATTCTAAATTTGTAGTCTTGTTGATTAATACTTCTTTTCGTTTAAAATCACAAACTGATGCCATCACATGTGACACACTAATTTGTTAGGGAAGTTCATCAAAAAAGAATTAACAAGTACACCTTCCCAAATAACATGAACATCTTACCCTCAACGACTTGAACTGCTAACATTATAAAAATAATGTTATACAAACAAAATAAATGTTGCCGACTCTTTCTATTCATAGATGTGATAATTCAGTTTTCATTATTATATTATTCTAGTTAGTCCGTTTCAAATACCAAAATATTACCATTGCATGTTACATATAAGTAATAAAAATAAAAAAAATTATTAATTTGTATAGTATCTTCATGTTATAAATGAGAAGTTTGCAATGTAAGCACAAGTTTCACTCTCTCCTTGTATCATCAGGCCAGTTAGGGTGTCGGGTGGTTGCACCACCACTGCTTCATTTCTCAGCAATCTGTCAGCACAGGCTTGGATTCAGCCTCAATCTTATTCTCTATTCAGGGAACACACATAAATCAAAGGACTTTGATTTGTGACACTAATTTGTTGAGCACTAATGGCACTAATTTCTATATCAGGTAAAGAAAAAAAAAAAAAAAAAAAATTACCAAAACAGGAAATTAGTGCCATTAGTGCCAACAGTTTTAGTGCCACAAATCATTTTTCTAAATGAAAACTCGAAAAAAGGACTAAAAGTTCCATCAGAGAGATCAAAACCCGACATAACATAACAAGAAGAAAGGTTAAACTGATTTAAGATTGAAACTCCACTCGAGTTCTATTACCAAAATAACAATGCTCTAACGTTAAATATTACTTCACAAAATTGCCTGGGCAGATCAAATTAGTAGTGGTAGTGCTGCGGCTCTATGGAGGATAACAAAAAACAATCCCAAGTAAAAACCATTTACAGACAAGTTACTTTTATACTAAAATGTATTTACAAAGTACCCTTCCTAATCTTCTGCAGTCTGAATTTCTCCCATCATGATCCGGTTGCTAACAATATTAAATCCCAGATCTGATGAGCTCATTACCTTCTTCCCTTTCTTCCCCTTCTTCTTCCCTCCCCCCGCTTTGGACCCATCATGAGCCGTCATTGGTTCAGAATCCCAAATACCACCACCTGCATTGTCAGAATTCATATCTCCCGCACCAAATCCGACGGGCTTACGATCATTCCGACTTTGGAAGGCGATTTCAAGAACATCGGCAGATAACAACTCCTTGTAGTTCAGGAACTTGTCAATGAACTCATGGTCAGGATCAAACGTGCCAAGGTTCTCTGTCAGAAGTATCTCGGCCTCCGATCTGGATTGCTTTAAACAGAATTCCAGGAAACTTGTATCTAGGAAAGAAAATACGAAACTGAATATCACCGATCGATTTGAGTAACAGTACCACCATCAAACGAATTGAATTTCTGAATCTGCTGCTTTGAATATTTGTAGAAGAGCAGAGAACAATACAACATGACCAGCAATCCCCAATAATTTTCCCCAAATAACAATAATAAAATACTCCAATTCTTTGTTGTGTTTTTTATTTACTGGCATACCAGAAACATTTGGTTCATTTCATTGCAAACCAATTTGTTAAAAGCTTTAGAAGAAAAAATAAAAAGACAACAAACAAAAAAAGGAAAATGAAATGCCAATGGAAATAACAATACAATACCTTTTGTCCCGATAAGCCTGGCAGACTCACTCTCACACCAATCTCTGAAGTCCATGGCCTCTGCAAGGATTGGAGGTTAAAAGGTCACTTAAATTATTCAATTAGAAAACCTACCAGCCATAATGGTTTACCTGATTGCTTGGTCATGGCATCCTTTTTCCCTTTCAGGGACAACCGAGCAGAGGCAGGTGATGATGAAAGAGAATGTTCAGCAGGTCTGCCACCCGTAGATTTCTGTCGGCCCAATGACCCTCCAAGAGTTCCTTTCACAGGGGTGTTTTTAGTTCCCCAACTGCCCTGGTTTGCAAGATGAGGAAAATCCAACCTGCTTCCAGGAAACATGACCTCTTAATTTTGCCTTTACACTTTATCATTGTAAATAATTCAAACAACAATAGGTTCATAAAACCAATAGCCTTGATAATCGCACTGACACTTCTAGATAGTAGTTATATCCATGTCGGACACCAACATTTCTCAGGCGGTCCTAGAAGTGTGTCTGACACTTCTTGAATGTGATTGGATTTCATAATTTCAGACACTTCTCAAACCCTTTGACAACACTTCATGGAGACTTTCCAACAAAATCTATGTGGTGAATCTCTTTATAGCACTGCAAAAATCTTGGGAAAGCAACTCCAAAACTGCAAATTTGCATTAAACATTTCTAAAAAGAATATATCATATGCATGATCAAAACACAATGTATGCAATTCTAACACAGGAAAAGAACATAATAATAAAATTAAATTAGAATTAAAAATAGTAGTAGATGTATTCATCTCCCACATTTCACAATTTCAAGTAAACATATTTAGATAACCCAAGGGTTTGGCCTAGTGGTCAAGGCTTGGGACTTGGGAGTGTGTTGCCACGGTCTCCGGTTCCAAACTTTCTAGGTGCAAAAATTTCTTGGGGCCAGTCCATAAGGGCTTTTGCCTTGGCTTTAATTGGGACCTCTGCAAGTGGACGATGGGATTGGTCCCCCAAATTAGTCAGTCCAATAGGCCGGATACGAGTCATCAAAAAGTAAACATATTTAGAGAAAAAATTAAATTATGTTTTTTCTTACACAATACGCATAAAATATTTTTAAAAATGTATTAATATGTTTCCGGGTTCAATTCCTACTTTTTCAAGATTTTCCACATCAACATGTCCGTATCTCGTGTTTGTGTCCATGCCCTGATTATCTTTTCAAGAACACTGCAATTCTAATATATAGTTATTCTAAATTTCAATCATTGTATCATATAATATCAAGGCTTAGAAGAAGATATTAAGTGACATTTGCACCAATGTGCCATGTCAAATTTTTTATTACATTCTAAAACAATCATAGCAATTTATTTTTTTAAAGTAGATGGGTAAGCTGAGTCCTCCGTAGTTTCAACATGACTTGTGACCAAAATTACAAATAAGGTGATCAGCCTTGAAGGTTACTGTAATTTGAGAGGAACACATAATGTGGCACATATTGAAGTAGCAAGAAAAAGTATAGTTGGTTGCTTATGATTTCACTATGGGCTTTGACATGCAGAATGACAAAACAAGATGCACACATGTTTTTGTACTATCACACTGCTACCTCATAGATGTTCAATCATAAAAGACCCAAGAGGCTCAACTATTGTATGTACTATATTATATTTGTAGCACCTTCAACTTGTAACAAGCTGCTAAACATCAAAAGCTCCTCCACCCGGGGAAATCAACTAACAGTGTAGACTGTTTATCATGCCTTTCAACACCTTGATTTAGGTTGAAAACAAGATGATTAGGTTAAAAGAAATACTCAGGCAAAGGCTTAAGCATGTTAACTATATTTAAGGACAACAGCATGATCTTACTTGAGCATGATATTCTATTGTTGTCCAGGGAGGGACTAAATCCAGAATTATTTTGCTTATCACCTCCTACACAATATTAAGATGAAAGATACCCCTACAACTCAACAAAAATTTTCAAATTTCATGGAATCGTAGGTAGTGGTTTGGTCTTGATTTACTTAAAAACCAAACCAAACAGAACCATACTCACACCTATCATGAACCATTAAGAGGCAATGAATGTTGTTGAACATCAAAGTTCTAATTCATTAGAGTTACATTGGAAATCAAGCCAAAGTGATGAATGACAAGGTTAATGAGTGAAAAGGCTCTTATTGATGATTCAAAAACACCCCTAGAAGATATAGTTATTACTCAAAAAACTCTATTATTGTTATCATAATCGTATGACTCACGATTTATCATAAATCGATACGAATCTATAGGTGAATCTATTTTGGGATAGAATCTATGGTGTCTTGCAAGGCTCACATTTCGGTTCACTTTTTTACAACTAATGCAATTCTATTGTGTCTGCCAGATTCTGACATTTTTTACATATTTTTTCAGTAAAAATGACATAATAAACTTGTAGTGTTTAGTACGAAAATAAGCAATACTTCTACATGGTTTGTTGTTATTTTGGTGAACATGGAATTTTTAATAGATCCAATCAGGCCCAACATGTTCTTACTTTTTTTTTTCTTTCTTTCTTTCTTTTTTTTTCGTCCCAAAAATGTCATAATATATCTTCTAAAAATATTTAAAGTTAAAGTAACTTACACTCATGACTTATCCATTGTAATTTTAATTAAATAAATATGGTTCAATATTACATGGGTCAAATTAGTCAAATCCAATGATTCCATAACTTTTTTTGAATTTTTTTTTTTTTTTTAACAATAACCATGCATCCCTTTTCAAGTGTTTTAGGTTTTAAAATAAAATATTTTACTTAATTCTTTCTTCTTTCTATATAGGGTTTCTAGGTCCATTTTTGAGATTATATTATATTTGTCGCATAATGTTATAAAGTTGGATTTGGACCCACGTCTCTTGGTATAAAGCCAATGTTTTTCCAATTAGACTGTGTAATCACGTCCTTATAAGAATTAATTTATAACATATGTCAAAATCAATTGGTTTCATTCTTTAAAATACACACATTTATTTAACATCATTTTCTTATAGTTTGTATTGAATCTTAACAATTCACGATTCGTAAAATTAGGATTTCAATTCACAATACAGTTCTTGATTTGACAAATATGCTCAAGAACAGGATGGTGTCCAAATGAAGACTTTGGATGTCACACAAGTTACAAGAAGTGAAGAATTAAGGCAGCCTGCTGCTGGTCCAGAACTTAATATGATTTTAGGCCTTGTTTGATTAACAAGATTAATAGTGAAAGCATAAATAATCCCATGAATTAGTGTAGGGTTAGTTATCCAATTAAATTAGTGAAATGACCATTTATTATGTATTCATTCTGTTTGCTTTTCTTTTTTTTTCTTTCATGCTTGAAATTATGATCTCTAACCCCTCTCAAATATTAAAAATTTGCCAATTTTGTCGGATTGAATGTCCTTAGAAGTCACTAAATTGCATTCTAGTCTCCAATGTAGTGCCCACAAAGCCACCTAATGAATTTGCTTATCAAAATCTATGAAGCCTAAAGAGGCCAAAATTGAATCAAAGATGACCTTATGATAAGGAAAAGATGATAAAAAGAAGGATCTAGGTTGCTGCAAGGAATATCAAAGAAGACTTCATGAATACAAATTTGGATTGATTCAAGGATGTGCTTTCCACGTCAATAGATTGTCATTCCAGTCAGATTCCATGACACAATCAACAAGAAGAATCAATCATTATACTATTTGTTGCCCCAAACCCCCCCCAAAAAAAAAAAAAAAAATGAGCATCAAGTTGAAAATTTTCATACCAAGCTGTGGTTTCAAATTTGGAGCTCACGGATTCCTATACCTAAGTATTTTAAGACTTGAGGTTGAGTTTTCCCCAACCAGGGAAGAATGATGCAGTCCACGATAGGAGCACCAAAAACCAAAATGAAGAAAGCATTTATGTATGGAAATTGCTTGGTTTCGAGCCGAACGCAATTGGGATCAATAGGAACCGTCTATAGTTATGTTTATATTAGTCTTGGTAGAGTTTATGTTTATTTTAGGTTAAGAAAGCTGCAGTCAGTTTTAAGATTAGAAGTGTTTTGGTAATTCATAGAATTTCTGTATATGGGTTGTGCAAACCTGCCCATGGGTCGTCTTGTGGGTCAAGTTGTTTAATTGGGTATTTATTGATGGGTTTTATTTGGTCTTAAAAAGATTTTAGAAGTCAAAAGTTTAATAGTTTCCTATTTTGGAATCCTAGTCCTAGTTGGAAAAAGGAATCCTCCAAAATCTATATAAAGTCATGTAACGCTTCTAATTTAATAGAATTAATATTTTAGAAAATTTTCAAAGCTTTTGAGGCCTCTTTTATAGATTGTGTAATGCAATCAAACACTAAGTGTAATGCCTAAGATATTCTAGGAGTGATTCCTATCATCTTCTTCTCCTTCTTGCTTCCTTGAATTTCAATACTTCAAATTAAAAAAAAAACTGTTCACAACACCTAGAATAGCCCCAAAATTCAATCTTCCTTTCTATTACATTAAGCCCTAACCCTAATTCTTTCATACACTAGTAGAAGCCCTAATTTCCCATTGCTATTCAGCTTTAAACCACAATAAAAATCCACAGAAATTCAGCTTTAAAGTCCACACAACATTTGATTGTCCTACATTATTAATTTTTTTTATCTTTGACTAATGGGTTGTGCCTACTTTCAAGAGTTTCAGGGTGTGCTTCTTAGTTAATCCTGTGAAGCTGCAATAAAATCACTTTACACACCTTCAAGAAATTATTTAAGGTATTGCCAGACAAGGGAATCAAAGGTTAACAAATAACAACAGGAATAATACCAATATTGTCTACACATTATCATGTAATATTCTGGACCCTTATCTTTTTTGATTTTCTTCTATATTTTTTCTCCCTTTCTTTGGTAGAGACAAGCATCTAAATGAAAGCAGAAACCTATTGCTTATTGGAAAAAAAAAAAAAAAAACATATTGCTGTCATAACAGTTCAATCTATATAAACATAAAACAGAATTCAATTAAAAAGAGAGAGACTAAACTTAATTAGCATGAAAGTTTATCCTAAATGCAACCATTTAGTATGGAATAAAACAAATTTTGCTCAACTAATTCACAGCAAAAAGCATGAACAGCACAGTAGTCAAAGAAAGAGAAGATGTCATACTGCTTCACTTCTTGCTTTGGCTGATCTAAAGGACCCCAGAATAGGTCATCATCTCCTTTATGTTTCAATTGAGCAGAAGCATGGGAAACAATCTGTATGGGAGAAGCAGCCTTGGCTGGAGATGATGCAGAAAGCGACCAGGAAGGGCCAGTTCCACGCGAGGGCTGAGTTGGCTGTGACTTCTGAGTTGGAATTGGAGTTTGTTGCAAAGAGGATACCTTTTTTTCCTGTTCCCTTTGGATGTCCCTCAATGATTTGGCCTTTGGAAGTTTGCCAGAGTCAGTGGACCATGCTGGCGCAGGGGGAGGGTTGTTTGCGGACTCCCCCTTCCAGAGAACAAAATCTCCAAAAGAAGGACCAGAAGGGACTGCAGGTAACACTTCCTTCTCCTGCTTTACCAGGCGAGAACCCTTGCCTTTCTCAGTGGGACTTGATCCAACAGACGTATCAGCTGAAGCAATTGGCACCGAAACTTTAGCTCCAATCCCCTTAGATTTTGCAAACTTTTTACGATTTTTTTTAGAGTCTTTAGCCTCAATAAAGTCGTCGTCATCAACTGAATCCAATTGAGCACTCATAACTGGTACGGAAACACTGTCTAGAACCTCCATATCTCTTTCATTAACCTTTGGTGGAACTTCTTCTGCCAAAAGATCGTGTAATTGGCTCTTCTTGCTCTTTTGATTTATATCACTTTCAGGTTTCCCCAAATTTGACTCAGCACTACCTGTGTCTGTCTTATGATCTGAATTGGCAACAACCCCAGCCCAAGGGGTAGAAAAACTAGTGGACTTAACCGACGTTGAGATCTCTGAAATTGCCATTTCAGTTTGTGCTTTTTTCTGTTCTTCCTGTTGAATTTCCAATAGTGATTTTGGCTTGAAACCAGGAGCAGGCTTCCAAGCTCGTTGTCCCGTAAGTACTTGTGCATTAAGCGGTGAGGCAGGGCCAACTGGTCTGGAATCACCCTTTGCCTCCACGGATTCACCATCTCTGACTGCACCTATAGGCAATGAGCTTTTTACTTGTTGAGCATCCACGATTTCAACCGTACCAACTTCCAATTTACTTTCTCTAGTTTCTTGCGCAGACGTTCCATGAAATATTTCTCTTAGATCATTGTGTGTTTCATTCTTCACGTCTGCAATATTAGAAACTTCAGTTTCAGATGGCTTTGATTGTTGCAAAGAGGGTGCTTTAGAAACTCCCTTCCCTTGGTCGGAAGATTGTGCCTTGGAGGATCTCTGCTTTCTTGACTTCCTCTCAGAAGCTTTTCTTACTTCACGCACTTCAACATTTTTCAATTCTTTCACTGCAGAGGCCTCTTCATTGCATTGTTCTCCTTCAACATCTGCTTCCCCGAGAGCAATTGTGGGCAGAACTATCAGTTCATTTACTTGCTCAGACAATGAAATTTGATTCTCAAAATTCCCCACTGCATCTACTGCAACAGATTTTCCCAGATGTTCCAAAGTCTCCACAGAAGCCTCGGACGTAACTGTGACAGGTTCATTGATTCTCAAAAGGCTTTGTGATATCTGCTCCTGTGGAGATTTATCCACCACCTCATACTGGGACAAGCTATCAATCACAGTTGATGGAGGCAAAGAAACGTTTTGTTGAATGTCGTCAATTTGTTCTGGCAGAGCACTACCCCAACCTTTTTGGTGGACAGTATTCCCAAACAATTGATGCGGCAAATGTATAGAAGAAGCTTCAGAACCAACATTATGACTGACATCCTGGGAAACACTGGGAGGCAAATTAACAAAATTAGATATGTGATCATCTTGCAAATTTGGAACTGGTATCTGTGAACCCATCTGAAGCAACTCTTGTGACGGCTGAAACCTAGAATGATCTGTAAAAGCATTTACTGCTGGCAATGCAGAAGCCTGTAGCTGTCCATAGGATTGCTCAGCAAAACGCTGGTGAGGATGATGATCTGAAAGCACCTGAGAGAGCAATTGATGTTGCTGCCGCAACAATTGTTGTTGCTCTTCCTGTTTCTGCTGCTGCTTAAGCAACACGAGTTTATCCAATAGTAACATCTGCTGAGATGGAACTGGTGCCTGGGAATGTAACTGCAACAAGTATTGTTGTTGCAACAAACTTAAAATTTGTGGATCTTGAGAGATACCAGAAGATAGTAGCTTCTCAGGGGTTAAAATGCCAGACGAATTATCAACACTTTGAGCTAGTAAATTTGTTAAAGAGGGTTGATTCTGTGGTTGCAGCCTTTGTTGTTGCATCCCAAATGCAGCTTGGGGAGGGAAATTCGGGCTATGATGCAAGTCCAGCTTTTCCTGAAGAGGGTCCAAGCCACCCTGGATTGGGAAAGTTGACCAACCAGCAACTCCATTATTGAGGCTAACTGGAGACTTGTCAGGTAAGCCTTGAAGGATGGACATCAAATTCTGCGAATGAGGCTGCTGGCGAGGATTATCACCAACTGATGATAGAAGTTTTGAATGTGGAGGAGTGGAGTCATGGACAATATCTGAATTCGGAACCATTGGAGCTGCATCCCTTCCG
This sequence comes from Camellia granthamiana, assembly GCA_036172215.1. NCBI lineage: Eukaryota > Viridiplantae > Streptophyta > Magnoliopsida > Ericales > Theaceae > Camellia > Camellia granthamiana. The sequence goes on from CM069910.1 coordinate 113,862,907, forward strand.
GTCCAATATGGATAAGTATTTGGCAGAGAATTCTGCCGTTCAAGCGTCATTCTCTTCGCCAAGAGGTACAGATTGTCACCACTTTCCAATCCCAAGGGGGGCATACCACTAGAATTATTTCCAATATACCCCTGCATACCTGCAAAGTGAATACAGTTAGCGGTGTAAGATCGAAACAGCCACCTGAAATCATAGTAGCTAATGAAATAAAAATAAATAAAAAAATATGCTAGATTAGAGAATATCGTCATTCCTTAAAACCAAATAAAAAAATCTTCTACTGAAAAACCAACCTTCAGAGAAAGCAAACTTCTCAAGTGGAGACGTGCTCATATTACTCGTATTACCAGACATCAGGGACTCCAAAAACCTATTTTCAGCTTCTTTTGTTGAACCGTGTTTATATATTTGTTCAGCCTTCATTATATCAATCTCACTCGAACTTGCATGAAGCTTTCCAAAGTCGCTGAAGTTTGACCTACTCGATGCAGGTACAGTTTCATTCTGTTTTGGTGCATTAAATCCAGGTGGAGGTCGGGATTTTGCTCGTAAGTGCGGCATAACATCACCAAGCAATGAAAATGGCAAATCATGTGGTGCATTTGCAACGCACACTAGCAAATCTATGCCAAAATATCCAGCCTCAAACCACCCCATAATATCGCTCCCAGCAAAAGGGCCTTGAATTTCACCCTGTGGATCTTTATAATAAAGCAGAAGGTCCTCTGGAGAAGGCTGTGAAAGTTTCCGGGCTTCCAATTCCCTGTCCAGGACTGCAGACGGCTGCCTTCTAATAATTGAATCCTCACTGAGCTGCCATTTAGATTCATCTTTGGGGGAAGACAGGTCTGCCAAACCACTTCCCCATTCTTTGTTCAGATCTTTCTGCGATTGTAACCAGCCAATGTCGGAAGTTCTTAACCTGCCATCAGTAGGAATCTCTCTCCATGCTGTGCTAGGATGAAAAGAGGCATTTCCCTGCACACTTGATTCCCTATTGATGGGCACCTCATCAGTCCTATAACGAGCGCCATCTTCAATTGAGGCTGAACATGATAAAATGAATTAGAGACACAAGCAATATAAAGATACAGGACCTATCATTAAATAGAACTCATCTAGAGACAACACCCTGAATCGAGAATACATAAACCAGAGGATAACATCCATCGAACTATGCATCCTCTCTCCTCAACCATTAAATTTTATCAGACAGTTCAAACTTTAAGATTTCTTAACCATCTGATGTATTGAGTGTAATCAAGAAATCATTTTTGTAAAACCTTTCACAAGGCATCACTGATCATCCTGCAAAGCATCTCAAGTTTGTAGCAAGAGAAATTATTAATATTGTGATTTCTATGTACCTTCATTATCCATCTGCTTCTCAACATTTTCACATTTATAATCATCAACAGCAAGCGGCAAATCTTCTCTACTACCTGCTCACACAGGCCACATCCAATAAATATTAAAAGCATCCAAAAAACTGCAAGAAAATATTCAGGATGAATAAAAATGAACACATTCAGTACCAAACTTGGGTCGTCTAGCTTGCACAAAGTCATTTGAGTTCCTTCCAATGGATCCATCCTTAGAAATCTGAGGTGCACCACTACTTACTATATCCCCTTTATCAATTCCCTTCAAAATAACCTACTCAAAATGCAAAGCAATAAATACAGCTGCAAGTAAGACCAATAAAGTTCATAACAATAACTTAAAGAGGAGAGTACCAATTCATCATCAGTAGGTGCACAAAATGCCAGAGGCTCTAGTGGTTTTTCTTGTGTAAGGGAAGGCACAGGCACAATCCCATCTAAAAATTTCTGGCAAGACCTTGTATCCTTAATCCTGTACACATCAAGCAATTTTGTCCTACTATATCTTAAAGGGGAAGGCTCTCCATGGCCAATTTCACCCTTTTCTGAGAGGGTTCCGAAAGACTCAGAATGAATAGTATTCATAGAGCTTCCACCAGGGCCAACCCTTCCCCGACCATGCGAAAAGGTTGGTAGAGGGTTTTCACCACGTCCTCGACCATAGGCAAATGTAGAGCCCTGTTTGTTTGGCGTTGGAGTTTGGTGATGGGGAGGCTCTACTCTTCCTCGATTGAGAGTGTAAGATCTCCATGGACGATAATGGTCCCCCTCTGTCTCATCCTTCGCATGATGAGTAAGATGAGACAATCCTTTATCAACAGGCATGTCAGCATCTTTGCCAGAATCCATCCACTTATCACGCAAGCTATCTGTCTCCTTATTGTCAGGGCCCCAGCGTGTGTTCCATTTGCTCTCACGACGTTGTTGATCATAATTAGTTTCTCTGTTACTCAAATCAGTCCACCGCTCAGATGGGGCACGGCGTGCTTCTCCAAATTGCCTTGCAGAAGTGCTATCCATCCACCGGTCCACCTTACGCGTGTCCCCAGACTCTTTATCTCCCTCCCTCCAACGATCCCTACGGATGGAGGAATTGGTCTCTCTTTCCTCGTCACGCCAGCGGTCACGGCGACCAGAATCCATGTCAAGCACAGTTGGCCTGAAAACATCCTTTTTCTTCTGGGTATCATGCATCTCCTCACCATTTCCCGATGACTTCATCACATCTGAAAGACTGGCATAACCTGGATTTGGGGTAAAATTGTTCTCCTGTACAAAAAGCAAAAAAGAGAGTAGAGTCTCCAACCCTTCCAAGAGACTATTGCAAGGTAATAAAATAGAAGAAGAAGAGCTGAGAGAAGTGTAGGGAAACTAAAAGGGGTAGTAGAATTATCGACTCTTTTTTTATTATGTAACAAAAAAAAAAAAAAAAAGAAGGAAAAAAGAAAAAGAAAAGGAACAAATGACAACGCACCCCAGTTGCATTTCCAGACTTGTTCTCCCCCGGCTTCGGAAGAAGCCACTGTGGTGAAAGTGGAACAGAATTGTCAGATCCATGCACATCTACACATAATAAACCATAAAAAAAAAATGATAATAAATAAAATTTAAAAAATCCTCATCAAATATATGGTGTTAGAATTCTTAAACTGACTGGCTATTACAGATATGAATTAGTCACGTTTCCAAACACCTGGATTGAAGCAGATCTGACATTTCTTTCAGCATCCACAAACACTATCGTATTTGAAACACGAGAAAACAATATAGTCGGGGTTGTTTTCATGTGGAACATATTACATTAAGCATAAATCATTACACTCACAGAGCTAATTAATCAAAATTGTAGAAATCCTTGCAAAATAAGAAATGAATAAGCATGAATATTGAACCTATTTTATTCCACAATAAGAATATGGAACCTTCCTTTAAAAAAAGTATTATTAACCTACTGTGTGAATCAGAAATAACATAAATTGCGGTGCAATTTCATTTATTTATTTTTTTGTGTACAAGTAGAAGTGGTGGTGCAATTTCTGAAACATTTGGTTGTCTAGCGATCAAAACATAGGCACCGTCGCAACAGCTGGCTATATTCATCTCAGCCAAGTCACATGAGGAATTGCTGTGTGAGGACAACATTCATCATGTATTTCGCTGTCTTAACCCACATTCTATTTGGCCTTCCTCCAGTAGTCTTTTTATTATCTTCAACTAGGATTAAATAGCTCCTTTTATTGGTTCAACTATCAACCTCATTTTTTCTTTTTCTTTTTTCCTTTTTTATCGGGAACAAATGAAATTTTATTAGATTAAAGAAAAGTTACAAGGAATGGGGGACAAGGAGTCCGCTAAGGACAGGACAAAAGAAAAAGACAACTACGCACATGTAAGAAACTCCTCATACAAATGACACAGCCATCTAATCCTTGGAAATAAAATCATAATAAAGAAGTGGAATCTCATGAAAAGGAGGAGAGACTGAAGCCCAAAAAGAAGATAAATAACACTCTCTATCACATAAAGAATCAATTTCCCCAAACTTATCCTCAACAACTCTCGTGTTAAGCTAATGAGAAAAAGAAAGCAATTCAACTTCTGCTTTCTTGTTGGTGCCAAAACCCCTAAAGACAATTGAGACCAAGAAGCCAATGCCACGCAACAAGCATCTGCCAAATGAAAAGGCCTATGCCACAAAGTCAATTGCGAAAATGACTGAAAAAAAAAAAAAAAAAAAAAAGTGATCCAGAGACTCCTCATTCCTTCTACACAAAATACCCACCAACATTTTGAATCCTACCTTACTTAAATTTAATGCTAACAATATTGTTTCTTGGCCATGTTAACTTTAAGACACGAAATTCTCAACACCATAAGCAAATCAACAACCTTGGAACCCCCCCCCCCCCCCCCCCCCCCCAACAAAAAAAAAAGAAATGTCGCGAACTGTAAATAAGATCCAAAAACATAATCCCGATCCAAAATGTCAACCATCAAAGTAAAAATAAAGGCGGGCAAAGTATCGCTTTGCTTAAAACCCCTACCTACCTTCCCAATCACAATGATCGACATGTTACAAGAAGACATACCCTCAAACCCATCTCCTCAATCTCTCACCAAATCCTATTCTGTATAGTACCCAAAAAAATAAAAAATCAACTTTATCATAAGCTTTCTCAAATTGCACTTTAAATAACACCCCTTATCAAAACCTATGTTCTTCAGCCACCTAATTTGCTATCAACGTGACATCCAAAATCTCAGCCTTCCACAAAATAGATGGTGTCCAACAAGACAACTCTTAACCTTTTGACAAGACTTTCCCCAAATTTTTTTACAAGGATGGAACCAAACTAATCATAGTCACTAATCTTCAACGAATTCTCTTTTTTAGGAATCAAGCAAATGAAAGATGCACTCATCTAGGCATTAACCACACCACCCACAAAGAACTCCACAAAAACTCTAATCAAATCATTTTTAACATCCCTATCAGTCTTGAAAAACGGCCATATAGAACCCATCAGGGCTAGGGGATTTATCCCTCTTACACTCAAAAATTACTTCTCTAATCTCCATCTCATCAACTGACCTCTCCATCCACATAAATTTTGACACGTGAATCAGATCCCAATCCAAACCCTCCCTAATCAATACCCTCAATCCAATCATGCATACAAAGACGAATAATAAGTAAAAAATTAGTTGGTAATTTGATCTTCTCTCTCCACAATCACCCAACAGTCTACCTCTAATCTTTTTAACAAATTCTTCCTCTTCCCTTCAACAACCTTATGGAACAATTTAGAGTCATTGTCTCTCATTAATCCATTTCATTTTAGCTCATGTTCCCAAAAAATTGTTCTCTAAATATTGTGTCTTCCAACTTGGGTAAATTACACTTTAAACTCCTGCACTTTGCACCAAATCTCACTTTGGCCGCTGCACTTCTGGTCAAATCCTACTTTGGTTCCTACACAAGAAATCGTGACTATCAACTCCCCACACTTTTGGTCAAATCCCACTTTGATCCCTACGCAAGTGTCAATGTTCCCCTTCTGTTACTCCATTGTTTAAATCTTTAATAAAATCCAATCATGTGACAAGAATGTCACTATGAAATGAGCGTAAGAGAGGAAAATCATCCCCATTTCCCACCAATACACTTTTTTTTTTTTTTTTTTTTTTTGAGCATCAACAAACTTTTTATTAAAAAAGAAAAATGAACGAGGACAAGAAATCCTCAAACAAAGAAGGAGAAAGAACAAAACAAAAGCACAAAACTCCTAGCATTAGGGATGGCAAATAGCGGCCCAATCCTTAGAGATCAAGAACAAAAGGACTCCTTTAAAAGTGGGGGATACAAATGCCCAAAATGAAGCCACATATCCCACCCTATCCCATAAAGCCTCTACATTTGATTCCTTGCCGTCAAATGTTCGTGCATTTCTCTCCAAACATATAGTCCAGAAAATAGCGAAAACAATACTTAATAACAGTGTTTTGGTTATTTTGGTGCTCCCGAACCCTTTGAACCTAATAAGAAGCATTTGAATGCAGTCTCGCAGAGCAATCCATTGATCATCACATAAGCCGAAAAGACGCTACCATAATACTAAAGCCACTGGGCAATGAAGGAATAAATGATCCACTACCTCTGAATTCCTCTTGCACATCACACACCATTGAGGGTAAAGAGAGTGATTAGGCCATCTTTTTTGACACCCCTTTGAGCTAAAGAACACATGCAGAACTTCAATTTATGAAGGGCTACAACTTTCCAAATTTTCTCATGAATAGGAAACAAAAAAACAGAGAGATTATTAATAAGCTTATCAAAAAAAGATTTACAAGAAAAGACCCCTAAAGAAATAAGATTCCAAACCCTAATGTCACGAGAATAAGAAAGAAAAACCCCATCAAGCGATATCAACAAAGATGCCAACTCAGTAACCTCACTATCATTTAAGTTTCTGAGGAAATCAAAATTCCAAAAGATGGCTGCCATAGAAGAGCATGCTACCAATGCTATCGAAACATTCTGAGAACGAACCAGCTCTATCAAACAAGATATCCCCTAATCAAACATCCTCCCAAAAACGGATGCTCACCCCCATTCCCCACTCTCAATGAAAGGAAATTAGACACAAGTGGATACAAGCGAGAAATGGACTTCCACAGTGAACGATAATTACCTCCATTAACCACATTAGAATTTCTACCACTGGGTTGAACTCGATACTTGCTTTTAACAACTGAACGCCATAGTGATTCACTTTCAACGGGAAATCTCCACAACCACTTGCCCAAGAGAGCAATACACACTTCTCGTACCCTCATTTCGTAGTCATATTCTTGTTATATGACTGGATTCTATTAAAAATTTAAACAATGGAATAATAGAAAGAGGACATTAATACCTTTGTAGAGACTAAAGTAGGATTTGACCAAAAGTGCAAGCATTTGACTGTCACGATTTCATATGTAAAGACCAAAGTGAAATTTGACTAGAAGATTGATTGTCAATATTTCATGTGTAGGAACCAAAGTGGGATTTGGTGTAAAGTGTAATTTACACCTTCCAACTTTGTCTTTTTTCTTTTTTTGATAAATTACACCTTCCAACTTTGTCTTTAATTCAACTCTTGTTTTTCGCAAATTATCATCAAGGCCTCATCTACTCTCATGTCCAACCAACTCCTCAATCCCCTTCTAATCGTATCATTTTTACTCCCATTCAAATTCCTAAACACTTGTTTATTCCAAACCTTTAATTTTTCATCATTTTTAGTTAAAGCCCTCCCACCCATGACAACTACAACTCCACCAATCTCCAAAGTTTTTCTTAAAAGATTCAAGTTCCAACCACAAATTTTCAAACCTAAAGAGTGAAGGGGCCCAACTTAAAAGGACAACTCTAGCACTAAAAGGCATTGATTTGACACCACTCCTTGAAGAACCTCTTGCCTAACTTTTAGGAACCTCTCATCATGTCCCAAAGAGAATAAAAATGTGTCCAACCTATTAACAATAGAGCAAGTTAGCTTAAAGCTTAGGCCAAGTAAACCAAGCAATAGACAAAGTGGGATCAATCAAATCACTCCCTAATAAAAGAATCGAGATCCCTCATGCCCCTCGTTATCCTATACCCATTCAGCTTCTCTGATATAAATCTGACCACACTGAAATCGCCTCCCATGCACCAGTTAGGCAAACATAAGCCGTGAAGACCAACAAAACAAGCTCATTCCGCAACTTAAGTCTCTTTTTAGGAGAGTTAGGCTGGCAAACCCTAGACCTATGTTACCTAGAATGTGAATTGTTTTGGTTGAGAATGGGAACATGGCACGCCACATGCTTTAAAATATAGTACGATAAGGGTAGACTTCTTAATTTGACATCCAATATATTAGTGTATTCTTCTTCAAATTAATTGTTCAACTCCACAATCTATGAACATAATGACTGAATGTTTTACATTTTGTCAATCCAAAACTCCATTGCATTTAGATTTTAGTTCATTATATTTGATTTTTCCCTATTAAAAAGAACTTTTAATGAAAAACATTGAAATATTTGTGGGATTGCTTTGAATCGTTAAATTTACTGTTTTGAAATGAAAGTCTACCATGTTTTGGAACGTGCGTTCCAAAATGTAAATCGCTAGGGTGTTCACATTTTCTAGTAACATTGCCCTAGACAGCTACCACTCATTATTATCCAAATTCCTAAATCTAATAGATAGAGCAAACTTCCCCCTAACACTATCTCACACTCATAAATAGCTCTCTCATCACAAATAATCAAAATGCCCCTAGTAGCACAACCTATCACCTAAAACTACTAATAAAATGCCTATTGCACTTTTCTAATATAGTTTCTTGAAACATGAGAATATTGGGCTTATGTTTCTCCAAAAAGGTCTTCAATCACCCCTCTTATTCCTTCACATAAGACCCCTGACATTCCAACTTATAATCTTTCTTTAGCAATATTCCAATCCCTTTCCTGCTTTAGGAACCTCTCATAATTGATACCACAAGCTAAATTCTTCAAAATAACTCCCCAACCCCTTTCCCACTAGACCCACACCCCTCCTGTGACCCACACAATCCCTTGTATCAATCTCCATCTTTGTTGACTTCCCCTTCATGCCCTCAAATAGAGCCACCTCCAGCTTTTAAAAAATGCAGCATTTTCTTCTATCAAATCCATCTCAAGCTAAGCTAGCTTTAGCTCTTCAAAAGTGCATTACTTGTCTGGACACTTCATCAGTTCAAGATCCTTACTTTAGCAACAAACAACTCAATATTGCAATAGGTTGTACTCTATTACCTCCTGTAATAATATATAAAGAGGAAAATGTATGTTGATGTGGCTCCAATACAGGTACCATAATCTATGTAGTTTACAAACATGAATGCACAACCAAATCACCAAGATTAACACCAATACATCCTGCGGTGCTCTTTGCAAAGTTCTAAAAATTTTAAGAAAATAATACGCCATTTTTGGACTGGTATCCAATAGGGGTCAGGAAGTGACCAACAAGAGTCGACAAAATCGAACACAGACACCTTAGAATGTTGTACTTTTTAGGTCAAAATCTACTCCATTTTTTGGATGTACCAAAATCCAACAATGCTAAATTGCTTAAATTATATAGTAGTTGAAAGGCTTGCTTAATATTTAAATCTAGCCCATGGATTTGCGGCAACAAACCATGCAATTATATAGAGAAGAAGAATGTCCAGTTTATTCGATCATCGTGCCACTCTCCAACAATCACTTGGTATGACTTCCAAGTGTGCTTCACTAGAGAACAGAAATTTGTTAAAGGGTACTCTAAGTTCTCCATTACAACTAAATGTAAATATAAAATACGAAAGTATGCATCCTTCTCCTTGATGATTGCGTTAGAACCAAAAGCATCATTAGCAACCCTTCAATAACCACTTTTTTTTTTCCTCCCCTCATCTAGTCTTAACACCAACCACCAGGCACCACCTCCAAATCTGTCCCTTGCCACTGGGATCAAGATGGTCTCTCCACCAAACAAGGATAAAAGTAAGCCCCACAAGGACTTCCAAACTCCTCCCCACAACTCTGTCACCTAGGTCTGAAGGGCAAAAACCAACCAAGTGGCGTTCAATGCTCATGGTGGTCTACAAATCAACAGTGTCAATGGTGGCAGGACCATGGCCATCGATGATCGTCACAATGATGGTAACAACTTATTTGGATAGGGATTCAAATAAGCTAGGGTTTTCAAGGGTAAAACTAACGTAGATGATTAATGATGCATGTGATGCTTCGCGAGTTGATTGTTCTTGTGACATCAGTGGAGCTATGTGAGTGAGGTTTTGAAAAGTAAATGAGAAAATTTTGACATTTTACTAAGGACATTGGATACTATTTACACGTCACCATCCGTACGTCCATCGACGGCTGAAATTGCCTAACGGGTACAATTTTTCATTTGAGTCTCAAACCAAAGTTACTAATTAAAATTCAAGTTTGGGACCTGAAAGAATTCATGCCAATGCAATGAATAATAAACCAATAATCAATTAAAATGCCAGCCCTCAAGTTCTTGGAACAAAGATTGAAGAAATTAAAAGCCAAGGGCTTGGGTAAGGCCACAAAATGAAATAAATTTAAATGGAAAAAAAAAAAAAATTTGTGGAGTGCAAAATATAAACTATTGGAATAAAAAAGGAGAAAGACCGATAAACAAGAAGAGATGGTTGCCAACAATGGGGAAGAAAGTGGGCTTGGTTCCATGATGCTTTCCTCCATGCGAGATAAATAATAAATAAATAAATAGTCATGTGGAGAAGAAAGTAGAAAGTTCTATTTTATTTTTAACTCTCTCTACCGATGGCCTATGGGAGTATTAAAAGCTATTTCCACATGTAAACATTAGGAGCAGTGTTGGAGAGTGTCAAAAAGGAGACTGGCCAATGTTATTTACAACAGAGGGGCAATGCATAACATGTGTTCCTAACAGTATCATCATGTGATTACTTCGCACATAATGCAATTACTTCACACATAATGCAATTACTTCACTTACTAAAATAATATCTCCCAGTTACAAGTGGCAAGTGGCAAAACAAAGAGCCAATCAAAGATATCAAACATGCTAAAAATGCAAGTCCTTGATTAACATAACAGTATATACATGCACGTTGACTAGATGTTAAATGCAAGCATAAAAAGATGTTCAACGTAGAGGTGATTATCCACGTATCCCCAAAATTCATTATAGTTCACTAGGTGACTCAAGTGACAATAATGAAAACCTATCAACTATTAGATTGCCTCCACCACTAGAGCACATGAAACATCTTATATTTAGGCATTACAATTACTCATAAAAAGGCCATTCAGAGATGAGGGTAAGAGGATAATGAACACCAATAACCAAACCAAACCAAACCAAACTGCTTTGCCTTGAGTCCAATCAAATAGGGTCGACTACCTGAATCTTTCTTCTCCACTCGACTCTATCAACAGCCATTTGATTAGTTAAATTAAGGAGATTCATATCTCTATTTACTACACTCGCCCACGTCAATCTAATTCTACCCTTCCCCTAAATACTTCCATCTACCGTCACTGTATTACATCTCTTCATTACTGCCTCTGTTGGTCTCCGTTGTATATGATCAAACTATTTTAATTTATTCTCTCTTAACTTATCTTCTATCGGTGCTACTCTTACCCATTCACGAATATACTCATTCCTAATTCTGTCTTTTCTAATCTTGCCACACATTCACCTTAGCATCCTCATCTCAACAGCACTCATCTTATTTACATGCTGTTTCTTAGTTACCCAACATTTCGTCCCATACAACATCGTTAGTCTAATAGCCATTCTACAGAACTTTTCTTTTAATCTAGTGGATAATTGTTTATCGCATAGTACCACAGACACACTCCTCTACTTAAGCTACCCTGCCTTAATTCTAAAGATCACATCTGTTCCAATCTCCCTAACCATTGTAATAATCGATCATAAATAACGAAGATGTTCACTCTTGGGTAGTTCTTTGTTCTTAATCTTCACTTCTCCTCTACTTCCATTGTTACTATTACTAAAATTATACTCCATGTACTTTTTCTTAGTTCTGCTTATCTAAAATCCTTTAGATTCAAGTGTTCCTCTCCAAGTCTCCAACTTAGTGTTAACTCTTCTAGTCTCATCCACTAACACAATACCATCTATAAAAAGCATATACCATGGCATATCATCCTGAATATTTCTCGTTAAGTTATCCATAACTAAAGCAAAAAGATAAAAACTTAAGGTTGATCCTTAGTGCAACCCCAGACGATTTAATAGTAGTCAACATACCTTCATACATGTCTCTAATCACATCAATGTACTCTTTTGTCACCCCTTTCTTCTCTAATACCCACCAAATTATATTCTGAAGTACTCTATCATATGCTTTTTCAAGATCGATAAAAGCTATATGAATATATCTTTTCTCTATACTTTTCTATTACTCTCCTCAAAAAGATAGATAACTTCCACTGTTGACTTACCTAACATAAATCCAAATAGATTCTCTGACACCTCTGTTATATCTTACAATCGACATGTCATCACTCTCTCCCACACTTCCATTATATGACACATCATATTGATTTTTGTATAGTTGTTGCAATTTTGGACATAGATTGGCACTAAAATACTCTTCCTCCACTCCTCTGGAATTTTCCTAATCAACAAAATCTTATTAAATAGCCTAAAAACCAAACAACCCCCTTTTACCTAAACATTTCCAAGCTTAAATAGTAATATCATCAGGTCCTAATGCTTTATTCGATTTCATCTTCTTAAATGCAATCTCCACTTCAATGTTCCTACTTTTGCGATAGAACCTGTAATCTTGATTTTCCTTATTACTAGCTACTTCTTCCCCTTTTGATCTTCCTCCATGTTCCTCATTTAACAACTTCTCAAAATAGTTCTTCCACTTCTCATTAATCTCTTCATCCTTCACCAATAATCTTTCTAGAAAAATATATATATTTATATATATTGCAATCAAACAGCAAGGGCTTCACTGTAGACTAGACTTATGATGGAGGCATCACCAATAATTTAAATTGATTATAAGTAACTGCGAAGGGCGAAGGTTTCACATATTAAAAGGGGCTCATCTTCAAGGGGGGGTAAGGCAAAAATAAATAAATAAAGAAGGATTGAAACAGACTAAAATATACACCAACACCAACTCCCAAAATTCTTGTAACATAATATAAATGTGACAAATAAAATAATAGTACAGAACTAAGCACCAATTCATCAGAATGGTGGTCCACTTACCTCAATTGCCAAAGGAACTAGCTCTAAGGATTGATCGCCCCTTTTTTCTTTTTTTTTACAAATAAGTAACAGCCAACAGCTACTCCAATCTTTCGCTGTCACCAAGCTATATATATCTCCACAACATTTTCGTGTAGCACAAGGAATTGCCATACACGCTACTTAAGTTTTCCATACATACATCATGCAAGCATATATCATAATAAACTCAAATCATTACAAAAATCAAAATTTCAAAATATACAAAGTGAGAATTAGTACACCACAGATAGTGTATTCAACATGCTTATGTGTACTCAGATATTATCTAACATTCACCCCAAATAATGGGCTCAATATAGGTTTTTATCAAAATTGACCAAAAACTATTTCCACCCATGCCATGCCATTAAAGCTTATCAAAACAGACACCAGCTTCTGAAGTAAAAATCTTTAATAAAAATTATATATTTTTCATTATGCTTATTAGCACAAACCCAGTGCAGTCATTGGTGAAGCAACTCCAACAAAACAAGGCAAACTTGATAAAAATAAATAAAATAAAAATAAAAATAATTAAAAAACCAAAACATAACACATATCTTCCGGACAAAACAGATTACCCAAACACCTGCATTCAGTTGCTGTCGCTTTCAGATTGGATTTACCGAAATTGAAAGAAATTATTATACATATTTAAATTAAAATATAGATAGAGAAATTGCACTAAACCCTAAATAGATAAATCCCCAAAATTGAAGGAAATTATTATACATATTTAAATTAAAATAGAGATAGAGAAATATAAAGATAAATTGCACTAAACCCTAAATAGAAAAATTCTCACTTCAAATCAGATGGCGGTGAATTAGCTACTAGAACAAAGAAAGGAGAGAAATTAATGAAACGCGACATAATAGTCCAGCATTTTCATTTCTTCGTCCTCGTATTCCCAGTAACCAAACACACAGTTAATCGAGGGAAATAAAAAAATCAAAACCCACTGTCGGGTTCTCGCAGATAGTAAGTGGAACACAACAAAACAAACTAGGGTTTTGAGCGAAACACAATCACCTAACCTGAAAATCGAAGCACGCAGGCCAAATTTAAACAAACAAGGAAAAAATTGGAGTTGTGAAAACAGAAAATTTCTAAAAATGTGAGATACCTTTGGAGATCTGGTCGTTGCGAGATTCGAAGTCGGTCTTGTCAGCCATGGATGATCAGCGAGAGAGAGAGAGAGTTACAGATAGAGAGCAAAGAGAGAATGAGATAGAGAGATAGCTCGAACACACCCAAAAAGCCCTTTTTTTGGTGCTGCTATGGACTGCTTGAAAGAGGTGAGATGGAGGGCTCACGAACGTTGAATATATATATAGGGAAAGATCGTACACAATGCTAAAGGATGTGTACCGTATCATGTATGATATCCATCCGTCACAATACGACCCCGTCTTTCGAGACTTACATCGCAACTGGTCAATAATCATTAAATTATCTATAATTTTAGGTATAATCTAAATTATTCTTAAATATAGAGAGCCAAAGGTAAAAATTATACGGGAAAGAAATAAATCTTATCATATAATCCTATTGATCAAGTCTGCACTCCTCCGTACGACGTCGTTCTACTACCTGAAAATACAAACGTGAGCTGGCTGGCGGGTATGTGCCGGAAACCTCTCCGATACCTAAGTCAGCAAACTAGACAAATAGACAAAAGTTTTGTATATTCGGGAGTCAAAATTGCGTTACCTCTCCATAGATGATGTTTGTGGGCTTTTATAGGTTCCGTGTGGCACAATCCTAGTATGACTTTTACTCCTCCATGTAGAGTCTTCCTAGGATTCAAGCTCTTGAAAGATAATGCTTATCCTTCAACACTCCCCTCACTGCTTGAACCAAATGAGATGTTTTTACCATGGCCGAACTACCAAACGACCGAAATAATACTTCCATACTAGACAGGTTGGTGTGGCCGATCTAACTTCGAGTCCGGCTCTTCCTTTCTTTACTTCTATCTCGGCTTCAAATGCTAAGACCAAGCTACTCATAGAAGTGCCGAGCCGAACTAGCTCAGAACAGTCCTGAAGAAGGCTTATCATACTTCGGTTTAGAGGACTTGACCGAGATAACCGTAATACATTGCGACCAAGATAACATTAGGTACTTCGGAGACCAGACTAACTTCGGGACCCTTCTACTCTGTCTTTCGCACTTTGGCCCATACCGGCCCATTACTTAGCTCGGCCCAATTTCCATATAAATTACCCTCTCAATTGCCCCTTAATCCTATCTGCGTAGCATAATAGGGATTACGTGTTTATAAACCGGACTAAAGTTTTAACCTTTCCAGCCGAGCTACATTTAAACCGAGCTACCTTTATCCTGTCAAAACGTCTCTTCAGTCACAGAAACTGAATCGCTTCTCCTTCCATAACACGTGGCACACTCCGTTTGGCCAATCTTAGCTGTCGCGCCGTCTTCGTGTTTCGCAATTTTTGAACAGTCCCGCGCTTTTCACCTTTCTACCTAAAACAAACCCTTGCTATTTTGAATCGCCCTCACTTTTACTCTGTTCATCTTCTCTCTCTCTTGTTCCTGAGCCTTGAGCTTGAACTTGCTGTGTTCGAGTTCTTCATCGCTGCCTTTGCTTTCATCTTCTAGCTTCTTTGACCAGGTAAGCTGCTCAAATCTGTTTTTTCCTTTTTTGTCTTTACTTTCGTTAAATCCATAGCATACTGCTCATGTGGTTTTACAAAACACTGTTTTTGCTTTCATTCTCCACTAGTCTGTGTTTTTTCTGGAAAAAACTCCATTAAGAACCCTGAGAACTTCATGAAGTAATCTGTAGAACGCTATTTTGATCCATAAACATGCCCTAACCGAACTAGGATACTGTTTGTGTGATATGTAGATCTACCCAGATCGTAACCGAACTAGAACTTGTGAATATATCAGTAGTTTCAATAAGTCAATACCTTCTGATTTACTTTAACCGAGATAAACGAACCGAACTAAGTCTGAACTTAGTATACTGGAAACCTTAGCCTTCGACCGAGCTAGGTCTTTGGGGCTAAGCCAGCTTCCTTAGTTTTAAACCGAACTAAGAAAGCTGCCCCTAGAGGCTCGACCGAGGTAACAAAACCCGTAGTTCAAACCGAGATAACCAACCCCATGCACAAACCGATCTATCGAACCCCTTGCTCAATTCGAGCTATCAAGCATCTTGTTGAAACCGAGATAGAACCTGTAGCATCCCACATAGCCGAAGTAGGGCTTCTTTTATCTTGCTTTGATTTTGTAGCACGGTCAATGATCTGTGCTTAACACCTTTGTTTTCCACTTTGCAGACTTAGGTTGCCCAGGCACTCCTCTGCGCGCTCAACCGAGCTACTGAGCCCAATTTTCCGACCGAACTAGTTTATTTATAACTTATAAAATAATGGGGAAGTATAGATTCTTGGTAGAAACACCTGGCGGTTTAGCTGAATTCCGAAGGGAGTACGACATCCCTGACGATGTACACCTTACCTTGGCTAAGAAAGATGTCACACCATGAGGAAACGAAAGCTCTGTGCCCTTTACCCTTTTGTCAATAATAGAAACCGGACTAAGATTTCCAGTTCAACCATTAATTTGTGAATTCCTTAGGCAAACTAGACTATGCCCAACCCAGCTTTCCACCAGCTCATACCGCATAATAATGGGTATAGCCGAGCTAAACCGCCGAGCTGGACTTAACCTCGGTTTAGCCGAAATATTCCACAAATACTCCATAGGATCAAAAGACGACGGGTGGGTTTATTATTTAAGAATATGCCGCCGCCAAGAAAAGATAATAAAAGACACACCGGATAAAGACTTAAATGACGACGATTTCTTCTAGGTATCTGGCAATTTTGAAGACCACCAAGCCCAAATCCCAAGCCGCAATATAAATTGGAATAAAGGCATCCCTGGTATAATTACTTCGGCTTTGTTGCATGCTTCTATTTATTTCGGTTTCCTCCTCTTGAACCGAACTAACAGTTGTCTTCTTTTGCAGATTCAGCTCATCTTCTATCTCTTTACAGCTACCCCAACCTGAATACTCTCCGCGCCGCACTATGATATGAAGAGAGAAGTTGGGCCAAGCTTCTGAATTTCCAACCGACGTACAGATACAGTGGCCGCCGAAAAGCCAGAGTGACTAACTTTCTGCTAGAGGACGCCCCCGAACCGGACCCAACCTTGCCACAGATTAACTTAATCCCCCTGACCGCAGAGCAAGAAATGGCAAAAAGAAACAGAGTTAGGGCCCTACTGACCGAGACGAACCGTGCTGAGGTACCACCAGCGAGCCAAACCCAGGAAACCGTGGTGGCACTTCCATCTCAACAACCCTCCTCTTCTCGCCCCAGCAAGCGTGCCCAGACTACACCAACCGAGCCACGCCTTGTCGACGAAGATGAAACTGCACTTCCACCAAGCCACCTACCAAGTCCGCAACCGGAGCCTGCCGACCGAGCTAGCTCCTCAAAATGGAGTCCAAAAATGACTTTCCAAAACCGCGCTATCTGCGACACTGACTCAGTGGTGGCAGACAAAGACCACATGCTAGCCTTCAATCTGGCTAAGAGCGTGTGTCTGCCCCCTAATATGGAGCATCACAAACACCTGACCGAGCTTAAGGCCATTCGGTTGGCGACCAAATCCATGATCCTGGTAAGATGCCCCTCTTGTCTCTCAAATTTTACAAACTTTTAGTTCGGTTTTGTCATTAATTTCTTTTCCATTCGTTTCAGGCCATGCAAAAGAGCCAAATTGCGCATAAAAATGTGCTGGAGCTCAGGAAAACAACTAGGTAGGCCATGGCAGAGGTCGAAGAAAAAACAACCGAGCTGAAGGAAACATAACAAAAGACGACCGAGCTAGAGGCTGAGGTAGCTCGTCTAACCGGGCTAGTTACCTCGGCTGAAACTGACAAACAGAAGGCGTTGGCCGTGATGAAAGACAAGTACCTTTGTGAGCTAGTCAAGCTTTAAGGGAAAAAAGACGCGGAGATCGCCGAACTGAAGAAGAAAGTGAATGATGCCAACGCCGAAAGTTTCAAGGAGGCGGAGGCCCTCTACATTCCATAATGTGAGGCCGCCAAGGATTTGTTCTTTAAATGCGGCTGGAGAGGTGCTGTGGAGCAGCTCGGTTGTGGGCTCGAAATCGAGGTCTACAACCCTCCTCAGTATTCTATTCCGACCTCACTGGCGGAGTATGCTGCCGACCTTTAGAAGCAATTTCTTGAAGCGTCTGATGATGATGAAGAGACTGAGCCAACTGTTACTTCGGTTAACAATGAGCAAGTTATCGAAAAATCAGCTCGGTTGGAGCCAATAGTTGAAGACCTGACTGTTGAGCCGCCGGCTGACACCGTGCTGCCAGTTGACACTGAGATGACAACAGAAACCGATCTTCCGTTTGCAACCGGTGTTCGAGTTGATATTGACGCCGATCTTGAAGACCTTTTCAACTGACTTTGTATTTTTCTTTTTCTTTTGTATTGGACTTGTAACCGGACTGCGGCCCCTCCTTTGTATTTGCCTGTGATCAATGAAAGTTAGCTTTTGCGTTCAATACTTATCTCGGTTTTGATCTGTATACTTGTACTTGTAATGAGTTTTTCAATGAATTCTTTTGCTCCAACTGTGATCTCGGTTTGTACTCCTGTTAATGCTTGCTTTTAAACTGCAATTTGAAATATTTTTCGGCCGAGATACCGTATTCCGGTCTTTAGTTGGTCATTCTGACTAAGCTCTTAGCCAACCACTCTTTAGCCAATATAATTATTCCGGCTGAAGAGTACGAAGAGTTGGTTTAAATCTGGCCAATGACTTTTCAGCCCATACCTTTACTTCGGCTGAGGAGTAATAAGAGTTGGTTTAATCCAACCAACCACTCTTCAGCCTATGCCCTTACTTCGGCTGAAGAGTGACAAAAGTTGGTTTAATCCAGCCAACCACTCTTCAGCCTATGCCCTTACTTCGGCTGAAGAGTAACAAAAGTTGGTTTAATCCAACCAACCACTCTTTAGCTGATATACTTACTTCGGCTGAAGAGTAATAAGAGTTAGTTTAATCCAGCCAACCGCTCTTCAGCTGATGTACTTACTTCCGCTGAAGAGTAATAAGAGTTGGTTTAATCCAGCCAACCACTCTTCAGCCTATGCTCTTACTTTGGCTGAAAAGTAAAAAGAGTTGGTTTAATCCAGCCAACCTCTAAGTTGGTTTTTTCCAGCCAACTTAGAATAAAATGTTTGGTTATTCCGACCAAACGTCATGCAGCCTGGATCCTTATCCTGAGCTTAGGAGGGGTGTTGGTTTAATCCAGCCAACCTCTAAGTTAGTTTTTTCAGCCAACTTAGAATAAAATGTTTGGTTATTCTGACCAAACGTCCTACAGCCTGGATCTTTATCCTGGGCTTAGGAGGGGTGTTGGTTTAATCCAGCCAACCTCTAAGTTGGTTTTTCCAGCCAACTTAGAATAACATGTTTGGTTATTCCGACCAAACGTCCTGCAGCCTGGATCCTTATCTTGGGCTTAGGAGGGTTCATAGTTGGTTATTCCGGCCAACTATGTTTACAATGCTCCTAACTCACTAAAGTTACCTTATACTGAAAACGATTATGCTGAAAAGAATCAACTTGTTTTATTGAGAAAATAAAAATTACACATACTTAAAAAAGAAAAAAGCTAAAAATAAAATAACTTGAGATTGGCAGTGTTCCATGGCCTGGGAATTGCCTTGCCGTCCTCATCTTCTAAGTGGTATGCCCCTTTGCCTGCTAATCCGACCACTTTGTAAGGTCCTTCCCAATTAGGTCCTAGCTTGCCATCTTCTGGAACCAAGGTGTTTCCCATCACTTTGCGCAATACCCAATCTCCGATCTTGAATTGTCTTGGATACACTGTTTTGTTATACTTTCTGGACAGTTCTTGTTGGTAGGAGGCGATGTGAACCAATGCTCTGTCTCTTCTTTCTTCCGCAAGGTCAAGCTCCAATGCTATGGCTTCACCGTTTAAGTCTGGATCAAAGTTTTTGCTTCGAATCGTGGGGAGGCCAACTTCCAGTGGTATTACTGCCTCCATGCCGTAAGCTAAGGAGAATGGTGTTTCTCCTGTCAATCGCCGAGGTGTGGTGCGGTAAGCCCATAAAACATGAGGGAGTTCTTCTGCCCACTTGCCTTTTGCTTTCTCTAACCTTTTCTTCAATCCATCTAAGACGACCTTGTTTGATGCTTCTGCCTGACCATTTGCTTGGGGATATGCCAGTGTAGAATTGTAGAACTCTATCTTGTACTCTTCACAAAAGCCTCTGAAAATTCTGCCGTCGAACTGAGTGCCATTGTCTGAGATTAATGCTTTTGGTATGCCAAATCGAGTGATGATGTTTTGCCAAACAAACTTCTTCACATCTTTTTCCTTGATGGAGGCCAAGGCTTCTGCTTCCACCCACTTTGTGAAGTAGTCGGTTGCTGCAAGAAAGAACTTCCTGTTGCCTGGTGCTGTTGGAAGTAGCCCTACTATGTCTAAGCCCCACATTGCGAAGGGCCATGGGCTAGTGAGAGGTAGAAGTTCTCTGGCAGGTTGGTGTATTTGGTGTGCAAACTTTTGACACTTTTCGCATTTTTTGACATATTTCTCTGAATCTGCTTGCATGTATGGCCACCAATATCCTTGCGAAATTGCCTTGTATGCCAGTGATCTTCCTCCTTGATGACTTCCGCATACGCCCTCATGAATCTCGAATAAAAATGCTTCCACTTTGCTGGGGTGAACACACTTTAGGTAGGGTCCTGAGAATGATTTTTTGTACAATGCCAAGGATGGGGAGAGCCAAAATCGCAGCGCCTTTGCTCTTATTCTGTTGGCCTCTTTCTTGTCTTCTGGTAGGGTGCCATCTTTTAGGAATAATATGATGGGATCCATCCAAGAAGGGCCTAGATCGGCGCAACATACCTCTTCTACTTCTGGGACTTCAATGCTTGGTCTAGGCAGGTAGTCGATCAGTAGTGGATGAGGGATGGAGGTATCTGCCATTAAGGCGAAGCCTGCTAGTTCGTCTGCTCTGCTGTTTTCCTCCCTGCCGATCTGTTCTATCCTCACCACTTCAAACTTCTTGATCTCTGTTCTGACCAACTCTTGGTACTTAGCCATTCTGTCATCCTTTGCTTCATAGTCGCCTGAAATTTGGTTCACCACCAGTTGTGAGTCGCTGTAGACCATTAGCTCGGTGGCCTTCATGTAGAATGCTGATTTGAGACCGGCAAGAAGCGCTTCATATTCCGCTTCGTTGTTTGATGCTGGGAAGCCAAGGTTGACTACCTGCTCCACTACTAGGCCGTCTGGGGAGATGAGGACTATGCCAAGTCCTGCTCCATGCCGGTTGGATGCTCCATCCACGAAGAGCTTCCACATCTCCCCGACGAACAGCTTCCAGCAAGTGGAGGGATCAGATGATGCCTTGGGGTCTTCCCTGTTGCTGGTGTCTTCTTTTTCATGGTTCATGCCTGCTGTCTGCCCCTCGCCATCTGGTTGTACCAAGTCTTGATTTGTTGGTGAGTCTTGACTTGGTGTAGTATGGTTGGCTTCTTCCTTTCTTACTGTACTCTGGTTTGCCTTGGGACTTGATTGAGTATCCAGTGCCAGGGGTTGCGTTATTCCGACGTCAACTTCCATCCCTAGTTCGGTTGTTTCAGTCAGGTCGACTGGGCAGATATGATGACTTCCTGGGATGAACTCTGCAACAAAGTCAGCCAAAGCTTGTGCCTTTATTGCGGTTCTGGGCTGGAATTTGATGTCGAATTGTCCCAACTCTACTGCCCACTTCAGAATTCGCCTGGAAAAGTTCGCCCTTTCAAAGAGAGCTTTCAATGGAAAGGCTGTGAGGACAACTATGGTGTGGGCGTGAAAGTAATGTGACAACTTTCTTGAGGCCATCATCAAAGCTAGGGCCAGTTTTTCTAGTGGCAAGTACCTTGTTTCGGTGCCCAGTAATGCCTTGCTGACATAATAAATGGGTAGATGTTGGATTCCTTCTGCACGGACCAATATTGCGCTAATTGCATGCTGTGAGACTGCCAAGTACAAGAAGAGTTCTTCTCCAGGAATTGGGGTTACAAGTAGTGGTGGAGAAGACATGTATTCCTTCAAGCTTTCCAGAGCTCGGTCGCATTCGTCGTCCCACTCAAACTTGGCCTTTAGAGCATGGAAGAATGGTCGTAGTCTGTCTGATGACCGGCTTATGAACCGATTGAGCGCAGCTGCCATGCCGGTGAGATGCTGCACTTCTTTGACTGAGTTAGGTCTTTCCAGATCCTGGATTGCCTTGATCTGAGATGGGTCTGCCTCAATACCCCGGTTGGTCACCAGGAAGCCCAGGAATTTGCCAGATCTTACTCCGAATGCACACTTCGACGCGTTGAGGTGTAACTTGTGCTTCTTCAGGATCTCAAATATCTCACCTAGGTCCTTGAGATGGTCATTCTCATCTTTGCTCTTGACCACCATATCGTCGATGTAAGCCTCCATTGTTCTGCCTAACAACGGTTCAAACATCTTGGTGACCATTCTCTGGAATGTTGCCCCTGCGTTTTTTAGGCCAAAGGGCATGACTTTGTAGCAGTACAGACCTCTTGGAGTTGTGAAGAATGTCACTTCCTGATTTGGTTCGTGCATGGCAATTTAATGGTAGCCTCTCTGTATGCATCCAGGAAGCTAAGTCGGTTGTGCCCCGCCGTTAGGTCTACTAGTTGATCTATCCGTGGCAAAGGAAAGCTGTCTTTTGGGCATGCCTTGTTGACTGTTTTGTAGTCGACGCAGACACGCCACTTGCCATTCTTCTTTGGTACCACCACTGTGTTGGAGATCCATCTTGGGTAGTGCACCTCTCTAATTGCTCCTGCCTCCAGCAGGTTTCCTACTTCTTCCACCATTATCTCAGCATGGTGGAGTGCCGATCTGCGTGTGCGCTGAATGATTGGTCTGGCAGATGGGTGGACATTGAGTTGGTGACAGATGAAGTTGGGATCAATGCTTAGCATGTCGTATGGTGTCCAGGCGAATACTTCGATGTTAGAGGTCAAAAATTCCAAGACCTCTAATCTCTCAGTGCTGGACAACGACGAACCGAGCAAAAAGAATTTATCCGGGTTTTTTTCATCTATTCTTACCTCTACCAAGTCTTCCACCGCCTTCTGATTAGCTGCTTTGCCGACATCTGCGAACAGTTCATTGCTCTCAGGTTCTTCCACCGAATGAACGTATCCTTTGGCAGCGCTGCTGCCATTCACCGTGACAAAGCATTGCTTGGACATAATCTGATCTCCATAGACCTCTTCAATCACACCGGTGTCGTTGGGGAACCGCATTACTTGGTGGTAGGATGACGCCACCGATCGCATGGCATGCAGCCATGTTCTGCCCAAGATAATGTTATAAGTGGAGGGGACTTTTAATACCCAGAACTCCACTTGTTTCGTCACGCTTCCTGCCTTGACTGGGAGGATTATTTTGCCGACGGGCCATTCTGGCATGGAGTTGAATCCAATCAGGGGGGATACGGCAGGGCCAAGTCTTTATCTTGTAACTTCAACTGTTTAAATGTTTCGTAGTATATTATTTCACATAAACTACCCTGGTAGATCAAAATTCGCTTGACGTCAAAATCCTTGACTCGAAGAGTGACGACCAGGGCATCATTGTGAGGGCAATATATCCTTGCCAAGTCTTTATCCGAAAAAGACATGACGTTCGTGGCCTCTGTCTTCCCCTTCTTGATGGCAGGTTGGGCACTTAGTACCTCTCCTAAATGCTCGGCCTTTTTGATTGATCCTCTGAGCTCGCATACACGCTCAGGTTCAAAGACCCCATGTATCACATTGATCACGCCTTGAGGTGGGGCGTCGATTGGCATTCCGTTGGGGTTATTATGGTCCTGGGGGGCTGGTTGTGCCCCTCTTTCAATGTACTTATCCAAGTGACCTGCTACAACCAACTTCTCCAGGTGCTATCTCAATGGCGTGCAATTTTCAGTGTGATGTCCATTTTCTTTATGGAAGGTGCACCGCGACCTCTCGTCGTAGTCCTTCTGGGCCTCTCCTAGCTTGGCAGGCCATCTGACGAAAGGTTCGTCTCTTATTTCACTTAGAATTCGGTAGATCGGTTTCTTGAAGACCGTGGTTATGGCAGTGCGGACTCTCAACCATCTTTTATCCTGGTCCTCTCCGTTGTCTCGCCTGCCACGTCTGTTTCTGTTCGGACGATCTACCGCGTTGACCTTTGCTGAGGCCTTCTTTTCTGGTACTGTGGTCGTGCCAGATTTTGCTTTGGCACGTGCGCCATCCTCCTCCACCCTGATGCGATGTAAAATTATAGATAATTTTATGATTATTGACCAGTTGCGATGTAAGTCTCGAAAGACGGGGTCGTATTGTGACGGATGGATATCATACATAATACGGTACACATCCTTTAGCATTGTGTACAATCTATAATTTTAGGTATAATTTAAATTATTGTTAAATATATAGAGCCAAAGGTAGAAACTGTACGGGAAAGAAATAAACCTTCTCGTATAATCCTGTTGATCAAGTCTGCGCTCCTCCGTACGACGTCGTTCTACTACCTGAAAATACAAACGTGAGCTGGCCGGCGGGTGTGTGCCGGGAACCTCTCCGATGCCTAAGTCAGCAAACTAGACAAATAAACAAAAGCTTTGTATATTCGGGAGTCAAAATTGCGTTACCTCTCCATAGATGATGTTTGTGGGCTTTTATAGGTTCCGTGTGGCATAATCCTAGTAGGACTTTTACTTCTCCATGTAGAGTCCTCCTAGGATTCAAGCTCCTGAAAGATAATGCTTATCCTTCAACACCCCCCTCACTACTTGAACCAAGTGAGATGTTTTTACCATGGCCGAACTACCAAACGACCGGAATAATACTTCCATACTAGACAGGTTGGTGTGGCCGATCTAACTTTGAGTCCGGCTCTTCCTTTCTTTGTTTCTATCTCGGCTTCAAATGCTAAGACCGAGCTGCTCATAGAAGTGCCGAGCCGAACTAGCTCAGAACAGTCCTGAAGAAGGCTTATCATACTTCGGTTTAGAGGACTTGACCGAGATAACCGTAATACATTGTGACCGAGATAACATTAGGTACTTCGGAGACCGGACTAACTTCGGGGCCCTTCTACTCTGCCTTTCGCACTTTGGCCCATACCGGCCCATTACTTAGCTCGGCCCAATTTCCATATAAATTACCCTCTCAGAAACTAAATAATAAAATTTTATCCAATAAATGGTACACATAAAAGATGAACAAAAATATCTCATACATTAATAACTCACATCTTATAAACACACACTTACATATATATTATAAATTTATTTCAGACTACATGTTCAAAGTCTTATACATAAGAACATTATTCAAAAGCTTACAAAACATAACTTTCTATAAACAAAAGTTAAGCATGACCAATAAAAACAAAGCAGAAAGACAAAAGCCTCATCCGAGAGGTACTCTTGGTTGACTTCACTCAAGTAAACATTAAACTTTTCTAAGATTGGACATCCTGTTATTCACCTACATACATATATATAACGGAGTGAGTTAAAACCTAATAAATAATAACAGAGTAAAGAAGTTATATGAATGAGTTCTAATTCTTAGTTAAAATCATTCCCATATCAATTTCGTATCATAACAAAATGACTTCGGGTCCAAAACATGGCAGAATGATCTCTGGTCTAACATAAACAAAAATTCATAACTGAACAGATTGTACTTGGCAGAACAACCATGAATCCACTCATTTACAGCTGTATATGACCATTTAGTTAACTCATATAGGATATTCGGACTTATCAGAGATTCAAAATGACCTTAGGTCCATCTTAATTATATAGAACAACCTTAGATCCATCATATACATTAATACTTGTCAATCACATTTACAGAAATCATATATATCGAACAGATAGAAAGCTATTCATACTTTCAAAATCACAAGTTCAAAAAAGTTTACCACGTTGAAACAATCAGAAAATAGAATATATATATAAAAATATCTTTATTAAGATATTACTCACAGCGATTAGGTTGTTGTCACGTCTTTGTAGATCAACCTACCCAATACAATAAACACACACACACATTGAAATACATTGCTTAATCGGATCTTTCATTTTTTTTTTTTATATCAATTTCTTATGTCCAATTCTTACTTATTAGGCCAATCATAAGGCTTAATTCATGTCTAAGAGTGCTCAGAAAGGATTGAAAACAAAAACATGGATAGAATATGAGTGGAAACAAAAACATGGATAAAATATGACTTTTCAAAATATGCTAAGATAAGGCATTTCGCTCGAGCACACTAGTGGTTGCTTGAGTAGACCATATAGTCTGCAAAAGTACTAGATAGTCTGAATCTAGGCTCGATGGTTGCTCGAGCCAAAGTGCAAAACAAATTGAGGTCGCTCGAGCGGTCACTTGGTCACTCAAGCTAACTGTAAGACTCTATAAAACTACTAGATGCATGAAATGTGCGCTCGAGTGACAACTTCTTTGCTCGAGCGATGTCGAATTCTAAGTTTTCTAGAACAGAATTTAAGCTTCAAAACTCATGTTTTCAAATAAAAAACTTGCATGGCTTGTACACAATCTTACAAACACTTGGAAATTCTTTGAAAAAAAATGAACAAGTATCCAATTGAGATCAACAACTCAAAACTCCATGAATTCCTCAACATTGAAACTTAAATCTTCATGCATGTATGATTTATTTTCAAATTCTTCTTCTAGAACTCTCAAAATATGAAATTGAACTTCAAATCAACATGATTATGAATGCATGTATAATTCAACTTCTAAACTTGACATAGGTAACAAAACTTATGATCAAAATGATGATTCTACACTCACATATGCATGCATGTATGAATTAGCTTCAAATTCATCAACTTTTAGTTCAATTCTTGTGTTTAATCATATAATCTTTTGAATTCACATACTTGATGGCTTAAATTCAGGAATTGAGGATTAAATACTTACCCAAGGTCAGCTTAAAGTAGGAAGAACTTGAGATCTACTTTATAATTCTTCAATCCCCTTGCTAAATTCTTCAAGTTTAAGCCTCTCTCCCTCCAAATGAACTCTCTCCCTCTCTCTAAAATGTATTTTCAACAATTAAGCTCAAAAGATGAGCTAAACCTCATCACTTAACATATATACACAAGGCAAGTATCTTAATACATTAATTAGGGATTAAGCTAATTGATTAGAGCTTAAGGCTAACTAAATAAAACTTAACTTAATTGATTTTATTTAATTGATTTTAGTCTGAATCAAATTTTAATCAAACTGCTCATTAGGCGCTCTAAAAATTATACCATTCTCATTAAACTAATCAATTTCGGTTTATGAAACCATTAAGGCCTTCAATTTCAGATTTATAACTGAAATCGTAATTGATATTCTGACAACGAACATATATGTATACAAATACACATCAAACATCTAATTGACCTTCAAAATTAAACAGATATAAGTATAATACATGATGGGGTTGTCACATTTTTCCCCCCTTTAAGAAGTTTGGTCATCCATACTTGTATTACCTTGTGTCACAATTCGGGGTACCTTTGCCTCATTTCGTCTTCTTTCTCCCAAGTTGTTTTCATGCCATAGTGTTCTTTGTATTCTACCTTAACCATAGGGATTGCTCTATTCATTAACTGTTTCACTTGTCGGTCAATGATCTGAATCGGTTTTTCTTCATACTCCATATTATCGTCGAGAGCTATCTGGTGATGATCAATAACATGCAATGGATTTTGGAGATAGCCTCTCAACGTTGACACATGAAACACGTTATGAATTTGTTTCATTCCCGGTGATAAAGTAATTCGGTAAGTAACCGAACCAAGCTTTTCCAAAATCTGAAACGCCCCAATATACCGAGAGGATAACTTGTCTTTCTTGCTTGATTAACCTTTCATCAAAATCACTATAATAAACACATGATCACCAGCGTCATATTCAAGAGTCCTTTTTTTTTTATCCGCATAACTTTTTTGTTGACTTTGCGCAGTTTTGAGCCTTCGCTGAATGATCTTAATCTTCTTAGTAGTTGTTTGCACAATCTTAGGACCAAGCAAAACTCTATCCCCAACTTCTGTCCAACAAACCGGAGATCTACATTTCCTACCATATAAGGCTTCATACGGTGCCATGCTAATACTAGAGTGGAAACTATTGTATACAAATTCCACCAATGGCAAATAAGTTTCCTAACTTCCCTAGAAATCCAGAGCATACATTCGAAGCATATCATCTGAAGTCTGTATAGTCCTCTTTGATTGCCCATTGATTTGCAGATGGAAAGCGGTACTAAGACTCAATTATGTTCCCATTGCTCCTTGAAGACTCTTCCAGAATCTAGACACAAACTTAGGACCCCTATCTGAAACAATGGATGCTGGAATTCCATGCAAACTAACAATCTCATTGATGTAAATAGTTACAAGTCTATAAGCATCATAGCTAATTCTCACACGTAGAAAATGTGCAAATTTAGTTAACCTATCCACAATAACCCAAATAGAGTTCATACCTCTAGGTGTTTGAGGTAATCTAACAATAAAATCCATGGTATGTGCTTCCATTTCTATTCCGGAATAGGTAGAGGTTAAAGTAGCTCTGTCGGCCTCTGATGTTCCGTTTTAACTTGCTGACATTGAAGGCATCTGGATACATAATCTGTAATTTCCCTTTTCATGTTAGGCCACCAATAACTTTACTTCAAATCTTGGTACATTTTATTGTTGCCTGGATACATTGCAAACTTGGACTTGTGAGCTTCTTCTAAAATATTTCGCTTGAGGTCGGGTACATTAAGGACACATAATCTTCCCTAAATTTCAACACTTGGTTCTCAACACTAAACCTCGGCCTTGGTTTCGATTCTATCTCATCACATACCTTCTTGAACAATTCATTATCCCTTTGCTTTCGCTTTATCTCATCAATGATTGCCAGTTGAGTTGAAATGGCGGCTATCATTCTGCCTTGTTCATGTAACACCACTTCAATCTTGGAACTTTCTAAGTCTTTTAGTAACTCTTTCTATTCAGTAATCAAACATGCCAAGTTCCCTATTGAATTCATACTCAAAGCATCGACTACGGTGTTAGCTTTCCCCGGATGATACTGAATCTGAAGATCATAGTCTTTAATCAGTTCTAACCATCTCCTCTGTTGCATGTTCAACTCTTGTGGTCAATGTAAACCTCATATGTAGCTCCGTAAAGATAGTAGCGCCAAATCTTCAAAAGCCAACACAACGGCGGCCAATTCTAAGTCATGAGTCGGGTAATTCTTTTCATGAGGCTTCAACTGTCGAGGTGCATAAGTTATCACCTTACCGTCTTACATCAAAACACAATCGAAACCCTTATACAAGGCATTACTATAAATAATAAAACCTACCGTACCTGACAGTAAAGTTAAAACTGGTGATGTGGTTAGCCTTGTTTTTAGTTCTTGGAAAGCGGATTCTCTTTCATTAGTCCATTCGAACGGTTCTCCCTTTTGGGTAAGTTGGGTAAGTGGTACAACTATCTTTGAGAAGTTTTTCACAAATCTTCTGTAATACCCAGCTAATTCCATGAAACTTCGGACCTCTGTCACATTTGTCGGTGTAGGCCAATTCACAATCACCTTAATCTTTTGCGGGTCTATTGAAATCCCATTCCTGTTAATCATATGCCCTAAAAATGCAACTTCATCTAACCAAAATTCACATTTCTTCAATTTTGCATATAATTTCTTCTCCTTAAGTGTTTGCAAAATGGTTCTCAAATGTTGTTCATGTTCTTCAGTAAATCAAAATGACATCAATGAATACCACAACAAATTCATCAAGATAGGATTTGAAAATTCGGTTCATAAGGTCCATAAAAGCTTCTAGTGCATTCGTTACTCCAAACGACATAACTAAAAACTCATATTGACCATACCTTGTTCAGAATGCAGTATTCTCAACGTCTACTAGTGCGCTCAAGCAGACCACATGGTCTGCAAAAGTACTAGAAAGTTCAAATCTAGGCTCGATGGTCGCTCGTTACTTTTCGAGTAAATCAAAATGACATCAATGAATACCACAACAAATTCATCAAGATAGAATTTGAAAATTCGGTTCATAAGGTCCATAAAAGCTGCTAGTGCATTCGTTACTCCAAACGACATAACTAAAAACTCATATTGACCATATCTTGTTCAGAATGCAGTATTCTCAACGTCTACTAGTGTGCTCAAGCAGACCACATGGTCTGCAAAAGTACTAGAAAGTTCAAATCTAGGCTCGATGGTCGCTCGAGCCAATGTAAAACAAACTGAGGTCGCTCGAGCCGACTACAAGACTCTACAAAACTACTGGATGCATGAGATGTGCACTTTGTAGACGCGTCTGAACGTCCCGGGAAAATCCCGTTTTGTTCATTAGGCTTACTACAGTTTGGACTCAAATGTCACGGTTCTGAATCTAATCTCACAAAGTGCAATGCAAGATCGATAAATCACCAAAGAGTCCAAATCCGGCAAATCGTTTTGAAAAAACTGATTTTTAGAAAGAAGTGCCAGACATGGACTGCTTTGCCAGATACAGAGTCGCCACCTAAATATTTTATTTTGAGGGAATTTAGGAAACCTTGACTCGTGCCTAAGGCCACGTGTCCGTCATCACCAAAGTTGCATCGGTTCGGGAACTTGGGTATGATTGGGGAAGGTCATTTCATGAGCATCCCCGCTCGCCGGATCAAAGATCGGCCACTACTGAGCATGATATCTTGTTTTTGAAAACACATGTGCTCTTATTCCGGTTATTAACCTAGAATTACTATGTGATGCGCACATCATACAAGTATAGACTGGATTACCTAAGTTGGAACAAAGCATTGCATATTCGTTTTGAAAACGGTTTGCTACTCGCAAGTAGACTAAAATACGGATTTTGTCACCCTCAAGTGGGCTTAGAAAATATGGTGATTTGCCACTCTCAAGTGGGCTTAAAACTCGCAATCAATGAATTGTCCCAATTCAAGAAACCCAACCTTCACCCACAGGCATTCAGGCAGGTAAATCACATAATCAGTTAGCCTCATTGCAAGCATGTTATCATGGCAGTCACTCACACACATGCAAGGATGCTAAAGCATAAACACTCACCGAGTACTCCGAGCCAAAGAAAGAAGCTAATTAGAAATCATGCATGAATCCTAACTATGCTGAGATGCCTAATGCAACACATGCAGGATGCAACTAAGATAGGCTCGACTATTCTAAAATGGCATATGAGATGTTACAGATAACATGTATTCAACTTGGAATTGAAATACAATGCAGTTAGTATGATGCGCCGAGCCCGGTGCATGCAAGACAGATGAATGGATGCAATCATGCGAACATAAGGATGCTAATTGAAACATGCCCTAAAACTAACCATCATAAGCTGGTAAATAAAAGGGAGAAAGACGTGGGGTTGGAAGACATGCATCACACACACGCATACTTATTACAACAGTTGGCCCTTTCGACGGAGGGTCTGAATAAATAATACAACACCAACTAGCTAATCTAAGCTAATCTAATTAAGCTAGTTATTAACATAACCAAAATGAATAATAAATTACAGCTAATTATTACACAACTCTAATTAATTAACAAACTAACTAAGTAAGCAATTAAACTAGCATGCAAATTACATGAATGTGGACTGCCTCAGCTCTGCCTTGAATGATAAAGGATGCATGCTCGAGTTGCCTTGTCGGGAAATCCATCGTGATGCCCCGACTTGCCTTTGTTTGCAATTGATTTTAGAAATTTGCACAAAGCTCCAGAGAGATGAAACTCCACCCCGGGGGATTGTGGGAAGGCTGCCGACCAGCTTATAGGCATGGGAGACCAACTACCGACCACCTTTTGTGGTGGAAACCAAAGAAGGTGGTCGACCTGCCAGAAAACCTGGTCGGCCGACTAGTTTCTTCTCTTGGATTCTTTTTTTCTGCAACAAAGGGAAAGAGAGGCACGACAAGGTATTTGTAACACATGTGTGCATGACCACTCTCCCCGTCATTGCATAAGTTCAAAGGAGTGTAGTCCTTGACCCTCGGACCACCAATCACGCATCTCGATGCATGATGGCCGAGGAGTCGAATTGCACGACTCAATGCGAAATGAATGCACATACAAGCACCTAAAGCCAACAACTCCATCATGGGTAGTCAAGAGTGTCGGCGACCGAGAATTGAGGCGCGTTTCATCACTCCGTGTATGAAATGCTCCTCGTTTCCTGTGTTTGGGCTAACTCCTATTCCAAACACAATGCAACAATCATGGCATGCACAATGCGACTTGAAGTACGCAACCTAATGCGATACAACTTAGACATGTAAACATGTAAGGGATGGACATGCAAACATGCGACTAGTATACACAATGCTATGAATTACATGGCATACACAATGCTCATGACGCTTGCATACACAATGCACATGGCAACTAACATACACAACGAGATGAACAAGGCATGCACAATGCAATGATCAATCATGCGACAAGATGACATACTCAATGCGGCTCAAGCGTGCAAACATGCAATGCAACCTAAGCATGCAAATATGCAAGGGACATGATAGCATACACAATGCCAATATGGAATGCAACATGAATAACCTAACAAGGCTAATGGCATGCACAATGCACAATGCTAATGCACACATACTCAGTGCAAGACAACATAAGCATGCAACGATATGACAAAATGCGACTAGCATACACAATGCGAATGTCAAATAACATACTCAATGCGACGAACTACATGACATGCGCAATGCTAAGTGGACTTAAACCAAAATGGATGGGCCTCAACCACACCCAAATTAGTGGCCAAACATGACGAAAACAAGACTCCAAAACTCATGCTAGCATACACAATGTAAGGACCTAAGCCCAAGGGCACAAAATGCAACTCTACAAAAGCATTGAAAGGATAAAATATGGCATACAATGACACATGTTCCAGCTCTGAAATGACATACGAAATGGCTCCGAATCATGCAAACAACTCACACAATGCATGTTGAAAAGCTCAAGTATCGAAGCTAGTAAAGTGCATTACACTATAGGCATGCAAAGCGATGCTCAAATGATGAAACCAACCCCAAACAGACCCTATGCAGGCCCAAAACAGTAGCAAAATGGGTTGGGATGATGGCTTAAAAGGTACAAAAGTGAAGCTCATGCAATGGCTCGCAAATAGGGCATAAATGCACAACTCTAAAGAGCACTCAAAGCATGGAAAATATGGAAGTGTAGCACCCCTAAAAAAACAAACTTAACAGGTCCCCAGGAGCGAGGAAATGGCTTATGCATGCACATGAATTTCTTCCACCCCCCTCCTCGAGAATGCCTCTGCACTGTTTTTACATCTCAGCCTCTGCTCTGCTCTGTGAAGAAAGTGGTGTTGTCTGGCTGAAAAAGGTGGTCGGCAGGCCAGAAGTGGTGGCCGGCCGCCCACTAATAGTGGTCTGCCACCTAGTGAAGGTGGCTTACCGGCCACTAATGTTGGGTTTCTCCTGCTACAACAGAAAACAAACAGAGTACAAACAGAGCATTCTTAGGGATGTCTGTCCACCCTACCTCTCCTTATCATCAGACAGCTCAAAGGAGGGGTAAGTTCGATTCACAAGCCATTAATCGGTGCAAATTTATTGCGTGATAACTTATAAACCAAGGGATACAATTTCAATAAATGCATGATGAAAGACTCACGAACCTCCTCCCTATCATGATATTGATCAAGGAAAGAGGTTGACATTGACTTTTGAACCATTTTCATCACTAGTTAGTATGAAATGCTTCAAGACTCAACTGGTTCAATTAACGTCCTATTGAACCCTAAACTTTTTTATTATCTTACTCCATTTTAGTCCAATTTATTACCTTTTTTAAATTACCTCCCGTTCATTAGTCATGTTAGTCCCAAAATGAGCATTAAGTCCACTAATGGAAAGAAGTATCAAACAAAGGGTTGTTTTGGGCATGAGAGAGATGTCATCCCGTTGGTAATGAACCTCTGAAGAGATTAAACCATTAAGCACAATGATCTCCGTCTCAAGCTTAAACAAACAATTAGTTTGAAACGACTCTCAAAGAAAGGAAGAAACTAAGAAATGAGAGAAGCACAGAGATGAATATAAGTATGGAAAGCTTGAAATAAATGCAATCAACTCAAATAGGTTGGTGTCTAATGCTAAAACACCAAACTTATGAGGAACGTTACACTACAAGCATGCAATACAAAGCATAAATGACATGAACAACTTAAAACAACCCTAAAATAGGCTAAAATAGCACTGAAATTAAGGTACAAAATGCTAAAAGAGTAAGCTAAAATAATGGAGAAACTAAGCTAGTAAACAAGCGAAAGGAGGGGTGGCTAACCCCTCCATTTTTAGGACTTCAAAACCACTTTTTTAGCCTTTGAAAATTAATGGTAGAAAGCTCAAAAAAGAAAAAAAGAAGAAGTTAATGAAAAAGTGGGAAACACCAGGGCAAGAGCCTAGAAGACAAGGTTCAAAGAAGGGTGGTCCACCCCTCTACCTTTAGTGGCTTTAAACCACATGTTTCATTCCACAAATATAGGTGAAAAACAACCCAAAAATAACAATAAATGATAGAAATAAATATACGCGCACGCGCGCGCACACACACACACACATATATATATATGTAGGTACGAGTATCTACACACAAAAATAAATTATTTCAATCTTTGATTCTCTAAATTAATTAATCCATTTCTAATTGAATCCTTGTATTGCCTTTCTTTATATATAGTTATATATGTGTGGTATGAATAGAATATTCACGAGTCGAGTTAGACCGCGTTTAGTGTATAACTGTCATCCAAACTAACTACCTCAAGTTGGAAAAAGAGTTACTCGATTTCAACTGAACACATGGTTAAAACGCTTTCAAAAAATTTCAGTCGGTGGTCAAAACCAACAATTGATCTTCTATACTAATCTTGAACATTTTTCCAGAGCAAAAATATATATATATATATATATTTCAAGAAAAAAAAATATTGTTGCTATCCAACATCTTTAAACAAAGATTAAAATGAATTTTTTTTTTTTTGAAAAAAAAAATCTACATGATAGAAGAGTTGTGAGAGAAAGAAATCTAATCTATAGAGGAGTGAAAGAGAATGAGGCAATCAGTGAAGTGAGGGCCGACAAGGCTAGGGTTTCTTTCTAAAAGGCTTTAGCGAAGCCACTGATAATGACTATTACATTGACTAAGGCAAAGTCAACTACGACAACAACAATGGCAAAGCAATGACGATGGGCAAAACAAGCAACAACCTCTGCATTCTCCATGGCATTTCAAATTGTGAAGGGGCTTGGGAATGATTAAGAGAGAGAGAGAGAGAGAGAGAGAGAGAGTGGGGTAGGTCTGCCTTCTGCCGTAACTATGAATTGTTGATGTAGATATCAAGAATATTAATAAGTGCAAATTTAAAGATCTCCATAATACATTAAATAAGGCAGAGCACAAGATTATTATTGTTATTTATTTATTTATTTTTAATCTCTTGTGCCAATAAGAGAAAGACATGAGTTGGAAATCTTATCTTCATATTGCGATCGTGTCAGGTTGATTGATTTTTTGGATGATTCATTTGACATCTGACCATCAAACCACAAAAACAAAATGTTCTAAACCCATTATGGACCAAATCTGAGTTCGAAACCGCCTGTACAGTATCGGGTCTGATGGGTTATGCGGGTTAAACGGATATTTGAACAGCCCAAGGTATGAAAGTGGGTTTAGGTAGTCAAAAATTCATCATGTATCAATACAATATGTGTCTCACAATTGCTATAATATGAAGTATTTTTTAGAGAGAGAAATTGTTACATTTGAAAACCCACCAACAATTTGATTTAAGGGTTTGGGTTTGATTTTGCCTCAATAGTAGTGGTGAACAAATAATGAGTGATAGTAGAGTAGGAATGTCTTGGGTGTAGGTACATTGGTCTTGTGATGGTGGGAATGGAAGATAAAAGTAGTGGATATGATGATTGGGATGGAAGGTGGAGTTGGTGTATGTGAGAACTTTTAGAGAGAGAGAGAGAGAGAGAGAGAGGAGAGTAATGAGAAAAAGATGAACATAAGGGTGAAATGCAAAATTCACAACTTAGTGGAGGGTATTAAGGTCAATGGAATTTATTTGTTAGTTCTATTAAGGGACAAAAACTGATTAGGGGGTTAGTGTAATTTTTGAAATTTTAAAGAAGAATTTGTATTAAAGACAAACCTTAGGGGGTGTTAATGTAATTTATCTAATAATAAAAGAGAACAAACATATCTCATGGAAAGTATAAAATAGATAGAGAGTCATGGAGAATAAGCACGGATCTACTAACAATTTCATGAAAAACATGGATTTAAAACAAAATAAATTTTAGCATGGCAACTACATAGAAATTACTAGAAACCATCTTGAAATCAAGCTTCAGAAAAGAGAAAAGATGGAGACAACGAGCAAATCTTCAACCAAAAATTTAAGATCACGCCCAATAATCACCTAAATCACTCTAATCTCACTAAACAAGTCACTAGGGCAGTGCTAGGTACCAAAATCACTTTAGTGTTTGTAACAATATGTTATGGGTGACCGCTCGAGCGGTTATTCAGTCGCTCGAGTGTAGATGCGAAGCTCCTCGAGCGATGAAGTGGTCGCTCGAGCGTAAAATTTAGGCTCCTAGTATTTTCACTATAGCTCTACAAAACTTCTAGAGCCTTGAATTTATTGCTTAAGGGATGGAAAGTTCTCTCGCACGGTCTGGTCAGGACAACACACTTAAAAGTCGATCAAACTCTTTTCTCTTTCAGTTTTTCCAACCCTTCTCTCTCTCTATCACCCATTTCCGAACCCTAACCCTAGAAACACTTGATTTCCTCAACTTTTACTAAAAGATTCACCTTAAATCCTTCAAGAAAAGTGAAGAGCAAGTTTGATTCAAGATTCTCATCAGTTGGATCGTGTTTTTGTCAAATTTCTTGTTAGGTCTTCAACTCTTAGCCACCATTTTTAAGGTAGGGGTACTTTTAACTTGTTATATTCTTGAATTGATATATATATATATGTGTGTGTGTGTGTGTGTGTGTGTGTGTGGTAATTTCCTAGTTATCGAAATGTATGAGATATTTTTGTTAAATAAAGTGGGTTTGTTAAACTAATGAAGGCTTGTGCCTAATGATTTTCAGAAAGATTGTAAATGTTTTCTTATGGATTTTGATGTTGATAATTAATATTGACTTCCTATATGCAAATGAGAGGAAAGCCCCAAAATTTTATGAAACCCTATTTTCAAATTGAATTGATAAAGGGAATTTTGTTCAATTGACTCTTGAATAGTGAAATCAAATGCATTGAGTTTACTTTGGCTTTGAGATATAGACGTTTGATAACTTGTCGAAATAAATCCTTGAGATTGTGAAATTGAAGAACTAATTATGTGATGAATATTATTATGTTGTTGTGAGTTGAACAAACCATAGGGAAAATGTATTTGGAAAACTCATGCATTATCTGTAATAAAATGTTTCTTGTGATTCTATGATTTCATTAATAAATAGGAAGCTTTAGAACGGGGGTAAATAGTGTATGAGTTCGGGTATGAGTCGACTTTGGTTTAAACTATGTATTGTATATTGGTACCCGTGCAAGGAGTCAAAATGCCCAATTGTCTTGTCTTGTGCATATTGCCGGGTGAATATGGGAAAAGATTTTAGGGTGTCCACGAGCCTGCCATTTTGAGTCGGCGAATGTGGAAAATGTGATTTTAAGTGTCCACGAGCCCGCCGTTTCTGGAGTCGGCAAATGTGGGATTGAATTTCTATATATATATATATATGTATATAATTAAATGAGTCTATGGGTTATGACTTGGTATCAGGATGTCATAACATATTTACACCGCATGTTTTGGTTGAGAATTGTTATTATCCTTGAATGTTTTGGCATTTTGACTTAAAAGGAAATGGACTTGGATTTTTGTTCTTTTTTGTCAACACTTGCATATCATGATCATATGTATTTCGATTAATTCTATGACTTGTTAAATGTATTTCTTACTGGGCACTAGCTCACTCCAAAACTAACCACCTTTCAGAAAATAATGTTGATGCGCCACCTCAATGATTGGCTTGGGGAAAGATTTTGGATGGGGACACGAAGGCTCTCTTTTGATGTTATATGTTGAAACCTCAGGCTATTTTTGTGTATGGGAATTTAGAATTCCGTTTTTTGTGTATTTAAGGACACTTCTTGAGAAAATATTTGCCTTTTTGGCTCTTTTGTTTTATGCTACCTCCTGCCTTTTGAACTATTTTATTTTGAGATGAATGAAAACAAACAATAATGTAATTACTGGAATAGTTCAATAGAGAAGAGGTAGTCTTGGAATTTATTTTATTTATTATGGATTCACTTCC
Source organism: Camellia granthamiana (assembly GCA_036172215.1). Lineage (NCBI taxonomy): Eukaryota > Viridiplantae > Streptophyta > Magnoliopsida > Ericales > Theaceae > Camellia > Camellia granthamiana. The sequence goes on from CM069910.1 coordinate 113,901,216, forward strand.
CTTTCATATATTTCTATATTGTGTAAAACCAAAGTGAACAAGATATATGAAGTCGGATTTTGCGGGGCGTTACAATGTCTCACTATAGAGAAAAGAAAAATCTTTCACTTTTTATTATATAGTTTTTTAGTGACTTTTTGACTAAAATTCAGTCTTCCCAAACAAGGCCTTAGGATTTATATGATTTACTTTTTTTTTTCTTAAGAAGAAAAATGTAATTATCATTCCCCCCCTCCCTCAAAATATTCCATCATATTCTAGTATTATTCTAATATTATACAATAAGTAAGTATATTGATGTATAATTATTAGGGTTATTTATATAAAAACCCTCTAAATTATTGAAAAGTATTACTTTGACTCCCTAAATTATAAAAGCGTACAAATGGACCTTTTAAACTATTGAGAAGTATCACTTTACCTCATAAACTATAAAAGTGTACATATAAACCCATTAAACTATTGAGAAATATCACTGTGGGTGCCGAATATTCCGGGGGCAATAAGGTCGGATACAGGTATAAGGACAGTCAGGACGAAATTTGTATTCGGTATTGATCCTAGTCGACCACAGAGCTGAATAGGATAATTAGCATTCCAACCAGCAGAACAAAAGCCAAATAAGTATATGTGCAATGGATCAAGGGTGGGCCCGACCCTAAGGCCCAAGGGAAAGAATATAAATAGAGGAGCATCAACTAGAGAAAGGTATGTGAGAACAAATAAGTTTAACTTAAGATTTAAGCAACCAAGAGAGTGTACACTGACTGATCCATCGGAGTGCTAATTCCAGCACCCTCGACCGGAGTGTTCATTCCTTTTCAGGTGACTAGCTGAGGATCTCGAGCGTCCTATTAGATCCAAAGAGTATTTCCAAGCCACTTCTCCACAATTGGCACCGTCTGTGGGAATACTCCAGCACATCCATGGAGGGCATGACGGAAGATCCTTTGGTAGTCGCTGACGACCTTACATCATGAATTGATACCACTCCAAGCAACATGCTTGGCCGAGAAAACATTACCGTACGAAGAGCCTTGAACTTTGACTCAGCTGCACAGACCTCACCCTCGACATCAGCACATGAGACAATGCAAGCAATTATGGATCAGGAGAAGCAAAACGAACAGAGGTTGGAAAACATGATGGCTGAGAACGAGCGCCTTCGACAGGATTTGGCCTTGGAGGTAGCAAAATCCCAATAGGCCGCGTGGCAAGATTCAGAATGACCTCTGAGAAAGGATAGTCGACGACCTCGAATTCGGAGACAAGATAGTGGCAGTGATTCTGACTTGTTATCCCCAGAATCCAAAAAGAAGGGCCGAGTTGAAGTCTCTAGTTCTTCCAAAGGGAGTCCGCGTGCAAGGAATAAACGAAGAAGAAATGATTCAGAAAAAGATGATCAACATGACCCTTTGGTGCGACGGATCGCAAGGGCGGTACTACCCAAAAAGTTCAAAGCTCCATCGTTCACCCTATATGATGGAAAATCAGACCCCATCGATCACATCCGTTATTATAAGCAAGCCATGACACTACATGCAGACGACGAGGCCCTCATGTGTCAAACATTTCCCAGCAATTTGGGACCATTGGCCGTCAGATGGTATTATAAATTGGAACCGGCGTCAATTAAGAGCTTCTATTAACTCTAAAAATCTTTCAAGGCAAGGTTCATCACCAATGAGGTCCAACCGAAGTAGGCCGATCTCTCTGGGTAATACAAATTCAACTAGGGGAAACCCTATGTGCTTACTCAGCGTGCTATTGGGAATGCTTTAATCTCGTAGATGATACCTGTAATGACTCCATGGCCATCACCGCCTTTAAAATAGGGTTGCACCCTGATAGTGCCTTCTGCAGCTCCTTGACCAGAAGGCCCCCCAAAACAGTCTGGTCGCTAATGAAGAAAGTCGAGGAATACTGCAAAGTGGAGGATGACGCCCTGCAGGTTAAAGCCGGGCACAAGGCCAACAAGACGGCCCCATTTGAGATCGTTCAGCCGATAAATTCTGTACCCTCACAGAGCCCTGAACCATGGAATCGGGCTAAACGAGACAGAAGATGAGTTTCATGCCGATCAAGTGACCAATGTTCACAATGGGCTAATGAACAACTTCAAGTGGATAGCAGGCGCATCAGGCTCGCGGACAAGAAATATACGGAGTTGTCGGAGCCGATCAGCACGGTTTTGTCTAAAATTCAACATCTTTCGTTCTTCAAATGGCCTCCCAAGATGGTGGGGCCTCCCGACACGAGGAGACGGGATGGATGGTGCGAATATCACAAAGACCATGGGCATGATACCGACAGTTGTTATGCCTTGAAAGATCATCTTAAGGAGTTAGTACAAGACGGTCGGCTTAAGCAATACGTCCGAAAGAATAATTCAACCAAAATCGTTGCTTTACGGCAAGATTCACCCCCACTCCGCGTAATCCATATGATATACAGTTTGCCAACAGCATCCGCGGTACATACAATTCAGTCACATCCTAACCCACAAAAGCAAATCACACTAGCGAAACGGCTCCATGAAGCTCCGAGTATTACTTTCAACGATTCTGATTTGGTCGGCGTAATGCTCCCCCACATCGATCCCTTGGTCATCGAACTACGCGTAAACCGATTCACCGTAGAACGCGTTCTCATTGACGAGGGGAGTACTCGGAAGTTATGTACTACAAGACCTTCATCAAACTCGGGTTCACTGAGTCTGACCTGTCTCTAGCTCACTATCCATTATTCGGCTTCAACGCCAACCTGGAATATCTGTTGGGCAAAATCACACTACCAGTTCGAGCGGGCTTCCGATCAGTGGATGTGGAATTTTTGGTTGTCAAGCTTCCTTCGCTGTATAATCTCATCATGGGACGAACTGGGGTACATACCATGCGGGCCGTGCCAAATCATCAACTACTTCGCTTCCTGACTGAATGCGACATTGAATAAATCCGTGGTTCCCAGAAATTGGCACAAGCATGTTATCTTCTTGCAGCAAAGACACCACAGGAGCTGGAAGTGAATTCTATTGAGGTGTCGGATCGAGAGAGCCTCGACGATGTTGGGCGGCTCCCAAACAAAAAGGCAACCGAAGCCCTGGATCGAGTTGAAATTGACGGGAATCTTGACAGGTTCTTTAATTTCCTTCTTACTCGGCAACCTTGATGTATTTGCGTGGTCACCATATGAGATGCCGGGGTTGGATCTATCTGTTTCTCAGCACCGTTTAAACATTGACCCCAAATGTAAACCGATTATTCAGAAAAGCCAGCGGTCAGCCGCAGAACACACTACTGCTGTTGTTGAAGAAGTTGACTGGTTGCTTGATGCCGGGGCAATTCGGGAAGTGACCTATCCTACATGGCTGTCGAATACTGCGGTTTTAAAGAAGAAAAATTGGACTTGGCGTGTTTGTGTGGATTTCACAGACTTAAACAAAGCTTGTCCTAAGGATTGCTTTTCCCTCCCCAGAATAGACCAACTCATAGATGCCACAGCACATCATCAACGTATGAGCTTCCTGGATGCCTACAGAGGCTACCATCAAATTGCCATGCATCCGGAAGACCAAGGCAAAACTGCATTCCTCACCACAAGAGGAACCTATTGCTATAAGGTTATGCCTTTTGGGCTAAAGAATGCGGGGGCAACTTACCAAAGACTAGTCACTGCCATGTTCAATGAGCAACTCGGCCGTACTATGGAAGTGTACATTGACGACATGGTGGTCAAGTCTAAAGAAGAGCAAACTTATCTAGCTGATCTGGAAGAGACATTCGGCATTTTACGCAAGTACAAAATGAAGCTGAATGCTTCCAAATGTGCATTTGGGATCGGATCCAACAAATTCCTTGGCTATATTGTTAACCACCACAGAATCGAAGCCAACTTGAGGCAAATCATAGCAATTCTGGAACTCGGCTCTCCTCGATCGGTCAAGGAGGTTCAAAAGTTGATGGGGATGGTCGCCGCACTCAACAGGTTCATTAGCCGTTCCACAGATCGCTGCCGACAATTCTTTCATACCCTACGGCAGGGTAAAGCTTTTGAATGGACCTCTGAGTGCGAAGCCGCTTTGAATGGTTTGAAGACTTACCTCCAATCAGTTCCATTCTTGACAACACCTTCGGCAGGTGATCCGCTCATTTTATATCTGGCAGTTTCTAACTGGGCCGTCAGCGCCATACTATTAAAAGAAGAACTTGGGGAGCAGCGGCCAGTGTATTATGTGAGCAAAGCAATGGTTGACGCTGAAACACATTACCTTCCGTTGGAAAAACTCATCCTTGCTCTCTTCATGGCAGCAAGAAAACTGATGCGTTACTTTCAGGGCCATACCATTGGGGTACTAACGGACTACCCCCTCCGGTCAGTACTTCGTAGTCCAGAAGCATCGGGGCGCATTTCAAAGTGGGCTCTCGAACTCGGCCAGTACGATATTCAATTTCTTCCTAGGACCTCAATCAAGGGGTAAGTGCTCACCGACTTTGTGGCCGAATTCACTGTAGGCCTCGCTGACTTTAAGTCTAATCAGATTCAACCTAAGCCGAACTGGAGAATTTATGTTGGGGACATTTGGAAGTTGTATTGTGACGGATCGTCCAACCAACATGGCAATGGGGCGGGCGTAGTGATCATGGCTCCCGATGGGGCAATAATTGAGCAGGCTGTAAAATTGGGCTTCGATGCATCGAACAATGAGGCCGAATACAAAGCATTGTTAACCGGTTTACGGAATGCATATCTCCTTGGTGCTCGGGGTCTGCTTATCTTCTGCGATTCAAAGCTAGTCATTAACCAATTGAAAGGGGAATATGCAGCCAAAAATGACCGTATGGCAGCTTACATGAAAACGGCGAATTCTTTGCTGGCAAAATTCGACCATCATGAACTAAATCAAATAACCCGAGATCAGAACACATATGCAGATGCCCTGGCTTGCCTAGCCTCCGCCATCAACTCAAAAATCAAACGAACAATTGAAGTAGGATTCATCCCTGAGCTGAGCATTGCCCCCTTAGAGTCAATTCAAATTAATATCATAGAATCAAGTCCGAGTTTGATGGACCCTATCACTGCATTCCTATCTTCTGAACAGCTCTTGACGAATAAGAAAGAAGCACACAAACTACGAAACACAGCCTTGCGATATTACTTGGATCTGCAAGGAAAGCTCTACAAAAAATCCCTTTCTGGTCCATATCTAGAATGTGTTCATCCGGATAGAGTCGAAGAACTCCTGACTAAAATACATGAAGGTAGTTGTGGTGCCCATTCCGGCGGGCGCTCTTTGGCTCATCGAGCTGTGACACAAGGGTATTATTGGGCGACAATAAAAGCTGATGCCGAGTGTTACGTCAAGAAATGTGAACAGTGCCAGAAGTTTTACCCTTTAACCCAACCAGCTGAAGAGTTAAGCACTATCACCAGTCTTTGGCCGTTCGCCCAATGGGGACTTGACATTGTTGGACCATTACCTCGTGCTCCAGGCAACAAACAATTTTTGATTGTTGCGATAGATTACTTCACAAAATGGGTCGAAGCGGAGACACTAACGCACATTCGAGATACTGATGTTAAGCATTTTGTATGGAGAAATATCATAACATAATTTGGAATTCCAAGAGCACTTATTTCAGACAACGGCACCCAGTTTGATTGTGGCGTCTACCAGGAACTGTGCAGCACGTATGGTATTCGGCCTTATTTCTCCACGCCGGCTTATCCACAGAGCAATGGTCAAGTCGAAGCCTCCAACAAAGCCATCTTGGATGGCATCAAGAAGAGGCTGGAGAAAGAAAAAGGCAGATGGATCGAAGAATTGCCGAGTGTGTTGTGGGCTCATCGCACTATGCCGAGGCGTTCCGCTGGGGAAACGTCGTTTGCTTTATGCTTTGGAACCCAAGCAATTATCCCCTTGGAGATTGGCCTCCCAACCTTGAAATCGAAAGTTTTTGATATGGGCCAAAATGACATGATGTTGGCCTTGGATTTGACTCTGATTGAAGAACGACGAGATCGTGTCCTTGCGTCCATGGCACAATACCAGGAACAGCTTGCTAAGTCGCATAATCAACATATTCAGCTACGCCGCTATACACCAGGAGAATTGATCCTTAAGAAAGTACTTCCGGCTGCCAGGCATCCGGCTGACGGAAAACTGGGTCCTAACTGGGATGACCCCTATTAGATCGATTCAATCACGAGAACAGGGGCATATCGGCTCAAAGACATGTCTGGGAGAAGTCTGTCACGTCCCTGGAATTCCACGCATTTGCGTAAATTTTATCATTAACCCAACATGTGGGGCATGATAACTTGTTTTGAGTACTCGCCGTGTACAACTTTCACTTTTATAATGCAAGATTTCTTATCTCACTATATGGAACTTTAGTTCGAAGTTAAAAACTTTCGAATTCGGAGCCCCATCAGTGAATGCCACTTTTGGGCCGAGTAAGCCTCCGGATTCGGAGCGCCCTTCATAGATCTCACGATTAGCTAAGTTAAAAGCCTTCGGATTCAGAGCTCCCTTTGTGGATCTCACGATTGGCCAAGTTAAAAGCCTCCGAATTCGGAGCCCCATCAGTGAATGCCACTTTTGGGCCGAGTAACCCTTCAGATTCGGAGCGCCTTTCGTGGATCTCACGATTGGCCAAGTAAGCCACCAGATTTGGATCGCCCTTCGTGGATCTCACGATTGGCCAAGTTTAAAGCCTCCGAATTCGGAGCCCCATCAGTGTGCCACTTTTGGGTCATGTAAGCCTCTGGATTCGAAGCGCCCTTCGTGGATCTCGCGATTGGCCAAGTTAAAAGCCTCCGAATTCGAAACCCTATCAGTGAATGCCACTTTTGGGCCGAGTAAGCCTCCGGATTCGAAACGCCCTTCATAGATCTCATGATTGGCCAAGTTAAAGGCCTCTGGATTCTGAGCGCCCTTCGTGGACCTCACGATTGGCCAAGTTAAAAGCCTCTGAATTCGGAGCCCCATCTGTGAATGCCACTTTTGGGCCGAGTAAGCCTCCGGATTCGGAGCACCCTTCGTGGATCTCACGATTGGCCAAGTTAAAGGCCTCCGAATTCGGAGCCCCATCGGTAAATGCCACTTTTAGGCCAAGTAAGCCTCCGGATTCGGAGCGCCCTTCGTGGATCTCACGATTGGCCAAGATAAAAGCCTCCGAATTCGAAGCCCCATCAATGAATGCCACTTTTGGGCCGAGTAAGCCTCCAAATTCGGCACCCTTTTCATGTATTATTTTGATTGACAAGCATAAACGTCGTTGGCAAAAAATAAAAAATGGAAGATGATTATCACTGAATTTATAAACATAAATTGAAACAATATGCAAACATTTAAAATAATATGTTCCATTGACTTGATCAATAATACATAATTCGCTCCCAATCTACGTTAGAGCGGTACAATATGTTCAGTCTTATTCGGTATCCCCCTCGTCGTCGCTCTTCTCGACTTCGAAAGTCGCAAAGGGAAAATGATGACTCTAATATAGTGGCGAGGTCAAATCAACGCCGGCTACCCGGAGAGCCTCTACAGCCTGGAGAGCCTTGATCTAACCGTGCTTAAATCCACGGTTCTCATATTGGTAGATCTCCTTGGCGAGCTTTTCCTTAGTCCTTTGTATCCCAACTTTTTGGCTATCGTGGAAGCCTTGTTCATAAGACTTGGTCTTTGCGGCCTCTATTGCAAACATGCTTGCCGTATCACGATCGACAATCGCATGACTTATAAGCCGTTGGGTCACCCTCTTTTCCACAATCGGGTTAGCTTGCCCGGCCGATTGTGTCTCGGCGGTTTTGACTTTTCTTAGCTCGCGCTTAGCCTTCTTCGCTTGAGCTTCTAAGCTTTGAATGCGTTCATCCTTCTGCTCTATCTCCCGCCACGCGGCACGAAGACGCATGCCGATCTCATAGGCGGTATATAGCCCTTTCACCGCTCCATGGATGCCCTCCCGAAACACTTCGAAGTCAGGTCAACCGACCATCGACTACTGGACTTCTGGCGGAAAAATTTGTCGAGCAAACTCGACTGCCACATTTGGGTCATGCACAATTAAATCTGCTTCCGTCATCGGTTTGTTCCCCACAAAAACTGCAAAACTCAACGGGCGCGGCGTCGCACTGTTTTCTCCTCTTGAGCGTGGTTTAGGAGAGCTGCCCTGTTGCTGTTTTTCCCTTCTGGGTGACCTACTTCGACGACGCGAGGATTGGCTTTTTTCACGCTCCCTCGACGTCTTGCTCCCCGTACGCGTTGGTTCACTACCTCGATTCATCTCCACGTCTAACTCTGCGAGTGTCCTCCCTTCTCTTCTGCTGTTGAAGAATAACCTTCTTGCCATCCACAAATTGTCCACACTGCTCTTTTCCTCCCCCAATTTATTGATTCTGAATACAACAATGGACCTTCCGTGCACCCACCACCCGCCCCATTTATACCTTACAGGTGTAGCAGCCCCGAGGCGATCTCATCAATGCTAAATTTCAAAACCTGGTGCCGATCCTCTCATGTGCCCCAGCTGCTCCGTGAACTAATAGCATTCGGTGATTGAGTTCGTGCAGCTGGTTTAGATTCATTAATCTAATCGGCGAGACATCGAGGCCTTGAGCCGTTTTACTCATTAGGCTATCGAACATCCATGAGCTAATTTTATTCGGCGTTCCAATTCATACACCAACTGGGCAAGGGCAGATTCATTAATCTAATCGGTTTGTGTGTCCTAGCTGCTCCATGAGTTAATTTTATTCGGCGCTCCAGTTCATGCACCAACTGGGACAAGGGCAGATTCATTAATCTAATCGATTTGTGTGCCCCAGCCGCTCCTTAAACTAATAGCATTCGGTGATTGAGTTCGTGCAGCTAGCTTAGATTCATTAATCTAATTGGCCAGACGTCGAGGCCTTGAGCCGTTTTACTCATTAGTCTATCGAACATCCATGAGCTAATTTTATTCAGCGTTCCAGTTCATGCACCAACTGGGGCAAGGGCAGATTCATTAATCTAATCGGCTTGAGTACCCTAGCTGCTCCATGAACAGATTCATTAAGATAATTGGCCCCAGTCGCTCCATGAACTAATAGCATTCGGCGATTGAGTTCGTGTAGCTGGGGAGATGCATTAATCTAATCAGCCAGACGTCGAGGCCCTAAGCCATTTCACTCGTTAGTCTATTGAATAGTCATGCCTTTCTAGATTGTTAACTGTCGATTCTCTTAGATATTCGACTAAATAACAAAGAGGCAGAGGAGGTTTAATTGATTCAGTTCATTTATCGGATGTTTAATTTACTCATATGTAGCAAACAGTAAAGCATAAGGAATTTTCATTAACAAATTAAAGACAAATAGTATATACAATAAACTGAAAAGCATAGAAATTTTTTATTTATAAACTGAGCGTAAATAGCAGTCATTTTACACATCAAAATTAGCTTACATTTAAAGAAATGAAAATCTACTAACAAAAACCTACGAAAACTATGCATCTAAGATGCCTACCAAAAACCAAAGTATCCCCTAATCAATCCTTAGGGTCAGACGCCAGCGGCTCAATGTCTATCTGCTCGTATGGAATCGGCTGTGCCAATGTCACATTCGCAGTAGTGAGGGCTTTGAGCCAGCCATGTTTGAAGCCCCAATTCTCGAACTTGGGCACTTCTTCCACGTAGTTATCTAAGGCGGCATCCTTCCCAGCTTGGAACGCTTTGGAAATCTCGGAGTCGGCTATTTCCTTTGCCTTCTTCGATTCTTCCAAGTCGGCTTCCAACTTGGTGATCACCTCCTTTGCTAACTTAAGCGCATCTTTGCTCGCATTCGTCCTCTCTTCAGCGGCAAGCCTTAGTTGGTTGGAATTTCTCGCTCGCTCGGCCTCAGAGTTGGCTCTCGCCCGTTTCTCCGCCGCTTGCGATGCCTCGGAATCGGCCCTTTGAGAGGCCATCACAGCCTTGTTCTTTTCATTGCCAATTCCGGCTTTTAAGAAGCCAATTTGTTCTATAGCGTCATGTTGACGATGACCTATTTCGGCTATCCTGTCCACCGTCTGTAAAACAAGGAAATAGAGTTACAACAAACAAATAGTAAGAAATATATATATATATATATATATGTATTTAGGTGGAAGACTACAAATAAGGCAAGTAACGTACCAATAAGGCCGACTGAGCGGCTAAAGCAAATAGCATCAAGTTTGGCTCCGCCCGAAATGTGGCTCTATCTACCGGCAGGGATATTGATGAAGTCATACTCAAAGCCACAGCTGGGTCCTTCAAAGCCGACGCATTAGAGGTAATCGGCATATTCTTTATCCTTGGTTGAGCAGTGAACAGAACAACCAAGTCTGATTCCTCAATGCGCGGTCGTTTATCACTTTGGTCATCTGGGACGGCTTCTTGCTCGGTAGGGCGCTTTTCCCCCATTTGCTTAGCCTTCTTATCCCCATACTCTACCTGCTTCGTCTCGGCCGTTTCGGTCTGAACCGTTTCTTCCCCAATAATAGGCGGATAGGCCTCAATGACGATGGCGGATGGAGTTTCCGATCGGACGGCCTCAGCTCTCCTTCGGGCGGGCATCTTTTCAGTGTTTTTCCTGCGGGCAAGTTGTGTGATCGATTCTCCAGCCATGTTCTCAGGATAAGTACCGAGGAGGTCTTCTGAGTATGTAAAAATGTCTTCGAAAGAGGCGTTCCCTCGCTCTGATGTGGATGGAGGGTTGGATGAATTGAGTCCGGCTTCCTTAAAGACCTAATTGAAAGCCTCGTCTACCTCGGCTTCCAACTGGTTCAGGTCCTCGGTGACCGCTTCGGCTACTTGTTTTTCCACGTGCTCCGAATCGGAGTCTTCTAAACCAATCTGCCTTAGGTTTTTGAAGTTCGAGAAGATAAGGGCCGTAAGATGATCTTCTCCTCTGGGAATTGGGATGTGGTCTGCCGTTGAAAACGTTGCGTAAGTCGGCTCGTACCGTAGGAGCATGTGGGCCGCCTGCCCTTATTTTTGAAGGCTTGGACGACCAACGAACTGTAGTACGATTTTAATTTTCGTAAGCACAGCGTCGTCGGCTGAAGCTAACACTTTCTTCAAATCATTGCCTGCATAAACAAAACGGTAAATACATAGAAGGAAAGCCAAATACATATATGGCAATATAAGAAACAAAAAATGAGCTATACGGCTACCTGGTTCGCCTTGGCACGGGATCTAGGCGATCTTCACCCTCGCTGAATTCCCAGTTGCCTCGGACAACGACCATTACATCGTCAACACGCTTGCCAAAACTGGCAAGCATGGTCACTAAGTGATGATCGGTATCCTTGGCCCTGAGAAAATAGCGTCCCAGCCGGGCAGTAGACTTGGCTAAGGCATAACAATGCCGAATAGCAGATATACCTAGGTTAATCCTAAGGTGTCGATTCAACTCTATAATCCCCCATTATGATTCGGAAAAAATTTACGATAGGTTGGGACGGGATTAGACCCTAGTGTCGAAGGACGACCCTTAAAAAATGGGTGAAGGGGAAAACGGACTTTGCCCTCAGTAATCGATAGGAGAGAAAAGATGATTGTACTCTCATCAGTCCTCTCCATATCAGTAGTGCTGTCTGCCACGAGTGATAGATGAACGTTGTCGGGGATGGAATAATGGCATCGAAAGCCGGAAATTCGACCCGCAGAAAGGAGTTCTTTCAAATGTTTTGCCATCTTAGCCAGCCTAAGGATTATACGAAGCTAAAAATAAACAAGGAAATAGGATTCGAAGTGAAGGAGAAAAAAACCTACAACAAGCAGAAGAGATAATGAGAGACAGGAGGAAGTTGCAGAGGTCGCGAAATGGAGGTATATCGAAAGGCAAACCAGAAGCTTTGAGTATTCAAAAAGAACTTACACACGAAGGGACAACATAGTTTCAAATCGCATTAAATGAAGAGCGCGTACGAAGAGGCGAGAAGATGTAATAATGCCTAGAAAGCATGTGCTCTGACATACGTTGGGATGAGGTTAGCCGCCGTTCTTTATTTGGCTTCTCAAATTCGAAAATATACGTGTCGTTTAAAACCAAACATGCCGAATAACTGGCGTTAATAGGATGTTTGGGGGGCAATTGTGGGTGTCGAATAGTTCGGGGGCAATAAGGCCCGATACATGTATGAGGACAGTCGAGGATGGAATTTGTATTCGGCATTGATCCTAGTCGACCGGAGAGCCGAATAGGATAATCGACATTCCAACCAACAGAACAAAAGCCGAATAAGTAGACATGCAATGGATCAAGGGTGGGCCCGACCCTAAGGCCTAAGGGAAAGAATATAAATAGAGGAGTATCAGCCAGAGAAAGGTATGTGAGAACAAGTAAGTTTAACTTAAGATTTAAGCAACCAAGAGAGTATACACTGACTGATCCGTCGGAGTGCTAATTCTGGCACCCCCGACAGGAGTGTTCATTCCTTTTCAGGTGACTAGCTGAGGATCTCGAGCGTCCCATTAGATCCAAAGAGTATTTCCAAACCACTTCTCCACAATCACTTTACATCCTAAACTATAAAAGTGTACAAATAGACCTCCTAAACTATTGAAGTATTAATTTTTTGACTAAAATATTTAAGAGATGGAGACAATTGCGCAAATCTTCAACCAAAACTTGAGAAGTAATATATAGGGGATGTGTTTTTTTTTTATTTGAACCCATATATAGGAGATGCTTGGAAAGTAAATATTTTAGTCAAAAAATTAATACAAAAAGTCAATTTATTTTCTCTACATTTTTACATATCTCTTGTAAAAAATTAAAAAGTCACTAAAAAAAATCAAATCCTAAATGAACCCATAATAGTATAACGGTAAATTCAAAATGTTATCCAAAATTATACCGATAGCGATATCAATAACAAAAATGATACCGTTTCTAATATGGTATTCAAAACCTTGCTCCAAATATGAGTGAAAAAAAAGAGAAAGAGAGTACAATATTGTGATAAATTTATTACACGAAATACCAATGAAATATATCTAAAAAATTGTCAAAAATTTAAATTATCTTTTATTTTATTTTTAATTAAAAAAGTGAGATCGATCCCATTAAATTTGCATGCTTTGGTGAGAATTTTGATTACTGCCATTTGGCCTTCAATAGAAGAACTCATCAACAGCCACAAATCCTGCCCTATATTTTAATTTAACTTGTGTTTAAATTATGAATTTAGGTAAGGATTTAAAAAGTTAAAAAAAAAAAAAAAAAGTGAAACGTGAATGAATCATAATTACATTTCATACACATTTTTTCTTTTTCTTTTCAAATCTATTACTAAATCCATAATTTAAACATAGTCTTAAGCCTTGTTTGGAAACAAACTATTTTAGTAATTTTTTAATTTTTTACAAAAAGATGTGCAGAAAAGTAGAAAGAGTGATATAATAATTTAAAATGATTTTTTGACTAAATGTATAGTTGACAAACGATTTGATAATAAGCTAATTTAGTCATAAAAATAAAAAATCACTAAAAAAATTAGAAAGTCATACAAAAAAAGTTAGACCCTGTTTATTTTGGATTTTGAAAACAATTATTGAGATCTCAAAATTGAAAGTTGATTTTTTAGCATTTTCTCAAAACTATTATATAAATTGACCTCTATTCGCAAAACTATTTCAAATCAAATTTATCTTTATTATCAAAATTACATTAATTGCACCAACATCTATGTTGAAGTGTGCAATATATCATATTTTCAAGTTAATTGAGTTTTTTTGAATGAAACTGTATAAAGAAGTTATTTATCAATTCATATAAAAATTTAAAACAAAATGAATTTGTATTTTGAGTTAATAAAAAAAATATTTTTGAAAGTAGTGAAAAATATGTGTTAAATTTAAATTGGGACGATTAATGTGGAATGAGTAAATAATTTTAAAAATTTTATTTGGATTTTAGATATTCAAAAACAATTTTTGAGTTTTTATCTCCTTTTTTTTTTATAATGAAATTTTTTGATATATTGGCTAATTTTATTTTTTTTTAGATACATCTAATTTAGATATATTTAAATTTTTTTTTAAAAATGTGAAGAAATTTGTAAAAAAATTCAATAAATACAAAAAATATATGAAAATGTATAATTTGTTTTTGTATATTTTTTAATATTTAGTGATTTTTTAAAAAAAATTTCATAAATTTTATACGTTTTAAGTATATTTACATTGAGTGAATCTAAAAACTATTTAAAAATATATTACAAACAAAATACATTTAAATCAGGTACATTTAGAAAGTAAAAATCAAATTGACTAAAATATAAATAAACTTTACTAAAGACACAAAACATGAAAAAATAAAAAAACTTAAAAATTAGTTTTAAAAACTCAAACCCAAACAAATTTTGAATTTACAAATTTTTAAAATATATAACCAAACAAATTTTCAAATTTTATAAATCTTTTCAAAAAGTTCTCTTTTAAAATCCATTCTGGAAATAAACCAAATGAACCCTTAATTTTTTTTATTATATTCTCTTTACTCTTTTTTGAAAGTTTTATGGAAAAAGTAAAAAAAAAATATTTCCAACCATATATTTTTTTCAACCATTACTCCAACTAAAAAAAAAAAAATCCAATTCATCAACCAACTTAGGACTATTTTGGAAAGATAGTTATAATCAATTTTTTTGATAAAAAACTATTTATAAATAATTTTTTTGTGAGAAAAAAAAATAGATTGTAATATGAGAAGTGAATTATAACCCACTTCTCAAAATATCCCTTACCTTCGCATCCATGGCATTAATACGGAGCAGAAGACATGGCAGATGAGAAGATCAACCCTAAAAAATGGCGGGAATATTTGGCGCCATAACGCGGAACAGTTTTTTCACAGCCAAATCTTCTATCTATAAATCATTCTATCCATCTTCATCGTTTTCTCTACCCTTCAATCCCATTCTCTCCAAATACCCAAGTCAATACTCACATCTCCCTCGAGTCCTCGCAATGGCCCGGCAAGAAGACCCACAAATCAACGGTTCCGAAATCAAAGAACCGTCCCCGAAGATTCGGAAGCTCGATCAGAACGGAGAAGACCCACAAATCAACGGTTCCGAAATCAAAGAACCCTCCCAGAAGATTCGGAAGCTCGATCAGAATGGCGTTCATGGAGACCCAAAACCCTTCATCACTACTACCCCTCTTTTCAAAGTGAAGAAGCTTTCTGAGAAAGCTGTTCTTCCCTCTAGAGCCTCCTCTCACTCTGCTGGTTACGATCTTTCTAGGTAATCAATCATACATTTTTCATATACATTTGTGTGTAATTTTGGTGACTGACCGGTGTGTTTTTCGTCTTATGTGCAGTGCAACAGATAGCAAAGTACCAGCAAGAGGAAAAGCCTTGATTCCAACAGATCTGAGCATAGCAATACCTGAAGGAACATATGCTCGTATAGGTAAAAAATCTCTTGTGCGAGTGTGGTTTTTTTTGTTGGTTTTATGCGATTTGATGATTTGGGTTTTGGTTGTTTTGCAGCGCCAAGATCTGGGTTGGCATGGAAACATTCGATTGATGTTGGGGCTGGTGTGATCGATGCGGATTACAGGGGTCCAGTTGGGGTTATCTTGTTCAACCATTCCGACGTTGATTTTGAAGTGAAGGTTGGTGATAGGATCGCACAACTGATCATTGAGGTTATCATGGTGCCTGATGTTGCAGAGGTTGATGACTTGGATTCCACTGAAAGGGGTGATGGTGGGTTTGGATCTACTGGCGTTTAGAACTCTGTTATTTGGTATATTTTAGGGTTTGGGGTTTCTGACTTTTTGTTTTGAATCGTTGGTTATCGTCAATAAGGGTGTTATTGGGGTTATTGGGTTCAAATGCGTGAGGATCCTCCTTTTTCTTTGGGTAATTTTGTCGGACACTTGGTTAGCACAGAAGTATGTAAAACCCTTGAAATCGAACAACTAATATTGCACGACTCTGTTAGTTTCGGTTATTAATTCCAGGTTTTATCAATGTGCATTTGGATATAAAATGAAATGCAGATACTCGTGTTTGTTTGTACTCTTAAATGAGATGATCATCCATGAAAAGTGTAGTTTGTTTGGTAGTCTTGTTGGTATCCTCCCATGCTGTTGAAAGGAACAACAGAAAACTAAAAAATCATTGAAAAATTCAATCACCCAAATCATGAAAGGCCTGTAATTCCATTCAGAAGGAGGCACTGCAACACAATTTCAAGGAAGCAATTTGTCTTGGCTGAAGTAGCTACCCAGTGTGCAATGTACTGATGATGAGAGGAACTTGATCTTGATTTGGACCAAATCTCAGATCAATTTGTTTGTTTAACTTGGAGACTATTTTGAAAATTGGATTAGTGAGCGTATGGGAAAAGAGATTAGGGGGACGGGTTATTGATTTAACTGTTGGGTCTAACTGATTGAACTGTGACGTTATAATTAATATTATATAATTAAAAAAATATAATTATAAATTATAAATAAAAAAAATATATATATAAATATTCAAAAATAAAAGTTGTTACATAGTATTTATTAATAATATTTAATAAAGTCATAATTAATTAAAAAAGTCACTTGTTTTAAACAAATAAAAGTTTTTTAGCATTCATTTCAAACAAATTGATTGAATGTTAGATTTAATTTTAAAAGGAAATGAAATTTTCAACCCTCTTTAATTAAATATGATTCAAATAATTTGATTGAATCTCATAAAATTTTGTAAGTTCTCTTTGAAAAAAAAATTTCTACAAATTTTAATACTTTCATAATTTCTCTAAACTTTCAATGAGACTCATTCTCATGAGAAGAGTCTAGAAGTAAGAGTTTTTACTTAAAATATAATATATACATATATATATATAAAAATAAATATAAGAAAGAAAAGAAGAAAAATAAAAATAAAAAAACATAGAAAATTTCCAAATGCCAGGTTATTTCAAAACTGACATCGGGTCATCAATTTTCTCGATTGAATTGGCGATTCTTTCGGTTTTGACAATCTAAGTTGGTTTTCAGCCTAATTCGAGTTGTGGGATTTTTCTGGACCGGAACTAGGATCGGATTCCAGTTCTACCGGTTCATCCGACTGATTCGATCTGGGTCTTAAAACATTGCTTAGAGAGAAATTTAATGTAATGGTGATATGAGGTCAAGTATGAAGTAATCAATTCACATGTGTATCATGGGATGCGAGCAATATGATCATTGTGAGATTTGTTGGAGTATCTTACATGAGCATTGTGAAAAGGTCAGGTTCGGTCTTCAGGTTTTGGAGGAGAAAATTTTATTTCTCACCATGCTTTGCTTCAATGATTACACTTGCACATTTCGAATGATTTCAATTTTACTTGCAAAATTTTTGAAATTGTATTAATTTGTCTCCTACCATCACATTTAAACAAAAAAAAAAATTAATACCAAATTTTAAATTAAAAATACGAACTCATTCTTTTTTCTCTCTCTTATCATTTCTTGAATTACCCAAATTCCTTCTCCTTCCTCCGCCGCCATCTTCCCCACCACCACCACCAAGAAGCCCTTGTTCTCACTACACACATCAAACCAAGAAGGCCCTTGCTCTCTCTTTCCCAGCCAATTCTTCTCCTCTTAGTTCTTCAATAACATGGATTCAATGCATTGGCCCATTGGATCTAATGAAAATGCAAACAATCAGATCGAATCTGATGTTGAATCAATTAAGAAGATTGATGGAAATTTAAACTCTAATTTGATGAAAAACCAGTTTTCATAGAAACAAACAAAAAACTTTGTAGAGAACAAACTAAAATAGACAGCTACAACATCTAACTAACCTCATAGATAAGAACAAAAATGAGAATAAAAAGGAAATAGATACACACACACATATATATAATACCTTAGATACTCCAATTGAAAACCTTTTGTTAGATGAAAATGGTGATCTTAAGGTGTCTGATTTCGAACTCAACGCCATTTCCGATCAGATTAAGTAGGGTGGTGTAGACATCCCATTTTTGACCGTCCTCAAGACTCGGTTGTGCTTGCAGGTACATCCAGCCACAAGTTCGATTGCTCGTCGGGTATTCGACTTTTGCGGCGGAACGTCACAGGTTTGAGCTTTCCAAACCCTGTATCCTTTCTGCCCCATTCTTGGACCATGACTTGGTCCTTTTAGAATGTTTGTCTTGGTGCACTGCCGGCCACCTTTTGGACCTGCCGGCCTTCACTTTGTTGCTGCCGGCCATTGATTAAGCCTGTCGGCCATCAATGAGCCACTGCCGGCCATCACTGATGGCCGGCAGAACCCCTGTCTCAGCAGGTTTCACTCCAGATCTTTTGAGCCAGCTGGAATCCTTTCATCTCCCCTCCATACACGTGTATGGAGGGATGAAGCTCTTGCCAAGCTTCTCGAAGAAGCTTTGCATTGTTTTCCCTCTATATAAGGGGAGAGCCTCTCTCTTAGCAGAGGTTCAGCCATTTTAGAAGAGATATAGCTCTCTCTCTCTCTATATATATATATTTCTTACTCTCTCTCTCTATATTGTTGTGGTTTAATCCATTTTTCTTGCACTTTTACACTACAACACTTGGAGATACACCACCACCATTGGACTGAGGTTCTTGGGAAGGTTACTTGAGCTCTGAAAGTGAGTTTTTGGCCCCTGAGGTTGCTGGTTTCGAAGTTGATCTTCAATGGTGAGTATTTTTCCCTTTTTAACACTTTTTTGTACCTCATTTTGGCCATCCTTGTATATTGTTTTAGGCCTTGCTTTCAACTAAAAAAAATCTTGTTTTTAAGTGCTTTTGAAGTTTGTTTAAGTTATTTTTGGTGTTAGGGGTGTACAACCCTCTTGTATGCTTTGTTTAGCCTTGTTTTGAGCCATGCTTTAAGGCCTTCGAGCTAGCCTTGGTTTGGCCTTCTAGCCACTGAAATCCAGTGGATTTTCAGTGGTAGGCATGTGGTTTTGAGGCCTCAAATCAGAGGGGGTGACCCCCCCTCTCTTTTGGTTTTTGTTTGCTTGCATTTTTGGCCTTCCAAAGGAGCATGCCTCTCTGTACTTTTGAGGCTTGGTTCAGGCCCCTTTTTTGTGAATTTTAGGACCTGCCTTGGCTCTGTCCGTGGCTGGTTTGGTCACCTTTTGCATGCATCTTGTATGTGTAGTGTGATCCCATTTGTAGCTCATCAAAGTAGCGTGTTTGCCTAGCTTGTGTTGAGTCCATTTCAGTAGGTTTTTGGTGATGTTTTACCATGCCTTAGATCTGTTTTGGGTTGGTTTTGTCACTTCATGCATGTATAATACACTTGTAATGTAAATCTCATAAACTAGCTTCGTATGCTTCTTGCTTTAGCATGTTATCCTAGCTTATGTTGAGTCCATTTCAACATGTTTTTGGTGATGTCTTGCCATATCATGACTCTGTCCATAGCTGGTTTGGTCATCCTTTGCATGCTCCATATACTTGTAGAACAAATCTTGCTTACTAGCTTTATGTGCATGATGTTTTGACTCATCATCCTAGCATATTTTGGCTTTGCTCCAGCATGATTTTATTCTTATTTTGGGCTATTCTTGGACTGTTTTGGTCTGCCATGGCCATATCACTCATGTTTTGTATAGCTATAGTGTAAATGATTAGGCTAGCCTTGGGTTTTGAGGCCCCTACCATGCCATACATGTGATGTTTGCATGCTTTGCCATCATTCTAAATGTTATTTCAGTCCATGAAATGTAGTCATACACTTGCATTTGACATGCCTTTAATGCCTTGGAGGCTTGGCTCTTTATGCCTCATGAATGGATCATTGTGCATGCCATTAAGCCTAAGCCTTTGGCTCATCATATCAGTGCATTTTTACTCTTGTTATACCATGATGTAACTCTGTTTTATGTTGTCCAAGTCATGCCATGTTTGGTTTCAATAGGTGTAGTGCATTGCCTCTTTTGTAGCCTTGCATGTTCCTTGTTTTTGGCCTTGCGTTCTAGCTTGTGTTAGCTAGCTTCGAGCTTGTTTTTGGTCTTGTTTAGACCTGCCTTGGGACTGTTTTAGGTTCCCTTAGCCCTTTGGGGCTTGCTTTGTATGCCCATGGCTTAAGTCCCTTTGCTAGTTCTTAGCTTTTCAGCTTCATGCATGCCATGCTTGTGTTATGCGTGTGATTTGGCATCATGCCTAACATCATTTCACAGCATGTAGTATTGTCATACTTGCATGCTTTTCACTCCTCATGTGTGCTTAAGAGTTGCATCTTTATGCCTTAATTCTTGGGCCCATTGGCATGCATGCTTGTCTAGCATTTTGTACCATCAATTTAGCACCTTTTGGCCACTGATTTGGGCATAGTTGAGGTCTGCCCATATTGGTTTAAGACCATCCTTACATGTTGTTGCATGCTTGTCTGTCATATTGTTGTGTGCTCGCTCCATCTTTGCATGTTGTCGCATGCTAGTTCTATTACATATTGTTTCATGTTTATTACACTGCATTTTGCATGCTTAAGTCATATTGCATGATTGCATGTTCAAGTTAGCATTGAGTATGCCATGTAGTTGCATTTTGCATGCTTAGGACATATTGCATGTTTGTCGTCCTTGCATTGCATTGTTGTTTGGATTAAGTGTTAATCCGAGCACGAGAAACGAGGAACGTTTCATACTTCAAGTGATGAGACGTGTTTCAATTCTCGGTCGCCGACGCTTTTGATTATCCATGATAGAGTTCTAGGCTTTATGTGTTTATTTGTGCATTCATTTCATATTGATTTGCACAAGTTGGATCTTTGGCCATCATGCATCGGGATGCGCGATTGATGGTCTCGGATCCGATTATGCCTCTCCCTTGATGTTTTGAGGTGATATGGGGTGGCATAGTGCGTATATATCCTTGAGAGACCCTCCATTTTCTCTATTTTGTGCTCTGCTGCAGCTTGGTGTCCCAGTACATCAGTGGTCGGCAATGCCCTACAGATGGCCGGCACCTCCTCATCCTTGGCCGGCAGTGTGCCATCTTTGGCCGGCAGGTGGTCGGCAGCATCTCTCCATGGCCGGCAGGCCACTGATGCATTCCCCAGACTGGTTTTGGTAAGTTTCAACAGCAAGGTCTCAAGGACACCCTGCAGACAGAGCCTCTAAAGAGCAACCGGAGAGCTTACCAGGACAGGAACCGAGCATGCATGTTCGCCTTCTTCAACTTGCCGGGGTAGCATTGTTTAATTGCTTACTTGTTAGTTAGCATTTGGTTTTGTAATTTAATTAGTTAATTTGTTAATTAATTAAGTTTCGTAATAATTAGTTGTAGCTAGTTATTCAATTTAGTTATGTAATAATTAATTAGCTTGTTAGTTAGTTAATTAGTTTGCATGTATTATTTATTCGGACCCTCCGTCGAGAGGGCCAATTTTGTAATAAGTGTGCGTGCGTGTGTGCATGTCTTCCAACCTCCATTTCTTTCTCCCTTTTACTTAACCGCTTACAATGGTTAGTTATAGGACATATTTTCAATTAGCATCCTTATGCTTTGCACGCGTGCATCCATTCATCTATATTGCATGCACCGGGCTCGGCGTATCATACTAACCACATTGTACTTCAATTCCAATTTGAATACATGTTATCAAATGTCGCATTTTCTATGCCATCTTAGAATAGCCGAGCTTATTTCTTGTTGCATTTCGCATGTGTTGCATTAGCCATCTTAACATGAATTAGGATCATGCATTTGATTACTAACTAGTTTCTGTTTTGGCTCGGAGCACTAGGTAAGTTTTTATGCTTTAGCATACTACATGTGTGTCATTGATTACCATGATAACATGCTTGCCATGAGGCTAACTGCTTAGTTGATTAACTGCCTGAATGCCTATGGGTGAAGGTCGGATTACTTGAATTGGAACAATTCATTGAAATCCGCATTTTAGCCTACTTACGAGTAGCAAACTTTAAACCATTTTCCAAACAAACAGATATGCGATGCTTTGTTCCAAATTAGGCGATCTAGTCTATACTTGTTTTGCTGTGCGCATCACATAGTAATTCTAGCTAATTAACTAGAACAAGAACACATGTATTTTCAAAAATAAAACATCATATTTAGTAGTGGCCGATCTTTGATCGGGCGAGCGGGGGTGCTCATAGCTAACATTCCCCAATCGTACCCAAGTTCCCGAGCCGAGGTAACTTTGGTGATGACGGACACGTGGCCTTAGGCACGAGTCAGGGTTTCCTAAATTCCCCCAAAACAAAATATTTAGGTGGCGACTCTGTATCTGGCAAAGCAGTCCATGTTTGGCACTTCTTTCTTAAAAATCAGTTTTCCAAAACGATTTGCCGAATTTGGACTCTTTGGTGATTTATCAATCTCACATTGCACATTGTGAGATCAGATTAAGAACCGTGACAATTTGAGTCTGAACTGTAGCATGAGGCCCTCGGGGCGCGTCTACAGGTGGGTTGTTTCACACTTTTGTGGAACTTCGACGCGTGTTGCGCCCGAGGTTCTTGGCTAAAAGGGGTATGATGCGACGAAGGTGTTAGGGAGTTATCACAAATGATATAATTTAATACACTTACAAAGTGGGCACAAGTGTGAATCAGTGATTGTAAGTTTGACTTGCAATCAAAACAGAGCAACAAAGATAAAGAAAATATTAAAATTATTTCAGAAAGAAACAGAGCAATAAACCATAACAACGATACTTCAAACAAATATGCAAGGAGAATATACTGGAAACATAAACTGGAAATTGTAACACAAAACAATATAATACCGCAATTAGTCGAGGCTTGTGTTGGACACAATTTCCTTAAGGTTTAATTCGCCCCCACCGAGGTGCTCGGGTTATCGGCGCCAACCTCCCAAGATACAACGACTAGAATCCAAGATCGCAGCACAACGATCCCAGATATGGCGAACCAAACTTGTGTTGCACTCTCTCTGTCTTAGACACAAACTTGAATGAAGATGAAGGAAAACAGAACAAAGAGTTTTGAAAATTCTATGCGACTCTAACTCTGATTTGGATTGTAATTCAATTCAAATTTCTATATTCTACAACTTAGGATGAATGGGGTATTTATAAACTCTAAGATGGTGGTTCGAACAATCACGAATTTGTTCAAATTTTGGCGATTCAACTTTGAGAATGCGCCTGAAACGTGGTGAACATACCGTTCCAAATTTGGCTATAAAATCAACCTTCACCGTATGAACCCCTATCAAGAATTTGATAAATGCTCCTAGAAGGAGGAGAAACCAAATCACAATTGAAATTGAATTTCCATTAGAACACTTTGGAGTTTCTGGATGAAACCAGAGATGAATTCAAATTTGAATTCGTTCAACTACCGTGTTGCCAAAGCCTTTTTCGGAATCAATTTTGCATTCACTTGGAAAGTAGTTTGAACAACCATATATACGAAGTGAATCACCACCTGGGAAAGAATGCGTTTCCACTTGAACACACATCAATAGGTGTCTGGATCTCATCTCAAATTAAGCTCAAAGTTAGCCAAAATTCATGGTTTCCCAAACCAGCCAGGAAGTCCCCATGCTTCTAGACTTCCACTGCCGCCACAATTTGCAGTTCAGTTTCTCCCTCTCTCAGTACTAGTATAGTTTCATGGGTATATTGAACCAGATTTAAAGTGGTAAGATAAAATAACATTTTTTGTTGCCATTTTTTAAAATCAATTCCCGTAAACTTTTCTGACTCTTTCCGATGATTGACTGGTACTGACAGAGTCACTGATGGCATTACAATTCTGGGACAGGGGTAGAATGAGTCTCAGCACTCTCATTTTCAATTGTCATAATTTAAAAAATTATAACACAATATAATAGCACATTTTGCAAATAATGAAAAACTATATTTCAAAAAGAAATACTTTTTCCAAGTATATAATTTGCTCAAAAATATATATATATATATATATCAATCACTAATTTATTTTCTTGAATAAAAATTTATTCCAGTATATTAAAAATATAATTCCACCAAAAGAAAATAAATTTAGTAAAACCTCAAATTTTTATTTTATTTTATTTATTTTTAAATGATCTAATACAACTCAAGCACACAGAAATTTGCTACAATCAGATTTTTCAAATTGAAATCTGAACAATCAGTTTTACAATTTTTTTTTTTTGGTGTGTGTGTATGTGTGTGTGTGCAAGAATCAAAATTTGTAAAATCAACGTTAATAATGAAATATATATATAGATATATATTTCCACAAAATTTTCAACACAACAATTTATCTTCTTGCATAATAAAATAGATCAATTTAAGTATATAAACAGAAATACATTTCTGATTTAAGAATTAAGCATCCAATTGTCTCAAATCAATTAGGTTGTAATAAATATTTTTAGACTCAATCACAGTGAATAATTCACTAGATTGTATCAATAGCACACCCACATAGGATAAAACACTAGGTTGTATTACTACACCACCAACATAGGATAAAACTCATATCATATTCTTTAAACAACAGAACGTAAATAGAGCAAAGTTATGTTTCTCTCTCTAGCTTATCTACCTGAAATCTTAACCATTTCTATTATTTTTGTTTCATTGTTCTCATAAGATCAATATCTTTCACTTTTTCAAATCAAATAAATTAAACCCAAAGATTTTAAATATTTATGAATTTTCTGCTAAAATAAAATTGTATTATTTGTTTCCCAGAAAAAACAATTTTCCAACACAAATACAGATAAAATTAAACCTTAAGATTGTTAGGAAGTTATCACAAATGATGTAATTTAATTTACTTACAAAGTGGGCACAAGTGTGAATCAATGATTGTGGGTTTGATTTGCAATCAAAACAATGCAAAAAAGAGAAAGAAAATATTGAAATTATTTCAGAAAGAAACAGATCAATAAACCATAACAATGAAACTTCAAACAAATATGCACGGAGATTATACTGGAAACATAAACTGAAAATTGTAACACAAAACAATACAATACTGAAATTAGTCAGCTTGCGTTGGACACAATTTCCTTAAGGTTTAATTTGCCCCTACAGAGGTGCTCGGGTTATCAACACCAACCTCCCAATATACAACGACTAGAATCCAAGACTGCAGAACATGTGAACCAAACTTGTGTTGCACTCTCTCTAACTCAGACGCAGACTTGAATGAAGATGATGGAAAATAGGGTAAAGAATTTCAAAATTTTGTTGCAACTCTAACTGTGATTTGGAATGTAATTCAATTAGAATTTCTATATTCTACAACTTAGGATGAGTAGGGTATTTATAGACTTTGAGATAGTGGTTCGAACAATCACGAATCTGTTCGGATTTCGGCGATTCAACTTCGGGAATGCGCCTGAAACGTGGTGAACATACTGTTTCAAATTAGGCTATAAAATCAACCTTCACTGTATGAACCTCTATCAAGAATTTGATAGATGCTCTTAGAAGGAGGAGAAACCAAATCACAATTGAATTTGAATTTTCATTAGAGCATTCAGAGTTTCTGGACGAAACCAAAAACGAATTCAAATTTGAATTCGTTCAACTACCATTTTGTTGAAGCCTTCTTCGGAGTCAATTTCGCATTCATTTGAAAAATGGTTTGAACAACCATATATACGAAGTGAATCACCACCCAGCAAAGAATGCGTTTCCAACTGAACACACCTTAATTAGTGTCCGGATCTCATCTCAAATTAGGCTCAAAGTTGGCCAAAATTCATGGTTTCACAAACCAGCCAAAACTCATGGTTTCACAAATCATTTTTCCAACAATCCCCCACATGAATGAAAAATGATGACAACGGACATGCAACAACATGCAGACTAAGAGAGAGTACATAAAGGTAATACAATGCATCGAGATAGATAGCTTTTGGTTTTGAACCTTCCCTAGTGAAAACCTATGGGACATACTGACTAATCAGTGGACGTGATGCCTTGAATTGTTCAGTTGTTGCCAATATAATAGACTACGCCCAATGCACTACAAACACAATTTGGTTCTCACGGTTGTGTTCATTATGGCCCTGAACAATGTTTGGTATTCATGAGTGCTCTAGAGAATTTAGCCTTGTCAATTCTCGTGGAACCAACCTAGTTCACACTCATAGAGGTGACCTTGCTTATAAGGAGTATCCTACTATACCCCAACTTGAACATTTAAGTTTATACGAGTCATTAAGAGCAAAGCCCATCTTATAAACGTTGCGTGTATCACTCTTCTTATCATAGAAATGGGTAGGAGATAATCTCTGGGTAAGAGATAATTTCCTTTAGTGATACATGAGTCATCCATAATTCAGTTGTCCCTTTGAACTTAGATCTTGGTATCTCCAATCAGCTAAGTTGGGTTGCCATTATAGTACTTTAAATAATAGGCTTAAATATCATTTCCCTTGACAAATAATACAATTGCTTTCTGGCTAGCCTTTTAGTTAATGGATCCTTTGACTTTATACACTCAATGAAAATAATTCCATGTGAAAACAGTTGTCTAATAGTATTGTGTCTTTGATGAATATGTCTAGACGTTCCGCTATACATCACATTTTGTGCCCATCCTATTTCTACTTCACTATCACAGTGAAAGCATATAGTTAGCACAATATTAGGCCACATTGGAATCTCTTTTAGGAAATTTTGAAGTCACTCTGCTTCTTTTCTAGTTTATCCAACGCGATAAACTCAGATTCCACTGTAGACCTTTCTATGCATGTCTGTTTGGATAATTTCCTACAGACTGCATTGCCTCCTAGGGTAAAGACATATCCACTAATGGATTCTTAGTCTTTCATATCCAATATCCAATTTGCATTACTGTACCCTTCTAGTACTGCTGGATATCGAGTACACTATGGTCATGTTGATTCACAAAATTAATAGTAAAGTATTAATAATCCTATTAAATTAGTGTGGTATTCACTATCTAATTGGATTAATATCCATTGGATTAATAATCCCACCCCTACCCCATTACTAATAATCCTATAAATTTGTTGGATTAATTATCCATTGGATTAATAATCCTAAACCAAAATGTTAAAACAAATATAGGATAATTGGGCCCACGGATTAATAATCCCAATCCCATACTCTAATCCACCCAATCAAACATGCCCTATAAGCCATATCTTTTGGTATGTCTTAGATATCTAAGCTCCCTTACTATAGCTTTGTAGTGCTCTTTCCTTGGATTACTTGTATACCTACTGAACTTGCTTACGACATAAGCAATATTAGGCCAAGTGCAATTCATAAGGTACATCAAGCTTCAATAATAATACTAATTGTGATATGCTTTCACTTGTATTGTTCAATAAATGAAGACTCATCTCAACAGGTGTTTTAGTAGGACGATTATCATGCTCACCAAACTTCTCCAGAATCTTCTCAACATAGTGAGGCTGAGATAAAGCATATCTGTTAGGATTTTTTGTAATCTTCACTCCAAAAAAAACATCTGCAACTCCTAAGTCCTTCATGTCAAATCGTTTGTTTATGTAACACCCTGTAATAATTGCAATAAGATCATCCCATGACAAATAATAAATATTAACAGATGTCGAAATATAATGTTCTCCTATTCATAAGGTTTCATTTCTTTACAAAAGTGTAACATATGCAGTAATACATTCATAAGGGTTAGGACTTGAGCAAGTTGGGAAAATGCCTCGATCTCAACCTTAAGCAAGTTGTATCCTTTTTGAGCACTTGAGAACCTCCAAGCCCTCCGAACCGTGAGTTGGAGATCTTTATGAGATGTTTTCAAAATACCGCTTTCTATTTATCTTTTCAATTTTATTGCCTATTATGTTGCATGGAGCATGTATTATGTTATATTCCGCATCAATCACAACAATTACATTATGTTGTATTCATGTGCATCGTGCTTTTCATTTTATTGCGTTCACCTTTGTCACACGCGTGTGACTTGGCTTGGAGCTTTTCCCTTTCTACGTGAAGCGTAGTTTGGCTTGTACCCTTCCTCTTATCACATGAGTGTGATTTGGCTTGCACCCTCCACTCTTTTTGCGCGAAGCGTAGTTTGGCATGGAGCTTTCCCCTTTCTACACGAAGCGTAGTTTGGCTTGTACCCCTCAATTTATCATGTGATTGTGATTTGGCTTGCACACTCCACCCTTTCTGCACGAAGCATAGTTTGGCATAGAGCTTTCTCCTTTCTGTGCAAAGCGTAGTTTGGCTTGTACCTCTCTCCTTATCATGTGAGTGTGATTTGGCTTGCACCCTCCACCCTTTCTGCGTGAAGCGTAGTTTGGCATGGAGCTTTCCTCTTTCTACGCGAAGTGTAGTTTGGCTTGTACCCCCTCCCCTTATCACGTGAGTGTGATTTGACTTGCACCCTCCATCCTTTCTTCGCGAAGCGTAGTTTGGCGTGGTGCCTTTTCCCTTTTTGTTCGAAGCGTAGTTTGGCTTGTACCCTCTCCCCTTATCACATGAGTGTGATTTGTCTTGCACCCTTCACCCTTTCTGTATTAAGTGTAGTTTGACATGGAGATTTCCCCTTTCTATGCGAAACATAGTTTGACTTGTACCCTTTCCGCTTATCATGTGAGTGTGATTTGGTTTGCACCCTCCACCCTTTCTGTGTGAAGCGTAGTTTGGCATGGAGCTTTTCCCATTTCTACGCAAAGCGTAGTTTGGCTTGTACCTTTTGTCCCCTCTACGTGAAACGTAGTTGGCTCACATCTTTTACCCATTTACAACCTTCACTCTCTCTGTATAAAATACAGAGAAATACGCCTGTTGGTTGCACTATTTTGCCTTATTTTACGTGAAACGTGTTTGAAATTATTGTTTGCTTAGATTTGTTTTGATTTAAGCTAGAGGCTTGTTTCATTCATAGGCTATCATCTTTTTATTGTTCATTGCATTGTCTTGTATGATCATGGATTTTCAAAATAACCGGCTTCGTGAAGCATGTAAGTCCAGCTTCCAAATGCATTCCATTGCATATCATTTGCATCTTGCCATTAAACTATGCTGGTTTGATTCCTTGCTGTGGACTCGCCTTTTTCTGCGCCCCGCCTTTCGGAAAGGGTTTGAAAAGAAGGCCTCACAGTTCAGACTCCCACGATTCTGAATCTAGTCTCACAAGTGCAATGTGAAACTGATAAATACCAAAGAGTCCAAATCTAGCAAACCTTTTTGGAAAATCGATTCTAAATCAAATAATGTCAAAATTGGGCTGCTTTGCCAGATACAGAGTCGCCACCTAAATATTTTATTTTGGAGGAATTTAGGAAACCCTGACTCATGCCAAAGGCCACGTGTCCGTCATCACCAAAGTTGCCTTGGCTCGGGAACTTGGGTACGAGAGGGGAATGTCATGAATTGGGCGCCGCCGCTCGCCTGATCAAAGATCGGCCTCTACTAATCATGATATGATATTTTATAAACATTATGTGTTCTTGTTTTGATTATTAAACTAGCTTTACTATGTGATGCGCACAATCAAGTATAGACTAGTTTGCTCAATTTGGAACAATTCAACTCATGTTTGCTTTCGAAAATGGTTTGAATTTGCCACCTCAAGTGGGCTTAAAAAGTTACGGATTTGCCACTAAACATAGTGGGCTTAAAACATGATTTATCACAAAAAAGTGGGCTTAAAACACACATTTGTTGAATTGTTCCAATTCAAATAATAAAGCCTTCATCTACAAGCATTCATGTAGTTTAGCAAGTAAGCACATAGCTTCATGGCAAGCATGCTAATCATGGCAATATGTCAATCACACTTATGCAAGTATGCTAAAACATAAAAACTCACTGAGTACTCCAAGCCAAAACAAAAGCTAGTTAGAAATATACATGATCCTAATTATGTAAGATATCTAATGCAACACATGCAATATGCAATTAATAGGCTCGGCTACTAATATGGCATATGATCAATTTGAACAACATGCGATCAAATACGTATTCAAAGAAGTATTGAATTGACAATGCAGTTTGAATGATACGCCAAGCCTCGGTGCATGCAAGACAAATGAATGGATGCAAACATGCAAGCATAAGGTATGCTAATTGAAAATGTCCCTAATCTAACCATCAAAAGTGAATAAATAAAAGGGAAAAAGACGTGGGGTTGGAAGACATACACACACGTATGCACGCTTATTACAACATTACGCTCTGAAGAATGAGGGTCTGAATGAATAAGCTAACTAGCTACGCTAATTATTACAACAATTGAAATGAAATGAATTAACTAACTTATTCTAAGCTAATTAAAGCAATTAAATAATTAACCATCTAAGCTAATTAAATAGTTACAACACTTGCATGAATAAAACAAATAAATGGCCTCGGGAGGGAGGGACACATGCATGCTCGGTTGGCTTCCACCTGAAAATGCCACCGCCTTGATATTGGAGCCTCTGTTTACACATTTTTGATCACTGAAAATTGTACTAACTTCCAAAACACCTCTGCCCCACCTCAGGAACACATTGAGCAACTTTTTTTCACTGATGGCCGGTCGGCTACCAATGGTGGCCGTCGACTGCTACTAGTGGTTGGTCGGCCACTCCTTTCCCTGAACTTCTTTTTTTTTTTGCTGTAACAGAGAGCAAATAGAGGCAAAACAGTGTATTCTCAAGAAGTATATGTACTGCTACCCTCCTTATCATCACACAAGCTCAAAGGAGTGTAGCTCTCGGCCCTCAAACCATCAACCAAGCATTTTCCATGCATGATGGCTAAGGAACCAAGCTTGTACAAGCTTAATAAGTGCAAAACAAGACTCAACGAAACCACTACCCTATCATGCATGATCAAGGGTGGTGGTGACCAATGAAAGTGGCACGTTTCATCACTTTGAGTATGAAACGTCCCATTTTTGTCG
Organism: Camellia granthamiana; assembly: GCA_036172215.1. NCBI lineage: Eukaryota > Viridiplantae > Streptophyta > Magnoliopsida > Ericales > Theaceae > Camellia > Camellia granthamiana. The sequence continues at coordinate 113,932,060 of CM069910.1, forward strand.
TGTTCGAATTAATGTCCGATCTGAACACATGCGATGTAACACGAAAGATGCTTATCCTACCGCTTTTTCTTGTTCATTTTTGTTTAATCATTTTACATTACCGATTAATTCTTTAATCTATTAAGTCCAAGGTGAGTGTCCTCTAATGGAAGAGGTGTCAACCAAGGGATGATTTAAGGCAAGAGAGATGTCATGTCTTTGGTTAGTAGAAACCCCCAAGAGAGGATTAAAACCATTAAGCACGAACCTCGATCTCAAGCTTAAACACAACCCAAAGGTTAACCAACTCTCAAAGCAAATGAAAAAATGAAGAAATGAGGGAGGTTGCAGAGATTTAAAGTGCTGAAATGGAGTGTAAAACAACACTAAAGCATGCTTTCAACTCAAAACAAAGATGACCCAAGCGTTAAAACACTAGGCTAATGTAGGAATCAACACGACAACCATGCAATACAAGCCTCAAAGGACTAAACCAGCCCCAAATAGAGCTAAAACAAGTCAAAACAGTAGCAAAAACATGTTGAGATCAAGTTACAAAATGCTAGAAAAACATGCTCACATGTTAAGCTATCTAGGCATGCAAACAAGACACAAGAAAGGGAGGTCAATCCCTCCAATTTTGGACTTCAAAATAAGGTTTTTATCACTGAAATAACTCTGATTTTCTGTGGGTAAAAGGCCCAAAAAGTTTGACTTAAAGGTGATGAAAGATGGCACAAAAAGCTTAACAAGCAAAGAGACAAGAATGATGGACCACCCCATAACTCCAAAAGGCCTTAAACCACCCATTTTAAACCATAAAAATAGAGGTTTTTATAGTTGAAAACTAGGCCACAAACAGTTTGAAAAGATGGCAAAACAAGTATTGAAAACAAGCTAGCAAAGCAAGTAATATACCTCTTGGAGCCAAAACATAAAATAGGCACAAATGAGGCACTAAATCAAGCTGAGACCACCTTCTAGAGCTCAAAGAGGGTCCCAAGTAACCTCAGCCCAAAGATAAGCAACTTTGGTTAAGGGTTGATAGGCAAACTAGAAGTATCTCTACTTATATGCACAAAAATGCAAGAGAGAGAGAAATCTAGAGAGAGAGAATTGTAGAGAGAGAGAGGATTGTAGAGAGAGAGGATCCCAAACTTTCCAACCTTTAAAAAAATAGAGAATGGCCTCTATATATAGAAATACAAGAGCTCAGGTCGAAAATATTTGAATTAGAGACAGCCGGAGCAGTGTGAAACAGCTGGAGGAAAAGATCTGCACAAAATATTTGATTTTTGCACCCATGGCCAGTCAGTCATCACTGGTGGCCGACAAGGGTCACTCTTGGCCGACATATGGCCGTCAAACTCCATTTGTGGCCGACACATGGCCGACAAGCTTCATTAGTGGCTGGAAAGCAAAAACTAGTTTCTGCCCCCAACTTCAAACAGGCATATCTCTTTCATCTAGACTCATTTTCAGGTCATTCTTGAGCCTAAATTGAAGCCCCGGAAGTCTTATTTCTAATAGTGGTGTCCTCACATCAAAATTACAAGTGTGTAAGAAGATATACTTATTTTATTAAAGACTGCTCAGTTTCAGCCCTAACCGAATTGATACCCAATTCAACCAGCCATATCTCCCTCATATGGCCTCGGCTTGAGGAGATTCTTGAGTGTAAAAGGAAGCCCTAGAAGTCCACTTTCCAATGGTCGTGGCCTCATAGCTCAAATGTACAAAAGGATAGGCTTGATTTCGTGAGGGCTGCTCGACTCTCTCTTAACGGTTCATGCCCAACTTCTTCCCCCTAACTTGGTTTCTTCCCTCTCCTCCAATTTTCTTTAACTCCAAACCTCTAAATAAGGTGTTTTGAAAGATTTTTTTGAAGATTTCACCTATTTTTCATGCATTTCCACTTTGTCCTTCCTCGGTTTATCGAAAAGCGCAACATTTAACGAAATACGAGCCTCGAAACAGCATAGAAACTTTCTTTCAAAAATATTTTGAAAGAGAGGGTTTTAAGGTCTCAAAATCATTTTGGTCAAAATAGTTTTGGGCCAAAAAAGGGGTTATGAGGTTAGGATTTGACGCTTTCCTTGCCGAAGAAATCGAACTTTTGCATAGCATAGCCTTCACCATCAAGTAAGCAATCAATGGCGCCTAAGTCTTAAGGGCGGTCAAAAATGGGGTGTCTACACTTGCAAAGGGATACATAGGTAGCTTTCGAGTTCAGCCAATTGCATTTACATTTTGATTGCTTGCCCAAGTCTTACGGCCTTGTCAAATGGGTTGTCTTCGAGCTTTGACATTCACTCAAGTCATTTCATGATTTCAGGCTCTGTCAAAGAGGGGCAACTGTAGACACCCTATTTTGATCGCCCTTAAGACTTGGGTGCCTCACGTTGAACACTCAATGATGAATTGTTATATTGTGCAATCGTTCAAATTCTTCAGCAAAAAGCTTCGGTTTTCAAACTTTGGGACCTAAACCTTACACCGTCTGTAACAAGCCTCGGGGGGTACCCGCGCGCGTTAAACAGTTCGGGCTCCCTATCATGGTTCTGAATCTAATATCATAAAGTGCAATGTAAGACTGATAAATCACCAAAGAGTCCAAATCCGGCAATTGGTTTTGAAAAATCAAATTTGAATCAAAAAGCGCCAAACATGGACTGCTTTGCCAGATTACAGAGTCGCCACCTAAATGTTTTATTTTTGGGAAATTTAGGAAACCCTGACTCATGCCAAATGCCACGTGTCCGTCATCACCAAAGTTGCCTCGGCTTGGGAACTTGGGTACGAGAAGGGAAGGTCCTGAAATGAGCACCCCCGCTCGCTCGATCAAAGGATCGGCCTCTACTAACATGATATGTTATTTTTATAAACATATGTGTTCTTATCCGGTTATTAATCTAACATTACTATGTGATGCGCACAGCATACAAGTATAGACTCAATCACGAGAGTTGGAACAAAACAATTCATGTTTGTTTTTCGAAAATGGTTTGAAAGTGCCACTCGCAAGTGGGCTAAAGCGCGGATTTGCCACTCTCGGGTGGGCTTTAAACCATAATTTTGCTACTTCGCAAAGTGGGCTTAAAACTCATAATCATCGAGTTGTTCCAATTCAGGCAATCAAGCCTCCACCCACAGGCATTCATATAGTTTATCAAATAAGCACATAACCTCATGGCAAGCATGCTAACATGGTAACACTCACACTCATGCAAGGATGCTAAAGCGTAAACACTTACAGTGTACTCCGAGCCAAAACAGAAAACTAGTTAGAAATCATGCATGATCCTAGTTTATGTTAAGATGCCTAATGCAACACATGCAATGTGCAACTAAATAGGCTCGGCCATCTAAGATGGCATATGAATGCAACAATTTGATACATGTATTCAAATAGGTATTGAAATACAATGCAGTTTGAATGATGCGTCGAACCCGGTGCATGCAAGATAAATGAATGATGTACGCATGCAAGCATAAGGTATGCTAATCGAAATATGCCCTAAAACTAACCATCGAAAGCGGCTAAATAAAAGGGAGAAAAAATTGGGATTGGAAGACATGCACACACACATGCACACTTATTACAACATTGCGCCCTCTCAAAGGAGGGTCTGAATGAATAAGCCAAGCTAGCTACGCTAAGCTAATCAACTAATCTAATTAAGCTAATTAGACTAATTATTACAAACCAATCAAATAACTAGCAAACTACTTACTAATTATTACAACAATTAACTAATTAACAAATTAATTAATTAAATTACAAATCCAACAAACCATATAAAACATGTAAGCTAGGCTGCTTCAGCTCTGCCTTGAATAATGAAGAATGCATGCTCTCGGTTGCCGCCCTGAAACACCTTCTGGTTTGCTTTTTAGAGGCTCTATTTGCAGGGTGTCTTCAAGAACTTGCTGCTGAAACTTACCAAAACAAAGCTGGGGAGTGCACTAGTGGCCTGCCGGCCATAAATGGTGGCTGCCGGCCATTTGCCGGCCAAAAGCATGCCTCTGCCGGCCAACAATGCAAGGGTACCACCCAACAATGCAAGGGTACCACCCAACAATGCAAGGGTGCCGACCACTGGTTGCTGTGACACCAAACTGCAACAGAGCACAAAACAGAGGAAAATAGAGGGTCTCCCAAGGACATATATGTACTATGCCACTCCCTATCATCTTAAAACATCAAAGGAGTTGCACCATTGGATCCAAAACCATCAATCAAGCATTTTGAATGCATGATGGCCAAAGATCCAACCTGTACACATTCAATAATGCACTCAAACAAAGACACAAGTCCATTACCTTATCATGAGAGATCAAAGGCAATGGAGACAAAGGAGATTGACTCATTTTCATTACTTCAAGTATGAAATGAACCAATCTTTCTTGTGTTCAATATAATGTCTAATTGAACACAATGCAATGCACAAACAACATGCTTATCTTGGCATGTTTTACTTGTCCAATTCTTGTTTACACATTTTAGCTTACCAATTAGTCCTTTAACCGGTTAAGTCCAATGTGAAAGTCCTCTAATGGGAAAGATGGTCTCAGCCACAAGCACCTTGAGCATGAAAGAAGCCTCATGCGTTTGGTTAGTAGAAACCCTCAAGAGAAGGCTAAAACCATTAGGCATGAGAGCCTCAATTCCATGTTCAAGCCAACAAAGGGCTAAAAGACCTCTTTCTAAGCGAATGAAAGAGTGAAACCATAGAGTACAATGGCATATATTTCAGCATTGAAATGACATGCTAAATGACTTAAAATCATGCAAACAAACCATGCACAACATGTTAAGAGTCAAAAGCATTGAAACTAGTGAAGGACACAATACTAGAGGTATGCAATACAAAGCTCAAATGACCAAACCAGCTCAAAATAGAGCTACATCATGCCAAAACAGTGGCCTAAACATGCTGGAATTGAAGCACAAAAGGCAAGAAAAGCATGCTCACTTATTGGCTCACAAACAAGGCATCAAAGCACAACTCTCAAAAGCAATGAAAGAGTGATATATGCGAGAGTGTGACGGAGGTATATGCTCTGAAATTACATGCTAAATGATGCTATGGCATGCAAACAACTCAAGCAAAGCATGCTAGGAACTTTGAAACTCAAAGCTAGTCAAGGGCCTTTACACTACAACCATGCACAACAAGTCTCACATGGCCAAGACCACTCAAAACAGAGCTAAAGCATGCTAAAATAATGGCAAAAACATGCTGAGGTAAAGCTAACACAAGCTAAGATGATAGGCTAAGGCATGAAGCATGTTAGGCCAACAAGCATGACTACACTACAAGTGTAAGAAGCAAGCAACAAATGGCCAAACCAGCCAAAAACAAAGTTTAAACATGTTAAAATATAGCCAAAAACATGCTTGAACTAAGCTAACATAAGCCATAAAAACATGCTACTTTGTAATGCTAACAAGGCATGGCATAGAAAAACAAGGAGGGGAGGCCATCCCCTCCCATTTTGGGCCTCAAAACAAGCTTTCCACCACTGAAATTCCTCTGGAATTCAGTGGTTTTAAGGCCAAAAAGAGATTGTTTGAAAAGCTTGAAAGATAGCTTAAAAGGCTTTACAAGCCAATGAGCAAAAAAGAGGAAACACCCCCTAACCAAAAAGGCTTAAACCACCATTTTAGAACCTCAAAATCAGAGTTTTTTTATAGTTGAAAACCAGCCTTGAAATGGTGGAAAAAGATGGCAAAGCAAGTGTGAAAGACAAGCTTAAAGGGTGAGTCTTATACCTCTTGAAGGGAAGACAACTTAATCAACAAAACCAAGCCAAATGACTCCAAGGAGGCTCCAAGAGAGCTTCAAGCAACCTCAGCCCAAACATGAACCTCTCTTGTTTAGGGTTGATAGGTTGAAGATGGATGTTTGCAAGCTTCTAGCACAAAAGCTTTAGAGAGAGAGGATTGTAGAGAGAGGTTTTAGAGAGAGACATTCCCAAAACTCTTCCTAAATTGTTATAACCTCTAAATATGAGAGATTTGGCTTCAATATATAGCAATATAAGAGCCTTAGGTCGAAAATATCTCAAGAGAGACAGTTATGACAGCTGGACAACAAATATCTGCCAAAAACTGCTTTCTGTCATCAATGGCCAGCACTTCTTCACTGATGGCCGACACTTGATCATTGTTGGCCGGCATGGGACACTCTTGGATGGCAGGGGGCCGGCATTGGCCATTCATGGCCGGCACATGGCCAAAAAATCCCATTTATGGTCAAAAGCTTCCACCTCTGGTTAGACAGAAAAATCTGCTTTTTGGGCCAACTTTAAATGGGAATATCTCCTTCATCTGGACCCCTTTTTAGGTCATTCTTGAGCCTACATTGTATCCCTGAAAGTCTTCTTTCCAATGGTGGCAGCCTTACATCAAAATTCCAACTGTGAAAAAAGTTATGCCTGTGTGAGTGAAGACTGCTCAGTTTCGATCCTACCCAGATTCATGCCGAACTTCTTCTCCAACTTGTTTTCTTCTCTCCTCTCCTCTTTTCTTCAAATCCAAACCCCTAAACAAGGTGTTTTGAAAGATTTTTCAATAGAGTTCATCTCTCCTTCATTCATTTCCACTTTGTCCTTGCTCGGTTTACCAAAAAACGCGACATTTAACGAAATGTGAGCGTTGGAACATCGTGGGAACTTTTTCAAAACTTATTTTGAAAAAGAGGGTTTTAAGGTCTCAAAATCATTTAGTCAAAATAGTTTTGGTCCAAAAAGGGGTGTGAGGTTAGGATTTGTCTCTCTCCTTACCGAAGAAATCGAACCTTTGCCCTGCACATCTTTCATCACCAAGTAAACCATCAGTAGCGCCCAAGTCTTAAGGGCGGTAAAAAATGGGGTGTCTACACTGCCTTTGAACCGAAACCTAATTTTTTCTAGCTTGACCACCTAGAGACCTGCTAGCCAACAAGTAGTCGGCGGGCCATTTTTGGTTGGTTGGTCGTCCACTTTCATGGTCGGCCGGTGATGTTCAGCAACAAACAAATATTTTCTGCTGCCAGCTATCTCCATGTGCCTGCATTGCACCAGCTAGTTTATTACAGATATTTCCAATGTGAGGTAGTGTTTTTCTATAAATACATGACCACCCCTCATGGTTTGGGGTTAGAAAATTTTCCCAAGAGCTAAAACTTGTTCAACACACTACTTCTCTCTTGCAATATACATACACCATACACACACCTCATTGGCCAAAGACTAGAGGCCTCTTGTTGAGATTATTGAACACAAATTTCAACTATTGAGAGTATTCATCTTGTGGTTTGTGAGCTAATTAAAGAGCATTATCTCTTCAACACGTATAACCTTTGATATCTTTTGCCTTGTTTACACTACTCTTCTCTTTTTCTTGTTGTTTTACATTGTTTTGGACTGGTTTTGAGGGCTGGAACATGTGGTTTAAAAGCTACCAAAGGTAGAGGGGTTAACCACCCCTTCTTGAACCTTATCCCATAGCTTATATCCTTGTTCTTCCTACTTGTTTCTTCACTTTTAGCTACTATTTTTCAGAGTTTTCAAAGGCTAAAATATGTGATTTCAAGGTCCAAAAAGTGGAGGGATTAACCACCCTTCCTTAGGCATGCTTACTAGTTTAGTTCTCTTCCATTTGTATTTACTTTTTCTAGCTTTTCAAGATGATTTCAACACTGTTTTTTTTAGTCTTGGGGCTGTTTTAATTGTTTATTTAATTTATGCTTTGAATGCTATGCTTGTGGTGTTGTAAATCCTTATGGATTTGGGTGTTTAGGCCTTAGACACCAATCCATTTGAGTTGATAGCCTTTTCTTGCATTTTTTTTGTTAAAAATATATATCGCTTTCATACATGTTCATAATATTATAATCACCTTTTCATAATCATCTCTACAACAACCCTCCATTCTTTGTTTATTTTGATTAAAGAGTTGTGATTAACAAAAGGTTATTGTTCAAGCACAAAAAAGAGACTTTCCATGCTTAATGGTTTAATCTATTCAGATGTTCATTACCAAGGCATTACATCTCTCTTATGCTAAGCACAATCTCTCATTTGACACTTCTCCTTATCACCGGTGCATTTACTTCTAAGGGACTAACTTTCTAGTTAGACTCTTGGAAATCACCAAGGAAAGTGTCATTATAGCTTGTTATCAAGTTTGGATTTAGAGTCATTATCGCTCATTATGGGTTTGGTTAGTCATTATCGTTTTCTTTGAGTTTGACTAATCATTATCGCTCATTTTGGGTTTGACTTAGAATTCATTATCGTTTGTAAATGAATTTGACTCTTCCTTTGTAATTTCCCCTATAGAAAAGGGTTTGAAAGGCTCATTTCTCAGGTTAAGTCAATGCTTGATACTCTTTATTGCTTTTGGACTTAGTGGATGTAATTATCACTTTTGCACAAAAAGGAATAAAAGATAAGAAATGGAAAGGTAATGTAAAAAAAGCTAATAAAATTGGAGTAAAATAGGTAAAAAAAAAAAAAGGTAATAAAATTGAGTTGGGTTCAATCGGACGTTATATTGAACCTATTGCGTCTTGACTCATTACATACTCTTTAGTGATGCTCAATGTTTCAAGAAGCAATGTCTACCCCTTCCCTTGGGGTAACTCCATGATAGGGAGGAGGTATTGTTGGTCTTTCATTTCATTTTATTGAGCTTTTATCTTATCGGTTCTAAGATCATCACGCAACAAACGTGCGAATATTGATGATTTGTGAACCGAATCTACTCCTCCCTTGATTATCTTCATGATAGGGAAGGGCAGAGAGGATAAACATCTCCTGGAAACACTCTGTTTTTGCTCTATTTAAGTTCTATTACAGCAGGGTAGTCGCTCAAAAGTAGTGGTCGACCGACCACCTTTCGGTCCGGCCGACCACTTTCCAAGGCCGGCCCGGCCACTATTTTTTGTGTAGGTAGTGGCATTTTTGTGGCAGAACAGAGCAGAACTTGAGGCTGAAATAGAATAATTTTCTGACAGCAAATAGAACAGATTTTGGTAGCAAACAGAGAGGTTTTCGGGAGGATGTTCTCCGTTGTATGCATGTGGCTCCTCACCTCCTGTTCGATTAAATTAGTACTTTAATATTAATGTGTTGTAATTAACTAGTTGGCTCCATTCGAATTTCTAATAATTAGTTAGTTTAGGTAATTTTGGTGTTGTAATATTTAGTTAATTAGGACATTCATTCCAACCCTCTTGTATAAGGGTACACTTATAATATTGTGTATGTCTTCCAACCCCCACTTCTTTCTCCCTTTTATTTACTTGCCTACGATGGTCGCTTGTTGTATCGTATTTTTTGGTTTCATATCATTACCATGACCTGCATCCATTTTTGCGTCCATTAGGATTTGGTTAATCATACATAATAAACATCAATTATGTCTTACTTGAATATGTGCATTTCCATATACCTGGAATTGATCCATATGTCATGTTAAAGAAGCCGAATCCGATAGTTGCATTTTTTATGTGTTGCATTAGTCACTTGCATAGTAAAGCATGCATTTTTTCTAATTATTTTATCTCCTTTGGCTTGCCTCGGAGTACTAGGTGAGCATTTTTTGCTTTAGCATATCGCATCAAGCATGTTACCATGAGGCTAAGTACTTATTTGATATACCTCTTTGAATGCCTGTGGATGAAGGCTATTTGCTTAAATTGGGATGATTATAAGCTTGCTTTTTCAAGTAGCACAAATTCAAAATTCTTTTCAACAAACATAAAATCAAAGCATTCAAAAGTGGGTGAAATAGTCTATACTTGTGTGCCTCACATAGTAAGTTAGCATTAATAATCAGTACTAATTTACATAAAAATCACATCATGATTAGTAGAGGCCAATCTTTGATTGGGTGAGTGGGGTGCTCAATTCATGACCTTTCCCTCTCATACCTAAATTCCTGAGCCGAGACACTTTGGTTATGATGGACAAGTGGCCTTTGGCCCGAGTTACGGGTTTCCTAAATTTTCTAAAAATATTTAGGTGGCGACTTTGAAATCTGGCAACGCAGTCCATTTCTGGCATCTCTGATGATAAATGGATTTTTTAAAGATTTGTCAGATTTGGACTCTCATTTGTGTTTTTTTTGTTTCACATTGCACTTATGAAACCAGATTCAGAACCACGGGAGTCCGAACTGTAGGGATATCGTATCCGAGTAGACTAAGCCCCTCCAAGGAGCATGAAAAGTAAGCTCCAGAGCACAAGAAGGATTGCTCGAGCCAAAATGCTCGAGTGCAAGAAACATTGCTCGAGCAAAGAATGCCACACTCCTAGTAGTTTTGCAGACCTACAAAAGTACTGGAAGTTCTCAAAGTTTGCTCAAGCACAAGAAAGTTCACTCGAGCGAACAAGCCAAAATCTAGGCAGCACAGCTTTGAAAAGACTAACTCCCTGCCTATTTCAAACACAACCAAGACAGTCCAATAGCTAGACTCAACAAGGAATAAGATGAAAGAAGATATGAACAACCATCAAGACAAGAAAACCTGTATCCAAAACATGAACAACCATCAAGCCAATTGTTCGGTCATCAATCTAATGATTATGCACAGGTGGTACTGGCATGGAAGGCGGGGTGGCGGTTGTTGCCATTGTTGTTGCCACTACTGTTGTTGTCTTAAATTTTCTGCCACGTCCTGTATCATTCTCTCTATTCTATCTAATCAAGCAATAGATGACTCTTCTATTTCATTGGCTCTTGTTCTCACCATGTTCTACACGAACTCATATTATGACAAGTACAGAGATATACACAGATACACATAGACATAGTTGTACGTAGGTACATATTCTCATATTCATATTTTCATATGTTCACATATTTGCAGAGTCGGAATGCACATAAGCATATATTTTCAAATGAATGAAATCTTAAGTCCTTTCTAGACACCTTATTGTTCATTTGGACAAGTGTATGAGCCATTAACTCGTGCTCTAATGGCAACTGTCACGACTCAAACCTACCCCTATGGGTTTAGACTGTAATCGACTAGTAATCCTAGATTACCCTGCCTCAAAAATAGAATTAACAAAAATATTTAATTAATGACGAGGCCAGAAGTGGAAACTGACTAACAAATTTTGTCCAATGAGCAATGCATATATGAAGTAAATAGATTATTCATACGTTAATAACTCACATCCGAAAACAAACACATAGATACCATATATGCCCTGGAGTCATTCACAAGTACGAGTCATTACATTACAAAACTCAAAAGGGGTAAATACAGTAGATGCAAAAATGAGGTCAAGTATAACCGACAAAGCAAAGGACAAAGATAAAGGCCTCGTGTGTGAGGCATCCTTGGCTGACTCCACAAAACTCGGCAATCCTTTCACAGGTTCACTAGGGCAGGACAACTCTTTACTCACCTATATATATATATAATTGAGTGAGCGAAAGTCTAGTGAATAACATCACAGTAAAGAGGTTATATGAATGAGTTCTATATATAGAAAAGTAAAATCATAAAGTAACCTCATTACATAGTAGAATTACCTTGGGTCCATAGCAGAATGACCTCGGGTCCATTATATGACATGACGACCTCAAGTCCAATACAGTTGTATAAAACGGCCTCTGGTCCAACATATAGCAGAACGACCTCAGGTCCAATACAGTTGTATAAAACGGCCTCCAACCCAACACATAGTACAATGACCTCAGGTTTAATACATGAGACATACGGAACGACCTCAGGTCTAATAGATACATTACAGATAACATACCAAGCAGACAGATAGAAGGCTCATTCATACTTTCAAATTCATAAGTATAGAAAGCTTACCACATTGATAGAGGCAAAAAATAGAATAGGAGAAAATATCTTTACTAAGATATTACTCCCCTTGAGTAGGTTGATATTCTTCCACAACGTTAAAACCTATGTATTGTACATAATACATAACACACATTGGATTACATTGTTCGAACCAAATAGTTTATCTTCTCTTTCTAATTCAATAATTCATGTTGGTTTCTCACTTATTAGTTCCTTATTGAGTCATAATTTTTGCTTAGAAATGCTCCGGAGAAGATAAGAACGAAGATATGAATACAAAAGGACTTGTCAAAATATGTTGAAAATGGCCTGACCACTCGAGCCATCTTTTAGTCACTCGAGCAAATTGCATAGACTACAAAAATATTGGGACAGTCTGATCTACGCTCGAGCCAACACTTGGTTGCTTGAGCGATCCAACAATATGCAGAGGGTTCGCTCGATCGCACATTTGGTCGCTTGAGCAGTATGCAAAATTTCTGGATTTTCCAAAACAGAGTTTGAGCTCCAAAAGTGCAAATTCAAAGCCTTAGGTCATGCATAGCTCATTAAAAAACACAAAGTTGTTTTAGAAAACATGTATACATGACCCCTCAAAAACCATTTGCTCAAAATTACTTTAAATCCACCAAAATTAAACCCAAAAGCTTATGCATGTAAGTTTTTCCAAGTTCTTTTCTCAAAACTCTTGAATTTAACAAATTGAGCTCAAAACCTCCATGTAAGTACAAAACTCTTTTCCAAAACATCAATTTAAGAGTTAACACATGATGAATGAAGCATGCATGTACAAATTAACTCATAATTTCAACATGGATGTTAGAAATTTAAACCCAACATGGCAAAACTCATCATATCATGCATACATGTATAGCCACAGCATCTTCTTGACTTCTATGAACAAAATGCATGCAAAAGATCATATATAATCCATGAACTCAACTCTAAAACACAGTTTTCAAGAATTGAGGGTTAAATTCTTATCTAAAACCCTTAAATTCACCAATTCTTGCACTATCTTGACCAATTCTATCTCAACCTTCAAATTCTCCTTCAAAATCTCACACTCTCTCTCTAGATTGTGAGTTCTCTCTCTTTCTCCCTACGGCTCTCCTCAGATTTTTTTTGCACTTACAATGAACAAGGATAAGCTGAAGAATGAGCTTGAGGCTCATATATATAACTAGAGTGGCTTATTACATTAATTAGAACATTAGACCAATTAAACACAACTTAATTTATCAAACTGAATCAATTTTTAATTATATTTGCCATAAGGTTCTAAAATTCCAATTAGTCTATTCATATAGTCAATTTCGGTTTCTGAAATCATTTAAGCCATCAATTTTGAATTCTAAAAAGAAATCATAACAGATAGTTTTCAAATTAGACAGATATACTCAAATTAATCACATGACACATATCACAATTAATAATGAACATATAATTAAATAAATATAATCATGATATGCATATTGGGGTCATCACAGATTCACTAACACATGATGAATGAAGCATGCATGTACAAATTAACTCATAATTTCAACATGGATGTTAGAAATTTAAACCCAACATGGCAAAACTCATCATATCATGCATACATGTATAGCCACAGCATCTTCTTGACTTCTATGAACAAAATGCATGCAAAAGATCATATATAATCCATGAACTCAACTCTAAAACACAGTTTTCAAGAATTGAGGGTTAAATTCTTATCTAAAACCCTTAAATTCACCAATTCTTGCACTATCTTGACCAATTCTATCTCAACCTTCAAATTCTCCTTCAAAATCTCACACTTTCTCTCTAGATTGTGAGTTCTCTCTCTTTCTCCCTACGGCTCTCCTCAGATTTTTTTTGCACTTACAATGAACAAGGATAAGCTGAAGAATGAGCTTGAGGCTCATATATATAACTAGAGTGGCTTATTACATTAATTAGAACATTAGACCAATTAAACACAACTTAATTTATCAAACTGAATCAATTTTTAATTATATTTGCCATAAGGTTCTAAAATTCCAATTAGTCTATTCATATAGTCAATTTCGGTTTCTGAAATCATTTAAGCCATCAATTTTGAATTCTAAAAAGAAATCATAACAGATAGTTTTCAAATTAGACAGATATACTCAAATTAATCACATGACACATATCACAATTAATAATGAACATATAATTAAATAAATATAATCATGATATGCATATTGGGGTCATCACAGATTCACTAAGAATCATTATTTTAGCATGAATCTCATGGAGAATTTAGTGAAAGTCTTGCACTTGACTGATAACAGCCTTGGAATCAACCATTTTACAATCCAAAAAACATCTGACAACAAACTTCTTTGCGCCAGTATTTTCTATCTTGTATTTTAGTTCTAAGGATTCCCACAATTCTCTAGCAGTCTCCTTTATGCAATACACATTATACAATTTGTGAGACTATTGAGATAATTCTGATACAGGAAGTCCCAATGCTTCCAGGCTTCCACTGCCGCCACAATTTGCAAATCAGTTTCTCCCTCTCTTAGTACTGGTATAGTTTCATGGGTATATCGAACCAGATTTAAAGTGGTAAGATAAAATAACATTTTTTGTTTCCATCTTTTAAAATCAATTCCTGTAAACTTTTCTGGTTTTTCCCCATGATTGACTGGTATTGACAGAGTTACTATTGGCATCACAATTCTAAGACAAGGGTAGAATGAGTCTCTGCACTTTCCTTTTCAATTGTCATCATTTTAAAAATTATAACACAACATAATAACACATTTTACAAATAATGAAAAACTATATTTGAAAAAGAAATAATTTTTCTAGTCAAAAAAAATAAAAATAAAAAATCAATCACTAATTTATTTTCTTGAATAAAAATTTATTCCAGTATATTAAAAATATATTTCCACCAAAAGAAAATAAATTTCGTAAAACCTCAAATTTTTATTTTATTTTATTTATTTTTTAAATAAACTACTACAACTCAGGCACACAGAAATCTGCTACAATCATATTTTTCAGACTGAAATCTAAACAATCAATTATATAGATTTTTTTTTTTTGTTTTTGTTTTTCGATCGTGCTACGTAGCTCGAAACCGCGGCTCGACACCAAAACGACGTCGTTTTGGTGTCGAAATTTTTTTTTTTTTTTTTTTTTTTCTTTCTTTCTTCCTGGTTTTTTCTGGTTTTTGGTTCAGGGAGAAGAAGAGAAGAAGAAGGGAGAAGAAGAGAAGAAGGGAGGAGGAGGAGGAGGAGGAGGAGGAGGAGGAGGAGGAGGGGGCCATAAAAATGGCTGGAGGAGGAGTCGGGGTCGGAGCTGCGACGATCGGAGCTTCTGTGCGAGGCGGTGACGGCGACGAGGCGAGACGGCGGCGAGACGACGAGCTCTGATCGGCGATCGGCGAGGTGGGGCGAGGCGGTGGCGGTGGTGCCTCCTCTTTCTCTTCCCTCTCTTTCTCTCCCTCTCCCTCTCCCTCTTGAGCCATTCGAGCCTGGTAGCTTCGAGCTACCAGGCATTTTCCTTTGTTTTTTTGTTTGTTTTTTTTTGTATTTGTTTTTGTTTTGTGTGTGCAAGAATCAAAATCTACAAAATCAACGTTAGTAATGAAATATATATATAGATATATATTTCCACAAAATTCTCAACACAAAATTTATCTTCTTGCATAATAAAACAAATCAATTTCAGTACATAAATAGAAACACAAGTTCTGATTTAAGAATTAACCATCCCATTGTCTCAAATCAATTAGGATGTAATAAATACTTTTAGACTCAATCACGATGAATAATTCCTTACATTGTATCAATAACACACCCGCACATGATAAAACACTAGGTTGTATTACTGAACCTCCAACACACGATAAAACTCATCTCATCTTCTTCAAATAACAAAACGTAAATCAGAGCAAAGTTATGTTTCTCTCTCTAGCTTAACTACCTCAAATCTTAACCATTTCTATTCATTTTTGTTTCATTGTTCTCATAAGATCAATATCTTTCACTTTCTCAAATCAAATAAATTAAATCCAAAGATTTTAAATATTTACAAATTTTTTGCTCAAACAAAACTGTATTTTTTGTTTCCCAGAAAAACAATTTTCCAACACAAATACAGATAAAATTAAGCATTAAGATTGTTGAGAAGTTATCACAAATGATGTAATTTAATTCACTTACAAAGTGGGCACAAGTGTGAATCAATGATTGTGGGTTTGATTTGCAATCAAAACAGAGCAAAAAAGAGAAAGAAGATATTGAAATTATTTCCGAAAGAAACAGAGCAATAAACCATAACAACTTCAAACAAATATGCAAGGAGATTATTTTGAAAACATAAACTGGAAATTGTAACACTAAACAATACAATACCGAATTTAGTCGGCTTGTGTTGGACACAATTTTTTAAAGGTTTAACTTGTCCCTACCGAGGGGCTCGGGTTATCAGTGCCAACCTCCCGAGATATAATGACTAGAATCCAAGACCGCAGCACAACAATCCAGATATGGTGAACCAAACTTGTGTTGCACTCTCTGACTTAGACGCAAACTTGAATGAAGATGAAGGAAAATAGAGCAAAGAATTTCGAAAATTCGATGCGACTCTAACTCTGATCTGGAATCTAATTCAATTCGAATTTCTATATTCTACAACTGAAGATGAGTGGGGTATTTATAAACTCTGAGATAACGGTGCGAACAATCACGAATCTGTTCTAATTTCGACTATTCAACTTCGAGAATGTGCCTAAAACATGGTGAACATACTGTTTCAAATTCGGCTGGAAAATCAACCTTCACCGTATGAACCTCTATCAAAAATTTGATAGATGCTCTTAGAAGGAGAAAAAGTCAAAATCACAATTGAAATTGAATTTCCATTAGAACACTTCGGAGTTTCTGGATGAAACTAGAGACGAATTCAAATTTGAATTCATTCAACTACCGTTTTGCTGAAGCCTTCTTCAGAGTCAATTTCGCATTCATTCGGAAAATGGTTTGAACAACCATATATACGAAGTGAATCACCACATGGCAAAGAACGCATTTCCAACTGAACATATCTCAATCGGTGTCTAGATCTCATCTCAAATTAGGCTTAAAGTTGGCCAAAATTCATGGTTTCACAAACCAGCCAAAGCTTATGGGTTCACAAACCATTTTTCCAATAGAAGGTTGATTTATGGTCTTGTGGGGTGATTTTTTTTGTTTTGATGGCTGGGTATTTTTCTTTTCATGATCAGAATATCATGGCAATGTATAAAGACTGTGTGAGTGATTTTCTGATCACACTGCCAACTCAGTAATCAGCTAGAGAGAACTAGTAGAATAGATGACACCTGGTTGACCTGCAACAAAAAGAGAAGATTTCGGCGGTGGTTCGTCCACCCGGTGGCACTCCGACGATCAAGTCAGTATATCTCTCAAAGATAATCAATAGTGCTAAACTCACTGTTCAGAATATAAATTGCGTACCTTAGACCCATGGGAAGTGCCTCTCTTTTATAATTAACTCAATCATTGTCCCAACAGAAGCCTAGCTTCAAATGGATTCCTGTTTAGTGCTTACTTTGCACTCTTCAAGAGATAAGGATAGACTCCCTAAGAGTGTTATCCTTATCCATCCTGAAGTCCTTCCTTATTCCAGAACTCTTGTCCCTTATCCGCTTATCTCGGATTCCGATATCTTCGGAGATAACCTCAGCCTGCCGAGATCACCTCGGCGTTGTGACCAGGATACGTGGCACCTCGGCTGATACGTCGGCGTCACCTTGGCCACGTATTGGTGCTCAGAAAATATATCCCCACAAAAACATATATAAGGGGGATTTTCGATGTCTTCGGTGGTTCTTGTCGAAGTTAGTCCGATTGCTTACTCGCCTTCTCGATACGAATCCTAATACCCGGATTACAATTCTTGAGATTATGAAAAATAGGTGGTTTAAAAACGTTTCAAGCATATTAAGTTTTATATTGAGGATGATAAGTTGTGCAGTGTTGGGGATGGGGATGAGGAGGATGTTCAGTTTGTGTCTGAGAAAGAATTAAACAGAAAACAAGAATACAAAATTTATGTGATTCGAAATTGATGTTATGAAGTACCAACATAAAATATATTAAGGCTCTGTTTGTTTCGACATTTACACAAAAAAAAATATTTTTCTTATAAATTGATTTTACAACAAAAAAAAATATGCTTTGTTTTTATTTTTCAACGTTTAGTTGACACTTGAAATAAAAATATTTTATTTCCTAAAAAAGAAATTTTGATTCAATAAGGTGTCATTTATGACATTTATTGTTTCGATGTAAAATATTTTATAAAAAAATAATTTTCTTATAAATTGATTTTACACAAAAAAAATTGTTTTTATTTTTGCTTTTCAACATTTGATTGACACGTGAAATAAAAATATTTTACTGCATAAAGGAGAAATTTTGATTCAATAAAATGTTATTTATGACTTTTTAGTGAGCTAAAATACTTATTTTAAAAAGATTAAATGTGTTAAAAATATAGTGAGTGGGAGTCAACTTTATAAATATTGACCTACAGAATTTTTAAACGTAAGTCATTTTTGAGAAAATGATGAAAAAATATTTTTCTTAAAAAATATTTTACTTACTTTTTGTTCAACGTTGAATAAAATATTTTTGACAAAAATGAACAAAACATTTTTGACAAAAATATTTTACATCAAAATAAATAGAACCTTATTTGAAAACCCGTTGAAAAAGTAGTGACTGAGACTTATGAAAATTTTAAAGGTAAGTCATTTTCAGGAAAATGATGCAAACAACGAAATTTACTTACTTTTTGTTTAACTAAATAACGAAAAATGAGTAAAATATTTTTA
This sequence comes from Camellia granthamiana, assembly GCA_036172215.1. Classification (NCBI taxonomy): domain Eukaryota; kingdom Viridiplantae; phylum Streptophyta; class Magnoliopsida; order Ericales; family Theaceae; genus Camellia; species Camellia granthamiana. The sequence goes on from CM069910.1 coordinate 113,950,723, forward strand.
ATGGAGTCTAAAAAAATGAAAAAAAAACAAATGAATAAAATATTTTTAACGGGGTCTAAAAAAATGATAAAAAAAAGAGATGATAGCATTGTAAATAAATTCATGCTTAATACTATTGTTTTGTTATGAAATGAAACCAATGAACATTATGTATGTTTTCTGTTTTTATGGAATTACTCATTATTTAAAAAATGGAAAATGAGGAAGTTATATAGGTGTTGGAGAGCTTACACCTAGAGATCGATATATATTGATTTTCAGCGGAAAAGGAAGAAATTGCTGTATCCACATAATTTCTGTAACGAAAATCAAGATAAAGATGATAGACTATTACGGCATGTTTGATTGAGAGGATTAAAATATGATATTAGTATTATTAATTTGTGGGCTCAATAATCCTGTGTTTGTTTTGAAATTTTGTTTTAGAATCATTAATCCAATAGATAATTAATCCAACAAATTTGTAGGATTATTAGTAATGGGGTCGGGGTGAGATTATATATCCCAAGCTGGGAAATAAATAAAAAGACTCTTTTACTTACTAATCTAATGCAAATCAAACAATGGATAAGGAAATAATTTATCCTACTAATCCAATTGAATAATAAATACTACACTAATTTGATGACATAATTAATATTTTATTATTAATCTTATGATTCAAACATGGTCTTAATGAATAATACAAGTGAATGTGAAGTAAGAAATTGTGCCTTTGGAATGAAATGACATAAGAAGAGAAGAACGCAGAAGGAGCTAGCGCAGTGCCACGCCAATCTTGTTGGATGTTGGAGTCACGTGGGTGTAGCCGATTGCCGATGCAAATTGGATTTCGTATTTTATCTCTAGGATGTGCGCGATGCGATTTGGAGATAAAACTATAAAGAGAATTTTTGTGATAAATCTAATTTAAGAGTATTTAAGGTATCATGTTTAGTGGATATTTTTTATTGGTGAAATATCTATTTATAAAATAATTTAATGAGAAATCTTTTTATTAGCTTTGAAGGACATATTTGTTTCTAATTTTACCCCTGTTGACATTTTTTTAATCTATAGACTTTTGTTGACTATCTGTTCAAAACCAAATTTCCTATCTATTCAAATTTTTTCTTATCTGTTTAAATTTTTTTCTTATCTGTTTCATTTTTTTATTTGTTCAATTTTTTATCCTATTTATTTAATTTTTTAATCTTTTCAATTCAAATTTTCCTTATTTATTTAAATATTTATCCAAATAAAATTCAATATGTCCAAATTTATTATCAGTTTAGAGTTTTTGAGTATCTGTTTAATTTTTTGTCCTTATCTGTTCAAATATCTAACCAAATTATATTATTTGTTCAATATTTGTTCATATCCATCTAGATATTTCTTTTCTCTTCCTATCTATTGCAATTTGTTTCATTATCTATTGAAATGTTTCTTCTCTCTCTCTCTCTCTCTCTCTCTCTCTCTCTCTCTCTCATCTGTTCTAACACAAGAACAAAAAAATAAATAAAAATAATAATAATTTGTTGCAAATATCTGTTTATCATTTTTCATAACATATACAAAAATTTGCAATAGATTCAACATAAGAACCAACCCTAGGAATATCCAACAGATGCAACAAAAGATCCAACATACACACAAATATCATCATCATCAACAACAAAAACAAAAACAAAAACAGATCTTGGATGGTGGATCTGGTGGATCCATAAAAATAAAATATGAATAAACAATCTTTGATAATGCATTTTTTGGAGATATGAACACATCCTTTGAGCTCCACGGATCTGACCTTCGGGAGGTTTTATGTGAAGTAAAACATCATTGATGGTATCATACAGAAGTTGATGATGAAAACATAAATAGATTTCCAATGCATCACCATCTCACCAATTATAGCGATCATGATTTGCACCCGACCCATTTATTGCTTTTGAATCCAGAAAACCATATCCGTGACTGTTGTTTTTCCTCTTCACATTTGGTTTTGGTTCAGGGGTTGACACCGTCCTTGTTGGTGTCGACACTGCCTTCTCTTCTTGGTCTTGTAATACTCCAAGCGTCAACACCAGCCTTGGAAGGGCCAACACCTTCGTGCTGTTGTGTTCCTAGTTACCTACTAAAATTTAGGGTCGACACCAGCCTTTGGTGGTGTTAACACTCACCTTTTGTTGTTGGTCTCTGGAGTCGACACCAGTCTGAGAGGTGTCGACACTTGTCTGTTGCTGAAACTGGTATTGGCTACTAAAATTTGGTGTTGACACCTTTGGTCTGAGGGTCGACACCCTGTCTGCTGCCAACATTGGTGTTTTGCCATTTCTTCCTGAGGGTCGACACCTCTGGTCCGAGAGTCGACTCCTGTGTTCTTTTTTCCAAATTTCAGTTCAGTTTTGGGCCCTACTTTTTGGGGGTTTTGACTTATTCGTTTGGGTTGACTTTGGGACTTTACTTCACTTTAACCTAGTACTATAAATAGGGTCCTCACTTACCCTTTTCTTCATTTTATCTTCTCTCTTCTCCTCTAAAACCATGAATCTCTCTCTCTCTCTCTCTCTCTCTCTCTCTCTCTCTCTAAAACTCATTTTTTTCGTAAAGATCTTTAGATCTACTCATGTAGAAATATCTCTTTACCTTCCTCCTTTGAGATTAAGTGTTGAGCTTGCTGAGGGCTTCATTTTGATTAGAGCAAATCATTGTTTCGTCTCCATCTACTTTTGAGTTTTTCTTCCTTTTTCATCTTCTAAGCTTGAGGTTGGGATTCTTCACACCTTTTTATGAGTTTCAACTTAGTTATATGTTATTTCTAAAACAATATTGTGATTTGGGAATTTTGAACAAAAATCTAGGGATTTGGTTTTGAAATCAAAAGAGGGGTTTTGTTAAATGGAATCATAGGAAAAGTTGTGGGGATGTGATGATGATTGTTATGTATGGAAAATAGTGGACTTCTTCACTCAGAAGTGATTTTGAAAGAAAATGAGATTTTGTTCCAAAACTATAAGTTTTGACTTGTGTTGGAAAACGTTGAAAGATGATGTTGGTTTTTTGTAAAATTTTGGGAAAGAATGTGGATATTAATGGGGATAGTGAAGTTGGATATGTATTATCACTCACATTTTGAAATTGGAAAGTTTATCTTGTGGAATTTATTTATTTGTTTAGAGATGTCTGTTTGGGTTATTAGTGTAGGACAGTTATGATTGTTATAGACATTGCATGAGAACTAAAAGAATTGAAACCATTTTCTCATCCATTTGCATTGGGCATTGTTGCATATTATCACATTGAAAATGTATACTATTTTGAGAAAAAGGTGAATACTTGGTGAATCTGAGTAGGGGGTGTGGTTACAAATGTTAAGTTGGCTTATGTGTGCTTGGTGAAAGACTAGAAAACTGCACGGATAGGTGTCGAGCCTTCTAGTTAATATTGGTAAAAATGACAAAGAGTAGTGCTTGTATAGCCTGCTAGTAAACACGTATCTAGAGATTCACAGTGTTGTATTCACAATATTTTTTATAATGAAAAGAGAAAGGATGTTATAAATTGTTTTATAACCTGACATTACATGGTTTTGAAAGAGATGTAAAACGTTTTGGCACGAGCATGGCATATGCATTCATCCTATAACTTTGTTGAGATTCATATATTATGTCGAATTATTTCTACTGGGTTTTGGCTCACCCTACATGGGAAAAACATTTCAGGTGCTGATGATATGCCTTCACTAAGGCAAGAGATTGGGAGGACTTGGAGCGAGAGCTTCTTTTGTGTATTTATTGTATCTATTTTTGTACAAGCCAAGGCCTTTAACTGTATTGGACTTAAGCCCACTTTTGTTATGACCAAGCATTGTCTTGGAAAGTTGTAAGCCTTTAGGGTATTCATTTATTTGTTTTACCTCTATATCTTACCTTTTGTTGTAATATATTGTCACGACCCAAACCTGCCCCTATATGTTTAGCATCATGATTAGCAAGTAATCCAAGATTACCTTCGGCCTCAAAAACAAAATTTCAAATTATTTAAAATTATATCGGGGCCTAAAGCGGAAGCAAAGCAAAAATAAAAATGTCCATTGAGCTTGTACCTACATGATACCATAATAATTTATAAACATATCCAAATACCATATATCTCTCTCACACACACACACATATATATATATATAAGACTCAGCCAAACACAAAACTCTGACAAAGTTAAATGGCTGATTTTCTTGGCTCTACTCGAGCCTAAGTTGCTCTATTTCGGAAGCTCTTCAACAGGCTAACACGGGTAGACTCCAAGGCTTTCTCTATCCTTGTTGCTCAGTTTGCCACCTACATATACATATAAATAGTGAGCTAATGCCCAGCGAGTAGTAACAGAATAAAGAGGTTAAATGAATGAAGTTCGACAACATAGTACAAAAACATGTCTTACAATTTCGGAACGATTCTTAAACCATTTTCAAAATAAGGCATTTGCCATATTATATCAAATTTGTAACAAAACATTTTCCATGTCAAATCCCTTATCAAAACATATGTTTCATTTTCTGAAACAATCCATTTCAATAGGCAAAACAATTCAATTAGCTATCATATCAATCCCTTGCAATAATAAAAACATTGTTCGATAGCATTTTCAATACAATTTCGATTTCAATTCGATTTCAATTCAATTCTCAATGATCCTTGTTATCCCAATAGCAATACTCATTCAATGACAATTTATGTGGTACATCCAATAGAGTAGCAATAGTTCAATAACAATGGGTCACGAAGGGTCTAACACTAGAGATCTCTGTGTTTCAATCAATTCAATAGCCTTGGTATTAATATCCCCCAGGCAAGGGTCAATAGCCTTGGTATTAATCTCCTCTAGGCAAAGGTCAATGGCTTTGGTATTGTTTCTCCCAGGCAAGGGCCTCACTAAAGGATGCCACGAGTACAATCTCAAAGCAGAACTTCATTTATTATGAGAAAATAACGTTTCAATAGACCATTCCATCAATCATCATGACGTTTCAATAAACCATTCAATCAATTATATATATATATATATATATCAATTTCAATAGCAATAACATTTTCAAAAGTAAACGTAGCTTGAACATATCTTTATAAAGTTATTACTCACAGTGGGTTAAGTCGATATAAGGCCTCGGATGTCCACCTAAACAAATCACATAACAAAAACACAATAGAAGCACCATTCAATATTCATTTCATTTTAATACAACTCTCTTTATGTGTTTCTAGCTCATTCTCTGACTATGTGAGTCCAATTGGTGCCTAAGAATACTTAGAATGTCATGAGGATGCAATTATGCATTTAAAAGAGTTAGTTAAAATTGCTGAAAATAGGGTCTCCGCTCGAGCGCAACTTCCTTCGCTCAAGCGGGGGCTCAAAAACAAAGGTGGTCGCTCGAGCATAGCTTTCGTCGCTCGAGCGGTCTGCAAACTTTTATAAAATTCTGAGAGCTCAATTTTCACGCTCGAGCGAGACTTTCCTCGCTCGAGCGGACAGTGTGAATTTTGAAATTTCCAGAATTATGTTTGAAGTTCAAATTTGATATTCAAAGCCTCAAAACTTATATTTTTGGTATAAAAACACGGAGAACCATTGTATAATTTAGTAAACACTCCCAATTAGAAATCATTTATTCAAAATCATGCTTCAATTGTCCAAATTTTGATTTAATTCATTTTCTTTATATCAAACCCACAAATTTTAAAATATGAATTAAACTTTCCAAACTCTTGAAATTTCATGATGTATGTGAAAAATAGAACCCAATTTCATTATTAAAACAAAAATCAACTTATCTAATGAATTACAAAAATTAATTTCTTAGAATTTCAACTTAACTTAATTTGTAACCAAAAACTTAATTTATGATCATTGATGTTCCAGAATGTGTGTAAATTGAATAAAACTTTTAAATTAAATTACATACATGGATTAAAGATCAAAATCAAATAAATTCTTAATTTTCAAAGATTTTCCTTTTTCTCTTCAAAATGTGAGATTGAATTAGTTCAAATTCTTCAAAATCCATGATGCATGTACAATTAGAGTATTAAAACTTACAAAATTTGTTCATGCATGTAGAAATGGAACTCAAATTCATGTAAGACTACAAAAATCAAACTCAACATAATTGATTCTCAATTTAACTTGCATAACCATAAACCTAGATCAATTTCTTCATCAATTTGTTAATTTCTTCCAATTACATGATGTTGATTCCAAACTCATCTTTAATTTCAAGGGTAATATAAATATTACAAGAAATCAAGCATGATTTCATACCTTAAACTTTATTTCCAGCATATTTGGTTAATTTTTCTTTCTTTTCCCTTGTTCTTCCTTCAAAATTTGGACTCCTTGTTGAATTTCCAGCATCCTTTTTCTTCTCCAGTAGCCAAGTAGATTGAACTCTCTATCTCTCTCTCTCAATTTTTCTCTCCCTTTCGTTGGGTCTCAAAGTGTTTGAAGCAATTCCCACAACTCCTCCAACAAAATACACTATAAGCTATCTCTTTTATTATCATTTTATTTTATTTTATTACAAGGTAGTGGGACACTTGTCTTTATAAGGTTTATTCATGAAGTGATAAAACTTACCAAACACTAATCTGCTCTTCCATCAACTAATTAATCATGTTTGAATTTCATTAGTTAGGATTAATCTCTGATCAAAAATAATTTGGCTAATTTCAATTTAATGTAATTAATTCTCAATTAAGACTTAATTTGATTGTATCTAATTTTACGAATCTAAATCAGAATTTTAATTTTTAATTAAGCTCTCTTATAAGGCTCTACTATTAAATTGATCCCATAATAAGATCCCTAATTAAACGAATCACTACATGACTTCTAATTAGTTAATTATGTCTAAATCCATTCATTTAGAATTAATCATAACTAATCACAAATTCCTCATAACTCGATTAGTCAATTTTACTTCAATTAAGGCCGAATCAATCATAATTTAATTTATTAATCTGAATTAGATCCTTAATCAAATTCCCAAAAAGGCTCCAAATGTCAAATTAAACTTATTTCCATCATCAATTTTGATTTCCCAAATCATTTAGGCTTCCAATTTCTAATCAAACCCAAAATCCTTGTCAATAAATTTCATATTCAATTGAACACTTCATGAATAAACTTAATTCACAATAATCTTAATTTCTCAAACCTTATAGCGTAATTAACTTAATTGACTCCGATTTGAACTCAATTAATCAAATCTTGATTTTACTAAACTGAACTAAATATTAATTAAACTCCCAAATGGGTCAGTAGTTACAATTAAATTGATTCAACTTCTTAATTTCACTTTCTTAAGTCATTTGGACTTTTAATTTCTAATTCCAAAATAAATCTTTAGTAGAATCATATACGAATCAGATTCTACAATTCTCATAATTCCTAAATTAAATTAGGATAATGACTAACTAAAATCCCAAATCTCCTTAATTGACCAAATATAAAATATTATACGTGGCGGGGTCATCACACATATGCTATAGATTTAGGGTTAGACTTGTGAATTTATATCTGCATATGTCACCATCTTGTACAAGTAATTGGGATAAATGAAAGATAATTATTTCATCATGTGTTGTTATGTAATTAATATTGTGGATGGTTTATAGCAATTATTTTAGGGCGTGACACCAATGACCGCTACGAGAGAGAAAAGTAAGAGAAATAGTCGCAACAGTGCAACAAATCACCATCGCTGATGATGAAAGTTTGAACTAGACTGATTGTGTTGGATCTGTAAATATTATATGTATTTATCCAAAGATATCTTCAAATCTTCAGCGTAGATCCGAAGATGCAAGCCATGAAGGAGGCGTTGCAATCGGCGACAAGCAAAGGCGAGACTGCACCCACGGCGGCCACAAGACTGGACGTCAGTGCTTCAGCCACGAAAGAGACTTAGATCCACGCTAGTCTCACTCAAATTCGGCAGAGATTTCGTGTCGGTAAAACCTCGCCAATGATGAACTAGTCATCATCACCGTCGTCAATGATTCACACATATATATGTAGAGAGAGAGAGATAGAGAGAGAGATATGTATATATGTACCCGATTTGGGTTGCTGTTGGTCTGTGATGGTGGCTCCAACAGAGGTATCGGAGTCAACGACGACATGGAGAGAGATAAGAGAAAGATTCTATCGCCACTATCGTGGCATAGTACACAGATATGTGAGAGAGAGAGAGAGAGAGAGAGAGAGAGAGAGAGAGAGAGAGAAAGAGAGACGGTGGTAGTGGTCGAGTCGTGGTGGCTAAAGTGGCGGAGGCAGTGGTAGATAGGCAGTGAGGGAGAGGAGAGAGAGAGAGAAAGAGAGTGTGACGTTGGTTTGAGAGGGTTTGACTAAGGTTTAATTTGGAAACACTATATATATACAGGGTAGTTTGGTCATTATGGAAAAGTGTGTCCTTATGGACAAAGTAATTTTGCGCATGGATTTGTGAGCAATGAAAATTCAAAAATTTGGCTTTTGGCCCAAGTGCACAATTATAAATTAAATGGTGAACGATAGATTGACAAATAATTAAATCGTAGTTTGGATGGTTTAGGTGATTTCAATTTATTAATTGATTAAAAAATAATTCTAAACAGTTATTTAAGTATTTCCATAATATATAACACTAATTAATTATACAAAATATTTTTGATATGTAAAACACTATTTTAAAACAAATTTCACATCTTAAATCTCTCTCACATTGATTTTTACTTTGATATTTCATTAAAGGTAAAAAAACATATACGTATTAACTATAGCGGAGCAGAATGGTTTTGAAATCAGATTATAAATTTCAAACCGCGGTTCAATCTAAGGCGGATTAGTATGGATTAGGCAATTTATTGCACTGCCCTACTTATCTTTGTGGGAAGTGAAATAGTATGTATATTATTATAATTCAATTCTATAATTAAAAAAAAAAGTTTTAACCAACGCTTCATAAAGTATATCTATATATTCTTGGGTCATAATCAAAATAATATCATAACCAACATAATGGTTGTTTGGCATGTGCTAAAATAGCACATGCTATTTTGGCACATTATCCTATTTAGGTTACAATCATCTTATTTAAGTCACATCACCTCTCTACTACATCACTCAAACCCAACCCATATTTCACGTTTTTTTTTTTTGTTGTAAAAAGTCAAAAAGTATACTAATCTAGCACTTCCCAAACAAACCTATAATAATGAGTCAAAACAAACAAGGTTATAACTAAAAAAGAGGAAGCAATGCCTAGGCATCTAACAAGATAATAAGCTCTGAATAAACAAAGAAAAGACAAGAACTCGTATGAACATAGAAAAGCCATACCTCTTATTCTCATAAAAATGAGTATACGCTATCCAAATTCATGTAAAGATAATATGAGAGAGGAGATCCAATTTATTTTTAAAGAGAAAGCCATGCTTAGGCTTCTTGAAAGATAGAAAGCATGAATGAAATAACTTGGACTTGCTCAAATTCCTTATACAAGCCTCAACCAAAAGTGTTTGGCAATCGAGAATATACAAGAGAAAGAAAAAAGAAAGACAGACAATCCAACAAGCTATTGGGGGGGTGTGTGTGGCAAGGACCTCTAAGTAACCTCAAGCCCAATCGACAAACTCAACAACAATATCAGAAGTGTATGCATAGAGAGAAAGTGATAGAAAAGAAAAGAAAATGCTAGATAAAAATATAAGGCCCAAACTGGTCATACTGTAACAACCCAACTCTCTTATATGCTTTAATTCCTCATTATCTGTGTGGTTATATGTGCGTTTATGTATTTGATATGAAATTCCATGTTTTAATGTGTGAACTACATGTTTATCACTTTGTATTTGCCGATTATGAGAAAATCTATTGAAATGACAACAGTTAGATTGAAAATTAAAGGCCTTAGAGGCACGATAACCGAAAATCGACTTTATAGTTATCATTATCATGATTTTAGGATATAGTATGAAGTTTTGTAAAAATTTGATTCGTAATGAATTAATTGGCTTTATTTGGCTAAATTCTTATTTAAGCTCACTTTTGACTCAAACAAGCTAAGCCTTGGTAGATAGGGGGTATATGAGAGCCTTATAAGGGACTTAGAAGATTTAGACTCAACAAAAACACAAAAATATCTCCTGGAAAGAGTTCTAAAGAAGGAAAGAAAAGAAAAGAAAAGAGAGATGAGAAAAAGAGAATCAACCTAGGAGCTTGGAGATTGAAGAAATTGAAAGTGTAACTCAAGAATTGGCTCAAGGTAAGTGTTAATTCACTCAAATACTTGTAATACATCTTCAATTGAGTAGAATCAAGCCTTAAAATGAAGCTTTTACATCCATAAAAGTTAGGGCTTTGAGTTATGGTCTTGTTTGAACACATCTCATGGAACTAAACATGTAATCTCTGCATTTGCTTGATTTAAGAGTTGATTCCTTTATTTTGAGTTTGATTTGAGTTGGAGTATGAGAAATTGCTATATAATTTTACCTCCTTGCATGACTTGAGCTCATGTATCTATGTATATATATGAAAAAATGAAGAAATGAAGGAAATATAGAGATTAGGGTTTAATATATCAAATAACAAGAAGTTGGGATCTCTTTAAACTTGAGTTTCATATTTGCTGTGTTCATATGTCATGATTTTGAGGTGGAATTGCTTGAATTGTGCCTTAGCAAACAAACAAGGCCCGTAATAGCACGTGTGGGGCTCATGGCCGCACATATGAGAGGCACGACTGCAAGTGCGGGGCTCACAACCGCACGTGCGGAAAACAGGGCAGGCAGAGCTGAGCATTCTGAAATAAAAGCACGTGCTTCCGCAGGCGTGGTGCACCTTTCCGCATGTACGGTAAAGGTCTTCCGCACGTGTGGGAATTGGGAAAAAATTCTATTATTTTCTGTTATTCTTTTCGACCCTCTGAATCTGTTAATGTGTAGATTTAATCTCTTTGAAATGCTTAGAACTGAATAAAAAGTGAACGAAATGGAAGAATGATGAAAGTTAAGAAGCTAAGAAAAGAATGCATTGCTTATCGATTTATGTGTGTGATGTGTAGGTCACTCGCCGAAAAGGACCATTGCATGACCGAATCACTGTGAGTAGTAGTAATGTAACGATATATTGAATGCTGCAAATTATATATCTTTGTGTTTTGATTAAGATTAAGCATTTGACAGCAATGACATATGATATAGGCCTGAGGCCGTTCTACTATTATGTTGGGCCTACGGCCGTTCTGCTATTATGTTGGGCCTGAGGCCGTTCTGCTATTATGTTGGGCCTAAGGCTGTTCTATTATTATATTAGGCCTGAGGTCGTTTTGTTATTAAAGTGGGCCCAAGGCCATTCCGTATTATGTTGGGCCCAAGGCCGTTCCATCTTATGTGGGCCTGAGTCTATTCCAGAATGTGATTGTGAATATGTTATACATATGTTATATCAATATTCTTCAAGACACTTGTCCATTTATGCCTCCTTACATTATTATTACTTACTAAGCCTTGCTCACTCTGTATTTATATATGTTTTGTAGGTGGTTAGCTTGGAGGCTAGCCCTAGGTCAGCTTCAGGCGTCTTTTGTGGACTGTTTTGTTAGGCCCCAAAGTTGGAGTCTTTTGCCTCTTAAGGAGTCCCTTTAATACCACATTTTTGTTAAGTCCTTGGTGGCTTTTATTAAACATTTTGTGATTATGTAACTTTTGGGTTATTAACTCTTTGTATATACACATGGGTTGGACTTGTATTTCTATGAACTGTGCATGTGGACTTCTCCATCTACAAAAAATGTGCAATGATCTTGGCATATATGCACTGCTCAATGGACGTTCTAATATTTAATTGCTTCCGTTTTAGGCCCTGTAAATGAATAAAATATATATATATATTTTTTTGAAAATTTTGTTTTGAAGCCTAAGTCTAGGCTGGTTATGACCTAAACTTTTAGGTGCAGGTTTGGGTCACGACAGTTGGTATCAAAGCATGAGTTATTTCCTCACACACGGGTCCATTTGAGCTTTAAGAAGTCTAGAAAAGACTTAGCCTACACGCATAATGTTTCTCTACGATATGAATATAATGTGAAAGATGATATACTGACTTGTATATATTATGCAATGAACATTGCCACTGTGTACTTGTGTATCTTTTCTATGTGTATTATTGTGTGTATTATAATCCATTGATATGTAGATCATGGTGAGGACAAGGATGGATGATATGGAAGATTCTACCTCCGCATGACTTGATAGGTTGGAAAGGATGATTACGGACATGGCAGAAACTATGAGACAACAACATCATCAACCACCACTACCACCAATGCCCATACCACCACCTATGGTGCAAGACCATGAAGCCGAGGATTGGACAATTACACTTACAAAAGAGTTTAAGAAGATGAAGTTGTCGTGGTTCAAGGGTGGCATTGATCCGATGAAAGCTGAGGCATGGGTACTGGGTATAGACAAATTGTTTGAGGTCTTTCCTTGTACTGAGGCACAGAAGGTACATCTTGCTGCTTTTACTCTCGAAGACGAAGCACGGAGATGGTGGATGCTCACCAGAAATGAACATCAAGGATTGATCTGGGCTCGATTTTTGGAATTTTTCTATGATAAATATTTTCCCCAGTGTATGCGGGATAAAAAAGTGACAAAATTTGAGACTTTGGGGCAAAAAAACAAGACGGTAGCAGAATATGAAGCACAATTTACAGAGTTAGCCCGTTATGCCCCACACATGGTGGATACGGACTACAAAAAAGCGAGAAAATTCGAAGGAGGACTCCGGAACGCCATTATAGATCGGATTAATGTGTTGAAATTGCATACCTATGTTGATGTGTTGGAAAGGGCGATAGTGGTTGAAGGTAATATAGCGGCTCAAAATCGGATCTCTGAGTGGAGGGGAAAGAGACAGAATGCACAAGCACCAAGGGGATTAGTGGCATCACAAAACAAGAAACCGAATTAGGGAACCTCTAGTACTTCCACCTCTACTCGTAAATCAGTACCAATTTGTCCGGACTGTGGGAGGAGACACCGCGGCACTTGTTACCGGGTAACTAAGGCTTGCTTCAAATGTGGAAAGATGGGACATTTAGTAAGAGATTGTCCTTAGAGAGATCGACATAATGGGAATAGAACTACTACAAGTTTAGCCAGTTCAACTCCAGCTCTAACACCAACCAAGACGGTTGCCAAACCTACGAGTACCAGAAATGATGTGAGGCAGGGACGAGTGTTTGCCCTTATCCTGGTGATGTATAGAATACAGAGGAAGTGGTATCAGGTACATTCTCAATTTATGGTCGTCCTGCTCATGTGTTATTTGATTTGGGTTCCATCCATTCTTTTGTGTTGAAAACCTTTGCTCATAATTTGGATAGATCTATGGAATCATTGCATTATGTGTTGTGTGTGTCTTCACCATTAGGGGGCTCCATGTTATGTACGTTTGTTTATACGACATGTGAGATCTTGATTAGGGAGGTGCGATTATATGCTAACTTGTTGCCTATTGATATGGCTTATTTTGATATCATATTGGGGATGGATTGGCTAAGTAAATACCATGCGACTATTGATTGTACATCGAAGCAAGTTATTTTTCAACTCTCGGGGCAATCTGAGTTTATTTTTGCAGGACACGGGGTAATTCCTCCCCCTTACTTGATCTCAGCTATGAAAGCTTGTAAGTTATTACAAAAGGGTTGTTAGGGGTATTTGTGTAGTATTTTTGAACAACCAACAGATGTAGGTGTTGATACTATTCCAATCGTCCATGAATTTTCGGATGCTTTCTCGGAAGAGTTGCCAGGAGAGCTAGTGGATCATGAAATCGAATTTACAATTGACATACTTCTGGGAACTCAACCAATTTCAAAAGCTCCTTATTGAATGTCATCAGCGAAAATGAAAGAATTGAAGATACAGTTGCAAGATCTTCTTGATAAAGGGTTCATTCGTCCGAGTACTTCTCCTTAGGGTGCACCGGTTCTTTTTATAAAGAAGAAATATGGGACATTCCGGTTATGTGTTGACTACCGGGAATTCAATAAAGTAACTGTAAAGAATAAGTATCCCTTACCTAGGATCGATGATTTATTTGATCAACTCCAACGTGTACAAGTCTTTTCGAAAGTAGATTTGTGATATGGATATCATCAATTAAAGGTAAAAGCCGAAGACATTGAGAAGACTGCTTTTCGCACCCGATACGAACATTACGAATTTTTGGTTATGCCATTCGGGGTTACTAATGCACCGGCGGCCTTCATGGACTTAATGAACCGTGTTTTTAAACCGTACCTGGATGACTTTGTAGTTGTGTTCATTGATGACATACTCATCTATTCCAAAAGCCCTGAAGCTCATGAAAATCATTTACAGTCAATTCTTCAAACACTAAAAGAGAAGAAATTGTATGCGGAATTAAAGAAGTGTGAGTTTTGGTTATAGGAAGTAGTGCTCTTGAGACATGTAATTAATAAGGAGGGTGTTTTTGTTGATCCACACAAGATAGAAGCCATTGCGAATTGACCAACTCCGACAAATGTGACAGAGGTGCGTAGCTTTCTAGGTTTAGCAGGGTACTACTAGAGATTTGTTAAAGACTTTTCCAAACTTGCAGTGCTGTATACCTGTGGACGTCCCCGAACGCCCCGGGAGGGTTAAGTCCCGTTCCGTTCATATTGGGCTCACTACAGTTCAAGGACTCGATTGTCACGGTTCTAAATCTTGAACCAAAGAGTCCAAATCCGGCAAATCGTTTTAAGAAAATAGATTTTTGAAAGAAGTGCCAAACATGGACTGCTTTGCCAGATACAGAGTCGCCACCTAAATATTTTTTATGGGGAAATTTAGGAAACCCTGACTCGGTGCCAAAGGCCACGTGTCCGTCATCACCAAAGTTGCCTCGGCTCGGGAACTTGGGTACGATTGGGGAAGGTCACTTCGTGAGCACCCCCGCTCGCCCGGTCAAAGACCGGCCTCTACTAACCATGATATCTAGTTTTGAAAACATTGTGTGCTCTTATTCCGGTTATTAGCCTAGGATTACTACGTGATGCACACAGCATACAAGTATAGACCAGGTCGCCTGAATTGGAACAAAACATTTCATGTTTGTTTTTGAAAGATGGTTTGCTACTCGCAAGTAGGCTTAAAATGCAGATTTTGCCACCCTTAGGTGGGCTTAGAAAACATGGTTTTGCCACAATCTAGTGGGCTTAAGACTCACATTCAATGATTTGTTCCAATCCAAATAACCCAACCTTCACCCACAGGCATTCAGGCAGTTATATCACATAAGCATATAGCCTCATGGTAAGCATGCTATTCATGGCAGTCACTCACACACATGCAAGGATGCTAAAGCATAAAACTTACCGAGTACTCCAAGCCAAAAAAAGAAGCTAATTAGAAATCCATGCATGATCCTAAATATACAGAAATGCCTAATGCAACACATGCAAAAATGCGACTATAGCAGGCTCGGCTATCCTAAACATGGCATATGGAATGCTACAGCTAACATGTATTCAACTTGGAATTGAAATACAGATGCAGTTAGTATGATGCGCCGAGCCCGGTGCATGCAAAACAGATGAATGAATGCAAACATGCTATCATACTGTATGCTAATTGAAACATGTCCTAATCTAACCATCATAAGCTGGTAAATAAAAGGGAGAAAGACGTGGGGTTGGAAGACATACATCACACACACGCACACTTATTACAATTGTGCCCTCGCGCAGAGGGTCCGAATAAATATACAGTCCCGAATAAAAGAATAGTACAGTCCAAATAATACAGTCCAACTAATGTACAAATTCCTAATTAATTATCAAATTAACTAAGAAAATAAATAACTGGCATGCAAGCCAGGGACTGCCTTGACTCTTCTTCAGATGATGAATGATGCATGTCCGGGTTGCCTTGCGCAGAAATCCACTGGGATGCCCCAATTAGCCTCTGTTTGCACCTGTTCTTGAAATGCGTGCCAAGCCTCGGAAGACTGCTGATTCTTGATTTTGTTGCAACAGAGAGCATGAAAGAGGCATAGCAATGTATTTCACAAATGTATGCATGTCTCGATCCTCGTGCCACCAATCACACATCTCGATGCATGATGGCCGAGGAGCCGAATTGCACAACTCGATATAGAATGAATGCACATGAAAACCCAACAAGACCTAACTCCCTCATGGATGATCCGGAGTGTCGGTGACTAGGGAATTGAGACACGTTCCGTCACTCGGAGTACGAAACGTACCTCGTTTCCCGTGCCCGGGCTAACTCCTATCCCGAACACGATGCAATATGCATGATATGCATGAAATGCAACTAAGATACAACCTAACATGCAAAATGTTATGGAATGACATACACGATGCACGAGGTAACATGACATACACAATGCGCTAACATACATCCTAGCATACACAATACTATGAAATGGAATGGCATACACAATGCAATATGGACTTACACCAACACAAGTGGACCTCAGCCACACTCACATAGGAGGCCATAAGATGAAAATGAGACAACTCGAAATGCGTGCACGCGTGCACGCAAACCGAGGACCGAACCTACGGCACGGAATGCTACTCTAACAAGACATAGCAAAACATGGAATATGGCATATGATCATGCAATTTTCAGAGGCAAAATGAGATGCAAAACAGCCCCGAAACATGGCGAAATGAAACCCGATGCATGGAACGAATCCCGAAACATGAAACTTGGCGCATGGAATGGCCTATAGCTATGCAATGCATGCATAATTTGAAAATGAAGTGTAAAGGAAGAAGAAAGGAAGCCCTAAAACAAGCATATTTCCAGTTCAAAGCATGGCCAAACAGTGGGTACAAATGGGACTAAATTAGCATGCAAAAATGGGGCCCAAGAGAGGGGTATGAAGCAACTCACAAATTCTGGACCCAAACAGGGAAGGGGCCTTCTACAATATTGAAGAGGGGCCAAAAATATGATGTATTACAGTTTATGACAAACCCCAAAAACAGATACAAGTATGCTCAAAATGCTATGCAAAATAAAGGCACCAAGAGAGCTATAACATGAAGTATACAAAGGGTGTCTCAAACAGCCATAGACCCTTAATGAAACATGAAGAGGGGGTCAAAATAGGGCCATTTTCAGTTCGGACCAAGGTCCAAAAACAGAAGCTAAATAGGCTAATAAATCATGCAAAAAAGGGGACCTAAGATGGGTACAATGACAAGTGATATATGGAGGTCCCAAACAGTATTGAGCCCTTCTTCAATGTTGAAGAAGGGCTCAAAATAAGCCTATTTTCAGTTTACCTCATGCTCCAAAACATATTACATATGGGCCAAAAATACTATGCAAGATTATGGCATACAAAGGGGTAATGAAGAAAGTGGTGGCTGGAGGTCTCAAACAGGGTAAGACCCTTCAACAAACATGAAAAATGGCTCAAAATAAGCCTAGTTCCAGTTATGGCCGGAGCTCAAAACAGCAAGCCAAAAGGCTTAAGAAATGGTACAAAAAAGAGTTAGAAAAGAGGGAAATGGCACTCACCCTTGAAGACCAATCTTTGGTTGCTTCTTGGACCAAGAAATGTTGCCTCTCAAGCTCTGGAAAGCTGCTCCAAATGGCTGGACTGGAGGTGGTGGTGTGGTGCTAGGTGATGGTGAAGAAAGGGTGTAGGAACTTGGATGTTTGGAGCTTGGAAGTGGGAAATAAATGGAGGTATGTATGCAAGGTTTCAAGACCAAATTTTTCAACCCCAAACCAGACCTGAGATGCTGGTTTTTATAGGCAAAAAGAGGTGAAAAAAGAGGGGGAAAAAAGGGGGGGGGGAAAACAAGCCAAGTTTCCCCCCAAAAGTTGGCAAACCCGGATACACAATCTAGGAGGGAAAGGAGGGCATTTTTGGAAGGAACCAGGTGTGAGGAACATGGCCAGCCAGTTTTCTTGGGCTTAGGTGGCCGGCCAGCTACTTTTTTTGGC
This sequence comes from Camellia granthamiana, assembly GCA_036172215.1. Classification (NCBI taxonomy): domain Eukaryota; kingdom Viridiplantae; phylum Streptophyta; class Magnoliopsida; order Ericales; family Theaceae; genus Camellia; species Camellia granthamiana. Next base: position 113,968,749 of record CM069910.1, read on the forward strand.
TTTTCTGGCCGGCCAGCTACTTTCTGGACAAAAAACATGGGTTGCTGGAAATAAAAGTGGCCGGTGGGTGTTTGGGAAGTCCAAATGTGGCCGTTCAAGTGTCCAAATTGAAGCCCCGAAAGTTATCTTTCCAATGGAACAAACCTTGCATCAAAATTCCTCCTGTGGAAAAAGTTATGCCCGTTTCCGTGAAGCCGCGCAGATTTCGGTCCGACCGGAGTGATGCCCTACTTCAATCAACCATATCTCCCCCGTCCGGAATTGAATTTAGGAGATTATTAAGTGCAAAATGAAGCCCCGGGAGTAAGCTTTCCAACGGTGGTGGCCTCATAGCTTGATTCCAAGTATCCAAATGAATAGGCCCGATTCGGCAAGGGCTGCTCGACTCTCTCTTAACGGTTCATTCCCATTTTCTCCCCCGACTGGATTTCTTCCCTCTTCTCTTCTTTTCTTCAACTTCAAACCCCTAAGTAAGGTGTTTTGAAAGATTTTTCAAAGATTTCATCTCCCTTTCATTCATTTCCACTTTGTCCTTGCTCGGTTTACCGAAAAGCGCAATTTTTGACAAAATGCGAGCCTCGGAACATCGTAGAAATTTTATTTCAAAAATGTTTTGAAAGAGAGGGTTTTAAGTCTAAAATCTTTTGATCGAGATCGTTCTGGTCCAGAACAGGGGTATGAAGTTGAGATTTGACTCTCTCTTTGCCGAAGAAATTGAACATTTGCCCTGCACACCTTTCTCCACCATGTAAATCATCAGTCGCGTCGAAGTCTTATGGACGGTCAAAAATGGGGTGTCTACAATACCCAATTGACCCAAAATGGGGTTCCGTTTGAGTGGACGAAACAAAGGGAATCTGCCTTTCAGGAGTTAAAAACAAGGTTAACTACAGCACCAGTTCTTGCTCTACAGTCCAGTACCGAGGGGTTTGTTATTTACAGTGATGCCTCTTACAAGGGATTGGGTTGTGTACTTATGCAGAATGGAAGGGTCATCGCATATGCTTCTCGCCAACTCAAGCCTCATGAAAAGAATTATCCCACACATGACTTAGAGCTAGCCGCCGTGGTATTTGCTTTGAAGATATGGCGACACTATTTGTATGGTACAACATGTGAGGTCTATATCGACCATAAAACCCTAAAGTACTTCTTTACCTAGAAAGAGTTAAATATGCGACAAAGACGGTGGTTAGAGCTTATCAAGGATTATGATTTACAAATACACTACCACCCCGACAAAGCTAACACTGTTGCAGATGCTCTTAGCAGAAAAGTTATGGGGAATTTGGCAAGTTTGCTCACAAGGAAAAAGGAGTTGCTTCTTGAGTTGGAAAGAATGCGGATGGAAATTGTGCTACGTGAACAAGGCGCAGTGAAAGCGGCAATAACAACTCAACCAACAATTATCGAAGAAATCAAGCAAAGACAAATGGAAGATAACTTTCTGAAGCAAATTTGTGATGAGATGGAAACAAGGCCAAGGCTTGGGTTCACCTTTGACAATTCGGTGTTGAAATTTAAAGATAGATTGTGTGTCCCAAATATTCCCGAAATTAAGAGAAGGATTATGGAGGAAGCACATAAGTCGAAATTGTCACTGCATCCCAGCAACACCAAAATGTACCAAGATCTTAAGCAAAATTTGTGGTGGCCAAGTATGAAGAAAGAAATTGTAGAGTTTGTTCAAGATGTTTGCAATGTTAGCAAGTAAAAGCAGAGCACCAAAGACCGGCGGGTCTACTCCAACCTCTCCTAATTCCGGAGTAGAAGTTGGAACATCTAACTATGGATTTTATTGTTGGCTTGCCCCGAACACCTCGAGGTATGAATTCCATATGGGTTATTGTTGATAGACTAAACAAATTTGCTCATTTCCTGCCTGTGAAGACTCAATATAATGCGGATAAACTTGCTACTGTCAATTGTATAAACTTGCGGATAAACTTGCTATCTAAATGAAATTGTCCGATTACATGGTGTGCCAGTGTCAATTGTATCCGATAGAGATCCGAAATTTATATCAAGATTCTGGCAGAGTTTACAAGATGCTATGGGAATCGAGTTAAAGTTCAGTAGGGCATTCCATCCACAAACTGATGGCCAATCAGAGAGAATCATACAAACATTGGAAGATATGCTGTGGATGTGTGTTTTGGATTTTCAGGGGACTTGGGAAACTTATCTACTGTTAGCAGAGTTTGCATACAACAATAGCTTCCACTCAAGTATAGGACTAGCACCATCTGAAGTGTTATACGAAGGAAATGTCGCTCACTAGTATGTTGGACTGAAATTGGTGATAGATCATTGTTTGGACTTGAAATTGTACAATTAACGACGGAAAAGATTAAAATCATTCAGCAAAGGTTAAAAATTGCCCAAAGCAGGCAAAAGAGTTATGCAAATCACCGACGAAGGGATTTGAAATTTGAGGTTGGTAATTATGTCTTTGTTAAAGTCACCCCGATGATAGGACAAACAAGATTTGGCAAAAATGGAAAATTAGCACCCCGATATATAGGTCCATTTCAAATTCTAGAAAGAGTGGGTCCAGTGGCTTATCATGTTGCTCTTCCACCAAGTATGGAACAAGTACATAATGTCTTTCATGTATCCATGCTATGGGGTTACCTCCAAGATCCATCCCATATTATAGATTACCATCAAATTGTTTTGGATGACAACTTGATTATGAAGAGAAACCGATTCAAATTTTGGACCGTTAAGTGAAACAGTTACAGAACAAGGCAATTCCGATGGTGAAAGTTGAATGGCAGGAACACTACGGGAAAGAAGCCACTTGGGAAAGAGAAGAGGAAATGAAACAACAGTATCCATAATTATTTCCACCTTGAGGTAAAACAAGTTTGAAGGACCAAACTTCTTAAAGGGGGAAAGAGTGTAATAACCCGACCCTCTTATATGCTTTGATTCCTCATTATCTGTGTGGTTATATGTGCGTTTATGTGTTTGATATGAAATTTCATGTTTTAATGTGTGAACTACATGTTTATCACTTTGTATCTGTCGATTATGAGAAAAATTATTGAAATAACAACAGTTGGATTGAAAATTGAAGACATTAGAGGCGCGATAACCGGAAATTGACTTTGCAGTTATGATTATCATGATTTTTAGGATATGATATGAAGTTTTGTAAAAATTTGATTCATAATGAATTAATTGGCTTTATTTGGCTAAATTCTTATTTAAGCTCACTTTTGACTCAAACAAGCTAAGCCTTAGTAGATAGGGGGTATATGAGAGCCTTATAAGGGACTTAGAAGATTTAGACTCAACAAAAACACAAAAATATCTCATGGGAAGAGTTCTAGAGAAGGAAAGAAAAGAAAAGAGAGAGGAGAAAAAGAGAAAAAACCTAGGAGCTTGGAGATTGAAGGAATTAAAAGGACAACTCAAGAATTGGCTCAAGGTAAGTGTTAATTCACTCAAATGCTTGCAATACCTCTTCAATTGAGTAGAATCAAGCCTTAAGATGAAGCTTTTACATCCATAAAAGTTAGGGCTTTGAGTTATGGTCTTGTTTGAACACATCTCATGGAACTAAACATGTAATCTCTGCATTTGCTTGATTTAAAAGTTGATTCCTTTATTTTGAGTTTGATTTGAGTTGGAGTATGAGAAATTGCTATATAATTTTACCTCCTTGCATGACTTGAGCTCATGTATCTATGTATATATATGAAAAGATGAATAAATGAAGGAAATATAGAGATTAGGTTTAATATATCAAATAAAAGGAAGTTGAGATCTCTTTAAACTTGAGTTTCATATTTGCTGTGTTCATATGTCATGATTTTGAGGTGGAATTGCTTGAATTGTGCCTTAGCAAACAAACAGGGCCCAGAATAGCACGTGCGGGGCTTATGGCCGTACATGCGGGAGGCACAACCGCAGGTGCGGGGCTCACAGCCGCACGTGCGAAAAACAGGGCAAGCAGAGCTGAGCATTCTGAAATAAAAGCACGTGCGGCTGCACGTGTGGCGCACCTTTCCGCACGTGCGGGAATTGGGGAAAAATTATGTTATTTTTTGTTACTCTTTTCAACCTCTGAATCTGTTAAAGTGTAGATTTAATCCCTCTGAAATGCTTAGAACTGAATAAAAAGTGAACGAAACGGAAGAATGATGAAAGTCACAAAGCTAAGAAAAGAATACATTGCTTATCGATTTATGTGTGTGATGTGTAGGTCACTCGCCGGAAGGGACCATCACACGACCGAATCACTGTGAGTAGTAGTAATGTAATGATGTATTGAATGTTGCAAATTATATATCTTTGTGTTTTGATTAAGTGATTGAGCATTTGACAGCAATGACATATTATATGGGCCTGAGGCCGTTCTGCTATTATATTGGGCTTGGGGCCGTTCTGTTAATAAAGTGGGCCCAAGGCCGTTCCATATTATGTTGGGCCCAAGGCCGTTCCGTCTTATGTGGGCCCGAGGTTGTTCTTGAATGTGATTGTGAATACGTTATACATATGTTATATCAATATTCTTCAAGACACATGTTCATTATATGCCTCCTTACATTATTACTACTCACTGAGCCTTGCTCACTCCGTATTTATATATGTTTTGTAGTTGGTCAGCTTGGAGGCCAGCCCTAGGTCAGCTTCAGGCGTCTTTTATGGACTGTTTTGTTAGGCCCCAAAGTTGGAGTCTTTTGCCTCTTAAGGAGTCCCTTTAATACCACATTTTTGTTTAAGTCCTTGGTTGCTTTTGTTAAACATTTTGTGATTATGTAACTTTTAGGTTATTAACTCTTTGTATATACACATTGCTTGGACTTGTATTTCTATGAACTGTGCATGTGGACTTCTCTATCTACGAAAGGATGTGTAATGATCCTGGCATATATGCACTGCTCAAAGGATGTTCCAATATTTAATTGCTTCCGTTTTAGGCCCCGTAAATGAATAAAATAATTTTTTTTTTGAAAATTTTGTTTTGAGGCCTAAGTCCAGGCCGGTCATGACCTAAACTTTTAGGGGTAGGTCTGGATCGTGACACATACACTCTCTTCCAAACTCCCTCAGGCCTTCAATGGGAATGCCTTACTTCTAGCTTCCAATCCATGAGATGAAGAAGAGTAAAGGATGTATATATAGATATCTGTGTGTGTGTGTATGTGTGTGTGTGTGTGTGTGAGGGGGGGAGGGGGAGGGAAAGAGAATTGCTCTTGATGTTAGTGTCAGGTCTCAAATGTGCCAACCTTTTCCCTCTCTACAATGAGGTCTTTTTATAGGAAAAAAATGTTTTAGAATATGCCAAAATGTCAAAAATATCAAGGGGACACATATGGCATATTCCAAAATGCTAGGGGACCACCATCTAAAAACCGGTTGTTTTCCGGCCAAGATGTATAGTTGAATCCAAAACACTCTAGCTGGACAAAAAAGTGTCCAACCGTACAATTACATTTAGAAAAGAGTCCAGTTGGGCAAAAATGGTTTGGCCAAGTCAGTTTTCAAAGGGTTTTCCCACCTTCTCACTCATTCCAGCTTTTATACTTGCTTTCTTAAAAATAGATCAAGATTTTGAAAAATGCGAAGAACGAATTCAATAGAATATTTGAGAAGTTGTCGTCAGCCTCTTGAAAATCACTTTTGAAAATGGTTTTAAAGGTTTAGAAAACTCTTTTAGCCAAAAATGGTGGATATTCTTCTTCATCTAAGGTTTAAAGTTGAGCTGAAATGGTGCATTCTTGCTTTCATCATCATGAGCTTTGGGAGAGCGCCCGAGTCTTAAGGCCAATAAGAAGTGGGGTCTCTACAGGTTGGAACAGAAAAACAAATCCAATCATATGCAAGTACAAATCAAAAGCAAAAAGTTGGAGAGGTTCCAACCACAAATACTAAAATCAAACAATAACAATTATGAAAATTGCTAACAAATTCAAGAACTAAAATACTACAACACCAGAAAAATATTTAGAATTCGACATCAATGGCCAAGATTCATTTAACGTGTGGCCCACAACAAAAACTTTCAATAGACACTATAGATTTCAAATTCACGGTATTTTTTAAGTTAATTTTCTAGTTCCTTGGACTTATCAATTCAAGAACAATCCAAGTGAATAACCGGAAAGAAGAAAATCTTAACCAAAGACAGTAGTGGCAACAAACCTCATAGCAAAACAATTGTCCCAACCATAACCAAGAAAACAACCATGGAATGGAAATTGCTAATTCCATGCTGTGAAAGATTTTAATAGATACTTCTAAACTATTCCGTTCATTTTTTAGGCTTCAATATGTAAATTATCTATGAAAAAAATAGACTGATCGATCCAATAATCATAGCAATATAAATTTATTGTCTACGTCTACTAAAACCTAAAAATTGAACGAAATGGATCTAATAATCATAGGCATGTAATTTACCATATTGGTTCTATAGATATTGCCATGGTGACTCAACTTGACTTTAATAGTTAGCCAAATAGTAAGAAAAACATAAGTTTAACACACATAGTTTATATAGTTATTGTTGTCCTACATAGTTTGATGATTCAACAAAATATATTCAAAATTCAAGTACATAAAGTTTTGACATTATTTCATCCATAGGAAACTCCCTTGAAGATTTTCTTTTCAAAGAAAATCAAAATTGATGTATGGAACATTTGCACCACCATCAGGAGCTGAAGAAGTAGCATCTTTAGATTTGTTAACTTGCCTAATGATTGTTTCGCCTTCTGCCATTGGATTTTCCTCCATCTCATTGTCTTCATTTTCTGTAAACAAATCAAAAATCGAATATAATATAAAGAGAATATATAAAAAATACATGAAAATATTATTGATTTTGGTAAAGTTAAAATCTAAAAAGCATAGATACAAACACGCGATACGACACAGATGCGACAAGCTAACATGCCAATTTTAAAAAGATGAAGAACACGACACGAAATGAATACACATGAAATACATATAGTTTTATATATTTATTATATGTCATATACATATATATGAATATATTATTCAAGAATAATAATAATAACTCGATATGAACTAATTCTTATAATCTGATTTTTTTATTGTATCTTAAGTTACTTTGTTTAAACTTATAATTAGTTTCGCCCATGTCTAATCAATAGACACATGCTTAAACAATAGACACGTATGTTCTCCAAGTGTCCAGATTTAAAAATAAAAAATTAAAAAATAAGACAAGTTTTGACAAGTGTCGACACTTGTTGAGAAGTGTCCAAAGAGTGTCGGTGTCTAATACGAACACGGAACAGATACATCATCTTCTTAGAATAGTCTGTACTTCTTACAATAAAATGAAAAAATAAAAGGAAGATTATTGGGGGAAACCTCCATTTTCTTACCAGGGTTAATAAGGTCAGCAGCCCTCTTTTGATACTTTATGTGAAAACATTAAGGTCAGAATTGCAGTGTGGGTCAAGTCAGCTTTTACCATGGACTACTTTGTCTATGACCTGATTTACAATCTCAATCAGGTGAGAACGTGTCTGGGCTACTGCTGATATGTCTTTGGTATATCAGTTGGGCTGCAATTGAGATAGCTCTATGGGTTGAAGCAGTGGAGGAGGCCTGGTTTAAGGGATTTTTTGGATCCAGTTACTGAGTTTTGTATTGCCTCTGTCCTACTTTGATATGTCTGCTAGGTTGTCTGCTAGGTTGTCTTGCAGTCTTGCTGGTCTGCTGTATGGTATTGTAGGTCTGTTTTGTTGTATATGGTGGATTGGTGGCTGCAAATAGGGTCCGAGAATGTCTACTGCTGTGTGTTGGATTTTGTTTCAGATTTGGGAGCTGAGTGGTGTGCAACCTGCCTACTGTGTATTCTGCTGGGGTGCTATGGTGTGAGTTTTGCTGCTGGAGGTTCTTTCAGTTTTTGCTGCTGGATGGATTTACTATGGTGTGAGCTTCTCACTTGGTTTGTTTTGCTGCTGGAGGTTGTTTCAGTGTTTTCCTGCTAGCTTTGCTTTTGGGATGGCTGGGTCTTCTTCAATGGCTGGGCCTTCTTGTTGGATAGGTGTGTTGACTGTGCCTTGGTGTGTGCAGTGCCTTGTCTGCTCTGTGTTAATCTGCCTTGGTGTGTTCTGTCCTGGAACTGGGAAGGGTGTGTTCTGTTTTGCCTGCTGTTGGTGTGTTCTGTCCAGCTATAACTGGGTGGTTTGTTAGTTTTGGGAAGGCTTTTCATCTGTTGGGAGCTTATCAGTTGGGGTTCTGCTATGGGTGATGTCCTTCTGAGTTGAGAAGTTGGTGGTGTGTATCTGTGGTTGCCTTGTGTGGGTGATGTCCTTCTGATTAGGTGTTATGCAGCATATCAATCCGGGTCTGCTGTGGTGGTGCTGGGTAGGTGTTTTGCAGTATATCAGTCTGGGTGGAGGGTGTGATGTGTGCCATGGTTGGATTCTGCTTCAGAATTTTTTGAAAAGTAAATCTTGTCAAGTGAGGCTGCTGCTGTGCTTCAATTTTGGAAAGCATAGCCTGGCTGTTGCTGTGTTTTTATTGCTGGGTGTTTTGCTTCTTTTGTTGTCTTTTTTCTTCCTCTCTTTTGTTGGTTTCTCACCAACTGGCGCTTGGTGCTTTTTAGCCCCAAGCTCCTCTTTATTGATGTAATCTTTCATTCTTTGTTGGTTTCATCAATAAAGATTTTCTTTGCCGATCAAAAAAAAAAAAAAATAAGGTTGGGAAATAATAAATACCACTTTTGGTGTTTCTAGAAAATATAATAAAAAAATAAAATATAATATAGAAGAAATTGACAAAAATATTATTGATTTGGTAAAGTTAAAATGAAAAAAAATAAAAAAATGAATACTGGATGAAGACTTTGTTTCCTAATCAGGGTCGACAAGGTGAGCCAGTGGTGGTTGTAGATACATCTCAACCGCTTTTGGTGATTGTAGAGAATATAATAAAAAATCAAATATAATAAGAGAATATAGAAGAAATTGACACACAAAAAAAATATTATTGATTTTGTAAAGTTAAAATGACCAAAAAAAAAAAAATGATTACTAAATGAAGCATTTGCCTTCTTACCAAGGTCGACAAAGCCATCCAGTGATAGTTGTAAATACTTCTCAATCCCTTTTGGTAATTGTAGAGAATATAATAAAAAAATCAAATACAATAGAAAGATAATATAGGAGAAATTAACCAAAAAATATATATATATTATTGATGTGGTCAAGTTAAAATGAAAAAATAAAATAAAAAATGATTACTGGATCAAGCCTCCGTTTTCTAACCACAGTCGACAAGATTATCCATTGATGGTTGTAGATGCTCCTCTACCGCTTTTGATAATTCAAGAGAATATAATATAATATAAAAAGATATAGAATAAATTGACAAAAATATTATGATTTGGTATAGTTAAAATGGAAAAAAAAAAAAATAAATAAAAATTATCGGATGAATCTATATGTAATAAAATATGTATTGATGACATTACATAACAATAAAGCAAACATAAATAAGAGTAATGGAGAGTGCAAATTATATCATGGCAAAACCGTCAACACGGATGGAACGTAAAGACAAGTCTAATCATATGCAAGTACAAATTGAAAGCAGAAAGTTGGAGTGGTTCAAACCCAAAATACCAAAATGGAGCAACAACAATTCTAGAAATTGCTAATAAACTCAAGAACATCAATACTACAATATCAGACAACTCATTGACAAGTATCAGACATGTGTCGAAAAGTGTGCAAAGAGTGTAGGTGTCCAACACGACACGACATGGATACGTCACTTTCTTAGAAGTGTCCATGTTTCTTAGATTAAAATGAAAAAAATAAAAATAAATAGAATGATTTCCAGGTGAAGTCTCCATTTTCTTACTAGGGTCAATAAGGTTATCAAGTGATTGTTGTGCATACTCCTCAACCGCTTTTAGGTTTTTTTAGAGAAGATAATCAAAAATCAAATATAATATAAAGAGAATATAGAAGAAATTGACAAAAACGTTATTAATTAGTTATTTTATTTTATTTTATTTTTATCTTTTATTATTGTATCTTAAGTTGTTTTGTTTAAACTTATAATTCGTTTCACTCATGTCTAATCGATAGACATATGCTTAAATGATAGACACGTGTATCCTCTAAGTGTCCGAGTCAATCTTAAAAAAAATAAAAAATAGGATCCATTTTGACAAGTGTTAAACACGTGTCAGAAGTGTCCAAAGAGTGTTAATGTTCGACATGGACACGACATGAATACGTCACATTCTTAGAAGTGTTCATACTTTTTAAAAGAAAGAGGAAGATTACGGAATGAAGACTCCAATTTCTTACTAAGAGTAATAAGGTTATCATGTGGTTGTTGTGCATACTCTTCAACCACTTTTGGTGATTGTAGATATTATAATAAAAACAATTAAATATAGTATAAATAGAATATAGAAGAAATTGAGAAAAATACTATTGTTTTGGTAAAGTTAAAATGAAAAGAAGAAGAAGAAGAAAAGATTACTAGATTGAAACCTTCGTTTTCTTACCAAGTTTGACAAGGTTATCTTTTAATGGTTGTAAATATTCACTACAACAAAATGCATTTTTGGTGATCACTTTTGGCGACTAAAAAAAATTTAGTCGCCTAAAGTTGTGGAATTGACTACCAAAAATAAAATTAGTCAGCAAAAGTCAAATATTTAGCTACTAATTTTTTTTAGTCGAGGAATATTAATTACTGGCGACTAAAAAAACTTTAGTCACTAAAATTTCACAATTGGTGACTAAAAAATTTTTTAGTAGCATTAGTACCCGAATAAAATAAAAAAAATTATTTTTTTATATTTGGCGACCAAAAGTTTGGTCGCCAAAGATATATTTTTAGCGACAAAAGAGTATTTTAGTAGTCGTATAGTTAGTTTTAGCTACTAAAATTGTTTAGTAATATGGATTGTGGCATGATTGATACTTTGAACAATAGTTGGTTTGTATGGAATATATACATTTAAAGTTATTCATTTTTGGATGGTTGGAAGTAATATAGACTGTGGCATGATTGATAATTTTATGTTGTGAAATGATAGATTGTATATGTACTGTTTTGTTTATATACGTATTATAGGTTGCATGGAATATAGACAGGTTGTGAATAAATTATAATTTTGCGATGAAACATAAGAGCATGTTTTGGCGACTAAATTGGTAGTAGCTAAAAAAAATAATTCGGACAATAGTTTTGGCTACTAAAAGTTTAGTAGCCAAAAAATAAAATAAAATCAGACATTTGGCGACTAAAATATTTTGTAGCAAAAAACAATCAAACATATGGTGATTAAAATATGTCGTAGCTAAAAAAATAAGGTGAAGAAATAAAATAAAAAACTTTTGGCGACTAAAACTTTAGTAGCAAAAAAATGTGAGACTTTAGGCGATCAAATTTTTATAGCCAAAGCACAAAATGTTTGCTGACTAAAATCATAGTAGCTAAAAATATAAGACTTTGGGTGACTAAACCTTTAGTAGGCCAAAAAAAAAAAAAAAAATTGACTTTAGACGACTAAAATCTTAGTAGCTAAAACATTATTATTTACTTTAGGCCACTAATATATTTGATAGCTAAAACTCTTTTTTGCCACTAAATGATTAGTCGTTAAAAATAACTGAACTTTTAGCGACAAAAAAATTAGTCTCCGAAAATATGATATTTAATTTTATTTCAAACCTTTTGGCGACTAAAAACTTAGTCGGCAATGTAGTACATTTGGCGACTAAAATAATTTTAGTCGCCAATGATCTATCCCAACAATTCTTCCCCAACTAATTCTACGACCAAATATTTTTTGTCGCTAAAAGCCTTCGGTGACTAAATAGTGACTTTTGACAACTAAAAATTTAGTTGTCAAAAGTGAAAATTCTTGTAGTGATTCCTCAACCGCTTTCAGTGATTCAAGAGAATATAACAAAAAGTGAAATTTAATATAAAGATAATACAAAAGAAATTGATAAAAATATTAAAGCTGGAAAAAAAAAATGATTATTAGATGAAACCTTTGTTTCCTTACCAGGGTGGACAAGGTTATCAAGGGGTGGTTGTGGATTCTCTTCAATCACAGCTGGTGCTTCTAGTTGATAAATCATCTTGGTTTGAAAGTTGTAAGTGCCAACAACGGTTTTCTTTAGTAATGACGACCCTCTTATCTTCTTAGACTATAAAAAATAAAATTCAATAACACAAAATAATTATGTTCGACAATGAGTAATTAAATTCTCTTTTTGAATGGCAACTATATTACTTAAGCTTACCGGAGACTCATCTTGTTTCTTTTTCATTTTCTTCAATGAACATATTGGAATACCGTCCTTGATAAAATCATGCACCTCAACAAGTGATCTGCACATCTCATCTGATTTTAGGTGATAGTAGTACTGCAAAGAATTAAAAAGAAAAAAATTATGTTCTTCTTATCAATGTCAGTGAAAACATTATCATATTTAATTCATTCCAAAACATAAAGAATTGTAATGAAAAAGTAGCAATGCAAGACATTATTTTTAAGAGTAATGCTATGTGGATGTTTGTGGTTCTTCCTTTCAATTTAACACATTAATCATATGGGCTCATAATTAAAAGTATCATTGCTACATATTTTGTAGTAAAATTCTGAAAACAATTATGTTTGTCACTACAACATAATTAACTTTTTACGACATGTAATACATATTATAAAAACTCTTTGACAACGTGCACCTAAAAGTGATGTTAAGACATGTCGTACAAACCTATTCATTATTAGTAGCATTAATGGCAAGCCGTAAAATGTAACAAAACATGTTGTGAAAAACTATTGACAACAAACATTGTATGTCATATATGTCATATGTGCACCATTTTTATTTATTGATTTATTTGAACATTATAGAGAACGTGAACAAGATTAGAATCAAGATAGAAATAAGTAGCAAAAAATAAAGAGCAGTTTCTTCATAAGTCTAATTACTTTCTCATCATAAATAAAATTTGACATGCTAATCAATAAATGAAATAACTATAATTGAGAAATCTTCTTATGACATGAGTTCTACACAAAATAAATAAAAAATAATAATTTGTACAATGAATATTTTGTAGCCAAAGGCTACAATTTTGTTGATGAACCTTTTCCACGGCTACTACATTTTCGTTGTTATTTCGATATCGAAGCATTGTCAAAAAGCATTTTTAGCCACCAAAGTCACTTAATTTACATTATTTTTTTTAATTCTGCAACAATTTTTTTTTTTTTTTTTTTTTTTTTTTTTTTTTTTTTTTTTTCAATTTGTCAACATTCTAAGACCAAAAATTTCATCGTTGCAAAAGACCTAGTATTCTATGTCGAACACATGTTTAGTTCTGAAAATTTTCAACCTTTTGTGACGAACACCAGATATGGTCATAGAAGTGTATGTAGGCAACGAAGTCATAGTTTGGTCATAGAAACCAGTCATAGAAAGTATTTTTTTTTCCCTTGTAGTTCCATTGCTAAAAAGAGTGGAAGGTTGCATTATTTTTTCTTTTTTTGTCAATTTGATAAGAGAGTAATTACAAATATAAGAAATATTTACATCATCAAACAAACTACTAACTCACAATATAGCTAGAAAGTCCACAAAGTTAACAAAGCCTAACACAACCAATAAATCAAGTCCAACAACCATTACTAACTACACACAACCCCTATAATGGGGAAGAAATAAATTACTACAATACGTATCAAACTTGTAACACAAGCAATAAACTAATCCCAACAATCACTACTAACTACATACAACCCCATGATAGGGGAGAAACAAACCATCACAAAGGGCATCAAACTCTTACCTATAGCAGTTGAACCCGTGACCTCACATTACAAAGAGTGTTACACAACCATTAAGCCAAATGCTTTGGTTGTTAGGTTGCATTAATTAAAAGGTTATTAAAAGAACTATTATTTTTTGCATAGCATTTTAACTTAATAAGCAATTTAGTAAAAGACATATATATGATTCTATGATGCATAAAATGACAACAAATTTAAATAAGAAACATATTCAACTACTTTGTCGGCTCTTCCGTTTGGGCGCTTTCTCGGTTGTTCTATCCAACCGACTTTTCGCTCCTCCATTATTAGCTGCTACAACAAAATATATGAAATAATTAATGAGATTAAATAAATGTACAATGATTCTAGATAATGAAAGTTAATTTAGTAATCAATGACTTTTTTAGTGAATTGCATTTGATAAAATACAAAAAAATAAATAAATAAAATCAAATGAGTTGTTATTGCCTAATATTCACATAAAAATGACCCCTTTTTTTCGCATTGTCTTCCTCAAGATTGTCCATCTACTCATTTATTTTGTAATAGTCAATGATTGTATTGATTATAGATTAGAATTAATTGAACATCACCATGCTAAATTATTGCTAGATATTTACCATTTTAGAAAACAACACACACACAGACAGAGAGAGAGAATTTACCTTCTCGTTTTCTATGGTATATATAGTATTGCTATCCGGATTTTTAAAAGAGATGGGACGAGCTTCAATAACATCATTTGCATTACCTTCTTCATTGTCGAATTCCTACAAATAGCATAGTACTAGTTGTTTCAGAAGAACCAGTCAACTCTAGTAAAATAAAGTCGTGTTTATAAATTTATAATAACCATGTCAATAAAGCATAAACATAGTCTCATTTTATCAACTGTACATGATTTCTATATATCAATATGCATGCAAAATTTTAGGAATATTCTAATTTATTATATAATAGTAAAAATTATTCCATTTATTGATTTGAGATGGTTTAGTTTTCATATTTTATTACTTTAAAAAAAAAAATTGAAACAAATAAATCAAGACCACAAGCATAAATTTTTCTAATAAAAAATGATTTTGAGTAGAAATACAAAAAAGTTTATTCTAAAAAATTTCAACGTAAGCAAATTCATATATGCAAATTAATTTGAATTATCTCACCATCTAAGAAAAGTATGTTTAACTCCTCAGATCGTAAAATATATCTACACCAGTTGAGGGTTTTTTTATTTTTATTTTTAATCTGCATCATTGTCTCACTGAGTTAAATAGGGAATATGGATGAATTGTCCATTTTGATCTTAAAAATAAGTCCCGTGCATAATTTTTATCAAAAATCTTAATGGACGATATTAATTGGACCAAATTTTGGACCAAATTGAGATAAAATTCAAAATTTATAGACAAAATTGGGTAAATCCAAATTATAAAGGACCAAAATGAAATAAACAATAAAGTACCAATATTACCGGTATAATTTGCCGCCATAAAAAATAGCTTTGAATTCATATAATTTTATTCTCAAAAAAATTCAACATAAGCAAATTCATACAAACAAATTAATTTGGATTATCTTACCGTCTATGAAAAGGTATATCTAACCCCTCAAATCTACACATTGATCCGCAATTACCACATCAAGTTTAATAAAATTCCTATTGTATTTGATAATAATTTCTTATCAATTGACAAAAGAATGACATACAAAATTCTAGAATACTCCGTTTTAGGCATCACAACTTCAAAAAAACAAGTCACACAACAGATCTGTGAATTGATATAAATTACACCCCCAAAAACCAAGAAATGCAACAGATCTGTAAATTGATATAATTTTATAAATAAAAATTTACACATATGGTTCATTTTTATACTGCTTTTTTTGAGGGGTATCTAAAGATTATGTGTAACAATATATGTACAAATATCAAGCATGTAAATAAAAATGAAGGAGAAAAAGAGAGGATTTTTAAGCCTTTGAATTGAAAGAACTAGTAATTAAATTACCATATTTTTCTCAGGAGTCAATTCGTTTGCATCCATGGTTGAAGCTCAATCACAAAATTGAGTATAAAAAGGATTGATTTTCAAATTTTTGATATGTAGAGAGAAACAGAGAGAAGAGAAGAGAAAGTGATTACGAATAAAGGGGGGTAAGAGACCAATTGATGTGTTGAGAGAGAGAGAGAGAGAGAGAAGAGAGAAGTGAGAAGAGAGAAGAAAGTGATTACGAATAAGTGATTGATGTGTTGAGAGAAAAGAGAGAACGGAGAAGATAGTGATTACGAATAAGGGATAGGAGAAGGAAAAAAATTACGAATAGAGTTTTAGGTGTTGAGAGAGAAAGAGAGAGAAGAGATAAGAAAATGACTACGAGTAAGGGGGGTAAGAGAAGAAAAGAAATTACGAATAGATAGGGTAAGAAAATAAATGAAGCATCCCATTTGATACAATTAATGTAATGTGTCATTTACATTCATCTTATTTCTAGAATACTCAATAATTTCTCTTCATTTGAGTTTGTTACCTCTACAAAATAAATAAATAAATATATATGGGACATTTACACACAAGTACTAATTTATGAACTTATACTCCATTAAGTCTTAACTAAGATTTTTTGAATCTTCAAGTCCCATTAAATTTTTAATAGTCGATATTACCCTTCAAACAATAATTGTTTATCATTTATGATTATCTATAAAAGAATATGATGATTTGACATTTATTTTGACTTTCAAAACTTTAAAACATCAATTTCCAAATTGGAAAAACTAAAAAAAAAAAAAATCATGTGGAAAAAAAAACTAATTAGTGTGTTTGGTTTGAGTTTTTTTGATTAAATTTTTTGAAAACTGATTTTTTTGGTTTTGTATTTTTTTGTTTTTAGTGAATATTTTTAAAATTTTAAACATTTTTTTTACTTTTTTAGATGCACCTTATTTAGATGTATTTAAAAAGTAAAAAATTTGTGAAAAAATATTTTACAAAATTAAAAAATACATAAAAATATAAAAAATGTACTAAATTCTGGTTTTTTTTTTTTTGTATTTTTGGTATTTAGTGAATTTTTAAAAGGTTTTTTTTCACAATTTTTTTACTTTTTAGGTATATTTATGTTAGTTTGTCTAAAAAGTAAAAAAAAAATTGCTTAAAATATTTAAAAAATTCAGTAAAAAAAAAAAACGAAAAAGAAGAAAGTAGAATTGTCTGAAAAGTGTTTTTTGAATTTTTTTTTGTGCAAACATTTTGTGTGAATAAAGGAGCATAAGGATGGAACATTAATGTGCAAAATTGAAAAACAAAAAACTTTTAAAAATGACAAAACCAATAATGTTCCCAGTTTTAAAATTTGAAAAAATTGATATTGTTATCGGTTTTATTGGATAGTTGAATCAAACTAATAAGTAGAAAATCAAAAATGTTTAATCTCATGCGCTGTTTTTTTTTATCAGCTAGTGAAACAATTGTCTGGAACGTTATACTATGCAAAATTGATAATGTTCTTAATTTTAAAAATTGAACAAAAAAATGATAATATTCTCAGTTTTACTAAATATGACTTATTAGTTCAAAAAATCTTAAATAGGACATAAGCTACCACAACATTTGTAAATAAAACTTTTAAGTAATTAACTCAATAAATATAAAAGATGAATTCTTAGATGTATTTATTAATTTAAGTCTTATAATTTCATGTCTGACAATATTAAATTAATTTATGTATAAATTAATAGATTTTTGACAGATCAGCTTGAGAGTGTAATTACTAACAAACCATTAAGTTGACAATTAATTTGTATATATATTTCCCAAGTTTGATAAGATGATTGTGGACAATGAGTTACCATGTATAAGCCAATGGAGGCCAATTAATAATCTGTAAATTAAAATTACAAGATTATTCTAAAGGGTACACACATCTTGGATATCAATTTTTATACCGCGTTTTATAAATGAGTTGAAACTTTTAATACTGTATCTTTTTAAAGAAATGTTGTCTATTGTGAAAATGTTCTATAAATATTGAAACCTTTAATACAGTGTTTTTTATTTTAATTTATTTAAGAAACGTCATCTTATGTGTGACACATTTCGTAAAATGCCAAAATAAAATTGGCACCTCGGCCAAATTTTTATTTAGAAGGTTTAACCGAAAAATACAAAATTAAATAAAAGGAGAATGAAAGGAAGTGAGTGGGTGAGTAAGAATAATTACGGTAAGAAAGTAAAGGGAGCATCCCATTTGATACAATGAATGCAATGTGTTTTTTACATGCATCTCATTTCTAAAATATTTAATAATTTCTCTTCATTTGATCCGATTTTTATAAATTATAAACGATATTAGGGTCTTTTGAGAAGTGGATTATAATCCACTTCCCAAATTATAACCCACTTCTCTCTCTCTCACAAAAAGTTGATTATAACCATTTTCTCAAAATAGCCCATTGAAACCTTTAATACCGTAAGAAATGTTTTCTAATGCCAAAACAAAAACACCGCCAAATTCAAATTTTCTTATAGTGTTTACAAGTTAGAAGGTTTAGCTTAAAAATACAAAATTAAATAAAAGGTATTCTTTAGATTAAATCAATGAAGATTGGTCCACTTGTTAGAAATATTATACAAGAAAATATTTTTAAAAAATAATTAAAATAAAATAAAAGATACAAATAATATACCTTTTTGTTAGTTATTTAGTTTACAAGAAAATTTATGTATAAAAATAATTTAAACTTTATGATAATGTATAAATTTGACCTGTTTAACAAATTTCATTTGAGGAAAAGTATTTCTTTCGGAAAAAAATAATAATAATTGTTTTTAATATTTTCTTTACCAATTAATTAAATGCAGCTTAACTCATGGCCTTGTAGCCAAATGGCACGGAGGCAACACTTTGTAACGAAGAGATTGAGGGTTAAACTCTCCAAATTGGTAATTTAATAAACTAACAACAGATTTTTGCCAATTATAACTAAATAATATAAAATAAAATAAATAAACACTGTCTAATTGTTGTTGATTTAATTTAATTTAAACATAGCAAGCATTACAATGATTCAGAGAGTTGTTGTATAGCTGGTGGAGATGCAACACCAAAGACAAATATGGTTAACAATTTTGGACATTTAATCAACTACTTACTTAAAAAAATCAAAAAAAATAAATAAAAATAAAATCATCTTGGCATATTTAATGTTGGCATTTATTGCATTTCAACCATTTTTTTAAGCAGTAAAATTAAGAACACAGAAATTAAATATAATGGGATACAATCCTCTCATAAGAGATGACACAAAATAGGACACTATCCTCTCACAAAGGGTGGGTCCCACCCCTTGTGAGATTATTGTGTTCGATTCTGTGTTTGGTTTTGTGGGAGCCGAATAAGTAGAAGAGTTATAAGGGCTGTATCCCAGAAGTCAGAAACTGTTCGGCTCCGTGCTAGTCCATTAAGATGCCGAATACATTGATATCGCCGAATAGACGGGGAGATGTACGTGGGAATAAATAAAAGGATAATAGATAAAAAGTTGGCTCTGGACCCGAGGTCCAGAGAATGAGTATAAATACAGGAGCTTCAGATATAGAAAGGTATGTAAGAATAACACCACTTAACTTAGAAAACAAGCTTTCTTGAGTATTGGAGTTGACTTGCCCGTCGGAGTGCTAACCCCGGCACCCCCGACCGGAGTGTTTGTGTCTTTGCAAGTGACTAGTTGAGGATCAAGAACGTCTCCCAGGATCTGAAGAGTATTTCCAAAACCACTTCTCCACAATTGGCGCCGTCTGTGGGAATACTGAAGTACATTCATCGAAGGCGTGACTCAAGATCCTCCGATAGCCATCGACGCGATCACACAGCGAGTCGACTTCACTCCAGCCACTACGCTCGAGAAGGAAATCATCGCTGCAAGGCGTGCCTTGAATGTTGATCCACCAACGACTTCAGAACAGGAGACGACGCTCGCCATCATGAAACGAGCCAAACAGACCAAACACAGTTTAGACAACATCATCGCTGAGAACGAGCGCCTTCGCCGTAATCTGGCCTTGGAAATAGCAAAGCCCAAACGAACAGCGCGCCAGGTTCTTGAGCGACCCCCAAGCGCAGGCGATCTACGGTCTCGAGCCCGACAGCAAAACACCGTCGCTCGTTGCGCTTCAACTGATTACTTTGCAGGGTTGACAAAAGACGAACGTCTCTAGCGGAGTGTTCCGCATGATAACGTCCATATGATATACAGCCTGCCGAAAGCCCCGGCCGTACATGCAATCCAGTCCCTCCCGGGCTCCCAACAGCAACTCACGCCAGCAAAGCGACCCCGAGAATCGCCAAGCATCACCTTCGACGACTCTGACTTGATCGGCGTAACACTCCCTCACATCGACCCATTGGTCGACGCGCTACGCGTAAACCGGTTCACCGTCGAACGCGCTCTTATAGACTAGGGCAGCACTTCGGAGGTTATGTATTATAAAACCCTCACCAAACTCGGATTCAACGAATCGGACCTGACTCCGGCCCCCTATCCACTGTTTGGCTTCAATGCCAATCCCGAGTACCCACTGGGAAAGATCAGCCTCCCCGTTCGGGCGGGTTCTAGAACGGTGGATGTAGAATTCCTGGTCGTCCGGCTGCCATCGCCGTACAATCTCATCATGGGGCGATCGTGGTTGCATACCTTGCAGGCCGTCCCAAGCACCTACCATCAATTGTTACGTTTCCCAACGGAACACGGCATTGAGCAGATTCGCGGCTCCCAAAAATCGGCACAAGCATGCTACCTCCTAACCGCCAAAATGCCAAAGCAATTGCAGGTAAACTCCATTGAGGTACCCAATCGGGAAATCCTGGATGACGTCGAGCGGCAGCCAAGCGAAAAGGCCACAGAAGGTTTAGACCGAGTTGACATCGATGGAAGCCCGGAAAAGTTCTTCATGATCGGCACCTCTTTAAATCAAGCCGATAGACAGCAGCTGATCTCCTTTCTACTCGCCAACCTCGACGTCTTTGCGTGGTCTCCGTACGAGATGCCGGGTATAGACCCATCAGTTTCACAACACCATCTGAACGTCGACCCCACATGTAAGCCGATCATTCAGAAAAGCCGCCGGTCCGCCGCAGAGCACACTGCTACCGTTATCGAAGAGGTCGACAAACTACTTGACGCCGGGGCAATTAGAGAGGTCACCTACCCCACGTGGCTCTCCAACACAGTGGTTGTGAAGAAGAAAAATGGAACCTGGCGAGTGTGAGTCGACTTCACGGATCTGAACAAAGCTTGCCCCAAGGACTGCTTTCCCCTGCCTAGAATCGACCAACTCGTCGACGCAACGGCGCGCCACCAACGCATGAGTTTCCTCAATGCTTATCGAGGCTATCATCAGATTGCCCTGCATCCAGATGACCAGGAGAAAACTGCATTCCTCACCCCAAGAGGAACCTACTGCTACAAAGTTATACCTTTTGGATTGAAGAATGCAGGGGCAACTTACCAAAGACTGGTCACCGTTATGTTCAAAGAACACCTCGGCCATACCATGGAAGTCTACATCGACGATATGGTGGTGAAGTCCAAAGAACAGGAGGATCACATAGCCGATCTAGAGAAGACATTCGGCATCTTGCGCAAATACAGAATGAAACTGAACGCCTCCAAGTGCGCGTTTGGAATCGGCTCCGGAAAATTCCTGGGATATATCGTCAACCACCGTGGAATCGAAGCCAACCCGAGGCAAGTCACAGCCATCTTGGAACTCGGTTCCCCCCGATCAGTGAAAGAAGTCCAAAAGTTGATGGGGATGGCCGCTGCACTCAATAGATTCATCAGTCGGTCAACAGACCGCTGCAGACAATTCTTCCAGACGCTACGTCAAGGCAAAGCTTTCGAATGGTCCGCCGAGTGCGAAGCAGCTTTCACCGGGCTCAAGACTTACCTCCGGTCAGTACCTCTTGACAACACCCGCTGCCGGCGACCCCCTCATTCTGTATCTGGCAGTCTCCGATAGGGCCGTCAACGCCGTACTATTAAAAGAAGAGGAGAGGCAGCAACGGCCAGTGTATTACGTAAGCAAGGCAATGGTCGACGCAGAGACACGTTATCTTCCGCTTGAAAAACTCATCCTAGCCTTGGTCATGGCAGCAAGAAAACTGATGCACTACTTCCAGGGACACAGCATTGGGGTGATAACAGATTATCCCCTCCGATCAGCGCTACGGAGTGCGGAAGCATCAGGACGTGTTTCAAAATGGGCTCTCGAACTCGGCCAATATGACATCCAGTTTTTACCCAAAACTGCAATCAAGGGACAGGTGCTGGCCGACTTTGTTGCCGAATTCACAGCCGGGCTTTCCGACCTTAAACCTGCCGACGTTCTTCCAAAGGCTGAAGTTCGATCAAGGCCGAACTGGAGAATTTATGTCGGGGATATTTGGCAGCTATACTGTGACGGATCGTCCAACCAACGGGGCTGCGGCGCAGGCGTAGTAATCATGTCTCCCGACGGCATAGTGATAGAGCAGGCTGTCAAGCTTGGCTTCGAAGCATCAAATAACGAAGCCGAGTATGAAGCCCTCTTAGCCGGTCTTCGAAATGCACATATTCTCGGCGCTCGGCGATTGTCAGTGTTTTGTGACTCAAAATTGGTTATCAACCAGCTAAAGGGGGAGTACGCTGCAAAAAACGACCATATGGCGGCATATATGAAAACGGCCAACTCTTTGCTAATGAAGTTTGACCATCACGAACTGAACCAAATAACGCGTGATCAGAACACACACGCAAATGCCTTGGCATGCCTAGCCTCCGCCATCAACTCTGAGCTGAAACGGACCATTGAAGTAGGTTTCATCCCGGAGCCGAGTATTGACCTTTCTGAGGAAGTCCACGTCAACGTTATAGAATCCGCATCAAGCTAGATGGACCCCATTGCCGGATTCCTCTCTTCTGAACAACTCCCAGAGGACAAAAAAGAAGCACACAAGCTGCGCAATAAGGCCCTGCGATACTATCTGGACCCACAAGGAGGGCTTTATAAAAAGTCCCTCTCCGGTCCCTACTTGGAATGCGTACACCCGGATAAAGTAGAGGAACTCCTAACTGAGATACATGAGGGCAGTTGCGGCGCTCACTCTGGCGGACACTCCCTGGCCCATCGAGCTATAACACAGGGGTATTATTGGCCGATAATGAGAGCCGACACAGAAAATTATGTTAAAAAATGCGAACAATGCCAAAAGTTCTCCCCACTAACCCATTTGCTCGCTGAAGGGTTGAACTCTATCACCAGTCCCTGGCCATTTGCTCAATGGGGACTTGATATCGTAGGACCATTACCAAGGGCCCCAGGAAACAAGCGGTTCTTAATTGTAGCAACAGACTACTTCACAAAATGGGTCGAAGCGGAGGCTTTCACACATATACGAGATGCCGACATAAAGCGCTTTGTGTGGAGAAACATCATCACGAGATTCGGCATTCCAAGAGCTCTCATCTCAGACAATGGCACCCAGTTCGATTGTGGCGTATACCGAGAACTGTGCAGCAAATATGGTATTGTGCCTTACTTCTCTACGCCCGCGTACCCCCAGAGTAACGGTCAAGCCGAAGCCTCCAACAAAACCATCTTGGACGGCATCAAAAAGAGGCTGGAAAGAGCTAAAGGCAAATGGGTCGAAGAATTGCCGAGTGTATTGTGGGCACATCGCACAACACCGAGGAGGTCCACCGGAGAAACGCCGTTCGCTCTATGCTTCGGAACTCAAGCAATCTTACCCCTGGAAATCGGCCTCCCGACTTTGAAATCGCAAGCCTTTGACACAGGTCGAAATGATATAATGCTCGCCCTGGACCTGGATCTAATTGAGGAACGAAGGGACCGCGCCCTGGCCTCCGTGGCACGGTATCAGCAGCAGCTCGCTAAGTCGTACAATCAACGAGTTCAGTTGCGCCGTTATACCCCAGGAGAGCTTGTCCTGAAGAAAGTGCTTCCAGCCGACCGAAGACCAGCCGACGGAAAGCTGGGTCCGAACTGGGACGGCCCCTATCAAGTAGACTCCATTGCAGGAACAGGGGCGTATCGGCTCTCGGACATGTCCGGAAGAAGCCTGCCACGGCCTTGGAATTCAATGCACTTGCGAAAATTTTACCAATGATCCGATTTGTGGGCTTGGTGCCTGTACAAACTCTGTTGTAATGCAAAAGTTTCTCGTTTTCTTTGACTGCTTATACGCTTCCTAAGGGCCGAATAAGTCTCCGGATTCGGAGCGCCCTTTTGAGTGAATGACACCTCAGGGCCGAATAAGTCTCCGGATTCGGAGCGCCCTTCGTGGATACCACGATTGGCCCAACAAGTCTCCGGATTCGGAGTGCCCTTTGAGTGAATGACACCTAAGGGCCGAATAAGTCTCCGGATTCGGAGCGCCCTTCGTGGATACCACGATTGGCCCAACAAGTCTCCGGATTCGGAGCGCCTTTTGAGTGAATGACACCTAAGGGCCGAATAAGTCTCCGGATTCGGAGCGCCCTTTGAGTGAATGACACCTAAGGGCCGAATAAGTCTCCAGATTTGGAGCGCCCTTTGAGTGAATGACACCTCAGGGCCGAATAAGTCTCCGGATTCGGAGCGCCCTTCGTGGATACCACGATTGGCCCAACAAGTCTCCGAATTCGGAGCGCCCTTTGAGTGAATGACACCTAAGGGCCGAATAAGTCTCCGGATTCGGAGCGCCCTTTGAGTGAATGACACCTGATGGCCGAATAAGTCTTCGGATTCGGAGCACCCTTTGAGTGACACCTAAGGGCCGAACAAGCCTCCGGATTCGGAGCGACCTTCGCAGGGACCAGGGTTTAATTGACCAACTAAATGGTTCCTAATTAGAGCCGTTCGACGCATATTTCGAACGTTTACATCACACCATACAAAAGATTGGCAATAAATTGAGATAAGGCGTTTAATTACGCGCAAAACATTCCAAAAGCTGCTAATAAAGAAATTCTATTTATTCGAAAGCCGCCAAACATTTCAAGCATCTGATAAAGTAATTCTATTTATTTACAGCTAAGTCTGTTTCTACATTATGGCCCATTAAGTCGGCGTCTTCGTCGTCGCTTTTCTCAATTTCAAACTTGGGATACGGAAGGTAATGCCGATGATATAGTGGCGAAGCCGAATTTATGCCCACTTTCCCAAGTGCTTCCACAGTTTGAAGGGCCTTGATCCAGCCATGCTTGAAACCACGATTTTCGCATCGGCAGACTTCCTCAGCTAGGTCTGATTTGGTTTTCTTGATCCCGGCCTTCAAGCCGTCCTTATATCCTCTTTCATAACCCGAGGCCTCTCGTTTCGGTCTCGCCCCCACGCTTTTCGCTTGACCAGCCGTCACCGACTCGGCCGCTCGAGCACTCTTCAGCTCGCGAAGCTCATTCTCGGCCTTTTTCGCGCGAGCCTCCAGACTTCGATTCCTTTCGTTGTTTTTCTCACTCTCGCGTCGGGCTTCGCGCAGACGCATCTCGACTTCATAAGCGCTATACAGTCCCCTGACAGCCCCATGTATGCCATCCTAGAATAATTCGAAATCTTGACGTCCGGCCATCGACTGTTGGACTTCCCGTGGAAAAATCTGCCGAGCAAACTCGACTGCCACATCTGGGTCTTTAATTATAGAATCCGCCTCTGTCTTTGGTCTATTCTTCACGAGAACCGCAAAACTCAATGGTCGTGGAGCCGCGTCAGGCTCAACTTGCGGTCATGGGCGCGGGGAATCCCCCCGTCCTCCGTCCTTTCGGGGTGATCTGCTTCGACGACTAGGGGGTCGCTGTTTTTCCCTATCCACGGATGCTCTTTTTCCTATGTGAATAGGCTCGCCTCTGCGGTTCATTTTGACCTCTAAACCCAGCCAATGTTGGCCCCTGCCAGGTTTGGATCAAGCCTGAATGGAAATGAGTCAAATTGTTGGCATAAGCTCGCCCATTTATTCTGGGGTACATGCAGCTCCCCCGAGGAAACGTCAGAAAGACTGAGCGCCAAACGTCGGATGCCCCTCAGCCAGCCCACGACTCAGAGCCATCTGCTTATGCGGCTCCTCAGGCTCATGCCCTAACAAAGGCAAGGGCAGATTCATTTATCTACTCGGCGATATTTTCAAACGACGTCGCCGATTCAGAGCCATCGGCACATTCGGCTCCTCAGGTTCGCGCCCTGGCTAGGGCAAGGGCAGATTCATTTATATAGTCGGCGATATTTTCAAACGACGTCGCCGAATAAATTATGCCTCAGCTAGCTCACGATTCAGAGCCATTGACTCATTCGGCTCCTCAGGTTCGCGCCCTGGCTGGGACAAGGGCAGATTCATTTATATAGTCGGCGATATTTTCAAACGACGTCGCCGAATAAATTATGCCTCAGCCAGCCCACGATCCAGAGCAGCCAGCCCACGATTCAGAGCCATCGGCTCATTCGGCTCCTCAGGCTCGCGCCCTGGCTGGGGCAAGGGCAGATTCCTTAATCCGATCATCCGGGTTTAAAATTAAGTAATATCATTCTTCAGCAGCAAAATTGAGCATAACTCATTACGTTTTTTGTCTACAAAATAAATGAGCTACAAGCCCCGACAAAAATGTTTGACAACAATTGTAACAATACATCTGTGAAATCCCAAGAGTCAAACGCCCAGCTCAACCTTCGGAATCGCTCTCCAACGGCTCGACATCCGCTTGCTCATACGGCACTGGCATAGTCAGTGAAACTCCAGCTACGGCAAGGGCTTTGCGCCAGCTATGTTTGAACCCCCTGTTTTCGAACCGAGGGACCTGGTCCACATACTCGGCGAGCCCAACATCTTTCCCGGCTTCGAATACTTTGGAAGCAGCCGCCTTCATTTCAGCCAACTCAGCCTCCAGGTCGGCAACCGCCTTCTGGGACAATCTCAAAGCCGCTTCACTTGCCTCCGCCTTCTCCTCGGCGTGCGCTCGGGATTGATCTGCAATGCGAGCCTTCTCTACCTCGGCCTCGGCCCGAAAAGCTTCCTTGTTTGCTCTCAAAACCGCATCCTCAGCCCTCTTCCTTTGGCCCTCCACCTGCTTTCGTAAGCGGTCAATATGTTTGACGGCGTTGAGATGCCGACGTCCCATATCGGCTATCCTTCCGACGGTCTACAAAGGAAGAACCCAAAAACATAACCCCAACAGTATTCGGATAAAGTGAAGAAAAGTCAGAATACGTACCAGAAGTGCCGATTGCGTGGCTAATGCTGTCGCATTTTGATCTGGCTCCACCCGGAAAGCCTCCACATCAGACGACAACGACACGGACGTAGCCATACCGAATGCGACCTCTGGATCTTTGAGCGCCGAAGCGTTAGAAGGAACCGGCATACCCTTTACCATGGGATGAATGACAAAAGGAACCTCATTGGATCCCTCCAACCGAGGACGCTTACCACCTTGTTCGTTTGAACCGGCCTTGAGGTCAGCAGAGCGTTTCTTTGCCTTCTCCCCAACTTTTTGGCCGACTTCGCCGGACAATGGAGATTCGGCATTCTGACCTTTTTCCTTCTCTACAACCCTCAAAGACTCTGAATCGACAACAGGGAGGGGAGGTCGAGATTCGGTGGCGGGCGGTATTTCAGACGAAAGACCCTCCGCTCTTCGCCGTGCGGCTAACCTCTCCGCATTGGCCTTTTTGGCAAGTTTTGTCAGACTCAATCCGGCCATACCCGCGGAGTCTATGACGAGAAGATCCTCTAAGCGTTGAAGAACGTCGTCAGAAGGAAGATTCCCTGGTCCCGATGTAAACGGAGGATCGGCGAAATCCAATACCTCCTCAGAGTCGGTCTCGGATTGATCTGATTCGGTAATATCAGCTACCTCGTTTCGCTCCGAATCGGACCCTTCAAAGCCTACCTCCCTCAAGTTTTTGAAGTCGGACAGAATAGGAGCGGTAAGGGAATCTTCGCCCTTCGGAATCGGTATGTTTTCTGCCACCGAGAAGGTTGTGTACGTTGGCTCGTAACAAAGCAGAATGTGAGCCGCCCTCCCCTGTTTCTGAAGGCTTCGACGGCCGAAATACCCGAGAGCAACCCTAATATCTGAAAGAACGGCGTCGTGGTTTGAAGAGAGTACCTTTTTCAAACCCCTCCCTGCACAAGGCGAAGCCGCAAGATTTCAATGAAATAGGTTTCATAATAAAAATGAACACATAACAAAAACAAGGAAATACTCGGCGACCTGGCTCGCCCCTCCGTCTGGGAATAGGGTCAACATGGTCCTCCCCTTCGCCGAATTCCCAATTACCCTAGACAACGACCATAACATCATCAACTTTTTTCCCTAAGCTGGAAAGCATAGTGATTAGTTGATGATCGGTGTCCTTAGCTCTAAGGAAGTAACGCCCTTGCCGACCGGAAGACTTAGCCAAGGCATAGCAATGCCGGATAGCCGGAATACCAAGGTTAGTTCCAAGGCGAAGATTCAACGCTACAATCCCCATTATAATTCTAAAGAAATTCACGTTAGGTTGGGAAGGGATTAAATCCCAATGGCGAAGCACAGCCCTTAGGGATGGGTGCAGAGGGAAGCGGACTCCACCCTCTGCGATTGACAAGAGAGGAAAGACGATCGTGGTCTCGTCCTCCCTCTCCATGTCAAGGGTGCCGTCTGCCAAAAGTGACAGACGGACATCATCAAGAATAGAGAAATGGCGTCTAAAACCAGCAATTCGAGCTGATGAGAGGAGGTCTTTCAAATGTTTCGCCATACCCTACAGTTGGTACAGATGTGCAAAAGAATAAACTGGGAATAGCTCTCGAAGCAAAGAAATGGATAACTTACAGAGGATGAAGAAGATGTTGGAAGAGATAAAATTGCGAGAACGATCAAAAAAGCAACCCAGCGACCAGTATCACGGAATGCGAATCCGAAGGGACGCCAATCTTTAAAATCGCAATGAATAGATACGCACGAAGAAGCGGGAAGTCAGTACGACAACCAAAAGGAGGCATATTTAAATGTATGCTTCGTAGGCCCGACCACCAAAATTTTGGTTGAGTATTCAAAAATGCGGGACCAAGCACTCTAGCCAACATATGTTGGGAGAATGCTTGGGGGGCAATTGTGGGAGCCAAATAAGTAGAAGAGTTATAAGGGCTGTATCCCAAAAGTCAGAAACTGTTCGGCTCCGTGCTAGTCAATTAAGATGCCGAATACATTGATATCGCCGAATAGACGGGGAGATGTACGTGGGAATAAATAAAAGGATAATAGATAAAAAGTTGGCTCTAGACCCGAGGTCCAGAGAATGAGTATAAATACAGGAGCTTCAGATATAGAAAGGTATGTAAGAATAACACCACTTAACTTAGAAAACAAGCTTTCTTGAGTATTGGAGCTGACTTGCCCGTCGGAGTGCTAACCCCGGCACCCCCGACCGGAGTGTTTGTGTCTTTGCAGGTGACTAGCTGAGGATCAAGAACGTCTCCCAGGATCTGAAGAGTATTTCCAAAACCACTTCTCCACAGGTTTCTATACACATAAATTTACTCTTTTTTAAGAGATTACTTACATAATCTTTCGTTTACTCCCCCAAATGTATATATACCAAAAATGGTTTGGCTTTCCTCAATTCTAAATTTGAATTAAATTGTCATGTTTGAACTCCTTAACCTCCCCATGAATCTCATTTAGATAATTTGAACTGTTCATTTCATAAATAATAAATATTACATGACGTTGTTTAAGTAGTGTTGGCAAAAAATAAAAAATCGTAACATGTTCTGTGAGTCTTCTTTTAATTTTCAATTATATAATAATTTATTTATAAAATTTTCTGCTACAATATTAATTTGGCGCACAACATTACACTGTATAAATAATATGATATGGAAAATAGCTAACAAAATTAAAGTAATAGGTGTCATTCCCCACGGGCACCAGACAAATAATGAATCCAGAATCCAGTAATTTTTATTTTATTTTATTTTATTTTATTTATTTATATTTTTTTTGTTGATTGGCAAAAAGGACTTTATTGATGGAATAAAGACGTACAAAGTACAAAGCGAATTACATCAATAAAGAAAAGGAAAGTGCAAAAGCATCACAATGGGCTAAATCATCTCAATGAGGTTGGCACCAAAGAGCCCATCCTATCATTTGCTAGCACCTCCAAAGTTGGTGAGAGACCAACGAGAAAACAGACCAACCAACACAACAACAACAGCACAAACCAGCAATTAAATCAAGGCCAAATAGCCAAGTAGCCACCCAACTTAGAGAAACAACCATTCATCAAAGACAGACCAACCAGCATAATACCCCAACAAGCAGCCATTCATCCACCATTTGCTATTTGCTTGCACCTCAGCATAGCAATCTATTTACAGCAGCAAAAACTCCCCAAAACAGCAGCCAGAGGCAATAACCAAAGCAAAGCTCCACACTAGCTCAGCTACCATTTCTAAGGCAAAATAAGACCAGAGTAGTCCAGCAGCAACCAATCATCTAAGATAGACCATACAATCATCCTACCATTGCTAGCACCCAAGCATATCAGTCCAGCATCAAGCAGAGCAGACTACCAGACACGTAAGGCAAAATAAGACCTCAGTAGAGTAGACAACCAGACACCTAGGGCAATAAGACCTCAGCATAGCAGCAGACACATTTCCGATCAAAATGTAGAACAAAAACACCACAGAAGACAGAGCAGATATTTAGATCAAAATGAAGAACTAAAACACCACCAGAGAGCACCACTGAAGACAGAGCAGATATTCAGACAACCAGACACCTAAGGCAATAAGACCTCAGCAGAGCAGCGGACACATTTCAGATCAAAATGTATAACTAAAACACAGCCCAGAATCAACCTCAGACAGCAGCCATGATCAAACCATGACGTACACTTTAACCTGCTGCAGATTATTCACTATGTCATTAACTGAGTAACTAAAGGAAGGGTTAGAAGCTCTGACCCACAATGCAATCCTAACCTTGATAAGCTCACACAACCCTTCCAAATCCACTTGAGAGCCATTAAAGATACTCTCATTCCTCTGCCTCCAAATGGACCATAACACTGCCAATGGGATGACCTTCCAAATAGCTTTCCCCCCCACCCCCCCTCCCCTTTTTTATTCTATATCCCTCCCACCATTGCAATAGACCTAACACTGACCCCGGCATAGCCCAGGAAAATCCCCACCAGTTGATAATATTGGACCAGATCCTCCAAACAAGAGGGTAACACAGCAGCACATGATTTACAGTTTCTATTTCATTCCTGCAAAAAAAACAATTTATATTTGAGGCTTCACTTAGAACTCCAAGTCTTTGGAGATAACAGGCTATCTTGATTCTCTCTCTTGATGCTAACCACCCAAAAAATTGCACCTTTGGTGGAGCCACATTCTTCCAAATGAATTCTCCTAATTTTACATTAACTTTAGATTGTGGTTCACTTCCCTTGTAGACTGAAGCAACTATAAACCTACCACACTTGTCTGCATTCCAGTTTAATGTATCTAACAATCCCTCCCTGAGAATTGGTGCATTTTGTATCATCATCTTTAACCTCCTCAATTCTTCACTTTCCCATTGAAACAGAGTTCTTCTAAAGACTAATCCCCACTCTTCATTCCCACCTCTCCTGCTAGTGATCGCTGCCACCGATTCACCTTTATCAAGAGCCACAGAGAATAATCTAGGAAATACATCTTTTAAACACACATTGCCAACCTAATTATCAAGCCAGAATTTTGTTCTCCTCCCATCACCAATACTAATTTTTATGTTAGCCTTGAAAAAATCCCCCACCTTAGGGTAAGATCCAGCAACCCCCAATATATCTCTCCTAACCATAGACAACCTTGTACTTGCAACAGGTAATGGCCACCAACCCCCACCACCCTGTGGGTATTTGCTACAACCTTGAACTTTCAGAATGTATCTCCATTAGGTTAGTCAGGTTTGGCTGCTATATTAAGGTGAGTTTGGAATCAATCTTCTTCTAGTTTTTTTCTCAACCTTTTTCTTTTTATAATTTTTTTTTTATAATTTATGTCAATTTTTTTTTCCTTCTCCGGTTCGAGGAATTTAAAAAATTAAAAAATGAAAAATTTCATAATAAAAATCATTAATACCACAAAAAAAAAAAGAAAAAAAAATCTTAAAAAGTTTTTTTTTTTTTTTTTTTTAGGGGTGCCTTAGTGGACTTTTTTTCATATATATATATACATATTTAAATTTTCTAGTCCAGCTTGTCAAGTAGAACCTAAAAATATTTATAAAAAGAAAAAAAGAAAAAAAATATTAATAAAGACGAAAAAAACCAACAAACAAGTGGTTAAAAAGGTCAACCTGAGAATTTTTTTAATTTTCGTAAAATAATAAGGAATGTAATGCATGGATACTTGGCAGCATAAGGAGACAAAGATCAGGGCAACACCAAATGTATATAAGGAGAGACGATTTTTAAATAAAAAATAGATACTTGGCAGAATAAGGAGAGAAGGATTCATAACACTATAAAAGTGTTCACTTTATAACAATATACAATATAATATACTAAAGGGTGTGTGCCCACCAGAAGGGTGTGTTGTTAAATTTACAAAATATAAATTTTGATTTTAAATTAGAAATATATATAGTTGTTGCCACCATCACTACAAGAAAAAACACTTTTGGCGACCACATTTTTTGAGTTGGTCACAAATAGTTTTCTTTCTGCGACTAACATTTTTTTGATCGCTGATGGGTTGTGTTTTCGTGACCAACAACTTTTTGGTGGCTAATAGGTAATTTTTTGCAACCAAATAATAAAATATAGTCGTGGAAAGTAATGGCGGGAGAGGGGGGAAAAAAAAACAGGATGTCAAAACCTTTGGTGACTAACTTATTGTGCTCACAGAAAGGAAAAGGCCATATTTTGTATCAAAACTACGTAGTTTTGAATGTTTCCTAAATAAAAAATGAACTCCTAAATCGATTGAGCTTCCTTTTCATCGTTGCTCTCTTCATTCGACTCCCTATAGTCAAATTGGTTGCTCTCTTCATTGTTGTATCTCCCCACTCTCTATACTCCCAATCAGTAACAAAACCCTATCCACCATCTCCATTCACTTTATTCCCTGTTTTTCTGCCTCTTCATCTTCGACTCTCCTCATCATTGTATCTCCTTACCAAGTTAGTCTCTCTCTCTCTCTCTCTCTCTCTCTCTCTCTCTTTCTCTCTCTCTCTTCGTGTGTGTGTTCGTGTGTATATATATATATTTCTAATTTGATCTTGTGACTGCATGTGAGCGCCATTGTCCGTCTTTCTATATTTTTCGACTGGGTTCCCTTTTTATAATTTACAATTTGTGTAGATGTAGACTTAGATGTTCAAATAAAAACTGGGGAAATTGAAAACTAGGTTCCCCTTTTATAATTTACATTCATACTCTTGGTGCTAGCATTGCTCTAAATTACATTTCCAGAAACTAGGTTTAGACGGTTATTATTGTAGACACATCATTTTTGACCGTCCTCGAGACTTGGACGTCATCGTTTGAACACTCGATGATCTTGTATGCTCGTGTTCATTTTGAGTGCCTGAAGATATTGGCCAAGTGCCTCGTCTTTGAGCCTTTGGATCCTTTTTCAGATATTTGTTTGCCAGTTGTGCCAACTGTTGTTCACTGAAGTGCATCTCCATAGACGTGTATGGTAGGATGATTTCAAGCTTGAACTTTGATTTTCTATATATAGGGGGTGCTCTCCCCCATTTTGAGGGGTTAGAAAATTTGGATCAAATTTCTCTTTCTCTCTCTAGAATTTTCTCTCTCTCTCTCTCTTCTTATTTTATGCCTTAAAGTCTAGTTTCTCTACACCTTTGCACATCAATCCTTAACCAAACACTCTCACCTTTGAGCTGAGGTCCTTTGGAGTTTAATTTGAGCTCTTGAAGGAGGTTTAAGTTGGAATTTGGGGCTGTTTTGTGCTTGAGCTTCAAGAGGTAGTTCACTTGCTTAGTGTACTTGCTTTGACTACTTATTTGCCATCCTTTTGTATTGTTTTTGAGCTGGTTTTCAACTATAAAAAAACTCTGTATTCTGAGGCTTAACATGACGATTTGAGGCTATTTTGTGTTAAGGGGTGATCTACCCTTCTTGTTGCTTAATTGTGTAGACTTTTGCATCATCTTTTAGCATATTCAAATCAAAACTTTTTAGGCCTTTTAACCACTGAAAATCAGAGTAATTTCAGTGACAAAAACCTTCTTTTGAAGTCCAAAATTGGAGGGGTTAGCCTCCCCTCTTTGTTGTCTTGCTTGCATGCCTAAATAGCCTAACATATGAGCATATTTTTCTAGCATTTTATAACTTGATCTCAGTATGTTTTTGCTACTTTTTTGACTTGTTTTAGCTCTGTTTGGGGCTAGTTTAGTCCTTTGAGGCTTGTATTGCATGGTTGTAGAGCAATTTCTTTCACTAGCTTAATGTTTTAGGCTTTTAAACATGAATTGCATGAGTTGCTTGCATGTTTTAGTGTCATTTTGCACTCAATTTCAGCACTGAAATCTCTACAATCTCCCTCTATTCTTCACTCTTTCATTTACTTTGAAAGTGGTTTCGAACCCCTTGTTGGCTTAAGTGTGAAATAGAGACATTCATGCTTAATGGTTTAATTCCTTCGAGAGTTCATTATCAATGACATGAGGTCTCTTTCATGCTCAAGGCACTTGTGGTTTAAGCCCTCTTTCCATTAGAGGACACTCACCTTTTGGACTAATCAATTAAAGAATGGATTGATAATCTAAAATGGGTAAACAAAATGAACAAGTAAAAGAGGCAAGAGAAAGCATCTTTGTGTTACATTGCATGTGTTCGAATCGGACGTTAATTCGAACACAAGGAAAATGGAACATTTCATACTCAAAGTGATGAAATGTGTCACTTTCCTTGGTAATCATCACCCTTGATCATGCATGATAGGGTGGTGATCTTTTGAGTCTTGTTGTGCACTCATTAAGCTTGTACAAGCTTGGTTCCTTAGCCATCATGTATGGAAAATGCTTGGTTGATGGTTTGAGGGCCAAGAGCTGCACTCCTTTGAGCTTGTGTGATGATAAAGAGGGTTGCAGTACATACACTCCTTGAGAATACACTGCTTTGCCTCTGTTTGCTCTTTGTTGCAGCAAAAAAAAGGAAGTTCAGGGAAGGGGTGGCCGACCGCCCACCAGCAGCAGCAGCCGACCGGCCATCAGTGAAGAAAGTTGCTCTGTGTGCTCCTGAAGGGGATCAGAAGTGTTCTGGGAGTTAGCACAATTTTCAGTGATCAAACATGTGCAAACAGAGGCTGCAATGGCAAGGCGGTGGCATTTTCGGGAGGAGAATCCGAGCATGCATGCATCCCTCGCCCCTCGAGGCTATTTAATTGCTTTATTAGTTAGTGGTAGCTAATTAATCAATTTAATTGCTTTGTAATTAGTTAGTTAAGGTGTTTAGCTAATTATTCAATTCGTTTTGTAATATTTAATTAGCATAGAATAGTTAGTTAAATATCATGTTTGTAATTTTGATTAGCTAGAATAGTTAGTTAATTGTGTTGTAATAATTAGCGTAGCTAGTTAGCTTAGCTTATTCATTCGGACCCTCCTTCGTGAGGGCGTAATGTTGTAATAAGTGTGCGTGCGTGTATGCATGTCTTCCAACCCCACGTCTTTCTCTCTTTTATTTAATCGCTTTCGATGGTTAGATTAAGGATCATATTTCAATTAGCATACCTCATGTTTGCATGTCTGCCATGAGGCTATGTGCTTAAATGCTAAACTGCATGAATGCCTATGGATGAAGGCTTGTTGTTTGAATTGGAACGATTCAACGAATGTAATTTTTAAGCCCACTTTGTTATAGCAAATCATGTTTTAAGCCCACTATGTTTGGTGGCAAATCCGCATCTTTAAGCCCACTTGAGGGTGGCAAATTCAAACCATTTTCGCAAACAAACATGAGTTGAATTGTTCCAAGTCTTGCGACTAGTCTATACTTGCTTGTGTGCATCACATAGTAATGTTAGCTAATAACCGGAACAAGAACACATAGTGTTTATAAAACATCATATCATGATTAGTAGAGGCCGATCCTTTGATCGGGCGAGCAGGGATGCTCATTTCAGGACCTTCCCTTCTCGTACCTAAGTTCCTGAGCTGAGACAACTTTGGTGATGACGGACACGTGACCTTTGACACGAGTCAGGGTTTCCTAAATTTTTCCAAAATAAAATATTTAGGTGGCGACTCTGTAATCTGGCAAAACAGTCTAATTTTGGCATTATTTGATTTAAAATTGATTTTCCAAAAAGGTTTGCCAGATTTGGACTCTTTGGTGATTATCAGTTTCACATTGCACTTGTGAGACTAGATTCAGAACCGCGGGAGTCCAAACTGTGAGGCTTTCTTTTCAAACCCTTTCCGAAAGGTGGGGAACGGAAAAAGCCGAGTCCACTTATTATGAAGGTTATCAAACACTGGTATAATTAAATAGAGGATATGTCCCTCGAGATGTAGTAGGATACATATAACTGGCCCTAATAGCTATGTGTAGCTCGACTTTTTGTGCCCCATTTCGGAAGACGAATAAGTGCTACAGTATTGGACTCCCGCAGTTCTGAATCTGATCTCACAAGTGCAATGTAAAATAGATAAATACCAAAGAGTCTAAATCCGGCAAATCTTTTGGAAAATCGATTTTGAATCAAATTGCCAAAAATGGACTGCTTTGCCAAATACAGAGTCGCCACCTAAATGTTTTTGGGAAATTTAGAAAACCCATGACTCATGCCAAAGGCCATGTGTCCATCATCACCAAGATTGTCTCCGCTCGGGAACTTAAGTACAAGAGGGGAAGGTCATGAATTGAGCACCCCCGCGTGCCCGATCAAAGATCGGCCTCTACTAATCATGATGCGAATCTTATTTACATTATATGCTCTTGTTCTGGTTATCAGGCTAGCATTACTATGTGATGCGCATACACACAAGTATAGACTAAGTTGCAAGAATTGGAACACTTGATTTCATGTTTGTTTTGAAAATTGTTTCGAATATGTACCACTTGAAAAAGTGATCGCATATGAACATTACTCAAATTATTCCAATTCAAGCAACTAGCCTTCATCCACAGGCATTCAAGCAGTTTATCATTTAAGCAATTACCCTCATGGCAAGCATGCTAGACATGGCAACAATTACATTCGTGCAATGTGCTAAAGCACAAAAGAGCTCACCTAATACTCCAAAACAAAAGATGACAGAGTTAGAATAATGCATGATCCTAACTATGCAATGTGACTAATGCAACGCATGCAATATGCAACTAAATAGGCTCGGCTACTTAACATGACATGTAAAGCAATTTGATAGCATGTGGTCTAAGCACGTATTCAAAGAAACATTAAACTAACAATGCAAGTTAGCATGATGAACCGAGCCTCAATGCATGCAAGACAAGTGGATGCAAGGCATGAGAGATGCTAAACAAAACATGATGCCCTAAACTAACTAACATAAGCCAGTAAAAAAAAGGAAGAAAGACGTGGGGTTGGAAAACATACACATTATTACAAGTTTGCGCCCTTAGGCAGGAGGGTCCGAATAAACTAATTAGCTAAGCTAATTACTATGAATTAACGAACTATTACAAACCCAAATGAATAAATTAGCTAATCTACTTAACTAATTATTACAACAACAAATTAATTAACTATTCTAGCCAACTAATTATTACTAGACAAAATTAACTAGCTACAACTAGTTAATTACAACAAATAACTAAAGTAAGTAATTAAAGTAAACAGCCCCGGGAAGCCAGGACTGCTCATGCATGCGTGTAGATTTCCACCCAAAAAAACCACTATTCTGTTACCAGGAAGCCTCTGTTGCACAATTAGAACACTTGCACTATTTTTCACCTCAAAACCATCGCTGTTCCATTTCAAAAAGCCATTGCTGGGTTTTGCAAAAGTGGCCGGCAGGCCAAAAGTGGTGGCCTGCCGGCCACTGATGCTTGGTTCTTCCTGCTACAATAGAGAGCAAATAGAGCAAGAACAGGATATTCTCAAGGGTTGTTTGCACAACCTACCCCTCCTTATCATCAAATAGCTCAAAGAAGTAGTAAATTTGATTCACAAACCATCAATCGATGCAATTTCATTGCATGATGGCCTATGAACCAAAGGGTACAAGTTCAATAAATGTAACAAATAAAGACACTCAAACCCCCTCCCTATCATGGATTGATCAAGAGAAGTAGTTGACATTGACTCTTGAACCGTTTACATCACTAACAAGTATGAAACGATTCAAGACTCAAGGGTTCAATTAACGTCCGATTGGACCCAAACCAAGTTATTATCTTGCATCATTTTTTATCCTTATTTTATTACCCCATTTTAATTACCAACCATTCCTTAGCAAATTAAGTCCAAAGGTGAGCTTTAACTCCTCTAATGGAAAGAAGCATCAAACCAAGAGTTGTTTTAGGTATGAGAAAAGTGTCATGCCGTTGGTAATGAACCCCCAAAGGGATTAAACCATTAAGTATAAGACCTCAATCTCAAGCTTTAAACAAGCAACTAGTTTGAACCAACTTTCAAAAAAAAGCAAAAGCCAAGAAAGGAGGGAGGTTGCAGAAGTGATTAGTGGTGAAAACAAGTATGGAAAGCCATAAACAAATGCTATCAACTCAAATAGGTTAGTGGCTAAGGCCTAAACCACCAAGCCTATGAGGACAATTACACTACAAGCATGCAATACAAGGCTCAAATGCAATGAACAACCAAAAACCATCCTAAAACAATGCTAAAATAGTCCTAAAATATGCGGGAATTAAGCTAACAATAGCTAGAATAATAAGCTAAAACATGGAGCATGTTAAACTAGTAAGCAAGACACAAGGAGGGAAGGCTAACCCCTCCAATTTTGGACTTCAAAACATGTTTTTAGCCACTGAAAAACCTAAAACCTTTGAAAATTAGTGTTTAAAAGCTCAAAAAAAGATAGTGTAAAAGTGGGAAACACAAGGGTAAAGATTAGAGAAGCAAGGTGAAAGGAAAGGTGAACCACCCCTCCACCCTTTAAGGCCTTAAACTACAAGTTTCACCCCAAAATTACAGAGTTTATACAGCCCAAAAATACTAGAAAAACAGTAGGAAAAATAGCTAACAAAGCAAGGAAACAAATCAAGCTTTTTACCCCTTGAAGAGTAGAACACTTCTAAGCAACAATTCAACACATACACACCCTTAAGAGCTCAAAGTAGGCTCAAAAGTACCTCAACTCGAAGATGGCAAGGTTTGGTTTAGAGTGTATAGGCAAAGGTTCAATAACTAGCAAGAGAGAGAGAGAGAGAGAGAGAGAGAGAGAGAGAGAGAGAGAATAATTTGCTCCAAAATTTTCTAACCTTGAAAGCAAGAGGGGAGGTCCTCTATATATAGACAAACATCAAACTCCCTCAGAAATATCAATACATACACGTGTAAGAAAGTGCATCCATCAGTGACAACAACTGGTACAGTTGGTAGGAAATATTTGCAAAACACACTTGTGGCCGGCAGGCCACTAATTCTGGCCGGCAAGCCATACAAGTGGCTGGTAGCAAAATCAGTGGTTGGCAGCCAATAGCAGTGGCTGGCAGGTCCCAAGGTTTTTCAAGCTTCAAGAACTAGGGTTGTGGTCCAAAACAAGGCAAGAAATGTACAGGGTTTGAAGGCTCAAAGCTGTGGCATTCTGCTGAGGACTCCGAGCACTTGACAAGCATACACATTCATCATTGGGTGTGCTAGTGTTGATGTCCAAGTCATAAGGGCGGTAGAAAATGGGGTGTCTACACTATGGTCTAAGGCTTTATTGAGTTGAGTTGAGTTGAGTTGAGTTTTTGAGGTTTGAGGACTCTAATGGTGTATCACTCTTGTTCACATCTCTTGTAATTGTAATGAGGGCATAATTACTTTACATATACAGGTGAGGATTCTTGATACTGGGACCTTTTCTCCTTCTCCTCCTCCTCTTCATTCTCCTCCTTTTCTTCTCTCCTCCTGTTTTTCTATTTGACAAATTTGTGTTTTTAAAATGAACCTATCTTTTATACTCTGGAAATGCAAGTCTGTTTTGTTCATTTTCTCCATTCCAAAGTGTTTTTTTTTTTTTTTTAGAGATTTGCATACTTTTTCTTGAGTATTTTGTTTCGCCTTTTTACTGTGTGGTAACATGGCTTTGGTTGCATACAAAACTTAATTTTCTTCCCTTTCTTATTTTTCTAATGCCATGTTGCAAATTAGTTTTGAAAACTTTGGTTACTTAGTCCTTGGCCATACATAGGACACTAAATTTGGTCAATATAATAGTTAGCATTGCTTCTTTAACAGCAACAGTGAAATGCAAATGGTATTGCAGGGCCCTTTAGGTAATTTGGACAACTGATGAATAGATTTGAGTTTGAAGTTTGGTGTGCTCATCAAGTTTCATTATAGTCAGCTGCTCTGGTTGCAGTGTCTTATATGTTGGCATTTATAATAGGAGAGCAAACTTTAGGGTACTTTGTTAATAAAGCTGTAGAATTATCTTAGGACCTTGTTCTGTGGAATTTAATTTTTTCAGAGAACTCAATTTTGTTGTAAAAACATTGCAGTTTTATATGAGGATTGTGTGAAGCCTTAGAATCTCGAGATTCTTTATTATCGATGTTAAATTTGTGGCACACCGAGTGTAGTTGGTATTTGGTGGTATTTGCTCATGCGCACAGACACAGTGTTTTCTTGCTTAATGACTTTCATGCAATGGCAAAATGTAAAATATTCAATTCATCATTTCCTTTGTTTTTGTTTTTTTGGGGAATCATTGATCCTAATTTATTTCCTCGCTTTGTTGCCCTCATCAAAATGTCAATGTGTTGTCGAAAGTTTGTTAGAGCTAATATTTTTCATCCTTTCCTATCGAATTAATATAATGCAGTGCATTAATTAAACCATTGATTTCTTGTTCAAGCTACGGGGATGAAGATTTCAATAATTCATGTGTAAGAGAAATACTTGTAGATTTTTTAGAGCAAGCTATTTTTTTGATGATTATTGTTACCTAGAGAGACTAATAAGACCATAGGGTTTGTCAATTTCATACCTTGGAAAAAATGCTTGATATGATGGGGCTAAGAAATGAATTGGATGAAGATAAGCTGAAGAATATAAGAATATTAATGTAATTAGAAATTATGGCATTAGTAGAATTATATTTATTCATTACCTAGTTTCCTAAGTAGGTAGTTCTTATGACTATTTATAATGCTCATAGAATGATTTGGATATTTGATAATTAAAAGCTTTTGTATTTTTGTTTCTCTTTTGGCTGAATTCTTAGTTGCAAGAATTGCCTACCAGGGGTGACTTTTTGGCTCATGAAACATGATACTGTTTTTCAGAGCAAGAATCTTTCTAGAATGACATTTTTGTCCAGATAGAATCATGGTTACAACTAGCATGTGACTACTTGAACATATGAATTGCAAAAAAAAAAAAAAAACTTTTAAAAAACACATTTTTATCCTATAATTGGCTTTGATTTTAGTAATGAAAGGATGTAGATTTTTGATAGATCAGGCTTTGCTCTTATTAATGAAAGAAATAAAGGATGTAGAATGCATTTATGTTTTCTCTACTCTTTCCTGTCTAATCTTTTTTCCTTCTCTATTATTGTCATCTATCTATTTTCTCTTTCTACTTGTATCTTCTTGCTTCTACTAGGTGTCCATGAGATTTTATGCTTGCATAAAGCCTATAAATAACTTTTTTGCCGTATAACAAAATTAGCCTTCAAAAGAGGAATAAAATTCATATTTTGTTAATTGGTTCTTGGTTTATTCACCTAACATAATCTTCACTTTATGGTTGACCAAATATGGACAAGAGTTGAATGTTCATTAGAAATAGATTGAGTTCGGAGTACAGAGAAAGGGTTAAGTCATTTCTCCAATTTGCAATGACGAACGTTGGCTTAGATAATAGAATTCGTTGTCCATGTATGGATTGCCTAAATTTTGAACATCATACCATTAAGGATGTGGAATATCATTTTATTCGAAAAGGGATGTTGCTTGGGAAACTGTTTTCGTCAATCAACCTTGTGTATGGAATAATGACAATGAGGTTGAAGGTATTGGTGATGAAGGGACAACCAATGAATTCCTTGACCTTGAAGATAAATTGTATGATATGTTAAAAGGCCGGCGACTATTTTTTGTGATGATAAAGAGGATGAGTGGCATCATAATGACCAAAGAGAAGATGCACGGAACTTTGATAAATTGTTAGAGGATGCTCAGCGTCCGTTATACCTTGGATGTCAAAAGTTTACTTTGTTATCATTTTCCATTAAGATGCTTCATATGAAAGCGTTAAACAAGTGGAGCAATAAGTCTTTTGACATGTTGTTGGGTGTATTGAAAGACCTTTTACCAAAAAGTGATCAAAAGGTTCCATGGATCCTTTATGAAGCCAAGAAATTTTGACTTGGGTTTAGGATATGTGCCTATTCATGCATGTAAGTATGATTGTGCTCTTTTTTGGAGGGAAAATGCACTTTTAGAAAATTGTCCGATTTGTAAGGAGCCTAGATACAAACTGAATGATGGTAGAAGTAAGAAGATCCCTCATAAGATTTTGAAATATTTCCTATTGACACCAAGGTTGCAAAGATTATACATGTCGAGAAAAATAGCTGCAGATATGAGATGGCACAAAGAAAAATGTGTTGACGATAGCATATTAAGGCATCCAACCAATGGTGAGGCTTGGAAGGACTTTGACAAACAGCATACTGTGTTTGTCCAAGAACCACGTAATGTGAGGCTAGGGTTGGCCATCGATGGTTTCAACCCTTTTGGAAATATGAGCAACTCATATAGTATATGGCCTGTGGTAGTTATGCCTTATAACCTGCCACCGTTGAAGTGCACGAAACAACCATTTTCCATGATGTCATTGCTTATTCCTGGACCGTAAGCACCAGGGAGAGATATTGATGTTTACTTGAAGCCATTAATTGACAAATTGAAGGAGTTGTGGGAAGATGGTGTAGTTACGTATGATGCCTCAACTAGGGCAAGTTTTTGAATGCATGCAATTGTTATGTGGACTATTAATGACTTTCCTGCTTATGGTAACTTGTTGGGGTGGAGTGCAAAAGGATATTTGGCTTGCCCCAATTGTAATGAGAATGCATCATCACAACGGTTAACAAGTAAGATAAGGTACACTGGTGCTTACCGATACTTGCCTCAAGACCATCCTTGGTGAAAAAGTAAGCTCTTTAATGGTAAGGCAGATGATCGAGCAAGACCTTTGGAGTTGTCAGGGGAACAAATATTAGATCAACTAGATTCAAGAACATTTAAACCATTTGGGAAGCATCCAAGCAACCATAAAAGAAAAAGGGATGCAAATACAATACTAAATTGGACAAAGAAAAGCATATTTTTCAAATTGCCTTACTGGAAGACACTCAAGTTACGACATAACCTCAATGTCATGCACATCGAGAAGAACATATGTGACAATTTGATTGGGACTTTGTTGAGCATTGATGGAAAGAACAAGGACACGGAAAAAGCACGCATGGATTTAGAGGATATGAAAATTAGAAAAGATTTGCACTCAAAGAGGCACGCTGATGGGTCCTTTGAAAAGCCCCTTCCATTGTACACATTGTCCCTAAAGGAAAGACAAGGTTTTTGTGCGTTCTTAAAATCAATTAGGTATCCTGATGGATATGCAACAAACATCTCTAGGTGTGTGAGCACTAAGGGCAGCAAGTTATCCGGTTTTAAAAGTCATGATTGCCATGTCCTTATACAATGACTTCTTCCTATTGGGATGCGTGGTATCTTAACAAGGGCATTTCTATTGCATTGTTTGAGTTGGGAAATTACTTTCAAGAGTTATGTTTGAAAACAGTGAGGGTGAACGATTTGAAGAAATTACAAGAAAGCATAGTACTCATACTTTGCAAGTTAGACAAAAAATTTCCACTTGCATTCTTTGATGTCATGGTCCACTTAGCTATTCACTTGCCTCACGAAGCCACTCTTGGGGGGGCCAATGTAATATCGATGGATGTACCCTATCGAAAGGTATTATTATGCACTTATTGTAAAATTATATTTTTTAA
The DNA here is from genome assembly GCA_036172215.1 of Camellia granthamiana. Lineage (NCBI taxonomy): Eukaryota > Viridiplantae > Streptophyta > Magnoliopsida > Ericales > Theaceae > Camellia > Camellia granthamiana. The sequence goes on from CM069910.1 coordinate 114,012,767, forward strand.
TATTATAGTACCGTATTTGTGGTTTATATAGTAATTTCATGTTATTTGTTGAAGATTACTCAGGATTTTGAAAGGGTATGTAGCGAATCAAGCTCACCCATAAAGTTCAATTGCAGAAGCTTACATTGTCAAAGAATGCCGCACTTTTTGCTCTACGTGTCTTGGTGGGATTGAAACCGTATTTAACAAAGAGGAAAGAAATGCAGATGGTGGTGATGTTGGCGTGGGGTATTCAGTTTTTTCACAAAAAGTCCGTACTTTTGGGCTAACTCAAAGGGCACTCGACGTGTCTGGGAATGAAAGAAAAGTGGCTCATTGGTTTCTCTTGTACAATAGTCTTGAAATCAATAAATATCTAGAGTGTGTTCTCATTTAGTTAACTATATGCATAACTTTTTCTTTATAGTCGCACTCAAGTACTAATTATTCACATTTTTTTTGAAGTAGAGAACACAAGAATCAGTTATGGAATGCAAATATACATGACATTACAAGACAGCAACAAGAAGAATTTCCTAGGTGGTTCAAAGAGCGGGTATGATATCTAGATAAATATGTAATAAACATCATAAACATAATTCACTGTTCCAAGGTTGATATTAACATCATATTTCATGTAGATAAATCAATTATGAGTTGAAGGATCATCGGAAGCAACTAATGAGTTATGGTCATTAGCTAATGGTCCTAATCCAATAGTAAATATTTATTCGGGTTGTATTTGTAATGGCATTCGATTCCATACCAAAGATTGAGACAACCATCGTAAAAGTCAAAATACGGGTTTAGTCATTCAAAGGGATCATCAGGGTATGCCAATTGATTTCTATGGTCACTTGACTAAAGTTTGGGAAATGGCATACATATTCGGGCATCGAGTTGTGTTGTTTCAATGCGAATGGTTTAACACTGGTAACAACAGAACATTTCGCACTGAAGCACATCTAACAAACATCGATGTAAGAAGTCGTTTGTATCAAAATGGCCCATTTGTCTTGCCAGGTCAAGTGCAACAAGTTTTTTATGTCAATGATACCAAATTAGATGAACATTGGAAAGTCGTAAAGCGATTTCAACGTCGAGGAATATGGAATGTGCCGAAGCTTGAGGATGTAGATCCCAATGATAATGAACTGCCTATTCTAAATGATGTGTTCCAGTAAGACGAGACCACTAAAATTGTCCAAATCACCATTATGGATTCCATTAGCAACACTTTATAGGACTGATATTACACCTGATATTATTCCAAGTGAAGTGGTTCTACAATCTGGTAGAGGTGTATATGTAGAGGCTGCAAATAGAGATGATTTTATCTGTGATGATGATGATGATCAAAATTCAAATGATCCTAGTGATGATGAAGATGAACTTCGTAGTCATAGTGACTCGAATATAAATCATGATATATAGCCTTGATTGTAATGTCCTTTACTGTTTACATTATGAAGTCATTTTGATTGTAATGGCATGCACTTGTTAATGAAGTCATGTTTAGTTATGATTCAAATTGTAATGAATTGTTTTGTCGATAATTTCATTACTTGTAATGTAGTTGTAATATTAGACTATTAGCTTATCTTATAATTTCATGAATTGTCATGCATTTTAAATCTTTATTATTGCATTGCTTATAATTTATTTGTTACATATAAAGACTACACATATGCCACCTGGGCAAGCCACTAATAGGAGGTCGATGACTTTAGTGTCAAAGGCAACCCCGACTGAGGTCCAGCTCACTTGTCAACATTTCCATTGTCGTAGATAGCTAGTATTTGTAAGTGTTTCATCCTTTATATAGAACAGTTTGATTCTTGCACCCACCATTGTAAAGTGTAATTAACCAAACAATGATGGGGTAAAGTGTAATTAATCCTAAAAAGAACGTTGTGACCCACAGTGTTGTTAATAGGTTTGACCCATTTATTTAATCAGTAACATTTAGCCATTACATGAGTAATGACAATAGGCACATGTTCAAGGAATTTATACAATTGGATAAGGAATTGATTAGTCTCAATTATGCTTTAACAGGAATATATATTAGACAGAAAATAATAATAATCAGCACAAGAGCAAGTTACATGGATTCAAACTGTGAAAGAACCTAGATAAGACACCACATAACATGGGCTTGAGTTTGAGATATGGGCCAGATACACTAGTTATCAAATATATAAGCTAGATGTCAAATATGAAATGAACATGCATGTTTGACAAAAGAAAGCTTTGCTAGAAGTTTCAAAGAATGCTCTCTTAATATTTCCATGTTTTGATTAGTATTCCATATGACTGAACCTTCCTTGCTTCTCTTTATCGTATAAAGATGACTTGATGACTTGTACGGTATGTGTCTCCATGTAAAGAAAAATGGAGGCCGGATGAATCTAATGTCTATGCAGATATTGAAACCTGGAATGATTGATTATAGAAGTCCAATCAACATAGACACAGTTGCTTTAGTGAAAAAAAAAAAAAGAAAAATAAAAAAGAGGCTATCCTGAATTGAGGCTTGAGTTGTGGGAGCCGAAAATACGGATAAATCGGAAGGGGCATGTCTTAGTACTGACATTAACCGGACGTCCAGCAAATATTAATCGGCCCCATCCTGCAAGTCTGGGATGGGCCGAATACGATACGTAAGCCGATTAATAAAGATCGTTGGGGGCCGAATATAAGAACAGGTAATGATTGAAAACCAAGCTCAGGCCCCGAGGCCTCAGGAGGAACAACTATAAATAAAGAAGCAGCGTTCTTGAAATAGGGGGTAAGAAAAAAAAGAAGAATACACTTCACTAAACTTAGTAAACAAGCTTTCTTAAGTAGAGGAACTGACTTGCCCGTCGGAGTGCTAATCCCGGCACCCCCGACCGGAATATTTGTCTTTGCAGGTGACTAGCTGAGAATCAAGAGCGTCTTCCCGGATCAGAAGAGTATTTCCAAAAACCACTTCCCCACAATTGGCGCCGTCTGTGGGAATACTCAAATACATCCATGGAAGGCGTGACGCAAGATCCTCCGATAGCCACCGACGAGACTATACAGAGAGACGACATCACCCCGGCAGATCTGCTCGGGAAGGAAACCATCGCTGCGAGACGCACCTTGAATTTTGATTCACCAACGACTTCAGCGCAGGAGACGATGCAAGCCATCATAGAACAAGCTAAACAGAATGAGCAAAGGCTGGAAAATATGCTCGCAGAAAATGAACGCCTCCGATAAGATTTGGCCCTGGAAGTAGCAAAATCCAAAGAAGCCGCGCGCCAAGACCCCAAACGACCCCTGAGGGCAGGTAAACAACGACCTCGAGTCCGACCAAGGAAAACTGATAGCAACTCCAATTCATTATCCACGGAGCATAACAAGGGACGCTCGGACACTTCCAGCTCCTCTGAAAAAAGCCCACATATAAGGAACAAGTGCAAAAGAAGTAGTTCAGACGAAGAGGACCGGCGCGATCCTTTTATCCGACGAATTGCGAGGGCGACCCTGCCCAAGAAGTTCAAAGCTCCATCATTTACTCTCTACGACGGAAAATCAGACCCCACCGATCATATACGTCACTACAAGCAGGCCATGACGTTGCATGCAGACAATGAAGCCCTCATGTGCCGCATATTCCCCAACAGTTTGGGGCCACTAGCTGTCAGATGGTATTACAAGCTGGAGCCGGCTTCGATCAGAAGTTTCCATCAATTGCAAAAATCCTTCAGGGCCAGGTTCATCACCAACGAGGTACAGCCAAAACAGGCCGACTCTCTCTGGGCTATGCAAATTCAACCGGGAGAAACGCTGAGAGCATATTCGGCGCGATATTGGGAGTGCTTCAATCTTGTTGACGACGCTTGTAACGACTCCATGGCCGTTACCGCCTTCAAAATGGGACTACATCCTGATAGTGCTCTTCGCAACTCCCTGACCAGAAGACCCCCCAAAACAGTCTGGGCGTTGATGAAGAAAGTCGAAGAGTATTGCAAAGTGGAAGACGATTCCCTGAGGATCAAAGCTAGTCAAGCGTCCACCAAATCGGGACCTCCTGACATTGCTCAGCCGATAAGCTCCGTGCCACCTCTGAACCCCGAGCCACGACAACGTGCTAAACGGGACAAAAGGCGGGACTCTCGCCGATCGAGCGATCAATGCTTCCATCCGACGAATGAGCAATTGCAAGTCGACAGTAGGCGTTCGAGGCGCGCCGACAAAAAGTACACGGAACTGTCAGAGCCAATCACCGCTATAATGACCAAAATCCAACACCTTCCATTCTTCAAATGGCCGTCAAAGATGGTGGGACCACCCGATACACGACGAAGGGACCGGAGGTACGAATATCACAAAGATCACGGCCACGAAACAGAGAGTTGCTACGCATTAAAAGACCACCTGGAGGAACTAGTGCAAGACGGCCGACTGCAGCAGTATGTGAAACAGGGAAAGCCAACCAAGGCATTAACATTAAGGCAGGACTCTCCCCCACTTGGCGTGATCCACGTAATTTACAGCCTGCCTACACTCCCGGCCATGCACACAATTCGATCGCACCCAACTTTACAGGGGCGCCGTACTTCGACTGACCGGTCCGAAGAAGCTCCGACAATTGCCTTCAACAACTCCGACCTCAATGACGCAACGGCTTCCCGCATTGATCCGTTGATCATTGGATTACGCATAAACCGGTTCATCATTGAACGAATCCTCATAGATCCAGGGAGTAGTTCAGAGGTCATGTACTATCAAACTTTCGTTAAGCTCGGCCTCAACGAGGCAGATCTATCTCCGGCACCTCACCCATTGTTCGGCTTTAATACGAACCCGGAATACCCATTGGGCAAGGTCACATTACCTGTTCGAGCAGGGTCTAGAACGGTCGAAGTGGAATTCCTGGTCGTGAAGCTCCCCTCGCCATATAACGCTATAATGGGAAGAACCTGGCTACATATCATGAAGGCCGTCCCAAGCACCTACCATCAGATTCTGCGTTTCCCAACAACCTACGGCATTGAAGAAATACGTGGTTCCCCCCAATCGGCACAAGCAGAGTTCTGACGAAAACCCTATCACTGACCCGATCTGTGGGCTCTGATAACTGTAAATATATTTCGCCTCTGCAATATGAACTACTTTTCCTCGACGCTGAAAATCATATGTCGATTCCCAGTGGGGCACTTATCACGATTGGCCAAACTAAGTCTCCGGATTCGGAGCCCCCTTTGGCGCATGCCGCCTCAGGGCCGATTAAGTCTCCGGATTCGGAGCCCCCTTTGGCGCATGCCGCCTTAGGGTCGATTAAGTCTCCGGATTCGGAGCCCCCTTTGGCGCATGCCGCCTTATGGCCGATTAAGTCTCCGGATTCGGAGCGCCCTTCGTGTTTCACGATTGGCCAAATTAAGTCTCCGGATTCGGAGCGCCCTTCCTGTATCACGATTGGCCAAACTAAGTCTCCAGATTCGGAGCCCCTTTTGGCGCATGCCGCCTTAGGGCCGATTAAGTCTCTGGATTCGGAGCGCCCTTCGTGTATCACGATTGGCCAAATTAAGTCTCCGGATTCGGAGCGCCCTTCGTGTATCACGATTGGCCAAATCGTCTCCGGATTCGGAGCGCCCTTCGTGTATCACGATTGGCCAAATTAAGTCTCCGGATTCGGAGCGCCCTTCGTGTATCACGATTGGCCAAACTAAGTCTCCGGATTCGGAGCCCCCTTTGGCGCATGCCGCCTTAGGGCCGATTAAGTCTCCGGATTCGGAGCGCCCTTCGTATATCACGATTGACCAAACTAAGTCTCCGGATTCGGAGCCCCCTTTGGCGCATGCCGCCTTAGGGCCGATTAAGTCTCCGGATTCGGAGCGCCCTTCGTGTATCACGATTGGCCAAATTAAGTCTCCAGATTCGGAGCGCCCTTCGTGTATCACGATTGGCCAAACTGTCTCCGGATTCGGAGCCCCCTTTGGCGCATGCCGCCTTAGGGCCGATTAAGTCTCCGGATTCGGAGCGCCCTTTGTGTATCATGATTGGCCAAATTAAGTCTCCGGATTCGGAGCGCCCTTCGTGTATCACGATTGGCCAAATCGTCTCCGGATTCGGAGCCCCCTTTGGCGCGTGCCGCCTTAGGGCCGATTTCATCTCCGGATTCGGAGCCCCCTTTGGCGCATGCCGCCTTAGGGCCGATTAAGTCTCCGGATTCGGAGCGCCCTTCGTGTATCACGATTGGCCAAATTAAGTCTCCGGATTCGGAGCCCCCTTTGGCGTATGCCGCCTTAGGGCCGATTTCGTCTCCGGATTCGGAGCCCCCTTTGGCGCATGCCGCCTTAGGGCCGATCAAGTCTCTAGATTCGGAGCCCCCTTTGGCGCATGCCGCCTTAGGGCCGATTAAGTCTCCGGATTCGGAGGCGATTAATCTCCTTAAGGCCAAATGGGCCCAGGATTCGGAAACGGATCATACAGTGCTAAGTGCTAATCGCGTCTCTGAATCCGGAGCAAACGTTGGCACGAACAAAAGATATTGATAATTGATCCTGTGTAACATGCTGGAACAGATCATGCATTCGAAGTAATGAGCCTTAGTACACAAGCAACATTCCAAAATTCAGAATAACACGCAAATAGATTTAAAATAAAACCATTTGTTTGATTAAACAGTTGTTACATGAATACAACCCGCATTCGAACATTACAATATCGAAAGCAAAAAAGGGACAAAACGCGCCGGTAAAGCAGCATCGCCGGATCGACGACCGTCACCTTAAACCCCTCAACGGCGTGCACTACCTTGAACCAGTTATGCTTAAGCCCGCGACTTGCATAAACGCCAAACTACCCCTGACACCATTGACAATGTCAAGGCTAAGATCCAGGATGAGAAGGGTATTCCACTAGATCAGCAGACCATTGACAATGTCAAGGCAAAGATCCAGGACAAGGAAGAATGAACTTGACAGTTGTTGACTCTACTTTCGGGGTGATCTGCTTCGACGACTTGGAGACTCACAGATCTCAAGCCCTTCGCTTGGAGACTCACAGAACTCAAGCCCTTCGGATGACCTAACTCCTTCACGGATAGGTTTTCTGTCGCAAACCATCTCAACACCGAATTTGACTGAAATTTGAATGTAACCAAAATCACCATACCAGACAAAGAATGATGAGTCAAATGGGACTACTGGTGCGAAGCGCCCACTCCTTTTATTCTCAGCAACGATTTCGATCTCGAGGTCCCAACCCCGAGAAAATTTTATTAACTCCCAAAAATGCATTGGTTAAAAAAAAAAAAAAAAAAAAAAAAACAAGCGTCGATTGACATTCGCCACGACTATCCCGATGGCTGGCCGAAACGCGCGCTGGCTCGGCCAAAGCGAAATAACTTTATTAAAACCGGTCAGCCAATATTCACATGCCGATCACCGTCGACCAGCCCATCAATCCAACTGCTCAAGCGTCAATACGCTCACCCAAATCGGAGATAAATGGCCATTGAAACAGCCTCAATAAAGCCCTAACGGTCGCCGCAGACGTGTCGGCCCTGTCCACGTGCGGATATTGCCGGTAGGCCCGCGTCTTGCCGGGCAGTTAACGGCTGTCTGGGTCGGGCAATATCTAGACATTCAAACATTTGAGCAACATGAAATACACATATGCCGAATATGAATGACAATGAAACAATCTTTATTTAATAAAACAATAAGTTACATAGTTTCGAACACGCTCTGCGTTCCAATCTTAAGACTATAAAATTCATACGGCGTCACCCTCATCCTCACTCTTCTCAATCTCAAAGGCACAAAACGGAAAATCTTTACTCCTGTAGCGTGGTGATGCCGAATCAATTCCCGACGCTCGAAGAGCTTCTGCGGCTTGAGATGCCTTGATCCAACCGTGCCTGAACCTGCGGTTTTCACATCGGCATACTTCTTCAGCCAGCGTCTCCCTGGTTTTCTCGATTCCCACCTTTCAGCCCTCATGGAAACCTTTTTCGTAGGCCCTCCCCTTCGCACTCTCTATTGCGAATATACTAGCCGTCTCTCGATCGGCAAGTGCGGAGCTGATAAGCCGACTCGTAACCCTCTCTTCCACAATTGGGTTCGCGTGCACGGTGGGTTGTGCCTGAGCCGCCTTGGCCTTCCTTAGTTCCCGCTCGGCCGCCTCCACGCGGGCCTCCAAACTTCGAATACGTTCGTCCTTCTTCTCCACCTCTTGACGGGCAGCACGTAGACGCATGCCGACTTCATAAGCAGTGTAAAGCCCCTTCACTGCGCCGTGAATGCCCTCGCGAAACACTTCGTAATCCTGTCGACCCAGCATCGATTTCTGAACCTCAGGCGGAAATATTTGTCGGGCAAAGTCGACCGCTACATCTAGATCTCGAACGATCGAGTCCGCCTCTGTCATGGGTCTATTCTTCACGAATACCGCAAAGCTTAATGGGCACGGTTTCGCGTCGGACCTTCCCTCGACTCGGGACTGTGGAGCCTTACCCTGCGACTGCTTTTCTCGCCTGGGCGATCTACTGCGACGTCGGGGAGACTGACGCCTCTCACGACCCCTGGCACTCCTACTTCCTGCCCGCGAGGGTTCACCACCCCGATTCATATCTCCGCCAAGCTCAGCCGGGGTCTTCGCTTCCCCTTTGCTGTTGAAGAAAAGTCGGTTCGACATTCGCGCAATCAGTCTTCCCCCAAGAGCTCAGCTCAGTTGTCTACCAAGCTCATAAAGGATGTACGTTTCCTCATTTATCCTTCACAGAGGCAGCACGTTCGAGGCAATCTCATTAATTGGAGACCCTGAATCGCCCGACGCCGGCTAAGTCAACGGCAGGGGCACGATTCTACCATAGTCCATCAATCTATCCTGCCAAGTACCCCAGCCGGCCCTCGACCCCGCAGGGACCGCCTGGGGCAAGGGCAGATTCATCAATCTAGCCGACTCAAATACCCCATCCGGCCCTCGACCCCGCAAGGACCGCCCGGGGCAAGGGCAGATTCACCAATCTATCTGGCCCTCGACCCCGCAGGGACCGCCTGGGGCAAGGGCAGATTCATCAATCCAGCCGGCTCAAGTACCCCAGCCGGCCCTCGACCCCGCAAGGACCGCCCGGGGCAAGGACAGATTCACCAATCTATCCAGCCCTCGACCCCGCAGGGACCGCTTGGGGCAACGGCAGATTCATCAATCCAGCCGGCTCAAGTACCCCAGCCGGCCCTTGACCCCGCAGGAACCACCTGGGGCAAGGGCAGATTCATCAAGCTAGCTGGCTCAAATACCCCATCCGGCCCTCGACCCCGCAGGGACCACCTGGGGCAAGGGTAGATTCATCAATCTAGCCGGCTCAATTACCCCATCCGACCCTCAACCCCGCAAGGACCGCCCGGGGCAAGGGCAGATTCACCAATCTATCTGGCTCAGAGACCCCAGCCGGCTCTCGAATTGACAGTTCATAATTCGAATCCAGTCGGCACGGAGAAGACAAATCAATGTTGACATAGGATATTCAATCCCTAAAAGCTGAAACTCGGCAACAATTTTACGCAAAGTAGCAAAAGGCTTTGAGCCAAACTCAGCAAAATGTTTCATTAACATAATCACACAAATTGTGCACAGGAAGTAGTGGCATTACAAGGACATGTTCATTAATAAATTGCGTACAAGTTAGTAACCAATTTATACATGAAAACTACCCTGAACCAACAAAACCCAACCAAACAAAAAAAAAAAATAAATAAAATAATAATAATAATAATAATAATAATAATAATTAGGAAACGCCTCCCAAATCACTCCTCGGTGTCGGATTCGAGTGGCTCGACATTCACTTGCTCATAAGGAATTGGCAAATCCGATGTAACCCCAGCGGCAGCAAGGGCTTTGAGCCACCCATGTTTGAACCCCCGATTCTCAAACTTGGGAACTTCATCAACATATTCAGTGAAAGCGGCGCTCTTTCCCGCATCGAAAGCCTCAGATTCGGCTTTCTCCTTGGCCGCCTTCAGCTCCTCCAGCTGAGCCTCCGCCTGGGCAAGTTCGTCCTTCGAGAGTTTGAGCGATTCCTCACTCACATTCGCTCTAGCCTCAGCGTCAGATTGAAGCTGTTCAGCGAAGCGAGCCCTCTCCTTCTCCGCTTCGGCTCGCGCGCTCTCCATTGTGGCCCTCATTTTTTCAAACTCCACTCTACTCTTCTGACCTTCCACTTCGGCTTGCAAACGGTCAACCCTGCCAAGAGCATCATGCAGGCGGCGGCCCAAGTCGGCAATCCTGCCGACGGTCTGCAAGAATAAGGGATCATTAGATACCTTTATAAAAAATAAATTCAGAAATAAATATAAGATTCCTACCAGGAGTGCCGACTGCACAGATAAGGCTACGGCCAAAATATCCGGCACGGCGCAAAAGGCTGCACTATCAGCCGGCAAGGAAATTGAAGCCGCCAAGCTCAACGCAACGGCCGGATCCTCAATGGCAGAAGCATTGGAAGAAATCGGCGTATCTCTGATCTTTGCCTGAATAACAAAGGGAGAGACCACGTCGGATTCCTCGAGGCGAGGCCGTTTGTCGGGACTAGCTTCTGAACTGGCTTCCCCCTCGGCGCTGCGTTTTTGGCCGCGCTCCTCCGGAATTTGCCGTTCTTCAATGGCCTGCTGTTCACCCCCTTTTTCTGTTTCAACCGGCGTAACCTGAACCAGCCCTTCAACAATGGGTACGGAGGCCTTAGGCAAGCTGGGATCAGATTCGCCGGCCTCGGCCTTTTGTCGAGCAGCCATTCGCTCGGCGTTTCTCCTACGCGCCATTTGCGAAAGGCTTTCCTTCGCCATACCTTCGAAGAAATCGCCGGGTAGGTCGCCCAAATTCGCGAAAATGTCTCCGGAAGAGACTTCTGCCCAACCCAACGCGGATAGTGAAGGCTGATCGAGTCCGGCAGTCTCAAACGCCGAGCGCACGGCCTCATTGACTTCTTCGGCCTCCTCGGTGAATTCTCTCGCCGGATCGGCAACTGCTTGTATTTCCGGCTCTGCGTCTCGCCCCGAATCAGAATCTTCCAGACCGATTTGCCTGAGGTTCTTGTAGCTGGGGAAGATAAGAGCCGAGAGCTGCTGATCGCCGGATGGAATCGGAATGTTGTCCGCAGCCGAGAACGTGGTGTAAGTGGGCTCGTACCGAAGTAAAATGTGGGCGGCTCTCCCCTGTTTTTGCATGTTAGGGCGGCCAAAGTAGTCGAGTGCAATCTTAATATCCCTAAGGACCGCTTCGTCAGCGCAAGTCAGAATCTTCTTCAATTTATTACCTGCAAAAGAGGAGTGATTAAGGAAAGGAAGCCGATTAAAAGATAAATCATTAAACACAAGATACTACGTGGCAACCTGGGTCACCCTTATGTCTGGGGATGGGGTCTAGGCGATCTTCGCCTTCAGCGAACTCCCAATTACCTCGGACATTGACCATTACATCGTCAACCCTCTTACCAGAGCTGGCAAGCATAGTCACCAAATGATGGTCAGTATCCTTGGCCCTAAGGAAGTACCGACCCAGCCGACCAGAGGATTTGGCTAAAGCATAGCAGTGCCGAATAGCCGGAATTCCAAGATTGATCCTAAGACGCCGATTCAACTCTATAACGCCCATAATGATTCGAAAGAAATTTACGTTGGGCTGAGAAGGAATCAGACTCCAATAGCGAAGGACAGCCCTAAGTAATGGGTGTAGGGGGAAACGGACTCCGCCTTCCGCTATGGACAGAAGGGGGAATACGATTGTATTCTGATCCTCCCTTTCCATGTCCAGAGTACTGTCCGTTACAAGAGCTAGATGGACGTCATCGGGAATGGAAAAATGTCACCGGAATCCGGAAATACGACTCTCAGAAAGGAGGTCCTTCAGGTGTTTAGCCATTTCGACGGAGGTCCAAGGCTTTGCCGAAAGTAAAAAATGATAAACAGAGAATATGGCTACAAAGAAAGGGGAAGAAAACTTACGAGGAGCAGATGAGGCAAAGGTAGACGGACGAAAGTTGCAGAAAATGCGGGTGAGAGAAGAGATGCACACTGGCGGTCCAAACGTATCAGATGATCGACGAAATGTGCACCAAAAAGGGACTGAGGTTTCAAATCGCAATAAATGCGAGGGACGCATGAATGAGGTGGGAAAGTGTAATGATAAACGAAAAGGCGTGCGCTTTCTGACGTTTTCTGATGCCTTGGGATACGCGAAGCCTCCTGATCTCAGGGGCTTTTCGAATTCTAAACCAAACACGCCGATTAACTACCGTCAATAGGGAGTTCGGGGGGCAATTGTGGGAGCCGAAAATACGGATAAATCGGAAGGGGTATGTCTTAGTACTGACATTAACCGGACGTCCAGCAAATATTAATCGGCCCCATCCTACAAGTCTAGGATGAGCCGAATACGATACGTAAGCCGATTAATAAAGATCGTTGGGGGCCGAATATAAGAACAGGTAATGATTGAAAACCAAGCTCAGGTCCCGAGGCCTCAGGAGGAACAGCTATAAATAAAGAAGCAGCGTTCTTGGAATAGGGGGTAAGAAAAAAAAGAAGAATACACTTCACTAAACTTAGTAAACAAGCTTTCTTAAGTAGAGGAACTGACTTGCCCGTCGGAGTGCTAATCCCGGCACCCCCGACCAGAATATTTGTCTTTGCAGGTGACTAGCTGAGAATCAAGAGCGTCTTCCCGGATTAGAAGAGTATTTCCAAAAACCACTTCCCCACATGAGTCTATGCAGACACTGCTACAAAGTGTTCTTTACTTCTTTCCAATTTTGTTGATTGACTTCTTGATTCACATATGTTATTTAAATAGATGTTCAAATCTGCTAATTGTTACTAAGAGTATGTGGTTTGAAGTGGTTGGAATATGTGGTTTGAAATGGCTAAAAGTGTATAAACAACAACCATCAAAGTGTATAAACAGCAGTAGCCTATAAACAGTTCTTCATATGAAATTGTTAAAGTTTTTGTTTATAATATAGGTTCATCAGTGAAGCGAGCATGAGGTCGGACGAGGGGTAACAAGACTAGTAGACTTATCACCCAACATGGTGGCAAGAAGCTTTTTGTTGGAGTTTCTAGTGAGCGTAGAACATTTGTGGGTCTTAATGCCACTAAGGCAGCTAATGAATTGGGGGCACGAATTCGATTGCAAGCACCTTTGCAATGAACAGAAAATGAGGAGGATGTTCCACCAGCCATTTGACTATTGTGCAGTCCTTGCGGGTAATTTAAATTTTATAGTTGATGTAAGTAGGTTAATATATATGATGTCTGATTACTTATCTATTCATTTAATTGGGACATGATAAGTTTAAGATTGAAGGATACGATGAGAACCCACTTGCACAAGAAGTTATTGACACAAAGACCACACATTTGTTCAATGGTTGGCGATATCAAATGAATCAACATTACAAAGCGTTGGTGAAAGCAGGGATAGATCCTTATAGTAAGCCATTTGTTGGGGTGACAGAAGAAGATTAGAGGTACATGATTGATCATATGTTTCTTGGTGACACACACAAGGTAATTAACTCAACACTCATGAATGTTTCTTCTAATTGCACCATAAATCACCATTATACCATATTCTAATTGCACTACAAATTTATAGATGTTTAAATTTCTTATAACTCAAAGTTCCCAAGTTTCTTTGAAATTGAAAGAATGGCTGTTGATACATACAATTATATATGCATGTATATATATATATAAGGAATGAATGTATGTGCTATAGAGTAAGGAAATTGCAGAGGGAAAGGGAAAGAGAGAGGAAACTAAATGTTTGTGCTATAGAGTAAGGAAATCCTGCTTTTGTCTCATCTCCTTCTGCACTTATATATCTTTGTGCCGCCTTCTTCTGCTGTCTCTGTCCTAGTTTCAACTCCTTTACCTACTACCTCTTGCTCTGCACCATCTATACCTGCTACCTCTTTATCTAAACCATCTATACTTCTTGTATCTCTTTATGCACCAGCTATCTTTGCTTGAATGGGAGCTAATGATGCTCTCTTGCTATATTGGTTTTTTTTTTTTTTTTTTAGGGGGGGGGGGGGGGTTGATAAGAGTACTGAAGAAGAGTGTCTAAAGCCTTCATATGAAGCCACTACTGCAACTGAAGCCACAGCCACAACCACAGCCACAATTGCAAAATAAAGGCTTCAGCATCAGCTCAAGCATATGCAGAATGTGCAGAATTGGTTACCTGGATCAAGAATAGATAGAGACAAATATAGATACAAGTGTTATAGTGGAGATGGTTAGTCATGAACTAGTCAGTTAGACAGCTAGATTGTATTGTAGGATAAATAGTATAAATATTTGTAATCACTATGTGAATAATTCAATGAAAATGAAATCTTCATTTCTTGATAGAAACAAGCATGGATACTGATAAATACAATAATATTTGTATTGCATTGTAGAAATGGTCAAAAAGAAACATAGACAATAGAAAAAAGTTACCATATAATCACAACATGGGTTCAAGGTCATTTTCAGTAGCAATCTCAATTGAGGTGACATATTTTTTGTTTTAAAACTATTAGTTAATGCTGTATTTTTTTTATTAATAATATTGCTAAGCTTGCATTTTATATTTTTAATGAAAAGAATTAAAAATAGCAAGAAGCCTCACATCGTAGATTTTTACAAGACCTCACATTGAAGTAAGAAAAAGAATGATTGAATTGAACCAGTTTGTGGGGTGTTATATGTAAGTATACCTTTACTATATTTGTTATTCATATTCCTATATAATGCTTAACTAGTTAGAGTACTTGTAAAATATACTAACTACTTTCTCTCTTTTTTTGGATTAATTACACTTTAACTCCTCCTAGTTTTACTCAAAAGCACACCCACTGAAGTATAAAAATATATACATAACGTCCTTGTGATTTGGAGTAAAAAGCAAAACTAACAAAATCAGTTATCTATAACAATGCGTGTTGCTCAGTTATTAACCATGCACATTTTAATTGTGCATTGATATATTTTGAGAGTCAAATTACTATAGTGCCCCTATTTCTCTGCTCCCTCTCTCCCTTCCTCTATGACAACAACAACAGTAGCGTCTGCCATTTCTTTTTTAGGTGAATAAGACATAAAATTAAAACTAGAAAATTTACAAGATTACATAGGGCATACCGTAGGCCCTAACATAACTATACAAAGCTACGGACTAAGACCTGCCAAACAAAAATTACAAAAATACATCAATAAGCTTAACACTGCCAAACACAAGTAATAAAGGACATTTGGACATCCACATTATTCAGAAACCATGTCCCAGGGGATAGGGAACCTGAACAATTGGTATATACTCAGTATATCTTCTAACATCACTCAACCCACATCTGAAGAACTCACCATAGTGAAGGTAAGCTTTCTTAATCTACACATAGAACTTATAATATATAATAATGGTTATGAAAACATTTATATAGATTCTCACATCACTCAACCTACATGTATAAGCCATTTTATCTGAACTCACCACACTCAACCCATAAAGGAATAATTCACAGCTCATAATAAGATAGATCATCATCAAATATATGGCTAACATCACCCAACTCTCAAGCTACCACATAATAGACTTCCAAGTGATACAACCTGCTGTAGACGCGCCCGCGGGCCTCACTGCTACAGTTCGGACTCGATTTGTGTCGGTTCTTAATCTGATCTCGCAAACTGCAATGCGAGATTGATAAATCACCAAAGAGTCCGAATCTGGCAAATCGTTTTTGAAAACAGATTTTTCGAAAGAAGTGCCAAACATGGACTGCTTTGCCAAATATAGAGTCGCCACCTAAATATTTTATTTTGGGAGAATTTAGGAAACCCTGACTCGTTTGCCTAAGGCCACGTGTCCGTCATCACCAAAGTTGCCTCGGCTCGGGAACTTGGGTACGATTGGGGAAGGTCAGCTATGAGCACCCCCGCTCGCCCGATCAAAGATCGGCCTCTACTAACCATGATATCTTGTTTTGAAAACATATGCGTTCTTATTCCGGTTAATTAGCTAGAATTTACTATGTGATGCGCACAACACACAAGTATAGACTAGATCGCCTAATTTGGAACAAAGCATTGCATATCCGCTCGTTTGAAAAATGGTTTGAGATTTGCTACTCGCGAGTAGGCTAAAACACGGATTTCAACGAGTTGTTCCAACTCAAACAATCCAACCTTCACCCACAGGCATTCAGGCAGTTTACATCACATAAGCATATAGCCACATGGTAAGCATGCTGTCATGTCAACACTCGCATACATGCAAGATGCTAAAGCATAAAACACTCACAGTGTACTCCAAGCCAAAACAGAGAACTTGTTAGCAATCAATGTATGATCCAAGTCCATGTTAAGTGGCTAATGCATCGCATACAAAATGCAACTAGAATAGGCTCGGCTAATCCTAGGATGGCATGTGGAATGCAACAAATAACACGTATTCAAGTTAGATTTGAAATACTATGCAGTTAGCATGATGCGCCGAGCCCAGTGCATGCAATACAAATGAATAGATGCACGCATGCATAGCATAAGGATGCTAAATTAAATATGCCCTAATACTAGCCATCAAAAGCAGGTAAGTAAAAGGGAGAAAGAAGTGGGGATTGGAAGACATGCACACACGCACGCACACTTATTACAAACTTGCCCTCGCTCGGAGGGACCGAAAGAATAATACAATTTAATTAACTAACAAGCTAATTAAATAGTTACAGACCACTTAACTAGTTAATGCAAATTAACTAAGCTAATAAAGCAGTAAAAGGCCTCGGGAAGAGGGATGCACACATGCTCGGATTAGCTTCGCTCGAAAATCCACTGCCATGCACAAGCTGCCTCTGTTTGCACTGTTTTTCTCCTCTGAAGACTGCACAAGTCCCAAGGAACACTCTCTGATCACAATGGAAGGCCACCGGCCATGAGGAATGGTCACCGGCCAAAGGTAAGTGGTCATCGGCCATCTATTGAGCTCTCGGCCACTAATTCATGGCCGGCCGGCACTGGATGTGGTCAGTCGGCCATGTATGCCTGCAAAATCCTGTTTTGACAGCAGCAGAGGACAAACATGGCATGGCAATGCATTTCAAGTAAATGTGTGCACCAACACCCTTCTTATCATGTTCATGACTCAAAGGAGGATGGTCCTTGATTCTCGGACCACCAATCGCGCATTTCAATGTGTGATAGCCCAAGAAACCAAGTGTGCCATTTCAATATCAAATGAAATGCGAACCAAAGAAACACATAAGGCCTAACCTCTATCATGGTGATTTCAAGAGGCAAGGCATGCATGCTCAATGCAATGCAACCTAGGTCTGCAAGCTAAGTATGCAACATGGCAATGCAAACAAGCACGCAAAGCATGTGACATGTTAGACAACGAAACAAAAACGAAATGCATGCCAAATGCAATGTGGTTCAAGCACGCAACACATGCGATAGGTCAAGTATGCAACAACACACAAGGCGAGCATGCAGCAATATGCAAAGGATGGTCTTAAGCTAATTTAGGCAGCTCTCAAACAAGCCCAAAACAGTGGCCAAATGCCATGGAAATGAGCGCCAAAACACATACAAACATGCATGCACATATGGTCCAACACTTAAGCATAAAGAGGGGACTTTTAAGCACACTTAAAAGAGGACAAATAGCATACATAATGAGCTTTGAAAAACATATAGAAGATGATACCAAATCAACCTACCAAAGCAAGCAAAGCATGCAACCAAGCCCAAGAACTTAAACTATGACCATGTGACACATGAAGCAAATGACCAAAGCGGACCAAAACAGTCCCAAATCATGCCAAAATGAGCCCCAAAAACCACTTAGATGGCATCTAAATGACCTAATCTTAGAGACATGCACAATGGTACAAACATGGAGCATAAGACACGAGCCTTTTAAAGCATTAAAGGGGCATCAAATGCAAGCATACAAGCATACCACAAGGACTGAAATGATGCTGTAAGTGGTGCCAAACCACTGAAACAAAGCAAGTAAAGCATGCTAGAGGGGTCAACACTCAAGGCTCACAAGGGGGATTACATGGTAGCTATACAAAGCAGAGCATGGATGACCCAAGTAACCAAAAACAGACCTCAAGCACACTAAAATATGCATAAAAGCTTCACAAAGCTAAGCCAAAACAAGTAAGCATAGTGGTCTAGATGCTAAGTACATGTTAAGGCAAATAATGGCATTACAAGACAAGTATGCAAGGTAAGCATGGTGTGTCTAAACCAATTAAAAACAGTGCTATTCCATGACAAAATAAGCACAAATACGCATTGAAAAGATGCTAAACAAAGCTAAGCATACAAGCTACAACACAAGCCATTTGTGTGGGCATCAAAGGCAATATGGAGAGGGGATGACCCTCTCCCATTTAGGACCTCAAAACCACCTCTCCACCACTGAAAATCCTCTGGATTTCAGTGGTAGAGAGGTAATGCAAAGACCACAACAATGGCCAAAATAGATGGCCTTAAACAAGGCCTAACAAGGCCTTGGAGGGGGGAGACAACCGCAAACCTCAAAGAGACCTTAAACAAAGTTCTAAAACTAACAAAATTAGAACTTTTATATGTTATACACTAAACTCAAAAATAGATGCAAGATAGGTTAAAAGTTAGTGCAAGAATGGGGAATAAAGGAGATAGGTTCTTACCCTTGAAGAACACTTCAAGAACACCAACCTCAGACCTCCCTTTAGATCAAAATCAGCTCAAAAACCTTGAAACCAGTCCCTCAACACCTTCACAACCGAAGTATGGTGTAATACTAGGTGCCTTAGTGCAAAACTAAGAACAAAACACCCTCTTGGAACACCAAACACACACAACTATATAGAGAGAGATATAGAGATATATATATATATATGCCATAATCTCAGAGTTGTTCAACCCCTGGAAAGGGAGGGGAGGCCTTCCTCTTATAGGCAAGGCCAATCCAAGCTTCCAAGGGAAGCTAAGTTAAGGAAGCAAATCCCTCCATACACGTGTATGGAGGGAGTGCAAAGTGTATGCCAGCTATCACAGTTGGCATAAAATATCTGCCAAAAGCAGATGCACAGTGATCAGCCAGCCAAAAATGACAAATTGGCCAAAACAATGGTCGACCGGCCACAAATGGTGCCGGGTGGCCTCAAGCCATGGCCGGTGAGGTGTGGGGACAGCCAACAAGCCATTCCCTGCCCCTCAAAAGCAAAACACAAGTGTTTGGTGCAAAACCAAACACAAAACAGTCGAGTCGAGAGGTCTTGAGGCAAGGCGCATGGCCGAGACCTCCGGGAACTCAAGATGAACACAAACAAGGATGATCACCGAGTATTCAAACGGTGACGTCCAAGTCTTAAGGACGGTCAAAAATGGGGTGTCTACACCTACACAACAAACAATTAGATAACTCTTTTGATGTGTTCCCCTTCACTCAACCCTCATTATAAGTGAACTCACATCACTCACAACCCTTCCAGTAGTGGTTGCCTAGGGCAGTTTCATAATAGTAACAGGCAAATTCCATTGGGCCAGGTACCAGCTATCACCTGCAGATCTAGTCACATTAGTCAAAGAGGATCCTACATTTTACCATCTAGATGAAAACCTTAATAATAATCTCTTCAAGTTTTTGTTCCTTAATAAATATTATATTATTCCTTTCAATCCAAATATCGTATATAGTACAAAGGAATGCTAGCCTAATAATAATGGATTGTAGAGATTTACCTTTAATGAAGTGTTTTTTGACAAAATTGCAAGGGGGTAAAATGTAATTAACCCCTTTTTTTTATGAAATTGACAGGAGAAGATGGACCAACTTCGTGAGGAAGCTTCACAGCCTGGAGCAACCCCAATGACACAGGAGCAAATTTCTGTTCAAGTCCTTGGGAAGAGGTTAGGGTATTTGAAAGGTTTCGAGGTTGGTCCAAAACCATCTTCCGCTTTCAAGTCTACGGTTAGGTCGCAAGCACATGATGAAGAGGTTAAGGGCCTTAAAGAAGAGGTAGCATCACTGAAAGGGATAATTCAATCATATGAAGGACGCTTTGAGCGGTTTGAACACTTTATGAGACAAATGCAGGGCGATCATAGTGGATACGACTCTTTTGATGAGTACTTTAAATTTTATTACATATATTAGTGTTTTTAAAATAGTAATATTTTATAACTAACCAATTTCACTTGTTCCCTTTATGCATGTTGTTGAAGTGACTGTTAATATTTGTTTCATTAAAGATATCTAAATCTAGATTGATGGAGGATTTGTTTGAAGATTTGCAAAGAAAACACTTGTTCATTATCACTAAGACCCACCACCACCACCACCACCAACCATCATCATCATCGTCATCATCATCATCATCATCATAATATTAGGGGTGGGGTGTATAGTTTTGCCTTTGGTTGCAACATGAGAATCAATGAAAGAATGCTTAGAACCTGCCTCTACGCTTAGAATCAATGAAGTGGCTTTGGATCAATTCGATTATCTCCACTGTATATAGAATTAGTATTGTAAAATAGTCTAAATTGTAATTTTTTTTTTTTTTTGTGTTTTGTTAGTCTTAAAGGATGTTAAGTATTTGTTTTATGTATATATGGTCCCCTTCAACAGGGGGTTAGTTCAGTAGATAGGCATTCAAATCCCTCGCTCAAGGCTTGGGTTCAAGTCTTCATAGCCCTTTGTTGGAGTTAAGCATACTCTTTACCACCTGGAGCACATGGGGGGCCTAAACTTTGGCCCCAACGTAGGTGCGGTGGGGTTCCCTGCAGATATGTTGTAGGTACTAAGGGACAATACTCCCTAGCAGATATGTTGAAGTAGCCTACCTGCATATCCATTTAATGAATCAAAAAAAATTATGGGAATACTTAATAGAAGTAAGGATTTATGTTCCCTCCGTGGTTTAAATATATTAAGCTTTCATTTTTATTTATGGTCCCCTTCAATTATAAGGTTCACTAATAGTGGTCCAAAGATGTGATTATGATGTTTAAAAGAGATTCATTGGATCTTTAATTCTCTAATTAGGATCCAAATCCTTAAATTTTTAATGATTTTGTATCATGGGGAGGAAACTCAATATATGTTAAGTGAAATCAAATATGTTAAAATCATCATCTTAATACAATATGTTAAGATGTGATCATGACGTTCAAAAGGCACTATGTGATTGCTAATAAGGCGCTGTGTGATTGCTAGTTTGGCAGTGGAATTAGATCTACATAATTTTACAAAATTAAATAGACATGTAAGCAAAAATATTATTATTAACAACGCTTTCTTCATTTTTTTTATTGCAGGTAGCTAGAGGTGTAGTCATGCGTGTTTATGGACATGAGTTTGCCGGTTCAATAATTCTAAGTTATGCTTATATGTGGAGTTTTTTATTTATTTCGCATCAGACAAATATGACACGCACTTGAATATGAATGTTTTTGAAATCTTTAATGGTTTTGTTAAATATGTTTTTGATGTGGTGAATTCACTGTAAACTAAATGGATGAATGGATGGTTATTTTGTAAACTAAATGGAAGGATAGATTGTTATTTTGTCAAATATTAATGCGTTCATGTTGGCAGGTGGTAGTAATTAGATAGATTAATTACTATTTTGACTTCCTTTCGATGGTTTTTTGTTTGTAGATTGGATTGTTGATGGATTGGTATGTTGAAATTAATTGGATGGACATGAATTATGCATTAATTGCAAATGTATTACAGGTATTACAAAAAAAATTAGCATTACATTGACAAAAATGATGTTTACAACTGAAAGCTTTTTTGCGACCAATAAAATTTTATTCGCAATAGGTCTTTGAGAAGCTTGATAGTTGTTGTGATCGACTTTTTGCTACCAAAATATGTCATCTTTAAATGATAACTTTCCGCGACTAAACTAAGTCGCAATCGCCAAAGGACTAAAGGCAACCAAATTTTTTTCGTCTCGAAATACTATTAACGACCACATTTCAGTGACTAAAATTGGTGGTCACAATTGTTACCTTTTAGTGACTAGATTTTTGGTCGCAAAATGAACAACTTTCAAGAAATTGAAATCCTTTCCGCAACCAAAGTATATGGTCATAAATGCTTACTTTCAGCGACCAACTTCAATTTTGGTTGCCAAAAACCTTCTGTGACGGGCTTTTAGCGACTAAATTGTGGCCAACTTTTTTGGTCACTAAAAACTATCAGTGACAAGATATGATTTTTCTGCGACCAAAAAGTTGGTCGCTAAAAGTGTTATTTCTTGTAGTGCATATTCAAACCATCTAATTATAAAGTGACACATGGCAAGCAAAGGGCATTATACAAAATATAACAATTCATTGAAGAGCCCTACCTTCAAAGCTGCTCACGTAAGCAGCAGGTGTGAGTTTCAGTAGTTGGAGCTTGACTTTAACACGTGAGAAGCATATGGAAGGTAAGTTATTAAGAGAGTAGTTACTAACAGTTACAAACGCATAAAGAGAAAATAGTGGCCTTAGGAAGTAGCAAGAAGAAAGGAGACCATGGTGAGAGACATCAACTTAATTGCTTTGAAGGTCTAGAGGAAGGCTATACATAGATGAAAGCAAAGATGTGAAAGCCCTCAACCAAATCCAGACTCTACGTCTTTGTGCATTTCATTTATCTTTAAATTTTAGCACTTTACTTTCCAACACTTACTTTCATACACTGCACTTACATTTTATAAGAGTAGATTAACTCTGTAATTCCAGAACTCGGCCAGTTTAAAGATTCGAAGTTGCCCTTATTGAAGGTAACACTTTGTAATTGTATATTAAATTAATCAATTACAACTTCTGCCCTGTTTCTCCCTCACATTTTGCTACTGTAGACGCGCCCGTGGGGCTTCACTCTACAGTTCGGACTCGATTTGTGTTGGTTCTGAATCTGAACCAAAGAGTCCAAATCCGGCAAATCGTTTGAGAAAACAGATTTTTGAAAAGTAGTGCCAAACATGGACTGCTTTGCCAGATTACAGAGTCGCCACCTAAATATTTTTAAAATGGGAAATTTAGGAAACCCTGACTCGGTGCCGAAGGCCACATGTCCGTCATCACCAAAGTGGTCTTGGCTCGGGAGCTTGGGTACGATCAGGGAAGGTCAGCTATGAGCACCCCCTTTCGCCCGGTCCGAAGACCGGCCTCTACTAACCGTGATATCCGTTTTTGAAAACTTTACGCGTTCTTATTCCAATTATTAGCCTAGAATCACTATGTTATGCGCGCAGCAAACAAGTATAGACTAGATTGCCTAATGCGGAAATAAACATTGCATATCCGTTTTGTCTCGAAAAACGTGTTAGTTTTTGTGCTACTCACAAGTAGGCTAAAATGCGGATTTCAATGAATTGTTCCAACTCACGCAATCCAACCTCCACCCACAGGCATTCAAACAGTTTATAACACATAAGCATTTAGCCGCATGGCGAGCATACTGTCATGGCAAACATTCACACGCATGCGATATGCTAAAGCATAAATACTTACATCGTACTCCGTGCCAAAAACAATAAACTAGTTAGCAAACATGCATGACCTAGTTCATGTTAAGTGGCTAATGCAACACATACGGAATGTAATCTAGACAGGCTCAGCTATCCTAAGCATGGCGCATGAAATGCAACAACTATCACGTATTCAATTTGGAATTGAAAGTACGATGCAGTTCGTATGATGTACCGAGCCTGATGTATGTAAACAAATGCATGGATGCACGCATGCATAGCATAAGGTATGCTAAAATAAACGTGCCCTAATCTACCATCGAAGCAGGTAAATAAAAGGGAGAAAGAAGTGGGGGTTGGAAGACATACACCCACTCACACACACTTATTACAGTTTTGCCCTCCCTCGGAGGGACCAAATAAAACAGAACCAAATAAATAATTAACTATTCTAGCTAATTAAATATTACAGATCAACTAAATTAATTAAATAAATTAATTAAGCAGTAAATGGCCTCGGGATGAGGGTCCAATGCATGCGCGTGCCCGGGACTCGCTCGGAATCGCACTGCCATGCAAGTGTGCCTCTGTTTTCTCTACTCTCCTCTTCACAAAATTGCCAAAATCTGAGGACTACCTCCCAGAGCACTGGAGATCACTACCGGCTGGGGTAGAACACCACCGGCTGAAGGATGAGGCCACCGGCACTGAATTCAACCACCGGCTGCCAATTGACTGCCGGTCGGCGCTAAATAATGCCGGCCGGCACAAAGTGCCTGCAAAACCTGCAACTCACAGCAGCAGAGGACAGCAAAATGCATGGCAATGTGATTCAAAACATGTATGCATAAAACACATTCCCTATCATGTTATTGACTCAAGGGGGCATGTGCCTCGGTTCCCGGACCACCAATCGCGCGTTTTCATGCATGATGGCCCTAAGGACCAAGAATGCAACTTTACTTTCAAATGCATGCAAAACACATAGGCACAAAAGGGTGCCAAACCTCTATCAAACTCACTTCAAGAGGCTTGGCATGCATGTCAATGTGGTACAATCCTAAGCATGTTATCTAGGATGCAAGATGGACAATGTGATACACTTATACAAATATGCAAACAAACACACAAGCCAAGCATGCAAACCACATGAGGGATGGACTTATACATGATCTAGGCAACTCCAAAGGGGCCCAAAATCAGTGGCCAAAATGCCTAGAAATGAAGACTAAACACACACACACATGCAAGTGCTATGGTCCAAATCCAAGGCATGATCATGGCAACTCTTGAACACATCTAAGAGGCACAAACATAGGCGACTAGCACGCATTGAAAGCTCTAAGATTCATGTCAAACATGATGCCAAATTATGCAACAAAGTATGCCAATAAAGCATGCAAATGGCCTAAAGCTTAAGGCAAGCCAATGAGGCATTGAAACACACCGAGTACAAACATACATGGCATGCACTAATCAACCTAAAACAGGTTTCTAGCATGTCAAAACAAAGCTAAATGGCTACTTAGATGGCATCTAAGAATCATTAAATCAAAGGCATGCATTGAAGCCAAAACAAAGGGGCATACAACACATGCTCCTAAAGCATTAACAAGGCCACTAAGGCAAGCATACAAGCATATTATGAGGTCTGAAATGGCATGCTAGGGGTTTCCAAACCACCAAAATAAAGCAAGCAAAGCATGCTACACTCTTATGCTCTTAAGGCTAACAAGCCAAATGCAAAGGAGCTATAAGATATAAGTCATGATCGACCAAAACGACTATGGACAGAGCTAAACCATGGCAAAATAAGCATACAAGCTTTACAAACACAAGTCTAAAACATGCTAGAAATAGGGGCACACTTCCTAGACATGTTAAGGCAATAAGAGGCATTACAAGGCAACTATACTAAGCATGTATAGGAGACCAAAACCAACTTATGGACATGTTATATCATGGCAATATAAGCATGGAAAACAAGCCCAACATGATCAACACACACTCAAGCATGGTGCTCCTTTGGAAGCCAAAACTTGCCCTTTTCAAGGACATTAAGGAGAGGGGGGTGGCCCCCTCCTTTTGGAGACTTTATGGCACCATCTCCACCACTGAAATCCCTCAAGATTTCAGTGGTGGAGAGGCCCAAGCACCAAAGTCTCGGAGCTCTCACAAAATGGCCTAAAATGGGCCCTTTTCAAGGCCTAAAGGGGGTCAAACTTCCCCAAAGTGCAAAACACTCTTAATAAACAATAAAGAGGGTTAAAAAATAGAGCTTTTATGTGTTATAGACTAAGCACAAAAACTGTTTTAAACTAGGCAAAAATGGAATGCAAAAATGGGGTAAATAAAGCAAGTTTCTTACCCTTGATGATCTCCTTCACAAATGTTGAAGTTGTTGGTTCCTTGAGTTCCAAACCAGCCAAGAATCACCAAAAACAAGTCCTTAGAACCTCTGTCCCAAGAGAAAGGTGAAACACTAGGTGTTTATGTGCAATAGTAAAGCACAAACACCTAGTGCTTAAACAAGAGGGAATAAGAGAGATAGATTAGATACAAGATTTCTAACCTAAAACCAGACCTTCCTCTCTATCTAAAATGGCTAAAGATTGTTAAGAACTTCAACCCTTGAGCCAAGAGAAGAGGCTTTCTCTTATAGGCAACAAAGCTTACAAGCTAAGTCACCAAACAATGCCATCCCTCCATACACGTGTATGGAGGGGAGCAAAAGGCTAAACAGCTGTCTAAAAATATCTAATAAAGCAGCTGAACAGTGCCCGGCTGGCAAAGAGTGCCGTTTTGGCAAACTTAGTGCCGGTCGGCACAAAAGAGTGCCGGTCGTCACAATAAAGTGCCGATAGCAACACCAGCTAGCCGGTGGCCTTTAGCCACAGCCGGTGGTGTGTGGGAATGCCTCACAAAGCATCCCCTGCCCTTCCAAGGCAAAACACAAGTGTTTGGTGCAAAACCAGACACAAAACGGTCGAGTTCGGAGGTCCTGAGGCAAGGCGCGCGAGCCGAGAACTCCGGGAACGCCAAACGAACACAAGTATGGATAATCACCGAGTGTTCCAACGGTGACGTCCAAGTCTTGAGGACGGTCAAAAATGGAGTGTCTACAGCTACTAATTCAAGTTAACACATTGGTTCAACTTTTCAACACAATATAATAAAGTTTTCTTCATTGAGGCTGTAGTGCCCCAACTTTTATTACTCGGATAATGTTATCTTTTTGCTTTTAATCAATATATTTCAACAATAATAAACATCAACGATATTTAGGAAGAAATAAATTACAATGTTCTCGCTCGTATACATGTAATGAAATACAATACATGCCCATAAGTGTTACATCATCAATTACAAAATAACGAAATATATAAAAAGGATTAACCTTTACAACACATTGGCATTCCGCCTGCATTTAAAAGGCCCCATGGCCAACGATTAACAAACTTCAAGTCTTGAGCAACTCTTTACTCCATACTTGAAAAATGATTAGCCACGTGGGATGAACACAAAGGTCCAATAGGAATCCCAATAATCCTAAACAATAGCAACATATAGATAGCTATGATCATGAACACACACACATATATATATATATAGGATATGTGACATTTCATACATTGAAATATACTTATATAAATACAACTTTTCAAAAGATGCTCTATAACATAATAAGAAACAAAGACCAGTTCTTACTTTTCAAAACTTTTCATTTGCATTTAAAGAAATCTCAATTATTCATCACATTATCATGATCTTCTAAGATTGATCTAAACAATATACTCATCCTACATTCCACCTCATTACGGCTATAAGGACAATTACTATATATATTATGGTCTTAAGCACAAGTGTAAAATGAACATTCACAAATATATATATATATATATGTGCAACATCAGACGTGTCAACACGCATTACCATATTTTACTGGTCACAAGCACGGAAAGTCAATAATGCATCCCTTCTCATCACAACATAAGTATGAAGATATACAACGCGTAATTAACACATAACAAACCTCGGCTTCGTTAAGCCATAACCACCACTACCCACTTTACCAAGCACGAGCCGGAGGGGAGAGGAACCCATTTCAAAGTGCCAAACTTTATTGGACCTCAAGCTGGAGGGGAGAGGAATGCGTTTACACTTTACCGGGCACGAACCAGATAGGAGAGGAACCCATGTCAAAGTGCCAAACTTTACCGGGCACAAATCCAAAGGAGAGAGGAACCCATATCAATGCACACTTTCATTCAACTTAACAATTGGCACATATTATTCCAAGTTTCACAAATTATTCAACAACATCAATACCATCATCTACTGATGGCCAAGGACACAGCCTCATAAACAACAGTTACCAAGTCCATGAATTCAATTTCATCCTTTTGATTTAGATTTTATCAACATTTATACGTTACATAACTTTCATCTTTCAACTCCAATTAATTCAACTTCCAATTCATGCCGTTTTCAAAACTCAGAATTAAAGTCTCTTCCATCACTACAATCCCATCTTTATGATTCAATTCAAAATATTCAAATTTGGTTCAAAACAAGTAGTAATTCGTCACGAATACAATTATTCAACAATTAACACAAATTAAATTTCATGATGACTTTCTTTATTTTCTTACATACCCATTTTCACATTTGTAATACACAATACCCCATATGGTTGAAATAAAATCAAATCATCAATTTTTCCCTCTTTCTCATAACCCATAAACAATTAATTAGGGCTTTTTACTGTAACCCTTTTAAACATTTTCCTCAAACATACAATCTCATATATTGACAATAAAACACAAAGATTTAACTCTAGATCAAAAAATTCTAACCCTTATCACATGCTTTTCAAAAATACCCAACAAATCAAGTTTTTAATGCAATAAAAACTACCACATGTCTTTCTATAATGAGGTATTGTAAAAGAGTAAAGAAACCCCTGCCTCAAAAAGAGAAGAGGAGAAAACTCAAAAAATCAACTTCGCCGAAATTTGACCTCTACTCGTCAAAATGTAGCCCTCCAGATGCTTGTCATTTTTGTATAAGGAACTACTATCAAAATCTTGCTTGATCTTTGTAGATCGAAGAAAATGTGAAATCTGGTGAGAGTTTAGAGAGAATGGAGAGAAAAGAGAAGTTAGAGAGAGAGAGAGTGATGACAAATGGTCAGAAAGAGAGAGGGATTTGATTTGGGTGAGAAAAGGGCACAGAAATCGATTTCTAGACGCGCAAAATCCGCTTATACGGATTTTAAAACCACTCGTGCGGATCAACTCAGGAAAAAAATGGCTTTCTCACGAAATCTGCTTGTGCAGAATTCAAATTTCCGCTCATGCAGATTTGACCTGACAACTTGTGCTGGGTGACTTCAAACAGGCGTATCTCCCTCGTCCAAAAACGGAATATGGTCAATTTTGTATATAAATTGAAGCCCCGGAAATAAGTTTTCCAACATTTCTAGCCTCACATCAAGATTCAAAATGTGGAGAAAGAAAGGCAAAAGAGTGAACATTACTCAAAATAAAAAAATAAAAAAAATTCAAATTTGGCTTTCTTGGTCTAATATTCCCCAACCATCATATTAACTCATCAATCAAGACTCCAAACAATGAGGAGAAGGTCCCAATTATAATAACTAAAAGGTCAAATGTGCCGAAGATAACTTACTCGCGTCCTAATATGATGGACACTAATTATCTCACTCCATATAAGTACCTAATCACATAAACACATACGAATTTCCTTTCTAGATAATGATTGTCCCGCGGCGCTACCATGGTTCCAATTAGAAATAGCAGTGATTAAGTGCTCTTCCAACAGGACTTGTAGAAACCCATAGACCCAATCAACATCTTTGAAATTAAATTCCATACCCACTTAGTCACATAAGCATGTTATTATATAGCACACCATATATATAACTATCTCTATCAAGCGAGATAAACCTATTTTGGTAAGAACCACTTCCCACGTACCCAAAGTATTCAAACCCGGTTAGCCCTGATACCAAGTTGTAATGCCCCAAAATAAACACAATAGCCCAGCCACAATATTAATAAATGACAACAATTAGAAGGTAATTATCTTCTATTAATTCCCAGTCAAGTTTACAACTGAGTAACATATGCAGATATATATTCATAAAACTATCCCTAAATCTATAGCATATGTTACATAATAAAATGAGCATCAAGAAAATGAAATGCCCTAAAGGCTTACAGTTTTCCAAGACAATCCTTGGTTACAACAAAGTGGATAGAAAATCCAATACAGTTAAAGCCATAAGCTTGTACAAATAATCATAACAAAAAACAAACAAAATGAAGCTCTTGCTTCCAAGTCCTCTGTAGATATTGCCTTGATGGAGGTATATCATCAACACCTGAAAATGGTTTTCCCATATAGGGTGTGCCGAAGCCCAATAGAAATAATCCAACACAGTATATGAATCTTAACAAAGATATAAGGGTGAAATGCATATGCAATGCTAGTGACAAACATTTTATATCTCTTTCAAAAACCATGCAAAGCCTAGATTATATCACAACTCATAAAACATTTCCTTTTGAAAACAGGATTGTGAATACAACTATGTGAATCTCTAGGTAAGTGTCTGCAAGTAGACTATACAAGTACTACCAATTTGTCATTTTTACTGATATTAACCAGAAGGCTCAACACCTATCCGCACAAGGTTTCTGGTCTTTCACCAAGGACACATAGGCCAACTTAACATTGTAACCACACCTCCTACCCAGATTCACCAAGTATTCACCATTTTTCTCAAAACACTATACATTTTCAATGTGATAATATGCAACAATGCCCAATGCAAATGGATGAGAAAATAGTTTCAATTCACTTAGTTCTCATGCAATTTCTACAACAATCATAGCTATCCTCCACCAATAGCCAAAACAGATATCTCTAAACTAATAAATAAATCTCATAAAGATAAACTTCCAAAATTTCAAGACATGAGTGGTAATGCATACTCAACTCCACCATCCTTATCAACATCAACCCACATTTACAATTTCAACATCAACTCCATTTATCAAAAGAAATCAACATTTGAGATTCCTAGGGCAACAACCCTCTTTCCTTTATAAACCATTTTTCAAGATAAAAACCCCATCATTTCATCATATTTCATTTTACACACCTACCTACAACCATTCCCAATAACCCATTTGAAAACCCCTCCTTTTGATTTCGAACCAAAGCCCAGGATTGTTCAAAAATCCATTTATTTCACAATGTGGTTTTATAAAATAAAATAAAATAAAAACAAATAATTAAGTTAAAACTCATAAAGAAGTATGGAGAATCCCTACCTCAAGCTCAGAAGGTAGAAGAGAAGAACTCAAAAAAACTCAACGTCAACGAAATCACAAGCCACTCGGATCAAAAAGAAGCTCTTGAGACGATCTACAATCTATTTCAAAGGACCAAGATGAGAAGGTACCTCTGATTGAGTAGATCTGAAGATCTAGGTGAGAAAAGTTGAGTTTTGAGAGAAAAGAGAGAAGTCACGATTTAAAGAGAGAAGAGAGAGAGAGAGAGAGAGAGAGAGAGAGAGAGAGAGAGAGAGGAAAAGTGAGTGAGAAAAGTGTTTTTGGGGTCTATTTATAGTGGTAGAATAATAGCCCTAAAGTCAAAGGAAAGAATGAGTCAAACCACCAAAAAGTAGGACCCAAAACCGAACGAAAAATCTGGAAATAACTCAAAGGGGTCGACCCTCGCAACAGTGGTGTCGACCCTCAAGAAGAAAAGCTAAGACGCTAATGTTTTTTCAGCAGACGAGGGTTGACCCTAGGAGACAATGGTGTCAACCCTATTTTCCAGAATACAACCCAAAACAAAGCAGCAAGGGGAGGGTCAACCCTAAGAACTCGAGGTGTCGACCCTATATTTCAATATGTAACTCAGTACAAAGCAGCGATGAAAGGGTCGACCCCACCAAGACTGGGGTCGACCCTGGAGGCCAATAACAGGGTAAGTCTCAACACCACCAAGACTGGTGTTGACCACAAATTTCAGTAGCTACACCAAGAGCACAGCAACAAGGTGGTGTCAACACCACCAAGGCTAGTGTCGACCCCCGAAGCAGAACAAAACAAAGAAAAGAAGGCAGTGTCAACACCACCAAGGATGGTGTCAACCCTCTAACCAAAATCCAACAAAATAAGAGGGAAGGATGATTGCTACGGATATGGTTTCCCGGATTCGAAAGCAATAAATAGGTCGAGTCTAAGCCCGAATCGCTATAACCTCCCCCCATAAGGAATTTCATCCCTGAAATTTTAAATCAACAACAAAACCATGTATAGGCCAATTACAATAATGATAACAATTCAATTTTATCACCATGACCCATCCACCGGTCATTTATTCTCATCACCATGATAAATACGTTCTCATTATTGAATATACAATTCACATTTTCAAAACATATACAATGTTTATATTGCATTAACATGAAAAGGTTTTCAATCCAAGTTCAAACATCGATAAATAGGTCCAGATACTTCTCATGAACTTCCGCCTCGCATTCCCAAGTTGCTTCCTCAACCCTGTCATGCCTCCACAACACCTTTACCAAAGGGATTGTCTTGTCACGCAAGACTTGGTCTTGAGTATCTAAAACTCTAACTAGTCTCTCCTCGTGTGAGGCATCCTCATCTATCTCTCACTCTGTCCAATCTAACACATGTGATGGATTTGGCTCATACTTTCAGAGCGTACAGATATGAAACACGTCATGAACCCCAAAAAGTTGTAGCGGCAAGGCCAAACGATACGCAACATCTCCAATCTGCTCAAGAATCTCAAAGGATCCAACAAACCTAATAAACAACTTCCCACTCCTCCCAAACCACATCAAACCTCATCTAGGTGATATCTTTATGAAGACATGATCTCCTACCTCAAAGGTTAACGGTCTCCTCCTATGATCGACGTAGCTTTTTTGATGATTCTGAGCAGTGGCCAACCTTTTATGGATAAGTGCAACCTACTCCATTATTTCTCGGCCTAACACATGACCTATCATAGTTGCATCACCAACCTTGGCCGAACACACAGGAGATCTAAACGGTCGGTGTAGCTCGACTTTTCATGCTCCTTTTGGATACGACAAGCCCTACAGTTCGGACTCCCGTGATTTTGAATCTGATCTCACAAGTGCAATGCAAAACAGATAAACACAAAAGAGTCCAAATCTGGAAAATATTTTTGAAAATCGATTTTGAATCAAAATGTCAAAAATGGACTGCTTTTCCAGATACAGAGTACCCGCTTAAATATTTTTGGGAAATTTCAAAAACCCGAGACTTCGCGCCAAAGGCCACTTATCCATCATCACCAAAGTTATCTCAACTCGGGAACTTAGGTACGAGAGGGGAATGTCATGAATTGAGCACCTCACTCGTCCGATCAAAGATCAGCCTCTACTAATCATGATGTGTTTTTTATTTACATTATATGCTCTTGTTCTGGTTTTATTAGACTAACATTACTATGTGACGCACATAAGTATAGACTAATTTGGAAAGATTGGAACACTTTAATTTCATGTTTGTTTGAAAATTATTTTTGATACTCGTCACTTAAAAATGCAAGTTTGTACATTAATCAATTTGTCCCAATTTTGGCAATTAGCCTCCATCCACAGGCATTCAAATAGGTATATCATTTAAGCAATTAGCCTCATGGAAATATGCTTGGCATGGCAACACAAACATTTGATGCAAGATGCTAAAACTCAAAATTTCTCACCTAGTACTCTGAGCCAAAACAAAATAAAAAAAAATAAAGAAAATATGCATGCTCCTAATTAATGCAATATGACTAAATGCAATGCACATGCTATGTAATTTTAATACGCTCGGCTATGAACATGGCATATAATTCCATTCAAGACATGTGATGAATCACGTATTCAAGCAATGAATTTAAACATTTGGTTAGTATGATGAGCCGAACCTTGGATGCATGCAAGATAATGGATGCAAAGCATAAAGATGCTAATTTGAAAAATGATGTTCTATACTAACCATCGTAAGCAAATAAGTAAAAAGGAGAAAGACGTGGGGTTGGAAGACATACAACTTATTACACATTTTCCCTCATGCAAGAGGGTCCGAATCAATGTCCGAGTGTCCAAATTAAACTAACTATTACAAAACCGAATGAATGAATAAACAACTAATGAGCTAAGCTACAATTAACTAACCAGCTAATTTATTACAACAAAATAAACTAACTATCTAATGAATCATTGCTACAACAATACTAATTACGATGATGATAATTACAACAATATTGAAATCATTAATTTACAATTTACAATGAAAGCACAAGAATGGCAAGCTCGTAGCAGTTTCAAAAGTAACTTTGTCTGCCTTCCTTGGAATCTATCATGTTTCACCTTCAGTCACTGCCCCCTGCTTCTACAAAACACACTGGCTTACCAAACATTTATGGTCGGCTAGCTAGCAATAAAGCCTGGCCGGGCCCAAATAAGGCCGGCCGTGCCTTAATTTTATGCAAAATCCTATTTTTGTGCTCTGAAGTGAAAACAATGCAGACAGAGTTATTCTCAACTCTGTTTGTCCCTTCTACTCTTCTCTCTCATGGTAAGCCTCAAGAGAAGAACGAAGTCATTTCCAAAACCATCAATGAGCAAATTAATTGTTTGATGAGTTAGGGATGATTTTGGACAAAAATTAATGAATCAATAACCACCCCTCCCTCCTATCATGGAGTAAGCTCAAAGAGGGAGGTAAGAACGCTTCAAGGCTCATCGAAACATCAGGAATTGATGTAAGAAAACCCTTAACACAATAGACTCAACATAATGTCCGACCGAATCCAAGTAATATAACTCATTTTCTTTATGTGGGTTGGTTCATTTGTAGCAATTTTTAGACCTTTCCATTCTTTAGTCCATTAAGTTCAAGGTGATGATTACGTCCACTAAATGAGAAGCGTGTCAAACGGGAAGTGATTGTCAACATGAAAGAGAGACTATGCCATTAGCGATGAACCTCTGTAGAGATTAAGCCATTAAGCATAGATCTCTAGCTCATGTTTTGAACAACCATCAACCGGTTGAAACAACTCTCAAAGGAAAGAAATGGATGATAGGTTTCTTGTTAAAATAAGGTTCTTAAACATAGAAATTAAATAAAGAAATGCCAAGAACAACATACAACAAGCTATATATGCGAACATATGAGACAACAAGCAAACTAATCAAAGCATGAATTAATTAAACAACCTAGGACAGCCCTAGAAACAGCCCTTAATGGGTGAAAAATAGTGGCTCAAAGTGCATGAAAAGAGCCCAAAAAGCTAAACAACAAAGAAAGAAAATAAGGCTATTAAGCAAGAACAAGGAGGGGTGGCTAGCCCCTCCACTTTTGAAACCACAAAAAATGATTTTTAGCCTCTTTTAAACTCTAAAAATTGATTTAAAAAGCAAAGAAAAGAGTGTAAAAACAAGGGTTTGAGCTATAGGTGATGGTGCAAGAAAGAGTGGTAACTCTCTCTACCCTTTGGTAGCTATCCTAACCTAAGTTTAGACACTTAAAAGAAGATCAAAACAATACAAAAATACAAGAACTAGATAGCAAGAAATAGCAAAGAGAGCAAGAGAAGAGATAGTAAGCTTATACCTCTCAAGAAAGGTAAGCTCTTTGTTTGTGAATCAAACTTGGTCCAAATACACTCTCAAGCTTGAATTGTGATGCTCAAGGCTCAACCAAGGTTCCAAGGCTAAGGTGTGAAGGTGTATATGGTGTATGAATATAAGTTAAATGTGGTAAGCTTGCTCAAAGGTTGCTTGCACAAGAAGAAGAAGCTCTCAAGAAGGTGTATAAGCTTTCTAGAATTTGTTCAACCCTCAAAACAGAGATACAACTTCGTTTTTATAGAATTTGAGAAAAAGAGGTCATAAATATCTTCAAAAATAGACAGTTGGCGGGCTCCCGCCCAAAATAATGTTTCTCGCTACCAAGGCATAGCCGGCCATAACTGGCCACAACCGGCTCCCAATGAGGGACAACT
Organism: Camellia granthamiana; assembly: GCA_036172215.1. Taxonomy (NCBI): domain Eukaryota; kingdom Viridiplantae; phylum Streptophyta; class Magnoliopsida; order Ericales; family Theaceae; genus Camellia; species Camellia granthamiana. The sequence continues at coordinate 114,048,342 of CM069910.1, forward strand.
AGGCCTCAATGTGATCCCCTGTCTCTCTGCTTCAGATTTAGCATAGGATGCAAAATGTGTAAAAATGGATTTCTGAGGTACAAACAGTGGGACTATGGAAGGTTTGGGATTGTTTCGGAGCTTAAACATAGCCCCTTTGTTAGGACCTCTAACCATGCACAACACCACTTTCATCATCGAGTGTACCAGGCAAAGCGCTGGAGCCATGCGGATGGTCAAAAATGGGATGTTCACAATTGCCCCTCTTTGACAGAGCTCGAAGTCATAAAGTGACGTAAGTGAATGTCAAAGCCCAAAGATGACCCATTTTGACAAGGCTGTAAAACTTGGGCAAACAAACAAAATGCAGACGCAGTTGGTTGAACCTGAGGATTGCCTACGTATCCCTTTGCAAGGAATCAAACTAGCGTAGTTCAGGGATAGAATGCAAAATGGTACACAATGCAATGAAATAATCAAACCACAAGTAATGCAAAACACACAAATACCATAAAGGAATGGAGATGCAAATCAAACTACGTTTTATATAGAAAAGAAGTGTGGGCACGAGCCAAATGACGCCTAACATAGGCTAAGTGCCTACATCCTCAATACTGGCCTCAGCGCAGCATGGATGCTTACACATAACATAACCATGTTTTAATTTGAAAGGGATGCGAGCACCTGCAAAACTATGTTTTTCGTAGAAAGAGAAAGAGTACAAATAATTGGGTGGTATGATAGAAGTGAGGAATGACTGCTAGGAAAAGATAATGATCATAAATGCTGAATGCAGCAAGACAAAGTACAATGCAATGAATGCAATGGACGAAGAAGATGAAGTGAATAAGGGGCGTAGGTTGAACTACGTCTTACCTGGAAAGGGCATGGACACAAAACAGACCACGTCTAACACAGAAAAGGTGCCGACACCCTCAATATTGGCCTCAGCGCAGCGTGGATACTTACATATGACAGAACCATGTTTTAACGTGGGAAAGGTATGAGCACATGCTAGACCAAGCGTAACATGGAAAGGATGTAGACAATAAAATGGTACAATGTAATGTAATGGATAATGTAGTAGATGCATACGATAGATGTTATATGCAATGTAATAGATGATACTAGAAGATGAATATGATGTAACAACTAGGAAATGGAAGTACCTTACATGGGTAATTGGTGAGGACTCACCTTACACTGCTAGGGAGCTTCCTCTTCTTCTTAGGTTTAAGGCTTTTTCCTTCATCTTGTGCTTTGAAACCACATGTACTACTTTTCTTCCTGGCTATGTTTGCAACTTACCCTATTCTCCAATATGGTGACAGGCTAGGTTGGTTCAATATCCAGAATTGAGGCGCATACAAGCTACCCCAACCTATAGGGTTGCCATACAAATTTCAAGCTGAGGATACACCCCTGGGTATTTAGACCAAACTTTAGTCTCGGAAATTCCAAACCTTTGCGTTCTAGGCATCACCATTCGAACTCTAGTTTCCACCGTCTCAATTGATTTCCTAGGAACTCACTACAAACACAGCCAAGTGGCTATACTAGACCACCTGAAGTCGTTTGCGCACGACAAACACCAAAGGAATTGCACCTTTAAAGGATTTAAGGTCTCCTAGACCCATGAGTGCACAAGACAGTACAGATGAGGTGCACAAAACAATGCGGGTGAAGTGTACAAAACAGTGTGATGCAAGGTGTACAAAGCAGTGCGATACAAGATGCACAAAACAATGCAAACTCAAAGTGCACAAAATAGTGCGATACAAAGTGAATGCACAAAATAGTGCGAACTCAAGGTGCACAAAACAGTGCGATACAAAGTGTACAAAACAGTGCAAACTCAAGGTGCACAAAACAATGCGATACAAAGTGAACAGGATAGTGTGATACAAAGTGCACAAAACAGTGTGATACAAGATGCACAAAACAGTGCGAACTCAAAGTGTACAAAATAGTGCGATACAAATTGCACAACACAGTGCGAACTCAAGGTGCACAAAATAGTGCGATACAAAATGAACAGGATAGTGTGATACAAAGTGCACAAAACAATACGATACAAGGCGCACAAAACAGTGCGCTGCAAGATGCACAAAATAGTGCAAGACAAAGTACACAAAACAGTGCAATGCAAGGTGCACAAAACAGTGTGAACTCAAGTGAATGTACAAAACAGTGCCATACAAGGTGCAAAAAATAGTGCAATACAAGGTGAATGCACAAAATAGTGCGATCTCAAGGTGCACAAAATAGTGCAATACAAAGTGCACAAAATAGTGCGAACTCAAGTTACACAAAATAGTGTGATACGAAGTGCACAAAACAGTGTGATTCAGGGTGTACAAGATAGTGTGAACTCAAGGTGCACAAAATAGTGCAATGCAAAGTGCACAAGATAGTGCGAACTTAAGGTGCACAAAATAGTGTGAGACAAAGTGCACAAAACAGTGCGATGCAAGGTGAATGCACAAAACAGTGTGATCTCAAGGTGCACAAAATATTGTGAGACAAAGGACAGATGTACGAATGCACAAAAATAATGCGATATAAGATGCACAAAATAGTGCGAGATAGAGTGTACAAAACAGTGTGATACAAAGTGAAGATGAATGAATGCACAAAACAATGCAATGCAAGGCGCACAAAATAGTGCGACACAAGGTGAATGCACAAAATAGTGCGACACAAAGTGAAAATGTATGAATGCACAAAACAGTGGGATGCAAGGTGAATAAAAGATTACTATGAAAGTGCACAAAACAGTGCGAACTGAAGGTGCACAAAGCAGTGCGAACTAAAGTGAATGCACAAAACAATGCGATGCAAAGTGAACGCACAAAACAGTGCCATGTATAGTGCACAAAATAGTGAGAACTCAAGGTGCACAAAACAGTGCAAACAGGTGCCCAAGACAATGTGATATAAACTGAAATATGCATGGTATGTAGAAGGAAATGAGCAGTACTCAGAGTAATGAGTCATGTACCTTATGAAATGAGTGCACGGCAACTTGCCACAATTTATTTGAAATCAACTTGCCACAACTTATTGAAATGTAATTGAAAAACACTGCGAAAGGTAACTCGACGAAAGAGGAGCAACCAATCATGCAATTCAAATCACCTAGAATGTTTGAACATGTATGCATCATCCAAAGCACATGTATTAATCAGAGGGAATATGACAATCCCAAGAGAGTTTTGAAAATGGTCAGAGATAACTTTTAAAAGCTAAATCATATCAGAATCATCATGGGGGTGAGCTCACACTAATCAAGGGAAAAACGCCCAACAAATGGCTTTGGCAGATTGAGGGAAAGATTGGGTTCATGCCCCTTGTTCAGATGATGACCTAATCAGATGTATTGAAAATTGCCCCTAGTGTCCAATCATTGGCCACCGGTTAGGTTCATGCCCCTTGTTCAATGGATAGCGCAATCAGATGTACTGAAAAGTGCCCCTAGCGTCCAGTCACTGGCCACCTTTTTAACAATATGCAGGCACGTGTGATGGGGATCATCAGATCCTGCAATGGTTGCCAACCAATCAAACTCATGCCTCTCTTCTGTTCCAGCATGTTGAGAACTTACTCCAGTCTCCTCCAAAGTAGTGACAGATTCCTCATATACACCGATCATAAATGCGACTCCCCTTGTATAGGCACTCTCAGTTTGTTTATAAATTCCACACATGGACTTGTTTTTGAGTTTGGAGCGAACATTCATGTATGGAATTTTGACCATGCCACTCTATTGAACTTTTGAGCGACAAACACGCCATGGTGACTTGATGAAGAGTGCTTTTGAGTGACAGACACGCTATGATGACTCGATGAAGAGCGCTTTTGAACGGCAGACACATTATGGCGACTTGATGAAGAGCGCAGACTGAGACAAATATCAGGCACGACACAACTAAATTCACAACTAACCCAAAAGCAAAAAAGGACTCAAGGTAACTGATCATTCATAGTGCCCCTAGTTTTACTCATGTTCCCTTTAGAACTCAATTTCGCAAAACCCGAGTTTCGATTCCTTCTTGTTGCTTAAGTTAGAGATTCTACTGATAAGTTTAAGTATTGAAAATTTCTCCACTTGTTGATTCAAGCTAGTTCTTTCTTACCCAACGCAAGTATGATATGTGCAGTAGTCGGTGTAGCTCATGGATTAATGCCAAGCTGATGACGTGAATTGGGCAAGGTTATTGGGTCGAGACGAACAAGATGGATATGGTCGAGACCAAACTTCAGGATGAAGTTGCCTACGTATCCCAAGAATAGGAATCAGGTCAACGTAGTTCATGGCTGAGGTTCACTTGGGTGTTGACACTCTTCTTTTGCGCTCTAACTTTTGCCAAAGTTGACCCTTCGGGATTTTCAACCTTGCGAGCTCTATTTGTTTGATTTCTCATTTTTCATGCTCTAACTTTCGCCTAGGTCGTCCTTTCGGGTTTTCAGCCTAGCGAGCCTCTCAGGGATAGTGTTACAACACTTGTGGTGAAATAATCATCCTTGCCCTAACATTGGAACTGGCTTCACCTTTATTTGAGTTTGATTTTTCATTCTCTTATGCATGTCTTCTTCTTTTCTTTTGCTCTATTTTTCGAGTTGGCTCTTCTTGCAATGCGGTACTTCCTCGCATTGGCTTTCCCGAATTCAAACAAAAGTTCTTTTCCTCATAGTTGATTGGATTTTATTCCAATGAATACCCCTAGCTTGATGGTTGACTTCTTTTTCTTTTTCTTTTTTCTTTTTCCTTTTCTTTCTTTTTTCCTTTTTCTTTTCTCTTCTCTTTTGGTTTCTTTTCTTTTTGGTTTCTTTTATCCATTTCCTTTTGAAGTAATGAAAACACTAGGGGAAGAAATTCTATGATTGTGAGGTCTGAAAGCCATCTTGTGCTTGCCAAAATGGTTGCCCAAAGGTGAAAAGAATCCCCAGGACAATGTAGAATACTACACACAATTCTGAACCTATCTTCACAGGTTTTACAAAAGAAACCGCTTAAAATTTTTGAAATCATGAAGGACTTTGCGCCGATAAGTCAGAATCCACTCAAACCACTTGGGGGATCCTTCTTAATACTTGAGCTTACTAACGGAATCTTATTCAAAAAAAAAATAAAAAATTGTTGAAGCTTTTCTATTTTTAAAAGGTCATGCATGCATTATTGTAAGCACAACAAAATGATCAAAAACTTGACTCCTGCTTTCTTATTGAAAACAACAAAGATCTAAGGGTACACGAGAACGACTTAAAGGAAAAGACTCAATTGACGCAACAGCGCAAGAAAAGATAGAAAATAAAATTCACAACATAACTATTTGCAGGATATAACTCAAAACAAAATAAGGATTTCTAAGACAAAAGGGGGTTTTCACTTCTCCAAGTCCATCTGCAGAATTTCAAAAACAACTTGAAGTAGCCCATGGGAAGGTCCAGACCTGCCTTCAATTCAGCAATACTAACATCCACACCCAGTAGGATTTATTTCAAACTTTCGAATTATGTCTCACAGACTGGGCCTCACAGTTCCCCTAGTGGTCCCCACACATCTCATTGACCGTGATGGCTAGGGTCAAGGTTGGGCAAACCATGGATAGGATTTATGCTATGGGATGGAAATCTATTGTGGTCAGGGAGAGGTTTATTGACAGCTTTAGGATTTTCAGGTGGGATAATGACCTTATTGTCAATCAAGTCTTGAATTTCATGGTGAACGCTAAAGCAATGATTAGTATGGTGACCGTACTGCTGATGGAATGTGCAATATTGGGTAGGGTCATGTCTAGGTGGGAGAAGATTAGGGAGAGGTCAAGGATTGAGCGGTTTAAGATGCCCTTTCTCCATCAATAACTTCAAGGCGAGGGTTGGGCTCATATGGAGATGGATGAAGGCCCGTTTTTTGGAGGAGGAAGCATCAGGTTTAGAAACATTGGCAAAGGGATTGGCGGGTGTTGGCTGGGTATTCATGGACTTGGGACTGGAATCAGGAGGGGTATTTCTGGTAAAGCATCCCTTTTCATGGCTTACCCTCTAATTCAAAATGCTCTCAACCTGAGTGATAAAAAAGTCATCCACAGTCTTTGCAACAACTGCAAACACTTGCTGCTTGTTCAACCCTTTGACCTTTAAAGTTTCAATAGCCCACCGAAGGTGTGCATAGGGATCAATACTTGCCCCAGTTTCATTCTTGCTACTTGCTTCGACCATGTTCGCTTTTGATTTGCCCATTTCCCTTTTAGTTTGTCCCAAGATTGGAGAATTCTTTGACGGGGTCGGAACCCCAAAGGTTAAATCTGCCACCATTCCTTGAAGGTCTTTAATCATTCTCAACATCTCAATAGCAGTGGGTTTAGCCATTTGTTGCTCTTGGTGTATTCGAACCGGGTGGGTGTATCCATCATGCACAAATCGGTACTTTCAACAATGACCACCTCTGGCTTGGGCAGATGGGATGGAGTGATATATATACTAGGGTCAAAGGTAGGAGGTAGTGTGTGGATAAGGTTAAGGTGATGAGAAGGTACTTGGTCACAGATGGGAAGTGGGTTGGTGGTAACATTAGGTTCTTGAGGTGGAGCTATCGTCTGGTTGTCGATGAGATTCTAAACCTCATAACAAAGGCGGTAGCAACGATTGGTGCCATGACCGTGTTGTTGATGGTACGCACAGTATTTGGTGGGGTTATGTCTAGCAGGGAGTGGGTCAGGAAGAGGTTAGAAATAAAGGGGTTTGAGATACCCTCTTTCCATCAAGACTTTTAGTGCGCTAGTCAGGCTCATATGGAGAGAGGTGAAAGTCTTTCCTTGAGCTTGGGTTGGGCTGGTTGTTTATGGATTGGTATTGGCAAATGGGTCGGCGTTTGTGGGTTGGTGGCGACAGTATTGATTTCAGCGGGTTTGGAAATAGTGGTACTGCTAGCATTGGTACTCTCGAAAAACACCCTCGTTGTTGGTTCGCTTGTTCTGGGAATAACCTCTTTGTTGAAGACACTCTTAATCTGAATCCCCAATTCATGCAAATTTTGAAAGTGAATAGTGGAGCGACTATTAACTTTTGTAACATATCAGGCTCAAGGTTGTACATCACTATCCGCACTTGGTCCCTCTCAGAAGGTCGATCTATTGTTTGTGCTACTTTTGCTCTCCACCTTGCAACAAATTCCACAAAAGGTTCTTTAGGATTCTGATGGATTGCTTCAAGCCCTTGGGTGGTCATTTCAATTTGGGTATTGTAAGAATATTGATTGACAAACGCCTCAGCCAAATCTTCCCAGTTCTGCTTCACTTTATCCTCCAACTTGGCGTACCAAGTGGCTGCTATACCGAACAGGGTTCTTCCATACAAAGAAAGTTTCTGAGGCTTAGTCAGACCTATCAATTTTAGAATGTCCAAAAAAAGCCAGATATGTACCATAGGATCTCCAGACCCATCGAAACAGTCAATGGGTGGCATTTTGAATCTATCTGGGAGCCATACAGCAGCCTCGGTGTACCCATCCTTAACGTTAGGAATGGAGTTAATTCCCTATGCCTTCTTGAATTGATTCTCAAGGTTAGAAATTTTTAACAAGGTCGGGTTGAGCTCATTAATATCAACGGGAAACCGCCCCTCATTAGGTTGCACCAGGGGTCCAAAAACTCGAGCTTGAGCCAACTCTTCTGAAGGATCTAGTCCTTGCAAATCTTCAGCTGGCAGAGGTGGGTCAAAGTTCGGTTGGGGGCCCAGGACTAGATGTGTGGTAGATGCCCTAAATGGGCGTTACATTTCAACAATGGTCTCATCCTGCATGGAAATTCCCTATTTAGGGCCGTTATCATGGCCACAACTTCTTCTGGACTCTAAGCCATCACGAGTCTTCTAATGTTGGCACTCAGGGAAATGGATGGGTTAACTTGAAAGCTGACTAACAAAGATTTTGACCCGGTTATACTTGACGTATCTAAACTAGATTAGTCTAGATATGTTTGACTAGATTGGGTTTTTTAGAATTGGTCTTTTGGCATTGGATGGATCTTTTCTGAGTTGGCCTTTGGGGATCAAATGGACTAGACCTTTGCTGAGTAGGTTTTTTTCTAGGATTGGATGGATTAGGCCTTTGTTTGAGGTGGGTACAGCTCCTTCTTTGGCTCAGACAAACTTGGCATTAAAAATAAATGCCCCATCAGATCAAGGTATCGGGTGTGCTAGTCAAAACAAAACAGGATACAATTTTTGGCCCTGGTTTTGGTCTTGCTGACAATTCACCCATATCAAACACAAACCCCTAGATTTTGACCCAAATTATGATTCTAATATGACCCTCAAGTTTGAAAGGAATCACCTCAAGATTAAGACTCTCCCAAGATTACATCACACATTTTGCACAAAAGCACTCAAAACACACCTATAAGAGGTTATGGTTTCCCTATTCTAACTTTTGGAGTGATCTACAGCTTTACTATTCAAACAAACGGTATCACAATAGCCTAGTAAATATGTGGGCATCCTACCTTATGTTTGAAAAGTCACTAAGGCTGACTATATGCAGTTAGGCCGATTGGTCAAAAGGGGTACCTCAACAAGACTACCTAATATACCTCTCACACCTAACACCGAGAAGTGAAAGGAGGATCAAACGGTATAGCGGTAATCCAGATCCAAGGATTGTGTTTCCAACATGGCAGTGCCCATTACCGGTCAGCCTTTTGGCAAGCTTTTGGGCAAGCCTCCAACAAACCATCCAAGAATAGCAGATGGAAAACACAGTGACTTAAAGTAACAAATGCAAATGTAATGCAAAGAACATATATAGGTAGATAAAATTTCACATCATGAATTTCAAGTCAAGTGCTATAAATCCCCAGCAGAGTCACCAAAAACTATAGCTCGACTTTTCGTGCTCCTTTCAGATACGACTAGCCCTACAGTTCGGACTCCAGTAGTTCTGAATCTGATCTCATAAGTGCAATGTAAAATAGATAAACACAAAAGAGTCCAAAATTGGCAAATCTTTTGGAAAATCGATTTTGAATAAAAATGCCAAAAACAGACTGCTTTACCAGATACAGAGTAGCCACCTAAATATTTTTGGAAAATTTAAGAAACCCAAGACTTTGTGCCAAAGGCCAATTATTTGTCATCACCAAAGTTGTCTTGACACGGGAACTTAGGTACAAGAAGGGAAGGTTATAAAATGATCACCCCACTCACATGATCAAAGATCAGCCTCTATTAATCATAATGTGTTTTTTATTTACATTATATGCTCTTGTTCTGGTTTTATTAGACTAACATTACTATGTGATGCACATAAGTATAGACTAATTTGCAAAGATTGCAACACTTTGAATTCATGTTTGTTTGAAAATTGTTTTTGATACTTGTCACTTGAAAATGTGAGTTTGTACATTAATCAATTTGTCCCAATTTTGGCAATTAGCCTCCATCCACAGGCATTCAAACAGGTATATCATTTAAGCAATTAGCCTCTTGAAAATATGCTTGGCATTGCAACACAAACATTCGATGCAAGATGCTAAAACTCAAAATTGTTCACCTAGTACTTCGAGCCAAAACAAAATAAAAAAAAATATAGAAAATATGCATGCTCCTAATTAATGCAATATGACTAAATGCAACGCACACGCTATGTAATTTTAATACGCTCGGCTATGAACATGGCATATAATTCCATTCAAGACATGTGATGAATCACGTATTCAAGCAATGAATTTAAACATTTGGTTAGTATGATGAGCCGAACCTTGGATGCATGCAAGACAATGGATGCAAAGCATAAAAATGCTAATTTGAAAAATGATGTTCTATACTAACCATCGTAAGCAAATAAGTAAAAAAGAGAAAGACATGGGGTTGGAAGACATACAACTTATTACACATTTTCCCTCATGCAAGAGGGTCCGAATCAATGTCCGAGTGTCCAAATTAAACTAACTATTACAAAACCGAATGAATGAATAAACAACTAACGAGCTAAGCTACAATTAACTAACCAGCTAATTTATTACAACAAAATAAACTAACTATCTAATGAATCATTGCTACAACAATACTAATTACGATGATGATAATTACAACAATATTGAAATCATTAATTTACAATTTACAATGGAAGCACAAGGATGGCATGCTCGTAGCGGTTTCAAAAGTAACTTTGTCTGCCTTCCTTGGAATCTATCATGTTTCACCTTCAGTCACTGCCCCCTGCTTCTACAAAACACACTGGCTTACCAAACATTTATGGTCGGCTAGCTAGCAATAAAGCCTGGCCGGGCCCAAATAAGGCCGGCCGTGCCTTAATTTTATGCAAAATCCTATTTTTGTGCTCTGAAGTGAAAACAATGCAGACAGAGTTATTCTCAACTCTGTTTGTCCCTTCTACTCTTCTCTCTCATGGTAAGCCTCAAGAGAAGAACGAAGTCATTTCCAAAACCATCAATGAGCAAATTAATTGTTTGATGAGTTAGGGATGATTTTGGACAAAAATTAATGAATCAATAACCACCCCTCCCTCCTATCATGGAGTAAGCTCAAAGAGGGAGGTAAGAACGCTTCAAGGCTCATCGAAACATCAGGAATTGATGTAAGAAAACCCTTAACACAATAGACTCAACATAATGTCCGACCGAATCCAAGTAATATAACTCATTTTCTTTATGTGGGTTGGTTCATTTGTAGCAATTTTTAGACCTTTCCATTCTTTAGTCCATTAAGTCCAAGGTGATGATCACGTCCACTAAATAAGAAGCGTGTCAAACGGGAAGTGATTGTCAACATGAAAGAGAGACTATGCCGTTGGCGATGAACCTCCATAGAGATTAAGCCATTAAGCATAGATCTCTAGCTCATGTTTTGAACAACCATGAACCGGTTGAAACAACTCTCAGACAGAAGAAATGGATGATAGGTTTCTTGTTAAAATGAGGTTCTTAAACATGGAAATTAAACAAAGAAAGGCCAAGAATAACATACAACAAGCTATATATTTGAATATATGAGACAACAAGCAAACTAATCAAAGCATGAATTAATTAAATAACCTAGGACAGCCCTAAAACAGCCCTAAAACAGCCCTTAATGGGTGAGAAATAGTTGCTCAAAGTGCATGAAAAGAGCCCAAAAAGCTAAACAACAAACAAAGAAAATAAGGCTGGTAAGCAAAAACAAGGAGGGGTGGCTAACCCCTCCACTTTTGAAACATCAAAGCATGATTTTTTTTTCCTCTTTTAAACTCTGAAAATCACTTTAAAAAGTAAAGAAAAGGGTGTAAAAATAAGGGTTTAAGCTATAGTTGAAGGTGCAAGAAAGAATGGTAACTCTCTCTACCCTTTGGTAACTATCCAAACCTAAGCTTAGACACTTAAAAGAGGATCAAAACAACACAAAAATGCAAGAATTAGATAGCAAGAAATAGCAAAGAGAGCAAGAGAAGAGATAGTAAGCTTGTACCTCTCAAGAAAGGTAAGCTCTTTGTTTGTGAATCAAACTTGGTCCAAATATACTCTCAAGCTTGAATTGCGATGCTCAAGGCTCAACCAAGGTTCCAAGGCTAAGGTGTGAAGGTGTATATGGTGTATGGATATAGGTTAAAGGTGGTAAGCTTGCTCAAAGGTTGCTTGCACAAGAAGAAGGAGCTCTCAAGAAGGTGTATAAGCTTTTTAGAATTTGTTCAACCCTCAAAACAGAGATACAACTTCGTTTTTATAGAATTTGAGAAAAAAAGGTCATAAATATCTTCAAAAATAGACAGCTGGAGGGCTCCGGCCTAAAATAGTCTTTCTCGCTACCCAGGCACGACCGGCCATAAATGGCCACGGCTGGCTCCCAATGAGGCACGGTCGGGCCTCAATGTGATCCCCTGTCTCTCTACTTCAGGCTCAGCGTAGGGTGGCAAAATGTGTAAAATGGATTTTTGAGGTACAAATAGTGGGAATATGAAAGGTTTGGGATTGTTTCGAAGCTTTAACATAGCCCCTTCGTTGAGACCTCAAACCACACACAACACCACTTTCATCATCTAGTGTATCGGGCAAAGCGCTCAAGCCTTACGGGCGGTCAAAAATTGGGTGTCCACAGTCGGCCATACCAATACTCGACTTATTGTTATAAGCAAACTCCACTAAAGGCAAGTGTCTCTCCCACGACCCCTTAAAGCCGAGAACAAAACCCCGAAGCATATCCTCAAGGATTTGAATGGTACGCTCTGACTGCCCATCAGTCTGAGGATACTAAGCGGTGCTAAAAGTCAACTTAATGCCCAAGGCATTTTGTAAGCTCTACCACAACCGAGCCGAAAAATGCGGATCTCTATCCGAAACAATAATCACAAGGACCCCGTGAAGTCGAACTATGTCCTAACGTAAAGGTTGGCAAGGTAATCTACCAAGTCACTCGTGTACATAGGCACAAAGTGTGCTAAATCAACTGATCAACTATCACCCAAATGGCATCATTACCCTGTTGAGTCCTCAGAAGACCCACAACAGAATCTATCGTAACATGCTCTCACTTCCACTAGGTTGTAGGCAAGGGTTGCAACAAACCCGCTAGCCTCTGATGCTCGGCCTTCACTTGGTGACAAGTAAGGCACCTCGACACAAACACGGCTACATCCTTCTTCATCCCCTTTCACCAAAACTGGCGACTAAGGTCATGATACATCTTTGTGCCTCCCAGATGTACCGCAAGGTGTGAATGGTGAAACTCTCGGAGTACCTCCTCTCGACAAGACTCCGACACAAAAAGACAGTCGAGGTATCTAACACTCGAGTCAGAATACACGGTAAAGCCTTTCTTTACCTTCCCACTAGATATCTTCTCCTGAAGGGTTTTTACCTCAAGATCACCCCTTTATGCTTCTGTAACTCAGCTCACAAGTGTACGTTACGCAACTACCAAAAACAAAGTTGTCGACTCGACAGACTAGCCAAGATGCAAGTCAAACTGGCCAATGACACCCAACATCTCCCATTCCCGAATGGCAATACTCGCTACACTGCTAAAGGACTTTCTGCTCAAGGCATCGGCCACTAAATTGGCCTTTCCCAGATGATAGTACAACTCAAAGTCATAATCCTCCATAAACTTCATCTACCTCCTCTACCTCAGGTTCAAATCTTTTTGTGAAAACAGGTACTTCAAACTCTTATGATCGGAGAATACCTCAAACTTCTGACCATACAAGTAATGCCTCCAAATTTTCACAGCAAAGATCATGGCTGCTAGTTCCAAATCATGGGTAGGATAGTTTCTCTCATGTGTTTTTAACTGACGTAAGCCGTAAGCTACTACATTCCCCTCTTGCATCAAAACACAACCCAAACCTTCCCGTGAAGTATCACAATACACCGAATATCCCAAAGCCCTCTCTAGAATAATCAACACTGGAGCAGTGGTAAGTCTAACCTTAAGTTCTTGGAACAGCTTCTCATAAGTCTCATTCCACGCAAACTCCATTCCCTTCCTCATAAGCCTAGTCAATGGTGAGGCTAACTTTGAGAAATCCTTCACAAACAGACGGTAATACCCAGCTAACCCCAAGAAATTATGAATTTCAAAGGCGTTCTTAGGTTGTTCCCAATCTTGGACTACTTCTATTTTGGAAGAATCTACCGTCACTCCTTCTCCAGATACCATATGGCCTTCTCATTGTTCACCGGTTCTGCTTGGACCGAAGGAGGCAAAGGTTGTTGCCTCAAAGATTCTGTTAAGGCTGCAAGCATTTGTTCCATTCCGCTCATTCGGGCATCGGAAGATTCAGTTGCATCATTACTTCTTGTATTTTCCATGTTGTTATAGGTAAACAAGGTAATAATAAACATAGGAATAATTTGTTCACAGTGTCCAGAGTATTCAGTTTTGGTTCGTTCTTTTCAATTTCATATGTTCATATTCAGATTCAGCTTTCACATTTACAGAAAACACACACATGCAGATGAAATTTCCCTAATTCTTTTCTAGGACATCATATAGCTCTTACGGACTTGTAGGTACGGTATAACTCGTGCTCTGATACCACTCTGTCATGACCCAAACCCACCCCTATAGGTTTAGCATCGTAACGGGCCAGTAATCATAGGATTACTAAAGGACTTAGACCAAATTAACACATAATAAGGGGCCGCGGAAGCAGATATAAAACATACATAGTCTATTGAGCTGTGCAGACATACATGGAACTAGAATTTAAAACTTTATCTTCGCAAAACATGACATCATATGTACATTAGTCTTACATTACACACACATATATAGATAAACGAAAAAATAGTTCAAATTTTGATAAAAGATAATAGAGTCTTAAACTTAATTCACAAAACTCCACGACATGACTTTTTTCTGGAACCTCCTCAGGAGGCACAAGGGTTAGCCGACAAAACAGATCTTCAGGCTACCATCATTGGGCCTGGTCGCACGCCTAGTCACCACATACATAGATAATATAGTGAGCAGAAGCCCAGTGAATAATAACATAGTAAAGGGGCTTAAATGAATGATGTCCCATATCAGATTCAGAAAACGGATTCATATTTATTTCATAAACGAAAGCAGATCCATGTTCATATTCTTGTTTAATCATGTACAGAAATCAGAGTTCATGCTTAATCATACGTGGTACATCCATTAGTGCTAACAGAACAGATACAAAACAGATACAGAACAGATGGTGGTTATGAGTAACCAGTTCCATAGAGGACCCTCCGGATCTGGGTAATAGATAATAGATATGCTGATGGAGCCTCCAATGTGGGTAACAGATTGCAGGCATATTAAGTTCCATAATGGAACTTCCGATACCGAGTAACAATTAATAGATATGCTAAGGATGCCATGAATACATTTCAAAAATTGGACAATCATTCATTATACAGGACATAACATTTCAAAAAATAGATCTTATTTCATCATACAGAAAATAAATAAAGTTGAACATAGCTTTACTAAGTTATTATTCACAGATGGCTCCAGAAGCAAACAGACAGAGCAGACAGATCGAATAGCACACGGCGCGTGGCCTACACAAATAGATAATGGATGCACATTGAAACAAATGCTCAGAAAATACTTAACTCATTACGTTTCGTTCTTGGTGTGTTTCTAAGTCTTACAAAAAGACTGAGTAAAAAGGGTTTCCTCTCGAGCGCAACTTCAGTCGCTCGAGTGGTCTGCAAAATTTTGTAAAACTTCTGGGAACATGAATTTTGCACTCAAGCTTAGACTTCTTTGCTCGAACAGAAGCACAAAACAAAGGGTGGTCGCTCGAGCGTAACTTCTATTGTTCGAGTGGTGATGTAGAATTCTGGAATTTCCAAATTACACTCCTAGCTTCAAAACTCAATTTCAAAGCTTCAAAACACATCCTTTCGGGCTAAAAGTTGGTAAAACATTGAGAAACTCATAGTATGTGAAGAATTACATACCATTTCGGAAAATCAAGCCCAAAAGCTTTGCCAATTGTACAAAACAGAACTCAAAACTTTGAAACATAACATGCATGTATAGAATTGAAATCTCTTCTTCTCAAAACATAAATTCATGGAGTGAAAAGTATAAAAACATGAAAAATCCTTCAAGTCCTTCTACAAAAGCCTCATGCTTGTGAGAGTTAGTTGAAATTCAAACTCAAAATGGGATTAAGATGCATACATGCATGATATGATCTTCCTTTCTATTCCATCAACTCAATTCTTGTATTACTCAACTTAATTCTTCAAATTCATGTGCTAAATGACTCAAATGCAAGGCTAAAAGGTTGAATGCTTACCTTAAATGATCAATTATTCTTAGATGCTAAATTGGTTAAGCTCACAAGTCAAATGCTCCAAATTTGTTCTCAATTCAATCTGCATTTCTCTTGAACTCAAGCTCCTACACTTAAACTCACTCACTCACTCACTCTCTCTCTCTTTCTCTCTCTCTCTCTCTCTCTCTCTCTCTCTCTCTCTTCCACGTTTGAGACTCAAAATGATGAAGATGAGATGAGTCTAAAGTGTTACATAAACCTTATATAGGCTTGATTAGGGAGCTTAATTAAAATTAGTTTAAGACTAATCAAGTAACATTATTTTATTCTAATTACTTCGTTCCGATTCGAATTTCAATTGAACTTACCATAAATTTCTAAAAATTCCAAATAACATATAAACCAAGTCAATTTCGTGATCAGATGTTGATACGGCCTTTAATTCGCAGAACAGAATAGAAACATAGACAGATATTTCTACGACAGACAGATAGAAACTCAAATATCATATAACACATGCAATTAACTCAAGATTTCATCTTAATTTCTCATTAGGCATTCTTAATCATGGACTATAGGCTAATCACAAGCTGGGGTTGTTATAGTTATACTGAACCTATTGCGTCTTGAATCATCGCATCCTATTTAAGTGATGTTTGATGATTCATAAAGCAAGTCTACCCCCTCCCTTGAGGTAACTCCATGATAGGGAGGAGGTGCTGTTTGTCTTTTATTCCATTTTATTGAGCTCTTTTCCTATGGTTTCTAAGATCATCATGAAACAAATTTGTAATAATTGATGATTTAAGAATCGAATCTACTCCTCCCTTGCTGATATTTATGATAGGAAAGGGCAGAGAGGATAAACATCTCTGTTTTTGCTCTATTACAGTAGAGTATTTTCCAAAAACAGTGGCCGACTGGCCACTATTCTGTACGGTCGACCACTTCTCAAGGCCAAACAGCCACCTATTTTGTACAAGCAGTGGCATTTTTGCAGCAGAACAGAGCAGAATCTAAGGCCCAAATAGAACAATTTTCTGACTGCAAACAAAGCAGATTCTAGTAGCAAACAGAGAGGTTTTCAGAGGATGTTCTCGGTTGTGTACATGTGGTTCTTCGCCTCTCGTTTGAATATATTAGATTAAAAGCTTTCATATTCGTATGTTGTAATTAATTAGTTGTTTTACTTCTATTCAGACTTATAATAATTAATTAGTTTAGTTTAATTCATTTGGTGTTGTAATAATTAGTTTAATTAGGATATTCATTCAGACCCTCTTATGCGAGGGCTAACTTGTAATATTTGTATGTTTTCCAACCCCCATTTCTTTCTCCCTTTTATTTACATGCTTACTGAGATAGCATCATATTTTTTTGTTTCATACCATTGTTATGCGTTGTATCCATTTTTGCATGCATTGGGTTCGGTTCATCATTTTAATATCATTGTCATTGTCATTTCCTACTTATTTGAATACGTACATTACTGCATGCTTTGAGTTGATCCATATAACATGATAAATAAGTCGAACCTAGTAGTTACATTTTGCATGTATTGCATTAGTCACTTTGCATATTAGGAGCATGCTTTTTTTCTAATTGTTTTCTTTTCTTTGGCTTGCCTTGGTTGAGTACTAGGTGAGCATTTTTGCTTTAGCACATTGCATGTGTGTTTATATTACCATATCAAGCATACTATCATGAGGCTAAGTGCTTATTTGAAGTATCTCCTTGAATGCCTGTGGATGAAGGCTATTTTGCTTAATTTGGAACGACTTTTATAAATGTACATACGAGCTTGCTTTTTTTAAGTAGCACGTATTCAAAACTCTTTTCAAACAAACATAAAATCAAAGCATTCCAAAATGGGTGACATTGTCCATACTTGTGTGCCTCACACAGTAAGTTAGCATTATTAATCGAAACAAGAGCATATAATGTACATAAAATCACATCATGATTAGTAGAGGCCGATCTTTGATCGGCTGAGTGAGGTGCTCAATTCATGACCTTCCCCTCTTATACCTAAGTTGCCAAGCCAAGAAACTTTAGCTATGACAGACAAGTGGCCTTTGGCATGAGTCACGGGTTTTCTAAATTTTTCAAAAATATTTAGGTGATAACTCTGAAATTTGGCAATGCAGTCCATTTCTGGCATTTCTGATGATAAATGGATTTTCTAAAGATTTGTCGAATCTGGACTCTCATTTGTGTTTTTTTGTTTCACATTGCATTTGTGAAACCAAATTCAGAACCACGGGAGTCTGAACTGTAGGGCTATCGTATCCAAGGAGACTAAACCCCTCCAAGGAGCACGAAAAACTAACTACAGTTTCTAGAAACTCTGTTGGGGATTTAGAGAACTTGACTTGGACTTTATGATGTGAAAATTTTATCTACATATATATGTTCTTTGCATTGTATTTGCATGGTGCTCTTAAGTCACTGTGTTTTCCATTTGCTATTCCTGGACGGCTTGCCAAAGGCTTGCCTAAAAATCTTGCCAAAAGGCTGGCCGGTAGTAGGCTCTGCCATGTTGGAAACATAACCCTTGGATCTGGATTACCGCCGTACCACTTGATCCTCCTTTCACTTCTTGGTGGTAGGTGTGAGAGATATATTAGGTAATCTTGCTAAGGTACCCTTTTTGACCAATTGGCCTAGTGTTTATAGTAAAGCTCTAATGACTATTCCAACATAAGACAGGATGCTTACCCGTATGCAGGATTTTGTGAAACTACTTGCTTGAAGTAGTGAAACCCTAGATCATGCCAAGACTAGGACAGGGTAACCCTACCCCCTCCTAGGGGTGTTTTGGCTCTCTTTACCTGGTATGTGCTTTACAGTGAAACTATACAAGAATGCTCCATATCAGTGGTACAGTTAATATCAATTTATAGGGCAGAATTCAACGGAGAGTACAGTCTTACAGCTATGATCATATCTGTTCTAATGACATTGTGGCTGAGGTGTTGTCCGATTCTGATTGTTGCTTTTTCTTTATTTCTTTTGCTAGGTAGTCTACAAAACCATAGCTTCAGAAAGTTCTGATATCCCCCAAGTACTCTGGACCTGTGTCGGAAGACTTTGTAAGGTTGGAGATCTTGTTTAGGGATAGCCAATGTTTGTCTCACTGTCACCAGTTGTAAGGCGAAGAAGGGTCAAACGGGGTTCACTAGTTCAATTATTTCAACAATCACCTCTCAGCTCACCTATACTTTGTTCACCTCAAATACAATCACCTACTCGTAGAATGGCGTAGTATCGACTCACTCCAGCACGACATGGCCTGTCAAGCTGAGGTCACGAATAGGTTGCAACAACAACAACAACAGCCAACTACGGCTTTTCTTCACATACACCTAACGCGGCTATCCCTATGCTCGGTACCACTGCTAATGCTGCAGCTCAAGATCCACAAGTCGAGGGTGTTCTGGCATTTTTCATCCAGGCAGATCCAATTCCAATACAAACATCTAGAGCCCCAGCTTACCAGACTGAGGCACCTTTTGAATTCGAGGTTGACCCTACCATGCTCAAAGTCAACAAACTTGAAAAACTGTTCAAGAAGGCACAGGGGGTTAACTCTATTCTAGATGTAAAGGACGGGTATATTGAATCCGCCGTTACTTTGCCGAAGCGGTTCAAAATGTCGCATATTGATTGCTTCGATGGCACTGGAGACCCAATGGTGCATCTACATCTGTTTTCTGATATCCTATAACCAATGGGTTTAACCAAACTTCAGAAGTTGTCGCTCTTCGGACAAACCATGTCAGGTATAGCTGCCATCTAGTATGCTAAATTAAAGGACTCTATGAAACAGAGCTGGGAGGAACTGGCCAAATCTTTCATTGCTCAATACTTTTATAACATGTAGATCGAGGTCACAACTCGTGATCTTGAGGCAACGTGTTAGGAACCGAATGAGGGCTTCTCAGAGTTTGTAACTAGGTAGAGGGCCAAGGCATCGATGATGAGCACCTGTTACCCAGAAAAGAACCAAATCCGGATGATTGTCTGGAATCTTCATGGCAAGTTGCTACAGAAGATGATTGTTCTTCCCTTATTCACATTCAAGGAACTTCATGAAATGGGAGTTCAAATTGAAGACACAATGAAGTAGGGTATCATCGTAGATGGCAAGGAGCTGACCAAGAGACATTTTATTTGCAGTTCTAATGCTGTCGGGGGTAGCACAGCTATAAGGCCTCCAGAGGTGACTGTTGTCACCACAACCAAAATCGCCGACCCCTTTGCCAATATAAGCCCACAAACTTCCAACCTTACCCGACCTTTAGGTAGGACTTTCAACCAGGTTTACATGACTTTATCTCGAGCCATGCAGGTGTTAATAAAAAAGGGGCATCTATAACCCCTAGACCCTCTTCCACCCAAGCACGATCCCATCAAGTATTGTGCTTTCCATCAACAACATGGCCACAAAATGGACAGGTGCTTCCACCTACGTCATGAAATTCAAGATCTCATCAATAACAAAGTCATAGCTCCACTTCAACAGCCAAATGTGACCACCAACCCAGTCCCTGTCCATAACCAAGTCCCCCCACCAAGGAATATCAACATCATCCATACACTACCGCCCACCTTCAACCCCAGTGTCTATATCACCTCCTCTCATCTACCAAATGTAGTGTTATTCATCCCTGATAGCACAAACTTGTGCATGATGAACACATCCAACCCACAATCTAAATTCCATAAATCTATGGTGACAACGCCTGAAGAAAATGAGGTTTTAACCTTGGAAGGAAGTGCCAATCTATCACTGGAAATGCCCAAGGAATTATCTGAGGAGGAGTATGACCAGAGCCAATACATTGTTCTTGTTGCTCAACCTATGCCTAATGTAGTACTGCCAAGCTCTGTTGACATTAATGTGATCAGAAAAGACAGCCCAAGCCAGGGGCTAGATGATCTTGCAGATCTTGAGGAAGATTTGGACAACCTCCAGTTCTTTGAAGAACAGGACCAGGGCAATGTACAAATTGGCTGGTTTGATGTGAACTTGTCGGCTGACAATCGGGGATGGCTGAATGATGAATCTGATAAAGAAGAGGAAATCAAAGTTAAGTCCGAAGGAAAGAAAATTATTGCAGCTACGATAATTGGGGGAGACAAAAAAAACAGAGAAAGTGCCTGAGAGCAAAAAAAAAAAAATTGGGTGTTGATGAAATTGCAAATGCTAAACAAGAAGCGGTGCTAGGGCAATTTGAGTAGGAGAGGATCGAAGATAGTCAGAAGACCGCAACACCTTGTCACCTTAAGGGGGATAATTGTCCTGTGGGGGTGATTCAAGTTAAGCTAGACAACTGTCTGTCAGCGAATGAAGGTGAATGGTAGAAAGATAGCAATTTGCATCTTGCCCATACAGGTGAAGACTAGGGAGATCATATCCCGAACAGTACTTGGTATGCAGAAGAAATAGACCACCTGACCAGGAGTGGACGGTATTTCAAACCTCCACATTTGGATCAGGTTGAACCCTACTCGGGAAAGGACAGAGAGATTGAGAAGGAAAAGGAGAAGAAACTGGAGGATGAGCTGGTTCTGAAATAACTTAAGAAAATCCAGGCTGACATTTCCATTTGGGGCCTCCTTATGGCTTCGCGAGTACACTGACAAGTAGTTTTGTCGACGATGGATAAAGCCAAACTATCCATCGATATTACACCAGAGCAGCTCGTCGGCCTAATCTTCCCAGGTAGCACCAAACCTATGCTCACCTTTTCTGACAAGAAGCTGCCACCGAAAGGATCGGCTCATAACAAGCCATTGTACATATCGGTTGAGTGTAGAGAAAAATGGGTTCTGGTGGTTCTAGTGGACACCAGCTCTGCTATCAATGTCTGTTCTTCTCGCACCGCCTATGCAATAGGCCTAAAGCCGACAAATTGCATTTCCACAATCCAAGTGATCTAGGCATATGACAATACAAGCAGAGAAGTTATGGAGACGGTGAAAGTACAGATCCAAGTGGGCCCTTCTGAGCATGAGATCCAGTTCCATGTGCTTGATGTGCCGGCTACCTTTAACCTACTTCTAGGGAGGCCCTGGTTACATTACATGAAGGCTGTGTCCTCCACCCTCCATCAAATACTGAAATACCCTTATGAAGGAAGGGTGGCTACCATTTTCAGGAACTCATCTATTCATCCACCGCCAAAGATTACTACACCTTTGCTAGAAATCAATCACGGTGAGGAGGATGTGTTCCTTTCGGGTTTCACTCTAGCAGAAGCCCAAGTGGTACAAATGATCCTAGCCGAAGATGAAGGCATGTATGTCAGTGCTCGGTCCGTTTATTTCATGAACAAGTTATGGTACATTCCTAGGATAGGGCTGGGAAAAAGTGGAAGAAAAGGTGTTGCAACACTAACTGAGGTGCCACATAACCCACATGCCTTTAGGTTGGGCTATGTGCCCACCAAAGAAGATTAGAGAAGGAAGGGAGAAGAGATAAGAGGAAGGGCCTGGGCAAAAAGAGCCAAGAAGCATTATGAGCTGGTTCATAGGCCAATCTGGGGAACGTGTAATGGGCGCTTTGTCAGAGAAAGAAAGGATTTCCCCTTCTGCGGCTTTCTTAAGCCTTGGGTGGATTCCTCAACGAAAAAGCATTTCTTGGGTTTCAAAATATTCTTCAACCACCAGCTTCAAGACAGGGATGAAGAGAGGGCTGATTCAAGTATCGAAGCTGGCCAAAGTAAAGATGACTATTCAAACAGCTGCGAGGTTGGAGTAGGGGCAACATTGGCTGATCTCTTGGTAGGTCCTGAGACCAGTACAAAGAACTTGGGGGATACCTTTACTATTTCTATGATTGAAGAGGAACCGATTGTGGACTTCACCAGTTGCATTCTGGATACGTTGACAGTGCCAAGCCTCACTTGGCAGTTGGAGAAGGGCTTTATTACCAGTTCTAAATCGAATGATGAGCCTAAGTCTAATTCCTCCGAGTCTGTTGAGTCGAAGTCAAATTCGAGTCGATCTGAGGAGTTTGAGTCTAGCACTTCCGGGGGTGGTAACCCGGATGCCAAAGTCCTGTCGAGGTCTTCTTTTAGTTTTTCTTTTGAGTCAACTGTAATAGAGGACCCAGACTTTATCAATGGGAATGCAGTAGACTTCACTTACTTCTCTATACCTTTAGTTTGTAGTGCTGACATTGATTTTCAAAATTTTGACTTAAATGAAGAGGAAGAAATTCCTCGAGCTTTGAAAATTTTGATTGACCAAGAGGATGAGAAACATGCTAAACCTTACACAGATGAAATCATTGCAATTAACTTGGGTACTGAGAAAGATCCACGGTTAGTCCAGATCGAGTCCACATTGTCTTTAGAGGAACACAAGCGTTTCATCGCTTTATTAAAAGATTTCAAAGATGTTTTCGCGTGGTCCTACGAAGACATGCCTAGAATCGATCCTGAGATTGTATAGCACCGGATTCGCCTTGACCCCGAGGCTTGACCAGTTAAGCAGAAACACCGCAGAATTCGTCTAAATTGGGCGCTGAAAATTAAAGAGGAAGTCACCAAGTAGATTGATGCCAGATTTTTTCTGGTATCTGAATATCCGACTTGGTTGGCCAACATTGTTCCGGTTCCAAAGAAGGACGACAAAATCAGAGTTTGCGTTGACTTTCAGGATCTGAACAAGGCCAGACCTAAGGACGACTTTCCATTGCCGCACATCGATGAATTAGTAGACTTCACCGTCAGTCATGCGTTGTTATCAATCATGGATGGGTTTTTGGTGTACAACCAGATTTTGATGGTGCCTGAGGACAGAGAAAAGACTGCGTTCACCACACCATAGGGTACCTACTGCTACAGGGTCATGCCTTTTGAGTTAAAGAACACCGGGGCTATATATCAAAGGGCTACAACCACAATCCTACACGACATGATCCATAAAGAAGTAGAGATGTATGTGGATGACGTGATTGTAAAATCCAAAGAGCGAGAAGGCCACTACATCGCGCTGGAAAAGTTCTTCGAACAGATCAGGTAGTACAGACTGAGGTTGAACCCACAGAAATGCACTTTTGGGGTAACTGCAGGGAAAATGTTGGATTTTCTGATCACACCGAAGGGAATTGAAGTAGATCTATCTAAGATCAAGACCATCTTAGAAATGCCACAACCAAGGACTGAAAAGGAGGTGTGTGGCTTTCTAGGGAAAGTGCAATTCATAAGATGGTTCATCTCCAAATTAACATTGACTTGTGAACCACTATTTGGTCTCTTGAAAAGTGAGAAAAAGTTCTGATGGGATGATCAATGTCAATTCGCTTTTGAACAAATTAAGCAGCACCTTCTGAACCCACCTGTATTGTCGCCACCAAAACCGAGGAAGCCACTAATCATGCACCTGTCAATGACAGAGTCAACCATGGGGTGCATGCTAGCGCAAGAATTAAAAGCTAAGGTGGAAAAGGTCATTTACTACCTGAGCAAGAAGATGCTGGATTACGAGACCCGATACACTCCTCTGGAGAAAGTTTGCTTAGCTTTGGTTTGGGCCACTAGGAAGTTGAGACACTACTTATTAGCTCATTCCATAATTCTGGTTTCGAGATTGGATCCCATCAAATATCTCTTTAAGAAACCAGCACTACAGGTAGGCTAGCTTGTTGGTTGCTTCTTCTCTCCGAGTTTGACCTCAAGTACGTCACTCGCAAGTCAATCAAAAGAAGAACAGTAACAGAATTTCTGGCAGACCACCCAGTGGAAGGAGATGAAGCAGTAGAGTATCTATTCCCAGATAAGGAGATCCTACAGGTAGAATTGCAGACGTGGACAATGTACTTTGATGGAGCTTCTAACCAATACGGTTATGGGATAGGCATGTTGCTTATAGCACCTGATGATTCCCATATACCCCTAGCTTTCAAACTCCGGTTCAAAGTATCCAACAATGAAGCAGAGTACGAGGCGTATATTGCTGGATTGGAAGCTGCCCTAGAACTAGGGGCAAAAAGATTGGACATCATCAGAGACTTGAACTTGGTTGTTTCTCAACCCAATGGAGATTAGAAGGTCAAAGAAAAGAAAATGAAAGTTTATCATCAGACCCTGGACATTCTGATTCCAAGGTTTGAAAAACTAACATTCACACATCTGCTAAGAGAGAACAATCAGTTTGTTGATGCGTTGGCAACTCTATCCTCCATGGTAGACATACCGTCAGGGTTAAGATGCGTCCGATTATCATTGAACAGAATTATGTGCCTACTTATGAGATAATAGCTGCAGTAGACGAAGTTCAAGACAAGAACCCCAGGTATCATGATATTTGGAACTTCCTAGAAAAGGGCATGTACCCACAAGGGGCAATGGCTAAAGATAAACGGGGAATATGGTGTCTGGGCATTCAGTTCATCATATACGGAAGTAAGCTGTACAAAAGGGACATCTGGGAATGCAAAAGCTCTGCATTGAAGAAGAGGAGTCAAAATGTCTTATGGAGGTCATCTATGGAGGAGAATGTGGAGCCCACATGAATGGTGTGATGCTGGCCAGGAAGATCCTCAAGCAGGGTTATTATTTGTTAACCATGGAGAATGATTATATCAACTTTGTTTGGCGGTGCCACAAATGTCAAATCCATGCTAATCGCATGAATATCCTGCCATCAAAGCTCTACAACATGACTTCACTACGACCTTTCTTAGCCTGGGGAATTGACATCATTGGAGTAGTCTCGCCAAAGGGTTCGAATGGACACGAATTCATTTTGGTGGCGATTGACTATTTTATCAAATGGGTGGAAGCGCAGTCATACTCTGTGTTGAAAGCGTCACATGTAACCAAGTTCATCAAGAACAACATCATCTGCAGGTATAAGGTGCCAAATGAGATCATATTGAATAATGGCTCACACTTCAAGAAGGAGATGGTAGATTTGCTCGAGAAATACAACGTGACTTTTCACAAGCCATCAACATATAGACCACAAACCAATAAAGCCGTTAAAGCTGCAAACAAGAATATCCAAAACATCCTGCGAAAAATGGTGGAAACCTACAAGGACTAGCTAGATAAACTACCTTTTGCACTATGGGGTTGTAGAACATCAATTCGAACATCTACAGGGGCAACCCCCTGCTCTTTGGTATATAGGATGGAAGTTGTTTTTCCGATTAAGATCGAAGTACCGTCACAGAGAATTATGACCAAGTGTCAAATAGCAAAGGTGGAATGGCAGCAAAACAGATTCAAAGAATTAAGGTTGTTTAACGAGAGGAGGTTGAAGGCATTGTATCATGTCCAAAGATATCAGTGCAAAATTGCCAGGGCCTTCAACAAGAAAGTTAAATCCGTAAACCTCAAAGAAGGAGATATAGTGCTCAAGGACAACCGAGCTCTCATCCATGACCCTAAGGGCAAGTTCCGACGCAATTAGACTGGTCCCTACATCATCAAATCTGTTTGGTTAAGAGGAGCAATCATCCTCTTGGACTTAGATGGCTTGGAGTTCTTGCAACCAATCAATATAGACAAGTTGAAGAAATATTATCCCTGAGAGGCTTGCTAAGCTGAAAACCCAGAAGGGCGACCTAGGCAAAAATTAGAGCATGAAAAATTGGAAATAAAGAAAAAATAGAGCTCACAAGGTTAAAAAACCAAAAGGGCGGCCTTGGCAAAAGTTAGAGCGCAAAATGCGAGAGTTAATGCTCGAGTGAACCCTAACTGAACTACATAAGGCTTGATTCGCATCTTTGGGATACGTAGGCAACTTCATCCTGAAGTTCGGCCATAACCATTTTCAACTCAACTGTCCTATCCTTTGTTGCTCGGCCCATCTCACCACCAGTTGATTTGGTTGTTTTACCTCCGTTTGACTGAAGGGGACAGTTGCAAGATAAGTTGAAGGGGCCAGTTGCAAGATAAAGCAAGGGGCAAAACAATAGTGAAAGTAATGCAGTTGTGGGCAATTATGATCTTTTTGATTCGGGGCTGTACATCTTGAGGATTGATTCCATATGTGTCAGGTAATGACCGTTTGTGAAAATTGTTTTGGAAAGTTTTAATGAAGCTGATTTTCTCAAAATTTCACTTTTTACAACACAGACCATTATTTAGACCAAAAAGGAAAATTTTCAGTACTCACAACTTTAATTACATGATTTCAACACAAGTACACCCTCCAACTCTCAGGTTAAATCAAAGTTTCTTTTACATCATAAAACTTGAAAACAAAAATCAAATCAATAAACTAGGGGCACAAATAAGTCATGTGATAGTTCTCTGTCTCTTGCCTACACTCTCAGAAGTCTCTGCAACCAAGAACGGCCCAATATGTGTCTCATCCTCAAGCCAAGCCAAACACTCGCCAGAAAGGGCATAACTGAAGCTGGCAGCAGGGGCCAAAAGCTCTCTCCTCCTCTAAGCCACAAAGTATCGAGCCAAGTGTGAAGCACAAACTGGGAATGAAGTAGGGTATTCCACCCTCTCATCTGGACAGGCCTGACCACGCCCAAACTAGCATCTAAAATGGAATGGGAAGTAGAAAACATAGTGTGTAAGGCCGATCAACTGTATACCCAGTCGGCGAGACATGTTGTAGCTCATCTCAGTCAAATTAAGCTAGGGGCAGTGCCAAGCAATGTCAGCCGCAAATCTGCTGCACATCCAATCACACCACAATCCCTCAATGGAAAAGTCCACTAGTCATGTGTGAAAAAAGTAAGATCTGGACGAATACTCGGGGCAAGGGTCCACGGCCTTCAGCTTATCCATCAACCACACCTGGGAAAGGATAAAAAGAAGAGAGATTAAAGAATAGAGAGATGTACATTGACAGAGAAAGTAAGAAAGTAGCTTTAAGAGAAAATAGAGATTGAATGCCAGAGTGATGTGAGAATTATAAATAAGAAATGGTGAAAAACAATACTTGGAGAAGCAGTAGACTCCCCACAAATTGAGAAGTATATAAAGTAAGCCCACACATCCATTCAAGAGCCCGTACATGACCAAAACGAGGTTGAGGCATAATATCCTCGTTTCGGCAAGACTCTATTAATGCTTGAAACTCTTCAAGAGTTGGACATATCTCTTGTGATCCGAAGCGAAACACATGAGTGAATGGGTCCCAACATCGGGCAGTGGCATGGAGGAACGGAAGACAAAGCGGAGTGCTACTCAACGGAAGAAGAGCGTTTATGCCAAAACCGCTGAAATTTATCTTTTCCATGCCATCCAAAGTGGCCATCCAATCCTTGAGTCTCTCAACAAGAAAAATCTCCATTTTTTGAGAAAACAGTAGAAAAGATGAAGTTATGTTGAAGAAATATCAAGAGAAGACCTTTATAGAAGATAGGGGTGTGTGAGTAGCTGGCAACTATTGCTAGCTGTCCAGCCGCAAGTCTTGGCCTGCCGACCAATTCACCCGCCAACCGTCCATTCTGTTGGCTGGCCAACCAAGTATGATGGCGAGGCAGCTGGGCAATAGTGTTATGTTGGCCCTTTTTGCTTTTAAGTCTTGTTTTGATTATTTTGTTTCTAGCAAGTGTAAATAGTTGTGTTTAAGTTGTTTTTACTTTGTTTTTCTTTTGTTGAGTTGTATTTTGTATTTCGGTTGGTTATAGGCTCAATATCCGGTTAAAGAACTTGTTCAATTGTGATCATTCTCGATTTCAAATTCAAATACAATCAATTTTTATGCAACTGTTGTGCCATGCTCGAGATGCTATGCAAAATGAAATCCTTTCTTTTATAAAATTGCAAGGTTCGACCCTAATCATAGTTTTTATAAGAGAGAAAAAACAAGTTTTCAAAAGAAAAGTAAAGACCTATTTGAAGCTATACAAAGTTTTGAACTACCAAAACAAAATAAAAGAGTAACAAAAAAAAGAAAAAAGGTGCAAAAATCAATGTCAATCACATCAGGTGCGTCGAGAGGCCCTATTCATCCTCTTCCGTGGAAGGGACTCAAGATCATTGTCACTATCAGCACCACTGTCGTCAGAGAAGTGTGACTCAGAACCAACATCATCCTCTCTACTCTTAGACTCAGAGTGCTCGTTTATCGTCCCCTCAGTGCTGCTAGTCTCGACATCATCTCCACTCAAAGTCGGCTCTGAAGATGAGGAAGTCTTCTGTGCCTGAGACTCTCCACTCTGACTCCAGGTACCCCTACCTCTGCCCTGACCTCTACGCTCTCCCCTGTCACGTAAAGAAGCCTGTCTACCTATCCTCTCCACAGTAGGAGGAGGTGCCATTGGTGCCACAGGTGCAGGTGGAGGCTGAAAGCAAGAAACAGAGTATCAGTACAGTTTGGTGCAAATCAGTATGAGTGTAGCAAGAAGAGAATCAACGCAGTCAGATGAATGAGAAAAATGAAGTACTTAATGACCGTGGTAGGCGAGGAGGGCCTCCCTCCTCTGTACCATCTGGACCAGGGAGTCGACAAACTAAAGAAGGCCGTTCACATAATCCACCGGCACCTACAAGTCAATTTGAACATCAGTATACAGAAAAGGGAATGTGAAACATAAACTACAAGACAAAGTACATACCTACTCCACGTCGAGGTCCCTAACGTACTCGCGCTCCTCCAGGTACTCAACTGGAATTTGGTGGGTCGTCCCACTCGGCCGTTAATATGTGATCATGGCCGGGATCACAGGCAGACCAGCTACACGTACAATGGGGCAGCCTCTCTAGCGTAAGGCTCAATCGCTGGAATAGAACCTCCAGCAGCAGGAACATATACAGCACCTCCCGTGTGAGCTCTGGTCAGAGGCAGCATAAGGTTGGTCCGTATGAACTCGGTGTAGTCCCCAACCCCGTAAAAGAGATCAACATCCTGCCCTACCATAAACTGCACAATAACCTCGACTGGTAGGCTATTAGCGATCCTCATAGATAGTGGAGGAGGAGCAGGAACAATGGGATCTGGTGACCCTAGGGTCTGGCACACGAACCTCTCTCTTAAATACTAGGTTCTGCATAAAGGACCCTCCAGTAAGATCTATAACCTAGAGGTATCCTAAGACCCGGCATACTCGTCCCTCGTCCCGACCGGCATCGCCACCCATGGCTGCCACATCACCTGCAAACAGAGAATTTATGGTTGTCAGTCATTGTCAGTTGTCAGAGTATGGAATGAAAGCAATAGAAATGAAATGGAATGGACATGAGTTTCAGATTACCTCATACGTCGTCACTATGTCGAAGAAACGGCAGTAATAGGCGAAGGTGGTGACATTGTGGCGCCGAGGGCAGTACCTTCTATCGTATCGTCTGGAGTAGGGGACCGCTACCTCCACCTCATCCCGTGGCATGGAGGCAAGGGCAGGGAAGTAGGCATATACCCAGAGCTGCAAGAAAAGATCAGTTCGTGAGTCAACAGGCAAAGACAGAAATATAGGTAGATATAGAAATAAAGACAGAAAGTGCAAAGTAGAAAGCATTGTTTATAACAGAAATGGAAACAGAAAGTGCGGTATGTACCTCTCAAGCTCTCTAGTAGCCTCCGATCTTGTTCACCTTCTTGCAAGAATCGGAGCTCATATAGCCATACAGAGTGGTGAGGCCAATACCACCCCAATCATTGAACCACACCCGGGGTAACACCACTAAAGCACTAAGCAAATACAGACCTACGGTATTCCACTTATTCGCAAACAAGATGGTACCGAGAAGGTAGATCAAAAAGCCTTGGGTATACTGCTCGATCTGCTCCTAAGTCTCTGGCTGACTCCCATGGAAATGGTCATAGAACCAACTATATCTAACCATGGCTGGCCTGTCCAAAGGAGGGCATGCTCCAAGCAGATAAATTTAAGCAGCCTCCCACTGGCCCATATCAATATCGAAGGAGACCGGATCACCCCCTAAACGCAGCCTGTAAGCATGGAGAATCATATGGGGTCATCGTCATGTCCTCTATAGAGGAGAAGTGGAAGGAGTTGGTGGTATCCCACCACCTCTCCACTAAGTCACCGAGCAAGGACAACTAGCATGTAGTCGTATGAACCCCAAGCAGAATAGGCCGAAGCCTGCCTCATCAACCAACTCTCTAACTCAAACGGGGAGCTCCTGGTACCAGTCTCTCGCAGTCACTGCCCCATAACCTCTTCAGGCGAGAGCATCACCCTGTGTTAAAATAGAAGAATTTGTAACATGCATGGCAAATAAAAAATAATACTGAATATCAAAGCAAGCAAAGTGCTTAAAAAAGGAGCAAAGGTTCTTATCTCTGCAGTGTCGTAAGAGAGGTGTGATCCACGCTCCCTCAAGAGAAAGTCCTCGAGTGCGTCTCGAGCAAAATCCTCGAATCACAACATGCCATTATGAGCCATCGCATATGTGCTGGGGTGATAGGTGGCTAGATCAAAAGGCCTTACCCTTAGCGGCAATAGCTCGGGCTCAGGCTCTGAAGGGTATATCTCCTCCGCAGCAATGTCCTCTACCGCCCCACCGGCCT
The DNA here is from genome assembly GCA_036172215.1 of Camellia granthamiana. Lineage (NCBI taxonomy): Eukaryota > Viridiplantae > Streptophyta > Magnoliopsida > Ericales > Theaceae > Camellia > Camellia granthamiana. Next base: position 114,079,534 of record CM069910.1, read on the forward strand.
CGCCTATCATCGACTCCTCTTCCCCTACAGTAAGTGGAAGCACTAGTACCTCGGAAAGGGAACCATCATGTGGAACATCATCAGCCATGGAGAATGTAGTGGGTGGTGAGAGAAAAGCAAGAAAAAAAAAAAGAACAACGGGTATAAAAAAATAAAATAAATAAATAAAAAATAAAAAAACCCAAAACCAAACCCTATGAGAGAGAAAAAGAGAGGAAAAAGTGAAAACTCGGAAGAGACTATAGAAAACCAAGAAAAACCCGTGAGAATGAGCCAAAAACAATGAGAAAGCCAAAAACTCAGCCAAAACAAAACTCAATCGGTTCAAAACGTAGAGGGCCAAATAGGTTTACAAAAAAAGTTTGCATAGGTCGTTGGGTAAAGCAAGTAGCATGAAAATCGAGAGAGAGAGAGAGAGAGAGAGAGAGAGAGAGAGAGGAAAATTTCATCTTGGTGTGTGTGAAAAAATGGGCTGAAAGCATGTTTTAAAGAGCCTCAGGTGTGAAAACCGGAGACTGCCCCCGTTGTCGACACGGGTGGCCAGCCATCCAAACAATTGGCCGGCCGACCCTTCTTTTGGCTGGCCATGCCTATCAAGTGGTCCTGATGTGTTTTTGCTGAGATCTTGCTTATTCTGTGCATGAAGGATCTTGTATTCATCTGTAAATAGAAAAATTAAAAAATTTGGGTTTGTTTCAATTACAGAAAATTCCAAAATGTCATTCCAGATGCACCGTCTCAGGTCCCGTCATTTCTCCGAAGCGGAAAAATGCCCCGATCTCAAGCTTGAGCAAGTTGTATCCTTTTCTGAGTATTTGAGGACCTCCGAACTGTAAGTCAGAGATCTTTTGAGGTGTTTTCAAAACCACAGCTTTTTGGTTTATCTTTTCAATTATGTTTCCTATTATGTTACATGGAGCATGCATCGTATCATATTTCGCATAATTATATTACATTATGTATGTCGAATTCATGTGCATTGTGTTTTTCATTAATTGTGTTCACCCTTGTCACATGAGTGTGATTTGGCTTATACCCCTTTCCCTTTCTGTGCGAAGTACAGTTTGGCTTGTACCTTTTGTCTCACCTCCTCTCTGCATGAAATGTATTTTGGCTTGCACCTTTCACTTTATTAAAACCTTCCCTCTCTCCATTCAAAATACGGTGAGATACACCTATTAGTTACACCACCCTTCCCTTCTCTCGCATGAAATGCATTAGGATGTTGTTTCGCTTATTTAAAACCTTCCCTTTCTCCGTATGAAATACGGTGAGATACGCTTGTTGGTTACACCACCCTTGTTTCGCTTGGTTAAAACATTTCCTCTCTCCGTATGAAATGCGGTGATACGCCTATTGGTTACACCACCCTTGTTTCACCTGGTTAAAACCTTCCCTATCTCTGTATAAAATATGGTGAGATACGCATGTTGGTTACACCACCTTTGTACCCCTTTCACATGAAACACATTAGGTTGCTCTTTTACCCGATTAAGACCTTCTCTTTCTCTGTATGAAATACGGTGAGATGCGCCTGTTAGTTACACCGTCTTTCTTCCTTTCACGTGAAACGTGTTTGGAATTATTGTTTAATTATTCCTTTTCATGTGAAACACAGTTGGACTTATTTTGACTTAAGCTTGAGGCTTGTTTCATTCATATGTTGTCATCTTGTTATTGCTTATTCCATTGTCTTACATGATCATGGATTTTCAAAATAACTGGCTTCACGAAGCGTGTGTGTCCAGTTTCCAAAAAGTAGTCTTGAGCATATCATTTGCATTTTGCCCTTGAACTACGCTAGTTTGATTCCTTGCAAAGGGATACGTAAGCAACTTTCAAGTTCAACCAATTGCATTTGCATTTTGTTTGTTTGCCCAAGTCTTATGGCCTTGTCAAATGGGTCGTCTTCAGACTTTGACATGCACTCACGTCATTTCATGACATCGAACTCTATTAAAGAGGGGCAATTGTAGACACTCCATTTTGACCGCCCTTAAGACTTGGGTGCTTCAAGCTGAATACTCAATGATTAAATGTTATGTTATGCAATCGTTCAATTTCTTCAAGAAAAGGCATCGCTTTCAAGCTTTAAAACCTAAACCTTACACCCTCTTTAAACCAAAACCTTATTTTTTCTAGCCTAACCACTCAGAGAAGAGCTGGCCAACAAGTGGCCGATAGGCCATTTTTGATTGGTCGATCGTCTCCCTTCATGGCCGGCTGGCCATGTTTAGCGCAGGCAAATATTTTGTAATAGCCAATTGTCCTCATGTGCATGCTTTGCACCAGCTGTCTCTTTACAAATATTTCTGACGTGAGAACCTGTTTTTCTATAAATACAAGTCCCCCCTTCATGGTTTAGGGTTAGAAAATTTTAGCCAAAAGCTATAACTTGTCCAATACACTTCCCACCTCTATTGCAATAGACATACACTATACATACACCTTCTAAGCTTAAACTTGAAGCTTTTGCCGAGATTTGTGAAGATAATTTCAGACCATTGAGAGTGCTTAGCTTGTGGTTTGTCAACTAAGAAGAGCATCTTTTTAAAGGGGTAATCTTTGAGCTTTTGTACCATCTTTTCTCTCTCTTTTTCTTGTGTTTTTATGCTGATTTCAGAGTTGTTTTAAGCTTAAAATTTTGACTGAAAAGTCACAAAAAGAGGAGGGGTTAGCCATCCTTCCTTAGGCCTTGTTCCATAGCTTGTTCCTTTGCCTTTTTCTACTTTGTTTCTTGTGGTTTTAGCCACTGTTTTTTGGAGTTTAGGAGTTGTTTAAAGAGTTTATTTAATTTATGCTTTGAATATTACACTTGTGTTGTTGTAAGTCCTCATGGATTTGGTATATAGGCCATAGCTTCCAATCCATTTGAGCTAATAGTCTCGTTTTTCATTATTTTTATAGTTTTCATGTACATATTCACACAATTGTAATCATCCACTTTTCATTAGCACTCTGCAATCCCACTCCTTTCTTTGTTTCTTTGATCAAGAGTTGTATCAAACAAAAGATTGTTGCTCAAGGCATAAGAAAGAGACCCCTCGTGCTAAATGGTTTAATCTTTTTGGAGGTTCATTACCAGGGCATTACATCTCTCTTACATTAAGCATGATCTCTTGTTTGACACTTCCCTTTATCACCGGTGCATTACTTCTAAAGGATTAATTTTTTAGTTAGACCCTTGGAAATCACAAAGGAAAGGTTTATTATAGCTTATTATCAAGTTTGGATTTGGAGTCATTATCGCTCGTTTGGGGTTTGACTCCGAATTCATTATCTCTTGTAAATGAGTTTGATCCTTCCTTTATAATTTCCCCCGTAGAAAAGGGCCTGAAAAGCTCATTTCTTGGGTCAAGTCATGCTTGCTACTCTTTATTGCTTTTGGACTTAGTGGACGTAATCATCACCTTTGGACAAAAAGGAAGAAAAGATAAGAAAAAGGAAAGATAAAGCAAAAAAGGGCTGATAAAATTGGAGTAAAAAAAGGTAAAAAAAAAATAAAATTTGGTTAGGTTCAATCGGACGTTATACTAAACCTATTGCGTCCTGAATAATCGCATACTATTTAAGTGATGCTTGATGATTCATGAAGCAAGTCAACCCTCTCCCTTGAGATAACTCCATGATAGGAGGGAGGTGTTGTTTGTCTTTTATTCCATTTTATTGTGCTCTTGTCCTATCGTTTCTAAGATCATCATGCAACAAATTTGCAATAATTGATGATTTAAGAATCGAATCTACTCATCCCTTGATGATCTTTATGATAGAGAAGGGCAGAGAGGATAAACATATCTTGGAAACACTTTATTTTTTCTCTATTTTAGCTCTGTTGCAGCAGAGTATTTCCTAGAAATAGTGGCCGGCCGGCCACCATTCTGTACAGTCGACCACTTCTCAAGGCTAGCCGACCACCTATTTTGCACAAGTAGGGGCATTTTTGCAGCAGAACATAGCAGAATCTGAGGCCGAAATAGAACAATTTTCTGACTGCAAATAGAGCAGATTCTGGTAGCAAACAGAGAGGTTTTTGGAGGATGTTCTCGATTGTGCACATACGGTTCTTCGCCTCCCGTTCGAATCTATTAGATTAAAAGCTTTCATAGTTGTAATTTCATAGTTGAATCTATTAGAATCTGAGGCCAAAACAGAATAATTTTCTAACTGCAAATAGAGCATATTCATATGTTGTAATTAATTAGTTGTTTTACTTCTATTCGGACTTGTAATAATTAATTAGTTTAGTTTAATTCGTTTAGTGTTGTAATAATTAGTTTAATTAGGACATTCATTCGAACCCTCTTGTGCAAGGGCTAACTTGTAATATTTGCATGTCTTCCAACTCCCATTTCTTTTTCCATTTTATTTACATGCTTACTGAGATAGCATCATATTTTTTAGTTTCGTACCATTGCTATACGTCGTATCCATTTTTGCATGCATTGGGTTAGGTTCATCATTCTAATATCATTGTCATTGTCATTTCCTACTTACTTGAATATGTTTGTTACTGCATGCTTTGAGTTACTCCATATGACATGATAAATAAGCCGAACCTAGTAGTTACATTTTGTATGTGTTGCATTAGTCACTTTGCATATTAGGAGCATGCTTTTTTTCTAATTGTTTTCTTTTCTTTGGCTTGCCTCGGTTGAGTATTTGACGAGCATTTTTGCTTTAGCACATTGCATGTGTGTTTGTGTTGCTATATCAAGCATACTACCATGAGGCTAAGTGCTTATTTAATGTATCTCCTTGAATGCCTTTGGATGAAGGCTATTTCACTTAAGTTGAAACAACTTTGATAAATGTACATACGAGCTTGTTTTTTTTAAGTAGCACGTATTCAAAACTTTTTTCAATCAAACATAAAATCAAAGCATTCCAAAATGGGTGACATAGTCCATACTTGTATGCCTCACATAGTAAGTTAGCATTATTAATCGAAACAAGAGCATATAATGTACATAAAAATTAAATCATGATTAGTAGAGGCTGATCTTTGATCAGGTGAATGGGGTGCTCAATTCATGACCTTCCCTTCTCATACCTAAGTTCCCGAGCCAAGACACTTTAAGTGGCCTTTGGCTTGAGTCATGGGTTTCCTAAATTTTTCAAAAATATTTAGGTGGCGACTCTGAAATCTGGCAATGCAGTCCATTTCTGGCATGTCTGATAATAAATGGATTTTCTAAAGATTTGCCGGATCTGGACTCTCATTTGTGTTTTTCTGTTTCACATTGCACTAGCAAAACTAGATTCAGAATTACGGGAGTCCGAACTGTAGGGCTATCGTATCCGAGGAGACTAAACCCCTCCAAGGAGCACGAAAAACCAGCTACACTACCCACAAAATTCTCCTCCCACTTATAAACTCTACGCAATATCTAATAACACCACAAACCCATTTCACCCACACATAAATACCAACTCATAACTAATCGCAACACAAACACTATCCCTATTCACGATCGATAAGACCATAATGAAATCACTAACCAACAAACCCAAGACACTAAACAACACACATAAGTACCATTCTCACTACCCCGAGATATGAATCTCACACTACCTCAGACATTTTCACATAACCTTCACCAATTTCACAAATCTCTAAAGTCTCTCATTCCTGTAGACTCAACACATTCAAAGCCTTATTGCTCGGCCCTTACGATACAACCACACCAATCACAATAACCCACGGATTTCTCGTTCTCAACAAACAACTTCTAAATAGACAAGGCTCACAGGCCATCACATAACCATCTCATAAATTAACATCAAGTATACAACAACACTGGGATCATCAATCCCCTTAGCGACTTCAAATTACATATATATAAAAGAGAGTTCAAGATTCACTAATACATGAGGGTAAACAAACAACAACATATATATAACACATAATCATGATGTCTTAACATCCAATAGTACGTCAGTTAACAACATAAAGTTCAAATATTATATTAACGACCTCTAATACAAACCTCTCAAGGGTAATAGTACTATTTTGGCTGAAAGGTTAACCCCGCAAAGCTCTCAAAGCCTAGCCTACTCGGGTTTGGTACCGATACTGCCCCCAACTGAACTAAAGAGACCGAGTCCGACTAGGTCCTAAAACACCTAAAGGATTTACACGCAAAAGGAAACAAAGTGTAACATGGCCCAGCTAACCACAATCAAAATAAACAACAAACTCCTCACTCTGAGACTAGCCTGGGGCCTAAACCTTACTGGCCCCCCCAACAGATGAGTCTGAAACCCCCGACGAAGACAAGGACTGAGCCTGGGACTGAACATGCGCTCGCATCTACCTCTTACTAAGCCTAGAGTGCTTATGAACCGTACGAGTTGCCGAAGTGGCCTCCTCCCTAACCTAAGCAACACGCATAACCATGGCCTCCACATAGGTTGCCACTTCTACTAGAGCATAGTAACTCTTCCACCTAGATCCCACTACCTTCTCCTGGATATCATCACGCAACCACTTCTCAAACTCACAATAATGACGATCCTCCGTTGCCACCAACTCTGGAGCAAACCTCAACAAACTAGTAACCTCATCTCAAACTGTGCCAAAAAAGCGGCATCCTGACGTAACTCAATAAACTATTCCCTCAACCTTTCCCAAGCATAAGAAGGGAAGTACTTGGCCAAGAAGGCCTCAGCAAAAGCAATCCGCGTGTTACATACAGTGTCCTTAGCATACTTCCACCAATAACCTGTGTCTCCCTTCAATTGAAAAGTCGCCAAAGAAATCCTTAACCCCTCATCTTCGACTCTGAGCATATCAAGAGCATTGGTAATCTGTTCCGACCAATCCTCTACCTCCAACGATTTTGCCTCCCTTAAAAATTTTGGTGGATTGGAGCAAAGAAACTCCTTCATGAGTTTGAGGGTACGCCCATTGTCCCCCTCATTACGAGTTAGAGCCTCATACACTGCTCTTATAATCTTGAGTGCAACTTCCTCACCGACAGTCAATGTACTAATAGCAGGTGCTAAAGGAACCATTGTGCCTCTACCAGCATTCTTAATCCCAATTCGTCATCTATTATCTCGTGTAGACATCCTATAAAACCCAAAAACAAAACCAAACTTAGTGCACAACGCAATAGCCTTCCCCGAGGCACACACTCACCACCGTAAAGCTACAAGACACACTTAGCCCCAAGCACACAATTCTATTACACATAAATAGTTAAACACTTAATCACATAATTGAATCAAGTCCACAAGATAACTACTCGCCCTGGAACTCTCACGGAATTTCTATTAGAAACCACGTTGATCAGGCGTGTTTCCAATAAGACCTTAAAGTTCACCAGTTACAAGCACTTTCCAAGAAACTTGACCCCATGCTCACATAAATACAACACATAAAGTCTGAATACTTATCCTAACTATATGCAAACGTCCTCACCAAGCATAGCAAACTCGTTGTCATAAAAACCACTCCTTACGAGCCCAAGGTATTCAAACTTGGCTTGCTCTGATACAAAGTTGTAACGCCCCACTTCTTATTTCATGGATAACATTACCAAAACCACTATTATAATACAATTTCAGAGATAATGAATAAAAGTTCTATACATTAACCAGACTAAATAAAAGAAGAATCTCTCATTCGAATACATAATGGATGCAACATGTGATATAATTAAATATGTTGCCTGTAAGCTCACATCATTAAAAAATAAATGAAGGGTCCAACCTTTTTACAACAACGGCATTCCACCAACAAATAAAAGGCCCTGTGGCCACCAGATAAAGAAGATCCCCGATCTTAAACCACTTCTCGACATTTAACTAAAAAAGGATTAGCAACGTGAGATGAAGCATTCGTGATCATAGTTATCTGTAAGTTGTTATTGTTTAGGATCATGTTAGGATCCCTATTAGACTTTATGTTCATCTCACGTTGCTAATCCTTTTCAAGTGAATGTTGAGAAATGGTTTAAGATCGAGGATCTTTTTTATTTGGAGGCCACATGGCCTTTTATTTGTTGGCGGAATGCCATTGTTGTAAAATGGTTGAACCCTTCCATTTATATGTAATGATGTGAGCCTATGGCAATGTATTTAATTATATCACATGCTGCATCCATTATGTATTCGAATGAGAAAACCTTCTTTTATTTAGTCTAGTTAATGTATAGAACTTTCGTTTGTTATCTCTAAAATTGTATTATAATAATGGTTTTGGAAATGTTAACCCTAAAATAAAAAGTAGAGCATTACACAACCCGAACCTGCCCCTAGAGGTTTGGATCATGACCAGCCAGTAATCATATATTACCTACGTCCTTCAAACAAAATTGAATAGTAATTAATTATATTGGGGCCTGAAGCGGAAGCAGATTAATAAATGATTAATAAAGTTGTCCATTGAGTTCTGCATAAATGTCATAAATAGAAAACTCAAACATTTTATAACTCACTTACTAAATATACACATGGAATACAAATTCATAGATATAAAAACATAAGCTTATGTACAAGATTTTGTCAAACTTGACCTGGACAAAACAAAAACTATAGCCTCAACACGGAGGCACTTCTTCAGTTAACTTCACAAAACAGGCAGACTTCTAAGCAAACTCTAGGGTTGATCCTCCTAATGCTCACCCACATATATAGGGGAAGGGGGTGAGTTAAAGCCCAATGAGTAACATCAAAGTAAAGGATTTAATGAATGAATTCCAAAACTTTTCATAAGCATTCCTAACCAATTTAGAGCAATATACAGAATCATATCCAGAAACATATCATACGAAAATTCATTGAACCTTTTAAAGGTAACAGATAATGGAAAACATCCCAATAATATTAAATAGAACATACGGAGCAGAACCAAACTTAATGGAGCGACCTTCGGTCCAATTCATGACAGCTGTGTTAAAACAATAAAATGACCCTTTGGTCCATCATATAACAGATACATTAGAAGTGATAGTCATAACAGATTAAACAGACATATGAAACAATTTTGGGTCCATCACATACCTTATCATAGAAATTTCATAAACGAATGTCTCATCGATTAGGCAGAAAGAAAGCTCATTCATTCTAAAAAAACATAACTTCAGAAAAGAATACCATATCAAAACATGTAAAATATATACTTTACCAAAAATATATTCACTAAGATATTACTCACAGTGATTTAATTAGTTGTTACTTCTCCGTAGTCCAACCTACACATTACACATAAATACACACATTGAAACACAACACTTAATCACATTAGTTCTATTCTAATCAATTTGTTTAAGTCGGCTTCTAGTTTATTAATTCTTAATGAGGCTTACATCATGCCTAAGAATGCTCAGAAATAGAAGAGAATGAAAACACAGACTCGAGAATGCTTTTCGAAACATACAAAATACAAGGTGACCACTGTCACGCCCCAAGCTCTGTGACAACGCCACACACTCATTTAAGTGAGCATGCAAGGCTAAGAGTCCAACACATAAAAAAATACTCAATTTGAATCCTTAAATATCAAAATGCTAAAATCCATAAAAATAGATAATTCTTATCATATGAAATTGTCCACCAAGTCCATTAATATAATCCACTAACCAAAATAATAATCTAAGTACTTAAATCATAGTCCTACTCTCGGCACTCCCCGAGTAAAAACCCTGCACAGCTCTATTCCTCAGAATCTGAAAAAAATAAAAAAATAAAAATAAAATAAGGGTAAGCTAGACAGCCCAGTAAATAACCAACCATCACTGCTAGCTGGATCAAGTATACAAAAAAAATAAATAGTCGATAACTAATAAATATAATTTTTGCTACAATTCAATAAATGAACAATTATTTATAAGATGGTTTCATAGCTAAAAATAAACAATGTACAATACATTTTAATTGAAAAACCAACAAGTCAATTCAAAGTAAATTCATCGTTCAAATCGATGGTTCAATATTCAGATGGCTCAATGATTTGATTCACAAAATCCAAGACTTGGTGACTACGGTCACTTAGCCTGTGACAAGGCCCAGAACCACACATAGGCCGGTGGTAAAGCCCCAAAAGAAACTAGTTTTTGTGCCAATAAATAACCCCCATTGGCTAGGGTCCAAATCGTAGTCAGACTAGAGTGATGTTCAAAATTCAAACAATACACAAATTTTAAATAAAACATTCGATATTTTCAGAATAAACATTTAGTACAATTTTCAGAATAATTCCACAAAATATTCAAATAATTTTCATAATAATATTTGATGCTGTTTTATACTTGACCCATATTTTATTTTAAGAGAACATGAAGGCTATAAATAAATACTTATAATTTTAAACGATTCAATATGAATAAAAATGTACCAACAGTGATAGAGAGTTACTTACACCAAACGCTTAGAAATAATATTCCAACACCAACTCCAAACACCCAACTCCACCACTTCAATCACACAAACCTAATAAACAAAACCTCAAATAAATTAATATTTTTACGTGTTACATACACCCACAAAAGCCCTGCCATATTAGATTAATGTATTACTTTAATATCCAAGTGATTAAACCATTCAACCCAACTTTATAGCCAAACACACCCTTACCCATGATACAAAACTCCATTGTTTCTATTACCCACCCAAAGTTACACTTACACATTGCACCTAATTCTCAAAACCTAAGTAGGCACCTATAGATCTTCCAAATCCCCTTAATGCATTGATTGTTAAATTCCTCAACATAAACTTAATAATTAACAGTAAAGACAGATTTTACCTTAACCAATGGGTGTCCCAAAATCACCAACGTGCAGCCTCCAATCCCTATTGCAGCCTCACTTGAACCTCTCTTCTCTTATCTTTTTCTTTTACCTTCTCAAACCCTAGCCGCCTATGTAGCAATTCCCAGCCTTTGTTTTGTTTGTTTTCCAAGACTTAAAGCCACAGCAAGTGGGCTTATTAACCTAATTTCTCAAAGTTACAAAATTACCCATCTAAGTAATAGGAAATATAATGCCATCTCATAACTAATTTTTTGATATTAATAAATGACCAATATAAATTAATTTAATTACTAATCTATCCAATAAAATAATCCTACACACAACTTGGGTTTTACAACCGCTCAAGCAGTCACTTCACTGTTCGAGTAGTGAATGCATGCTCTCAGCACTTTGGTCTGCAAAAATAGATTCTGGAAGATACAAATGTAAGCTCAAGCAAAAACTCAGTTGCTCGAGCGATCTGTAAAAGACAAAATGCTTAAAAAAGGCGCTCGAGTGGTTACTTTACCACTCGAGCGGTTTGTGCGAATTCTAGGTTTTCAAAACATGAAGAAAAGTTTTTCAAATGCAATTTCAAAGCTTAGGGTCTTGCATGGCTTGCTCAAAAACATGAAAACACTTTAACAATCACAAATAAGTGATCAATTATAAACCATTTTCTCAAAACTACATGAATTTGACAAGATTGAAATTTTAATTTCCATGCATGTAGAAATTTCAAACTCTTTTCTTCTTGTTTCTCAAAACATGAACTTGAACTTATGAATTTGTGAAATTAATCCTTCAAAACTTTAGAAATCAATGATGCATATGTAATTAACTCTCAAATTCAACAAAGATAATAAAAATCATACTCAAAATTATGAAACATTACATAATTAACCATGCGTGTACATCTAGTTCAATAATCATTATCTTCAAGCTAATTCCTTTCAAATCACTCATGTATGATCTCAAATTCTTCATGAATACAACCATAAGACAGATTTTCTACTTGAATTAAGGTTCAAATCCTTACCTAGAGCTTGAATTTTAGAATTATAGTGATTTCCTCATTGACTCTCTTCTTTTTCTTCAATTCTTGGACTTTCTCTCTCTAAAGTTGAGTTCTCTCTCTCTCTCTCTCTCTCTCTCTCTAGAACTTCTCCAGCAAAACACATACAAGAATGAACTCATCCTCACCTCCTCCTTATATTATCAAGTTAGAATTCGATTAGCTTAATATACTAATGGCACGTTATCATAATTAATCAAATCTTAAGGCTAATTAATCAAATCTTAATTTTACTAATCTGAATCAAATATTAATTAAACTCCCCAAAAAAACTCTAATTATTAAATTAAAAGCTTGTCAATTTTGGTCCCTCAAATCATTTAGGTTTCTAATTTTGGATTAAGAATAAAATTCCTAACAGATAATTCTCAAATCAATCACATATACACAAATCAAACATAGAATGTACAATCAAAATTAATTTCCACGTAATTAAATAAATGCAATAAAGGATATGCATGGTGTGGTTATCACACCGAAGGAACATATCCTACCACAACCCCATTACAATACCAACACTTACAATTTATAATTATCTTTCCAATCCATTACAGATGACACAACTTCACTTATCTTATCAAATCATTACAAGTGATCACAAACCTGTTACCACCCCATTAGGTTTCCACTATTTGTTCCATTATGCTTTTGGTTAGAACAACTCATGATCACCACACTTCTAACAAAGGCTAATCATGAGGCAAGATATGGTAAAATAAACTCACAAAATAAGTATATATGATATCACAAAACTAAAACACACAATAGATATGGCATAAAGGTAATAATCCACAATTAAGAGCACTTCTTCACATAATTTCAATTACTTTATGTCAAAAACTTTGAGGAATTATTTAGGCTTTTAAAACACATCTTTTTACCTTTACAACAACAAAAAAATAAAATATTAAAATCACACATGCTATACTTACACCAAATAATATCCTATTTAAATAGATAAAGATTTGTTATTTTAACATTTTTTAAAATAGTAGGAACAACTCACCAAACAATCAAAATTAATGTATTACAAAATTATACTACCTAACCAACACATAATATCACATATATCGTTATTTATAAATAGAGCAAAAGGACAAGACAAGATAAAACTAAAGGAGGAGAAGGAAAGTATTTAATAGAGTTCTTACGATGGTTAGGTTGTTAACGGTTTATTGTGTGACTTTGATTTATGATTATTGCTGTTGGATATGTCCGTCCTGGCTCCATGATCATCCTATTGAAATTTCATGTCAATCGGATACAATCTAACCGTTGATCTTTCATTTGATTCTCTTAGATTTGTCAGTTGCCGATCATCATCTTAGATTTAGAATTTGCATAATCTGACCCTAGAAATGGATTCTACACGTCGAAAAACCTTAGGGTGGTCATCCTTGAAGTCATCAGATTGCCCAATTAGCCTGGATGCACCGTAGCACCGAGGACTGTAAAGCACAGGATAAAACCCACTTTATCTCCTTGTTCGAACGTCGATGGTGACCCAACAAAAATTCAAACTTTTCACATTCAAACCCACCACTTCAAACATTTGTATCTCTTTCACCGTAACTCTATTTTGCCTCATTTTTACGTCGTTAGATTCACCTCTCGGCCTAGATTTCGTAACACCCATCATACATTTAGTTTTACCTCTTTTTGCATGCCGTCAGAGCTTTAAAATTTGACCAAAAATAAGATTTTTTTTCTTGTTTCTGAATTTTTTTTTAACCATCTTTCAGATAACGGTTTTACTCCATTCTTTCGCCAATCTCTTCACCTCATTTCATACTTTGTCCTACACTACTTTACTTTCTCACTTCTTTGCATAATGAGTGATTTTGGTATGCCGAAAGTTGTTCAAAAATCAACTTCAAAAATTCCAAAACTTTTATCTTTTGTTTCTTTTCCCTCCATCTTTCTCATTCTTCTTCTTCATCACTTATAACATGCTATGGAGAGTGGTTCTAGGTGGTAACGGAGCTAGCAGTGGTGGTGGTGATGGTCCGACAATGGCGGCAGAGCTCGCAGTGATATTGTTCATTGAGCTTGATGGTAGTAATGATGGAACTTGGTTATGAAGGAGGTCGGTTTGGTGTTCAAAGGTGCTAGTGATGGTGATGCTCATGGTGGCGGTAATAAAGTTCGGTGGCGGTGAAGTTGGTGGTTCTGTGGTGTTGATGAAGTTGATGAAAAGGTGATATGCATAAATATAGGTATGTATGTATGTGTATATATATATATATATATGGATTATTGATAAAGAAAGAGAAGAGAGAAAGAAAGAGAAAGAGCTTTGAGAGATGGAGAGAGACATATGGTCGATGTGCATATATCTATATATCTATATATATAAACTAGTTTAAAAAGACCCATGTAAGGCACGGGCTATTATTACAGTATGTTTAAGTTTTATATTTTGATAATTTTTCAAAAATTAGAATATTATTCTATGAAATTGAATAGAATAAATCATTAGATATATGATAGAATTTTATGGTATGATATGTATCATTTTTTGACTTGTTATACACTTAATGATGTATTCCTTCCAAATTTATAAATAAAATATTTAAAAAAATTGGTGTGTGCTTTTCTCAAGAGATAAATATAAAATAAATACTAAAATAATTCTCTCATCTAGAAAAAAAAAAAAAAAAGAAAGATAATTAACTAAACTAGTAAAGAAGCAGAAGAAAATTTATATATATACAAATGACTAATTTTATTAATACATAAATCATACTCGCATAACAACTGACCAATTTTATTAATATGTAAATCATTAAGTAAATTAACAATTTTTAATGATATGAAAATTATTTTTCAATTAACCATTTTGTTAATAAATAAATGATTAAGTCAATTAACAGTTTTTAATGATATGAGAAATATTTTTCATTAAACAATTTTAATAATTTATTATTGCATAGGAGAATAAATTTTTTTTCCCTAAGTATTGTGGTAAATTAAAATTTATAACAAAAGATAGTTATAATTTCTAGTATTATAGGACTAATTCATATTTTAAACAAACCTTATGGGTGTACTTGTAATTTATTAAAAAATAAAAGATTTATATTTCATAATTGACCAAGAATGTTTGCGTAATTACGGAAAAACCTATTTCATAATTTACCAAGAATGTTTGCGTAATTACGAAAAAAAACATGTTGCATAATTGACCAAGAATGTTTACGTAATTATGAAAAAAAATTTCACTCAACATATAGACCACTATTAATAAATTATTCAAAATAAAATGGCAAAATCAGAAAGAAAAGTCAAATCTGAAGTAGCTAAGCGGTTCTTATATGTATAGATAGATGTAGACAATGATGGATCTAGGTGGATGTGGATAGAGGTGGTCACACCCCCAAAATTTTTAAAAATTATATATATTATATTAGTAATTAATATGATAATTTTGAAATTAAAGTACTTCGCACTCCTAAAATTTTAGTAGTTTGTACTTTTCAAATTATTTACAATACAAAATTTTAAAAATAGTTTATAAATTGAGTTTTTATCAAATATTGATCTATTCTATTTGTTATTTGTATTATTTGTTATATTTTTATATTATTTAAAGTTACTTGTAATCTTTTTATTTGCGTTCATTTGTTACTATTCTTATTTTCTGTTCATCTATCATTTATGTTTTTTTTCTTCTTTAATAAATCACACTTTAATTTGTTTATACATTTTATTTTGTATTCATTCTTGTTGGTTCATTCTCTAGAAATAAAAATATTGGCTGAAAATAAAAATATTGTCTACTTTAACATGACATCCTTAAAATAAATTAATAAAATTTAATACCGCTTATTAAAACAAATTATCATTTTACTCCTAAAAGCATACATATTCAATTATAAATTTTTTTCAAAACTAAACTGCGTAATATATGGAAGATGATTTTATAGCAAATTATTTGATCATATTTATTGAGAAATATATTAATTAAGGTTTTGATATTGAGTTTATCATAGATGTTTTTTATATATATTATAAAAAGTGGCAATTACAACATTTTTAAATAGTTAACTTTGCTACACGTAAACATAGTGTGGACTCACATTTTTCCGCGCCCCGTCTTTCGGAAAGGGTTTGAAAAGAAGGCCTCACAGTTTGGACTCCCGCCGTTCTGAATCTAGTCTCACAAGTGCAATGTGAAACTGATAATCACCAAAGAGTCCAAATCCGGCAAACCTTTTTGGAAAATCGATTTTAAATCAAATAATGCTAAAATTGGACTGTTTTGCTAGATACAAAGTCGCCACCTAAATATTTTGTTTTTTGAAAAATTTAGGAAATCCTGACTCGTGCCAAAGGCCACGTGTTCATCATCACCAAAGTTGTCTCGGCCCGGGAACTTAGGTACGAGAGGGGACGGTCCTGAAATGAGCACCGCCGCTCGCCCGATCAAAGATCGGCCTCTACTAATCATGATATGTTCTTTTATAAATATTATGTGTTCTTATTCCGGTTATTAAACTAACATTACTATGTGATAGACTAGTCCCAAGACTTGGAACAATTCAACTCATGTTTTGTTTGCGAAATAGTTTGAATTTGCCACCCTCAAGTGGGCTTAAAGAT
Organism: Camellia granthamiana; assembly: GCA_036172215.1. NCBI lineage: Eukaryota > Viridiplantae > Streptophyta > Magnoliopsida > Ericales > Theaceae > Camellia > Camellia granthamiana. The sequence goes on from CM069910.1 coordinate 114,095,947, forward strand.
ACGGATTTGCCACCAAACATAGTGGGCTTAAAACATGATTTGCCACAACAAACTGGGCTTAAAACATACATTCGTTGAACTGTTCCAATTCAAACAACAAGCCTTCATCCACAAGCATTCATGCAGTTTAGCATTTAAGCACATAGCCTCATGACAAGCATGCGAAACATGGTATCATGGCAATCACACTCATGCAAGTATGCTAAAGCATAACAACTCACCGGGTGCTCCAAGCCAAAACAAAAACTAGTTAAAAAAATATGCATGATCCTAACTATACAAAGTGCCTAATGCAGCACATGCAGAGAACGCGACTAAATTGGCTCGGCTACCTAATCATAGCATATGCAACACTTTGATAACATGCTTTGAAACACGTATTCAAAGAAATATTGAAAGTGCAATGCATTTTGAATGATGCGCCGAGCCTCGGTGCATGCAAGATAAATAAATGGATGCAAGCATGTGATATGCTAATTAAAACATATCCCTAATCTAACCATCGAAAGCGGTTTAAATAAAAGGGAGAAAGAGGTGGGGTTGAAAGACATACACACACGCATGCACACTTATTACAACATTGCGCCCTCGTGAAGGAGGGTCCGAATAAATAAGTTAAGCTAATCTAAGCTAAGCTAATTATTACAACACAAAACTAATTAACTATTCTAGTTAATCAAAATTACAAGCATGATATTTAACTAACTATTCTAAGCTAATTAAATATTACAAAACAAATTAATTAGCTAAACACTTTAATTAACTAATTCCAAAGCAAGTAAATGGCCTCAGGGGGGCGAGGGATGCATGCATGCTTGAATTCTCCTCCCGAAAATGCCACCGCTTTGCCATTGCAGCTCTGTTTGCACACATTTTGATCACTGAAAATTGTGCCAACACCCAAAACACTTCTGATCCCCTTCAGGAGCACACAGAGCAACCTTCTACATTGATGGCCGGTCGACTACCAATGGTGGCTGTCGGCTACCATTGGTGGCCGGTCAGCTGCTGCTGGTGGCCAGTCGGCCACCCCTTCCCTGAACTTCCTTTTTTTGTTGCAACAGAGAGCAAACAGAGGCAAAGTAGTGTATTCTCAAGAAGTGTATGTATTGCTACCCTCCTTATCATCACACAAGCTCAAAGGAGTGTAGCTCTCGGCCCTCAAACCATCAACCAAGCTTGTACAAGCTTAATGAGTACAAAACACGACTCAACAAAACCACTACCCTATCATGCATGATCAAGGGCAATGGTGACTAAGAAAAGTGGCACATTTCATCACTTTGAGTATGAAATGTCCCATTTTCCTTGTATTCGAATTAACGTCCGATCCGAACACATGCAATGCAACATGAAAGATGCTTATCTTGCCTCTTTTACTTGCCATGTTTTGTTTATTCATTTTACATTACCAATCCATTCTTTAATTGGTTAAGTCCATTGGTAAGTGTCTTCTAAAGCGAAAGAAGTGTCAACCAAATGGTAGTTCAAGGCATGAGAGAAACCACATGCCGTTGGTAATGAACCCTCAAAAGAGGATTAAACCATTAAGCATGAGCCTCAACCTCAAGCTTAAACAACCCTAAGGTTGAAACAACCCTCAAAACAAATGAAAAAGTGAAGCAAAGAGGGAGGTTACAGAGATGTTAAGTGCTGGAATTAGGCATGAAAAAATATTAAAACATGCAACCAAGACACACAAATGATGCGCAAAGCCTAGAAATACTAAGCTAGTGAAGGAAATTGCACTACAACCATACAATACAAGCCTCAACTGAATTAACCAGTGCAAAACAGAGCCAAAAAAGGTCAAAACAAAGGCAAAAACATGCTAAGATTAAGCTACAAAATGCTAGAAAAATAGGCTAACACATAGAGCTACCTAGACTAGCAAACAAGACACAAGGAGGGGAGGCTAACCCCTCCTATTTTGGACTTCAAAACAAAGTTTTTACCATTGAAAAACCTCTGAGATTCAATGGTTAAAAGGCCCAAAAAGGTTGTTTTGAGGGTGATGAAAAGATGGGACAAAAGCTTAACAAGCAAGGAGACAAGAAGGGTGGACCACCCCCTAACTCAAAATAGGCTCAAACTATCATTTTTAAGTCATAAAAACAAAGGTTTTCATAGTTGAAAACTAGGTCAAAAATAGTAGAAAAAGATAGCAAATCAAGTATTGAAAACAAGCTAGCAAAAAGAAGTTTCTACCTCTTGAAAGGAAAACACAATTTAAGCAACAATTCAAGCCAAATTCAAGCTAAAATCACCTTCTAGAGCTCAAAACAAGTCCTAAGGAACGTCAGCCCAAAGATAAGCAACTTTGGTTAAGGGTTGATGGGCAAACTAGAAGTGTATCTCTACTTGTATGCACAAAAGGGCAAGAGAGAGAGAAATCTAAAGAGAGAGAATTGTAGAGAGAGAGGCTCCCAAATCTTTCTAACCTTGAAAAAAATAGAGAATGGCCTCTATATATAGAAATACAAGAGCTCGGGTCGAAAATATCTGAATTAGAGACAGCTGGAGCAGTGTGAAATAGCTAGAGGAAAATATCTGCACAAAATATCTGATTTTGCACCCATGGCCGGTCGATCATCATTGGTGGCCGATTAGCCACCACTGGTGGCCAAAAAGGGTCACTCTTGGCCGACATATGGCTGTCAAACTCCATTCGTGGCCAACACATGGCCAACAAGCCTCGCTAGTGGCTGGAAAACAAAAACGGGTTTCTGGCCGTGACTTCAATTGGGCATATCTCCTTCATCCGGACTCCTTTGTAGGTCATTCTTAGTCTAGGTCATAGCCCCGGAAGTCTTCTTTCCAATGGTGGCAGCCTCACATCAAAATTCCAAGTGTGCAAAAAGATATCCCTATTTTAGTGAAGACTACTCATTTCCAGCTCAATCGGATTGATGCCTAACTTCAACCAACCATATCTCCCTCATCCGGACTCGGCTTTAGGGGATTCTTGAGTGAAAAATGAAGCCCCAAAAGTCCAATTTCCAATGGTGGTAGCCTCATAGCTGAAATCCAAGGGTACAAAAGGATAGGCCTGATTTAGCGAGAGCTGCTCGACTCTCTCTTAATGGTTCATGCCCAACTTCTTCCCCAACTAGGTTTCTTCCCTCTCCTCCAATTTTCTTCAACTCCAAACCCATAAATAAGATGTTTTGAAATATTTTTCAAAGAGTTCACCTCTCTTTCATTCATTTCCACTTTTTCCTTGCTCAGTTTACCGAAAAGCGCAACATTTAACGAATGCGAGCCTCGGAACATTGTAGAAGCTTTTTTCAAAATATTTTGAAAGAGAGTGTTTTAAGGTCTAAAAATCATTTTGGTCAAAATAGTTTTGGACCAAAAAAGGGGTGTAAGGTTGGGATTTAAAGCTCCTCTTGCTGAAGAAATCAAACCTTTGGACAATATAGCCTTCGTACTGCCTTCATCCTCGAACAATCAACCTGAGGCCCCCAAGTCTTAAGGGCGGTCAAAAATAGGGTGTCTACACGTAGTAATAGTTAATATTTTGTTAAGTTAATGCAGACTAGAAATATATCCAATTATAGTTTGTTCTCAATTATGTTGACAAAGAATGTCTGATTAATAGTAATATTATTCATTTTTTTGTGCTAGTATAAATCAAAATTTAAAATTTTATAATCATCTTTTTCGATGGAAAGTTATATGTGTTTTTGCCCTCTCAAAACTCAAATCCTAGATCCGTCCATGAATATAGATGGATGGATAGCTAGAGGGGGAGTAGAGAGATGAGAGGGAATATGGCAAAGGGACAAAGTTCGGGGCTCCAAGCAAGAAATCGTGGGGAGCAAGCATACATGGAGAAGAAGTTAGGCTGGTTTTAATATAGAAAACATTGTGTTTTAGTGTAATTCGGTTCGAACAATACAGAGAAAAATATAATAAAAATACCATAATGCTCAAAAAATAATATTGAGTAATAATATAAAGTTAAAAAAAAAATTGAAATTATTTTCAGTATAAAAATATACAGACTATTAAATTCAAAATAATGCGAATAATTATACCAAAAATTTAGAAAATATATTATTTATGATAGAAATATAATACTATATACACAGCGAAAAATAATATTAATTCAAACAAACCTTGTTGGTAAATAGATTGCACAATGAATCCAGCTTAGAAGGTGAATCACGTACTCTTGAATAATCTCCACAGCAATGGAGTAAAACTACTAGAGTTTCACCCACACCAATCACAGTACAAAGGCATAATGGTTTATGGGAAGAGAGAACATATGCTTTTTGTTATATCAAAATACAGAACCCAAGGTCTGTTTATATAGGAGAGTTAGGAGACCCAAAGGATAGATATATTATCCTAGATAATATCTATCTCATATCTATAATATCTAATCAATAATTATCATATATTATATTGAAAATTATCACATATCAAGATTATCCCATATTACGATTATCTCATATCTTGATATATAATCTATTACTGATATTTGGATCTTTCCTAATCGGGTCATGCCACCGTAGGCGACCCAATTTAGTCCAGGTTCTAAACCCGACCCAATTTCCAACATGTCCCACTTGAACATGCACTAGCATGACACCGCACCTTTTATATCTCAATCTATCCAATAAACACAATCATACTTAGCCAATGGACCGTGCGACCGCTGAGGATACGTGTATGTGGGAGCTCTACACTAGAAACTTATCACAAGCCAGCATAGAGGCATCAACCCAAAGATAGTATCTCATATGCCCTAGATCTATCTAGTTACACCGTGTTAAGCATCTCTAATCCCTCAGTGAGCAAGCTTTACTCCTTCAATCATGCTATGTATTCACACCCAATCTGCGTCCCATATAGAGCGATGTGAGTTGTTGACAGTAAATATAGAGCAGAGTTGTAATTCTAGACAATGTTCATTTCGCCCTCATGTCACCTAGTTCGAAGTCAATTGCTTTCCTGGACATGTTCCTCAAAGTCGAATCATACATGACCACGGGCAACATACCAAAGTAGCTAACATTGACTTCTTACTTTATGACATAGTCTGAAAGTTGCTAAGGGTATAGTATAAATGTCAAAATTTAAAGCATATTTTTGACGTATTTAGACTCACACGATGAGGAAAAGTTGGGATCCTTTCTCTCACCTCACTAATTGGTCGCCAAGCACATGTAGTATGAATACATGCTACGGTGGAGTTACTCTTCTAAAGAGTGATGCCATCCTCCAAACACTATACAGATCTTAGTTCAGTCACTAACTAGTGCACATGTCGCTTTTCAAGCGCCTAACTCGAGTTCTTTATTCAGCCGCCATATAAGCGCTAAAATGAGATCTCGCATCTGGCCTTCATCCAGAGGCACATCATGGAAAGTATAAATTTCTATCCATGTATAAATTTCTATCCAGGGTCGGTCAAGTAATATGACCTCATCTTGGTAAGCCAAGGCGACTTTAGTTGTGGATGATCTAAGTTAGAAACAACTCCCACTATGATCTAACAACCACATGTCTCATTTTTGCTCGCTCCATCAAGTGCCAAAAGCGATTGCTCGTATGAGTGAACCAATCTTGCCTATTAACATCAATCAACAAATCTATATGTCTTTCACAAGTCATATCCAAACACACAAAAATGAATAGAACAAGTATAAATACTGATTGCATAAATAATATCCCAAACATTGCAAAGTACATAAGTAATCATCCAAGTCAAAAGACACAAAAGCATCACTACCATATATGTAAACCCAAAGACCTAACATGAGTACAATGAGCATCTCTCGAAATGGGTTTGGTCAGTGGGTCCGCAACCATGCAACTAGTAGAAATGTGTTTTAAGACAACTTGCTTATGCGCCACTATTTCTCTGATGAAGTTAAACTTTATGTCTATATGTTTGGTTCTTTAATGATACTTAGGATCTTTGGCATAGACGAGTGCAACCATGCTATCATAATGAATAGTGACAAGGTCTGAGGCTTCTGAGACTACTCCGAAATGCTGTAAGAACCTTCGTAACCAGGCAACCTCTTGTACGGCAGCTGAGCATGCCACAAACTCTGCCTCCATGGTAGATAGGGAAATACATGATTGCTTCTTACTGCTCCAAGTAATGGCTCCACCACCGAACAGGAAAGCATATCCAAATGTAGACTTTTGCTCATTTATATCACCACCCCAATCAGCATCACTGGAGCCAACTAGGCGTAAATCCGTACTCTAGTAACAAAGCATATAATCTGCAATCCCTTTGAGGTAACACAATATCCTCTTGACTGCATTCCAATGAGCAGGTCCTGGATCAGACTGGTAACGACTTACCAATCCCACTGCATAACATATATCTGGCCAAGTACACATCATAGCATACATCAAGCTTCCAACTGCATTAGCATAGGGTACTTGGGCCACCTTTTCTTGTTCTTCTGGAGTCTTAGGTCTCATATTAAGGCTTAGGTTCTCACCTTTAGCTAAAGGAGTGTCAACAGGTTTGCAACTTTACATCCGGAATCACTCTAAAATATTCTTAATGTAAGTCTCTTGAGACAAACCAAGAAGTCTCTTAGAGCGATCTTTCAAGATCTTAACCCCGAGTACATAGCTAGCTTCACCCATGTCCTTCATCTTGAAGGATGAGGACAGCCACCCTTTGGTGGTGCCAATCATCTCCTTATCATTTTCGACCAATAGTATATCATCAACATATAATGACAGAATCAAAAAACTGTCCTTGGATTGTTTGACATACACACAGTGGTCTTCTTCGATCATCGTAAACCCATCGGTGATAATTGCTCGATGAAATCTCAGATACCATTGTCTAGATGATTGCTTTAAACAATAAATTGATCTTTGAAGCTTGCAAGCTTTGCACTCCATCCCAGCTGCTATAAAGCCCTCTAGCTGATCCATATAGATTTCTTCATCTAGTTCTCCATTGAGAAATGCAGTTTTAACGTCCATCTAATATAGCTCAACGTCCAACCGAGCTACTATTGCCAAAATAAGGTGAATAGAAGCAAACCTTACTACTGGAGAAAAAGTTTCCTCATAGTCTACACCCTCCAATCGGGTGTAACCTTTCGCTACTAGGCGAGCTTTATGCCTTTCTGTGGAACCATCTGCCTCGCGTTTGATCTTGAGAACCCATTTGATCCCAATGGTTTTGCGCCCAGGTGGCAAATCAACCAAGTCCTAGACATAGTTCTTTCTCATAGACTTCATCTCATCAAGCATCTCAACTTTCCACTCATTACTCGTAGGAGATACTAGAGCCTCTTTTACTATTTTTGGCTTAACAATGTCACTTGGAGCAATCATGAATGCTTCCCTCTCAATCTCAAAACCACGACGAGGGATGGATCCACGCGCGCTTCTACGACGTTGAGGTTCTTGAGAATCCACATTTGCTGGGCCTAGTCCATCAATGTCACTCCCACTGTCCCTAGGAGCTTGAGAGATTTCCTCATTCTTAACTAAGTTACTTGGTGCACCATGTTGTGGTTCCTCTATCTCATAGAGATCTACATCTCTACTAACCTCACCTCTCCTAGGAAAATCTCCTTCTAGGAAATCCACATCACGTGACTCAATTTCAATCACACTGCGTCCGGCTGCTCTCTAATGAACACATAGCCCTTAGAATGCTCACAATAGCGAATGAAGATACACTTCTTTCCTCTAAGGCCTAACTTCCCATACTTATGAGAAGTGTTGTGTATGAAAGCTGTTGAACCCCATGGCCGCAATTTGTCCAGATTTGGCTTTTCGCCGGTCCATAATTCATAAGGGGTAGAAGGTACTTATTTAGAAGGCACACGATTAAGGATGTAGGGTGCAGTTAGCAAAGCATCTCCCCAATAGGAAATGGGAAGATTGGCTTGCGCCATCATCGACCTAACCATATCTAGCAGTGTTCGATTCCTTCTCTCCGCTACACCATTTTGTTGCGGAGTGTCAGGAATTGTCAACTATCTAATTATTCCTTTCTTTTCACAAAGTTTTTAAGATAGCTCAAATAGATATTTGCGGCCTCGGTTTGTCCTTAAAGCCTTAATGCTTTTGTTTAATTGATTCTCAACCTCTAAATCATAACATCGAAAGTAATCCAATGCTTCTGACTTATGAGAGATCAAATAGACATAACCAAAACGCATACAGTCATCTATAAATGTGATAAAGTAAGGAGCTTCATTTCTTGCCTTAACATTCATTGGTCCGCACATGTCAGAGTGAATTAGCTGTAATGGAAAAGATGCCCTTTTGGCTTTTCCAAATGTAACAACCCTCGTATTGATTACCGATTAACCACTGAATTATATACTGATTAATGCTAAACTGAATTGATAATGACTGATAATTGGATTAACTGAAGTACTGAATGGACTGATTGAAATTGAAACTGAAATCGAATAAGTTTATCTATTGAATTGCATATTGCATCTGTTTGATTGGTTGATTATCTGTTTGAATGTATATGTTTAAACTGCTAATTGAAGGCCTTATCGGCGGCCGTATTAGAAACCGTTTAGTGTTTTGGGATCAGTAGAATATTTGTGATTTAATGATACATTTATCTGAAAATCGATTAGGAATGATTAAATTAGATTAAAATGAGTTAATTGAGAACTTGGACTTATTTACCGTTTAAACCACTTAATGGACCTATTGTTTAGTATTATCATTAGAGCCTTATCACTTAACAAAGCTTTTGATCAGCTCTTCTTCATGTTCTAACCGACCAAACAAGTGAGAGAGGAGAGAGAGTGAGAAGTAAGAGAGATTTGAGCTCATATTGGTGAATTAGCTTGGAGTGCTTGGAATTAAAGTGTAACTTGGCTAAATTAAGCTTGCTAGACTTGAAATCAACACTCTAGGTAAGGAATCCATTGCCTTCTTGTCATCTTGGAGCTTCATTTTGCATGGTTCTTGCTCAATTGTAGAATTAAACCATGTTTGAGTCCATATAGGTTGATTCATGCTAGAATTCATGCATGCATGTTGAATTTGTGGACTTTTGAAGTTGAATTCTTGAGAATGATACATGCATGTCCATGATTTTATATTAGTCCATGCTTTCAAGTTGTTTTCAAAGATTGGAGCTCAATTGAGCAAGATTTGAAGCTTGGTTTTGGTTTAAAGTTCATGCATTACATGTTTAAAGATTGTTCATGAAATGGGTTTGAAAAATGGTTTTAATTGACTCACCTTTGGGGCTTGAATTCTCAAATTGGCTTTTGAAACTTGTTATTTATTGTTTTGGGATGTGTTTTCCAGAATTTGGGGCCAAGAGGTTGAGTTTTGGATGGTTGAATGCTTGGTTCGAACTTGGAAGACAAATCTGGAAATTCCAGATTTTGCTTCCTCGCTCGAGCGAAGGATTCCTCGCTCGAGCGAGCACCTTTGTACAGGGCTCCGCTCGAGCGAGCATCGAGCGTGGTATCGCGCGTAAAAATCGAGCATCCAGTACTTTTACTGTTCCAGCAGCTCGCTCGAGCGAAGGATTTCTCACTCGAGCGAAGTCTTTGATTTTGGAAGTCCGCTCGAGCGAAGGAAGGCTCGCTCGAGCGAGACCCCTGTTTTCAGCAACTTTGGAGAATGCCTTCCAAGTGTATTTTTGCATCCTCATCTCATCCTAGGCATTCTTAGGCCTAGTTTAAGGCATCTTAATGAGGATTTAGACATAGAACCACACCGAGAAAATTTAGGGATTTAATTATCATCCTTCCCAACTGTGAAACTTAGTGTGTGTTCTATTTGTTAACTGTTTAGGGTTGGCTTTCGGGGACGCGCTCTAGCTGCTATTAGCCCAATCTCTGTGAGTAACAGATTGTGTAAAGATATGTTCAAAATGGTTATATTTTGAATACTGAACTGAACTGTTTATTGAACTGATATTGTTTATTGAATGAATGTATGTCCTTTATTTCTGAACTGTATTGTGGCATCCTTAGCACCTACTGTTATTGACTGTTACAGAGATCTCTGTCGGTTTCCTCGTGGAACCATATTGTTTATCGATTGATGGCCATCATTATTGTTGGGTCTGTTAAGGCCCGGTCCTTCTGGACCTACTGTTTATAGGCTATTGGATGTACCACATATGACTGATTGACTGAAATACTGAAAGACTGAAATACTGTTTAATGAACTGTTTTCTTTATTGTAAGGACATTCATTCATAACCTCTTTACACCTATTGTTATTCACTGGGCTTTAGCTCACTGTTTATATATATATGTAGGTTCTCAGCAGCCAGACCGGAGCTAGGAGCGTGGGTTAGTTCCCCAGTTTTGTCAAGCCAGCCTATGTGCCTCACTGCGAGGTTCCGAGACGCCATGCTATGGCTTGGGGTGTTTTTGTGTTCCCCACCTGTCTCCCGACTGTTTTGTATTACTGTATAAACTGTTTACTGTTCTACTGCACTGTTATCGAGGGATTAAGTCCCCGAACTGAATGGTTGTATATGATTGTATAGACTGTACTGTTTTGGAGTTGAATGAATGCATAAAAAATGTTTTTGGCATACAGATTTTCACAGCTCAATGGACACTAGTTATTTACTGTATTGGCTTCCGCCAGGCCCTGTACTCTGTTTTACTGTATTACTGTTCAGCAGGCCTTCGGTAATCTCGGATTACTGGCCAGTTACGGTGCTAAACCCATAGGGCCGGGTTTGGGTCGTGACACCAAATGATTTTTTGGTTGCCTTGCCAGCAAGGCAATGCTCACAAGTGGGTAGATTGACCCTAGCGAGTGGGCCTAAAAGGCCTTCTCTAGCTAACCTAATTATTCTTTCTTTCCCAATGTGGCCTAATCTAGCATGCCATTTAATATAATCATTATCAACACCATAATTAGACGTAATATATGAAATAGAGTCATTGGCATTATTCAAACTAAAATTATTAACATCCAGAACTAAAATGCCATCTAAAATAAAACCATACCATAATAAATTGTACCCAAAAAAAAATGCTAACTTGTCCACTCTCAAATTGAAAATTAAAACCAAGACTCATCATGCTAATAACTGATAATAAGTTTCGTCGAATCTCTGTAGCATAGAGTATGTCATGAAGATATAGAGTGCGCCCACGTCACATTTCCATCTTGTAAGTGCCAATCCCAAGTACCTCCACGCTAGATTCATTCCCCATGTATACTTGTTTACTACCAGCTGGAACTCGACGATACTTAACAAACCCAACTCTATCCCTCGCTACATGGCAGGTTGCTCCTGAGTCTACAACCCACAAATGAGGAAAGTGAGCAACTAAAGCTTGACTAAAAACATAACAGTCAAAGTGAGAAAAATAAGTTAGGAAGTACCTTCTTCGGCTCAAGGCAATCCTAAGCAAAGTGTCCTTCCTTCTTGCAGTTAAAGCATGCCATGTTAGCCTTAGCTTTCTTGCCAGCCCTCTTACCTCTTTTGCGCTTAAAAGTGCTAGCGCGCTTTAGCCCAAGGTCAACCCCATCTTTCTTTTTGGGAGCCCGCTTAGCCCCTCCACGCTTAGGGCCAAATGCTCGACGCGAGTTAGACTAAGCGACAAGAGCAGTGCCATCAGGTTTAGACACCTCTAAGCACTCAGCTTCAAGCTCCAAATGACGTGATATGTCCTCAAATGTTTTAACATTATCATTGTGCGTCATATGACGCTTCATTTCTTCTCAAGAATGAGGAAGTGAGTGAATCACTGCTTGAACTTGTTGCTCTTGTGTCAGATTATGACCTGCTGTAGCCAACTTGCGTATCATAGTTGACATCACCCTCAGATGCTGCTTCATTGTATGATGCACCTTTTTCTGATAGGAATCAAATTTCATGGTCAACCGGCACAACTTAGCCAAAGAGCTGATGCCGAATTTCTGTTTGAGAGCCTTCCACATTTCAAAAGTAGGCAAAGAACCTTCAAACTCTGGTATCGAGTCGTTATGCATGGTACTTAACATCGTAAAGTGCGCACATCGATCTTTGTTGCGCCATTTTTGATAGGCATCAAGATCATGACGATGTTGAGCTATAGTGCCTTGCTCAGGCTCAATCATCACTTGCTCAAGAGTCTGCAAGACCTCTTGCTCATTCAGGAGGTATAGGATCTTACGGCACCAAATATCATAGTTATCACCATCCAACTTTTCTCCCTTAGTCAAATCAGTTGCAATGCCTTTTGTTGCCATAGCTAACTATATCCAGAGGAAAAATGCGCAAGGGATAAAATTTTAGCACGATACAGAATAATTTTGCTTCATAAATTCAAATTAAATTTTAATAAAAAAATACACATGTCACAAGATCAAAAATTCGCTAAGCTTATAATCATCTCTTGCACTTCTAGTGATTTTTATCAAACATTCAATTTAATTTAATGCGCAAAAAAAAAAAATGAATAGATTTCTTAAAAGAATAATCCTCCAGTTCATATGACATGTAATAAGCATGATTTGGAAAAATTCACATATGAGCATCTCAATATGATAATGCAATCCGAAAAATGATAAACAATATTTTATCATAAAATTCTAATTAATATTAATCATGCTTTCGGGACAACAACATGAGTTCTAACATAAAAAATTAATCATGATGTTCCTAACCTTCATAATACTCTTAAAAAGCATAAAATAATTTTCAAAATTTTTCTGGAATTTTTTGTAATTTATGTGATTTCTTTAATAAAATAATACACAGAAAATATAAATAAATATTTCAGAAATTGAAATAGTATAAATCTTATACCGGTAAATATCATATGAATTCAGTATACTTCTGTAAAAAATTCAAGTCCAGAAAATTAATTATGCATGCACAGAAGCATTTTAATGTAAAAACTATTGAATTAATAACTCAGAAAAATATTTTTTTCATTTCAAAAAATCTGAAATTTAAACAGATTGTAGGCAAAGTAACTATAAGACTAACCATGCAAGTTGTCACGACCCAAATCCACCCCTAAAAGTTTGGTCCATGACCGGCCCGTACTTAGGCCTCAAAACAAAATTTCAAAATAATATTTATTCAAATACGAGGCCTTAAGCGGAAGCAGATACCAAAAATAATAATAAAACGTCCATTGAGCAGTACTTAAATGCCAGGATCTTAAACATTACATCATATATACAAATATCACATACGCAGTTCATATATATACAGTCCAAGTCATATAGGTATAGGCAAAAGTTCACAACTCAAAATTTACATATGAACCTAATGCGTAACAAAAGCCATCATAGCCTGAACAAAACTAAGCTTGGTAAATTATACTACGTCTCTACACGGAGACACTTCCTGGGTGGCTTAACAGAGAGGTGGACCTCGATACAACTCTAGTGTTGATCCCCGATGGCTCACCTATATATATATAAAATAAAAAGGTGAGCTAATGCTCAGTGAGTAATATTAAAGTAAAGAGGTTAATGAATGATGTCTTTAACATTAAGAAAACATATTTCACAATTCTGAAATGTATATTAAATCATGTTAAAATAAACATTTATCGTATCAGGATCTATGCTTTTTCAATGGATTACATATCGAAACCCATCACAAAACATTTTGCATGGTATGTGATACACCCACTTATGCAAGGGTTAGAATCACATTTCAAAATAGGACATCCATTCATGTATATCAAATAACATTTCGTAAACATGAGTCATATAACGATGTAAAAACATTCATATTCATATCATATTTTCTGAATGACCTCGGGTCCACGTATAACAAAACGGCCTCGAGCCCAATCATATATCAAACAACCTTAGGTCGAAACGTATCATATCATATCATTGTATCTTGTCGTGTAGTAGATAGAACATCGACATGTCTCCACCTCTCCTTGGGCCCAATCCATGTATGTATGGACCCAAGAAGTGTCTCGTACGGATTCTAGAGGTGACTCTCACTGTAGCACTTAGTTCCGTACCGCACTTTGTTCCATACCAAAGTCAATAGGTCTTAAAGACCGAACAATTCATATCATGCCATAGCATAAGCGGAACAATTAAATAGAACGACCTTGGCCCACCATATCGTATTACAAACAATTCACATTTCTTGTTCATAACTCATTTCACATTTCTTGGAAACTTGTGCATTTTGATAAAATGCAATATTTAGAGAATCATGTAAAACATAAATCAAAATAAATAATGAATAACATATCTTTAGTACACTATTACTCACAGTGATGGACTTCTGATAGCAATTGGACGATGTTCTCATCTTAACCTACAACCACAATTACATAACACAGCATATGAATATAACTAATCCCTTTATTTGCTCTTTAATCAATTAGTTGTGTTGGTTCTAAACTCATTAGTCCTCAATAAGTCATAATCCGTGTCTAGGAAAATAGGAGGAAACGAAAGAAAATTGGGTTAGAAGAAGAAATAGCATGAAACCGGTAGACAGAAAGTGAACAACCTTCACTAATTTGAGCATATCTATTTGTATACTAGAATTTGGATATGAGACTACACCATTGGAAACTAGATTTCTTGGGCTTGAATTTAGGCTCAAGAATGACTTAAAACGGAGTCCGGATGAACGAGATATGCCTATCCAAAGTTGGGCTGAAACAGGGGTGCCCCACACCTGCGAGAAACAGGGCCGCACATGCGAGAATTGGGCCGCACGTACAGGACAACGTGCCTTTATTTCAGAATCAATTTGGGTGCTGGAAATGGACTGGCGCACGTGCGGAAAGCCCCAGCGCACATGCAGCTCTGGGCAAAATCTGCTACCGAAAATATTTGTTGGCTCTAACACTTGTTCTTTCATTTTCCAAGCTAGGTTTCAACTCAAATCACTCAAAATCATGTTAAACTAATGGAAAATATGAGATTATGATTGTTTTCTAAATCAAAACATCAAAAATACAATGAATCTTCAAGTAAGAAAAATCAATCTTCTTATTTAGTTCCTTTTCAAACTTTTTCAAAGCTTCTTCTTCCATATTCACATAGATCTTCATTTCATATGTAATTAACCATACAAAACCTCAAGATTAAGGTTCAACTTCTCATAATCAACTTCAAGATAAGCAAAAATAATGAAATTGACTCTTAAATCAAGCAAATCTAAGGAATCAAGGTTCAATTCCATGAAGAGAGCTCATTTAAGCTTGTACTTCAAAACCCTAACTCAATTAGGTGTTTAATCTTCATCTTGAGTCAAGAATTCAAACAAATAATAGGTTAATCCCAAGAAGTTAAGTTGATTTCTACATACCTTGAGTCAATTTCTTGAATTCAACTTCAAATCTTTCAATTTCCCATGATTCTTGTTCAATCTTGAGTTTTTTCTTCTTTCCCTCTTGCTTCTCTCTCTTCTCTCTAGATTTTTTTTCTTTTCCTTTCTTTGTCGAGTCTATCTCCATAAGGCCCATATACTCTTATATCTATACCTTGTCTCATAAAATCTATATCCAAAAGCTTACCTCAATGATAAGAGCCAAACATGGCTTAACGAATCAGCCGAAATCAAATTTCAATTAAACTTCCCAAATGACTCTAAAAATTGTGCTGATCATATTTATGTGGTTGTTTTGGTTTATCGTGCCTCTAAAGCTTTCAATTTGCAGTGCAAAGTCACAATTAAACCACCCCAAACACAACTTAACAAATCAGACGAAATAAATTTTCAATTAACTTTCTCAAATAGTTCTAAAAATTCTCATTAGCATATCCATGTACTCAATTTCGGTTTCTGAACCCATGAAAGTGGCAATTTCAGTTTCAAAGTTATAACTTAACAAATAATTCATCAATTCAAACAAATATAATTAAATTAAAGTGCATTAACCCAAAGTTAAATAAAGATAATTTCTTATACACATTTTAGGGTCGTTACACAAGTCATGCTGAAAGCATAATTATAGCGAATATTTTAGGAGCAATTAATGTAATTTTTTAAAGTAAAACAAACAAACAGAACCTTATGAATACTAATCTCACACCTGCCTCAGGCGCATGTATCAATGCATGTGCTGGCGCTTGTGTAAGCACTGATGTCAGTGTACGCAATGCAGCAATCTCATGTTGCCCTATTATCAATTTATTTTATTTTTTTTAACACCGATTTCACCTGCCTTACTTTCATTAATATTTGATAACTTTGAAATATAAAATTATCAATAATGATTTATCATCTATTAATGTAATTTTACAGATATTATATACATGTGAATGTTCATAAAAAATATAAACACAATAAAAAAAAAATTGATAAAATCATTTTGACCAAATATCAGCATTTTATGCAAACAAACATAATATATATACATATATTAGTATAAAACACTAATTTCATGGATATTCAATAGTATGAAAACACCTTAATAATGGCTCTGATACCAATAATAGAAATATAATACTATATACCTAGCGGAAAATAATATTGATTCAGACAAATCTTGTTGGTAAACAGATTGCACAATAAATCCAGCTTAGAAGGTGAATAATCTCCACAGCAATGGAGTAAAACTACCACACCAATCACAGTACAAAGACAGAATAGTTCATGGGAAGGGAGAATGTATATTTTTTTGGAGTACTTACGTGTAGGTCCTAATAAGTGGACTTATTATCTAATAGGTCCTATAGGAAAAATTTGTCATAAAAAAAATATCACTAATTGTAAGTTTTAGGGACAATTTATAAAAATCATGACAAAAAAAAAGGTCACTAATTGTCAATTTTTAGCGACGTATGTAAAAAAATTGTCAAAAAAATTATTTTTAACGACAATTTTATCAAAACTTATTTTCATTAGGACTTGATGGGAAACAAGTCTAACTATTAGGACCTATTGGTAGTTTACCCTATTTTTTTTATATCAAAATACAAAACCGAAGGTCGTTTTATATAGGAAAGTTAGGAGACCCATAGTATAGATATATTATCCTAGATAATATCTATCCCATATCTATAATATCCAATCAATAATTATCATATATTATATTGACAATTATCTCATATCAAGATATGATCAAGATTATCTCATATTGAAATTATCTCATATCTTGATATATAATCTATTACTGATATTTAGATCTCTCCTAATCACTATGGACGACCCAATTGAGTCCGTGTTCTAAACCCGACTCAATTTTTAACAATTTTTATTATATAAAAATACAAGATTTCACAAGAGTATAAAGGTTAATTCATACGTTTTATTAACATAAATTAATGTGCATTTCAATTTATAAATTACATGAAGGCATTATAATTATTCTCATATAATAGAAAGGTGATCTGCACATGGACTTAATTACAGAAGTAAAATGAAATTTGTCCTATTAAAAATAACCAAGAAAATTGACAATAAAACTACAAATAAGAAACATACACTAATCAAAAAGTTTAATTGTGTAGAAAGTTTTAAACACAAAAGGTACAGATGTGATATATGTATATATATATATTTGTATCTATAAATACAGTTTTTTTTATTCTACATCTATTTATTCTGTATTTGAAATCTTCACCGATGCTATGTCTGGCATAAGTTTTTTTTTTTTTTGCTAATTTAGTCACAAAAAAACAAAATAAGCTCAAATGTCACATTCAAACCATAATCATTTCATTTTTTCTCTTACAAAAGTTAAAAAAAATCAAAAAATTCATCCTAAACGAAACTTTTTAGCCCTAGACTAAAACAACTAAAAAATCAAAAAACTAAAAAGACAACCTCCATCCCAAACGAATGCTTGGTGTACTATTGCCATAGAAGTTGAACATGGAACCCATATTTATGTGAACATATTTTACACCAAATGTATGGAGAGACGTACAACAAACCATCCGAACCACGCTACGGGCATAGAAAGAATGAACACAGAATGCATAGACGCGATGTGAGACAAAAACATATTTGCATGTGTAATTGTAAACATTTGTCTAATATATGTGCATATTATGTGTTGGGCAAGTGAAACTCCTTGCCGGCCATAGATCAATGCACTGTTCATGAAACACATGCTTGCATACTGGAAACATCCTGCATCGCTCCGAGCCCTTGAAACTGTCCAAGCAAATAGAACAAGTCGATGTTTTTGCTAACTCATGGTCTGAACCAGAGATCTCTAGCAACTCTTCCACAGATAATAAACCCAAAGAACTATCATCTTTACGCGGATGTGTGTCGATACTTTGTTCAAGTAGAGTTATTGCAAAGTATAGAAACATCAGACCGAGGACATACACGATATCAAAGAAAGCAGAGAGACAGAGAGAGAGAGGGGGGGGGGGGGGGGGGGCAAGGCTTAGAAAAGTTTGAATTCAAGAAGATTGAGAATTATCTCCTAATGAGGGGTTACATCCTTAAAACTCTTCCAATCCTAATAAAGTACTAAAAAATAAACACATTAGAAAAATTATTAATAATGGCGAATTGGAGTTTTTTTTGTTTTCCCAAATTTAAATACTAGAATATTAATCCTGTGTTTGATTGGAGAATTTGGGGAGAGATTTGAAAATAAAAAGGAAAAAAGTGTAAAACTAGGTGAAATGTAGGTATATTTTATTCTCATTTCACTTACCTTTTCTCTTTCCCTTTCCAAATTCCTTCTCAAATCCCCTAACCAACCAAAGCGTAAAAAAACATTTCATAAAAAATATAGATATTTCTAGACCAAGTAATTACAAAATAGAACTCTTCAAAAAGAAAAGAAAAAAGAAAAAAAGGATCAAAATTGACAGACTAAATGATAATATCAAATAAATCACAAGATCAACGACATATAGAAGAGTCAAGTTAACTAATTGGGACTAGCTTAATTGATCAAAACTTCTAAAACTTCACTAGGAGATTAAATATTTAAGTTTTTTCATAGATAAGATTCTCACTCAAGTCACGTTAAATTTAAATCTACAACATACACTTCATTTTCCTTCTGCTTTTTTTTTCGGTGGACTTTGTAACATTGTTGTATAACTTATACTATTAAGAAACAAAATCCCATTTTCAAGCAACGAGATTCTCACTTAAGCCACATTAAATTTAAATCTATAACATACACTCCATTTTCCTCTGTTTTTGTTGCTTTTTTTTTTTTTTTTTTTTTTGTACTTAATAACATTGTTGTATAACTTGTATTATTAAGCAACAAAATTCCATTTTCAAGCAACAAAAATGATGCCATAGAATTTGGGTACTTCATTGGGTAGAAAGTAACCATCAGACGAAGCAAGCTATTTGACTGGTTAAAGGAAACCCCAATTACACTAAAAAGCCATGGGATGTGCCTCTTCCTTGCAAAGTGAAGGAGATTATCACTTTTTAACAGTCAAACCTTGTGTAATTTCAAAACACTTTCCAAGTCAAATAAACCAAATTTGCAATAAACACAAGTTACAAATTTGCAATAAATCCCAATTAATATATATATATATATATATTTATCAAAATACTCTTTATATTGTGGCAGTGACTGTGTGTGGTGGTCATAACGGTGGTAGCGATGGCATGACAGTTGTGGTGATGGTGGTGATTGTGAGGTAGGATAGAGTTAGTGAAGGTGGTAGTAGTAGAGTGATGGCGACTGGTGGCTGTGTAGTAATGATAGATAATGATGCTAATGGAGTAGTGTTGGTATAGTGGTTGCAGTGGTAGCATTTGCATATAATGGTGGTGGTAGAGGGGCGGCAATGATGATAGTGGTTGTGCGTTGACATCGATGGTGACAGTATTATGATAGTAGTGGTGATGGTAATTGTATATTGGTGGTGGTGCAAGAGTGGTAACAATAGCAGTAGTAATGATTGTGTTGTTGGTGATACAGTGGAGTAATGGCGAGAATGGTGGTAGAGGTGGAGTGACAGTAGTGGTGGTGGTGGTAATGACAATAATGGCGGTGACATTGGTGGGGAGACAGCAATATATCCCAACTGAAACATAATCATAATAGATTAAAAATTCAGTATTCAACATTCAAAATTAAGAATTTTGTTATTTAAAATTTGTCTATTTTAAGAGGTCCTTAAAACTTTAATTGATAGGAATTGTGATTATCAAAAATACTTAATTTATTTTAACTAAACATATTCAATTTTTACAGCTAAATTGGGTTATAAAATGCCACATTAGCCATGAACTGGTCTGCAAGATTACTGGAAGTTCTTTTAACAATAATAATGGCAAAAGAAAGCATTTACATGTGAGGTAGAAGAGTGGGAGGATCTGGAGGAACATCTGCACTTGCCTGCCAAGCAAGAAACAAGTTCAGTCTTTCCCAAAAAATAAAATAATAAGAGAAGTAAAATCTCAACAAAATGCCTCCACTAGAACTGACTCGCTTGAAAATCCAAATAATTCTTCTTCGATGAAATGATGCTTTCTCATACCTCTAGATATCTTTTTAACATTGTTGTTGTGCTGAAATTGAAGCCCTCAACTGGTTCTCCCTTTTTTCGAGATGCATGAAGTTGCCTTCCGACTTGGGAAGCCAATGACTGCATTTTAGCGTCAGTATATTGTTCAGCAACAGGAAGGGAAAAAAAAAAAAAAAAAACACCAGCAAAACAAAAAAAAGAAAAAATTTAATCTGAAGTTTACATAAGCGACAAAAGGGGAGACGACAACAAAAAAAAAAAAAAAAAAAAAAAATTGAAATGAACACGAAGAACAATTTTGGAAAACAGCATCAACTATAAAGAGGAGGAACTGCAGAAAACAGGTTTTTCAAAACACATACCTTTCCTAACTCAACTCCCCACTGGTCAAAAGAGTTGATACCCCATATGAAACCTTGGACAGCAATTCTGTGTTCATAGTAGCCAACAACTGGGGAAGACACAGAAAGAATTTCCAAGATTACGCCACATAGGAAGATATGTTGGTCACTTAGCAAGAATGTACAAATATGCACCAAGCACAGTCCTGATATGAAACGGCCTGAACTGAGCATATTGCACTTTCTATCTTTTCTTTCCTTTTTCCAATAGCTCCACTTATAAGCCATCATTGAAGCTCTATAGGATTTCCAAACAACTTATCGTACATATTGTTGGAATATGTCCCACATCG
This sequence comes from Camellia granthamiana, assembly GCA_036172215.1. Taxonomy (NCBI): domain Eukaryota; kingdom Viridiplantae; phylum Streptophyta; class Magnoliopsida; order Ericales; family Theaceae; genus Camellia; species Camellia granthamiana. The sequence continues at coordinate 114,116,990 of CM069910.1, forward strand.
CTTGGAGGTGCCCCATTTGTGCTAGTTATAAGGCTCTAGTTTCTCTCTCCTTAATACCTAGTTTTTAAGAAGAAGTGTGGGTTAGGCTTTTCAACTTGGTATCAGAGAGAAACCCTAACCACCCAACCAAACCCTAGCCACCCACCACCCTTGTCTTCTATTGCCGGCAGCCGTAAACCACCTACCCAGCCACCCGACAGCCCTTCTTCTTCCCTCCACCCAACCGAAAGTTTTCCTTCTTCTTCTCAGCCCCTTAGCAGTCCCTTTTCAACACTGCCGCAGCTTCCTTAGGTGCCGACTAGGCCCTCCCTGCCTTGGGTCTAGTGCGGCTTCCCCTTCTAGGTGTTATTCTTCTCTCTTTACCCTTCTAGAGTTTATGTGCTAATGTGGTAAGCACTTTCTAGTTTGATTTTCTGTTGTGTTGGGCTACTGGTGTGTTCGGTAGCATCTCTTTTGTGTGACGCCACTACTTCGGCTTTGTGGTGTTTCAGCATGTCTGACTTTGTTACACAAACTCAGAGCATTATGACTCGTTCAGATGTTTCTTTGGCCTCCCATGTTCCGGTTCATCGGATTACCATGTGTTGCTCACTGGTCGCAACTTTGCAGATTGGAGTCGGTCTATACATCTCTACCTTGGGGGTAGAGGCAAATCTGGATGGCATTTGGAAACCGAGATACAACCTCCCGTTGATGATCCTAAGCGGGTTCAATGGGATATTGACAACTGCACCTTACTTGGTTGGATGTTCAACTCTATGGAAGAATGCATCTACAACATGTTTATGTACTCTGATACAGTTCCTCGGTTGTGGAGTGCCCTTACCCAGATGTACGCACATGCCCACAATGATGCTAGGATTTTCGAACTCTATTAGGATATTTCTCATGCCTCCCAAGAAGCTTTGGGTTTTACCGTTGCTGAATTTTTTGGGTATCTTCAGTCTCGCTGGGAGGAATTAGCACAGTATAAGCCATTGAGTGATTTTCTAGCTGTTGCCGCTTCTATTGTGTTTGCTCGTCATGCTCGCCAGCACACTTATCAATTTCTGATGGGTTTAAAACCTGAATTCGAGTCTCTTCGTATTCAAATTTTAAACACATCACCTATGTCATCCTTATATGAGGCTTTTGCTACTATTGACAGTGAGGAGCGTCGTCATCGATTGATTCAACCGGTGGCTCCGCTTCCTTCCTCTGTTCCTGCCTTATCTTCCGTTTCAGATCAAATGGCTCTTGCTGCCAAGTTTAGTTCTCGTGCTTCTAGTAACAAGGTTACTCGTCACCATTGTGGTGCAGCTGGTCATGTCCAACCACGGTGCTTCAAGCTTCATCCTGAGTTGAAGCAACACTTTGCAAGGGCACTCCCTTTAGGCTCTCCCCATACTGCTATTATTGCAAACACCTCTAGTACTCCTCAGCTGATTCATCCTATTGATCTTCATCAGCTTCAATCTCAAATTGGTCGCCTTCAAGAGCAACTTGGTTCATTCACTACCATGTCTTCAAGTGTTCCTTCCACTGCTACACTCGCTACAGGTACTCCTACAGCCTTTCATGTTCGCATTGCACCTACTTGGGTATTGGATTCTGGGGCCAATGATCATATGAGCAGTGAGTTTTCTTGCTTATCTTCTCATGTCTCTACTGCTGCTCAGACTGTATGTCTTGCTGATGGGTCTATTTCACATGTCCAACATAAGGGTGATGTGTCCTTGTCATCTGATATTACACTTATTTCTATCTTACATGTGCCTCGTTTTGCTTATAATCTTCTCTATGTGAGTCGCCTTGCTAAAACCCTTCATTGTGCTGTTATTTTCTTACCTGCTCATTGCTTATTACAGAACCTGATTTCAAAGAAGATTTTTGGTAGGGGGTTTGAGCGCGACGGGCTATACTACTTCGGGGACCCACCACTTTCTCATCCTACCACTTCTGGCCTGCAAGCAACTGTGTTACCTAAGTCTTCTTCCTATATGTTTTCTTTTCAAACTTTAGCCTTGTGGCATGCTCGTTAGGACATGCAAACTTTAATTATTTATGTTTACTTTTTCCGTCACTTAATAAAGCTTGCAAGGATCATCAGTTTCATTGTGTTGTTTGTGAACTGTCTAAACATACTCGTACTTCTTATATTCCTCGCATGTATCGTGCCTCCTGTATGTTTGACCTTATTCACTCTGATATCTGGGGTCCTTCTCTTCTTTTGGCTTTTTCTGGGCATCGTTATTATGTAACTTTCATAGATGATCATTCTAGGTGTACTTGGGTTTATTTGCTTAAAAAGAAGTCTGATGTGCTTCCACTTTTTATTCAATTTCTCCAAATGGTCAAAACCCAATTTCACACCATTGTACGCAATGTTCGTTCTGATAATGGGGGGAAGTACATCTCTGATGCATTTCGCTTCCAACTTAATCAGCAGGGAATTTTGCAGCAACTCACTTGTACTTACACCCCTGAACAAAATGGGATTGCTGAACGTAAAACCGTCATATTATGTCTGTTGTCTGGTGTCTTCTTTATAGGATGAATGTTCCTAAGTCCTACTGCCATATGGCTGTACTTACTGCTGCTTACCTCATTAATCGGACACGTAGTCGGATTCTTCACGGGTTGGCCCCTTTTCAATTACTTCGACCGGATACCGTGTTATTTCCTCTTGTGCCTCGTGTGTTTGGTTGTACTTGTTTTGTTGAGGATCGCAGTCCAACTCGGACCAAGTTAGATAACAAGTCTCTTAAATGCATCTTCTTGGGCTATTCCGCTCTCTCTAAAGGCTGTAGGTGCCATGATCCGTTGTCTCGTCGTGTTTATCATTCTATGGATGTCACATTTTGCGAAAATATGCCATTTTTCATTCCAACCCTCTGTTTTAGGATTCTGCCTCGCGTGCACCACCTCCTACTGTGTCACCGAGTGCTCGCCCTATTCCTATCATTGATTCCTTTGCTCCTTCCTCATCGCTTGTACCTGCACCTGCTAGTCCTCCGCCATTACAGACATACTCTCATCGTCCTTGTGCTCCACCCCCTCCAACATCTTCTTTGCCCTCAGGCCAAGGTACTCCCTCTACTATTCCCTTCCCAGCTCTTTCCCGGTATCCAACGCGTGAACATCGTCCCCCCTAATCAGTTTGGTTGGTTTAGTAGTACTAATCACCCTATTTCCCAGTTCTTATGTTATGATGCCCTTTCAGCTTCTCATCTATCTTTTCTTGGCCAACTTGAGTCGGTTTCTATCGTACGATCTGTGTATGAGGCTCTCCAGAATCCCCAATGGATTGCCGCTCTGCAAACTGAAATGGCTGCTTTAGAGCATAATCACACTTAGGATCTTGTCTCTTTACCTTATGGTGAGATGACTGTTGGGTGCAAGTGGATTTTTACTGTCAAATACTTGGCTGATGGTATAGTGGACTGCTATAAGGCTAATCTTGTTGCTGAGGGCTTTACACAGGTTCCTAGCAAGGACTTTGGGACGGCGTTTGCACCGGTTGCTAAATTGACTACTGTTCGTTTACTTATTTCCTTGGCTGCCTCTTCTTCTTAGCACCTTCATTAACTTGATGTCAAGAATACTTTTCTCCATAGGGACTTACTTGAGACGATCTACATGGATCCTCCACCCGAGTTTCGGGCTGAGGAGAGTATGCTGGCAAGGTTTGTCGTCTGCGTAAGTCTCTCTACGGCTTGAAGCAATCTCCTCATGCATGGCTCCATCGTTTCAGCTCTGTTGTCCTATCTATGGATTTTACTCAGTGTCACTCCAACCATACATGCTTCATTCGTCGTCAGCCCACTGGTCGATGTATTATTTTGTTGGTCTATGTGGATGATATCATCCTTATAAGAGATGACACCATTGGTATTGCTAAGATAAAACAGGAGCTTAGTCGAGTTTTTGACATCAAGGACTTGGGTCCTCTCAAATATTTCTTGGGGATTGAACTAGCTCGTTCTCGCAGTGGGATATCATTGTCCCAATGAAAGTATACTTTGGATCTTCTTCGGGACACCGGTATGATGGGGTGCAAGCCTGCATCTACTCTTATAGATCCGAATTTGAAACTTTCGACTGAGTCTGGTGAGTTACTTTCTGATCCAACTTGCTACCAAAGATTGGTAGGACATTTGATCTATTTGACTAATACACGACCAGATTTGACATTTGCTGTGAGTGTGGTTAGTCAGTTTATGCATTCACCTCGTACTGCTCACCTTGATGTTGTTCACCACATCTTGAGATATCTCAAGTCATGTCCAGGTTTGGGTTTACTCTTCAATGGTGGAATTCAAACAGGATTGTCCTGTTTTACTGATGCAGACTATGCAGGTTCATTGACTGATAGACGTTCCACTTCTGGGGTATGCACCTTCCTTGGTACCCATCTTCAGTCATGGAAAAGCAAAAAACAAGCTGTTGTTTCTCGATCATTTGCTGAAGCTAAATACCGTGCCATGGCTCATGGGACATGTGAGTTACTATGGCTTTGGTCCATTCTTACTGAGTTAGGCTTTGAGAAGAATAATTCCTCCAAGCTATTTTGTGACAATAAGTCTGCCATCTTACTTGCCTCTGACTCTATGCTTCATGAGCGTACTAAGCATATTGAGGTTGATATTCATTTTATCCGAGAAAAGGTTCGAGCTGGCATTGTATGTACTTCGTTTGTTCCATCTTCTGATCAGACTGCCGATATCTTCACCAAATCTGTAGGACCATCCCTACTTCGATCTTCCATTGGCAAGCTAGGGTTGGTTGACATCTTTGATCCAGCTTGAGGGAGAGTGTTGGAATATGAAAATATTGTATAATTAATTTAAGAATTTAATTTTAGGGTTTGATTGTGTAATTATTTAATTCCTTTTCCATGTATGTTATATTGATTATATATAGACATGGTTTCACCCAAATTAGGGTAAGCTAATATTTTACAACTCTCTTCTTGGTATCAGAGCTTGGTTAGGCCTGTGACTGGTAGACTATTTGTCCAACTAGTGTGTGTTGTGGTCCAAGAGGGTGTGTTGGAATGTGTCCCACATCACTTGGAGTTGCCCTATCTATGCTAATTATAAGGCTCTAGTTTCCCTTTCCTTAATACCTGAATTTTAAGGAGAAGTGTGGGCTGGGCTTTTCAACTCATATACATGAACATTCTTTAATCTGGATTCTGGAATATAATTCAGTTAAAAACTTAAGCATATAATTCAGTTATTGGACAGCATGGTTGATTGGTCAATTGTTCTATGCAATGAAAAACAGCGTAAGATCCCCTTAAAAAAACATGGCTAATTGGTCTAGGTGTTGGAATATGCAATATAGACTGCAGAGTCAACCAAGTCCTGTTTACATGGTCGACTTGGGACCAAAGTTTTAAGTTTACAAAACTTTTGGATTTGGTCATTATCAAAACTAGTGCGATCATCTTTTCAAGTTTAACAGAGATTCTATGCACATTATGCATGTAACCTCAACGAACGTCTGGGAACTTCAGGCCAATAAATGGGCTATAAAGACAAGGGGTGTTTTGAACAAAATTGAACTCTGAAAACCTCCGATTATATAACAACCCTCATTCTGTACTTAGTCATGCTCATACGAATTTACATGATTTTGTCTTGTTAAGCTTGCATCTGCGGATTTTGATTTGTTTTGCCTAAGTAAAGGTTCATGTCTGGTTTTGTGCTATTATGTTTTGCCTAGGTGTTATATGCATGCTTGTTCCTTGCTTTGTGTGTTGAACCTAGGCTATCTATCTTTGCTATCTCACGCCTAGGTCACACCTTTGAACCTCTTACACCTTGGCCATTGAGCGTTAATACCTAGGATCATCTTGGAACCATCTTGGTAGACCTTCACCTTCACCCTGGCATCTTGGCCGAGATGTGCATCATCTAGGCCGAGGTGTGCATCACCTAGGCCAAGATGTGTATCATCTAGGCCGAGATGTTTATCATCTAGGCATCCAACATCTTTGATCCTTGAACCTAGCAGTCTTGACTTGTATAACCTAGGCCGAGATGTGTCACACCTAGGCCAAGTGTCACCTTTCCTAGTCGAGGTCAAAGAGACCTTACTTGTCCAAAGCTTACATTTTGATCTAGGATCATTGCCTTGTCAGAGTGCCCATGCCACCTTACTTGTTGTATACCCTTTGACCTACCCTTGTCCTTTCATCCTGGCACCTTTTTGAGGAGATTTGATTAGATGATGCCATGTGTCCCAGTAGTGGTTTAAGTCAGTTAGCAGTTGAGAAATCCATATCATTTGCCATATCCTTGCCTTATAGAGAGAAAAGCTCTAGGAAGAAGAAAAAAAAGTTCTTAGAGTGAGAGCTAGATTTCCAAGCTTGATTTTCATACCTTGAACCATCGGATTGTTGTTTTGAGGTTAGATTCTTGATCTACTTGTGTTGTTCTTTATACTAATCTGATCACATTGCATGATCTAGCATGATTCATGAGTCATGCATGGATTTAAAGTTTTGTTCTAGACAGAGAAAGTGATGTTCTTGTGTTCTTGAAGAAAAATCATGTTTTGATCCAAAAGTTTGTATCAAGTTCTATGTTCTTATGTTTGTTTCCATGAAAGCTTCATTTATGGGTACCCAGGTCCATGTTTTTGAACTCATATCATGAAATCCCAGATTTTGAATAAAAAGTTATGATTTTTGACATTCATGTTCTTCATGTTCTTGTTCTTCATGTTCTTCAAATGGACCTAGATTTCCAGACTTCACCATTTCCCCCAAGTGTGGTCACCGAGACCCACTCTTGTCTCGACCTCACACCCAGCCAAGTATTGTATTTCAGATTGGCCTACCTTGCATGATTACTTACACCTTAGTCTATCTTGCATGCACACCTAGGCCGACCACTGCACACCGAGGCTGACCATAGCACACATTTGCTGGCACCTTGTAACATCTCGGCAGGAATCCCCACACTTGGGCCAAGGAAACCACACCTTGGCCAAAAGGTGGGGAACCTCGGCCAAGACCTCCTGAGTTCACCCAGCTAGGCCATTTCGGCCCAGCTCACCTCTGTGCATCCATTCCGAGACCTGGTTTGTACCCAGCATGCTTCTCCAAGAAGAAAAACATTGATTTAACTCCGAGCACATGTTTTGCTTTGTCTTGACTTGGTTTTGGAAAGAAATACCGGGATCTATTTTACTCATTTGAAGCTTGTTTTAAGAGTGCATTGCATAACCATCTTTGAGCATTCCTTCTTGTCTTCTTGAAGTGCATTCAATGGATTTTGCCATGTACTTGTAGGTCTTGGATCCTTGCCTTTATCCCTACATCCGAAGAGCTATTGTGAGTGGTATTTTTAATAAAGTTATGTTATAACGTTTTGATAAAAGCTTTGCTTTGTTTTGGAAAAGTATTTGATCAAGCATTAATGATTATTCTTTAGTTTTTTTATCAAGTATTATGTTTGTTTTGATGACATTCTTGAAAGGTCCTTAGTGCTAGGGGACTTTAATGCAACTAGTACCTTTGTTTGAGATATCTCCTTTGCCACCGACGGGTGGGCTTGTTTAATCGAATCCAAGTCGGTTATTCCTTTATTTTGTCAATGAATATTGATAATACTGCGGGTTCCAGAGGGAACGGGTCGGACCGATCCACGCTTCTCAAACCGGTGTCCGAGTGACCAAGCCCACTAGAAGACCTGCACAAGAGTTCAACGGGGAACAGGGAGTCCCCCAGCGAACCCTCCGACGAGCAAGTTAGAAAGAGAAGTGGAATGTAGAGATGGATTAGAGATAGAGAGCTTAACCTTCTTCTTGTCTTCAATGTCTGCTTATATCCTTTGGTAATCATTTCGTTGTCCCTTCCGACCTGTCATCTTGGCCGAAAGTCTATGCTTTAGCTTGCCTTGTTCATGGTGAGGCCGTTCTGTCTCGACGGGGAGGGCTTATCGCAATAAATGTTGTAAGGGGCTTCATTAATGGCGATGTGTTGTGGCAATAACTTTGCAGATCTTTGTCTGCTTATGTGGCTTGCCCTTCTCTTTCCATGTGTCTTGATGTCATTGGTTCTTATTGCTACGTGGGGCTTCAGCAATACTGGGCTTTAGTATTTGAGTTATGTATTGGGCCCTAAATGGTGGGCTATAATCTTTATGGGCTTACCCATGTCAGTAGTCCCCCATTCCCAAGTGCAGCTTTAGTCCAACGAAGGGAATAATGAAGAAAATGAGGGTTGTGAGAGACCGGCATGGTGAAGGCCGACCCAGAGGGGTGACCGACCATAAGGAGGGCCGACCGCGAAGGGTGGCCGAGTGGAGGGACCGACAATGAGGAGGGGCGACCGCGAAGGGTGACCAAGTGGAGGGACCAACCATGAAGAGGGCCGACCGCGAAGGGTGGCTGAGTGGAGGGGCCGACCATGAGGAGGGCCGACCACGAAAAGTGGCCGAGTGGAGGGACCGACCATGAGGAGGGCCGACCGCAAAAGGTGGCCGACTGGAGGGACCGACCATGAGGAGGGCCGACCGCGAAGGGTGGCCGAGTGGAGGGACCGACCATGAGGAGGGCCGACCGCGAAGGGTGGTCGAGTGGAGGGACCGACCATGAAGAGGGCCAACCGTGAAGGGTGGGTGGTGTGGCGCGAGGCTCGAGAAGTGGCAGGACACGTGTTGAAGTGAAGTGGAATAGACAGGGAAGGGGAAAGGGGCAGTGGATCGTGGTCATACACGTGGCAGAATCTCATAGTGGGGAAGGTTAGGCGTTGGGCAAGAAGTGAAACGATAGGTCATTGTAGGGTGTTGAAAAGACAGTTTTGGCAGATTTTTGAAAATTTTTAAGCTGACGAAATTTAATTGTGACCCTTGGAATATAGGCAAACTTTGGGCTTTTGGTATTATCCGTTTTACGTATCTCTTTGCAAACAACCAAAATATTCCAAGTGTAAACTCCTTCGTCGCTAATGATACACCCCTGCAACACTTTGTGAATTTTCTTGTGCCCGCATCCGAAGCTATTCGCAGACACACACGAGAGATGGCCCAAGAGGAAGCAACGACCGCGAGGGTTGATCTATTAAGCGACGACGACGCGGTGGGTTTGGCAGAACAATACCGTACGGAGCGTACGAAGGGGGAGGGAGTAGGTCAGGCTGTGCGAGCTCGTCCTAGGACAATAATCTCGGCCTCGAGGCCCATTAGTCAGGTAGAGCCAGACCATTGGCACACCAAACCAGATAAGTCTGTACTGACAGCAGAGGAGTTGGAGGAAATAAGGAAGAAGTATCAAATTCCCTTGGAGATAGGGCTAAGACTGCCCACATCCAAGGAAAGGGCATCGGATGTGTGGCCGGGTGAGTTCAGCTTGTACAAGGAGGCATTGCGAGGAGGTTTGAGGCTACCTCTTCCCCAAGTGGTGGTGGATGTGTTGAACAAGTTAGAGGTGGCACTAGGGCAGCTGATGCCAAACGCCTGGAAGATAGTAATGGCCTTTGCGAGTGCCTGGCTTCAGGCGACCGGAGGGGCGGCAATGGCAGTAGAGGAGTTCTTCTCTTGTTACAAGGCCTCCGGTCAGCAGGAGACTTGGGTCACTCTACAAGCGGTGGCGGGGCGAGGGCTGGTGGCAGGTCTTCCATCGTCGGTGTAGAGATGGAGGCCGAGATGGTTTTTTGTAACGGCGAACGGTGGGGCGGGAGTTCACGTAACGTGGAAGGTGCCCACCAAATCGGTCGAGCCCAAGCTGGACAAGGCGGCAGAGGACCGAGTGAAGAGGGTGAGGGAATTGAGGGAAGAGAAGGGAGTGAGGTGGGACGAGCTGGTCCTGCCTTCAACGTTGTTTGCCCTGAACTTGGGGCCGCAACCATTGGAAGAGGATCCGGCAAGGGAGGAGTTAGAGAGGCAACGGAAGGCGGAGGAGGAGGAGGAAAGGAGGTTGCTCGCCCGAGCGAACAAATACAAGGAGACACAACTGGGGCCTGCTCCAAAGCCGATCGCGAGGGAGCGGATCCGACCGTGCCCCAAGCCGTTGGGGAGAAGGATCTTGGCAGCTTTGAGCCACGACCGCCGCCAGTGGATCCTCTGAAGGAGAGGAACAAAAAGGAGATGGAGGCTTTGAAGAAGAAAAAGAGAGTGAGGGAGAGCGAGGAGGAGCCCACCTTGAAGAGGAGGAAGGAGGTGACGGCGGAGGCATCAAAAGAGAGGGCAAAGCATGCATCAAAGGAGATGATGAGTGGGGCGACTGGCCCTGAAGAACAAGTTGAAGATAGGGCGACTAGGCCTGAAGAGAGAGCAGAGCAGCAGCCTAAGGGGGATCCTGTGCCCCAAGAAGAAGAAGAGAGGGCTGGGTTGAAGACCGCCTTCTACCACGTCCCAGTGGTGTCCGGGCGAGTGGAAGGAGAAGGAAGAGAAGCCAGGATGGCTGCAGATCGTCTTTTGGGAGTGGTGGAAGACGCAGCCGTGCGCTCGGTGGCCAGTTTCACTGAGGCTGAGCTGCTAAAAGGGTTATGCTCTGCCCAGATGGAGGTGACTGCCTTGGCAGGAGCCCTACTGAGAAAGGTTGCGGCTGCCCAAGGCAAAGTGGGGCCACTGATGGAAAAGTTGGAGGAGGCGAAGGCCCAACATGAAAGTTTAAGGAGAGAAACTGCCGGATGGAGGAAGACCGCGTGGAGCGTGTGCGCTAGGGGGCTAGAAGAGGCCCAGAAGGCCAAGAAGATGGAAGTGTTGGCGATGGTGCAGGGCTATTCAGCCGATCGAGCCAATGTTGAGCTGCTCACGACCAAGTTAGAGCTGGAGGCGGAACGCCGCAAGGTGGTGTTGCTCGAGTTCCAACTAGTTGGCAAGCAGAAGAAATTGGAAGATGCCCAAAAAGCCTGCACTGTCGCCAACGATCGGTTTGAAGAGGCCATGACCAGCAATGAAGATCTGCGCACTCAGTGGGTCAAAGAAAAGGAAGAAGCAGACCTGAAGATCACTGAGTTGGAGCGGGATCTGGCAGACGAGCGCGCCAAGGCAGCGGCAGAGAAGGCGGGGCTGGAGAAGGAGTTGGAGGAAGAAAAGACCAAGTTAGCCTCTGAGAGGGCAGCATACCCCGACTTATGCGTCGCAGCAGTAGAGCAGTTCAAGGGGTCTGCTGAATTCCAGATGGCTATCGATGCCGTGATTGCCCGCAACTTGGTAAGAGAGGGGTCTGGGGGGGCTGGCCCGTCAGGAGTAACCGCTGGCAGCAGGAGTGAAGAAGAAGTGATCCGGAGCTTCCAGCGGTCAGACTTCTACAAACATGAGATGGCCGAGTTCAGGGACAGCAGCTGGAAGATGTTCAAACGCAAAGCAGAAGAGTTGTTCCCAGACTTGGACTTCAACACTGTTAGAATAGAGGAAGACGACGTGGCCCAGACCCCCTTAGACGAAGGTGTGAACGAAGAAGACCTTACTTCGAGCGAGGAAGATTGATGAAATGTAAATTTTGGCACTTTGCTTATAAATGGAATTTTTCTTAATGTTTTGAGTGTTGTTGTTGTTTTTTTTTTTTTTTTTTTTTTTTTGAGAGTGTAATTTCTGCAGTAAACTTATGTATAAGTTTGTGAATAAATGAAATTCTGAGTTGTGTTTGTCACACTATGGCCTTTATTTTTGCAAATTTGAGAAGAATGAGAATGGTTATTCAAATAAGGTTTCTATATAAATCGCAGTAAAAATTGAGAAGTAGGGAAACAGTCGAACTTGTAAGAAAACCACAATGCAGAGTGGAGTTTAAAATGTGAGAATGTCAAAAACGCAAAATTGCAAATCACAACCCAGCAAAGAGCCAGTCTGACTTAGAAAACGTTGAACTGCAAAGGTCCTAAAATGTGAAGTTTAAAATCATGTTGTGAGAGTGTTGATAAATGATAGGTTGGGTTGGGAAATGTAAATTAAAAAATGTAAAGAGTGTGAAGAGGCGTAAAAACGTGGACCTGGAATTTGACTAAGTATGACAATTATGCCACAATCATGAAGTTGCAATAGTGGCCTTGGCCGAGCGCTTCATTCGTGCTCAGTTTGGGTTGAGCCCTGAGGAACGCGGTCTGGCTGAATCTTCAAGGAATTCAGTCTTACCGAGCTCTTCATATTCAGTCTGGCTGAGACTTTAAGTAACTCAATCTGGCTGAGCTCTTCATGCTCAGTCTGGCTGAGACTTTAAGTAACTCAGTCTAGCTGAGCTCTTCATGCTCAATCTGGCTGAGGCTTTTCATGCTCAGTCTGGCTGAGGCTTTAAGTAACTCAGTCGGGCTGAGCTCTTCATGCTCAGTCTGGCTGAGGCTTTTCATGCTCAATCTGGCTAAGGCTTTAAGTAACTCAGTCTGGCTGAGGCTTTTCCTGCTCAGTCTGGCTGAGTGCTGCAATCAGGTCGTTATTGAAATACCACACAGATAACTGAGATATAAAGTTGTTGTCTTTTAAAATGTAGCCCATTTGATTAGAAACTTATATCATGTGAGAGAAGAACAGGAACATTTAAGTGTGTAGATTGTCAAAAAGTAAATATAGCAATTGATCAATACAAAAGATACAGCTTTTATTGAAAATAACGTTTCAAGTGCTCTGCGTTCCATGGATGGGGGAGGTCTCGGCCTTCCATGTCCTGAAGTCGGTAAGTACCCGGACGAGGTCTGGCCTTAACAACGTAAGGTCCCTCCCACTTGGCTGCTAGCTTGCCCTCAGCCGGATTTTTGGTGGCAAGAGTTGCTTCCCGCAAAACAAGGTCCCCCGCGGCGAACTCCCTCGGTCGGACTTTGCGGTTGCAATGTGTTCTCATTTTCTGTTGGTATGAGGCCCGTCTGACAACAGTGGTTTCTCGGAGCTCTTCGATTAGGTCTAGGTCTGCCCGACGCAACTCCTCAGTTAGTTCTGGATTCGGATGTAGAATTCTTGGGGTAGGCAGACCGATTTCCACTGGGATGACCGCCTCAGCGCCGTATGTTAAGCGAAAGGGGGTCTCTCTAGTGGGGGTTCGAGTGGTAGTGCAGTAGGCCCAGAGTACATTCGGTAATTCCTCAGCCCAGAGTCCCTTAGCAGCTTCCAGCTTAGTTTTGATGATCTTCAGAAAAGAACGGTTAGTAACCTCAACTTGGCCATTGGCTTGGGGATGACCTGGGGAAGAGAAACATGGCTGGATTTGAAGTTCTGCATAGAATTTCCTGAACTTGGCATTGTCGAATTGTTTTCCGTTGTCGGAGACGATAGCTTGAGGGATGCCAAATCTGCATACGATCGACTGCCAGATGAATCTGGTTCTGTTCCGCTCGGTAATTGTGGCAAAGGGTTCTGCCTCCACCCATTTAGTGAAGTAATCAATGGCGACAATGGCGAATTTAGTTTGGCCTCGGCCAGTGGGCAATGGGCCAACTAGGTCGATCCCCCATTTGGCGAATGGGTAGAGACTGCAAAGTGTGATCAATTCTGTAGGAGGAGCATGGGGGATGTTGGCAAAATGCTGGCACTTATCACATTTGAGCACGAAGTCTGTCGCATCTTGATTGAGAGTAGGCCAGAAATAACCAGTGCGAAATATTTTGTGGGCTAGGGCCCGAGCACCTAAATAATTACCACAGATACCCTCATGGACTTCCCTCATCACATAGGTTGTTTGAGCAGGATTGAGGCATCGCAGGTATGGGCGTGAAAAACCACGTTTGTACAAGAGACCGCTGATAAGAATGTAGTTGGACGACCGGGCCCTGACTTTGGCGGCCTGCTGTTCGTCATCTGGCAGTTCCCCCATTGTCAGAAATAGAAAGATGTCGGCCGGCCATGGAATAGGTTCATTTTGGAGGAAGTGGACTTGCTGCTGGTTTAGGGAAATGGCGGGGTGGGGCAAGTACTCAAGGCGGACACCGTGGCTGAGGTCTGACTGGTCGGCAGAAGCTAATTGAGCCATCTCATCTGCCTTGGAGTTTTCTGTCCGTGGGATATGCTTGATGTGGAAAGTGTTGAAGAGGCGAGCAAGGGGGAGTGCAATATCCCTGTAAGCCTGCATTGTGTCTTCCTTGGCATCGAATTCCCCCGTGATTTGTCCGACAATAAGCTGGGAATCGCTGAATACTTGGATATGGCTAACACCAATGTCTCTAGCTAGGCGGAGACCGGCTATCAATGCCTCATATTCGGCCTCATTATTGCTTGCGTCAAACAAGAAACGGAGAGCACACTTGAAGTAACCACTCTCTGGGGCGGTGAGGATAAGACCAGCCCCGCTGCCTTCTTTGCGGGATGATCCGTCAACGTTGAGGGTCCAAGAGTGGGGGTCTTTTGCCTCAGTCTGGGGTCGCGGAGGTGGTGGGGCCATGGTCAGAATGGGATTACTGAATTCCAAGATAAAATCGGCGACAGCCTGCCCATTGATCGCTGTTCAAGGTCTGTAGGAGATGTCAAACTAGCTGAGCTCGACTGACCATTGCATAAGTCGGCCGGACAACTCTGGTTGTTGCATGACTTTCTTCAACTCTTCAACGGTTGGTCAATGAGGACGACAATGGAGTGGGCCTGGAAGTAAGGTCGGAGTCGTCTTGAGGCTATGACCAAGGCTAAGGCCATTTTTTCAAGCAATGGGTAGTTCTGTTCTGCTCCCTTGAGAGCCTGACTGATGTAGTAGACCGGTCATTGGACAGAGCTATCTTCCCTGATGAGTGCTGCACTGACTGCGGTGTTTGACACGGCTAAGTAGAGAAAAAGGGGTTCGCTCGTGATTGCCTGAGAAAGTAGGGGGGGTTGGCCATGCACTGCTTCAACTACTGAAAGGCCTCTTTGGATTCTGCCGTCCACTCAAAAGTTTGCCGAAGGACTTTAAAAAAGGGGAGGCACTTGTCCGTTGCGCGGGAAATGAAGCAGTTGAGGGCGGCGACTCTGCCAGTAAGCCTTTGAACCTTCTTAACCGTCCTGGGCAACTGCATTTCTATCAGGGCCTTGATCTTTTCTGGGTTAGCTTCGATGCCTCGCTGACTGACCATGAAACCCAAGAACTTCCCAAATCCTACGCCGAAGGCGCATTTCTCCGGATTGAGCTTCATTTGATGCTTTCGTAAGGTGCCGAAGGTCTCTCGCAGGTCGGCCAGATAATTAGTGGAGAGCTTGCTCTTAACTAGCATGTCGTCGACATATACTTCCATGTTCCGGCCTATCTGATGATAAAAGACGGCATTGACCAACCGTTGGTAAGTGGCACTGGCATTTTTCAACCCGAACGGCATCACACGGTAATGGTAGGTTCCCCAGTCGGTGATGAAGGAGGTGTGTTCCTGGTCAGACAGGTGCATCAGAATTTGGTTGTACCCAGAGAAAGCATCCATGAAGCTGAGCATTTGATGACCGGCCATGGCGTCGACAAGCAGATCTATGCGAGGAAGAGGATAGCTGTCTTTGGGGCAAGCTCGGTTGAGGTCGGAATAGTCGACACAGAGTCACCATTTGCCGTTGTTTTTACGAACCAGAACCACATTCGACAGCCATCTGGGGTAATCCACATTTGTGATAAACTATGCCTCAAGAAGCTTGTCTACTTCAGAAGCAATAAGGTTATTGCGCTCCGGTTGAAAGATGTGTTGTTTCTGGCGGATGGGTCGGAAGTGGGGCTCAATGTTGAGACGGTGAATGATGAAGAAGGAGTCGATACCTGGCATGTTGGAGTGGGTCTAGGCAAATACGTCGTTGTGTTCAGTCAAGAGGGCCGTGAGGTCGGCCTTGGCCTGGGAGGATAGTTGGCTGCCGATCGTGGTAGTTTTTGCCGGGTTGGTGGGATCGATGGAGACCTCAACCAGCTCTTCCACTGGTTCCCCTCTGACCAGCTCGTCCTCGTCTCTGACGTCGAGTCCTTCAATAATCATAGCCTCTTTGAGCTTGACCTCTTTAAGTGAGGCGACATAACATTCTCTGGCTACGGTCTGCTCTCTCCTCACTGTTCCGACCCCAAGATCGGTGGGGAACTTGAGGGCAAGATAGAAAGTGGATGTGATGGCTTGGAAGGCATTTAGAGCGGTGCGGCCAAGGATGATGTTGTAAGCAGAGGGGCAGTCGACAACAAGGAAGGTGAGTAACTTTGTGGTCTACCGCGGGTATTCGCCGATTGTGATGGGAAGATCGATGGAGCCGATGGAGGTCACCCGGTCTCCAATGAAACCGACCAATGGGGTTTGGAGAGGAGACAGACTTTCCTCCCCGATCTTGAGCTAGCGGAAGGCATTTAGGAAGATGATGTCGGAAGAACTGCCATTGTCGATGAGAACCCGTCTGACTTTGCAGTTGAAGAGGAGGGCAGAGATGACGAGAGGGTCGTCATGAGGGTAACGGATGCCTATGCAGTCGACGTCCGTGAAGGTGATGGGCTCCATCCACTGTTTGGGCTGTTTGGAAGGGTGGTCCAATGTGGCAACTTCTTTGTCTGAACCCTGTCTTATTTTTCTGAGTTCTGCCCGCTGGGCCGAGCGGGATGGTCCTCCACAAGCAAGCCCGCCAGCAATAACTCTGATTTCTCCAACAGGTGGGGGGGGTTACCTTGTGCCCGGGGTTACTGTGGAGGGCGATCATGACCTTGGTTGGGTTGTGCTAGTTGCCGTGGAGGGGTGCGCCGGCAGTTGTTTCTGATAGGTTTAGTCCTTTGCCTCTGCTGGGGGCGAGCTTCCGTGAACCGACTGAGACATCCCTGACGGATCAGGCCCTCGACCTGGTCTTTGAGGTTAACACACTTTTCAGTGTTATGGCCGTGGTCCTGGTGGAAGCGATAGTATTTGGACTGATATCGCCGGTTAGAAGGAGACCGCGACGGTTGGGGCCATTTGAGGGGATAATCTCGCTGAATCTGGTTCAAGACTTGTTCCATGGGGGAGTTGAGAGGTATGTATCTCTTGAACCGGCCGGGCGGTCAAGTTGACGCCGGGCGGTCGGCTCGGGGTGGTCAGTTGGTATACTGAGGTGTTTGGTGAGTGTACTGGGTGTTTCTGGTTTCTGAGTCCTTTCTCTTCTCTCTGGGGGTCGGGTTTTTGGCTATGGGATCTTGTCGGGCGGCTAGGGAATCTTCGGCGTTCATGTATTTTTGGGCTTTGGAGAGTAGGGTTGCCATGGAGGTCAGGGGGTTTTTAGAGAGGGAGAAAAGGAAGTCAGATGACCGTAGACCGGCCATGAAAGCCGTAAGGATGACCTTGTCATCGTTTTTCGCTACCTGCAAGGCTTCGGTATTGAAGCGGGTAACGAAACTGCGCAGCGACTCCCCCTCGGTCTGACGGATATTGAGGAGCTGGGTTGCTAAACGTCACTGGCGCTGGGCTCCAATGAAATGGCTGAGAAATGAGTCACTAAGGTGTTGGAAAGTGGAGACAGAGTCTGCTGGCAGCTGACTAAACCAAAGTTGAGCCGACCCCTTGAGTGTTACAAGGAAAGCCCGACACATGATTTCGTAAGGAAATGCATGGAGGATCATGAGGGTCCGGTAGGTCTCCAAGTGATCGACTTGGTCTGTTGTACCGTCAAAAGAGTCGATGGTGGGCATTTTGAACTTGGGCGGTAGAGGTTTGTCCCGGATGGAGGCAACGAGTGGTGAGTTGGCTGTGGTGGATGGTTTATTTGGTATGTTCTGCATGACTCCTTGAAGCTGGAGCTTCATGACTC
Organism: Camellia granthamiana; assembly: GCA_036172215.1. Taxonomy (NCBI): domain Eukaryota; kingdom Viridiplantae; phylum Streptophyta; class Magnoliopsida; order Ericales; family Theaceae; genus Camellia; species Camellia granthamiana. The sequence goes on from CM069910.1 coordinate 114,134,602, forward strand.
GGAATTCTGCATCCCAGAAAGGGACGTTGTCACCACCGGAAGGGAACGAGGGCTGGACGCTACTGGCCTCTCCCTCGGGGATGGGTGCCTGGACCGATGGATGTGGGGCCCGCAGGGGGGGAGGTTCATATCTGGAGGGGGGTGGTCGCAAGCCCTCCAAGTTGGGCGGATGGGGCTGCTGGATAGTGTGGCTTGGGACTCGTTCTTGGTTAGGTGGGATATCTAGAGGTGGTGAAGGAGGCATAGGAGGGTTTCTTTGGAGTAGAGCATTAATCACGGCTTGGTTTTGCTCGGCCAAGCGGTTTATGCTGTTAGTGAGCTCGGTGAAATACGGTGGTGGGTTGTTTGGATTGGGGGGGTCAGCTTAGTGGTCGGCAACATTGTGGTGAGAAGCCATGGATCTAGTCGTGACCATATACCTTGGTGGGTGGCAGGAAAGAGTTATTGGGACAGGGTCTCCGGCGACAATGAGCACAACTGGCGCACAGAGCAAAGCTTTCCCACAGACGGTGCCAACTGATAATACTGCGGGTCCCAAAGAGAACGGGTCGGACCGATCCACGCTTCTCAAACCGGTGTCCGAGTGACCAAGCCCACTAGAAGACCTGCACAAAAGTTCAATAGAGAACGGAGAGTCCCCCAGCGAACCCTCCGACGAGCAAGTTAGAAAGAGAAGTGGAATGTAGAGATGGATTAGAGATAGAGAGCTTAACCTTCTTCTTGTCTTCAACGTCTGCTTATATCCTTTGGTAATCATTTCGTTGTCCCTTCCGACCTCCCATCTTGGCCGAAATTCTATGCTCTAGCTTGCCTTGTTCATGGTGAGGCCGTTCTGTCTCAACGGGGAAGGCTTATCGTAATAAATGCTGTAAGGGGCTTCATTAATGGCGATGTGTCGTGGCAATAACTTTGCAGATCTTTGTCTGCTTATGTGGCTTGCCCTTCTCTTGCCATGTGTCTTGATGTCATTGGTTCTTATTGCTACGTGGGGCTTCAGCAATGCTGGGTTTTAGTATTTGAGTTATGTATTGGGCCCTAAATAGTGGGCTATAATCTTTATGGGCTTACCCATGTCAAATATCATCCTTTGTATTATGTAGATGTTAGTAAACATCCCAAGAAGCTTTGAAAGACTTTGATTGATGGACTTGGTTCATCCCTTGTTTTGTTACAAATTATGATATGTATGGTTTTGGCAAAATCTCGGATATCATTCATTCAAACCTTTATTACTTATATCATTCACTGAGTTTTCAGTTCACCCCTCTCCCTTATCTATATATATATATATATGTAGGTGATGAACAAGAAGGTGATATAGCCTAAGCTTTACGTGGAAGATGTTTTGGTTCTTGTTTTGTAGCATCTTGAAGATTATGCTTCTTGACTTTATAGTTCATTTCTTTCGTATGTTTTGGCTTAAGAAACCTTTTGATCAAGGTGTAAGATGTACTTTGTTAGAATAGTTATTTTTGTTCTCTTGTTAATATTTACTTAAGTTGAGGGTACGATGGTCATATTGCTACTTTAGGGTTTTTATATATATTTGACTGATGTAAAGTTGAGAATAGATAATTATTTTTTCAATATATACAAAAGTTCTCTCTCTTCTTCTTCTTCCTCCTAACTTTCAACCCTAATTTCTTCATTTTACATTCTAACTTGGTATCAAAACAATCTCTTCTTCATTAGAAAGGTTTCTACATATTCTAAAGATCAATCTGAGGTGACCGAGACGTGCTGATGTCATCAGCCGTACGATGACGTCAGCATGACGTAAGCATTGTACGAACGGGTCCTTCACCCCTAGACTCGAAATTGCCTCCTAAGATTTATGGTGATTTTTGTGGAATTTTTTGATCATCCCTGATGTGAGTTTTCAATTTTTGAAAGTATTTCGTGTTTTTGGGACTGTTTTTTGAATCTGTCTTTGGGACTATTTTTTTCTGGTTTTTCTCGCTGGGCTCACTTCCCTAGGAGCCGAAAATCACCACTCTAAGGGTCCTTGATCTTAATTTGTCGTTTTACTACTGTTGGGTTGATATTTTGTTCGATTATTGCCTGTTTCTGGTCCAGTAACCTTGTTTTCTTCGGTTCTACCTATTGAAGGTTCCTATATAAGGGCTGAAACCCTTCTAGCAAGGGATATTTGTCCTCTCTTTATTAATTGCTACTGTTGAGTTGATGTGTTGGTCTAATTTGGGTCCAAACTTGGTTGGCAGACCTGTATTCTCCTCTATTTTGCCTGTTTTTTTGTGGTTTTTGAGCTAGTTCTGTGTTTATCTTGGTGATTGTTGGTGTGGGTATTGGCTGCTTGCAAGTCTTTTGCCTTTCGTGCTCGTGTTGAGAATTTTGTGTGGTTGATCATTATGGTTGAGATTGAGGCTAAGGCTATAACTATGGGTAAGGATGATGACATGCCTAAATCTATCACTATAAAGAAATTGAATGGTGCTAATTATTTGGCTTGGGCCCACGCTGTCAAAATTTTCTTACGAGGTAAGAAGAAGTCCCGCTTTATTAGTGAACTCCCTCCTCCTACTGATGATAAAGATTATGATGATTGGTGTTGTGAGGATTCTTGTGTGATGGGTTGGATTTGGCATAGTCTGGAACCACAGGTTGCTACTACCGTGGAATTTTGTGATACCTCTAAGGCCATTTGGGACTCCCTTGCTGAGTCCTTTTCAAATCAAAGTAATGTCTCTCGAGTCTACGAGTTATATGAACAGATTTTTGGTATGCGTCAATCTGGCCGGTCTCTCCCTGATTATTATAGTAGTCTCAAGACTTTGTGGGATCAGTTACTGCAGCATCAACCTTTCACTACTGATGTGAACAAGCAGAAACAACATTGGGAGGAGTTTATGATGGCTTCTTTACTTTCTGGCTTAGATCCTGAGTTGCGAGGGTTCAAAGATCAGATTCTTGCCAGTGACACTCTACCTTCAGCTGCCAATGCCTATTCTAGGCTGTTACGCTCTTCATTGGGACAAGCACAATCCACTTCTGGGTCCTCTTCTTTATCATCTTCTGCATTGGTTTCTAGTAGTGGTGATCATGGGTCTACTCGTGGGGGTTTTCATAGTTCTTCTGGTTCCCGGAGCTCTTCTTCTGGTTCACGGGGCTCTCCTTCTGGTTCACGGGGCTCTTGTGGAGGTGGTTCTCGTAGTGGTGGCTCACGTGGTGGTTTCCGTGGTGGAAGTAGTAGTGGACCTGGTTCTCGTACACGTGGAGATCGCAAGTGTACTCATTGTGGTTCCCAAGGTCATACTGAACCTTGGTGTTGGCAGAAGTATGGCAAACCTGATCATGTCCATCAGGTTATGGATGTCCCATCCTCACAGTCTTCCTTGTTGTCCATTGGCTTGGATGCTTCTCCTGTTACTTCGCATGAGACACTCACTACTCAAATTAGTGAGCTTACTGCCCTTGTCCAGTCTCTCCGGCCTAGTCTACCTTCATCCTCTACTGCTACCATGGCTAGTTCAGGTAATATTGCATGTGTGGCTAACTCCTCTCAGCCTTGGCTCCTAGACTCTAGTGCTAGTTCTCATGTCTCTGGTAATTCCTCTCTTTTTGATACTCTTAGACCTGTTGATCATACCATTATACTTGTTAATGGATCTTCTCGGCCTGTCTGTGGTCAAGGCCCTCTCCATCCCACTCCATCCATGTCCTTACCTTCTGGTCTTTATTTTCCTAAATTTCCATTTAATTTGCTTTCTGTTAGCCAATTGACTCAAGCTCTCCATTGTTCGATAACCTTTTCCCCTACTTCATGTGTTTTGCAGGACCTCCAGACCAAGAGGATGATTGGTTCGGGGCATGAGAAGGATGGCTTATACTTTTTGGACGCTGAGACTTCTTCTCCTCCTCCATCTGCTGTGTTAAGTGCTAGTGTATCTCCTCTTCAGTGGCATTTTCGCTTGGGTCATCCCTCATTGGCCAAGCTCAAGTTAGCTCTTCTGGGTTTGAGTCATGTTTCTCAGATTGAGTGTGAAGCCTGTCAATTTGGGAAGCATCATCGTAGTTCTTTTCCTCATCGTAGTGTTAGTCGTGTGTCTTTTGCTCTTGTCCATACAGATATTTGGGGTCCTTCTAGAACTCCCACTGTTAATGGGTTCTTTTATTTTGTTCTTTTTGTGGATGATTACTCTCAGATGACTTGGTTGTTTTTAATGAAACAAAGATCTGATTTGCCTTCCATCATCTCTAAGTTTTATAATGAAATCTTTACTCAATTTGGCAAATGTATTAAGATATTTCGGTCTGATAATGCCTTAGAATATGTGCAATCTATTGTAACTACCTTTTGTGATGCTCATAGTATTATTCATCAAACTAGTTGTTCTCATACATCCCCACAAAATGGTGTTGCAGAGCGGAAACACCGCCATTTGCTAGATGTTGCTCGCACCCTGATGTTTAATATGCATGTCCCTAAACAGTTTTGGGGCGATGCCATTCTCACTGCTTGTTTTCTTATCAATCGCATGCCCTCTAGTGTTGTACACACATCTCCCTATTCTCTGTTATATCCCACCACATCTCCTTTTCCCTTGCCTCCTCGCATTTTTGGGTGTGTGGCCTTTGTCCATGTTCTTGACCCTGGGTTGGATAAGTTATCTCCTTGTGCACGCAAGTGTGTGTTCTTAGGTTATTCTCGTACTCAAAAAGGGTATCGGTGTTATCATCCTGAGTCTCGTCGCTACTTTGTCAGTGCTGATGTAACTTTTTTTGAGTCTACTCCGTTTTTTTCTTCCTCTGGGCAACAGTTATCTACTGATCTTCTCTCTTCTCGTGAGGGGGAACCAGCCTCTCTCACTCCTACTCTTCTCTCTTATGCTCCTTCCACATCTACTCCTCTCACTTCTACCCCTCCTTTGCAGGTTTATCAACGGTCTCAAGCTCGTCGCATTGTGTCTTATGGCCCGACCAGTTCATCTCCTTCGTCTGAGGCCCCTGTTCCACCTGCTGCTCTACCATCTGATGACCTTCCTATTGCACTCCGCAAAGGTAAACGCACTTGCACTCAACATCCTATTGCTCATTTCGTTTCTTATGATCGCCTCTCTCCTGGTCTTCACTCTTTTGCTTGTAGCTTGTCTAGTATTTCCATTCCTCGCACCTATCTGGAGGCTATGTCCATCTCTAGTTGGAAGTCTGCCATGGATGAGGAAATGCATGCTCTTCATCAAAATCAGACCTGGGACCTTACCCCTCTGCCATCTGGCAAATCTATTGTGGGTTGTCGTTGGATTTATACTGTTAAGTATCTTCCTGATGGAACTGTTGAGCGACTTAAGGCTCGCCTGGTAGCTAAAGGCTACACCCAAACCTATGATGTTGATTACTTGGAGACCTTTTCTCCTATGGCCCGTCTTAACTCTGTTCAGATTCTTCTCTCTGTTGCAGTTAATCAGCCTTGGCCTTTATATCAACTGGATATCAAGAATGCCTTTCTCCATGGTGATCTCCACGAGGAGGTCTATATGGATCAGCCCCCTGGCTATGTTGTTCCCAGCCAAGAGCATCTTGTTTGTAGATTGAGGAAGGCCTTGTATGGTCTTAAGCAGTCCTCTCGTGCCTGGTTTGATCGCTTCAGTGCTGTTGTGCTTGCCTATGGCTTTCACCGTTCCACCTTTGATCACTCTGTTTTTGTTCGCCACTCGTCTACTAGGAGTATTGTTCTTATTGTCTATGTGGATGACATCATCATTTCAGGGAGTGACTCCAATGGTATTGCTGATTTGAAGCAGTATTTGGGACACCAATTTCACACCAAAGACTTGGGCCATCTTGGGTATTTTCTTGGGATTGAAGTTACCCGCTCTTCTCAGGGCTTGTTTCTTTCTCAACGGAAGTATGTTCTTGATCTTCTTACGAAGACTGGTCTCTTAGGCACTCGCCCCAGTGATACTCCCATGGATTCTAGTGTCAAGCTTGATAGTGACACTGGCAACTTCTTTCCTGATATTGGTCGTTATCGTCGGTTGGTTGGCAAGTTAATCTATCTCACTGTCACTCATCCCGATATTACCTATGCCGTGGGTGTGGTCAGTCAGTTTATGCATGCTCCCCGCCAACCTCATTTTGTGGTTGTGTGTCGTATCTTGCAATACTTAAAGCGTGCTCCAGGTCGGGGGTTGCTCTATCGCCCATCTTCCTCTTTGTCTGTCACTGGCTTCAGTGATGCTGATTGGGCTGGTAATAAGACTGACCGCCGTTCCACCTCGGGCTATTGTACTTTTGTTGGTGGTAATCTTGTCACTTGGCGTAGCAAGAAACAGACTATCGTTGCTCGTTCTAGTGCCAAGGCTGAGTATCGCGCCATGGCTCATACTGCTTCTGAGCTGCTCTGGGTTCAGTCTCTTCTCCAAGATTTTGGCTTTTCTGTTTCCACTCCTATGAGCATGTTTTGTGACAATCAGGCTGCTATCTTTATTGCCAATAATCTTGTGTTTCATGAACGCACCAAACATATCGAAGTTGATTGCCATTTTATTCGTGATCTCTTACTCCGCAAGCAACTGGTGACTCCTTATGTTCGTTCTGAGGATCAATTGGGTGATATTCTAACCAAACCTTTGGCTCGGCCTTCGTTTCTTCGTTTGTCTGCCAAGCTAGGCATGTTCGATCTCTATGCTCCAGCTTGAGGGGGAGTGTTAGAATAGTTATTTTAGTTATTTTTGTTCTTTTGTTAATATTTACTTAAGTTGAGGGTACGATGGTCATATTGCTACTTTAGGGTTTTTATATATATTTGACTGATGTAAAGTTGAGAATAGATAATTATTTTGTCAATATATACAAAAGTTCTCTCTCTTCTTTTTCTTCCTCCTAACTTTCAACCCTAATTTCTTCATTTTACATTCTAACTTACTTTATCCTATTTTGTATTCAAGTTGTAAAACCATGTTAATATGTATGCCATTTCATTTATGCACAGCTCTTATGAACTAATTAGATTTAAATTTATTGTTTCCGCACATGTACGCCCCATATGTATACTCTATTTGTATGAATCTTTGTAAGTTGGCCTTTGGTAATCTCGGATTATGGAAGCAGAAGGCTAAAAGAAGGCAGATTGCCAGAGAAAGTTGTTAGGAATTGACCATTCCTAACCAAGATCGGTGACACACGAAATAACAAACAAAGAAGAGAAAATGAATCAAACAAATCACACACACAAGAACGCAAGGATTTACGTGATTCACCCAGAATAGAGCTACGTCCACAGCTACTGCGGTTTTCACTATGATCAGAAAAATACAACTCTCTTTTTAACTTAAAAGAGGCGCCCCTCATCTATTTATAAGTATAGAATTAGGGTTACACGGAAGCAACATGAGACTTACGAAAGTATCCAAAAAATTTCGGCCAGGGGGGTAAACCCCCCCTCCCCGGACCCCCCTCCCCCTTGGGGGAAGCCCTCCCAAACCCCTCATTGCACCCAGTGTTTGAGTGAACAGTAGGGTTGAGTGAACAGTACTTATCAGGGTCCACCGACCCAACAAATGTCTGTAAAGGACAATATAAATATTAGGAACAAACTTTCAACAGAAAGTAGGAGACTACATAATGTAGTGAAAGGCAAATTACCTTGTGAGGGATAAGATGAGGGGGAACATTCTCATTCTGCAACTCTTGTGGTGTCTATAAGAAACTGAAATTTAGTTAAATGGGAGAATTACACTAACATTGTGTCAGTTTAACTTATTTACCAAAAGGTGAAAAACATTATACACATTCGTAATTAATATTACAAACTTTTTTTTATTAATTTGTAATTTTTTTCCACTGACCCAACTGTGAAGTAATTGTCCCTAGTTAAATATCCTGGCACTTTTAGGCAGATGTTGCAATCACAAGGCAAATTAATAGAAAAAAAATCTTATGATTTCCAGATATGAATGCACACAATTAAAAATGGAAAAAGAAACAATCAACGCTACAGAAATTTTCATAATGTCAAACACTTCATGATGCGGCTACATGGCTTTAAAGTTTCACAAAATCACCATGACGATTCTTCATGATGGTTGTGGCTGCTTCTTTTCATTTATTATTACTATTAGTATTATTAATATTTTCTTTTTTTGCACCAAAGCAAAATGGAAATTTAGAGAACTATTGGCTAGACAAAAAATTGAAAGTAGATATCAATGGGGGGAAATAGCAAGGTTATGGAAAAGCATCCATCTTACTTTTCCGTAAGCAAGAGCATCTGGCTGTGCAAAAAAGTTAGACATGAGTTCATCGTGGTTACTCACCACTTCACCTGCAACACAATTCAATGAAAATTTTTGTAATGGATAGAAACACCATCAAGAAAATAAGGGATCTACAGACCACCTTTACCGAGCCATTCAAGTAAACTTGTTCTGGCAATACTGAGATAAGAAATTGTGCCCAATAAAGAGAGGGGGGGGGGGGAAAAAAATGAGGTAACTTTAAGGTGCACAGGTTGCTGACTCTTCACAACACCAATAAAATCACAAGGAATTACTAGCCCCTGAAAGTTCCGAGAAGACGGGTTATAGGGACAGAGTTTACAACGTGGAAAAATATATACAAGCTAAACATAATCTAGTGCACATACATTCACCAGCAGCAACCTGGCAATCAGTCCTGTATTCTTCACAGACATTAAGCAATTCAAGTTCTATATAACACCTCTGACAAATGGTCAAAATGTTAATACTATATGTTCAGAGGAAAAAACATTCTCAAACTACTAACCAGCCTCAGACAAGAAATATTCCTCAACTTCAAAGAAGCACCGGATGGTAAAAGTAGTTCAGGTAGGAGAATTTCCTACTTATATGGGCATTATCAATTTTTATTTACCAACATCTGGAACAGAAAGCGTAAGTTACCTGGTAAAAGCTATGCTGGCCAGTGTTCCCGGTTCACCAAAATCAATTTCACCAGTCTCATAGGGAAGAGGCACGCCATCAATTGAAACACTTTCCCCATTACTCTCCATGCTAACCTAAATTGAAGTAGTTTGGCAGGTGTAAGAGCATTTGCCAAGAAGCTTTCAAGACAGTACACAAGCAGCAAAGGCATAGATAGACACATGCCTGTTGAATGTGAGGGGCAAGATTCTCTGGAGCTTGAGAATAAGGTAAAATGGCCTGAAAAAATACAAGAAGTTTCAATGTTGTGGAAGAACAACTAAAAAGAGATTGTCAGAGAACATATGAACATAGTAACCCAAACAGACTTCGTTGTAAATAATGCACTCACTCTTGCAGGATATCCAAGAAACACTCAACAAACCTAAAAGCACCTGAAGAAATGATGCAATGACATTGATCAGCATAATGATCCATATAAATATCTGATAAAAATATGGATCAGAATAATCTTCTAAAACATAGACATATATGTGGCCCAGATACAGGGAAATGAAACCCAGGATTCAGGAAGTCAAATATTTGCAGATCCAGACAAACAGGAATTTATGAAGTATGTAAATTCAGCATCTCTGCTGTTATTCCTAGAAGCCATGGGTTTGAACCCGGCCAGGGTCACAAGTACAAGAACACGTAACTAGGCCATTCACCATCCCTAAGAACAAACATGTGGAGAATTTCATGTTAGGAGGCACATACAGGAATGTTTAGCTCCAACGGTGCTGAATAGAAGTGTTGATCAATGCTTGAAGCTCCTTTCAGGAACCTTCAAATACAAAGTGGAAAATATATCAATTCAGGAAACTGCCGACCAAAATAAGACCATGATGCCAAAATAAATTGCTAAACTGTGGATGGTGTGAACTTAAATCATAGCATAACTACTAGAAAATCACCATAGACCAGAAAAGCAGTAGAGACTGTTGCAATGGTAAAAGCTTGCTGCCAACCATGACAATTTTTTTTTTTTTTTTAAAGTTTTGGGGAACGGCAACTTCATAGCATATGATGCTGGAATTTCCCGAGTGTGCCTTTCTTTTTTGCACTTTTCCATTTTATTTTTGGTGTGTGTGTGTGTGTGCACACGCGCATATGTGTGAGGTAATGGCCTTTTATTTTCATCTAGTTTACAAGCAGAAAGAGTCCTCATATTGTCATCCTTTATTCTAAACAACACTCATAAGTGAAGTTAAACATTTAGTGGATCAATTTTTATCTAATCTTCTTTTAACAATTGAATTTCTTTCAATAGCATAATTACCAAAATTATATGAAAAGGACAGAGTTGACTACTGATACAAAAACCAAGAGCATAACACATGTTTTATATAATCAAGAATATTCAGCAAATAAACAATCAATATCAAAATTCTTATGTATATGCATTTAAAACAAAGAAGCACAATGGATTAGGAAATGTTTGCCAACACCAATGGAAATCGTTAATGAAATTGGGAAATGTTTCCTGTGTATTGTAGAGAGATGTCAAAATGGTCAAAACAGCACAATGCATTACTCATCCCCTCTAAACTTCTACATCATTAATCTCATTTGACCTCACCAAGTGTAATTTTAATGCAGGGTCATTTGTTATATACATGAATCAGATCCAGTAAAATTGTACTGTCAAAGAAAGACTGGCTGTTTACCTATTTATATAAAGTAAATAACTAGAGAAGTATAACAATGCCAATGAAGTGAACCAAGCACAGACCTACTGGGGCTCACTGAAGGTGAGCTAACATGGATTCATGAATTCACCTTTAACCCAACTTGTAGCTGCACAATTAATACACAAAACATGCATGTACGAACATATGCATACTCACATATTGCAGACCATATAATTTGTTGGTAATACAGATACATAAGCACATATGTGCATACACACATGCGTGTACAAACATATATGTGTACTTATATGTGGAAAAAAAAGAGGAGGTTCTCATGCAGCTCCTGCTTATAGCAGGGTCAAGAAAGAGGTATATAAGGTAGCCAACCTTACCCAAACTTTTTTGTGGTTCCATGACTGAAATATAAATGTACGGATCACACCTATTGCACTAACAAAAATGTAACATCTCCAAATTTAAACTGAATTTGGGTTCAGAAATTCCAAATTCGTGTGATTATATTCAAAACCTGATTGAATAGGAGTGTGGCCATCTTAGCAACTTGCCTGGTATTTGTCCTAGCATCATCTCTTAAAAACACAAATGTGTGCGATAAAGGATTGGCGCACTGCATATAAAATACAGTTAAACAAATTTAGCCCTTCCTTCAAGCTGACATAACTGTTTGAGGACATTTTGAAATTTCTTGACATTTTTCATTGAGATAGAAGCTTCAGTCCAGTCCCCTTTGAGGAAACTTATATTATCCTGAACAGGCTATGCCGATAACAAGATTTTGTTTATTTTGAATGCCAGCTACCAATTATATGAGATGATTAGATCAAAGTGTAACCATCCAAGGGCATAGAAGCAAAAGAAAAATGGCATGCATAAACCAAAAGCAGCTTTTTATGAAAGACCCTGTTAATATGTTCAAATTTGAGCTCAAAATGAAGCTTTACTCTGGACACAACAAAACTGTATAAACAAGGGAGGCACACACAAAAATGGCAGCCAATAGCAGTATATATGAACAAATACATGTAATTTAGACCACAAGAAAAAACCAACCAAGCACAATAGATAAATGAAAATTATAATACCATTAGATTAGTACTGACAGCAACCATATGCTTTGCAACTGCCTGAGGCCTGAAAAAATAACCACACAGAGAGAGAGAGAGAGAGAGAGAGAATGAGCTTAGTCAGTTGGGATAAGTTTTTTGAAATTATTTCATATTTCCATATGTTTAATCTCCTGACTAAACATACAATAATTTCAAAAAATTTCATCAATGTCCAGATTATTGCGAAGGATTCTAAATTATTTGCATATTTTAATGTCATCTGAGACCAAAAAATTATAGGAAGGCGTCTTTCATTACACGCGTCATTTTCCATTTTCTGTCAAACTCGTTTTAAAACTTATTCAATGTACTAACTCCTATTTTTTAAGTTCTCCTAGTGACTACAAAATTTGAAACCTGAAATATCAGTCTTTATCTCAAACAAAATGAGTACTTGTACTATTGCACTGACCCCAAAGCAGGTGAAATCCATTCCCTCAGTGTCCGAGCATTCAACATAGTTTCAGCCGTTGTAAAAGTCTTTGAAACCACAATCACTGCAAACAAAACAGGAAAACTCAACAACAAGGATAAGAAACCTTAAAAGTAGCTCAAGTGGTATGTCTACAAGGGTCAGTGCAAACGTTAACCAAACAAACAAAACAAACCTAGGGTAGTTTCAGGGTTCAACCCAATAATATTTCTAGCAACGTCAACTGGATCAACATTTGCCAGACTGCAAACACAAGCAGAAAAAGGATTGGGATAAGATAAAATCATTGTTCAATCATAAAATGCACTGTTGTATAATCAGGTTGAGTTCCTGTCCCACTAAAAGCACAAACCATTTTGTAATTGTATTTATCAAATCATGATTGAAGTATTGGACCAAAACTAAAAACCTTTTACACTTGTAACAATGATCTCCAGTGCCTTTAGTAATATGATCTAGCACAAAAGTAGATATTAGACAAAAGGGAAGAAGTCCAACCTTCTTATGTAGGATAACACAAAAGTTAAAAGCATTGCCTTTCCATGGAATCATAATGTTATCTTGAAATGGTGACAAAATAATCTAGTTTAAAAAAATTAAAGAGACAAAATTCTATGTGTGAGATGTCGACTAAGACCTACACAACCATGAGCAATGCATAGCATCAATTTCACCCAATTTAAAATCCTAAAGAGCAATATGTGCTACTCGGAAAAACTGAAAGCATAAGATTATGAAACTATAATTTCATGCAGTAGACAAGTTGAAAGGGCAAGCAATATCCAATTATTTTAGCAGAAAAGTCTTATTGTTTCACTGATAAAAAGAAGCGCAAAAAATAGAGAGTTACAATAATGTGTAGTTACAACCGCAGCTGGTGTCCTCTTGCACATTCAATAGCCTCTGGATCTGAAGGTTGCCAAAAGTTAACCATAAACATTTACACAAGTTTTGTTCTTAAACAGATGTGAACAATTTAATTAGTAAAACAAGTAAACAACAAACTAAATCCTAAGAGAATCAAAATTAGAGAATGACATGTAGTGCAGATGGGAATGCATAAAATTAACCTGCTTGGAGAGCAGTATGCACAAAAAGAGGACCTAAGAAGCTTCCACCAATGCCGATAGAAATCACATCCTTCAATGCTTTTCCTGTTGCTCCAACCTACCAATGCCTACTCATTAGTCAAATTTTACACAGTACATGGCTTAACTAGATCATATATAAAAACTCAAGCTTACCCAGGAACCACTGCGGACCCTCTCAGAGAATTCTTGGATCTTGTCAAGCACTTGCCAAATATCGGGGACCACATTTTCTTATTTTTCAATATTTTCAATAATTATTTTTCAATATTTTCTTATTTCTTACTGAAGAAAAAAATAATGAGATTAAAGTAGTGGTCTACTTCTTTAGATTTTACCAAATTAATGTATCCAGTTAAAGAAAATAAAAATAAAAAGTAAACTCTCTCTTTGCTCTTAAACTAATATCTAATTCCTAAACAATGGTTCCACACTATTCCTTGAGCTCATATATAATATAATACTAAAAATTATAACTTTTAATTCTTTCAGCGTATCATGGTTGTTCATGTATCCTATTTTTTATTTGAACCTTTTTCGTATCACTGTATCTGTATCATATCATATCCGTATCCGTGCTTCATAGTCCATGCCTAAAAAAGGAATTGCTCCAACACACCTCTGCCGATTTGAAAAGTTTATCCATGGTTTCAAGAGTGGCACATTGCCGTGAATAGTCCAACAGCATCCCATCAAACTCATTACAGGAGACAAAATCCATTATAATGCACATTTTAATCCAATGAGTTAAAAACCTTAGACTTGATGTACTATCTAAACTATACAAAGAAAAGAACAATACAACTTCCACGGGTTAAACAGAGAATCTTACAACATCATTGATTTGCATCGCTCGGTGTCACTCATCAGTTCACGTAAATGCGTCTTTTTGATGTCATCAACAGGGGCCTGCTCACAGACACATGTTTCACCTCAAACACACACACACACACACACATACACAAAACTTACTCTGCAAAAGCCCAAATACAAATTGTAAATTGAGGACTACCTTCAAGTTCCTCCATTGTTCTGTGTCACAAATAAAGGCAGACGAAGCCATCTGCAATAATTTCAAACCAATTCAAAGATCAAGTGGCCTGCACCGAAACAGCCCTCATATTGCAAAGCAATGATAATATGTGAGAGGGGAAATTTGCACCGAACGGTACAGCCGAGCTACCTTAACGCGGGTGTGGCAAACCTCACGGTGCCGAGCTATCTGCTCGAATGGTGCGGTTCTGTGGCCTAACCTGCACGGCCGAGGTAGGTTGGCCGGCCGGGCGCGGCCTAAGGCCTGGCCGAGCTGTGACTGCTAGACGTGCGGCGATGGATGCGTATAAGCACGGCACAACCGAGCAAACGACAGTCCGGAATGAATTTAGGACGAGGCCCAGCACGTCTCATCTTCGGCTAGCCCGGGAGGAGTTTGGATTGAGATGGTGTTCGGCGTGCGCCCGCCCGACTAGCTCGGAAGCTCGGTCATGTCGAGTGTGGTTGTGATTTTCCCCAAGGAATAGGCCGGTCGTGGTACTCCGGTTAAGTGTGCTACCTGGGCCAATGGCGTTAGGGAGAGGACATCTGCTCCAAGCACGCATCAATACCGTTGGGCAGTTCTGCGTGTACTGGTTGGAGGACTAGGCCTTTACACGCGTAAGGTGGTGAGAGGCGAGCACTGCCACCTGTCCAGGGAAGGACAGCAGAGGTAGTGCGCGCACAATCTTGAGGCTGCATGGCCAGCCTAGAAATAGGAGAGGAAGATGAACGTTAGAGGTAAGCAATTTGCACCATCTGAAACACACACTCTCTCTCTAACAGCCTTCTTCTTCCTCAAGTGATCTGAATTGATCATCGGAGGGTCTATCCGGCAAACCACCGCTGGGCAGCTCACCGTTTCTGTGTTACCAAGTTAGACACCGTCACGAGAAGCTTGGAGTCCAAGGAGTATGGAAAGCAGAGGATATTTTGCCCCCGTACAATTGGCGTCGTCTGTGGGAATTCTTTGATACTGCACCCTTGTTCTTCGAGCTTCTTTGACCATTTCCATGGCCAACAACGACGAAATTCCACTGTCCGTCGTCGATGGCGTCACACTAGAGTCTGTCCGACGGAGAGAAGGCCCCCCGAATGTCCCAGCCATGGCGGGCTTAGAAACCTCTTCGCGAGGTGCGCAAGACAAACGCGAGAGGAGTACTGATCGCTCGAAGAGCCCAGAGGGCCGTCGGCGGCGGGGGGAGTCCCGTGCGCAGCGCCTGGAGCACAAACTCAAAGACCAAGATGCCCTCATTCGCAAGATGGCGGCGGAGATGGAGATGCTGAAACGCCAGATTAAGAGGAAGGGTGTTGCTGGAGAGGGCAACCCCAGTGAGCGCACCCCGTCCCCGCGTTCTAGCAGTCGCCGCCAGGGGAGTGCTCATTCTCTCTCCATCACCAGGAACTATGGGGTTAGAGATTCTGACCCAAGAGATGGCAGATCCCTCACTTGCGACAGCACTTACCGTCCCTCCCGCCCATCGTCGACGTCGCGATACTCTGTCTCCACCCGTTCCAGAGACCTCAGGGATGTGTTAGAGGAGAGAGCGCGCCGTCAAGAGGCTCAGAGAGTGCCGGCGTTGCAGAGGTTGAGCGTTCCAATTCGTTGTAACGAAGAAGTGGTGAAGCCGGCGTCCAGGGTGATGGCCCCTGCGCTGGTGGACAAAGAGCTGGCGAGACTAATAGCCACGCCGCTGTCTCCAGAGATCGAGAGTACGCCACTCCCCGCCGGATTCCATCAGCCAAAGTTCACTTTGTACGACGGCAAGACGGATCCGTACATGCACATGAGTCATTACCGGCAAGTAATGGCTGGCCACCGGCGCAATGACGCCCTGATATGCCTCATATTCCCAGCAAGCTTGGGAGAGCTGGGTTTGAAGTGGTTCGAAAAGCTCCCGGAGAGGAGTATCGAGGGGTGGCAGCAACTAACGGAAGCCTTCGTCACCAGATTCAAAACCAACACTCGAACACCGAAGGAGGTCGACCATCTCCTAGGCATCAAGATGGAATCTGGAGGTTTATTGAAGGCATACAATGCGAGGTACTGGGAAACTTACAACGAGATCCTCGACTGCCCTACCAATCTGGAGATCACTCAGTACAAGCGGGGTCTCCCAGTTGGACATAGGCTGCGAGATTCGCTCACGATGCACCAGCCCACCACTATGGAGTCCTTGATGCAGCGGATCAATGAGCACATCCATGTGGAGGAGGATGCCGCCTCTGCGACGGAGAAGGCTAATCCGGTCACGGCGGACAGAAAGGTGGCAGGGAAAGTTCACTCGGTCGGGTAGGAGGATAACTGCCCAAATGACCGGTCAAAAGATCAACGTCGTGGCCTAAACCACGATGACAGAAACAAAGGTCGCAGAAGCGACCGAGCTGATGCTCCCCGCGACGCAGCGGAAGATGCCAAGAGAAAATTAAAGGCGCGGACTGGAATCACCACGGTCTTTATAATCCCTATCTACCGCATTTTGAGCGAGATCCGAGGCGAGCCTTTTGTCCACTGGCCGGCCAAGTTGGGGAGTGCGCAAAGAGGCTTCAATTCAAAATATCGCTGCACCTTCCATGAGGAACGGGGGCACCGAACAGAGGACTGCTTGCCGCTCAAACAACACTTGAAGGAATTAGTGGCGGCCGGGCATCTTGACCAATACATAGATGGGGGTATGAAGGCCGCACCATCAGGACAAACCGAACCAAACGGCCTAGCCGCCCTGGACGCGGCGCCGCAAGGTGTAATCAACGTCATCCATGGCATCATTGAACCGGCCAGGGTCTGCGAGCTGAGAGGGATGATCAAGAAGGCCGAGCATATGAGGGAAGTGCTCTCCGTTCAGCCCGCTGTGAAGAAGGGGAAGACCGAGGAGAAAGATGTCCTTACCTTTTCAAGCAAGGATTTGGAAAGGATCCAGATGCCCCACAATGATGCCCTAGTGCTAACTCTTCGCGTCAAAGACTTTGACATCAAGAGAATCTTGATCGACCAGGGGAGTTTGGTCGAAATTATGTACTACGACGCCTTCAAGCAGATGAAACTGGAGGACAAGGACTTGGCCCCTGCGACGTCTCCTTTGGTTGGATTTAACTCCCAGCCAGAGTGGCCGGTGGGGAAGATCATATTGCCGGTCAAAGCGGGTTCAGTCGTGAAGCAAGTGGAATTCTGGGTGCTCAAGGTCCCATCCACCTACAACTTAATTTTGGGCAGGGGCTGGTTGCACGCCATGCAAGCAGTGGCGTTGACTTACCATCAGGTTTTATGCTTTCCGGCGCCAACCGGACAAATAGAGGAAGTTTGGGGAGACCAGGTGATGGCAAAACAATGCTTCGTTGCGTTAAATGGCAGCCGAGCAGCCAAGGGGTTTGTCCAGATGATTGAGGGACCCAAGGGAAAGGAAGTCCTTGAAGATGTAGGAAGAAAAGCCGAGGAAAAATCGGTCGAGGATTTGGTGGAAGCGCGCATTGATGAGAACGACCCAACTAAGTTCTTCCTCTTGGGATCATCTTTGTCTAGCGCCGAGCGGTTAAATTATGTCAACTTCTTGACTTCCAATTTGGAGGCTTTTGCGTGGACGCCTTACGATATGCTTGGCGTTGACCCGAGCTTCATTTGCCATCGGTTGAATGTCTTCCCTAATGCACGGCCAGTCATCCAAAGGACACGCCACTCAGCTCTGCACCATGCCGAGGTAGTGGCAGAAGAAGTGAAGAACTTATTGGAAGCTGGAGCCATAGAAGAGATGCAATACCCTCGGTGGATATCCAACACGGTGGTGGTTCCGAAGAAGAATGGCAAGTGGCGAGTCTGCGTTGACTACAAGACGGTCAACCGTGCTTGCCCAAAAGATAGCTTTCCCCTCCCTCGAATTGACCAGCTGGTGGACTTAACCGCTGGCCATCAGAGGTTTAGCTTCCTGGACGCGTATCGTGGCTACCACCAGATAGCCATGTATAAACCGGACCGAGAGATCACATCGTTCACCACTCCCAGAGGCTTGTATTGCTATAAAGTCCTGCCATTTGGACTGAAAAACGCCGGAGCATCTTTTCAACGGATGGTGACAAAGATGTTCGCCCCACTGCTGGGCCGCACCATGGAGGCCTACATCGACGATATGGTGGTGAAGAGTAAAGAGAAATCTTAGCACCTCTCTGACCTAGCAGAGACGTTTATTATACTTAAATGCCACAAGCTTCGTTTGAATGCCTCCAAATGCGCCTTCGGAGTCGGCACCGGGAAGTTTCTGGGTTTTCTGGTCACAAACCGAGGGATTGAAGCCGACCCATCACAGATCAAGGCTATACAAGAGCTGGAGCGCCCAAACTCCACAAAGGACGTGAAACATCTTGCCGGGATGGCAACCACGCTGAACAGATTTATCAGCCGGTCTTCAGATCGTTGCAGACCCTTCTTCAAAACCTTGAAGACCAAGTTCTTCTGGAATGACGAATGTGACCGTGCACTGGCAGACTTAAAAGTGTACCTCTCCTCAGCCCCTATCTTAGTCACACCTCAGCCAGGCGAAGAGTTGTATCTCTACTTGGCAGTCTCTCAACATGCGGTGAGCGCCGTCCTAGTCCGCGTTGAAGGCATCTAGCACTTGCCCATTTTCTATGTAAGCAAGACTTTGCTCCCGGCCGAGACGAGATATCTTCCGCTGGAAAAATTAGCGCTGGCCCTGATAATGGCGTCGAGAAAGCTGGCACACTATTTTCATGCCCATACATAGTTGTGCTAACCGAGTTTCCACTCAAGGTGCTATTTGAAAAGGCAGACTTTACCGGGAGAATTTTGAAATGGGCCATGGAATTAGGATAGTACGACATCAAGTTCCGCCCGCGCACCGCAATCAAGGCTCAAGCTCTCGCAGACTTTGTGGCGGAGTTCGCCCCTGGAATGCATCCAGTTTGCCTGGTTGATTTGGCTGGTGCGGATTTAGCACAACCCATGGATCAGGCAATGGAGACAAGTGTTGGCTCACAAGTGAAAGAAGGGCAAAAGGCGACCGAACTAGCGAAGCCGGGTAACTCATTGGAAGACGGACTCAACCGGGACAAGAAAAGAGACCCGAATGAGCCGATCAGAGACTTGGAATTGAGAGGCTCCCAGAACCCTTCTGACTGCTGGAAGCTGTTCATTGGCGAGATGTGGAAGCTCTTCGTCGATGGGGCATCCAACAAGCATGGGGCCGGGCTGGGTATTGTACTGACTTCACCGGACGGGCTGATCATCGAGCAAGCAATCACGCTCAGCTTCCCAGCGTCCAACAACGAGGCGGAGTATGAAGCCCTCCTTGCCGGACTAAGAAGCGCATTGAGAATGAAAGCATCAGCCCTTATGGTATTCAGCGATTCCAAGCTGGTGGTCAATCAAGTCTCAAGGGAGTATGAGGCCCGGGATGAGCGAATGACGAAGTATCAGGCGCTGGTGTGCGCAGAGATCAAGAAGTTCGACGCCATAAGAGTGGAACAAATCAACCGCGAAGAAAACAACACGGCTGATGAATTGGCCGGCCTTGCTTCTACTTAGACAGCTTCTTCTAACCCCTTGATGATAGAATTCTTACCTTGGCCAAGTATTGAGGAACCGGAAGCGACCGAGGTACTCTGCACCGACTTGGGACCTTCCTGGATGGATCCCATCATCGCCTTCCTAAAAGATAGAGTTCTACCGAAAGAAAAGAAAGCGGCCAACAAGATCCGGACCAAGTCAGAGCGATTTTGGCTTTCCCCGTCCGGAGCCTTGTATAAGAAGTCTTTTACCGGGCCGTATCTGAAGTGTGTCCACCCCGCTAAGGTGGAAGCTTTTCTCTATGAGATCCATGAAGGCATCTGCGACAGCTATACTGGGGGCAGATCTTTGGCTTACCGAGCAATTTCCCAAGGTTACTGGTGGCCGTTCATGCAGGCAGACGCGCAGAAATACGTTCGCAGGTGTGAAAAGTGTCAGAAGTTTGCTCACCAGATCTACCAGCCAACTAGGGAGTTGCTCCCCCTTACAAGTCCTTGGCCGTTCGTGCTTTGGGGGTTGGATATTGTTGGACCACTCCCAGCAGCACCGGGCAATCGCAAATTCTTCATCGCTGCCACTGACTACTTCACCAAGTGGGTTGAGGCCGAGCCACTAGCGACCATAAAGGAAAAGGATGTGAAGAAATTTGTCTGGCAAAATGTTATAACTCGCTTCGGTATACCCAAGGCCCTCATCTCGGATAACTGCACTCAATTCGATGGGAAACTCTTTCGCGGATTTTGCGAAGAGCTGAAGATCGAATTCTACAATTCAATGCCGGCCTATCCTTAGTCAAATGGTCAAGCAGAGACCTCAAACAAGACCATCCTGGACGGGCTGAAGAAGCGGCTTGAGAAGGCCAAGGGGAAGTGGGCTGAAGAACTCCCTAATGTGCTCTGGGCGTAC
This sequence comes from Camellia granthamiana, assembly GCA_036172215.1. Lineage (NCBI taxonomy): Eukaryota > Viridiplantae > Streptophyta > Magnoliopsida > Ericales > Theaceae > Camellia > Camellia granthamiana. The sequence continues at coordinate 114,155,243 of CM069910.1, forward strand.
CGCACTACGCCAAGACGGTCGACCGGAGAGACTCCGTTTGCCTTGGCCTATGGCATGGAAGCCGTTATCCCACTGGAAATTGGCATGCCAACCATCCGGTCTGAAAGCTTCCAGCTAGATTTGAACAATGAAGCAGTGGCACTGGAGCTAGACCTTGCCGAGGAAAGGAGGGAGCGGGCACTAATCCACATAACGGCCTATCAGCAGGAACTCTCCAAGAAATACAATAAGGCTGTGCACCCCAGGCTGTTCAAGATCGGGGACTGGGTCTTAAGAAAAGTGCTGGGCAACACAGTGGTCCCTGGCGAAGGAAAGCTCGGTGCAAATTGGGAAGGACCTTACAAGGTGATTGGTCTCGCTGGCAAAGGGGCATACCATTTGGAAGATTTAGATGGCAAAGCAGTCCCCAGACCGTGGAATGCAGCCAACCTTAAAATCTTTTACTTTTAAGATGTAATTGCTTTTATTGCTTAGCTTTCTAGACCTTCAGCCTTTTGGCATTTGATGTAAGGATAGCACTGCTTTTTGTAATGAAAAGTAGCCCTCTTATTGTTTTGTATTACATCTCTCTGTACAATGACACCGCAAGGATACAAGGCCACTATGGATGCCAGGGGCAAAGAGACCGGCCTGAATAGGACCGGACTAATTTTCTCTCGCCGATATAGAAGCGGACCGCACAAACAGTTGGTCTATTGTCCAGCAAAATGATTAGCGTATGGTCCAATTCGCATAAGAGCCGAGCTGGTTCTTTGCTCGCGCAATTAGGATGTTGGCGTCATGACTAACTTAAATGAAATATTGGTGTTTTGCCCAATGTTAAGGCCAAGCTGATTTTGCTCGGCCAAAATGAAATGTTGGTGTTTTGCCCAATGTTAAGGCCGAGCTGATTTTGCTCGGCCAAAACGAAATGTTGGTGTTTTGCCCAATGTTAAGGCCGAGCTGATTTTGCTCGTCCAAAACGAAATGTTGGTGTTTTGTCCAATATACATGCCGAGCTGGTTTTGCTCGGCCGAAGTGAAATGTTGGTGATCTATCCAATTTCCTTCAGCGCCGATCTGGTCAGCTCGGCCGAATGAAAATTTCTGGGTTCATTCGAAAAATCAAAGAAATTCTGATTTTAGCTTGGCATATTGCGCGGCGTAGCCGACCTGCCAGTTGTGATGCATTAAAGTTTGAATCAAGAAATTTTGCACGTTGTAACCGAACAGAAAGAGAAGATCAACGAGCAAAAAGATAAAATTTCATTGATCAAGAAATTGCATTACAAAATGTGGGGCCTAGCCCGGTTACATTCAAAAAAGAAAGACAGAAAACAAAAAACAAAAGCAAGGAAAATAGCAAGGAACATCATCAATCCAACTCCAGGTCGACCTCAACCGTCTGCTTGGGCAACCCCTCCTCGACCTCCTCTTCAGCGCCTTCCACCGCAACAACCTCCCGCTCGGTCACTTCGTCTTCGGCCCTGTCAGAGGCTTCAGGAGAAGTCTGATCGGCAGGTTGCGCGGCTTCATCCTCTTCCTCGGCCGCTTTCTTTGCCTCTTCCTCGGCTTCCTTTTTGGCCTCTTCAATAAGCCTTTTCTGCGCAGCGCTCGCATAGGCCTGCATATAGTGCGGTATGAAGGCAGCAGGTGGATTTTAGAACATGTCAGCGTCTTGACCAAGACCAACTTTTTCCACGGCGGCTTTCCAACCGCACTGAAAAAAAGATGTCCTTGGTCGCCTGCACCTGCCGTTCATACGTCTTCTCGCCTTGCGCATATCCTCGGTCTTCGGCGTCGTCAACCGCCTTATCTTTCTCTTCCTTATAGGCTTCGCGAAGTTTGCGCAGCTCGGCGAGGTACCGAGCCTTGGTTAACTTCACGGCCCGTTGTTTGTCCGCTTCAGCCCTGTCCAACTTTTGGCTTAGCGTATCTCGCTCGACCTCAACCGCCTCCTGCGCGGCCTTGAGCTTTGCTATCTCGGCTGCTTGGGCCTTGTTCTCAGCAATGGCATCGCACAGACTCTGCCGCACGGTGATCATACGCTCATGGGTGAGATAGTTCTTTTGCGCAGCCTGCAAACAAGTGAACGATTGTTAGCATTATGGAGACCGAGCAAAAACCGGGCAATAACTAGAAAAAGAAGACTGACAACTTACCAGCACTATCGATTTCACCGTCGAGCGGAGGACCTTCAGGTCAGAAAGCTCGTCATGTTTTTTCATGTCGGCGGGCAGGATCAACCCCTTGGTCATGTTAAAACCGAGCGAGTAGTCCTTGTCCGCGTAGACAGAGTCTGTTGCAGAAACAACACGACCTTTATATTTGAATTCTGACAACCAGACCGGGGGGGCACTTGGGCTCTTGGAAGGCCCGCTGATGTGTTGTTCGGTCTGGTCCCCGAGATCGGTCGAAGCTTGCTCGGTGGGGTCCTCATCCACCAGGTGTTGTGCGGCCAGATCTTTCCTCAGGCGCTTCTTCGACCGGCCAGCTGGTTGTTCACTGGCAAGAGCCAGCACAGCTCCTTCCTTTTGCCCGGCTGGAGTGGAAGATGTTCCCCCAGTTGCTTCCGGTGGTTGGGACTCGTCTTCCTCACCGATGATCATGGACTTGATTGCCCGGATTTTCACCATTTCTTGCTCGGCAGTGAGAGGACAAGTCTGATCGGCGGAAGATTTGGGTCAGGTTCTGGGGAAGGAGCACGGAGGAAGTCGGTAACCCGGCTTTTGCGTAGCGCTTTGTAGTTGTAGGACGGTTCAAAGCCGAGCAGCTTTGAAGACTCCTTTTCCTCTTCCGGGTGACACAGCAGAACTCTGATGGCCTCTTGATTAGCGTGGTGGTAGTCCTCTGCCAAGTGCTTGTAATCTGCAAAAAGAAGACAAGTGTTAGAACGGCATAGAGAGAAACTAATGCACAAAGAAGATAGTGCGGTTAGCCGAGCTACTCACCAGCACTGCCAAAATCTTTCCTAATATACCAGCCCGGTATGGGCGCCTCGGTGTCCTCGTAATTACCGGACAGCCACAAGAAGTCATCATCATTGGTCTCCTTGTCCGGGTTGCCCTCGATGAGTTTTGCTCGGCCCTTCTTCACTTTTAGGTACCAGCAAAACCCACCTTTATTTTTACTAAGGCTGTACTGGTGGAATATTTCGGCAAGACCAAGATTCAGACCGAGCCTCCTATTCAGCTCGGTGACTCCGTTTATTATTTTGTACGTGTTGTTTGAGACTTGGGTTGGACAAAGCCTGGTCTACCTCAAAAATTCGCAGATCAAGGGCTGGACCGGGAAACGAAGCCCTCCCTCCACTATTGATACGACCATGAAGGGGCACCGGTCTAGGTCTCCCCAAGAGGTATCTCCCTTCTTGGCCAGCTCTAAAATGACATCGTCTGGAATGTTGCACTCCCTACGAAACTTGGCTAGCGCACCGGGCGAGCTCACCATGAATCGATACTTCCCCGTCTATCTCGGTTTTATTTGGTTATTCAATCTGTATCTCGGTGAAAAATTTTGGTGTGTTTGCTCGGACGTTGAGCTCCACCAGTGATAGTTCTGGACTAGCCTGGTCGGTCCTAGTTGGTTCTGCATTGTTAAGAAACAAGTCTAAGGGTTAGCACGGCATAAGTTGCACGGCTTCAATGTGGATTTTTTAGCTCGGTGATGGGTTTTTGGTGTTTGACCGGTTCGACCCTAACTCGGCTAGACAACTTGACCGATTTGGCCTTCCTAGTTCGGCTCTGATTCCCTATTTTCTGCTCGGTTGCGGCCTCAACGAGAAGCCACAAACCAGTTTTGCTCGGCTGAAGCGCTACCTATGGATCTAAATGAGCATTTAGCTCGGTTCTACCCAGATTCAAACTATTCATCCCGAGTGCAGAGTTTATGCTTTGAGGCTTGGGGAATCAAGGGGCACGAAAACCCCAAATACTCCCCCAGTTCCAGTTTGCCCTAAGGTGTGCCAACACTACCCCATGGAGGAGGTATTGGTAGGTTCCTAACATTTCTAAGCAAGAACAGAGGCACGAAAACGAAGAACTCAAAGAACTCAAGTATGAAAGTGAGAAAGAAGGATAGAAGGACTTACCAATGCCTAATGTCCAGCAGGATTCAGCCTCTCAGACTAGATTGCAGCTTCAGAAATGGCAAGAATGGACGTAGGGAAGCAAATGGGGAGCAACAGCAGCAAGGGTAGAAGTTTGGGACGTTTGAGAACTAGGGTTTTGGCTTGGAAGGGAAGATGAACAGTAGAAGGGTCGAATGACCCTTCGTGTAGTGTTTAAAGAGGGGAAAAAAAACCAAATGGCTGCGCCGTTTGAATTCTGTGCATGGAAGACAGCTGGGTTGTACGGACCAATGGCATGAGGCCACGTGGCACTGAGAGCGCGGCTGTCAGTACGGCTGTATGACCCTTGACAAGACTGCTGAAACAATGACCGACCAAATGGGATTGCTCGGTAACGGCTTTGAAGCCAATCACGCTCGGCTTGATACTGGCGCAAAAGAGGGACCGTTAGCTCGGTCATGGAGGTAACGCCAATCACGATTAGCTCGGATGGGATTAAGGGGCAATTGAGAGGGGAAATTTGCACCGAACGGTACGGCCGAGCTACCTTAACGTGGGTGTGGCAAACCTCACGGTGCCGAGCTATCTGCTCGAATGGTGCGGCTCTACGGCCTAACCTGCACAGCCAAGGTAGGTTGGCCGGCCGGGCGTGGCCTAAGGCCTCGCCGAGCTGTGACTGCTAGACGTGCGGCGATGGATGCGTATAAGCACAGCACAACCGAACAAATGACAGTCCGGAATGAATTTAGAACGAGGCCCAGCACGCCTCATCTTCGGCTAGCCCGGGAGAAGTTTGGATTGAGATGGTGTTTGGCGTGCACCTGCCCGACTAGCTCGGAAGCTCGGTCATGTCGAGTGTGGTTGTGATTTTCCCCAAGGAATAGGCCGGTCGTGGTACTCCGGTTAAGTGTGCCACCTGGGCCAATGGCGTTAGAGAGAGGACATCTGCTCCAAGCACGTGTCAATACCGTTGGGCAGTTCTGTGTGTACTGGTTGGAAGACTAGGCCTTTACACGCGTAAGGTGGTAAGAGGCGAGCACTGCCACCTGTCCAGGGAAGGACAGCAGAGGTAGTGCGCGCACAATCTTGAGGCTGCATGGCCAGCCTAGAAATAGGAGAGGAAGATGAACGTTAGAGGTAAGCAATTTGCGCCATCTGAAACACACTCTCTCTCTCTAACAGCCTTCTTCTTCCTCAAGTGATCTGACTTGATCGTCGGAGGGTCTATCCGGCAAACCACCGCCGGGCAGCTCACCGTTTCTGTGTTGCCAGGTTAGACACCGTCACGAGAAGCTTGGAGTCCAAGGAGTACAGAAAGCAGAGGATATTTCGCCCCCGTACAATATGGTTATATTCTTATATGCTCTGTTGGTCAGTTTTATAATGGAACCAAAAATAGAGAAATAATAAACAGAAAACAAACACACAAAATTTATGTGATTCGGCTACAAACTTGTTATGGATTATGTTTATTGCATATTCACTATATTCACTATGTAAATAGTAATGAGTGGCTCTTCAACACATCATCTATTACAAAAGATCTCAACACCATAAAACTCTGAATAATTGGGCTGCAAAGATGGTGAATAGGCAATAAATATAATCCGGTCAAATTTGAGACATACAACCATAAGATAAAATTCAAGAGTAATGCTACATAAACTAACAAATCTTATAATTTTTTATTTTTTATTTTTTACTTATTGATATGCCGCCTATCCTGTCATTGAAGTGGTCTTGTTTCAATTTTCAAAGTTCCTTTTATTGCGTGATACATCACTTAGTAAAAGAAAATTGGGTAAATTGCACTTAGCCCCCTTTATGGTTGGCTATTTTTTCACTTCAGCCCTTCATATTTTAAGTTTTTCTTAATTTACTCAAAAAAATAACTTTATGTCCAAAATCAGATAGAAAACAACACATTGATCATCACGTGGCATACAAATATTTTTCATAAACCCCAATATAATAATAATTTTTAACGTGATATTTTCTGTCTAATTTTGAACGTAAGTTAGTTTTGGAAGTAAATTGAGAAATTGAAACATGAAGCCCAAAGTGGAAGAACAAGAACTTGCCAAAGTGACAAAAAAAGGGGCCAAAATTGAATATAACAAGGGAAAAAAAAATGAATGTGGGATTTTTCATTGTTCACTTTCTGGGCAGTCAAACAAAGGGGTTACACAAAAAGTGATTAATGGGCGCAGAGTATGACAAATTTAACCTGTAATGCTCCATTTGGTTGATTGGAATGAGAGGGAACTGTTATTTTGTAATTTTAATATTGTATTTAATTTAATTTATTTTATTTGATATTTGCATCTTTTTAGGAATAAGTTTATAATGTTAATATTAGTTTCCTAGTCTTTTGGGTTATCCTACAATATCTCTTAAATGTCTAATTTATTGTTATTTAATTGTGTATATGATAAGACTTCAACGTTGTTTCAAAACACACAAAAAAGAAGTCTTTCTTCTCCTCTTTTTCTACTATGTTCTTTTCTTTGTGAGTTTACTATATTGAGTTGACAAGTGAGTGTTGGGCAATTCAAGGTTCGTGAAATTCACTTTGCTGCACACAAGTGATTTCGAAGGTCGTTGTATCTTGGGGGGAACAACATTCAACTTGGTGCAGAAGAGGGTGTATCGTTCCTAAGGAGAGCGCAATCTACGTGCCTTAATCACCATACAGGCTTCTCTAAACATTCTCTCTAATAATAATATTTATTTGTCATTTTTGGTTTATTATTATTTTGGCATTTTGTTCTGACAGTAAATCTTATTTAATTTTTTCCAACAATCTTAGGAACGATAATTAGGATTTTATGTTAGAAGTTGTTGCATTGGTTATAATTTTATTTTGAAGAAAAAAAAAATATGGGATTTGATGAAACCAATTCCTGTAAGCCTGAGAAGTTTAATGGTCAAAATTTAGATGTTGGCAACAACAGATGAAATTTTGGTGACCACTTTGGGTCTATAAAACTACTATTTCAAAAGGAAAAGAAAAGGTTTCTGCAAAAGAAAAAGATTGTGGAAAGAGTGAAACTTCTAAGGCTGTAGAAATTGTTGAGACGGGTAAGAACTCAACTTCGTCCATAAAATCTAATGGTGATGATTTTGATGAAAAAGATTATCTTTGTCATAATAGGATTTTAAGTGCTTTATCTCCTTCTATATATAATATTTTTTACTGTACAAAAACTTCTATTGAATTATGGGAAGCACTTGATTTTAAATATGGGTCTGAAGATGCTGGTCTTAAACGTTTCTAACCAAACCTAACCAAACCAAGCCGTAAGTCCCATTAAATGGGGTCGGCTACATGAATCATTCTTCTCCACTCGACTCTGTCAACGGCCATTTGGTTAGTCAAATTAAGGAAATTCATATCTCTATTTACTACACTCGCCCACATCAATCTAGATCTACCCCTTCCCCTAACACTTTCATCTACCGTCACTGTATCATATCTCTTCACTACTGCCTTTGTTGGTCTTTTGTATATGACCAAACCATTTCAATCTATTCTCTTATCTTTTATCGAAGCTACTCCTACCCATTCACGAATATACTCATTTCTAATTCTGTCTTTTCTAATCTTACCACATATCCACCTTAGCATCATCATCTCCGCAAAACACTCATCTTATCTACATATTATTTTTTAGTTACTCAACATTCCGCCCCATACAACATCGCTGGTGAAAAATTATTAGGCTTTCATATGATTGATGGTAAATCAATTTTGGAACAAGTGCATAAATTTCAAAATATTTTGATCTGAAAAGAAAAGGAATGGATTTATCTGATATTTTTTTGGTTGCTTCATTGATTAAAAAATTGTCTCCATCTTGGTCAGAATTTGGTAGAATGTTAAAAAAAAAACATGATGATTATATCTTTGATGAATTGCTAGGATCCCTGAATATTGAGGAAAAGCACCGTGAAAAACAAGTTGAGTTTTTAAATTCTAATTTTCAAGCCAAGGCACATTTTGTAGAAAATCTTAAACCCAAGCCTTCTAATTTGAAGAAAAATGTTACACACAATAATGGGAATAACAATCTTAATAATAAATCAAAAGGCAAAAATATTATTCAGATAAAAATAGTGTCTTGTTGGGTGTGTGGAAAGACTAATCACACTACTAGAGATCCTTATCATTGGAAAGATCAACCCCATAAAGCCCATGGCCCTCCAGTAACCCCTAAACCACTAGTTAATGTTGTGACTGTAGGGGCCAGCTCTTCTAACCCTACTACCAAGTATTTTGTTAGTGATCCTGAGTTAAATATTGTTTTTACTCAGGTGCTAATGTTCATGTGTGCGTTGATAAAAATATTTTTTCACTTTATTATCAGGAATCAAACACAAGAACTGTAAGCATGGGAAATAGGAGCTTGGCCCGGGTACTAGGTGAAGTACAAGTTAGGTTGAATTGACATCAGGCAATATAATCACCTTATATGGAGTTTTGCATGTTCCTGATATTAGGAAAAATTTAATTAGTGCATCTTTGTTAGTTCAGCATGGTTTTAAAGTTGTTTTTGAATCAAATAAAGTTGTAATAACTAAGAATGGTAACTTTATTGATAAAGGTTATCTTCGTGATGGTTTGTTTAGTCTTAATGTTATGGATTCTATTTAAATAAAATTGCATGCTATTTTTTCTCTACTTCTTCTATTGCTAATGTAGAATGTTCTAATACTTAGCATAGTAGACTTGGTCATGTGAACTTGAACACTATTAAAAGAATGATGAGTTTAGAAATTAAGGGAAAACTACCAATATGTCCTAATTGTTGGACTTAATTCCCATCAAATCCTATTGAAAATAAGTCCTAATAAAATCGTCGCTAAAAATAATTTTTTTGTGACGATTTTTTGCATATGTCGCTAAAAATTGACAATTAGTAACTTTTTTTTGTCACAGTAAATTGTCGCTAAAACATACAATTAGTGACATTTTTCTATGACGAATTTTTCAAACTGTTATTAAAAGTTGAAAATTAGTGAATTTTTTAGTCATAATTTTTTTAAACCGTCGCTAAAACTTATAATTAGTGACAATTTTCAATCTGTCACTGAAAATTAACAATTAGTGATGTCTTTTAATAGCGTTTGATGAAAAACACAATTAATTATCATAGGACCTATATGTAAGTGCCCCTAGAATTAATTCCAAAATCTGTAATTAATTTAAAGGAAAGATGTCAAGTATGTGTACAAGCCAAACAAACTAAAAAACCTTTTAAATCTGTTGAAAAAGACACATCTTTGTTACAACTTATGCACAGTGATACATGTGACCTTAACAATGTGTTAACTTGGGGTGGAAAAAGATATTTTATTACGTTTATTGATGATTTTTCTAAATATTGCTATTTGTATTTAATAAGTCACAAAAGTGAATTATTTGATAAATTTAAAATATATAAAGCTCGTGTAGAAAATCAATTAGAAAAGAAAATTAAAATCTTAAGGTCTAATAGAGGAGGCGAGTATACACCAACAGAAATGGAAGAGTTTTGTGAACAACATGGAATTGTTCACCAACAGTCTCCACCTTATTCACCACAATCTAAAGGAGTAGCAGAACGTAAAAATCGAACATTGCTAGATTTGATAAATGCTATGTTAGCTAGTTCCGGTTTACCTAATAATTTATAGGTGAAACTTTATATTTTGCTTGTCATATATTAAATAAAGTGCCTTACAAAAATTCGAAAAAAAACACCTTATGAAATTTGGAAAAATCAAAAGCCTAGTTTAAAATATTTCAAACTGTGGGGTGTTTGGCTAAAGTTTTAAAACCAATTACTAAGAAAAGAAAATTAGGACCGAAAACTATTGATTGTGTATTTATTGGGTATGCCTTAGATAGCATTGGTTATAGATTCTTAGCAATGTTATTAAAGGCAATAGGCGTACCTACCAAGGTCTCCTGGGGCCTAGGCTCAAGGCGCAAAGCAAGGCGCATGCTTCACCGAAGTGAGGTGCCCCTTGTACCGAAAAAAATATATAATGTAATATAAGTAAATAATTTAGGGTTCAACATAAACAAAATGAAATGTTAAACATTTAGTGTTTTTTGGAGATTAGAAATTAGGGTTAATTTTTTTTTGGATCATTGATTTCGTGTTGAATGCCCAATGTATTGGCATCTGTAATAAGAGTAGGGATCTTCTCTAGCTACACCATATTAAATCAATGGTCAGATTTTAAACAAAACCAATTAAAGCAACACAATAAAAAAGCCCTCAAGACACAAGCTTGTGGCTAGTCAAGTGCTATCGAAGTCGCCTGGCCCAGAACACTACAAGATGCAAACCTTGGGCCTGGACAGGACTTGGGCCTAGGCGCCCGCCTTATCGAAGTCGCCTAGCCTAGAACACTACAAGACACAAACCTTGGGCCTGGATGGGACTTGGGCCTAGGTGCGCCTTTAATAACACTGATTCTTAGTAATTACTTTTGAAAATTTTGACATTTCTAATAATATTATAATAAAGTCAAGAGCAATTGTATTTTTTGAAAATATATTTCCTATGAAAGATAAGTTATCTAAATCACTTGGTGAAAATTCTATGTCTAATAGTAGTATAGAAAATCAAGTAGGAACTGAAGTAAGAAGAAGTAAAAGCGGAAGAATATAAAAGAATATTGATAATGACTTTCTTACTTATTTAGTTGAAAATAATCCTAGAACATATAATGAAGTTATGACATCGGTAGATAATACTTTCTGGAAAGATACTATAAATAGTGAAATGGATGTGATTATGACTAATAATACTTGGTACCAAAATGATCTTCCACTAGGTTGTAATACAATAGGCTGTAAATGGATATTCAGGAAAAAAATAAGAATAGATGGAACCATAGAAAAATTTAAAGCTAGACTTGTAGCTAAGGGGTTTAAACAAAAAAGAAGGGATAGATTTCTTTGATAAATATTCTCCGGTAACTCGTATAACTACTATAAGGGTCTTAATAGCTATTGCCTCAATTTATAAATTAGATATTCACCAAATGGATGTCAAAATGGCGTTTTTAAATGGAGAATTAAATGAAGAAATTCATATGGATCAACCCGAAAGTTTTGTAGCTCCTGGACAAGAAAGAAAGGTATGTAAACTTGTAAAGTCTTTTTATGGATTAAAACAAGCTCCAAAACAATGGCATGAAAAGATTGATAAAGTAATTCTTTTCAATGGGTTTAATATCAATGATTCTAATAAATGTGTGTATATCAAAAAAATTGATGGTGCTTGTGTTATGCTTTGTTTATATGTTGATGATATTCTTATTTTTGGTAGTAATCTAGTTGTTATTAATGATACTAAGAATTTCTTATCTAGCAATCTTGATATGAAGGATTTAGGCCCAGCTAATGTTATATTGGGTATTAAAATAATTGAAAGTGATAAAGGAATTGTTTTGTCACAAGAACATTATGTTGACCAATTGCTAAAGAAATTTAATTATTGTAATGTGGAAGTTGTATCTACTCCATTTGATCCTAATATTTGGCTTAAAGAAAAATATGGGTGAAAGTATTTCTCAACATAAATATGCTTAAATAATAGGATCTTTGATGTATCTTTCTAATTGCACAAGACCTGATATTTCTTTTGTTGTTTGTAAACTAAGTCGTTACACTATTAATTCTAGTTTAGAACATTGGAATGCAATTGAAAGAATTTTTAAATACCTTAAAAGTACAATAAATTATGGAATTCAGTTTTGTGGGTTTCCTGCTGTGCTAGAAGGATTTAGTGATGCTAATTGGATAACTGAATCTTATGAAACTAAAGCAACTAGTGGTTATGTGTTTACTTTAGATGGTGGTGCAATAGCTTGGAAATCTTTTAAACAAACTGTTATATCTAGATCTACCATGGAAGCAGAACTCATTGCCTTAGATTTGACTTGTACTGAGGCCGAATGGCTAAGGAATTTATTATCTCATTTACCATTATCTGATAGTGTTATAACTGCTATCTCTATTCATTGTGATAATCAAGCTACAATTGCTAAAGCAAAAAATGCAAATCTAAATGAGAAAAAAAGATATATTAGAATAAGACATAATTCTATTAAATAGTTATTATCTCAAGGTGGTGTAGCACTTGATTTTGTGAGGTCTAAAAGGAATATAGCAAACCCTTTTACTAAAGGATTAATGCTCAAGCTAGTCGTTAAATCATCGGGAGGAATGGGACTGAAACCCATAAATTAGTCATCACAACAGATGCCTAACCTTTGTTGATTGGAGATCCCATGAATAAGGTTCAATAGGTAATAACAAAATTCATGGGTGGCTTGGAGGAGCACTAAAAATATTAGAGGGAAATTCCCTGGTCCTATTCTTATGTTGATAGTGCTCAATATTGCGATGGGTTTTAGGAAGAGCTTAGCTCTGAAGATGTCCAAGGTAGGATTTTTACATGGTGTTGGTCACAAATCACTCTTGGAGGATACACCTATATAAGTGTAACAACCCACATTTCATGCCTTAGTCATGCTTGTATGCAGTATGTGATTTGCCATGTTAAGATTTGCTATCATGAATTGTGCCTTGTTTTGCATGTATTTGATTTGCCTAAGTGTATATGTATGCTTTGTTCCTCCCTTGTTATGTTAAGCCTAAGTCATGTGAAGCCTAGGTTGATCCAAGCCGAGGTCATCTTAAGCCTTTAACTATTTTGGAATCCCTTTGTTTGATCTCTACCCTTGTTCTGGCATATTGGCCGAGATGATTATCATCTGGGCCGAGGTGTGCGTCGCCGAGGCCGAGATGTGTATTATCTGGGCCGAGATGTTATCTTGAACCCAAGTGATCTTGTCCTGGAAGTGGTATGACCTAGACCGAGGTGTGGCACATCTAGGCCGAGGTGTGGCACAGATCAGTCAAGTGTTGTCCTTCCTAGCCGGGATCATTGTCATCTTAGTTGCCGAGGCTCTGTCCTTCCAAGCCGATGTCATTGTTATCTTACTGCCGAAGTGTTGTTCTTAGCTGAGGTCATTGTCCTTTGTTTTGCCGATGTCTTGTCTTTTGCCGATGTCATCACTTGCCGGGGTGTTTGCTGTGAAGCTTGTTAGATACGCTTTGTCAGAGCCTTGTCTTGTCAATCAGTCACCTTTTGAGGAGGACCAACCCGGTAGTGCCACGTGGCCGAGCTGAGTGTTAAGTCAGCCGTTAGAGAGAGAAACCTATCATTTGTTATATTTTGTTCTAAGAAGAGAGAGAAGCTCTAAGGAAGAGAGAGAGGAGTTCTTGAGGGAGAGTAGATCTTCCAAGCTTGATTCTGAGAGATCCAACCGTTAGATTCGTGTTCTAAGGTTAGATTCTTGATCAATGCATGATGTTCTTTATGTTTATGTTATTGCATTGCATGATTGAATATGATTTGTAAGCCATGCATCGTTTTGAAGTTCGGTTTTAGAAAGAGAAAATGGTATTCATGTGTTCTTCAAGAAAAGTCATGTTTTGATCCGAAAGCTCATGCCAAGATTCATGTTTTCATGTTTGTTCTTGTATGATCTTCAAGTATGGGTACCCAGGTCCATGTTTTCGAACTCATGGCATGAAAACCCTGTTTTGTAATGAACAAGTTATGATTTTTAGCATTCATGTTCTTCATGTTCATGTTCATGTTCTTCAACCCAGATTTTCCAAACTTCACTTCCCGAAGTGCAGTCGCCGAGATCATTCTCACTTAGACCTTACACGTAGGCCAAGCATCGTATCTCACCTTGGCCTACCTTGCATGATCACTTGCACCTTTGGTTTGTCTTGTATGAACCTCGGCATGCAGCTGCACGCCGAAGCCTTGGTAGCCACACCTCGGCTAGGTGGTGTGGGACCTCGGCACAGACCTGGTTGGTACCCAGCCTGTTTTCCTGACATGTAAAACAGTGTTTTGATTTCCAGCATGTTTTCCCGAGATCATTTGTATGCATGTAAGACTTGTTTTGAGAAGTATGTTCAGTGGATCTTGCTATGTGGTTGTAGGACTTGGACCTTGCCTTGATCCCGACGTCCCAAGAGCTATGTGAGTGGTATTTTTAATAAAGTTATGTTATAAGGTTTTGACAAGCTTTGTTTTGCCTTGTTTTGAAAAGTATTTGTTAAGCATGAATGATTACCCTTATTTTGATGTATCAAGTATAAGCTTTGTTTTGATGATTAAGTATGAAAGTCCCTTGGCTGGAGGACTCTAAACTTTCGCAGCACAATAAGGTGAAAAAGGGCTACGGGCCTAAGTCACACAAGTTCAAGGTGAAAAAGGGCTACGGGCCTAAGTCACACAAGTTCAAGGTGAAAAAGGGCTACGGGCCTAAGTCACACAATAAGGTGAAAAAGGGCTACGGGCCTAAGTCACACAAGTTTGCAAGTTTCGTAAGATCAAGATTGATGAATACGGTTCATCCTATGTTTTGATAAGTAAGCAAGCTTTGAAAGCTCAAGTACATGTTTTGATACAAGTTATGCTAAGTATATGTTTTGAACAAGTTATGATATATGTATATGTTTTGAAGAAGCTATGATATATGTATTGTTTTAACAAGAACCTCGGGAATCATTCATTAAACCCTTTATTACTTGTACCATTCACTGAGTATCCAAGCTCACCCTCCCTATGTATATATGTAGGTTCCAAGCTAGAAGTCGGCTTCGCCGAGATGTTTGTCTGTGCCCGATGTTTTGTATGCATGTTTACGTCGGCAATGCTTATGCCGGCATTTTGTATTTAGGTCGGCAACCTTGTATTTACGTCGGCAGTTCTGTAGATCATGTTCTTGACTTGTATTCTATGCATTTTATTTATGTCGGCTTGAGAAGCCTTTTGTTAAGATGTAATGTATATTTTATCTTGCTTATATCCAAGTTGTAAAGTTATGTAATGATGTATGTCATTTCATTTGACTTATGCACAGCTCTTATGGACCACTTGTATTTTGTTATTGCTTCCGCTCTTGTTAGCCCCATAAATTATACTCTGATTGTGTGTGATTTTGAAAGTTGGCCTTCGGTAACTACGGGTTACTGGCCATCACGGCACCATCCTACTAGGGGCGGGTTGGGGTCGTGACAATAAGTGTGGCAATGGGGTCGCTGTTGTAGGAAATTGTGTCTCCCTAAAGACACTTATAGAAACAAGATATGTGCTCATGACCGTTTAACGCGCAAAACCGTTCCAGAACCATGATAATTGCCCATACTGTACGTGTGGTAAGCCTATCTTTGATCACAAGGACCTAGTTCAAGACTTTATTCACTGTAGTTCCTTCAAACTGAAACTTACTAACACTAAATGGAGGTTCAAGTTTGGAAGACACCTACACCTATTGTGTAGTAAAAACACTCTTTTTTTTTTCAATTTTAAATTATGTGAGGGATTGTTATTTGTAATTTTAAAATTGTATTTGATTTAATTTATTTTATTTGATATTAGCATCCTTTTAGGAATAGGTTTATAGCGTTGATATTAGTTTCCTAGTCTTTTGGGTTATCCTACAATATCTCCTAAATATTTAACTTATTGTTATTTAATTGTGTATATAATAAGACTCCAATGTTGTTTCAAAACACACAAAAAAGAAGTCTTTCTTCTCATCTTCTTCTACTCTGTTTTTTTTCTTTGTGAGTTTAATGTATTGAGTTTACAAGTGAGTGTTGGGCAATTCAAAGTTCATGAAATTCACTTTGCTGCAAACAAGTGATTTCAAAAGTCATTGTATCTTGAGGAATGAACACCATTCAACTCGGTGTAGAAGAGGGGTGTAGTTCCTAAGAAAAGGGCAATATGCGTGCCTGCTTCTCTAAACTTTCTCTCTAATAATAATATTTATTTGTTATTTTTGGCTTATTATTAGTTTAGTATTTTATTAACAGTTAATCCTGTTTAATTTTTTCCAATAGGAACAAACATCACAATGAACATTGTTTTATGTAATGATAATTCTATTCCACTTCATTCCAATAAACCAAATGCTACTTAATTGTACAACAACAAAAAAAATAAAAATAAAATAAAATTAGCAATTCAGTAACGAAAGAGAGCCTTTCGATTAACTAAGAAGAATATCTCGAGACAAATGAACACATGAAAGATATTGGACTAGGAGTGAGCAGCGGATATACCGATCCGCCAAAACCGACCGAACCGAACCGATCCGCCGCATTTTGAACGGATGCGTGATGATGAGCGGACGGTTACGGATTGATTTTCTCCAATCCGCCAATTTGGCGGACGGATGGCGGATTTGAGATTTCTTTGGCCGCAACCGAACCGCCAAACCGCCAAATCGCGAGCACCCCTAGTAATTTATAAGACTTTGTACTTTCAATTTGTTTAAATATTATGTTTGTGTTTTCAATTGAAAAAGAGTTGAAATATTCTGTTGAAAAAAAGTTTTCAACTTGA
This sequence comes from Camellia granthamiana, assembly GCA_036172215.1. Taxonomy (NCBI): domain Eukaryota; kingdom Viridiplantae; phylum Streptophyta; class Magnoliopsida; order Ericales; family Theaceae; genus Camellia; species Camellia granthamiana. Next base: position 114,171,730 of record CM069910.1, read on the forward strand.
ATATATTTTTTGAATTGAAAAAAATAAACGTATTATTTATTTATATTTTTTGGTTTTTAAATCTAGCTCTAAAAATAATAAATAGAAAATATGATATATGCTGGTTGGTTTTTTGTTTTCAAAAACATATGTAGATGTAACAATACAGAGACATACAATCTCTACTACTGCTTTGTTCATGATTTGGTGTTTTGAATTGTTGTTATATTTTAAGAATCACAGATTGTAATACTTTATGTGGATGAATCATGCTGTGATTATAATATGTGGATGAGGCATGCAGTGATCGTGATATTCTAAAGTTTCAAACTTTCTTTCTTTGGATAAGGCATACAGTGATTGTAATACTTTTTTAAGTCATTGACTATAATACTTTCTTTTTCTTTTTTTTCTTTTTTCTTTTTGAGGAAGTGCACAAGTTGAATTATGTTGAAAATTTATAAAATTTTAAACCGCCAAACCGATTCGTATCCATCCGCCAAACCGCCAATCCGCTCAATCCACATCCGCCGGATTGGCAGACGGATGCGGATTGATTTTCTTCAATCCGCCAATCTGGCGGACGGATGGCGGATTAGAGGTTCTGTGGCCGCAACCGACCCGCGCCCACCCCTATATTGGATGACTTGAGAAAGGAGCACCAAAAAAGAAAAGTAGCTGCGGTCCTTGGATTAATTAAAAGGAAAAGGGAAGGTAGGCCTCGTTTGGCAAGTGATTTTTTAGTCAAAAAATTATTAAAAAAAGTTAAAAAATCAACAATTTATATCAAAAAGTCAAAGATTTTCTTTTCTTTCTACTTTTTGTATATCTTTTTGTAAAAAGTCAAAAAATATCCCAAACATACTTTTTTTTTTTACATTATATTTTAGTTAAAAAGTCAAAAAATTACTTAAAAAAAAGCATATTCCCAAACAAGGCCTTAATAGGTGTTGACAGAGCTTTATACCTGGAGAGATCGATATAGATTGATTTTCAGCGCAGAAGAAATTTCCGTCTCCACAGAATATAATTTCTGTTACGAAGACAAAGGTGAATAATGAATAATACAAATGAATGTAACTTTGGAATTGCAATGAAAGAGAAGAAGGCAGAAAGAGCTATCGCAGTGCCACGCCAACCTTAGTCTCGTGGGTGTAGCCGATTGCCAATGTCAACCGGTTTCCGTACTTATCTATATCAGAATATGAGAGAGAGAGAGAGAGAGAGAGAGAGAGAGAGAGCGCTAACGGCCTTGAGGAAAGAAAAATAAATTTTGAAAACAAAAAACACGGAGGATAATTCCGTTGCCGGGAATCGAACCCGGATCTCCTGGGTGAAAGCCAGATATCCTAACCGCTGGACGACAACGGATTTTGTTACTGATGTTTCCTAGTTTAAAATAATATATCATGATTTTAGTAGTAGATTTTATACCGTATGTGAGGTAAGAGGTGTATAGTAGAATTTTCCTTTATAAAAAGTTTAATAAAATAATCAGAATTTAGTTTTAACTATTTTTTTTATTAATTTTAAATTTGACAAAATGAATAAAGGATTGGAGGTGCCTGGACAAAAGACTCATTCTGTCTACATAAAATTATTCAATATTCATCCAATTAAGCTTAACTTAATTAGTTATCATGACTCTTTTAATGGTTTAATTTTGAGGGACAAGTCATAGATTTTTAATTTTATTTAAGAGAGATGAATTAGGAGGCAAGTATTTCATGCTTTGCACGAGCAGACATTTTAACTTCCATAAGTGCTATGCTTTTTTATTAGTCCTACAACACCACATCCACATCGATGTGTTGAATTGATTATTTGAGGGCTTGTTTAATTAAGCAAATTATAGCATACGATTAAAATTATTTATCACATTGCAATGTTTGGTTACATTTTTTGTTATTCGAATTAAATTTTAAGGACATTCTATCTAACAAAAGTAGTGATTTTTTTAATCTTACAACTAATAATACAAATAATACAACTAAATTTTTGTTAGATTTTTTTAATCTAACATAGATAAAAGATAATTATTTATTTCATTAATCCAACTGGATCACTAATTATTTATTTAGAACTATTTTGGAAAGATAGTTATAATCAGTTTTTTGGTTAAAAACTGCTTATAAACAGCTTTTTTATGAGAGAAAAAGTGGGTTATAATCTGAAAAGTTGATTATAACCCACTTCCCAAAAATTAGCTTTAATCTCATAGATTATTAACCATTTCACTATTAATCATGTTAATCAAACAATTCATTCATAGCCCATGGGATTGGATTACCAATCCTGTGAGACCCACAAAGTGATGTTTGTTTAAAGAAATGGCCATGGGACTCTTTTGGTCCTCGTTTTACAAAATGATAAATTATAAATACATTTTTTGAGATTTGCTTAAAGTATAAATTGTCTCTTATAGTTTGAAAAATTAAAAATGCCCCCTCGCTAAAATTTTTTATTTAACATAATTAACTAAAAAAAAAATTCATTATTGATCTCCTATACAATAATAAAATTATTAATTGAAACATATTTATAACATCATTAAAAACTGTTAATTAACTTGATAATTTATTAATAAAATGGGCAATTTATTATGAAATTAAAAATCTCAGAGGGTGAAATGTAATTTTCAGAATTACAGGGAGCGATTTGTATTTTAATCAAATCTTAGGAGGTGCATTTGTAATTTACCCTTTACAAAAATAACAAAATCACCTTTTACATAATGAGTGTTTTTACAAAATTTCATATATTTACCAACTAATACTACCATGCTATTACACAAACAAACATAATCTATTTTACATCTCCAACTTAATACTACTATATTAGTAATCCTCTTATTGAATCTCATCATATTAATAGTCTCATCCAACCTAGTGTAGGAAACAAACAGAGCCTAAGATTATAATTAGTTTGGGTGAAATTCTACTATATACACCTCTTAAAAGTGGTGTACCATATGCATCTCTAGTTATGTCATTTCTTTTTTTTTTTTTTTAGTTATGACTAATTTTCTTATTTAGTTATGATTCATAAGATACTTGGTTATGTTTTATGTGATGAGATATTTAGTTATACCTTATATGATATTTGGTTATAACTTCTTTTTTTTTTTAATTATGACTCAGAAAGTATAGAGTTATGTCCTTTTTTTTTTTTTTTAGTTTAAGGTACATATGATACACACATTTTCAAGAGTATATACCATGGCTCCGTTTGGTTTAGTTTTGGAATTATGATTTGAGTGTAGAGTTGTGATTTAAGTGTGAAATTGTGAATTGAGTTTTGAAAAAAGAAAATTGGTTTAATTATGAGTTTTGAAAAGTGTTTTGAAAAGAGTTTTTAAATTGTGAATTTTGAATTTTGAAAAGAGTTTTGAGTTTTGAGTTTTTAGTTGTATTTTAAATTTTTTGGATTTATTTTTTTAAAATATTAAAAAATGTGTAAGAAAATTTTATTTTTTTATTTTAAATATTTTATTTTATTTGGTAAACATTTTAATTTTAATATTTTAAACTCAAATCGTAACTAAACACATAACTTAAAATAAAATTCAAAAATTATTTTCAAAACTCATTACCAAGCACATAACTTAAAATAGAATTCAAAAATTATTTTCAAAACTCATAACCAAACACATAACTCGAAACTCCATATTACTTTCAAAACTCTACACTCAAATCGTAACCAAACACATAACAAAAATATATCTATATATATTTATAAAATAAAAAAAATAAAAAATATTTAAAATAAAAAAATAATTTTTTTAATATTTAAAAAAATACTACACGTAAATGTATGAAATATAGTGCACATTAAAATAAATATTTAAAATATAAAATATTTACCCTAAAAAAATAAAAATAAGAAATTTTTTAAAATATTTTTAAAAAATAAGTCCAAAAAATTAAAAATACAACTCAAAAGTCAAAATACAATTTAAAACTATTTTCAAAATTCATAACCAAATAAATTTTCTCTTTTCAAAACACATAACTCAAAACACAACTTCACACTTAAATCATAATTCTAAAAATAATTTTAAAAAATAAAATAAAAATATATTTTTTTGAATTTTTTCTTTTAAAATAGAGTTTTAAAAAGAGTTTTGAATTGTATGTTTTGTTTTGCATTTTAAATTGTATGTTTGGTTATGAATTTTTTAAAAAAAATTATTGAAATTGTGATTCCAAAAGACAACCAACCATGGCCACATCTTTCCCCCCTATAAAACCAAATCAATGATGAAGTAGATCATCAAATTTCCAACAATCAATTTTTTTTACTAAAATTTAATGAAATGATTGAAAATATTTCTTTTTATGGAAATGGATAAAAGATGTATTTGGGATAAAGTGAGAATTTTTTTAAAAGTTTCAATAATTTGAAAAAGAAAAAAACAATCACAGTGCCCATATCAAATAAAAATTATAACTAAACTTATGCTCAGATTTGAATATAAATAAATAAATAAAGAGTAAGAACTAGAGATGGCTTAAATTAGAGGAAATTGTTTTTGACTCCGTAGAAGTAACTGCTCATGTAAATTGTTTGGAAATCAGTTATTTAATTATTGAAAAAAATTAGTAAATGAAGGGGGTTTAAGTGCTGTGATTTTTAGTTCAGGGGGATAAATTGACACAAAGCAATAGGTTTTATTTTATTTATTTAATTTTTTTTTTAAACTTGGAAACGCCAAAAAGCTCACAAAACATCCGCAGATAAAAGAGCAGAGAGCTCACAAGGGGGATTGGCAACCCAATCTAAAAGAAGTGAGCCCTTTAGGTTCATAGAAGCGACCCAATGAGCTATACGATTACAATCTATAGGAGACCATCAGAAAGTACACCTTGCTTGTTTTTACTTTGAGAAAAGTTAGGGATCAAGAAAAAATTTTCATGAAAATGATCATGAAAGAATTATGATCCTTAGATTACCTTGATTAGTATGTGGTGCTTTATTTTAAGTGTAATCTAAGGGTCATAAATCTTTCATTATTATTTTCATAAAAAAAATTTCATGATACCTAGTATTGCTCTTTTACTTTTCAAAAAACACTTTTTAAAAAGTTTTACTTTCTTATTTTTCGTGTTTTTTTGTTTTTACTGAATTTTTTTAATATTTTAAGTAATTTTTTTATTTTTTAGACACACCTAACATAAATACACCTAAAAAGTAAAAAAATTGTAAAAAAAATCTTTTAAAAATTCACTAAATACCAAAAATACAAAAAAAAAAATACAATAATTCAGTACATTTTTTGTATTTTTATATATTTATTAATTTTTTAAAATATTTTTTCACAAATTTTTTTACTTTTTAGATACATCTAAGTAAGGTACATCTAAAAAAGTAAAAAAAATGTTTAAAAATTTTAAAATATTCACTAAAAATAAAAAAATACGAAAACCAAAAAAGTCAATTTTCAAAAAACTTAATCCAAAAAATTCAAACCAAACACACTGATGGTTACACACTCGTACATGGAGAATATCATAAAAAATGGCTTGACAGTCCCAAGGAGGGTCCCACTCAAACACACAAAGCAATAGTTGAAAGGATAAAATATAATTTACCCCCTAAATTAAAATTGAGTGTTTTACATTCTATGAGTCATTCATGAAATCTCTAAAAATGATCTCATAGGGTCGTCTCATACTCAACCCCTCAGTCATGGGACACTCATGTGGGTTTAAATGTAAAGTGACATGCTCTGTTAAGCATAATTAGGTGATAGCTCTAACAAGAGGGTTATTATAATTTTCAAAAAAATTGATGGGTATTCTTGTATTTATCAAAATCACAAGGTCCTTTCATTATTTTATGTTTTGCTATGATTGTTTTATATTTTTAAAGCTAAGCGGACAAACATTCAGAACATGAGAACTATCCTTCTTGAGTACGCCAATGGAGTGGGTCAATTGGTTAATCACAAATCTCAAGTTTTTTTTCTCCCCTAATATATTCCTACCTTTGACTGTTTTCAAATGGTGGATTTGTGTGAAATGGCCTCTAGGATTGAAGGCCGAGTTACCAAATCAATTTTTCATGGCATGGTCATTGATATCCAGAAATCATTAAGGTTTGGAATACCAAACACCTCTCTTATGTTGGTCGAGCCCTTCTTATCAACCATGCGCTTAACGCATTGCCTCCATACTCCTTGAACTCATTTTGGGTTTGTTTGGGATGTCAGTTGGCTTTTTGACTATTTTAATCTGGAGCTAAAAAGTCTCATTTGAGATAGATTTTTTTGACTTTTTTGACTTTTATAAGAGAAAAAATGAAATGATTATGATTTGAATGTAACATTTTGTCTTGTTGAGTTAAAAAATTTATTGTCTTTTTGTGATTATTTTAACCAAAAAATCGCATTTTAACTTGTACCAAACGAAGATTTTGTCTTTCCCGTGGTTATTAGCCCTCAACTTGAATCTTCCTGTCATTAATCTCTTCTCTCTGGAATTCGGTAGCATATTCTAATAAAACTCCCTCAATAAGTTGAACTAGGGTTTCTCAGCCCACTTGATTAGGGTAGGTTCCTTCTTAATTCTGTGTATAATCTTCTGTTACTTCATCCACGTACTCGCCTATGGCTCCCTTCATTTTGAATTCTTTTAACAAATTCCTCCTTTAACTGGCTGGAGTCCTCTAATTTTAAGTCGGTCGAATTAAGTAACACAACCAAGGTATTTAACTTGAAAAATCATCTCTTTTTAATTAAATAATAAGAATTTTTTTATAAATAAATAAGAAGGAAAGAGCAATCTGACTAAAGTGATGGTTTATCTCTCAGTTCCCTTGCAGGATGACCAATTACATCTGAAATAACTCAAAGCCAAGTAAATCATCTCTCTTAAATTTATATCACTTTCCCATAAATACATAAATACACACAGAAAAATGAATTTTTTACGGTTAATACAAAGACTTTCACAAGCATACAGGCAATCCCTTTTTACATTAAATAAAGGAGAGGGAATCAATAAAATTCCTACTACTCCTTGAGCCATTGCCCAATCTCTCTTATATATGTTCTTCCAAAACATACCTTACAGTACTAACTGAAGAATTTAAACAGTAAACACATACTCACCACAACCGGTGATGTTATTATATTACGGTGGTTATTGGCCTCAGCTACTTTCACCGGGGTAATTGCACCCATCGGAACCTACAAGACAAGATAAAAGGGGGAAAATATTTGAGTACACAATAAGATTGGTGTCACTTTCAATCAAAATAGACTCAAGTGAAACTCATTATTATTATTATTTCAATTGATAGAAGATAAATTATAAATATTATGAGAATTCTATCTATCAATTTGGACATTCAATCATGAAAGAAAGTCCAACAAATAGTCAAAAAAAAAAAAAAAAAGAGGGACAACCACACGTCAGTAAAGAGAATTTTTTTGAAGTCCTTGGCTGTGCTATGATCAAGATTTGAGAAGAAATTTACGGAGGGAAATGAAAGTAGAATAAGAATGTGAAAAAAGTTTAGTTTATATTTCATTAATTTGTTTCCGTCTCTATTCCTTTCCCTTCACAAATTCCTACTCAAATACATAAGCCAAACACAACTTTAGTGAACTGGGGAGGCTCTTGGCCAACAAGACTAGCTCTGTTGGTTCCTATTCAACCAATGATAAATTAGTTGGAATAACGTTTTGTAGGATTGTTGGATGGAATTTTTTTTAGCATCGAGTGGTTGGTTGAATTGAGAAAACTTACTAGGATTGTTGGATGAGAGTGTGGCAGTTTGTGAGAAATCACAGTTCCATGGATTTCTGCCAGAATTTTGGTAGAGAAGATTCATGGCATAGCTAGCATGTGATGCCAGTGTGTTAGGTTCAAAACAAGCTCCACCTGGTTGGATTGGACTGCAATCAATCCCTTGTGCACAAGCATAATCCAAATTTGCTTGTAATTGGGTATCTGATATGCCTGCCTTTGGCAGGCACCAAGATGCTTTACTGGACTTTGGAGATGGAGTCACTGGAGTTTTTGGTGTTGATGGAGTCTTAGAACAAAATAATTCATGTTAGTTGAGTGAAATGGCAGCCTATCTTCAAAAAGAACAATAAAACAATGGTAACAATAGAATGATTATAGCAACTATTATTATCATATATGCAGCTAACTATCAATACCTCTCTAATAAAAAATAAAAACTATCAATACCTCTAACAAAGCATGCAAGTGTCGATTAAATATTGCGCATATTGATGATATACATGACAATAAGAGTATCATCAATCAATGAGAAATTTTATGTTGGGGTATTGAAGACTACACAGTTGAGTTAGTGAGAAATAATGGGTGTCCATCTAATCCTATTTGGTTGCACTTAATATTTGTTCATGACTTGTAGTGCAATTCATAGTAGCTAACCACAAGGAGCCAGGTAGCTCTTTCAAAGATGGCCACCAGAATTAATTCACATATATGAATGTGTATGGGTAATATATATTATATATATAAATGCAATAAGAAATTGGATTACCTATAATATTACTCAAATTTAAATTTTGAATAATGTGAATTAAACTCAAAATCAATCTGATTTACATATTTTCTAAATACATAATGTTACTATTTGAATAAAAGGTGCACTTCACTCACCACAGATGAGACAGCATCTCTATTGGGATTTCTCATAACTTTTCATAAGTGAATTTCCTAAAAGGATTGTTTCATTGTATAATTCGAGGACACTTTAAGACACTCCAATCACATGAGAGCTAAGTGATGTATAACTGGAAATGGTTGCCACTCCTTTACTTGGTGACTGATTCTCTTTCATGATTAACCTAAGCTTCCTTTAATGGGACTCTGGGCCGTGGACCATGGTGCTAACTTATGTATATGATTGACAGACCAAAGTGACCAACCTTACAGTGATATACATGGATACTCTCTCAACTTTAGTATCAAGGGTTGCAACTTGCAACCCCTTGAGGCAGGTGCCCATGCCATTTGTAGTTTTGTTGGGCTTAATTTGCCCCACCATGTACAGGAGGAGGAGGAGGTTGAGGTCCTTTTATAGTTTTTTTTTTTTTTTTTTTTTTTTCAAACAGTTTGTCAAGCAAATTTTTTATGTTTTAAAAAAAACCAAGAACGAAACATTAAAAAAAAAAAATGACAGTAGGAACTAACTTTTTTAGCTAAAAAATCAAAAAAATAACTATTAAAAAAATCAAATATTTTCTCCACTTTCTGAACGTCTTTTCATAAAAAGACAAAACGCCAACTAAAATAGCTAATTCACAAAACAACCCTAAATAAGCTCGGAACCATTTATAATCCTGCTCTCCCGCTATCCTATCCATAATGTAAATATATGATGTCTGTTTAAGATAAGAACTTAGTCCACCGAGATAGAGGCAGCTTGACTCCACCCGAATGACGTGGCCAAATGACTAGCGTCACCCTTGTCAACCAGCATCCGTCCGGATGACCGGCATCCACCTAGATGACTGGCCGGACAGCCGGACGGATGGTCATGCAAACGGCTGGCATGCACAAATTTGTGCAATTCAGCCGAGCCAAAATTCGGTGGATGTAACATTATTGTTAAGATAATAATGTATCAGAAAAAGTGAAAAAAGATCAAGGACTTTTATTATTAATATTATTTTTATGCCATATCCTGGTAGTGAAGCAATTACCGGGCTTGACTTGGAAAGGCCAGCATCATAGGTCATGGTTAAATCGGGCTTGAAAAGTCCAAATGATTGCTCAGAAGCTGGTCCAGGCTTCAAATCTTCATCATAAAGTGCAAAGAGATACGTATCCACTGATTTCCCAGGCATCAATGGCGTCCCCACCTTCGATCTAAGGTGTGCAATCAAATTACCAATGTAAGCCTTAGCATTGTCCATGCTTGGGCCAACCTCACTGTTATCTCCTTTGTATGGCCAACCAGTCTCAGAAATCATAATCTCAACACCTTGAAATCCCATTGAGTTCAATGCAGATCGAACTGCGTCTACCTACATATTATTGAATAGATCGATAGTATGATGTCCAAAAAACACATTTATGTTGACATAATACATTTTTAAAAAAATTACATACAAGTTTAACTAAACTCACCTTTTTAATTAAATGATATATTTTGCATTAAAACTTAGTAAATTATTTTTTTGAATGAGAAGTTCTCCAAGTATTTATACTTATTCTAATAGTTTACTTAAATATATTTTTCAATTATGATGAATGAATGGTATTATTGAAAAATAAAATAAAATTATATCATTATGTATAAAATGCTATTCATTTTATTTAAAAAAATTAATCCATATTAATAACAATATAATAATTAAAAACACATTACATTTAATTATATGACATTCATTAAGTTTGGGAAGTTTAGAATAAGTGTACTTTTTGACTTTTCTTGTATTATGTGTAGAAAAAGTAGAGAGGAGATGTTGATTGATGTGACCCAAAAAAGATAAAAAGATGAAATAAGTGCACTTATATTGGGATGCCAAACTTGGCCTTAACAAGCCCTCAGGCACCTATATCAATAAAAGTGAAATTCACATTTCAATGGGACAACTCAAAATAATTATAAGTTTTATAGAAATTCAAATCGGTTTGTGTAATTTACACCTAAATACTATGAGATAAGTTACAACTCTCACTTACACCTTCATTAAAATGTAATTATTTTGAGTAATTTTTAGTAAAACATAACATTTTCAATTTTTTATGGGGGTGAAATAACATTTTCAAACCAAGATTTCAATTAATTTATTTTAAGGAGGCTTCTCTCTGGCCGAGAGTAGAAGGCTTATTCTGCATCTATCTCAATAATTTAAACCGCTCAATATGTAAGTACATCATAAAAAATCATGTGAATCAATGTGGTTTAAAAATTTAATCAATGTAAAATTTTACAATAATAATATCCTCGATGACCCTAGGCATTTAATTGTTTGAATCCTCAATATAAGCCAAAGGGGCCACCATGGGTCAACAGCATTACCCTTGGACCTCGCCATTATTTTAAAAATCATGTTTTCAACTTCAAACTCGAAATTATATTTTGGGTAAATTACACTTACAACTCAAAGGTTTGGATTTGATACATATCACCCGGATGTTTGGGAAATTATACTAACCCTGTCATTGTAATTATTTAGACAGAATAAAAATATTAAATTCATGCATTCTCTCTTTTTTTACTTTCCTTTACTTTCTCTTTTTTTCCCTTTCCTTTACTTTTTTTTTTTTTTTTTTAATGCAATTTTCTCTGTTTTTCTACTCAGAGTTGTTGTGAAATAAGACTATTAATTACAGTAGTGGGAATGTAATTTCCAAAACGGAAAGAGGTGGGTAGTAATTAGACCAAACCTTTAGGGGTGTCAATGTAATTTACCCTTATATTTTTAAATCACAATGACTTGAAAAAATAAATTCAAAACAGCCGCAAAAACAATTTTCAAGCTCAGTTTGGAAAATAACTGTAGTTAAAATTTGTGAAACTCTTTTGTTGAAGTTTGAATGTTAGAATTTAGCTAACCTGGGCGTCGAACATGTTAGTGTACTTGATATTGGTGCCGGAGTCGAGTCGTCCTGAGTTAGGTTGAAACAAACAAAACGCCAGAGTCTCAGGCCTGGGATCGCTCTGATACGCAAAATACGGGTAAGGATTGATCGGGAAAGGCGAACCAGTAGCATTATTGAACTCCAACAACCCTTTCAACAAATCCGTAAAACTCGGATCGAAGATTCCAGAAGAAGGAGGCTCCGATTGCTTCAACACCGCCATCGAATGAACAGTCGAGACCTTAATCTTCCCACCCAAAGAGGCCTTGTTGAGGGCATTTTGGAGATTCTGCATCGCCGGCAAAAGCTGAGTCATCAGATTCCGATCGCCGGATAGCATTACTTCGTTGCCGACGGTGATCAGGATGATATTGCTGGATGGATAGAAAGGAATGACGTTGGAGTTAATCCAATTGCTTGCGAAGCTCGGATCGGAGGCCATGGCGGGGATGTCGCCGCTGGAGGCGCCGATTACGATTCCGATGCCGGTGTTGCCGAGAGCCTTGATGATGGCAGGGTCGGATCCGTATAATCTCACCTTTTCGATTGAGGTGGATTGGAGTAGCTTCGCCGTTGATTCCGGCGCCGGGAGGTCGTCGGCGATTTGCCCATAGTTCACGCCGATAAATGGATCGGACTCTGCAAATATAGAGACGATGGACGATGAGTTTGGAATGAAACCAAAAAAACAAAAAATTCACATTTATGTCAAATATCTTTGTTTTTCAAATTGACAAGTGTCTAAAGATTTAAAAAGTAAATTTTTTTTTTTTTTTTCCAAAATAAATAACTAAAGAGAAAAAAAAAGAAAAAAAGATTAAAATCTTTTCATTTTCATCAATAAAAGTTAATTATAAGGCCAAGTTTGACATTCTCAAAAAAATTCAAAAAGTCAAAAAGTCACTATCCTATTTAAGTCACAAAGTCAAAAAGTCACATCATCTTATTTAAGTCACATCACCTCTCTAACACATCACTTCAAACCCAACCCATATTTCATAAAAAGTCAAAAAGTACACTTATTTAGTCTTCCCAAACTTGGCCTAAATATCTAGATTAGATCACATTTGCAAAACATTAATACTACAAACTCAAAATTTAGATTTATTCTAACCCCACACCACACAAATTCAAATTAGTTAATGTGAGGTTCATAATATTTTGCTTTGCAAAAACATACTAGTGTTATCTATGACCCTGTTCGGTATAAATTATTAAAAGTTAAAAGTTGATAATCAGAAATAAAAAATTAAATATATTTCTCCTTCAACTTTTAAATAATTAGTTTTTTTTAATTCATTTAAACTATTTATACTTAATAAATTATAAACAAAAATTATACCAAATAGTATAACACAAATTTCTAAATTATATCACCTCGTTTCATTTATAACAAACACCACCTATATCAGGTCACATGCCATTAGTCCAGAAATTCCAATAGCAAATACCTAAATAATTATATAACATTAATTTATACCTGAATCATAAATTTAGAAAAGAATTTAAAAAAAAAAAAAAAAGAATGTGAAATATAAATAAATTTCATTCACATTTCACTCCTCTGCTATTTTTCTTTTTTAAATTTCTATTCAAATCCATTAATTAAACACAATTTAAAAGTAAAAATATGGTAGAGAAATGATAATATACCATTGCATGGAGCTATGTAATTTTCATGATCCATGTGATTTGTGTTTTGACTGGATTTTTAAAAAATAATAATAATAATTAATTAATTAATTAATTTTTCTAGTGCAATTAGTTGAATAAAACCTAAGATTATAGAGCATTTAAAATATATATATTTAAAAGCGTCACCTAAAAAAAACATTTAAAAGCCCATCTCCAACATAAAAAATTATTAGATATTTTCAAAACATACGTATCTATACTCATTCGCTATGTCCATTCTATTTCTCAATCATTCAATACAAAATTATAAATTTCATTTTTTTTCATCAATCATAATATTCTAGAATATTACGTGATCCTACTCGGACAATATCCAATAATTTCTCTCGAACACACCTGAATTTCAGATAACTCCGTTGAATTCAAAATCATGTCAAAGCCTCAAGCCCCCGCATCAAACATGCGTGTTGACACAGATACATACATATAAATAATTCAACTGGCCTTTGTGCATGTTTTTTGTGGAATTGATTGTAAGTAAGAGGAATAAAATAGATACTAGGAATTGGACAAAGAAATCATGAGATTTGTTTTTAATTTAGGTTTTGTTTGGCAAATAAGTTGAGATTAATTTAGTCTATTAAAAGATTAAAAAAAATTAATAAAATAAAATGTCACATTTAAATTATAACTTTTGTTTGGAATGTGAATTGATTTTTTCATTTTTTTACTATTTTAATATGAAACTAAAAAGTCTAGTTTATAATGAATTTTTAAACTTTTGTGAGAGAAAAAAATAAAATTATTATGATTTGGATGTGACATTTTATCTTATTAATTTTTTAGTCTATTTTCTCTTTTTGTGACTAAAATAATTAAAAAAATCTATGCCAAACATAGCAATAATCATTTTACTTTTTTCTCATAAAATTATAAAAAAGTCAAAATTTATTTCCAAACTGAATTTTTTTAATTAAGTTAAAATATTTTAAAAATCAAATTAAAAAAATTCTTTCCAAATAATAGTTTATGAACGACAAATACTGAAACAGAAAAAGAAAAAGAGTAATGTTAGAGACCTAAAAGTTCTATCGACATTTTTATCAAATATCTCACATAGTAGTGCGGAACCCACACTATGTGGGTCAGCTTTACATTGTGAAATATTTAGTAAAAATTTTAGTAGAATTTTTGAGATCAATAGTATTTTTTATAGAAAAAAAAGTAAATGAACTAATCAAAATCGACATGTCGTTTTCAAACAAATTTACAGATGAGAAAGTTAGGCAACACAAAAATGAAACTAGTTTCGAACGAATTAATGACTTACTTGCCACATATGCTACGTGTAGAATGAAGATAATGAAGAAGGCTGAAGTGTAATGACGAGTCGCCATGGCTGAGCTGAGCACCTCTCTCTCTCTCTCTCCTAATGCTTTGTTCAAGGCGGGGAGGAGATATATATAGTAGTTTTTACAGATCCAAAACAAAAAGAGCGAGGGCAAAACTGGAAAGAGCATAATTCACCGCACGTGGGACCACGCTAACATTCCACTTTGTATTGATACGTGTGCAAAGGTTAAAAAGGACAGAAATTATTTTTAAAAATAATGAGAAGTTTTTTATAACGGTTGATTTAATTTTCGAATCAAAATCTTAATCCAAAAAATTTTAAATTTTTTCTAAGATTCAAAATACAACTCAACTCAACTCGACCACCAGGGTTGGTGGCCTGGTGGAAGGACGCAGCACATGCCCCAGCCGCGACCCAGGTTCGATTCCTGGGAGGGGGCTGTTTGTTATCTCTTCGGAGAGCTCGCCCTTTACTCCCCTCGTTCCTGGGCTCTGCTGCGGCGTGTGTCTGCCCTTCCCTGGTGCGCTGGTGGTGGGTCCCCCACTTGGTGGGGGTTAATTCCTAGCTGGCAACCGGTTACCCCGGGACTAGGGCCCACAGGGGCCATGATGACACCACAGAGCCCTTTTTTTCTGATCAAAAAATAAAAAATAAAAAAATAAAAAAATACAACTCAACTCAAATTATGATTTTAAAAACTAAACTAATTTATTTTTTGAGTTCAATTCTCTCCAATCTATCATTTGGGAGAGCTTCTTGTTCCTGCATATAAGAACTACTACAAGTCCCATTTTAATAAATCAGTCCCGATTCGTAGCTCGAGAGCCATGGCTCGAATTTGGCTCGAATTCGTCGGAGTCGGAGGAGGAGGAGGAGGGAGGAGGAGGGAGGGGAGGGGGCCATAAAAATGGCTGGAGGAGGAGTCGGGGCCGGAGGGACGGCTGTGCGGGGCTGCGAGCTGCGAGCTGCGGCGTGCTGCGACGATCGGAGCTTCTCGACGATCGGCGGCGTGCTGCGACGGGGACGGCGGGCGGAGGCGGCGGAGACGACGAGCTCCTCGCGACGACGGGCGGAGCTCCCTCTCTCCTCTGGTTTCAGCTGGTTTGAACGGAGAAGAAGATGAAAAGAAAGAAAGAAAAGGAAGAAAAAGAAAAGAAAAAAGAAAAAAAAAAAAAAAAAACAATATCCAAAACGACGTCGTTTTGTCTATTCGAGCCAAAACGACGTCATTTTATAACATTCGAGCCAAAATCGAGCCTAACATTTCGAGCTACCACGCATTATTCTTAATAAATTGAACTATTTATTTATAAAGTCTTTCATCTAATAATAATCGTAATCTTTTTATATACATAAAATTAAATCAATCTAATAATCGTAATTTATTCAATTTATTGACGTAATATTTTTTTTTAAATGATATATATAAAAAGATCCTACAAAATGAACTATTTAGATTATCGAAACAAAATCCGTGATGTGCCCCACGGGCCAAGACAACACCCTTCAATTCAAATTATGGATTAGAGGAAACCGGTCTCGTTTTTGTTTTCTTTAAATGAAGCTAATTTATTGGTTTAAATAAATGCACAAATAAATTAAGATTTTTTTTTTTTTTTTTTAACGACACAAGTAAGTTAACGTGTAAAAAAATAAAATAAAAATATATTAATTTTTATAGTGATTTTTTAACCTTTTCACTAGAACTTTCATCGTTTTTATTTGTTTTTCAAATAAATAAATAAAAAGAATAAAAAAATAAAAACTAATTTAATAAAAATAAATATAAAAAAAATATTTTAAAATTTTAAAAATTATTTATGACCTCCCAAAAGATAAATTATATAAAAATAATAAATATTTTTTTTATTTCTTTCACTAAATTAATTTTTAATATTTTAAAAACAAAAATCTGAAATAAATTTATAAAAATCAAACCAAATATAACCTTTATCGTTCCCAACAAAGCCTACTATTTTAAAAATTAAATTCATTTGACATAATATTATTATTATTTTTTCAATGATAATTTTAAGTGATTGGAATTGACTTTTTAACCCCAAAAAAAATCAATACGATGATCAATCTCTCAAACTTTTTCAAGTAAATTATTAGTTTATAAGTCGGCTTAAGTATATTATTATCTCTTAATTACTTAAAATATGGGGAGTTTAACATTTTTATTTATAAAATTTGGGAGAACTACATGCTAATTTGTTTAACTAAATGAAAATTTTATTCATAAAAATAATTCAGATAACTATTCTACAAGATGGAAGTATGTCCAAATTAAACCATATCATTATATATATAAATTTTTTATTTATATATCAATACTCTTAATTAAAAATATTTATAAAAAAATAATATACAAATTTACTTTGTAAAAAATGTGCCTTATTTTGAATGATTAATAACTTTTTGAGTTGAAATGATAATACTCTTATAAAAAAAATATTCCACAATTTTAAAATACGGCTGTGCTGCAGACCTCTAATTAGAGGTGCTGCAGTACAACACTAGTGACCTGTCAAGGCATAAAAAATAAAAACAATAAAGTAAAAGACAAAAAAAAAGAAAGAAAAAGACAAATTAAAGGTGTATTAGTGGTCCTTTTTTAGAGGTATGAATCATTTTTGTTTTAAAATATTGTGCTTTATTTTGAATGATTAGTAACTTTCCTAAAATGCGTAGCTACATTTTTTTTCTTTTAGGTGGGGGTGTGTAACACTTTATTGATTTGAAAGATTATGTAAGTAATGTCATATTCAGATATTCAAATAACATCAAACTAAAGTAACGCAAATGCCCTAACTTATAGCTACGGTAGTTTCAGACTTTCATGCAAGCCACTTATGATAGGGATGGACATTTTAGTTTCTTCTGCAGAATTTATCTATATCCGTTTGAATGATACAGATTTTATTTCATTAAATATTTATGTGGGTTAGAGATAAATTAAATTTTGATTATCTACAATGGGAGTGGGGGTAGGGGTGGGAGCGAGGGCAAGAGTAGGTATCGCCTCTCTCGATCCAACCTCAATATGATATAATTTATAATATATATATAAATAATATAATTACATATAAGAAAGGAATGTTAAAATTTTGTAATTCTGTTTAAATATAAATAAATAAATAAATAATAATCCCAAAAATTTCATTGTTTATGTATATGGAAACCAGAGAAATTATTTAATATGTTCAGAATTTAAATGGTTTTCAATTTTTTTAACTATTTAAAATGTAGTCAGATATCCGTAGAGACAGGGATGAGGTTAAAAAATTACACCCGTAACGAAGTTGGAGCGAGGGTGACGTTTGAAAGTGAGAGCGAAAGCGGGAGAAAATAATCCTACCACAAAAGTCCCGTTTGGTAAAGCTGTGGAAAAGTGATTATAACTTATAGTTTAACAGCTTATAGCTTATAACTGTGAACATAAGTTGATTTTTGACTTATAAATTAACCTTCTCATTCCCCACTCAAAAAATAAGTTGATTTTTAACGAATAAAAAGTTATAACCTGTATTGTTAAGCTGAACCAAACACATTAAAATAACTTAAATTAAACTAAAAGGTGAAATAAGCTGAAAATAAGTCCTACCAAACAAGGCCAAACCCACCCTGGGCCATCCTTACTTATGAATCACAAGAGGTGGCGTTGGTTACTCTCATCTAACTGAAAAAAAAAAATATTTAGTGATTTATGAAAAATTATTTGATGGTCTTGACACAAATTTATATGGTGTTAATATTTAAAGCAGTGTTATATTTACACATTTTTTTTCCTCTAATAAAGTGAAAAGACAAAATACATGTAAAAAGAGTTTTGAAAAAATATTTGAATGTGAATCAATTGTTTTAATTTTACTCGTCACATCATTTGGGGAGAGAAATTGTGTGCATGTATCATTTTCTAATATTTATACGTAAAAATTATGGGATTTAATATTTTTTTTATTAAGTTTTTAAGAAATAACTTAAGAAATGTCAAGTGATAAACAGTGTAAAATATTACTTTAAGACCACCAAATGACCTCTCATAATTTAGGGACAAGTAGATGTTGTTTCCCAATAAAATTTTAATTAGTCAAAATAGCAAGAATTAATATATTTATATTAATTTTTTAGGTAAATTACACCTTGTCCCATTGGTGTTTGACCATTTTTTTTATATTGGCCCTTACAGTTTATTCTTTTCTCACTTTGACCCTTTATATTTCACCTTTTTTTCAGTTTACTTCTAAAGCTAATTTCTGTTCAAAATTAGACAAAACATGTTACGTTAACTGCCACATAACATAAAAAAATATTATTATATCGGGGTTTGGATTTCTATTAAAGGTATGAATTATATATAATAAAATAATTTTATATCATGTGATTATTAATGTTTCACTTTCTGTCTAATTTGGGACGTAAGTTAACTTTTAGAGTAAATTGGGAAAAATTTCAAACAAGAAGGCCCAAAGTGATAAAATAAATAAATTTTAAGAGCCAAAGTGATAAAATAGCCAAACATAAAAGGAGTAAAATATAATTTATCCTAATTTTTTTGGAAGACAACATAATCAGTGGCATAACTTCAACGCGTATCATTGATGCCAACCTGTTTGATTAGAAAAAATTGAATATTACCTCGTTTGTTAACACACACACATGTATATATATATTAGTGGGTGTGTATTCACTTGATAAGTATATTGTTAAATCTGTAAAATATAAAAGAAAAATTATTAATGGCCTGAATTTGTGTAGCCCAAATAGCTCAAATGTATCAAAACGACGTCGTTTTACACTTAAAACGGCGTCGTTTTGAGACATTAAAGCTATTCGAACCAAGAAAATTCGGGCCATCTAGGATTATTGAATATAAAATTTGATTTAGACTTAAAAATATATGGTCAAGTGATAAAAATTTTGTTTTTCGAATCAATGGTCTTGCAACACCATCTCAAGCATTCCCTTTATAATAGTATATATATATGATTTTCTATTTATGTTTAAAATTAATATTAAAAAATGATATTTATTTTATAATGAAAAATTATAAATAATTCACAACATTTATTAAAATCTTGTAACTGAAAAAAAATCTAATTTAATTTTTTTTAGAAAATAAATTATCATTAATTAATTCTTCTTTTTTTTCCTTCAATCACTACATCATCGTTACTGTCTATCACCACATCCAACCACCATTACCGACAGCCACATTTGTTTATTGACAATTATCTTCAGCAATTGTCAACCACCTGCTCTCGCTAAAAGCTATCTCTAATCACCACTTTTAGAAATTATCTTTCACTTCTTTTTAATTTAAGTTCTTAAAATATGCGTAACAAATATGTGTTTATATTTTTATTTTACTGAAAATAAATATAGACATTTAACAAAAGATTATAAAGATTAGCAAAGGATGAGAAAATCTTTCGGACAATGTTAATTTCACCACGCACCCGAGTGACGAACACAAATTTCACAAGACTATTTTGGATTTTTTGTCTTTTTATCACCACTTTGGTATAATACTGTGAGAGAAAAGTACATGACAGTGACCAACACTTTCATAGCCTTGTCATTTTCTTTTTTGCTTTTTCGTTTTCTTTTTTAAAGTACATGGAATGCAAATGGTCAACATAAACATGCCAACAATGCTATTTATTATAATTTTTACTTAATAAATTATTTAAAATTCAAAATATTTCAATCATACTTATTTTTGTGTAAAACTCAAATCATTTCAAAGTCAAATTTACATCATCAATTAAAATTATGAACACGTTTAACTTCTGTTTGTTTTCTTCCATAGCACATGAGATTGTATTACAAATTATGTGGGTCCCACATAATTTATGTTTGTTTGTATAAATGGTCATTAATCCTCTAATGAAGGGGTTAGCAATTCCTTCATTAGTCCACTGGACATGGAGTTCGGCCGGACTCCTTATCCCTCATATGGGGGACTATTGTATCCTAAGGAGGTATGGGATAATTTTTGGGAGACTATCCACTGTTGGGATTAGGTGGTAAAATGATCATTTTGACCATGTATTATTTAATTATGTATTATATTTAATAAAATTCAATAAAATTTAAATGTCTCAATTTAAAAATAAAATAATTTTATTTAACTCTGTATTGATGTTTTATTTATTTAATTTTTTTTAAAATAATTTTTTATAGATATTTTATTGATGTTTTATTTTAAAATTTTGTTTATATTTTATTTAATTTCATTATTTAAATTTAATAGATGTTTTATTTAACTTCATTGTTTAATTATTATTATTTTTAAAAACAAATTTATTTAAAATTTTAATTAAAAAAATAACATATATTTTTATTGATATTTTATTTATTTAATTTTTAAAAAATAAATTTATTTAATTGTGTAAAAAAATAAAATAAATTTTTATTTAATCTAGTTAAAAATAATTAAAATATTAAAGATATGTTTAATATTACTATTATTTAGTAAACAATTGAAAAATGGTAAAATAGTCTTTTGTTCATTTATCCTATCCAGTCCGTCCAACTAAACGTTAGATTCACTAAAAATAATCATTTCCAGACATCTAATCTCATAAAAAAATAAACATAACATATATATTCAATTCAATCAAATAGTCCGGGAGATTCACAGTCCCAGGACTCAAATCCGATAGATTCTAATCCCCCCTTATTCAGTCCATCCAATCCAACACACTCTTTAATGTATAAAATTGTGTCCAAGCTTTTTACCTAACAAAATACTTGCGAATGTACAAGTTCACCCCTTAGAATTGTAAATTTTTTCATAGAATTGGAGTAATTGATTCTCATGGTGTGCTGAAAAGAACCCACAAATCTACACTTTTCTTTCCAAAAGCAGTTCAAATAACTCTTTCAATATTGAGTTCTCCTATAGTGTGCCGGTAACTCTTTTTGATATATATATATATATTTTTTTTTTCCTTCCTTTCTCTCTTTCTTTCTTTCTTTCTTTCTCTCTCTCTTTCTTGCTTCCCTGCTAAGAAAGCACTCTCTCAAGTAATAGAACGTGACAAACAACATTTCTGTATGAAAATCAAAAGCAAAATTAAAGATGAAAAGAGAATTCTATTTGTATTATTATATTTGAAAAGGTAGAGAACTTCCCCCATAATTGTAGAATATTGGGTAAATTACACTTACCTATGATTTAGAAAAAAATATAGTAAAATTTACATGTTTGTCATAATTATATTGTGCTCTCTTAGACTTTAGTTCATAGATTTGATAAGAAATTTGAAAATGAAAAGAAAAAATATAAGTAAAATGTTAATGAAATATAATTATATTTCACACACTTAATCCTTTTCTGTTTCTAAAAATCTCTATCCAAATTTATAAAAAAAAAAACACAACCTTAAGATTTTAATTCATATAACACTTAATTTTTATTTTTATCAATATTTCATTAGTTTTATGAATGAAAAAAATGATATTGTTATATATTTTACACTAAAATATATATTTTATCATGTTTATCTTTGTATTTTCGTACTATTTACATTGATTTCAGTATCTTTAACTTTACTAAAAAGCCCTCTCTCTGAAGAAAAAAGAAAAAAAAAAAGAAAAACTTTACTAAAAGGGAATTTTGTGTAATTATAAAAAAATTAGGAAACTAATTTTATTTTTTAAAATTTCAAGGGAGGTTAACCTTGAATATTTGTTACTTTTGGGACAAACACACAAAGGAGGACTAACTTTGAGCTGGCAGAATAATTAGTTCACAAGTAATCTTCTGAATAACCATTGAAAGCAAGCTTTAAAGCCATCCAAACTCAAGGAACCTTGTTCTTCCCCAAATGCTCTCTCAGCATATTCTCAGTCAAACAGTGTTTTTGTTCATTATATAAGCATTATCACTTAAAGGAAAAGGTAAAAGCTTTGTGTGGGGCCTTCACACATGACGATGCTAATTCCAATAATAACCTTTTGAAAAAGCCTATTGCAAACACTTCCTATCATAGGGCTAATTGGTTATGGAAAAAATATTTAATGGCTGTGTTTAGTTTAGAGATTTAAAGAGTGATTTGAAAATAAAGAAAAAAATATAGGGGGATGTATCAATAAATCTCAAATTAATAACTTATACATTGTTTAGTTCTAAAAGTTTTCTTATAGATTGAAAGGTCCCATTATAATGTTTCAAACATCAGATTAATGTTTCAAACATTAGATTTCAAACATCTAATATTCATCAGATTTCAATAATGTTTGAAATTATAGGATGAATGTTTCAAACATTAGATTTCAAACATCTAATGTTCATCATATTTCAATAAATTTTGAAATTTAGAATGAAACATCAGATTCATTTATATCATGAACATCATGATGATGAGACTAAATGGAGCATAAGAAAACTTTTAGGACTAAATGGTTCAACTTTTCAGAAACTAGGATTTATGGGTAAATTTTCCAAAAAGAGTATATATAAAATTAAATAAAATATAAATATATTTTGAATATTTTATTTTATTTTATTTTTTCTAAATTTCTTCTTATATTTCTCAATCAAACACAGTCTAAGTGTCAAGACAAGTAAGATTTTATATTTAAATTTGTGGAGATACGTTGATTTGCATTATAATCTAACTAGTATATCACCCGTGCTATGTACGGAATAAAATAATATATTATATATTAAAAATATGATAATTGTATTTAATTTTTTTATATTTTGTCTCTCGTAAATAAAATTTTATATATAAGTTTAAGGGTTTTCTTTCAAATGTTCCTTTACTATAATATATAGTATAGATAGATTAAAATTGTTGTATTGATAGTTAATAATTAAAATTATCCTTTGTTATAATTAAAAAAATGACATAATTCTAATACTTCACTATTTTAGAATAAAAATATATGAATTTTAAAAAATTATCATATTGGTTTTTGAAAGGGAAATAATTAAAGAAATTTTAAAAACTTAATGAGTAAGGCATCGTTTGGCAATGTAAATTGGGGCTATTTTAGCCACTATGGGACAAAAGAGGCTAAAGTAGCCAAATGGAGACAAAAGCCACTGCAATTGATTGGCAACAACCCACTTCAAGATAAATTTACCAAGCTACCCCCACATGAAAAACCACAAATAAAAACAAATTAATGAAAAGTCAATAAAAGTCAATAAAATGAAAAAGCAGTTTCCACGTCAATAAAATGAAAAGTCAATAAAATGAAACAAAATAGCAGTTTCCACGTCATTTCAAAAAAAAGATAAAAAAGCCTTTTCCAAAATAAAAAAAACAAATTAATATATATATATATAAAAGAAGACAACAACATAATACCCAAATTTACATTTTCAACGTCATGTTAAAAAAAAAAAACATAAAAAAGCTTTTTCCAAACCCAAAAAAAAAAAAAAGAAGCAAATTGAAAACAATAAAAAAAAATGACAAAAACGTAAATGAAAAAAAAAAGAACCACAAAAATACGTCTCATCCAACCAAAAAAAAAAAAAAATTTAAAAGAGAAATTAGCAGTTGCCACGTAATTTAAAAATAAATAAAACACATGAAAAACTATTTTTGAAAAATAAAAACAAATTAATGTATACAAATAAAAATAAAAATGAAAAAAACGTAAATTAACAAAAAAAAGAACATCAAAAATACGCCTCATCCAACCAAAATAAATAAATAAATAAATAAATTTAAAAACAGAAATTAGTAGTTGCCACGTAATTTTAAAATAAATAAAACACATGAAAAATCATTTTTGAAAAATAAAAACAAATTAATGTATACAAATAAAAATAAAAATGAGAAAAACGTAAATTAAAAACAAAAAGAACATAAAAAATACGCCTCATCCAAAAAAAAAAATTTAAAAACAGAAATTAGCATTGGCCACGTAATTTAAAAATAAATAAAACACATGAAAAACTATTTTTGAAAAATGAAAACAAATTAATGTATACAAATAAAAATAAAAATGACAAAAACGTAAATTAAAAAAAAAAGAACCAAAAAAATACGCCTCATCCAAAAAAAATTAAAAATTAAAAATAGAAATTACCATTTGCCACGTAATTTACAAATAAATAAAACACATGAAAACTCATTTTTGAAAAATAAAAACAAATTATTGTATACCAATAGAAATAAATAAGACAAAAACGTAAATTAAAGAAAAAGAACAAATTAATGTATACAAAAAGAAAAATGACAAAAACATAAATTTAATAAAAAAAAAAAACCATAAAAATACGCCTAATCCCCCCCCCCAAAAAAAAAAAAATCCGCACCAATGACGTTGACGTGGAGGATGTATGGCGAGTAAAAATATAAAAAATCACTTCAAGGGCAGTTTGGTCATTCACCATGAAGACACCTCACAAAAAAGTCAAAAAGTCCTTTCCAAACCAGGCTCTTTAGCCCCAGGTTAAAATAGCCAAAAAAGTCAAAAAACCAAAAAACCAACCCACTTCCCAAACGGAGGCTAAGAAAGAATGATTATAACATGTAAAAATGCTAAAATCACGGTTAAACTAGCAAATCATTCAAACCAAAAATGATTTAGCTTAATCAGTTAGGTCAAAAGATCAACCAATATAAATTTTAAAATCGGCACAATATAAATTTAAAATTATCATAATTATTTCATAATTTTTATATTAAGGAGTAGTAAAAGTGACATTGAGATTATCGATATATCTATATATTTTATAAAAGAATACTTTTAAGAAGAGATATTATGAGAGTTTTAAAATCTCATACAAAATTATTTTTAAAATCAAAACATCTATATAGAATTGTAAAATAAAAGTTAAATAGAAACTAGTTAATCGGGATTTTCTTAATTTTTTAAAATTAAGAAAATCAAAAAAATTAGTATGAGATATTAATTCTAAGGTTTCTCACTAAAAATCTCATTTTGCTTATATAAATGAGAGTATAAGATTCACTTTATATAAGTGAAACAATTCACTTTTTCGTTCTTTTCTAGATGTGAGATTATAAAATAGAAGTTAAATGAAAGCTAGTCAATGAAGATTTTCTTAAGGGTGATGATACATCCTACTAAAAGTGGTGCTCTAAAGCACCACTAATGAGTTGGTAAGCACTTTAAAAAAAAAAAAAAAGACACAAGCAGTGGGCCCCGTCCACTGTCACAGCACTAGTGGTGCTTTTAAAGCACTACTTTTAGTGGTCTCAAACATTATTGTTTTCTTAATTGTTTAAAAGTTGACAATTGTTTGGACGGGAAATTTATTTTGAATCAAGCAATCTTAATCATTTAATCTTTAATTAGGTCAATCTTTAATTTATTTCAAATCAAACAAATTTAACCAATATATTTTAATAAGACCATTAAAATCACAGTTAAACCAACGAATTAGTCAAACCCAAAACGGTTCACCCTATCGGCTAGGTCAAAGAACCAACCAACTTATACAAAAATTAATTAATTAAAACCTTTAAATTTTATTTTAATTTTAAAATTTAAATTATCTTGAACTGAAACATACACAACACTATAATATTAAATGAGAGCATAAGGTTTATATAGTTGAGAGGGAGCTTTTAAGTGCATTAGGGCCGAGCTAGACCTAGGCATAGTGATGTGCCGTTTTGTGGACCGAGGTAAAAAAGGGCTTAGTGAAGTAGACCATTGTGTTAGAGGGGTTAGCTTGGCTATGGTTAGCCCGGTCCAAGTAATTGCAGTCACTACTGTCGGAATGGTGATTATTAGCTCGGTCATAGTATTTGGAGCCGAGATTTGGGCTTCTGGTGGTAGAGTTTGTCCTTGTTAGCTCGGTTAAAACTTGCTATTGTTAGCGCGATCTCAATAGACAAAACCGAGGTACAAAGCTATATGTTACAGTGAAGGCGCTAGATTAAGTATGACAAAGGTTAGTTCAGTCATACTGTCATCTAACCGAGGTAAAACTATCTCACTTGGTTTAAGCAGTGAGGGGGTATTAAAGGATAAGTATTATCTTTCAGGAGTGTGATTCCTAGGAGGACTCTACATGGAGGAATAAGAGTCCTACTAGGATTATGCCATGCGGAACCTATAAAAGCTCACAACATAACCTATGTACAGGTAACACAATTTTGATTCCCGAATACATAGAGTTTTTGTCTATTTGTTTACTTAGCTGACTTAGGCATTGGAGAGGTATCCGGCACACACCCGCCGGCTAGTTTACATTTGTATTTTCAGGGAGTAAAGCGACGACGTTTGGAGGAGCGACGACGTTTGGAGGAGCGCAGACTTGGTCAATAGGATTATACGAGAACATTATTTCATGCTCGTACAATAGTGAAATAACTCATTTTTTCCCTCTTTTTCGTGGTGTGAAATTGTAAAATAAAAGTTAATAGTTGTTTGAATGGGAAGTTCATTTCTAATCAAACAATCTCAGTCGTTCAATTTTTAATAAGGTCAATCTTAGTTTATTTCAAATCAAACAAATCTAAGCAATATATTTTGATAAAACAGTTAAAACCGTGATTAAACCAGTGAATCAGTTAAACTGAAAACGATTCAGCATAATCGGCTAAGTCAAAAGATCAATCAATTTACAACAAAATTAATTAATTAAAACCTTTAAATTTTATTTTAAAATTTAAACAATCTTTAACTGAAACATGTACAATACTATAATATTAAGTGAGAGTATAAGATTCACTTTATATAAATGAAACAACTCACTTTTTCTTTCTTTTCTCGATGTGAGATTGTAATTATTTTAAAATTAAATATTATAAGAGTTTCAAAATCTCATACAAAATTATTTTTCAAATCAAAACGTTTATGTCGGATTGTAAAATAAAAATTAAATGAAAGCTAATCAATGATTTTTTTTTTAATTGTTAAAATTAAGAAAAAAAAATTGGTATTAATTATAGGGTTTCTCACTAAAAATCTTCTTTTGCTTATATAAATAGGAGCATAAGATTCACTTTATATAAATGAAACAATTCATTCTTCCTTTTTTTTCCAATGTGGTTGTAAAATAAAAGTTAAATGGAAACTAACCAATGAGAATTTTATTAATTGTTTAAAATTAAGAAATTTCAATAATTTATATAAATTGGAGAATAAGATTTACTTTATGTAAATGAAACAATTCACTTTTTCTTATTTTTTTTCTCGATTTGATATTGTAAAATAAAAAGTAAATGGAAGTTAGCCAATGAGAATTTTCTTAATTGTTTAAAATTAAGAAAATTCAATAATTTTAAAATAAGGGTTTGGAGTTTTTAGATGGCTTCTCTCTTAAAACCCCATGAATAAGATTCACTTTATATAAGTAAAACAATTTACTTTTTCTTTCTTTTCCCGATATGGGATTGTAACACTTTATATAAGTGAAACAACTCACTTTTTTCTTTTTTTTCTCGATGTGGAATTGTAATTATTTTAAAGTTAAATATTATGAGAGTTTCAAAATCTTATACAAAATTATTTTTAAAATCAAAACATCTATGTGGAATTGTAAAATAAAAATTAAATGGAAGCTAGCCAATGGGGATTTTCTTAATTGTTTAAAATTAAGAAAATCAAAAAAATGAATATGAGATATTGATCATAGGGCTTCTCACAAAAAATCTCATTTTACTTATATAAATGGGAGTATAAGATTTACTTTATGTAAGTAAAACAATTCACTTTTTCTTTTATTTTTCGATGTGGGATTGTAAAATAAAAAGCAAATAGAAGTTAGCCATAACAACCCTGACCTCTGATTAACATGCAATCCATGATTAAGAATGCTTAACAAGTAATTAAAGTGAAATTCTACATTCATTACGTGTGTTATGTATTATATGAGTTTCTATCTATTCTGTGTAGGAATATCTGTCTCTAATTTTGTTCTATTCTATAAAATTGAAAGCCCTGTCGGTATCCGATCATGAAATTGACTTGGTTTTTATGTTAATTGGAATTTTTAGAATTTTTGGGTAGATTCAATTGAAAGTCGATTCAGAACGATTTAATTAGAAGAATTTATGTCTAATTGAGTAATTTGATCAATTATTTAATTAAACCATTAATTTAGCCTATATAAGGCATAAATGGACCCTCATTCACATTTGACACTCTCATATCTTCATCATTGGTGGCAAAAACGTGGGAGTAAGAGAGGGAGTAGGAAGATTTGACTCTAAGCTTGAGAATTGAGAGACTTAAAAGGGAATTGAAAGAATTGGCTTATGAGCTCAAACATCAACACATCTAAGCTAAAATTGGGCCCCTAAGGTAAGAACTCAAGCCTATAGTTGTGTAATTAGAGTACTTACCACATGTATTCAAAAGAACTAAGTGAATTGAAGCAAGAATTAAGTTGATTAATGTAGAAAGAAGAAGATGCATGCATGTATGTGCATCACATGACAAATAGAGTATGTTGTCTAAGAATTTGTCCCATGTATGTTTCTATTTTAGCTATGGTTTAAGAATTCAACTTGTTTTTGAGCTAAATACCTCATTTGATTATGTTTTGGACACTTGAAGTTCAAACCATTTCATGCTTGTAGTATTCATGTTATGTTCTTGAAGTCTCTAGGTGGATTTTGAACAATTGACATAATTTTGGGCCTTGATTTCACGAAATGATTTTCAAACCATTATATTTTACAAGTTTCTAAATGTTTTCTAGAAATTTGGCCCAAAAAGATGAGTTTTTAAGGGTGTAATTCGAGTTTGAAGCTTGGGAGTGCAATCTAGAAATTCCAGATTCTGCACTTCCGCTCGAGCGGCATAATTTGTGCTCGAGCGACCACTCTGCTATCTTGTACTTCTGCTCGAGTGACCAAAAGTTCGCTTGAGCGAGAAATGTGAGCTCCCAGAAGTTTTCACATTTTACAGACCGCTTGAGCGATAGAAGTTGCGCTCAAGCGGGGACCTCAGTCTTACGCTCGAGCGACTGTCGAGAGACCATCGAGTGGAGATTTCATACAACCAATATTTTTTTCAAAGTTTGCAGACCGCTCGAGCGAGAGAAACTGCCCTCGAGTGGCCCCTCACATGTTTGCATGTCCGCTCAAGCGAGGAAAGTTGTGCTCGAACGTGACCCCTATTTTTAGCAAGTTTGGTTAAGAGTCCCAAAGTGCATTTTGGCATTTACATTGCATCGGAGGCATTTCTAGGTCATGTTTAAGACTCAATAAGAGGCTAAGACTTAGAAATACACTAAGAATGAAACAAAAGAAATTAAGTATCAACTAAATGTGTGTTTCATTAAATGTTTCTGCTATGTGTGTGTAGGTCACTCGCCACAAGTTATTTGATTTGTCTGTTCTACAAGTGGAGCCATCGGTGAGTAATAACTCTGTAAAGTTATGTTTAACTATAACTATTTTTCTGATGCTATGAAATGATCAGTTTTCTAAAATACGATGTTTTGTATGAATGAATGATTGTCCAAATTTCTGAAATGTATTCATGGCATCCTTAGCACAAGGCTCTTGCTCGGGGGTAATAATACCGTGGTCTACAAGCTCAAGGCCCTTGCCCGAGGGTAACAATATCGTGACTCAAGTATATTACAAGTTCCCGGTACCGAAGGTTCTTTATGAAACTAACAAGCAAGATAATGTTAATGGATGTACCATGTATGACTAAACAAGAATTCTGATTTCCGTATGAAGTTTGAACAAGAGTATGAATATACATCTCTTTTTTATGTGAATTCTGATTTCTGAATCTGTTAGGGACATCGTTCATTTAAACCCTTTACTCTATTATTATTCACTGGGTTCCTGCTCACTATTTATATTATGTATATAGGTGATCAAGCACGTGCCCAGGTACAGAGTTGACGGCCTAAGATTCTCTTTTGTTAGCCAACCGTCGCGCCTCCGGGAAGGTTCTGTTTAAGAGGTCCATGTCAAGGCTTTATTTGGTTTTGTTCTGTTTATCTGTACTTGGGCTAGGTTCCCTTTTGACTTTATTTTTGTAAATAAGTGACATAAGACTATTGTATTTTATGATGTCACATGCAAATATATATATAAGTTTGTTTTGAAAATTTTGTCTCATATATGTCCGTACAGCTCAATGGACTATGTATATTTATATATTGCTTCCGCAGCCCCTAATATATGTTATACTGTTAAGAGGCCTTCGGTAATCCAAGGATTACTGGCCCGTTATGACGCTAAACCCATAGGGGCGGGTTTAGGTTGTGACACTAGCCAACGAGAATTTTCTTAATTGTTTAATATTAAGAAAATTCAATAATTTTAGAGTAAGGGTTTGGAGTTCCTAGAAGGCTTCTCCCTAAAACTCTATTTTTTCTTATATAATATATAGATAGATACATAGATAGTGAAACAAACTTTACTTTTTTTCTTCCCCCGATGCGGGATTATAAAATAAATCATAAACTAATTAGAGTTTTATTTTTATATGGTTAAATGGAAATTAGCCAATGAATTTTTTTTTAATTGTTTAAAATTAATAAAATCAGTATGAGAAATCGCCATTAAACCAGCAAATCGGTTAAATCCAAAATGGTTTAGCCTAATCGGTTAGGTCAAATGACCAATCAACTCATACAAAAATTAATTAATTAAAACTTTTAAATGTTATTTTAATTTTAAAATTTAAGCTGTCTTGAATTGAAATATACACAATACTATACTATTAAGATTCACTTTATATAAGTGAAACAACTCACCTTTTTTTTTTTTTTTTTTTTTTTCCTTCTGACATGGGATTATAAAATAAAAGTTAATAATTATTTGGACGGAAAGTTTATTTCTAATCAAGCAATCTCAGTCTTTCAATTTTTAATCAGATTAATCTTTAGTTTATTTCGAATCAAACAAATCTAATTAATATATTTTGATAAAACCGCAATATCAATCTTTCAATTTTTAATCAGATCAATCTTTAGTTTATTTCGAATCAAATAAATCTAATTAATATATTTTGATAAAACTGCTAAAATTGCGGTTAAACCAACAAATCAATCAAATCAAAAATAATTTAGCCTAATTGGCTAAGTCATAATTAATTAATTAAAACTTTTAAAATTTAAACTATATATTGAATTGAAATATGCACAACACTACAATATTAAATGGGATATGAGTATAATATTCATTTTATATGAGTAAAATAACTCATTTTTTCTTTCTTTTTTCAATGTGGGATTATCAAATAAAAGTTAACTAATAGAGATTTTCTTAATTGTTTAAAATTAAGAAAATCAAGAAAATTAGTATGAGATATTGAAACTCTTATAAAGCTCCTCAGTAAAAATACCATTTTTTTTAATATAATATATATAGATAGGTAGATAGATAGTAGCATATTAATCGATATATTGTGTTAAAAAAATTAAAAAAAACCCCTCTTATGGTAAGAAAAGTTAGGAATTATTGCGGTGTTGTTACAAAGGAAGAGAAATTTTTTAATTTTGAATCATTGTGATTATATAATGAATTATTTAAGAAGTTACAAAGCATTATAATGAGTAAAATTATGAATCATTGTGACTAATACGAATTATTGTGGTGTAATTACAAGGATATACAATATGACTATAATTTTTCCCTAATAGTTTTTGTACAATTTTAGACCTTCAAGAAATAGCTTTTGTAAAAGAAAAAAAAGAAAAAGAAAAACTTTTGTACAATTTTAGACCTTTTGCACTTCAACAAAAATAAATAAATAAAAAAGCCGTGGATATTTTCATATTGGGTTTGGACTCGAAAGTGATTGAAAACTAGTGGTGATTATAGATCTATCCAACTCATCTAATTTGACTGAATTGCCATAACTTGATTAATTTTGGCCAGATGCGTGTCTTTGAATGGATGTAAATGAAATATTTTAAAATTTGTAGATATAGTTCAAATGGTGGAAGAACCATCCTGCACCAATATGAACCTGATCTACCTATAAATGAATTTAAAAAAAAAAAAGAAAAAAAAGAAGAAGAAACTATCAACTAGTGGCGGAGCCACAGCTAGACCAGGGGGTCACGTGGCCCTCCTGGATTATAAAATATAAAGAAAATATTTTAAACAAAAAAACTTATAAAATATTATTTAAAGTGAAATATCAATGACATTTTTAAAATTATGAGAATAATAATGGTTGTTTTTTTTATTGAAAATAAAGATATTACGATAAGTCATATTATTATCTATGAAAATTTCAATACAATCGTGATGTCTATCATTATTGACATACAATTATAATTAATCTAAAAGAAAATTTGGAATTTATTGAATTGTTAGGTACATTTGACATGTGGGGTTTATCCTCTATATGTTTCTTTACTATTGGTTGGTAATATTATATGTCAATGATGACGTGATATTACTATTATATTGAATTTTTATTAAAATTTTGTATAAAAAATTATTTTATCATTATATAATTTATTTTAAACTTATATCCATGACTTTTTTTTTTTTTTTTTAATTTTATATATTGTCCATGATATACTAATTACAAATAATATATATATACATATATTTATCTTTCTTGAAGCCAATCGTAAAAATTTATATGAAATATTTTGTAAAATTTTTCAATGTTATAATTAATAAGTGTCCCCTCTGATTTAATTTATTGACTCCGCCACTGCTATCAACAAGTAACAACATAGAGTAGAAATAATAAAATTTATATTTTTATGAAAATAGAAAATAATACCTTTTAAAAATATATATGTGTGGTGTCATGGCCTATTAGAGACAAATAATACATATTTTTTCATGTTACTCATTATTAGAGATTGTAAAAGTTATGAATTATAATTAAAAAAAAGAAAAAGAAAAATACTTGAAATATCTAATTTATCATCTCTAAAGATCACCCATAATGATGTGTCTGACAGGTGCCAAATTTGATTTGTGAGATCTAACTTCAATGCTACATCATTAGGGGTCATGTAGAAGTGATAAATTAGGTAAATGTAGCATTGTTGTTCAAAAAATACCTAAAATTTGTAAAGTCTAAAACGCTAAACCGATCGCATTATGCACGGCCCGCTCAATTTACATTTGTCAAATTAATAGACTGATGCAAATTAATTTTTTTTAATCCACTTAATTTTAGACAAATGTCGAATAGAATATCACCCGACTTAACCTATCCATGATCATCCATATTGAAAACATTTTAGCCATTGGGCTTTTCAGTATGGGTCTTAATAACGTCCATTGTGAAACTCATAATTTAAACCATAACACGTAAGGCCTAGGTTGTTGGCCGGAGGTGGCTTATTAGTGACCGTGGGTGGGCGGAGATTATGGCTTCGTTTGGTTTGGGTTTTTGGAATTAAAAATGTATCCAAAAATAAAAATAAAAATAATAATAAAATAGGTTAAATAAATTAATAAGATAAAATACCACATTTAAATCATAATTATTTCATCTTTTTTTTTACAAAAGTCAAAAAAATAAATAAATAATCTAATTTTTTACTTTTAACTTATTTTGGATCACATTATTTCTTTAATTTTTTACACGTTTTTTTAAAAAAAATCCAAAAAGTTAGCTTTTAATCAATTTTTCAAAACAATTCAAACTAAAAAGGTAGACTCATAAAAATCAACTAATCTTTTTTTTTACCAAACGACAACAATGGATGATGGTGAGAGAAGGAGAATTTATTTTTAGAACATGTGAGTTCATATTTTTTCATTTTTTTAAAATTTGAAAATATGTACTAACTTTTTAAAAAAATGAAAGCAATCACCCTATCAAAAAGCAAGAAAATAAAAGTGGTGACATTAACGTAGCCATTTTTCTTTTTCTTTTTTTTTTTAAAATTTATTTATTTATTTATTTACAAGATAGAAAATAAAATTATTTGGTGCACATAAATATTTTAAAAGCATATGAAAATAAAACAAGAAAATATGTGTACAGGGTGGTTGGAGGAATGAGAGATTTAAAAGTTTTTTTTGAGAGAAAAAAATAAAAAAACTTTTGTTTAGTTTTGGTTTCCAGAAAATAATTTTCAAAAAATTCTATTTTTTTTATTTTTCGTTTTTTTTTTTTGTTTTCAATGATTTTTTTAATATTTTAAGCAATTTTTTTAAATTTTTTTTTTTGCACATCTAACATAAATATACTTAAAAAGTATAATATTTGTGAAAAAAAAACTTTAAAAAATTCACTAAATACCAAAAAAAAAAAAAAAAAATGAAAATTCAATACATTTTTCGTATTTTTATGTATTTATTAATTTTTAAATATTTTTTCAAAAATATTTTACTATTTAAATACATCTAACTAAGTTGCATTTAAAAAAGTAAAAAAATTGTTTAAAATTTAAAAAATATTCATTAAAAACAAAAAAACACGAAAAAAAAAACTTAATTTCTAAAAATTGAATTCAAAAAAATGAAACCAAACACTAATTTTTATTTTGGAAGTTTTGGAAATTTTGAAACCGGTTCCATTTTTCTAAAAACAAAAGTACACATTTTTTCTCAAAATAAATCAATCAGTCAGAATAATTTAGCATTAAAATTGATGATTGAATCATAAAAATATTGACAAAGGAATTGTTGTGATTTCACTCATAATCTTATCAAAGAAAATTAGAACATCATATAAATAAAATAAAAAGTTAAATTTTTTTTTCATGTTGAGATTTCAATATGAAAGAATTTGAGGGGCCAATAAGACCCATCATAAGTCTTTCTTTTATGATTTAATTCATTCATTTTGTAAGACCTTCAATATATTATCCATGAAAAAAATTTAAGGCAATTCAATAAACAAATTTTTTTTTTTTTATTTAATCGCATTTGTCTTTAACAATTTTTTTTTTTTTTTCCCCTTCTTTTTTCTCACGTTACAGCTTGCGGCCTTTAATTCATGACAATACTTGTTTCTAGAATGGTAGGCTTAATTGATTACAACACTTGCTTCAAGAATGCTAGGCTTAGACTTGTGGAAGGTGAAAGTTGGGCTTCGAAAAATCGAGGTCTCAGGTTTCACTTTCTTTGTGTTAGTCATCCGAGCAACAGTGTATATGGTTGGTAGGACGAATCTTATGGTTGGTAGGACGAATCTTCCAAGCCTGGTGAACCAGAATCAGGATTGTGGGTTTGAATTTTTACTTGTGTGAGAGTTCGTGACTTACCATTACATGATTGAGTAATTTTACTGTGTAACAATCACTTAGCGATAATCTCTGAAGTCTCGACTCTTTAAGGTCTAATTCCAGAGATTATCTCTCTATGATTAGACCTTAGGCTTAAAAGAACATAGGCCCAAGTCGGCTCAAAGGGGAAAGGAAGTCCAACATTAGAGATCAGAACATGATCGACCACATAAATCCCAAGAGAGTGGATCAAGGTGATTGGCCGCAACAAGTGCAATCTGATAGATCTTTACGAAGTGACCTCTTACTAGAGATCGTTTGTTTGATGATAGGAGATATCCAACAGCCCATAACAATGGCAAATTAAGCACCATTTAACTATAAACGAACATAACAATACCACAGGTAAGAGCACATTATACGATATAGATTTTAAATAATTTGTATTATTTTACAATCTTGTATAATACAATGTATTTTCATACATTTTGAGTAATCAATTAGAATTCTTCAGAGGACCATATCAGGTAAACCACGAACTAAAAATTGAGGAAATTTAATCTTATAATATTGTTAGTTTTGTAATTTTGTTTTTTGGGTCAAAATTGTTTGTGGGAGTTAATTATTTGCCTGGAATGAACAAAATAAAACACTAATATTAACGATGAATAATTTAATTGCAATTCAATGGCATTTGGTTTTCTTCAATTAATTAGAAATTATTTAAAATTTTCCGTAAGTGTAATTCATAAATAATGAACTTAATCGAATATGTGCAATCAATTAGAGCTGTTGAGATTGAACTTCAAAAATCAAAACTTCATATTTTCAAAATACCACAAGACCATCACAAGAGAAAGCAACCAATATAGTAAGGCCATGTTTGTTTGGGCGGACTGGATTAGGTTGGGTTAGCATTTCCATGACTAATAGACCTAGAACTACGAATCCCTTTGGATTGTGTATCTTATCCTATGTTTGGATTGAGTTAGGATTATGAGAAGGAACTAATAGTCCAGACTTTGACTTAGTTCTTCAATTTATATTCCATCCCCTTCTGTGGGACTGAATAATCCATTATCTGTGGAATATCATATCCGCATAAATTGTTAGTCTGTCTTTCAATTATTTAACTAAACATCGGATTAATAATTTTATTAAACTACTAGTCCAATCTCAAATTCATATCCACCCAAACAAACATGGCTTAAAGGCACATAGTATCACAACAGAAGAAGGCAAAGCAGCTCAAATTAGCAAAAATAGAGGACCATATCAGGTAAAACATCGACTAAAAATTGAGCAAATTTAATGTCAAAATATGAGCACAAAAACATTTGGAACAGTGAATCAAAACTATAAAAGAAACTGATAGAAGTTAGTATAAAGCACACTTTTAACGGCAATTCTTCAACAAGTGATCTACACAAACTCACACCTTTCATGCTTGATGCACAAACTTTGAACAGGAAAAAACATCACCGTAAGAACTTTTGAACCGTGGAAAACTAAATGCTGCCACCGGACACACAATAAGTGCCTATGATAGGAAGGTTGTAGGTAATCACTTCTTGAAAAAAGATCAATATGATCTGTTGAAGTACATAAATAAAACGACGTTGTATCTCAACAACATTGTTCAAGATACTCAAATGACACGTGGAGCCTACGAAAGATGACATTTGTAGAGCCTACAGTAAAGACACCACACAGGATGAAACCCCAAAGATCAATCCGGTTAATCAGATATACGATTAATCAGATAGTGCTATTATTCAAAATTCAAATGGCGCTATCATTCAATTTGAAATTCAAATTGAAGATGAAGCATTCCTATCACCTGATGACCCTCCATAAATATGAGGACCATCACACAAGACGGGGGATCGGAAGAAATCAGAAGTGAAAAGATCAGAGAGAGAGAGAAAGAAATTGAGAGCTAAAGAATTCGTTACAAGAAAGAAGAAGAGAAGCCTAGAGAACTCAAAAGCCTACGCTAATGGCGATGAATAGGTAAAGGGTTCCAAACCCAAGAATTGTATTTTGTATTCGAGGGTTCAAAACCCATAACAATTTCAATAAAATATTTATTTTTCTTAAATTGTCTTTTGTTGTTTATTTTGTTTTTCATTAATCGGAGGTTTCATTTGTCTAAAATGTGTAATTAACGATCTAAAATACAGATCGGAAATAAGAACCTGCTATTCAAATAATCAACACTGTTTAGTCCAAAAAATAAACAGTAGACATTTGTAACATAAAATTTTGAAATGTGTTGAAATACTTCATGTTTTAAAAGTTGTGTCTACAGATCAAAAACCAATGTACCGAAATTAATATATATCAGCAGCAAGCACTCCAATGTATAATGTTAAATGCAATTGAAAATCGAACACTAATATTGGAAAACCAAAAAAGAAACAAAAAGAAGCATAGCATTAAACAAATCCAAATTACATGATATTTACACTCTGTTCAGTTGCTTACAAACTAAGTTCAAAGGACTCTTCCAATTCTGCCATTGTTTCGCTTAGAATTGTTTAGATCAAAGGCCTGCACCTCTAGAATCGAAGCTGAAATCAGCAGCAAACACACTATTTACAAAAAGTACAGTAAGCAAATCATTAATATAGGAGCCATGTTTATTTGTAATTGTTATTTGTATGCAATATACTTACCATGCAGTTTAGTTACAGAATTAAATACTTTGCGTCGAACATAATAGTTCCTGGTAGGCGATATTTTTGGAACGGTTAGTTAAGAGATTATTAGAATCTGGTGATGCAACTAAAACTTGAGATAATGCAACGTATAACTGGCCATGAGAGAAAACTGGTTATGGCAGATAAATACCCACAACATCTAAGGTTTGACCTTGGGCTTTGTTAATGGTCATTGCAAAGCATAGTCTAATTGAAAATTGGTGCCTTATAAATTGAACAGAGTACATCTTGTCGTCTGAAGGTTGTAAAGGTATGCGAGGCAAGAACACAATATTGCCCTTACAAGCATCGACTGCTATCTCAGTAATGATCACATGCTTGTCAAAGTGATGACAAATTAAACTCGTTCCATTGCATAAGCTTTTTGAAGGATCTATGTTTCAAAGTAAGAGAATTGGGCAATTTTTCTTCAGCAAGAGTCTATGGGGTGGCAAATCAGCTAGGCGAAGAGAATTCAAAAAGTCTTCGTATTGACTTTGTTGGTTTGTATCAATGGTTTCATCAATGCTTAAGTATTCTTGCATGTTTCTAGGAAATTTCTTGATCAATAATTCATTAATTTCATTAGTATTTTTTTTTTTGGGACATAGTATGGCACAATCCATCATTGATAGGGCATCAGTCGAATACTTGTGAAATTGTGGAAAAACAAAATCAATTAGTTGTTGGAGGGGATCTACAGCTTCAAGAGAAGGAAGAATCATAGATGACGGAAATGTGATTTCGCCATCAAAATCTTGAGTCTCTAATCCATTTCCAATACGAAGCAAGAAATAGCTAAAGATTGGATCATGTTTAGCACGCATGTTCTCTAAAGCCTGATTTTTTCTAATGAATGCCAAATTTCCGATTTCACAAGGCTCGCATTTATGCATTCGTTTCTCATAGCTCTCAGAACAACAGGTAAAACTTGGTGAAAATCACCACCAAAAATCATAACTTTTCTGCCAAAGAGAAGATTTGAATTTGTTATGTCTCTTAGCAATTCATCGACAGTTTCAATGGCCTGTCGTCTTGCTATAGATGATTCATCCCATATTACAAGTGAAGTATCTTTTAGAAGTTTTGCAAGACTGCTTTGTTTGCTAACATTGCAAGAGTTTTTTTCCATCAATGTCTATGGGAATTTTGAATCGAGAATGAACAGTGAGACCGTTTGGTAGAATTGATGCAGCAACGCCAGAAGTTGCTGCTGCAAGAGCAATTTTTTGTTCTGTTCTGACCGTAGCCAACAATGCACGGTAAAGAAATGTTTTTCCACGACCACTGGGTCCATCTATAAAAAAAAAATATGCTAGTTTCTCTAGTTGCACAGCTTGTATAATTCTAGAATATGCATGTTGCTGTTCTGGGTTCAACATTGATACACATGATAGAACTTCTCCACATACAACAAAACTTTTTTCTTCCTCAATTTCTTCGCAAGTAATGTCTCTTTCATTTATTGGAACAACTATATCAAAAAATGAAATTGTTGGATGTTTTTTCCCATGGATTCAAGAGCAGAATTGATATGTTGCAACACTTGGTACTGTGCTTGTTCTATTGACATATCTACTTTTTGAAGGGAGTCCTCCGCCATAGCTTTCTCAAATTTTGAGAATAGTGCCTTTGGATTATTGGGATTGCAATAGACAAGAATAGTAGCAAAAAATTGTCTTAGTGAAGAAGGCATCCGAAAGTTTGTTGCTTCATCTAGGCACTTTTCCTGACTGTCATCATCTTCAAGTAGACCACGTTGAAGAGCAACTTGTCTAAAGGATTCACATACTATTCTGTTAACTATTTTCAAGTTTTGGAATGATGTTGGAGCTCTTACATGGTTCAACAATAACCGTAAATAATAGCGTTCATCTTCAGTTAGATTTGCGGTTATAATTCAGTCATAATTCTTCCTATAAAGGTTTTTTGTTTTCTTTCATACCACATTCTATCAGTTGGAACCCACACGAATTTCTCGGTAAATTCTCTATACAAAAGTTGCTCAACTTTGGCATTACTATTTGTTCTATTCATTGCGAAGAACTCTATCAACATAGTTCTCAACCAAAAGTCAAAGTTTACTAAGGATTTCAAAGTTGAAGTGTTTGTGAAGCTAACCATTTGAAAACTGTATAGGCGCAATTACAAACTTATAACAGTGGGGTGGGTTTCAATCAAAACAAATCTATATATTCACCACATTGCTTCAGGAGGTGATATCCATCTTGCCAATTGGTATTGAGCAATCTCATCAAATTCTTCATTGTCATGTTGTTCAACTACATTGAATGCTACTTTGTCATGGCCTTTGTAAATATATTTGTACAAGCACTTAACTGCCTTAATAGTAGAGTGAATCTCAACATTAATCTAACAATCAAACTTCGCAAGAAAATACGGGTCATAAGGCACAACCCATGCATTATCTAACAAATGACCCGGAACTTTTATTATCTCATTGCCTTTGTTGTGGCGTTTATAGATCAAGTACCCGTCCATTGCCATAGTTGTCGTAGGAGTGAACCTTTTCGGATAGTGGTTTTTGCAAGACTAGTTTTTCATACAAATATTATTTTTATTTAAAAAGTTACAAGGTCCATACATCATGTGTTTGATAACCATTGAATGCAAATGAGAATATTTGATAGGATCAGGTAGCTCCGCAGATATGAATGAATCAAAGTTTTCAGGGGAATTTAGTTTATGTCCACATTGCAAAATCAAAAGTAAATGAGTATGAAGTAGACCTCTTTTTTTGGAATTCAACGACATATGTAAATGCTCCAGTAGAACCGAAGAGTTATTTTTCTAATCAGTTCCTTTTTAAAATGTTCAAATTTGCTCTTGAAGACATGAGTCAAAAGATCTAGTCTATTTTGAGCTTCTTCATTTTGGCAGTAGTTTCTTTTTTATTTCAAGCTAATTTGGGTTACAAGTCATGATTAAGAATATATCTGGTTTTCCAAATTGTTGCACTAATGTCATAGCATCAATGTACCGTTTGCGAAGATCTCTAGGACCACCTATGAATGATCTTGGCAAAATGATCCTTCGACCAATATTAGCACCTTTTGATTCTCTAAGCGTAACGCTATCAACGATCCCTTGATATAAATCGGATCTTATTTCCTTTTGCTTTGTGTGGAAATGGTCCAATCTTGATGTTTCAATTTTTACGTACATATCAACAGCAAATTGTTGTAGCAGACGGTCTGCTCGTAGCAAAGTTGGTCCATCACCATATCTACTTTGAAATCGATAACAGTAAAATTCCCGAGCAGAGACCATATTCTTTTTCTTTGAGTTTTCCTCGAAAACTGGAATGAATTATAATATCTAGATACCAAAATATTTAACGAACAATATCTGAATTAGTAGAATTAATTTCTAATGTGCACCTGAAGATTCTGTCGCTAGTAGGTCGACAGCTTTCGAAGCTTGTTGTGGCGAGACTAAGGATTAGGGATGGCCATTTTAATCTAATCCATGGGGATCCGCCCATACCCGCCCTGACACTTATGTGAGGCGGGGGTGGATTATGTTTTGGTCACCCGCAACAGAGGTGGGGTGGGGGAAGGTATCACTTCTCCCGATCCAAACCCGACCCGATATAATTAATAATATATAAATAAATAATTTATGTATATATATAAAATATATTTAGATATAAGAAAATAATATTAAAAGTCTATGATTTTGTTTAAATATAAATGAATAATAATTTTAAAAGTCTCACTGTTTATATATATGAAAATAAAAAAAAATTATTTAGTGTGCTAAAAATTTAAATGATTCTTAATTTTTTTGACTATTTAAAATGTTGTCAGATATCCGCGGGTATCCGTAGGGGCAGGGGTGGGGTTGAAAAATTCCACCCGTAGCGGGGGCAGGGGCGGTGGGGAGTGGCAAACCCGTCCCGTGGCCATCCCTACTAAGAATTGACCATCAGTGTTTTTTTTTTTTTTTTTTTTTTTGGGGGGGGGGGGGGGGTGTTTGGCTATTCCTTGATGCCATTCTGGCTCACCTAAAGGAAAAAGTATTGAATATTGAAGAGGATCGTAGCAACTGTAATAGTACCTAATCCTTTCAGATTGACCTTCATGCTTCTTCACAATTATGTCACGTTCTCTATATTCAGTAGCTTCGTCATTTTCTTTCCATATGGCAGCAACTTGAGAAGCTATGGGAGGATTATGAGTTTGAAGATCTAAAGTTGGATCAGCCCGGATAACAATACGATGAGCATGCAAGTCTGGAACGTCTCGTAAACTTCGGAAGAAAACAGAATATGGATTCAAATTCATGATGTGCATTAAAAGAGAATGCTTGGATCTAAGTTGTTGGAAATTTTACGTCTGCTTCGATTTCATGTTCAATATCATAAAAATATAGTTATAGGTAGCAAGGTTGGTCACTTGAAGGATACAAATAGTTGATGTAATGGTAAACCTGACCTTGAACACGAAATGTATATATTCCTCATTTCTTCTTGACAAGTCATTGCCAGTGGTAACACCAAACAAAGGGAATGCAAATGAATTGTTGTATGCACGAATAAACTTTAAAAAATGATTAGAAGATGCAGATTGGACCATGAACAGATCATATAGATCTTTTGGAATTCTATTCTTGTACAATACAATTTGTCCATTGCAATAGCAAAAACCATCAGGTTCAAGAAAATATTTTTTGGCGCAGCATAAACTACAGCATGGTTTATCTGATAAAATGAAAGGCTTAGTTGCAATCCTTTTTCATGGATTCGTCAGCTACTTTTACGTTCACAACAAAGTCCGATAAAGAGTGTAGAAGTACTCAAGTTTTGTTTAAAAAATATTGCCATTTTTAAGAAACAAAGTTGTCGTTGAGTAAAACCTTTATTAGGATCAGACATAGAGTTTTCAGCTTGTAATGCAGCTATAACAGTGAAGAAAGGATCAGCGGTAATGTAAAGAACGTGTAACATAAGCTAATTCGACAAATTAGTAAATTGTATGAATCATTTGTATGAAACGTATGAATCATTAGTGAATAGGCAAAGTATAAGGAAACGTAAATTTTTTTATAAAGGTAGTGAAACATTGTAAATAGAATTAGGAAAATTTAAAATAGGGGCCAGAAACATACCTATTTCAAAGGTTGTTGAATTAATGGTGAAGCCAGGACGGGGCACAGATGTTGGATCAGTAGTAGCAGATTGAGAGTTTTGCTGCTTTTAACTTTCTTTTCCTTTTGTTGATGCGATCTTTCTTTTCTTGTGAGAAATCAACATATCTTGTTCCTT
The DNA here is from genome assembly GCA_036172215.1 of Camellia granthamiana. Taxonomy (NCBI): domain Eukaryota; kingdom Viridiplantae; phylum Streptophyta; class Magnoliopsida; order Ericales; family Theaceae; genus Camellia; species Camellia granthamiana. The sequence continues at coordinate 114,215,336 of CM069910.1, forward strand.
TTTTTGGTCTCTCATTCATAATTGAACTGTATAAAGATCCAAGTAAACATAATAATACATGTAACTGTAGTAAAGTATATAAACTTGTAAATTGCAGTAAGTCAATCATTATGATCTTTGAAACTGTATGGACTATTTGGAATTTACCCTTCATTTATTTTTCCTTTCTGCCATTTGTTTGTCCCCAAAGCCCCCACCCAACTCAACCCGGCTCAACTCAACAAACCTTTATCCCAAATAGTTGGTTTTCTTTTCTGGTTTTTCCTTGTTTTACATATATATATATATATATTTTTTTTCTGTTTTTTGGCCAATATGCGGTAGTAAGATTGCACACATCTCACCCTCCCTAGATCCCAGAGGTGGGGGGTGGGGGGGGGACCTTGTGCATCGAGACTGCCCTTTACATTTTTAGTAATTTATGACTACGACGGAAACAATTTGTGCTCATTAAATTGCCATGTACACAAAGTAGCCGACAAACTGGAATTTTCATATTTTTATCCTAAAATTAATTCCATCATTTCCCCAATACGATTCAGCTAATTTGGTTTGTTGGTTGTCAGAGCCCAAAACATAGAGAAGCAAAAAAACCTTTTCCATTACATCTTCAAGAAAATGAGAAATAAAAAACAAATACGAAATAACAATAACAAATCCAAGAAACCCTCATAATAGGTTGACACACAATTCATCGATGCAAGTCAAATTAATATAATACTGAGAGCAGCTACACTAAATTAGAAAACAACCCATTACAGCAAATACAATCAAAATCCATCCACATCAAGAAATTCATGAAATCATCAGAAAAATTTTATACTCAATTAAGGCAGAGATTCATTAATTTAGAAGGGGTTTTGATAGCCAGGGCTATTCACTTCGTGGTCAACAACAAAACAAGCAAAACTAATGAGCTTTTTGTGCTCTCTTCTCGATGAGACACCGAACTTCAATTTGTATGTTGCGAATTGGCCATGAAGAGACCAGATTCAAACACTCGATTTTCTTACCGACAAATTCAAACATGAAAATCTTCGTCAAGATTGTTAATGTATAATGTATATATTAATGTATAATATATTAATGCAATCACTACAGCCATACAGCTAGCTATAGGATTAAAATAGGATTCTTCTTTCGGCTGCTTTCGGCCCCTTTTTCTTTTATATGTTTTTCTCTCATGATGATGTTTTTCTCTCATGATGATGTTGTACGGCAGCTCCTATATAATGGAGCCTCTCCTTACAGTTTCTCAATATATTGAATCACAGAGTTTGTTCTCTCTCAATATCCCTCTTTTAACTTATTTTACATGGTATCAGAGCCTCAAATATATAGCTCATTAACCAGAAAAATTCACATTTTTTGGTAGTTATCTCTGCTTCATCACTGATTAGATCTTTTTTTTTCTCAAAAATTTTTGCACTGCCTACTCACGTGCTTGGAATCTTCTCACGCTTCCAACGCCACCAACGGCATCCTCAGATCCTCTCTAACACGCCCTCACGCGCCATTTTTGTTGCCGGCGCGTCACCCGCTTCCGCCTTCAACGTCCCACGCGCTCCACGCATCCACCAATCGCTTGAGCCATCTCTCTCCACGTCTCACGTGCTACACGCCTCCGCAAGCCGCTTAAGCCATCCGCTTGAGCCGTCTCTCCCGCACGCGTCCCTCGCTCGCGCCGCACACGCCTCGCGCCGCTTTTGCCTTCGGCTCGCGCCACTTGCACACGCCTTTGTCTTAGGCTCCAGCCAGTTCAGCTCAAACCGGCTCAGCACCTTTCCCAGGCCGGTTCAACCCTATTTTTGGACTTTTTTGGCCGGTTCAGACCGATTCCTCACTAATTTGGACCTTCTGCATTCACTGGTGCCCTCAGTTTTTTTCAGATTCTACCTCGATCATACTGTTTTTCCTTCATGGATCGGCCGGACTCCTCTAACCACCCTATTTCCGTTGTTCTTGACGGGACTAACTATGTCTTATGGGCACAAGCCATGTCTGGGTTCCTCAAAGGAAAGAAACTTTGGCGCATCATCACTGGGGATGTGTGCAAACCCATCCAAGCAACCACGGAATCCGCTGCCACCACGGAATCCGTTGCCAAATATGTCGACCGTCTGGAGGATTGGGATAGTAAAAACTATCAGATCATCACTTGGCTTCGCAATACTTCTATTACATCTATCAGCCTTCAGTTTGGTCAGTTTCAACTTGACTCTGCTTCCTCTCCAGCCAAGGCCATCTGGGATTTTTTACAAGAACGCTATCAGACTACTGGCCTTGCTCACCACTATCAGCTTCTGAGTCATCTTCACCGTATGTGCCAAGATACAACTCAGACCATTAATGATTTCCTCTCCCAAATGTATTATGTTTGGGATCAGCTCGCTCTTTTTGAACCTCTATGGCACTCCCCGTTTTGAGCCAGTACGCGCATCTCTCCTTCATTGCACTCCTTTACCCACTCTTGAGCAAGCAATTTCTGAACTACTGTCAGAGGAAACCAGGTTTGATACTCTCTATCCGTACCCTGTGGACTCTGTTCTTGCTACTCCCCAGATTCGGAGTTCTCCTTCACCACTTTCACCACAAAGGTCAACTGCCTGCAACTACTGTCAAAACCGCAGTCTTCCGTCGACTCATCTTCTGCTTAATTGTCTAGTTCGTCTTTGTCGGTTTTACAACAAGACTGGCCTTGGTCATCTCCAGCCAGATTGCTTCCGCAATCCCGCCTGTGCCTCTCGCAATGGTCTTTCCATTGGGAATTTTTCCAGCAGCAACTCTCACCGTTCTGGGACTCTGTTTAAACCAATGCCTGCTCAACGCATTGCTGCTGCTGCCTCAGAGGATTTACCTTCCTCTGTCCCTATAGACCCTTCCACTCCAGTCTTCTCTCAAACAGATGTCGAAGCCATGTTTCAACATTTTTGGCAGAATTCCGGTACTCCTCCATCTACTGCTTTGTCTGTCACCACAAGTAACACTTCCTGGTACTTTGACTCCGCTTGTTGTAATCACATGACCTTTGACCCTACTATTTTTACTCCTCTCTCTTCTACTCCTCATGTTCCTTCTATCCATACTGCTGATGGGTCTCTTCTGTCTGTAAGTCATGTTGGTTTTTTTTCCACCTCTCACATATCTTTATCCCATGTATATCTTATGCCTGCTCTTACTTTAAATCTTATCTCCATTAGTCAATTATGTGAGCATGGTCTAACTGTTACCTTTCCTTATACTAGTTGTTTGGTGCAGGACCCTTGGACGGGGCAAACTCTTGGGATAGGCCGTAAGCATGGACGTCTCTACGAACTCATCCATCTTCATGTTCTGGATTCCTATCAGATCACAGCTCCTACCACTGCTACCACTGCTCTTCCTTTATCTCCTTTTCAGCTTTGGCACTGTCGTTTAGGCCATCTTTCTGTTGGTCGTTTAAAATCTTTAATTTTTAGTGGTCATTTAGGCCCTGTAAGTTCTGATGCTTTAGATTGTGTGTCCTGTCAACTTGCCAAACAACCTGCTTTGTCGTTTAATAAAAGTGACTCTGTTTCTCTTGCACCATTTGATCTCATCCATTCTGATATTTGGGGACCCTCTCATACTCCTACCATGGGAGGCGTACGCTATTTTGTTGTTTTTATAGATGATTTTCCCGTTTTACATGGTTGTTTCTTATGAAAAATTGCTCTGAGCTTAAACAACTTTATTACAATTTTGCTGCAATGGTTAAAACACAATTTTCTAAAACTATTAAGCTTTTTCGCTTCGACAATGCCATGGAATATAAAGATTTTGACTTTCTTTCCTTCCTTCAGAGTCATGGCACTCAACCTCATCGTTCCTGTCCCGGTACGTCTCAACAAAATGGACGTGCTGAACGGAAACATCGGCATATTCTCGACACTGCTCGCACTCTCCTTTTGTCTTCCTTTTGTCCGGAACATTTTTGGGGAGAGGCAGCTCTCACTGCTGCTTACACTATCAATTGTATCCCTATACCTGTCATTCATAATCACACTCCTTATAAGCGTTTGCATGGCACCCGTCCCCCTTACACCAACCTTAGGGTCTTTGGATCTGCCTGTTTTGTTCTTCTCCAACCTCATGAACGTACCAAACTTGAACCCCGTTTCCACCTTTGTTGCTTTTGGGGGTATGGTATTGAACATAAGGGGTATCGTTGTTGGGATCCTCTCTCCCAGCGACTCCGTATCTCTCATCATGTGGTCTTTTGGGAACACAAAATGTTTTCCTCTCTCTTTCTCTCTCTCTCTTCTGTTTGTCCGTTCCCTCACCCTCTCTATTTTTTACTGACCCTTCCATAGATCTATTTTCTGATGAGCTTACTCCACTACCCCTGCCAGCCTCTCTCTCGAGTTTTCTGATGAGCTTACTCCACCGCCCCTGCCAGCCTCTCTCGAGACTACCTTGCCTACTGGTCTGTCCTATGCACCTGCTCGCACTGATGGTCCTGCTCTTGCTCCCTCGGGATCCTCCCTTCCTGTTGAGTCTGTTCCTCTGGCTCCTCCTCCCTCTGCTCGACCACACCGGATAACCCAACCTTCTACTCATCTTCATGACTTTATTGTTGGTTCTACTACTTTTTCTACTTATGAACCGACCTCCTATCGTGAGGCTCGCTCTAATCCTCTTTGGCAGCATGCTATGACTAATGAATTGCAGGCTTTAGATAAAACTCATACTTGGAACATTGTTGATCTTCCTCCTGGCAAAACTGCCATTGGCTGCAAATGGGTATACAAAATCAAGACTTGTTTTGATGGATCTATTGAGTGCTACAAAGCCCGCCTTGTTGCCAAAGGCTTCAACCAAGAATATGGTATTGACCATGAGGAGACCTTTGCTCCTGTTGCTCGTCTCACCTCTGCTCGTAGCTTGATTGCTGTTGCTACCACCTGACAATGGGATCTTTATCAACTGGACATGAAAAATGCTTTCCTTAATGGTGTTCTTCTCGAGGAGGTCTACATGCAACCTCCCCCTGGGTCTACTCATCCACCTCATAAAGTCTGCAAACTTCGGTGTGCTTTATATGGTCTAAAACAAGCTCCACGTGCTTGGTTTTCCAAGTTCAGCTCTACTATTCATGAATGTGGTTTCACCTCCAGCTCTTATGATACTACTCTTTTTATCCGGAAAACAGCTCAAGGGACCACCCTGCTTCTACTTTATGTGGATGACATGATTATCACCGGTGATGATATCGATGGTATTCTTTGCCTTAAATAGTTTCTTAGCCATCATTTCGAGATGAAAGACCTTGGTCCTCTCAGCTATTTCTTGGGTCTTGAAATCTTCCATGATTCCACAGGTTCTTTTCTCTCTCAAGCTAAGTATACCTCTGATCTTCTCACATGTGCTGGTCTTACGGATTGCAAGACTGCCTCCACTCCCCTGGAGCCTCAGAGTCGTCTTACACCTCTTGATGGCACTCTTCTCTCTGATGCTACCCTATATCGTCAGTTGGTTGGCAGTCTTGTCTATCTCACTGTTATTCGTCCTGATATTGCCTATGCCGTTCATATTGTCAGTTAGTTTATGTCGGCTCCTCGTACCTCTCATTATGCTGCATTAGTTCGTATCCTTCAGTATCTCAAAGGCACCCTGTTTCATGGTCTTCATTATTCTGCCCGCTTCTCTCTCCAGCTTCGTGCTTTCTTCGATGCTGATTGGGCTGGAGATCCTACTGACCGCCGCTCTACTACTGGGTTCTACTTTTTCCTGGGTGATTCTCTTATTTCTTGGCGCAGCAAGAAACAATCTCTTACTGCTCGTTCCAGTACCGAGGCCGAATACCGTGCTCTTGCTGATACTACTCAGGAGTTTCTCTGGCTTTGTTGGCTTCTTGCTGACATGGGTGTTACCCCCTCTGGCGTTTTTGCCCTCTTTTGTGACAATCACAATGCTCTTCAAATTGCTCACTATGATGTTTTTCATGATCGCACCAAGCACATTGAGATTGACTGCTATTTTATTCGTCAACACGTCACTCGTGATACTGTCCATCTCCATCCGATCTCTTCTGTTGATCAACCTGCTGATATCTTTACCAAAGCTCATTCTTCTGGCCGCTTCGTTGAACTTGTCTCCAAACTCCAGTTGGTTGATGTTTGTCCTCCTTGAGTTTGAGGGGGGCTGTTAATGTATAATGTATATATTAATGCAATCACTACAGCTATACAGCTAGCTATAGGATTAAAATAGGATTCTTCTTTCGGCTGCTTTTGGCCCCTTTTTCTTTTATATGTTTTTCTCTCATGATGATGTTGTACAGCAGCTCCTATATAATGGAGCCTCTCCTTACAGTTTCTCAATATATTGAATCACAAAGTTTGTTCTCTCTCAATATCCCTCTCTCAACTTATTTTACAAAGATGCTCAAAGGCACGCACTTTGAAATCCATGTGAACCTCCACACACACACTAACAATCTGATCTCTCTCTCTCTCTCTTTCTTTCTCTCTTTTGTATATATGCTTTTTAGATACTGCTTCAAATTTTGAATTGAGGTTAATAGTTACCAAAATTACATATACTCAGAAATTCAATTAAAGAACAAAATTACCCAAATTACATTCATGTTGACAATAGAACAATATTAAGTACACCACTAATTAAACAGATTTGACTTAATAATCATCAGCACGAGTAGTAGAAATCGGACCCAAACCTTCAAAAGAGGACGTCGATGATGAAGAAGAGAAGGAGATAGACTTCAGATGTTTTGTGGAAGACCCTTCTGAATTGTTTTGTCAAAGAGATAAACAGATTCACTTTGAGAGTTATTTTGTTTTAGATTACTATTATTATTACTAGTGTAACCCATGCACAGGATTTTATAAATTAAAAAAATTATTATAATTATCTTGAAATAATTTAATATTTTGTCTTGTGATATACATAGAATTTATATGTTAACTTTATAACTTTTTAAATTATTAGTTTAAAAAAATTAATATATATATATATATATAAGGGTCTAATTAGTGTAATTTTGATAATTTGTATTAAAAAAAGTTAAACGAGATTAAATGAGTTATGACAAATATACAAATTTAAAAGTAATAATTAAGACAAATATACAATTTTATTATTAAATGTGAAGTGAAGTGATATTTAGCAATAATAATATGATGTTTTTATTATTAATCCCATAATTTAAGTTATATTTCTTTTGATTTCAATTTCATAACTAAAAATACAATATAAATATAATACACACATGGCTTTCTAGTCTTTAATAATAAGAAGGTTTCAAAATATTTTCAAACTTTCATAATTTTCTTTTAATTTTTTTTTATCTAATATAATTTTAAATTTGAATAAAATTTTTGATTTTATATGAATTACTTTAACTTTTTCATTAAATTTTTATCAATTTTTAAAAGAATTTCATTCTTTTCCCAATTTTTTTTTTCTTTTCACCAATTTTGATGGAAAAAACAATAATTTTCAACATTTCATCTTTTTAAATTTTTATCAAATTATAATTTGATAAAAAAAAATATTAAGGGTTGAAGATTCTCTTAATTGGAATTATAGTGAAATAACATCTTGAAATAGTCAAAGTTTAAGTATGTGGTTGGTTGAAATGTATAATTTAATTAATTCTTTTCTCATATTTGTATAAAAATTGACACCTATAAGTCAGATTATGAAAAAAAAAAATTGAGGTCTCAAACATTTTTCATTTGTAAATATCCTACATATTAAAAAAAATTGTAGCTTTTGGATATGTGTTTATCAGTTTTGTTTTATGGATATAAACAATTGATATTTCAATTTAAAATTTAAAAAGTAAAAACAAAATAGATTGGATTTTTTAGAGATAAAAGAAACCATCTAACTCTTCTATATACTATTTAAGATGAACTATTTAATCATATAAAAAATAGAAATTATATTTAGAAATTATCCCTATATATTATGCTATTATATACAACTATAGCTGTAACAAATTAATTATAATATATATGAAAATTTATATTAAGCTTTTATTTTCAATTAATTGAATTATAATTAATAAACTAACAAATAGCTATAGTTGCATAATGGGATAGAAAGAGAATAAAAATTAATAACACAATAATATTTAAAAGTTTTAAATTTATCTAATGTTATTGTAAAATCTAGAATTCTCAACAAATTTTCACATTTGCAATAAAATAAAATGATAATAAAAAATAAAAAATTTTGATACCCATTTTTTTTTTTACTTCAATTTTATGGTCTTCATTGAAGAAAACAAAATCCGATCAAAATCCTTGACACAGAATGGATATAGATATTTCGATTGCAACCATAATCACCAACAATTTTTCTCTATCATGCAAACCTGTAAACAAACACATAAACATCACTAAAACCGAAACTGAAACCGAAACCAAACCAAAACCAAAATTAAACCAACAGCAAAGAAAGAGAATCACACATGAAAAAAAAAAAAAAAAATTAAAAAACAAATAAATTTATGGAATGAGAGAATTTTATCTCCAACATTTAGACTTCACCTAACCCAATTTAGCTCATCTGCCAGTGCCCGCGATGTCTAGGATTTGGGATGGCTAATCAGATTATTATTTAAATAAGACTTAAAAATTAATTAATTTGTCCTATTAAGTAATTTAAAATTTTGATAGATATACAAAAGAAAAATAGATAATTATATTACTAAATCATAATTTAAATTTAGATATTGCCATATTTTTTTTGAGATCCATATCTAAATTCTTATCTCTTTTTTTATTTTTGTGTGGTTTTTTTTTTGGTTTTTTTTTTTCCAATTTAATTTATCTATGGTTTCTATTTGTTTTTAATTATTATTATTTAGGTAAGTTATGATGTGAGTTAGATATGTGATAGACATGTGAGTTTTATTGATTTAAAGTATGATGGTGGGAGATATTTTAAAATTAGATTTGTTTAGATAAATTTTAAAGATTTTTAAAATTGGATATTGAGATGCAAAAGAAAGATTTTAACTGAATAAATAAAAATTAAATTTATTTGTTTGTATATTTGGTTTTTTTTATGTTATAATATAATATATAAGATATAGATAGATTTTCACAATTTTTAATGAAAAATATTATTTGATTTTTGGGGGAAGAGAGAAGGCAGGCAAGTTTTAATTTTTTTTTTCTGGAAATCGGTAAGAGAGATTAGGATAAAGAGATTATAAAACATTTTTGTTATCTTTCCATTTGAAATTCATAAATTAAAGGATAATTATTATTTCTAAAATAATTAAATAAATAAATCAGTCAATAGTTTTTTTAGGGAGGTTATTAGAAAATCATTTTTCAAGTGTTTGTATTGCAATTAATCCATAAGATATTCTCATATTCTAATAAGTCCTATTATTTGAACATTTGATCTACCAAATCCTAATTCTCATATTTAAAGTATTTTATGGACATTTCTACTCTTACAAATATTTTTTGAATGGTTAACAATTTGGTAATGTGAACATTTATATTTTACAATGTGAGTGAATATTTATATTGACGTGTGAATATTCACATTAACATGTTAACATTCACATTGATGGTATAAATATTCACATTGACGATGTGAACATTCATATCACGAAACATTCACACTGCAAATGTGAATATTATTAGAGTTATTTTGGTAACTATGTCACTCATAGGACTTATTGGAATATAAGAAAATAATATGGATTAAATGAAAGATAAGTAGGTGAAAAGATATTTATGAAAAGCGCCATATTCTTTAAAATCTATTTTATAAATTGAAAAATCAATAAGTTTAGAAAATTAATTAATTTGTCCTATTAAGTAATTTAAAATTTTGATAAATATACATCAAAAAAATAGATGATTATATTCTTAAATCATAATTCAAATTTAGATATTGTTATATATTTTTGAGATCCATATTTAAATTCTTATCTTCTTTATTTTTGTGTGGTTTCTATTTTTTTTTTCAATTTATTTTAGATGGAGTCGTGGTTTTTTATTTTTTTTAAATTTAATTTATTTGTGGTTTCTATTTGTTTTTAATTATTATTTAGGTAAGTTATGATGCGAGTTAAATATGTGATAGATATTGAGTTTTATTGATTTAAAGTATGATAGTGGAAGATATTTTCAAATCAGATTTGTTTGGATAGACTTTATAGATTTTTAAAATTTAAAATTGGATATTGAGAGGCAAAAAAAAATATTTTAACTGAATAAATAAAAATCTAATTTATTAATTTTATCTGTTTGTATATTTGACTTTTTTTTTATGTTATAATATAATGTATAAGATATAGATAGATATCCACAACTTTCATAAAAATATTATATGATTTTTTGGACGAGAGAAAAGGAATGCAAGTTTTAATTTTTTTAAAAAAAAATTGGTGAGAGAGATTATGAAATATTTTTATAATCTTCCCATGATTATTTCTAAAATAATTAAATAAATAAATTAGCCAATAGGTTTTTTTAATCTATTTTATAAATTGAAAGTTCAATAATTTTAGAATAAGAATTTGGAACTCTAAGGAGGCTTCTCATTAGAAACCCCCTTTTTCTTATATAATTTATAGATATAGATATTTATGTTTGTTTTGGATATTTTTTTAATATACAAATTATTTTTTTTTTAGATTTTTTATAAAAATAATTTAACAATCTCATCACTAACCATAGTGTATGGGAGAAATTGAAAAGGGTGCTGCAATAACTATGAGAGAAGTAAAAAAGGTTTGTGGGTTGGAAGAAATCAATAAATGCTGAGGTTAATTATTTTTTTAAATAAAAAAAATTAAAAAATTAGGATTGAGATATTAAAGCTCCCACAAAACTTCTAGGTTAAAAACCCATTTTTCTTTATATAATATATAGATTATTATTATTATTATTTGTGTGCGATGTTAATTACGGTATTATTTAAGTTATTATTTAAAAGCTCTTTGATTATTTTTTTATATGGTGTTGAGTATTTTTTTGATTTACTTTAGAAATTATAAAAATCGAATTATCATTCATTAGTGTAAGAAAATGATCATTTCATAAAGGAATTAAAATATGAAAATTTCATTTCAATTTATTTCACTTTCATTTTAATAAATTAAATATTTCAACTAAAAGGTTTGACTTCTTTCAAGTTTAGATCTCAATTTGAGAAAACTTGAGATGCTTATTACAACGATTGCGGTTTAGACCCGACTCTTTTCATGTTCTTAGATATGGAATTTCATACCTTTAACTGTTGTTTATAACCTCTTACTCTTATTACTAGTTGAGTTTGGTTGTTTGTGAGTTATTATTGTATTAGAAACAGGTTGTGAGTTAGTTTTTTAAAGGAATTGTTGTCCAATTTTCTTTTTGTTCGCTCGAACGGTGTTTTGGTTACTCGAGTGGTCTTTGAGATCTCCCAGTATTTTCACAGGTTTTCAAAACTTTTGGAAGTGGAGTATTTTCGCCCAAACGGTATTTATTGCACTCAAGTGGTCTTTTGCAGGTCTGAACTTCTAGGAGGGGATCATTGTGCGCTCGAGTGGTGTTTTGGTCGTTCGAGCGGCCTGTGCATATATCAGATCGAGAAAAGGAAAATTTTATCACTTTTTCACTTCCTTTCTCTCTCTAAAATATTCAAAACCCTAATTTCTTCACACTCTCTCTCTAGTTCTTGCCTTAAAACCCCAAATATTCCTAATCCATTTATTTCTCTACCCTAGTTCCTTGGAGAAAAAGGTAGAACTCGTAGGAAGCTTCGTTCTAATCGTAAAGGATATCGCTTTTGACTCCGCCAAACTTCAATCCTTACTCTCTTCTTCTTCTAATCTTGAGGTAGGGATTTCTTCAACCTTTGGTATGATTTTTAGCCTAGTTATTTGCTCATTGAAAGAGTTTAGTGATTTGGGGGAATTTAGGTTAAACCTAGAGTTTGATTTTGAAATATGAAATAGGGGTTTTCAAATGGTTGCTTAAGAAAGGTTGTGGGGATGTGTTTATGGTTGAAATATGTTGAAATGCTGGAATTTCTTTACTTAAATGTGATTTTGAAAGTAAAGAAGATTTTGTTCAAAAATCATTGATATTTGGTTTATGAAAGAAAAGGGAAAAGATATTGGGGTTTGAAAGGATGACATGAATGTATCTGTTGATTATGAGGGTGGAGTTGGATATGTAATATCGCTCACATTTTGAAAATGATGAAATTATATCTTTGTTGAAAATTATCTGTTGAATAGAAATATCTATTTTGGGCCATCGAGGGAGGATAGCTTTGATTGTTGTAGAAATTGCATGAGGATTAGACGAATTAAAACTAATTACTCATATATCTTGCATTGAGCATTCTTTCATACTTAAGCATTGAAAATGTATTGTTTTGAGAAAAATGGGTGAATACCTTGGTAAATCTGGTTATGGGGTATGGTTGTGGTTATTATATTGGCCTGTGTGTCCTTAGTGAAAGTCCAAAAACCCACACGGTTATGTGTTGATCCTTCTAGTTAGTACTAGTAAAATGGTTTTGGTAGTTCTTGTATAGCCTACTGGCAAACACGTACTTAGAGATTCTCAGTGTTTTGTATCCACTGCCCTGTTTTCTAATATAAAAGGATATTTTTCGTGAATTGATTTATAATCCTAGCATTGCATAGTCTTGAGATGAAAATATAAAACGTTTGACAAATGACATGCATATTGTAGACGTCCCCGAACGCATCCCGGGGAGGGTGCGACTCCCCCCCCCGTTCTGGTTCGATATTGGGTCACTACAGTTCAAAGGACTCAAATGTCACGGTTCTTAATCTTGAACCAAAGAGTCCAACTCTGGCAAATCGTTTTGAAGAAAAACTGATTTTTGAAAAGAAGTGCCAAACATGGACTGCTTTGCCAGATTACAGAGTCGCCACCTAAATATTTTAAAATGGGGAAATTTAGGAAACCCTGACTCGGTGCCGAAGGCCACGTGTCCGTCATCACCAAAGTGATCTTGGCTCGGGAGCTTGGGTACGATCGGGGAAGGTCAGCTATGAGCACCCCCTCTCGCCCGGTCCGAAGACTGGCCTCTACTAACCGTGATATCCGATTTTGAAAACATTACATGTTCTTATTCTGGTTATTAGCCTAGAATTACTATGTTATGCGCACAGCAAGCAAGTATAGACCAAACCGCCTAAATTGGAACAAAACATTGCATGTTTGTTTTGAAAATGGTTTGCTACTCGTAAGCAGGCTAAAATGCAGATTTTGCCACCCTCAAGTGGGTTTTTAGAAAAGACAGTTTTGCCACTATCTAGTGGTCTTTAAAACTCACAGTTTTTAATGCATTGTCCCAATTTAGGTAATTCAACCTCCATCCACAGGCATTCAAGCAGTTATATCACATAAGCAGCTAGCCTCATGGTAATCATGCTATCATGGCAACAATCACACACGTGTGATATGCTAAAGCATAGAAGCTCACCTAGTACTTCGAGCCAAAACAGAAACCAGTTAGTAATCATATGCATGATCCTAGTTCATGTTAAGTGGCTAATGCAACACATGCAAAGATGCAATCTAGACAGGATCGGCTATCCTAAACATGGCACGTGGAATGCTACAAATAACACGTATTCAATTTGGAATTGAAATACAATGCAGTTTGTATGATGTGCCGAGCCCGATGCATGTGTAACAAATGTATGGATGCACGCATACATTGCATAAGGTATGCTAAAATAAACGTGCCCTAATACTAACCATCAAAGCAAGTAAATAAAAGGGAAGAAAGAGATGGGGGTTGGAAGACATACACACACTCACCCACACTTATTACAAATATGCCCTCGCACAGAGGGACCCGAAAGAATAATACAGTCCCAAAATAATACAGTCCAAATACAGAATAAATTAATTATTACAGAAATTTCTAATTATCAAATTAAATTTAACATAAAAAAAAGAAGAGGGGCTTTAGCCCTGCCTCGGGATGCGCGAATGATGCATGCTCGAATCCGACTCGCCCAGAAACCCGTATCATAACACTGCTGCCTCTGTTCTTGTTGCCCTGTCTCTCCAAAAATTGCCAAAGTCTCAGGACCTTCTCCCTGAACTTTGAGGATCACCATCGGCTGAATAGAATGTCCACCGGCCGTGTAAAATAGTCACCGGCTGTCAATGGGGTTACCGGCCACCCATATAGTGCCGGTCGGCACTATATACTACCGGTCGGCACTATATACTTCCGGTCGGCACAAAATTCCTGCAGAGGACAGTTTGACAGCAACAGCAGACAGACAATGCATGACATGGAGTTTTTGAGCAAATGTAAGCATGGTCAATGCTCCCTATCATGTATGGGACTCAAGGAAGCATGACCCTTGGTTCTTGGGCCATCAATTATGCATCTCGGTGCATGATAGCCTAAGGAACCAAGATTGCATTTCAATATAAAAATGCATGCAACATACAAAATGAGAACCAAGTCCCTATCATGTCAAGATCAAGGGCCCTAGTGACATGAGAATTGAGGTGTGTTTTGTCACTTGGAGTACGAACACCCCTCATTTCTCACACTTGGTTTGACACTCCCAAACCAAGTAATGCAATGCATGTTATGCAAACATGGCTCAAATGGCGCAATATGAGATGAAATGCAAGACATACCAAATGTAATGCAACATATTATGGCAAGTGTGCAACACTAGGTATGCAAGATACAAAGTGTGATGCAAACATGGACATCTAAGGCAATAGGATTGACACGTGCTAAGACCATATTGACCAAACATGCAACAAGCATCAAATAAACATGCAATGGTGGACTTAAACACAATAGGGCAGACCTCAAACCTCCCCAAAACAGTGGCAAAATGTGCCCAAAATGGTAGACCAACCCTCATGCAAGCATGCAAACAAATGGGCCTAAAACCAAGGCATAAACAAGGGGTATTCCACCACCACCAACATGACCACTCATGGCATATATTAGGCATATGAAAACAGAGTTCTAGCATAAAAAGATACACCCAAATCCCTTGATATGGCAGCCCCAAAATGCTTTAAACATACAAGCATGCATAAGGCCTATTCCTAGGCACAAAAGGGGACACCTTTAAAGCATGAAGTAAGCCACGTATGCAAACATACAAACATGATTTATGGACTGAAATATGATCCTAAATGATGCCAAATCATGAGTATAGTCCAAGCTAAGCATGTTAGGGGCCAATATGCTTAAGATTTACAAGCCAAAGCACAAGGCAACCACATCAAGCACACCAAACATGGCAAAAACAGTGGCTCACAGCCCTTAAACATGACAAAACGATGCTAATATCTTCATGAAGTGAGGCTCATACATGCAAGAAACATGGCCTAAACTCATGGCTCATTTCTAGGCAAACTAGAGCATCACAAAGCAAGTATAAGAAGCATGCTGAGGACCACAAAACCAACCAAAAACAGAGATGATATATGATCCAAAACACCCAAATAGGCTCTGAAATGAAGGCATATAAGGCAAAAAAATGCATGCTACTATGTGAGCCAAAGTAAAGACCAAAGAAGGACAAAGGGGAGGGGGGTGTCCCCCCCTATATACGACTCCAAAATACCTCCCTCACCACTGAAAACCCACTGGTTTTCAGTGGTGAGAAGACCAAAAACACCAAGTAAGTAAAGCTTCAAGAAAAGACACCAAAATGGCCAAAACAAGGCCTAAGAGGATGAGACTCTACCCAAACCACAAAACAATCTTAATGAATGTTCTTAAGCAAGGAAAAACAAGCCTTTTTTATGTTAAGCACAAAGCCAAAAACACAAAGCAAGATGGGTAGAAAGCTAGTGCAAGAATGGGGAATCTAAAGTGAAGTGCTCACCCTTGAAGATCCTTTGAAGAACAGATGGTGCAGCCCTCTTCTAGTGATCAAAATCAGTCCAAAAGCTCAACAAACAACCCTCCAAGTCTCTCAATCTCGGAGCTAGGTGTAATAGTGTGTGTAATGGTGCAAAAGTAAGGCAAAACACACTATTTAGGCCTAAAACACCCACACAAGGATGAGAGAGAGGAAGATATAGATATATATGGATGTATATCAGAGGTATAGAGATATATCTCTGGTTTTTGCTCCCAAAAGTTCTAACCTAGCTCAAGGGGGGGGAAGGGAGCTTATATAGGCCAAGGAAAGCTCTTAACTTAGTGGCTAAGCAAAGAGAAAAAGGGTCAAAGGGGTCAAGGGGGTGCAAGGCTTCTTGGAGAAGCCAAAACAGCTGGCCAAGCTTCTCCAAGAAGCTTGGCCAAAAGGGTTCAAGCTTCTAGAAGCTTTAGGGGTTCAAAGGTGCACATGGGCCAATCCTATGCACGGGGAGGAGTGATGGTGTAATCCAGCTGGCACAGCTGGCATGCACCATGCCTCAGGGGGTTCAGACGGGTCACCGGCCGGCCAAAAATGTCACCGGCACAAAAAAGTGCCGGTCGGCCAAATATAATGCCGACCGGCCGTAGGTTTTAACAAAACAGTGCCGGTGGTACAAACATGCAGCCGGTGATTACAGTGGAGGGCCGGTGGGGGTGTGGGGATGGTCAACAAGGCATTCCCCGCCCTTGAAGGCAAAAACACAAGTGTTTGGTGTCAAAACCGAACACGAAACAGCCGAGTTAGGAGGTCCTGAGACGAGGCGCGCTGCCAAGGCCTCCGGGAACTCCCAACGAACACAAACATGGATAATCACCGAGTGTTCAAACGGTGACGTCCAAGTCTTGAGGATGGTAAAAAAAAATAGGGTGTCTACACATATGCATTCACCTTATGACTTTGTTAAGATTTTTATATTGCGTTAAAGTATCTCCATTGGACTTTAGCTCACCCTATGTGGAAAACAACTTTCGATATGCCTCCACCAAGGATATAGCTTGGGAGGACTTGAAGCCAAGAGCTTCTTTTGTTTTCTTTTGATGTAATTATTTTTGTACAACCCTTGGGCTTTAACTGTATTGAGTTGAACTCATTTTGTTGTACCTAAGCATGGACTTGGAAAGATGTAACCATTAGGGCATTGTATTACTTGATTCTCATTTTATTTCAATTCATGTACTCATGTTATATGCTATAGATTCAAAATCTAGGATTTATGAATGTATACACGCATATGTTATCTTTTGTACAATCAAGGAATATAAATGAAAATGTTAAATATAATGCTAGTGATCAATTCTATGGAATGTGGGTTATTGTTATTATTTCAAGGCGTTACAACTTGGTATCAGAGTTACCGGGTTTGAATACTTTGGGATTGTGGGATGTGGTTTTTACCACAATGGGTTTATCTCGCTAGATGATATTAGAAGTAGACCCGGTATGCTATGTGATAACATGTTTATGTAACTAGGTGAGTATGAGATTTAATTTCTAAGATATTGATTGGCTCTACGAGTTTCTAAAAGTCCTGTTAGAAGTGGACTTGATCACTGCTATTTCTAACTGGAACTCTGGTAATGTTGCAGGACGATCATTATCTAGGAAAGAAATTCGTTTGTGCTTATGTGATTAAGTGCTTATATGGAGTGAATTACTTATTATCCATCGTATTAGGATGTGAGTGAATTAACTTTGGCGTATTTGTAAATGTGCTAATCTATTGTGTGACTTTTATTAAGATGTTAGGACGTAGACATGGTGGTGGTAGGTGTGGTAGGCCCAGGTGGCAGAAGGTGCCGATACCAAATGAAATTCTAGCACAAGAGGAGGGAGTTGGTCAGGCTAACTTGACCGAGCCAGCAGGTCAGCAAGCCATGGGCGCCTTAGCCTGCGAAATAGCTAGAGCTTTGCAGAAATCCATGGACATTCTCAGGGTTGAGAGTCAAGTCCAAGCCCATGTTATAGAAACAGGGCCGTTTTTTCTGAAGAGGGAGTTTTTCCAGTTGAATCCGGATGAGTTTTTAGAGGATCCAAGAGAGCCACTAAAGGCCAATGAGTGGTTTGAATAGATGATGAAGATGTTTGAGATGCTTAGCATCGAGGACAACGGTTTGAGGGTGACCTTAGCATCTTTCCAGCTGAATGGAGATACGGGTCAGTGGTGAAAGTATGAGCGATGGCGTATCGGAGTGACTTGAGAGGCCTTTGTCAACGCTTTCCAGGATAAGTTTTTGTCTCCTACTGTTAGGGAGAAGTTGAAAGACCAGTGCCTGAAGCTCAAGCTGCTGAACACACCTGTAGGCAAGTTTGAGGCTGCTTTTACTAGCCTATCTAGATTTGCACCAAAATTTGTGGCGATGGAAGAACGCTGTTGCATTGAGTTCGAGAATTGGTTAAGGACCGGACTCCTTTTCAAAGTAGCCACATCTATGATTAGGGATTATGGTCGCCTTGTGGAGGTGATAGGTCACGTAGAGACCATGATCTAAGCAGAGGAGGAATAGATGAAGGGCTCCAAGCATAGGAGTTAGGAGGTTCAAGGGGATGTTAGGGACAACAAACGACAGATGGGTTCCACTTCATAGCAGTCCCAAGAAGTGTAGTTTAGATCCACCTTTCATGTACTGAGTTCAAGTTTATGGAGATGTTGTGACAACCCTCATCTCTGATTAGTGCTAATCTATGATTAAGCATGATAAGTAACTGATTAGAATGAAATCTTGAATTGATTGTAGGAGTGTATTGTTTTAAATGCATTTCTATCTGTTTGATTCTGAATGAATCTGTTCGTGTGTTTATTTTGAACTGCAAATTGAAGGCCTTATCGGCGGCCGAATTAGAAATTGATTAGTGTTATATGTTAATTAGAATTTATGTGATTTTATGGTAGATTTAATTGAAATTTGATTTGGAATGATTAAATTAGATTAAATAATGTTATATTACATTAGTTTGGCTTTACTACCAAATTGCCATTGAGTGGCCATTTCCTATAAACCTTGTTTGGACTTAATTGTTGTATTTCATATCATCTCCTCAGCCTTTTCTAGACCAAAACCGTATAAGAGAGGGAGAGTAGGAGGAAAAGGTTGAATTCACCTAGATTTTGCTTGAACTTAGAAGATTTGAAGGTTAATTGCAAAATTGAGCTAGCACATTTGGAATTCAAGACCTAAGGTAGAGAATTCACCTACTTAATTATGAATTTAAGTTATTTCTTGCATGGTTCATGGTAATTTGGTGTTTAGATCCAAGAAGTGGTTTATAGTGTTGAATTGTGAGTAAATTCATGCATGCATGTACATGTTCTTGAAATTTGAAGTTGTTTTGCATGAAATCCTTACATGCATGTACATATTTTAGTAGAGGTCCATGAATTCACCATGTTCTTGAGCTAAAACTTGCATTTGATCATGTTTTGGGGCATTAGAGTTCATGGGAACTCATGCATGTATGGTTTTGCATTGTTCTTCATGTTTACATTTGAATTGGTGTTTAATTGGCAAACCTTTGGGCTTTGATTTTATCAATTGATCTTCAAAACATGTTATACTATAAGTTTTCAAGTGTTTTTCCAGAAAATTGGCCCAAAAGGTTGAGTTTTGATGTGTTGAATGCTTGGTTTGAGCTTTGAAAGCAAATCTGGAAAACCCAAAATTTGGCTTCCTTGCTCTAGCGAAGAATTCCACGCTCGAGCGAGCACCTGTGTGCTCAGAGGTCCGCTCGAGCAACGGAATGTTGGCTCAAGCGTGAATTGCAAGCTCTCAGGTTTTTGGTGCACGCAGACGTACGCTCGAGCGACGAGACCTACGCTCGAGCGAGCATCGAACGAGCATCGAGCGGAGATTTTCAACAACCAGTACTTTTGCATTTTTACAGACCGCTTGAGCGAAGGAGTTTACGCTCGAGTGACCCCTCTATTTTGATAAGCTCGCTCGAGCGAAGAAAGCCACGCTCGAGCGAGACCCTTGTTTTCAGCAAATTTTGAAAAGTGTTTTAAAGTACATCTTTGCATCCTCATTCCATCCTAGGCATTCCTAGGCCTAGTTTAAGACATCTTAATGAGGATAATGTTATAGAACCACACCAAGTATAAGTAGGGGCTAAGTTATTAATCCCGAGTGTGTGTTCGTTCTGCAACTGTAGGGTTGGCATCCGAGGACGCTCGTTAGCTTGTCTATAGCCCAGTGCTCTGTGAGTAACAATATTGTAAAGATATGTTCAATTATGATTATTTTCTGAATGATCAGCTGTTCTGCTTACTGAAATGTTATTGTTTAATGAATGAATGTTTGTCCTATTGTAAACTGTATTCGTGACATCCATAGCAATTTACTGTTACTGTACTGTTACTGCTACTGTCACAGAGATCTCTGTTTGTTCCAATGTTCAGAACTACTACTGTTTACTGTTATGATGGCCATCAACTAACTGTTCGGTCTGTTAAGACCTGCTATACTGTTTTGCTATTAGATGTACCACATATGACTGCGATGGTTTCTAAGTGATTGATATGACTGTTTAAATACTGAAAGGGCATTCATTCTTAACCTCTTTACACGACTGTTATTCACTGGGCTTTAGCTCACTGTTTATATTTATATGTAGGTGTCCAGGCACCGGATCGATGCTAAGAGCGTCAAGCTAAGCTCCCGTTTTGTCAAGCCAACCGTTGTGCCTCACTTCGAGGTTCCCAAGTCTGTCCAAGGTAGGCCCATTTTGGGGTGTCTCAGTTTCACCCTTTGTCTCTGTTTTGTAGTAAATGTTTAAGACCTGACTGTACAGCTATGGTGAAGGGATTTGGTCCGTAACCTGAATGTTCTTATGCATCTGAGATGTATATATATGTTTTGTTTATGAATGTGGTTTGTTTATAAAAATCTTTTCGCATTCAGACTGTCACAGCTCATTGGACATCTTTTATTTACTGTTTGGCTTCCGCCAGCCCCTTACTCTGTATTACTGTTATTACTGTTAAGCAGGCCTTTGGTAATCACAGATTACTGGCCGGTTACGATACTAAACCCATAGAGGCGGGTTTGGGTCGTGACAGATGTAGCCAGGGTGGTTTCACTTCCTTTAAGTGTGGTTAGTTGGGCCACAAGTCTTCAGTTTGCCCGCAGAGAGAAGGAGGGCAACAGTTTACACCATCTTCAGCTTGTTCTTAGAGCTAGAGCTAGGGGAGAGGGCAAATGCCTTCCTATTATCAGTGTGGGCAGTCGGGGCACTTGATGAGGTTTTGCTCTCAAGCAAGTGGCACATCTGGTGTGTCTAGTTCGAAGCAGACATAGAGCCATCAACCTACCCATTCAGCACAGGCCTCAAGGGCCAATTAGGGAGTCTCTTTGGCTCAATCCGTGTATTGGACCTATGCTCCGAAGGGTGAGTAAGTAGAGTAGATACCCACAGGGCGTGTTTATGTTGTTACCACGCTGGATCAGTCGCTAGCACCTTTGTGAGAAGTAAATTTTTGTTGTTCAACTCTATTGTCGATGTATTGATTGATACTGGTGCGTCCCATTCCTTCATTTTTGTCTCCATTTATATCAGTTTTGGGGTTAGAAATGGCTCAGTTAGCATCTCTGCTCAAGGTAGAGTCTCCAGTTAGGGGTAAAGTTGTCTTGGACTGGGATGTCCCAATTGTGAGATAGAGGTTGTCGGTCACCGACTTCCTTTTGATTTCGTTTTGTTAGACATGTCAGGTTTCGATGTCATCTTAGGCATGGATTGGTTGTCTTTTTACCGTGCCATCATAGATTGTTAAGTAGGAGAGTTACGATGTGCACCTTGAGTGGTGATTGTTTTTATTTTCTGGGGGACCGAACTGATAGATTTTTGTCGCCATTGTACGACTCACGTGGTCGGGGCGAGATTTCCTCCTTGCAACTTTCTTGGGTAATGAAAGTGATGTGGTTCGAGTTGACTTGCTGAGGGTAGTTTGTGAATACTCGAACATTTTTTTCGAAGATCTTACTAGTTTTCCACCCCACTGGGAGATTGAATTCTCTATTGACTTAGTGTCCGGCATGGCACCAATTTCCATGGCACCATATAGCCTTGCACCAGCCAAGTTGCATGAGTTGAAGATTCAACTCCAAGAATTGTTAGATAAGGTCTTTATCCGCTCTAGTACATCGCCTTGGGAAGCACCAACTCTCTTTGCTAAGAAGAAAGATGGCACATTGTGACTGTGCATCGATTATCGAAAGTTGAATCGGGTAACTATTAAGAACAAGTACCCATTACCATGAATAGATGATCTATTTGACTAGTTGAAGGAGTCTCGTTGTTTCTCTAAGATTGATCTGAGGTCGGGGTATCACCAGTTGAGGGTGAAAGAGGAGGATATTCAAAAAACAGCATTTCGTATGAGGTATGGTCATTTTGAGTTCTTAGTGATGCCTTTTGGGCTGACCAACGTGCCGGATTTGTTTATGGACTTGATGAATCGAGTTTTCATGAATTCTTAGATCAATTCATGGTTGTCTTCATTAACGACATCTTAATCTACTCACATTCCGAGGAAAAACACAAGGAACACTTGCAGGTTGTACTTGAGTTATGTAGAGCACATCGGTATATGCTAAGATCGGGAGGTATGAGTTTTGGCGAAAGGAAGTTAAGTTCTTAGGCCACATGGTATCTGGGGAAGGGGTGACAATAGATTCATCTAAGATAGATGTAGTGTAAGATTGGAAACAATCTAAGAATGCCTTTGAGATCCAGAGTTTCTTGAGCTTAGCTGGTTATTACTAACGTTTTGTAAAAGATTTCTCTAGGCTAGCTTCACTATTGATTAGATTACGAGGAATGGAATTAAATTTGTGTGGAGTAAGACTTGCGAAAAGTTGTTTCAAGAGCTTAAGGTTAGACTCACCACTCCTCCAGTTTTGATTATTCCGGAGAGGAGTTTGGGTTAGTCAGTTTATTGTGATACATCTCGGGAAGGTTTGGGTTGTGTATTTATGCAAGAGAGGAAAGTGGTAGCGTATGGCTCTTAACAGTTGAAAATACAAAAGAGAAATTATCCTACTCACGACCTAGAGTTAGCGGCTGTGATTTTTGCTGTAATGCTGTAGATTTTCAGAGTCTGGCCTTCGTTAAAATACCCCAAAACTGATAAGTAAAAGGCGACAATCAGGTAGAATAAATAACATCTCTTATGCAAATGGATACAATAACGTCATACAATACATGGGTTTATCTGATTTCATACACCCTACATTCACATCTAAGTGGAATGGATGATCTTTAACCAAAAACATACAACAAATTATATATATATATCAAATTGAAACGCCCAAAGGCTTATATCCTTTACAAAGGATGTAATCCTTACAAGAATGGCACACAGCCAAATGACTAAAACAAATGGGCCAAGGCTTACAAATCATGGAACCCCTTACTCGGCTCCAAACACAACTCCAGCAACTAACATCCACATCCATATCCACAAGCAACACCAAATACCTGAAAAACATTTTCAACCATGTAGGGTGAGCATAAAGCCTAGTAGAGAATATTTCAAAAACTAAATATGCTCTACCAGCATAAATGATCATGATGTAATACATATATACAATATGTCCAAATGCATTTTCAAATCTATCTGATTTCTCAACAAAATCCTTTCTTTCCAATTACCAAAACCTTTCGTTTATTCAAAACGTTTTCAAAATCAAAGCATCTATTTGGTAAATATCCATTTCCCAAAACAAATTTAGGTATCTCAATACTAACCAGCAAATACATCGCTAAATTAAATGCGAATTCATCGCAAAACAAAAACAAATACATTGCAAAACGTTTTCAAATTTCCAAAATCACGGATCTTTATTCTTTAATGAACAAAAAATAGGGCAGTAAATACAAACATTGGAATCTCTAGGCAAGTGTAACATTTCACGGATATTTTGTCTGTAGGAAACCCTAAACCGGCACCCATGTAAACATAGGCTATACAAGCACTACTATTGCCATTTCACGAAAATTTCGTCTGAGGGATCGACACCCATGTATACGTTCGGGTTTTAGGACTTTCACGACAGACACACATACCAACTTAATTAGACATAACCACACCCCCTACCCAGATTCCACTCGGTATTTACCCCATTTAACAAAATGATAAAAGTGTTTCAAAACAACTTTTCTAAAAAAAACATGAAATTCCAAAAAAACATGGCATGCATCTTGATATGTATGATTTCATAACCATTCCAATTTGCCTAGTCTACATGCAATTTCTAACACACGGCAATGTTATCCTCCATCGTCAGCCAAAATAGTTATCTCTAATGCAATAATTAAAAGATAACTATACAGATATATATTCCAACAATTTCAAAATTCATATATAACTATTTCCCAATAACCCAATATTTTCCAAAAAAGAGCAACAATACTCGTCGTTTCCAAATCCCACAACATTTTCATTCCAACCAAATCCTTTACTGAAAATTCGTCCAATACCCAAAAATGATATCATTTAGGGTTTTTTTTTGTAATTATTATTTTTTATTTTTTTAACAAGTTAGGGCTTTTCCATTTTTAGAAACCCACATGCAATTTTATATTCTAAAATAGATTTAATAGTAAATCAAAACCAAACAACCCCCAATTTGGAACAAACCCGCCACCCCAAACCAAAATCCCAAAATCAATCCAATATCAACAAATTCTATATAACAAAAATACGCCATAAATACACTACCAAACTCATATTGAGTTAAGGGAATAGACCCTACCTTTTGAAACGAAGAGTAGACAAGCCGAAAAAATCGCTGGCGATGAAAAGACGATCCGCTCAAATTAAATGGAAGCCCTCGCCTAGCTCTACATTTTGATATATGGAACTAGGGGTAGAAAGTGGGTAAAAATAGATGAAACCCAACTACAAGAGCTTAAAGGGTCTGAAATGGCGAAGATGAGAGAGAGAGAGAGAGAGAGACCAGGACCACTTTGAGCGCTACCAAGACCACCGTGGGCGTAGCCTACCCTTCGCATGCGTAGAGCAACACGCTTGCAAAAGTATTGGGAGCTGTTTTTGGTCGCAGCCTAGTCGCGGCCCCTCGCAGGCTCGATTGCCAGCCTAGCCCATCGCGAGTGTGAGTACTATGGTCGCGGGTGTAACTAGCCAACACTAGCCACACTAGGCTGCTGCCCAACAGCTAACCCAAGACACTCCCAAGGCCCAAACTGCCCAGAATGGTTTAAGTCACTCGGGAGAACCTCATGTCCCAACCAAAAATGAAAATGGGTCGGGTTAAACTGACCTGGGCCACTATAATCTCCCTCATTTAGGAAATTCCGTCCCCGAAATTGAAGAAACGCCAAAAACAAAAGGCCACCCAATCTATAGAAGAAAACACGATGCCAACCAAAACTTTTAGATCCATCTGGGGATAAGTTCCTGGATCCTGGTCCAACACATCGGGACCCCAAAGACACCCGAACCTCAAGAATACCAAGAAAATCTCATGGATGTCTCTTCGACCCACATAACTTGTGGTCTATGAGACAAGAAATAACTACCGCCACAACAACTCTTCGAACCCGAAGACGTCAACGACATCTTAACCACCTACAATACCCAAACCACCACAGAGTGCTTAACACTCGAACAACACTCGAACATAGAGAATAAGAGAACCACCCATACACAAGGCTCTTGGTCAACTCTCGTAAAACGAGAACGCATAATAAAACACGATTAAACAAACAATGTTATGGCACCCTAATGCCCGACAAATTCTAACTCCTTGCAAAATAATCATATAACACGTAACTAGCAACTTAGGCTAGACTATAACACCACTCCACAATACAAAATAAATTACAATCCCATTCAGGTTTAAGAAAAATTCCCCTTTTCTCCATTTTCCTTAAAATATTTTTCCTTTCTTAAAGGTGCCCAATCTTGCATCACCCACAACCAAGAAACCTTTTTGACCTTTCCATAACAAACCCAAAGATTTCAACATCATTTTTTAAAAAGCATAAGTGTTATTCATAACACAAAACTCTTGTTATTTTTTTCATGATTTGTTGGATTCAACTTTTTATTAAATTGAAAACTTATTTTTTTGATTAGAGTCAAAATCCAAGGCCATAACTCCAAAAAGAAGCCTATTTTTCCCAAAAATCATTTCTTTGACATTCATCTGATGAACCACAACGGTCAACCAAAAACACTCATCACACCCACAGTGATGGCACAACACTAACATAAAATTTCTATGATAATAATCCCTAAAAATTTCCAAAATGCCAACAACACAAAGGAGGATCAAGAAACTCCTACAATCATCAAACACATACTGGCTCAAAGCATTCACAAGCCCAAAGTTTCCACCTGTAACCCCAAGCCGGTTACCTTATACTAAAAACGATTTCCCATCTGTCTATACTAGACTTAATACTTACAGCCCACACCATAGAACTGTTTAGCTACACCCCCCCTCAGATCCAACTCTAATATATTCCCGAGGTGACTATATGAACCAATCCAAATACTAACTATTGACTAACCACACAACAATCTTATACTAGCCCCCTCAAACACCAATATACCATTTAACTCCACCTAACTCAACACCAACACCAACACTAACACTAACATATTGCCTAACTACCCCAACTTCGAGATGGAGTTCTTCACACAATCTCACATAGTCGTTGAATCACACCGAATTCCCCAAAGCCAACCCATACTACTTCAAATCTTTGCCAACCCACCGCACATATGCCTATATAGCAACACCCTCTCGCATCATACTTGAGTTCGAGTTGAACTTCTTAGAGTTAAAACACAACACACCCCCTCAAGTCAAGCGCACACACATAATTATGGCCAGTAACTCCTCACACCACATATACCGAGACCAATAAGGTCAAAACAAAATTGATATAGCACACCAATCACTACACACAATCTTACTACATCTCTCGGAGCTCCACTCCCAAACCAAAACCGCAACAAGAAACGTCCCAATATGAGAGATTCTACACAAAACCACCAAACAACAAACACACATAGCAAAGTAACTTGGCACTATCGAACATTAGACCACTATATTAATACATTAAACACACTATTGGTACACTGAGGCAACCTTCTGGGATAGTTCCATGACCTGCTAACAACATAAAAACCATGCATCGGTACACACCATGCAAAGTAAAACCCCACTGCTCACTACACCACATCTTACCCTTAACTCCAAGTGAGTTATCTCAACACTGAGTCCCTTATTCTGCGAATGTACTCATAATCTCAACTGGATTCATCACAACCAAAGCACACATCCTTACTCTTTCGTACCAACAAGAGTTTACTACCTCTTCGCACCAAGCCAACTTACAAGAGTTTACTACCTCACCGCACCATTGGTACTACGCAGCAATCCAAATCTAATAACAAACAAACACAACACCTCAATTCCTCAGTGACTAATAAGGTCAACCCTTGATCCCACATGCTATACCATCACACATTACATGAGTACAGACAAAATACTGATCCTCCTGGCCAACCTACCAGTTTCTAACACTTACCAAACAAGTACCCAAACCAAACCCCGACAAATACACCCGGCACTAGTAGACTTTTCAAAGTCATACTGTCCTACCTCCATAGAATAACAAAAGGAGTTCTCAATCTCCTCCAGCACCCAAGTCACAACTCCACATTCCCAATTACCTTCTCAACCAACCTATAACACAACCTGAGCCAAAACCATGGCTCACCTCCGAAGACAATCACCTCCTCACCGTCATCCCAAACCTTGACCAATAAACACAAAACTACTATGACACTACACATAGGTCACATATCAACCATGGGTTATATACCCGACCAACCACTCCGAAAACATCTCTTCACTCAACCATAAATAAGGTACACACCTCCCGTACCCAAATACAATAAATAGAAACCTAGAACTTAGTAAGGAGATCGCTACACCACTTCCCGATACAACACAAAGTGTTCAAAACACACCACCCACCAAACATATTATAACACGTACTAAGAGCATCTCCAATGGTTATTGCTATATTGGGGTTGCTATTGCTATAATTTGGCAATGAATAGTGTTATTTTGTCAAATTATAGCAATGGTGCTCCAATGGCCATTTGCTATTTTTGGCAAATCTCAACCAACTTTCCCTCCAAGTTTGTAGGTGCTGTTTGGATATAGGTTTTTTGTGATTTTATTTTTATTTATTTTTTGTCTTTTGTGACATTTTGTTACCTGTTTGTTAAAAAAATTATATATTTATATTATTCCCATCTAGACAAATAGAAAAAATTAAAAAAAATGAAAAATAGGAAAAAAAAAAATATATATATTATTAATTCACCCTACCAAAAAGTATATCACTACATATTTAATAAATTTTTTTAACTACACATAAAAAATAATTTTTCACCAATTACCCACCAACAACCAACCACCAACAACCATCCATTATTAACCCAGCATTCATTCACTCACATCCACCCACCCAACAACCATCCATTATTCATCCACCCACCCAACAACCATCCATCATTCACCCACCCACAATTTTCTCTATAAATATAACATAAAGTTTTCTACAATTTTCATATTCACCTACCTATCATTTTCATATCTTCAAAACTCTATGTACCTACCAAGAAGATTTTCTACAATTTTCATATTCACCTACTCACCCATCCACCTACAATAAACAATTTGAGTAAAGCCATATTAAATGGAGATTTTGATGAATCTTCATCATCTGATGATGATATCATCATGATGCAACTATTCACAGCGCAACAACAAAGATTACAGATGTTAAGCCTAAACCAACAAACCAGACGTGTTGGTTCCACAAGTGGTGGTCGATACATTAATCGTGAGAGGGTCAAAGGCGACGAACAAATTTATAGAGATTATTTTGCAGATAATCCTATCTATCCAGAAGAATACTTCCGAAGACGTTTTTGAATGAGGCGGTCGTTGTTTGTTAGTATCTTACACGATATTCAACAAGTGAATGAGTACTTCATCCAAACCCGTGATGCCACTGGTGCTCCTGGATTATCCGGTGTACAGAAGATGACTGTAGCACTTCGGATCCTCCAATACGGCGTGCCTGCTGATGCTGTAGACGAGTACATTCGAATCGGCGAAAGTACTGCAATTGCCGCCTTAAATTTTTTTACCAGATCAATTGTTGCTACCTATGAAGCCGTTTACTTAAGATCTCCAAATGAAGCAGATGTCGCCAGATTATTGCAAGAAGGAGAGCAATGCGGGTTTCCTGGAATGTTATGGAGTTTGGATTGTATGCACTGGCATTGGGATAAATGTCCAAGTGCCCAAGCCGGTGCTTACACTGGACACTATCACAAACCAACAGTTGTACTCGAGGCAGTTGCCTCCTACGACTTGTGGATTTGGCATGCTTTCTTTGGCATGCCTGGCTCTCTAAATGATATTACTGTTCTTGACAGGTCGCCTTTATTTGTTGAATTAACTAGAGGACGTGCCCCTGCTGCCAATTACACCATCAACAATCACGCATACACCATGGGGTATTATCTTGCTGATGGTATCTATCCTCGTTGGGCAACGATTGTGAAAACAATATCCCAACCTCAAGGCGCAAAGAGACAACTATTTCCGAGGATGCAGGAGGCATGTCGAAAAGATGTCGAAAGGGCATTTGGAGTGCTCCAAGCACGATTTAATATTGTTAGTGTGCCAGCTAGAGGTTGGAGTGATGAGGATCTGTACTACATCATGAAGACGTGTATTATTTTGCACAACATGATCATTGAAGACGAGCGTGATATTCCAGAAAATGAACGCAGTGCAGCACAACTTGAGACTGATACCAGTAATTTGGGCTGTCAAGTGTCACGCGATCCGAATGAGGAGTACGCTCAATTTATGTTGAATCGGCAAAGGATTAGATCTGTTAAAGCCCATAATGTAATTCGTAATGATCTAATTGAACACTTGTGGTCCCGAGCTGGAGAGTTAGATTAAGTTTGCATTTTATCTTTTTAATGACAGTTAATGTCATTTAATGTCAGCTAATGTCTTTTTATTCTAATAAAATGTTCTTCATTTAATGTCTTTTTATTTTACAATGTCTTTTAATGTCCGTTAATGCCTTTTCATAAAATGTCTTTTTTTACATTGTGAAGTACAAAATACTAAAAAATAAAATAAAAAAACAACATGAAATTTCATTACAAAATAAAAATTACATTGCAAATAAAGACTGACAATTACATCAAAATATAAATGATATTGCAAATTTCAAAAATACATTATTCCGTAATTATTCATCAGGAGGTACGGGGAAATAAAAATTTGGGCTGCTCACATTTGAGGACCACTTGGCAAAAATCTCATTTTTTCGTATTGTGTAATACGCTTTCATCTGAGGGTCCAAATGAGAAATGTCTGTAGTCATTATTTGGTGTTCTTCCTTTTTCATCTCAAACTCATGCTTTTTCATCTCCAGTTCTTTCATCTCTTGCAGTGCTTGAATCCTTTTTTCTTCTCTTTCCTCTTTTTTCTTTTCTTTCTCAGCAAGGTGTTGGTTAAATGTGTCTAATTGTATACTCATTTTTTGGACTTCAGTTTCAATGACTTGATTTCTTCAGAGTAATTCTTTTGCAGATTTCCTACCCATCGGCCTTTTACCCTTTCCAGCGGCACTGCCCTCACCAACAGTTGGATTGTTACCAACACTTGGACTGTTGTCGTCTTCAAGAGAAATGCAGTTTTCCATAGGGGAATCAGGGGCTGAATTAGGGGTAAACACTGTATGCATCCTTGACTTTACCGTATTTGTGGGAGCTACATTTTGCCACCTGATATTGTCTTGCAATATTGGCCAACAATGTTCAAAAGCGAAATGTTTGTTTTCATCTTGATGGTATAACAGTTTTGCTTGAAGCATCTGTTTAAAAAAAATTGAAGATAAAAATTAAATGTAATTGAAAATCAAATTATTATTTAAATAAAATAAATAATAATTGAATAATAAATAATAAACATTATTTAATATTCCAAAAAATTAAATGTTTTCATATTGAAACATTATTTAATTACGTAATTTTTATACGATACCAGAATAAGAAACTAAACATAATAATTGAAAATAAAAACTTACTATATCAACTTGAGAAATCCCACTTGGGTGAAGATTTTCGACTTGTGCTAAACATCCCCGAAATTTGTTAGAACATTTCATGATTATACCCCATCGAGATTGAATAGACACTTGTGTTCTGGATTGATCATTCTGAAGCAGGCAAAAATTTTCGTAAATTCTTCCCCAAAAGTGAGCATACGATTGCGAATTGCCAACAATTGGGTCTTCCGAAATGTGACACCAAGATTTACAAATTGCCATATCTTCTTCAACGGTGAATGATTTTCCTCTCTTTGTTTTTGATGAACCTTCCATAGTGATTGGATGAAAAAACTAAAAAGAATATAATTTAAGAGGTTTGTTGTGAAATCAAATTCAAAGAAGAGAGGAGAAAAGAAAAATTAAATGTAAATATTTGTGTGAAATAAAAGTGAAGGAAAGGTTTCAATTTATAGAAATTAAATTTATTACCGTTTGGCAAATAGCCGTTTAAAGAGCCGTTGTAAAAAATAATTTCATTTTTTTTTTTTTTGGTTGAACAAACCAAACAGAGCCCAACGGCTCTTTTATTTACACTGACCCATCACTATTTTGCCATACATCTATCTCAGTCTTTTCTCACTCTCATCTCCCTCTCATCTCCTCCACAGCTCTTCATCTCCCTCTCATTCTCACTGTGTCTTCTCCTCCATGGCCGAAATTAAACAGAGCACAAACCAAACAGAGCACAGGATCGGAACCCGATCTCCCCTTCTCCTCCAAGATCAAAACCCCCTCCTCCAAGATCGGAACCCCTTCTCCTCCATGATCGGAACCCGATCTCCCCCTTCTCCTCTAAGATCGGAACCCCCTCTCTCTGGTTTGACTCTGTCTCCCTCCGATCTGTGTACTCTCCGTCTCTGGTACGATCTTCATCTATATATATATATATGTTTTGATCTGTCTGCATATATATATTGATTTGTCTTGATCTCCATCAAAAAATTCTGTCTTTATGTGTTTTGGTCTCCATAAAAAATATTTGTCTTCATATATACATATATATATATATGTTTTGGGTTTGATTTTGATCATATATATATACGGTTTGCTATGTCTTAATGGGTTTGATCATATATATATATGTTTTGGGTTTGATTTTGATCACATATTTATATATATATACGGTCAGCAGAGGTTCATGGGTTTGATCATATATATATATATTTTGGGTTTGATTTTGATCATATATATATACAAGCTGTCTTCATGGGTTTGATCATATATATATATACACGATCTGTCTTCATGTGAAATTTGCTTGATTGTAAAAATTGGGTTTGATTTTGGAAAATAGCTTCCCTTCTGGATTAATTCTGTTGTTTTCTCAACTGAATTTGGTGCCAATTTCTGTTGGATTTTGCTGATCTGGCAAGGTTGGCATCTGCTATTTCACTTTCCATATTTGAGAACACATATGGCATCTGTCATCTTTGGCAAGTGAAATAGCAGACCGTTGGAGACTGATTTTTGCCATTTCTGTCATTTTTTA
Organism: Camellia granthamiana; assembly: GCA_036172215.1. Classification (NCBI taxonomy): domain Eukaryota; kingdom Viridiplantae; phylum Streptophyta; class Magnoliopsida; order Ericales; family Theaceae; genus Camellia; species Camellia granthamiana. Next base: position 114,247,909 of record CM069910.1, read on the forward strand.
GCTTTGGCAACTGATATAGCAGCTCCATTGGAGATGCTCTAAATCAAGATATCAACATCCCCTTACAAAGAACAATCAAACATACAACAAGAAGCAAATAATACGAGAGACCCACATCCTCCATATAATTCAACGATCAATCAAACCCCACAATCCAATATCATCTTCTACAACTAAGATACAAGGCGATACCCCGATTAAACCAAATCAACATAAGACTTCTAACATAACCATTAACATGGATACTCCACCTTTGGACACATCCTAACACCATGCCTTATTGTTCCACTAAGTGAAACCCAAACAAGCCCATTGCGACAATCCGTTGCTAGACACCAGCTCAAATCCAACCATACCACCCACAACATCCTAGCACACCTCGTGCCTTAGCAAATTACTCACGACAACTATAACTTTACCCAGTATTCAACCAATTAATTCACTCAGTTCAATCAACCCCGCATCACCCCAAAATGAGAAACTCTTGGCCTAAATGGCCTAACCAACTTCACTAACCCTAAGGGAAATCAAACCACAACTCACACCTCATCCAACCACAGTCCACAACACAAACCTCTAGGTTACCAACTGTGTAGTCAGAACCATACACCAACGCTACCCACATCTATGAGTTCAATCTTGACTCTTCGTGTCCCAAAACTCCGACACCACCTACAACCCTTCCACAGGTTACAAGATTCAAACAACTCAACCAATTGGGGAACACATCCTACCCTATACCTCACACTTCTGACCGCTCAAGGTCATAACTAATTCCAAAAACCATACTAGTCCACAGATTAACAACCCGCATCAGACCAACACAACATCACCCAAGTGAGTATAAGAACTCCACCCTCACACACTGTCCCAAAGGACTTGGAAACACCATCGTCTCTCAAAGACGTACCAACCACCCCCAAAGCAAACCAGTGCCAACTCACAACCAATGCTAACATATAACATATATGGCACACAACGAGGTGCCCACTCAATGTTTACTACTCACTCCCAAACGTCTCTATTAGAGATAAATACACAATTTAGGGTACACAACACTAGTACCCTTCACCCAAATACTAACACAATACAATTACATAAGTAATTACTTAAACAACTACATTGAGACTTCATTCAAATCACACATTATCTACCACATAACACGGAACACATAATCGAGTTAAGTCTACAAGAATGGCCCATGGCCAAATGACTAAAACAAATTGCCCAAGGCCTACAAATCATAGAACCACCCTACTTGACTCCAAACACAACTCTAGCAGCTAACATCCACATCCACATCTACAAACAACACCTAATGCCTGAAAAATATTTTCAGCCACGTAGGGTGAGCATAAAGCCCATTAGAGAATATTTCAAAAACTAAATATGCTCCACTAGCATAAATGATCATGATGCAATACATATATACAATATGCCCAAATGCATTTTCAAATCCATCTGATTTCTCAACAAAATCTTTTCTTTCCAATTACCAAAACCTTTCGTTTATTCAAAACATTTTCAAAATCAAAGCATATGTTTGGTAAAAATCCATTTCTCAAAACAAATTCAGGTATCTCAATACCAACCAGCAAATACATTGCTAAATCTAATGTGAATACATCATGAAACAAAAGCAAATACATTGTAAAACGTTTTCAGATTTCCAATATCATGAATCCTTATTCTTTAATAAATAGAAAATAGGGCGGTAAATATAGACGCTGAATCTCTAGGCAAGTGTAACGTTTCATGGATATTTCATCTGTAGGAAATCGTAAACCGACACCTATTTAAACGTAGGCTATACAAGCACTACTATTGCTATTTCACAGAAATTTCGTCCGCGGGATTGACACCCATGTATACACGCGGGTTTTAGGACTTTCATTATGGACACACAGGCCAACTTAATTGGATATAACCACACCCACTACCCAGATTCCACCCAGTATTTACCTCGTTTAACAAAATAATAGAAGTGTTTCAAAATAACTTTTCCAAAAAAACATGACATGCATCTTGATTTGTATGATTTCATAACCATTCTAATTTTTCTAGTCCACATGCAATTTCTAACACACAACAATGTTATCCTCCATCGATAGCCAAAACAGTTATCTCTAATGAAATAATTAAAAGATAACTATACAGATATATAATCCAACAATTTCAAAACTCATATATAAGTATTTCTTAATAACCCAATATTTTCCAGAAAGAGCAACAATACTCGTTGTTTCCAAATCCCACAACATTTTCATTCCAACCAAATCCTTTACTGAAAATCCGCCCAATACCCAAAAACGATATCATTTATGAATTTTTTTTACAAATTAGGGCTTTTTCATTTTTAGAAACCCACATGCAATTTTATATACAAAAAATAGATTTAATACCAAAATTACAACCAAACAACACCTAATTTGGAGCAAACCTCCCACCCAAAACCCAAATCCCAAAATCAATCTAATATCAACAAATTCTATGTAACGAAAATATGCCACAAATACACTACCGAACTCATATCGAGTTTATGAAAATAAACCCTACCTCTTGAAGCAAAGAGAAGACAAGCCCAAAAAACTGTCAGTGTTGAAAAGACGATCCACTTAGATTAAATGGAATCCCTCGCCGAGCTCTACATTTTGGTATATGGAACTAGGAATAGAAAGTGGGTAAAAATAGATGAAACCCAAGCTTAAAGAGTTTAAAGGGTCGAAAATGGAAAAAAGGAGAAAGAGAGAGAGACTAGGACCACCGTAAGCGCGACTGTGCCTTGTCTGCTGGCGCAACCTACTTTTCGTGTGTGTAGAGCAACACGCTGTAGACACCCCATTTTTGACCGACCTTAAGACTCAGACGTCACCGGTTGAGCGCTCGGTGATGTTGCATTTTGTGCTCGTTCAGAAGTCTCAGAGTCGCGGCCGTGCGCCCTGCCTCCGGACTTCCGAACCCTCTTTTGTGCCTTGTCTCGGTTTGCGAACCAGATTCGGTTTCCTCTGTTTTCTTTCCTAAGGGAAGGGAGTGGTCCGGTAGGCTATCTCCCGGTGGCCGTGAGCTACTTTTCGTGGCCGTAGGCCATTTTGCCCATTTCGGAGTCCGGTTCTCGGTTTTCGGGACCGTCAGGCCGTGTGCCTCGGTTCGGGACCGCCCAACCATCTCCGACTTCTCCGGTTTTTGGCAGAGACCTCTGTTTTAATATTCCGAGGAACCCTGGGGCCCCTGATGCCCACTTCGTGGTCGTATGCCACTTCCGGTGCCTGTAGCCGGTTTTCGGGACCCCAAACTGCGCGGTTTTGGTCCCGAGCATTCATTTTGCATCTGTTTTCTCTGATTTTTGGCAGGAACCTCTGTTTTATCATTCCGAGGGACACTGGGGTCGCAGATGCCCACTTCGCTGCTGAACACCACTTCCGGCACCTGCAGCCCATTTTCGGGATCCCGAATTACTCGGTTTTGGCTCCGAGTGTTCATTTCTCATTAGTTTTTGTTCAAACTTGGCAGGTACCTTTGTTTCAACACTAGGAAGATCACTGGAGGGTGGAAGGCCAGCAATTATCTCAGATAACCAGTTTCGCTCCTCCGGAGCCCGTTTCGCTCACTTCCGGGCCAATGTTGAGCACCCTAGGGGTATTTTCTTCCAACCAAAGCTACATATCTGTGATCAGGAGATATGGGAGGACCCTAAACAAGAGTGGTCGGCCAGAAATTGTCCAGTTCAGTTTTGAGCCTCTCCTTCAAGTCCAATGTTGTGGCTCCTGCTTCAATGTTGCCAAATTCCAACCTTGGATCCTTGTTCTACACATCTGGGAGGACACAAAAAGTTGGTGGTCGGCCAGTAATTGTGCATTTCATTTTTGAGCCTCTCCTTCAAGCTCTATGTTGTGGCTCATGCTTCAGAGTTTCCAGATTCCAACCTTGGGGCCTTATTCTACACACATGAGAGGACACCATTGCATGGTGGTCGGCCAGCAAATGTTTACTTCATTTTTTGGGGGTGGCCGGCCGGCCATGGTGAGTGGCTGGCCGACCAGGTGGGGTGGCCGGCCGGCCATCTCCCAGAAAGTTAACTGGCCGGCCAGCTTCCTGCTTTCCAGCTCAGTACAGCTGTCTGGATATTTTTGCTGAAATATCACCCCATCCGGGGGATATTTTGGGAGGGAAAGCTTGGGTGCTTTTCCCTCCCCTTTTACACTCTTTTTGGCCTATTTAAAGGGACCAACAGCTCCTTTGCCTAGGTTAGAAAAATTTGCTCTCAAGAACACCTCTCCCAAATCCTCCATCTCCATAGCTAAAAAACTCAAAAAAGCTTCAAGTGTCAAAGCCAATCCTTCATCAACCCTAAGCACTACCATCACCATCTCCATTCGAGCAGCAAAGAGGTGATTTTCAGTGGTCAAGGATCAACAAATTCAAGTCAAGAATCAAAGAAAGACTTGTCTTCAAGGGTAAGTCTCAAATTCCATTTTTCTACCTTTTTTTTGCTTGCTATTTCTACCCTATTTCCTTTCAGTTTTTGGGCTTTGACCCCTATTGGTTTTAGGCTTATTTTGAGCCCCTCTACAACTTTATAGAAGGGCTCAACTTCATTTGGTGTCTCCATGATACACTTGTTTCAATATCTAGCTTGTATGTCACAATCTTGCATGCTATTTTTAGCCTATTTGCATTTGTTTTTGGGGCTCCGACCCCACTGATTTTGTGCTTATTTTGAGCCCCTCTACAACATTGTAGAAGGACTCAACCTTGTTTGGCCATTCTATATACCACCTCCCTTTGAAATCCACTTTAGGCCCTAATTCTTGCATGTTTTGTAGCCTTTTGTGCTTTTAGTTTTAGCTCTTGGTCAGAACTGAAAGGGGTCTTATTTTGACCCCTTCTACATGTTTCATGAAGAAAGTTTTGTTGTTTGGTGTATGCTTTGCATGTCTCTTGTTATAACCTCTTTTGAGCTCCATTTTGCATGGAATTGTTAGCATGTTTGTATATTGATTTTGGGGTTTCCATAAACTGAATATATGCTTATTTTTGGGCTCTCTTCAGTATTGTAGAAGAAAGTTTTTCCATTTGAATTTTCTATATACTACCTCTCTCAATACTTCTCTTTTGACCCTTATTTTGCATGCTATGTTTAGCATATATACATACTGATTTAGAGGTTGTCATCTCTTGAATTTGTGCATATTTTTGTTCCATCTTCAATGTTGTAGAACTGATTTTTTGGGTTTGAGCATTGTACATATCACTTGCTTTGTAATTCCCCTCTTTTACCGTATTTTTGCAAGCTTTTGTTTCCATACTTGTGAGCATTATTTGGCCTTGCTTTGTGCTGATAAAATGCTAGTTTAGGGGCTGCCTTGCCACTGTTTTGCATTCCATGTCCATATTCTGTATGTTTAATAGGGCTGTAGGCCATTTCGGGTGCATTTCATCGCATTTTGGGCATCGGTTGCAATTTTATCATAATTTGGGGGCTGTTTTTGCATTATTTTAGTTGCTGAATTTTGCATCTTCCTTATGCCATTCGCCACATCTCATTCGCATGTCATTTTGGTGCTTTAGAGCCTCGCCTCGGTTTGCGTGCCCGTGTGCGCGCATTTCGAGGCAGCCTTGTTTTTACCCGACGGCAGCCTATGTGAGTATGGTTGAGGCCCTCTCATGTTGGCGTAAGCCCAATTTGCATTTTCATGCTTGTATGCCATTGCCTCGGTTTGTGTGCCCGTGTGCACGCATTTCGAGGCACTTTATTTTTATCCGCCGGCAGCCTATGTGAGTACGGCTGAGGCTCTCTCATGTTGGCGTAAGCCCATCACTGCATTCCGTATGCCATTCTATGCATTCCTCAGTTTGCGTGTCCGCGGGCACGCATTTCGAGGCAACTTTGTTTTTACCCGTCGGCAGCCTATGTGAGTGCGGCTGAGGCTCTCTCATGTTGGCGTAAGCCCATCACTGCATTCCGTATGCCATTTCATTTCATTTTAGCATCGCCTCGGTTTGCGTGCCCGTGTGCACGCACTTCGAGACACTCCGTTTTATCCGATTTACATCCCATTTCATCATCGCCTCGGTTTGCGTGTCCGTGCGCACGCATTTCGAGGCACTCTGTTTTATCCGATTGGCATTGCGTATGCCTCCGCCTCGGTTTGCGTGCCCGTGTGCACGCATTTCGAGACATTCTGTCTTATCCGCTTGGCATTGCGTATGCCTCCGCCTCGGTTTGCGTGCCCGTGTGCACGTATTTCGAGACACTCTGTTTTATCCAATTTGCATTTCATCATTGCCTCGGTTTGCGTGCCAGTGGGCACGCATTTCGAGGCACATCATTCTTATCATTCCGGCATCCTATGTGAGTGTGGCTGAGGCCCCTTTCATGTTGGTATAAGCCCATCATTACATTTCGCATGTCATTCCGGCATCCCGTGTGAGTGTGGCTGAGGCCCTCTCATATTGGTGTAATCCCATCATTGCATTTCGTGCCTTTATGTCATCGCCTCGGTTTGCGTGCCAGTGGGCACGCATTTCGAGGCATCTCATTTTCATAGCATTACGCATGCTAGGATTGTATGTTAGTTGCATTTCATGCATATTGCACGGGAAACGAGGTACGTTTCGCACTCCGAGTGGCGGAACGGGTCTCAATTCCCAAGTCGCCGACACTCCGGATTACCCATGATGGAGTTAGGTTTTTATTGTAGCATTCATCTGCATTCATTCTATATTGAGTTGTGCAATCCGACTCCTCGGCCATCATGCATCGATATGCGTGATTGGTGGCATGAGGATCGAGGCATGCATATATTTGTGAAATACATTGCTATGCCCTTTTCCTGCTCTCTGTTGCAGCAAAACCCAGAAACAGCAACTTTTCGGGACTTGGCACGTATTTCGAGAAAAAGTGTAAACAGAGGCTAATCGGGGCATCCCAGTGGATTTCTGCGCCAAGGCAGCCCAGCATGCATAATCCATCAGAAGCGAGGCAGTCCCTGGCTTGCATGCCAGTTTTACTTTTTTTTGTAATTAATTTGTCAATTAATTAGAAATCTGTAATATTTTGGATTGTATTATTCTTTTATTTCGGACTGTATTATTATTTATTCGGACCCTCTGCGCGAGGGCACAACTGTAATAAGGGTGGGTGAGTGTGATGTATGTCTTCCAACCCCCATTTCTTTCTCCCTTTTATTTACCTGCTTACGATGGTTAGATATAGGGCATATTTCAATTAGCATAACAGTATGACAACATGTTTGCATCATTCATCTGTATTGCATGCACCAGGCTCGGCGCATCATACAAACTGCATTTGTATTTCAATTCCAAATTGAATACATGTTAGTTGTTGCATTCCATATGCCATGTTTAGAATAGCCGAGCCTGCTATAGTTTGCGTTTTTGCATGTGTCGCATTAGGCAATCTGTGTATCTTAGGATCATGCATGATTTCTAATCAGCTTTTGTTTTGGCTGGGAGTACTCGGTAAGTGGTTATGCTTTAGCATCCTTGCATGTGTGTGAGTGTTGCCATGATAGCATGCTTACCATGAGGCTATGTGCTTATGTGATATAACTGCCTTGAATGCCTGTGGGTGGAGGTTGAGTTATCTGAATTGGGACAATTCATCAACTGTTTGTTTTAAGCCCACTAGATAGTGGCAAAACCATTGTTCTTCTAAGCCCACCTGAGGGTGGCAAAATCTGCATTTTAAGCCTACCTGCGGGTAGCAAACCATTTTCAAGCAAACGAACATGAAATGTTTTGTTCCAATTCAGACGGCCCAATCTATACTTGTTTGCTGCGAGCATCACATAGTAACCTAGGCTAATAATCGGAATAAGAACTCACAATGTTTTCAAAAACAGATATCATGGTTAGTAGAGGCCGGTCTTTGACCGGGCGGGCGGGGGTGCTCACGATGTGACCTTCCCCAATCGTACCCAAGTTCCCGAACCAACTTTGGGGATGACGGACACGTGGCCTTTCGGCACCGAGTCAGGGTTTCCTAAATTTCCCATTTTAAAATATTTAGGTGGCGACTCTGTTATCTGGCAAAGCAGTCCATGTTTGGCACTTCTTTCAAAAAATCTGTTTTTTCTCAAAACGATTTGCCGGATTTGGACTCTTTGGTTCGAGATTTGGAACCGCAACAAAAATCGAGTCCGAACTGTAGCGAGGTCCCTCGCGGGCTTGTTACACACGCCTACAAAAGTATTGGGAATTGTTTTTGGTCGTGACCTAGTCGCGGCTCCTCACGAATGTGAGCACCGTGGTCGCGGGCGCAACTAGCTAACACCAGCCACATTGGGTTACTGCTCAGTAACTACCCCGAGGCACTCCCATGGCCCAAACTGCCCAGAATGGTTTAAGTCACTTGAGACAACCCCGTGTCCTAACCAAAAATGAAAATGGGTCGGGTTAAACTGACCTGAGCCACTACATTTGCCTTAAAAATCTGGAGGCATTACCTATATAGGGAGAGATTTAAAGTGTTTTTCGATCACAAAAGTTTGAAATATCTATTTTCACAGAAAGACTTGAATTTGAGGCAGGGGAAGTGGATGGAGTTTATGGAGGATTATGATTTAGAGTTACACGATCATCTAGGGAAGGCCAATGTAGTGGCTGACGCCTTGAATAGGAAATCCATAAGCAGTGTGGCTAGTATTGCCATCTAAGAATGGGAGTATTGGGTACTATTGGCAAATTTGACTTGCACCTGGGCTAATTCGTTGAATTGGCCACCTTATTTACTACAGTTGCGCATCCTACCTTAGTTAGCCGAGTTATAGAAGCATAGTGAGGTGATAGCAAAGTGGAATCTATTCGGGGAAAGATAGCTAGTGGAAAGGTAAAGAAGAGCTTGAACGTGTTATAACGATTCTGGTTTAGACCCGACCCGTTTATTATTTTGGATCTAGATTTCTTGTTTTATCTGGTTGTTTATATCCTTGTTCATCTTATTCCTTCTTAAATTGGGTTATTTGAGTATTGTGGTTGCGTTTGAAACAGGTTGGGAGTTCGTTTTCCAAAGTAGTCTTTGCCTAGATTTTGGTCAGTTCGCTCGAGCGGTCCTTTGGTCGCTCGAGCGGTCTTTGAGAACTTCCAGTATATTTGCAAATCTTCAAAAGTACTGGAAGGGTAATGTTTTTCACTCGAGTGGTGTTTTTTGCACTCGGGCGGTCTTGGCTCGAGCAGTCTTTTTTGTGCTCGAGCAGTCTTTGGGAACTCTCAGGCCCCGTTTGGGAACAGACTAATTTAGTAACTTTTTGGCTATTTGGCTAAAATATAAGCTAAAAAAAACTAGTATGTTTTGGGATGACTTTTTGACTTTTTACAAAAAGATGTGCAAAAAGTAGAGAGAAAAGAGAATCTATGACTTTTTGATATGGGTTGTTGGCTTTTTGGCTAATTTAGTAACTTTTTGGCTTTTTGGCTAAAAGGGAAGGTTCCCAAACGAGGCCTCAGTACTTTTGCAGGCCTGTAAAAGTACTGGGAGGATGGAGTTCTTCACTCGAGCAGTCACTTTGTTCACTCGAGCAGTCTCACTTATTGTGTCTGGTCGTTCGAGCGGTGTTTTGGTTGCTCGAGTTGTCTACATGTATATCAGTTTGTGAAAGTCACTTTTTAAGTCATTTTCTCATCTCTCTCTCTCTCTCTCTCTCTCTCTCTACACTCCAAAAACCCAAATTTTCTTCCTCTCTCTAGAAACCATCTTTAAACCTCAAATACACTGTTATCCATTGATCTCTACACTGTAATACCTTTGATAAAAAGGTAGATCTCACCTAGAGCTTGATTGTAATCGGAACAAAGTTGATTTTTGGCTTCGTCGAGGTTTCTTCACTCTCTCTCTTGCCTTCTAACTTTGAGGTATGGATTTCTTCACATTTTTGTATGATTTTTAACTTGGTTATTTGATCTTCTAAACAATATTATGATTTGGGGATTTTTGAACAAAACCTAAGATTTTGGCTTGAAATAAAAAAAGGGTTTTCAAACTGGTTTCTTGGAAATGATTGAGGGTTTGTAAATGTAGTTGAGTTGTGATAAAATGGTGGATTTTCATCTTGGAATTGATTTATAAAGAAAAAGGAGACTTTGCCCTAAAATGTGAATATTTGATTTTGTATGGAGGAAATGGAAATGATGTTAGATTTTCTGAAATTGGAATGATGATGATGATGATGATGGTGGTGGTGGTGGTGGAGTTGGATATGCATTATTACTCCCATCTTGAAATTTTGGAAAGTATATCTTTATTACAAATTATATATCTATTTAGAGATACCTGTTTTGGGCTATCGGTGGAGGATAGCTATGATTGTTGTAGAAATTGCATGAGAATTAAGAGAATTGAAACTAATTTTTCATCCATTTGCATTGAGCATTGTTGCATATTTAAAACATTGAAAATGTATATTGTTTCAAGAAAAATGGGTGAATATCTTGGTGAATCTGGATAGGGGGTGTGGTTGTGGTATAATTGTTAGCCTATGTGTCCTTGGTGAAAGTCTAGAAACCCGTGCGGTTAGGTGTCGAGCTTTCCGGTTAGTACCGGTAAAAATGGCAATTGGTAGTGCTTGTATAGTCTACTTGTAGACATGTACCTAGAGATTTCCAGAGTTTTATCCACTACTATATTTTCTATTGTAAAGGAAATGTTTTGTGAATTGTAATATAAACCTGGCATTGCATGGTTTTGGAAAGAGATATAAAATGTTTTGGTACGAGCATTGCATACGCATTCACCTTATAGCCTTGTTAAGATTCATACACTGTGTTAGAGTATCTCTACTGGGCTTTAGCTCACCTTATGTAGAAAATCATTTTTAGGTACTGATGATATGCCTCCACTAAGGCCGTAGCTTGGGAGGACTTCGAGTCAAGAGCTTTTTTTTTATTATTGTTGTAATTATTTTTGTACAAGCTTGGGGCTTTATTTGTATTGAGTTTTAAACTTACTTTTGTTGTAACCAAGCATCGTCTTGGAAAGTTGTAGCCAATAGGGCATTACTTTATTTGTTTAACTTTTATTTTATGTTGCTTACTTATGGCACATGTTATAGATTTAGGGTTAGGACTTATGAATGTATAACTGTATGTGTTACCTTTTGTACAATGAAATCTTATGAATGGAAGGATACTATATTCAGAAATGTATTATTATTTAATAATTATCATGGGATGAATTATGGTTCATATTTTGGGCATTACACATGTATTTTGACTTGAGTGTGAGGTATCTAGATCGTCTTTTTGTGCCAGAATCTTGTAGGGAGGAGGTACTTTGAGAGTTCCACCATTCACGCCATATAGTACACTCGAGAGGCACAAAGATATATCATGAGCTTAGTCGCCAGTTTTGGTAGAGGGGGATGAAAAGAGTCGTAGCCTTGTTTGTTTTGAGGTGTTTTACTTGTCAACAAGTGAAGGTTGAGCATTAACGACCAGCGGGTTTGTTGCAACCCTTGCCTATAGTTGAGTAGAAATGGAAGTACATCACGATGGATTTTTTTATGGGTCTTTCGAGGACTCAACGGGGTAATGATGCCGTGTAGGTAATAGTCGACTGGTTAACCAAATCAGTACATTTTATACCTATGCGTACGAGTGACTCGGTAGATTATCTTGCTGAGTTTTATGTTAGGGACATAGTTCGACTTCATGGGGTCTCTGTGACTATCGTCTCGAATAGAGATCCACGTTTCACGGCTCGGTTGTGGTAGAGCCTACAAAATGCCTTGGCACTAGGTTAACGTTTAGCACTGCTTATCATCCTCAGACTGACGAGCAGTCTGAGTGCACCATTCAGATCTTAGAGGACATGCTTCAAGCTTGCGTTCTCGACTTTAAGGGATTATGGTAGAGGCATTTACCTTTGGTGGAGTTTGCCTATAACAACAATTTTCAAGCGAGTATTAGTATGGCACCTTTTGAGGCCTTACATGGCCGGCCGTGTAGATCTTCTGTGTGTTAGGTCGAGGTGGGTGATACACCTATGTTAGGCCCAGAGTTAGTTCGAGAAATAACGGAGAAGGTCGCGCGTATTCGTAAGAGGTTGGTTTTGGTTTAGAGTCGTCAGAAGAGTTATACCGATTGCAGGAGGAGACCTTTATCTTTTGAGGTAGGAGATCATGTGTTTCTAAAAATATCACTGAGATGGGATTTGATGAGATTCGAGAAGAGCAAGAAATTATCTCCTAGATTTTTGGGCCTTTTGAGATTTTAGAGCTAATTGGGGAGGTAGCTGATCGTTTGGTCTTGTTGTCCCAACTTTCTTGGGTTCGTGACATATTTCATATCTGTATGCTCTGAAAGTGCAAACCTGATCCTTCACACATGTTGGATTAGACTGAGTTAGAGGTAGATGAGGATACCTCGTATGAGGAGAAACCAGTTCGGGTGTTAGATACTTGGGATCAAGTTTTGAGAGATAAGACTATTTCATTGGTTAAGGTGTTGTAGCGACACTATGGGTTTGAGGAGATGACTTGGGATCGTGAGGCGGAAGTTCGTGAGACGTATTCGGACCTATTTGTTGATGTTTGAGACTTGTATTGGAAATCTTATTCATGTTGTGAAATGTAAACATTGTAAATGTTTTGGAAAGTTGAACTGTAATATTTTGTGATGAAAGACTCTGCTTATCATTGTTACAAGTGTGGATGATCAATGGTTTGAGTTAAATCCGGTGACTTTTGGTTTGATTTAAATTTCAGGGATAAAATTTCTTAAGGTGGAGAGACTATAACGGTTCTGGTTTAGACCCGACCCTTTTCATGTTCTTAGATCCAAAATTCCATACCTTTAACTATTGTTTATAACCTTTTACTCTTATTGCTAGTTTAGTTTGGTTGTTTGGGAGTTATTGTTATGTTTGAAATAGGTTGGGAGTTAGTTTTTCAAAGGAGTTACTGTCCGGTTTTCTTCTTGTTCACTCGAGCGGTCTTTGAAATCGCCCAGTATTTTTACAAGTCTGCAAAACTTCTGGAAGTGGGGTATCTTCACTCAAGTGATATTTATTGCACTTGAGCGGTCTTCTGCAGGTCTGAACTTCTAGGAGGGGGTCATTGTGCACTCAAGCGATGTTTTGGTTGCTCGAGCGATGTCACTTATTGTGTCTGATGCTCGAGCGGTGTTTTGGTCGCTCGAGCAATCTATGCGTATATCAGATCGGGAAAAGGGAAATTTTATCACTTTTTCACTCTCTCTCTCTCTCTCTCTCTCTCTCTCTCAAACATTTCAAACCCTAATATCTTCACACTCTTTCTCTAGTTCTTGCATTAAAACCCCAAATACTCCCAATCCATTGATTTCTTCACCTTAGTTCCTTGGAGAAAAAGGTAGAGCTCGTAGGAAGCTTCGTTTTAATCGGTGAGAATATCGCTTTTGACTCCGCCAAACTTCAACCCTTGCTGCTTTCTTATTCTAATCTTGAGGTAGGGATTTCTTCAACCTTTGGTATGATTTTTAGCCTAGCTATTTGCTCATTGAAAGGATTTAGTGATCTCGAGAAATTTGGGTTAAACCTAAGGTTTGATTTTGAAATGTAAAAGAGAGATTTTCAAATATGTGCTTGAGAAAGGTTGTGGGGATGTGTTTATGGTTGAGATATGTTGAAATTTCTTTACTTAAATGTGATTTTGAAAGTAAAGGAGATTTTGTTAAAAAAATGTTGATATTTAGTTTATGAAAAAAATGGAAAAGATATTAGGGTTTGAAAAGATGAAATGAATAGATTTGTTGCAGATGAGAGTGGAGTTAGATATGTAATATCGCTTCCATTTTGAAAATGATGAAATTATATCTTTGTTGGAAATTATCTGTTCAATAGAAATATCTATCGGTGGAGGATAGCTTTGATTGTTGTAGAAATTGCATGAGAATTAGGTGAATTGAAACTAATTACTCATATATCTTGCATTGAGCATTATTTTATACTTAAGCATTGAAAATGTATTGTTTTGAGAAACACGGGTAAATACCTTAGTGAATCTGGTTAGGGGCTGTGGTTATGGTTATTATGTTGGCTTGTGTGTCCTTGGTGAAAGTCCAAAAACCCACGCGGTTAGGTGCCGATCCTTTTGGTTAGTACCAGTAAAATGGCTTTGGTAGTGCTTAGATAGCCTACTGGCAGACATGTATCTAGAGATTTCTAGTGTTTTGTATCCACTGCCCTATTTTCTAATATAAAAGGATATTTTTCATGAATTGATTTATAATCCTGGTATTGCATAGTCTTGAGATGGAAATGTAAAACGTTTGACAAATGGCATGCATATGCATTCACCTTATGACTTCGTTAAGATTTATACATTGTGTTAAAGTATCTCTATTGGACTTTAGCTCACCCTATGTGGAAAACAGTTTTCGATATGCCTCCACCAAGGACATAGCTTGGAAGGACTTGGAGCCAAGAGTTTCTTTTGTTTTCTTTTGATGTAATTATTTTGGTATAAGCCATTAGGGTATTGAATTACTTGATTCTCCTTTTATTTCAATTTATGTACTCATATCATATGCTATAGATTCAAGATCTAGGATTTATGAATATATACACGCATATGTCATCTTTTGAACAATCAAGGAGTATAAATGAAAATGTTAAATACAATGCTAGTGATCAATTTTACGGAATAGTATGATGTGGGTTATTGTTACTATTTTGGGGCGTTACAGTCATGGGGCTTACCATGAGTCCCATTTTGATGTTTTGAACGGTTTATTTTACACCCTAGTCAAGTTCTCATTTACTTAAGTAGCATTTGGTATTAACTTACTCATGTTAAATTTGACATGTGAAGGGATTTTTTCTATAGGTAATGGTAGATTTAGCCTCCTCCCCTTTTTTTAATTTATTATTTTACTCTTCGTTTTGTATGGGGTGAGAAGCTTACGTGTAAGTTATAATAGATGGATTTATTGTTCAATAAGTCATGTGCTAATTAATAACCTTTTTTTTATGAAACACTATTAACAAACGTCACTAATTATTATTTTTCAGTGACAATTCACAGCAAATGGCAATAATTATAAGTTTTACTGATAGTTTCAAAAAGCTGTCACAAAAAAAAAAAAAAAAGCCATTAATTGAAGTATATAAGTTAATTGAGTTAATTAAGTTGATCAAATAGATTTGAGATTTTTTTTACTAATGCTATGTTTGGTTGGGGGATTTGAGGATGGATTTGGAAAGAGAAATGAAAAAAGTAGGTGAAATGTGAATAAAATATACCTACATTTCATCTAGTTTCATATACTTTTTCTCTTTTCCTTTTCAAATCCCTCCCCAAATCCCCCAATCAAATACAGCGTAAGAGATAGACTTGAGATTTGTTGTCTTAAAGAGATAGACTTGGGCTTCGCTATTTCTGTCTTTTTTTTATTTTTTTATTTTTATAAATGTAGAAAATGATAATTTCTTTTAGGATAAATTACCAATGCATCTCATGAGATTTGTTTAAAATACAAAATCTCTTTGTAGTTTGTAAAATTGCCAACACCTCTTTGTCAAAAATTTTAATTTAATAGAATTAATTGGGAAAATTAAATTCCTAACATATCGGGAAATTCTATAATACATACTCTATTTTAGAATGTATGATGTTCGTGGTTATTGTGGGATGTGTACTACATGCTCTAATTGTAATATTTGTGATTTTTTATTATGAGTATTAGTTATGACTTGATTATGTCTGATTGTAGTGTTAGTTATAACTTATTTTAATTATTATTTTATTCATGATAAAAAAAAAAATCTTTTAGATATACAATATGTAATGTTTAGTTATGATTTTATTTTTTGTTTTTTGTAATTATGATTGAAAAATATTTAATTATAATATTTGTGATAATTAATATCATAAATACCATAATTTATGTATAATATATACCTTTTTGAATGTGTGTATTCTGAAATGACCTTTAAGATATCTAAGAAGGTTGGCCCGTGTAAGGAAAGGGGAAGTTGCATATTTTTTTTATTTTTTTACTAAAATTTGTCTTTTAGATTTTAAGTTAGGGTTTTTGATAGAAGAAAAATATAGTGGAATGATTATTTGGTAAAGATTTAAGAAGAATGATATATGGCACATACTCTTTTAGAGGTATATACTATAATATTATCCATATGTATGCATTCATTTATAATAACTATGCAAATATATAGAAATAGTAATAACAACTTAAACTAATATTTGTTATGATTTCTAATTTTATTTTATTTATATGCAAAACATGACAAAAGTCTTATATGGTTCTATTAATTGAAAAAAGAAAAAAAAAAGGGTGTCTAATTGAGAGATATAGAGTAAGTAGGAATATAAGGTTTAAATATATATATATACATATATTATAGTGATTTCGGTTTTGACCCGACCTTCATTGTATTCCGGACTCGGGTTTCATGGTTTAATATTATTATCTATGTCTTGTTTTCCCCTCATTTGTTTTTGAGATTGAGTATTGGAATGTCTTGGGCATGTTCGAAGCAAGTTAGTTGCTAGTTGTTCAAGTTGTTGTTGTCCAAAAATTAGCTCCTTCGCTCGAGCGAGATTTCTTGCGCTCAAGCAAGCTTTGAGGGTCCCCAGTATTTTTTGCCAGACCTACAAAACTTTTGGGAAGGTGATATTCTTCGCTCGAGCGAGACTTTTTGCACTCGAGTGACGGTGTACGTCTGTGAAACTTCTGAGAGCATGTATTCTGCACTCGAGCGACGTTTCTTGCGCTCGAGCTATGTCACTTATTGTGTCTGGTCGCTCGAGCGACGATTCTTTCGCTCGAGTGAGCCTCACGTATATCAGTTCGCAGTAGAGCAGTTTTATATTACTTTTTGATTTCCTTTCTTCTAAAAACCCTAAATCAGCACTCTCTCTCTCTACAAATACACCTAGATTTAGGGATCTCTCAACCCTAGTTCCTTTGTTAAAAAGATTGAGCATCTTGTGGGCTTCCATTTCATCCGAACAAAGCTTGGTTTCGTCATTCTCGAAGTTCCTCCTGATCTCCTTTGGGCTTCTACTCTTGAGGTAGGGATATTCTACACCTTAATATGGTTTTTAACCTAGGTATTTGTTGTGATGTATAAATGGTGGGATTTGGGAGGTTTTGGGAAAAGCTAGGGTTTGGATTCAAAATTGAAAGAGGGGTTTGCCATGTTGGTTTTACAAAATGACTATGGAACTTTGTATATGAGGTTCTCTAGTGTTAAAAAAGGTGAAATTTGGCCTTGGGGTTGATATTTGGAAAATGGGAAATTTTGCCATAATTTGTGTTGGATAATTATTTTGTAATAATAATGAAATTGATATGGGAAATGTGAAATTGGGAGGATGTGTGAATGAATGGTGTAGTTTGATTTGTTAAATCACTCACCTATGGAAATTTGATAAATTATCTGTTTAAAAGATTGTATATCTATTTAGAAATATCTGTTTTGGGCTATCGGTGGAGGATAGTTATGATTGTTGTAGAAATTGCATGAGGATTACGTGAATTGCAACCTATCATTTGAATTATGTCATTGAATATAATGGTATGATTGAGTCATTGATTATGTGTTGTGAATAGTCATTGTATATGACGATATTTTAATACATTGTATATGTATCTTTGTTTGGGAGGAGATATGGGATGTACTCCATTGTTTGGGAGGAGATTGGGGATGGACTTCATTTAAAATTAAGTTGGCCAAAGTATCCAGGGTGAAAGTCCCGGGTGAAAGTCCCGAAATCTTATAGTTATGGGTGCCGATTCCCTCGGATGTGAATCTTGTAAAATGGTAGAAATAGAAGTGCTAGAGTAATGGTTTTATTGAATTGTGAACCACTGAATTGTAGTCTCATTTTGGTTGATTAGATAACAATGAATTTGGTTAATGGATTAACTTGAAATGAATGAATATGAATGGATTGAGATGTGGTTATCTATATTGAGTAGACGTGGGAGGATTGTAAGTTGGTCATGAATATTGAACATTTATCTAACACTTATATCTTAGTTAAACCTCATATACTGTGTTAGTTTATCTCTACTGGGTTTTGGCTCACCCTACTTGGGAAACCATTTTCAAGTACTGGTGATATACTTCCTCTAAGGACATAGCTTGGGAGGACTGAGGGATGAAGGCTCTGTTTTTGTTATATTTATGTTTAAATGCTTAGTTAAGTCAAGGGCTTTACATGTATAGAGCTTAGGACTCTTTCTTTTGTTGTAACCAAGTGATATCTTGGAAAGATGTAAACCCGTAGGGCATTTATTGTTGTCATTAACTTGTATTACATGCTGTAGATTCAGAATGAACGTTTATGAATGTATAACGCATATAACACCTTTTGTAATATAAATTCTGATGAATGAAAGTGTATCATTTCTATTATATTCATAAATCTCATGGAATGGATTATTTGTATAATTTTTTAGGGCGTTACATATATATATATATATATATGAATACAAGGCTAAACATAGCCATACATGTATCTTTTGTGTAAGTCCAAGTCTGAAACTGAATTTCAATAAAGAAACAATCTAGAAAAGCACTGAAACCATTGAAACCGTTGATACAACACTTAGGAAACCAAAAATCAAGTATACAACCCAAAGAGAGAGAGAGAGAGAGAGAGAGAGAGAGAGAGAGAGAGGACTTATACGATCAACATTCATTTAGCAGCATAGATAACAGTTTGTATATACAGCACATAAAGCGTAATTTTTTATACATGCGACAAATGTCACCAAAGCATAGTTTACACAAAAGATATGCAGGATGTTACTATATATGGTTTGACACCATTAACAAAAAAAGGAAAAAAAAGAAAAGTAAACTTGGAAAATATTTTTACAAAATATAGATGCATATGGTTTGACACCATTAACCCAAAACTATATACAAGACAATGGTTTGACACCATTTCACAAAAACTTTATTGCAGATGTATAAAGTGTTGAAGCAGTTGGATTTAGGTAGTACAGTTCAAACTTCTAAGTTGTCTGGATCTGAAGTAGATGTTGGTTCTTTTTCGAAGAGTTCTTTGTGGGCCTTTTTGGGAGGTGGTGGTAACCTTGTTTCAAAAGTAGAGTGGTCAATTGTCGGTAAGCACTCTCTCTGTACTGCATTAACATTGAACTTGCAACGTGTAGTAGTTGCAGTGTGAAACTGGTAAGCGCATGGCTGGATGATTTGTTCGTCAATTATGTAAAGAGCTGCTAGTGCTTCCACCGAAAGCTGACCAACTTGCAAAAGCGATGCTACAAGTAAGGAGAGAAGTAGTTTGGTGAAGTTAGAGCAGTGTATATTAATACAATGAAATGGACTTACAGTTTATGTGCTTTCGATCCATTCTTGTGCATTTATTGAGAAATTTTTTTTTTTTGCTTGTGTACCGAAAATGGCTACAGTTATATTGCCACTTGAATCTCATAGTTGCACGTCAAATTTACACCTATATTAATTATAAGGCAAAATGGTTGCATTAATTATTAGAATATTGTAAATGATCAAGAGTTAAAGTTTGCATGAGATATTTTAATATTCAATGATGAACGGATATTAACCTTGGTTCAGGTTGTGCTTTCTCCTTACAATAGTTACTGTGGGGACATTTTTTTAGGTAGTCCACACGGCCGAGGTTGTTAGCCGAGGTGCCACGTGGATGGACCATGGTGCCGAGATATGGTGCGATAATACCGGAATTCGAGATATTTGGATAGAGGATTAGAGTCCTAGTTGACATCAAGCTACCTATTTGGATAGAGATGGGAATCTTGAGGGAGTTCATTTTAATCTGAATAGTGTAAGTTGTGATAAATGTTATCCTTGTAAAGGATAGAGTCCCATGAAGTAAGACTTCTAGGGAAAGTTGGACACTGATCATTATAAAAGTAAGGCACCCTCGTGGGTCTAAGGTATGCTTTATTTGAGATGCTTTTATGCTTTCATTGTTGAAGTTTAAGTACTTGTATTGATATCTGTGAGAGATAAGATTACTGACTTGACGAGTGCCTCCGGGTGGACGAACCACTGCGGTATTCTCATATTCTTGTTGGCAGGTGTTTGGGCTTAATTTATTCTGCTGGTGCTCTCCAGCTGAGTTCCTCATTTGGTTGTGTGGTCAGAAATCAACACTCACAATTTGGCGCCATCTGTGGGAACTTAGTTAGAATAGATGGCCATCATCGTGCAAGATCAACATGTCGGCAACGACTTGTTTAGCAAAGATGGAGAATGTGTCGACATTAACGGAAGACAGGGGGCATGAGCGCTCCCAAGGAGATGACTTTCAAGTATAGAAGGATCAACCTAAGTGAGTAGATCCCGGATTCCAGATTCCGGATCCTAGATCCTAGAAGACGAGATCTCGGCCAAGATGATTAGGTCCAAGAAGACAAGAGCTTAGCCTAAGTGAACAGATCTCGGATTCCAAATCTCAGATCCCAGGTCTCGGCCTAGATGATTAGGTCTGAGAAGACAAGAGCTCAGCCTAAGTAAGCAGATCCTGAATTCTAGATCCTGAATCCCGGATCCCAGATCCGAGAAGACAAGATCTCGGCCTAGAGAAGTAGGTCTGAGAAGACAATAGCTTAGCCTAAGTGAGCAGATCCCGGATCCCAGATCTTAGAAGACAAAATCTCGGCCTAAATGATTAGGTCCGAGAAGACAAGAGCTCAGCCTAAGTGAGCAGATCCTGGATTCCAGATCCCGGATCCTAGATCTTAGAAGACAAGATCTCGGCCTAGATGAGTAGGTTCGAGAAGACAAGAGCTCAGCCTAAGTGAGCAGATCCCGTATTCCAGATCTTGGATCCTAGATGTCAGAAGACAAGATCTCGGCCTAGATGAGTAGGTCCGAGAAGACAAGAGCTCAGCCTAAGTGAGCAGATCCCGGATCCCAGATCTTAGAAGACAAGATCTCGGCCTAGATGATTAGGTCCGAGAAGATAAGAGCTCAGCCTAAGTGAGCAGATCCCGAATTCCAGATCCTGAATCTCGGATCCTAGATCCTAGAAGACAAGATCTCTGCCTAGATGATTAGGTTTGAGAAGACAAAAGCTCAGCCTAAGTGAGCAAATCCCGGATTCCAGATCCCGAATCCCGGATCCCAGATCCGAGAAGACAAGATCTCGACCTAGATGAGTAGGTCCGAGAAGACAAGAGCTCAGCCTAAGTGAGCAGATCCCGGATTCTAGATCTTAGAAGACAAGATCTCGATCTAGATGATTAGGTCCAAGAAGACAAGAGCTCAGCCTAAGTGAGCAGATCCCGGATTCCAGATCCTGAATCCCAGATCCCAGATCCTAGAAGACAAGATCTCAGCCTAGATGATTAGGTCCGAAAAGACAAGAGCTGAGCCTAAGTGAGCAGATCCTGGATTCCAAATCCCGAATCTCGGATCCCAGATCCTAGAAGACAAGATCTTGGCCTAGATGAGTAGGTTCGAGAAGACATAGCTCAGCCTAAGTGAGCAGATCCCGGATCCCAGATCCTAGAAGACAAGATCTCGGTCTAGATGATTAGGTCCAAGAAGACAAGAGCTTAGCCTAAGTGAGCAGATCCTAGATTCCCGATCCCGAATCCCAAATTCTAGATCCTAGAAGACAAGATCTTGGCCTAGATGAGTAGTTCAAGAAGACAGAGCTTAGCCTAAGTGAGCAGATCCTGGATTCCAGATCCTGAATCCCGGATCCCAGATTCTAGAAGACAAGATCTCGGCCTAGATGAGTAGGTTCGAGAAGAAAGAGCTCAGCCTAAGTGAGCAGATCCCACATGCCAGATCTTAGAAGACAAGATCTCGGCCTAGATGAGTAGGTCTGAGAAGACAAGAGCTCAACCTAAGTGAGCAAATCTTGGATTCCAGATCTCGGATCCCAGATCCTAGAAGACAAGATCTCGGCCTAGATGAGTAGGTCCGAGAAGACAAGAGCTCAGCCTAAGTGAGCAGATCCTGGATTCCAGATCCTGGATCCTAGATCCTAGAAGACAAGATCTCGGCCTAGATGGTTAGGTCCGAGAAGACAACAGCTCAGCCTAAGTGAGCAGATCCCGGATTCCAGATCTCGAATCCCAGATCCCAGAAGACAAGATCTCCGCCTAGATGAGTAGGTCCGAGAAGACATGAACTCATCCTAAATGAGCAAATCCCAGATCCCCGAAGACAAAAAGCACACAAGACCAGACTGAAGTCGGCTAGGTTCTGCCTATCGGCAGAAGGCCATCTATACAAAAGGACTTTTACTGGACCTCTATTGCGATGCGTACATCCTTCCCAGGTTGAAGACTTTTTACACGAGATCCATACAGGGGGCAGATCTCTTGCCCACAGAGCTATATCATAGAGATTCTGGTGACCTTACATGCAAAAAGATGCCAAAGCCTATGTAAAAAAGCGTGAAAATGTTGTTGGAATCCATTATTGTACGATAAGACCGAAATGTCTTATGGCAAGGTTCCCATGGTGAACATGACGAGTAACTTTGACTTATCATATAGTAGAGTTGAATTATACTTGCATATGATAGAGTTGAACTAAGTTGGCGATGTTTCTAAATGAAACATGACGAATAACTTACTTATTATATGGTAGAGTTGAATTATACTTGCATATAATAGAGTTGAACTAAGTTGGCGATGTTTCTGAATGAAACATGATGAATAACGTAGACTTATTATATGGCAGAGTTGAATTATACTTGCATATAACAGAGTTGAACTAAGTTGGCGATGTTTCTGAATGAAATATGACGAATAACTTAGACTTATTATATGGCAGAGTCGAATTATACTTGCATATAATAGAGTTGAACCAAGTTGGCGATGTTTCTAAATGAAACATGACGAATTACTTAGACTTATTATATGGTAGAGTCGAATTATACTTACATATGATAGAGTTGAACTAAGTTGGCTATATTTCTGAATGAAACATGATGAATAACTTAGACTTATTATATGGCAAAGTCGAATTATACTTGCATATGATAGAGTTGAACTAAGTTGGTGATGTTTCTAAATGAAACATGACGAATAACTTAGACTTATTATATGGCAGAGTCGAATTATACTTCCATATGGTAGAGTTGAACTAAGTTGGCGATGTTTCTGAATGAAACAGAACGAATAACTTAGACTTATTATATGGCAGAGTCGAATTATACCTGCATATGATAGAGTTGAACTAAGTTGGCGTTATACTTGCATATAATAGAGTTGAACTAAATTGGCGATGTTTCTGAATGAAACATGACGAATAACTTAGACTTATTATATGGCAGAGTTGAATTATACTTGCATATAATAGAGTTGAACTAAGTTGGCGATGTTTCTGAATGAAGCATGACGAATAACTTAGACTTATTATATGGCAGAGTCGAATTATACTTGCATATAATAGAGTTGAACTAAGTTTGTGATGTTTCTGAATGAAACATAACGAATAACTTAGACTTATTATATGACAGAGTCGAATTATACTTGCATATAATAGAGTTGAACTAAATTGGTGATGTTTCTGAATAAAACATGATGAATAACTTAGACTGATTATATGACAGAGTTGAATTATACTTGCATATAATAGAGTTGAACTAAGTTGAATTAACCTGGACTTGCCATATCGGCAGAGTCAAACTCAGAATGGAACTAAGTTCATTAACAGAGAAACCAAGGTTGAAACACCTCGGGAAGCCTTTGTTTGAATATGACTTCGGCAAAAGACCATAGTTAGATGCTTAATCTGAACTTAAGTGGAACTTAGGTTCACATTAGGGGGCAGGGAGCTGGAGTGATGAACAAACTTAAGAGTTTGAAACTTGTTGAAATTTTCAGAAATGGGCTTAACACTTGTTAAAATTTTGGAGAAATTTACAAGTTGGAGTTAGCCGATGCAATGATGAATAAAGTATCCGAGGTACATGTTACCTAAGGTGACCAACGAGGTTGTCAAAACTTGGAAAGGGTGAAGTCTTAATAGAAGATAGCGTGTGGAGGTAAAAAAACAATAACACTTGTAAAAATATTTTTATTTTTAAAGTGTTAGCCGAGGTATGAAAATGGTTAGCCGAGGTATTGTATCCCGGAGTTATTATATAGTTAAGGTACACTTTGAAGAAATGCAAAAATATTCTAAGTTTGGAAGCATGAAAAGCATGAAAGAAAGCAGCAAACATGCATAGAAGAAAAGAAGGCATACACTCAACACTTGGAAGAAAATATAAGACTTGCATTCAGAAAAGAAACTTGTTCAGATACAAAAAGGCACTTCGGCCTAGCATAAGAGATTACTTGTTCATCTACAAAGACAAAAGGGGCACATCGGCCAAATATAAAGCTAACATTTTTCAAACAAAAGATTA
The DNA here is from genome assembly GCA_036172215.1 of Camellia granthamiana. Taxonomy (NCBI): domain Eukaryota; kingdom Viridiplantae; phylum Streptophyta; class Magnoliopsida; order Ericales; family Theaceae; genus Camellia; species Camellia granthamiana. The sequence goes on from CM069910.1 coordinate 114,272,259, forward strand.
CAGCTGTCCAAAAGTAAGAAGGAAAAATACAAAAAGGAGAAAAAACCAAAGTTCATGCATTTTTCACAGTCTGCCCTGCCTTGGTAATTGGTGTTGTGTCAGCCTCGGCAGACAGCTGGGCAGATTTTTTAGCTTGGACCTCGGCGTCGATCTCACGCAGTGTGTCATCTAGGCTCTTGTTGGCAGTCTTGACCTCGGCCTCAAAAGTGGTCTTTTGAACCTCATACTCCTCATTTTGAGTCAAGTTAAGGACTTGCTCATTCAGAGTTGGGGACTTGGCCCCAGCAGCAACTTCAAATTTTTTCTTGGCAACCTTAGCCTTAGCCTCTTCCTTGTCTCCGTCCTCCTCGTCATCGGCCTCTTCTACTTCCTCGGCCTCATCCTCAGATTGATTGGGAGATGGAGGGAAAGAGACATTGAGCTGACCCATATCACGAAAGGGTGCGTCTTCGGGAGCATACATCTTTTTGAGAGCTGTCATCCAGTCAAGATAGTAGCCTTTGTTGCAGGCCATGTTGACTTGTTTTTTCGGCCTTAGTAATGGCCCTGGCTTTGGCAGCAGTAACTTGGTCCACTTGTTTCATGTGCTTCTCTTTCGAGATATTAAGTTGCTGGAGGCATGAGCATGTTGGATTGACTATAAGAAGATGGAGTGGATTGCACAGTTATGACATCAGGGATGTCAACAAGAAGGTCTTCTACGACAAGACATGTCGTCATTAGTTACAGCGATAGTTACTCACAATAAGGCGATTGGAAAATTATCAAGGTCTAAGGCTGGGAGCTTAGGACCTCGGTGTTTCCTGTTCCTAGTCGTAGTTGCAAGATTGTTACTATGTCGGTGTTTTCACTGCCATTGAGATGGTGGGTTGATGTGTGGAGCAGCTAATGAATTGCTTAGTTGTTAGTCTGGTTCATCTGGTAGAGTTTGAACCTTGGGCACAAAGGGAGTCTTCATAGTAATGAATGCTTCAAGAACAATGATGATGGTTTGCAGAGGCCAAGAGAAAGAGAGTCTAGGGACATAGATAAAGACGAAATAGGAAGATGAAATGGTTTTGCTGGAATTAGAAAAATATGGCAAAAAGTTATGATTTCGGGTCTTGACGTGCCCGTGCTGACGTCAGACGGCGGGGGGCAGAACTGATGCGACATGATGGGGGACGTGATTGGTACACTCCAATCTCATGATGATCTCGGTTGAGATGACGATCTCGGTTGAGATGGCAATCTCGGTTGAGATGGTGATCTTGGTTGACATGATGACCTCAGTTGAGATATTGATCTCGGTAGAGATGATGATCTCGGTTGAGATGGTGATCTTGGTTAACATGATGATTTCAGTTGAGATGTTGATCTTGGTTGAGATATTGAATTTGAATTGGGGCAGAACTTGTTTATTCTTGGTTTCTGATGAGTTGATACTAGGATCTTGATGTTCTTGAACTAGCAAGTCATGATCTCTGCTAGCAGTGCGATCTTTGTCGAGATGTTGGACCTAGATGAAATGAAACATGATGGTTCATGATTTTTGGTTCTTGATTCTTGATTCTTGACAAGTGGACATTTGAGTCCTTTTTTCTTGGTGCCAACGGGTCACGATCTCGGTCGAAGAAGTACATGTATAGGTTCCATCACCTCAGTTTGCCGAGGTAATAGAACCTAGGGGGTAGTTGTGGGGACATTTTTTCAGGTAGTCCACGTGGCCGAGGTTATTAGCCGAGGTGCCACGTGGACGGACCATGGTGCCGAGGTATGGAGCGATAATACCGGAATTCATTATATTTGGATAGAGGATTAGAGTCTTAGATGACATCAAGCTACCTATTTGGATAGAGATGAGACTCTTGAGGGAGTTCATCTTAATTTGAATAGTGTGAGTTGTGATAAATGTTATCTTTGTAAAGGATAGAGTCCCATGAAGTAAGACTTCTAAGGGAAGTTAGACACTGATCATTATAAAAGTAAGACACTCTTGTGGGTCTAAGGTATGTTTTATTTGAGATGCTTTTATGTTTTCATTGTTGAAGTTTAAGTACTTGTATTGATATCTGTGAGATATAAGATTACTGACTTGATCGTCGGAGTGCTCCCGGGTGGACGAACCATCGCGGTATTCTCACATTCTTGTTGGCAGGTGTTTGGGCTTAATCTATTCTGCCGGTACTCTCTAGCTGAGTTTCCCGTTTGGTTGTGTGGTTGGAAATCGACACCCACAGTTACATTGGAATATGTCACTTGTTTTGGTGTCAGTACCTTTATTGCACTTTGAATAACACATGAACCAGAACTTCTGGTTGAAATTTTGTACCGTGGCCGATGCTTGTGTCTAGCAGTATGTAGGCTAAAATATTTACAATTGAAATATTGTTAAGATACAAAGGAAAATATAACAAAAAAAAAGGGAGAACAAAGAAAAACGAACAAAATAAAGAAACAAATTATCCAAAATGGATCTAGTAAACATAAGATTTCAGCAGATTAATAGATGTTGGAAGTTTGGGAAATTGCAATGATTTTGTTGGTTGTTGATGGTGGAGTTTGTGCATTTCCTACTATGTATTTTGTTCAAAGGAATTGCTGTAATTGCTTTTTCATGAGCCACAGACCTACATGTGTTGAATATAAGTATTTGTATTTAGTACGAGTAGCAATAGTTAAATTTAATATTACTATTTTAATTTATTACAATTACTATTAGTTAAGAAACTTTACCAATTCTGTAATGCTTGCGTCTCTAAGAGTAGAGGATTGAGAATGAAAGAGCTTCTAGATTTTGTGCCCAACACCAGTCCTGTTCAATACACAAGTGTGTTATTTCTTCACGTTAATATAATTATTAGGATGGTTAAAGTGATATTGCATTAAATTACCATTATAGTTTGTTGCATTTAATCACATTCCAATCACAATTGGAAATTGACCTAGCATGTTGGAAATTGCAGTTCCCTCTTTCGGTCCAAATTGCTCCCATAATGTCAGTATTATAGGTTTCATGTTGCAAGTAAAATTTGTTAGAGATTTTGGGTAGAATAATATAATGAATTGTGAACAAGTTGGTTTGAGGCTTACTCTTGATCTATGATAACTACTTTTTGCACGGAAGACTCAGTACGAGCATTATTGCGAACACTTTCAACTTTGATTTTGCGAGTTACCTGTAGTACTGCAAATATCATATCTGCAAGTAATATATGTACAATATGAACTGATATACATGTGTTTCGCATTGTGTATGCAACAGAGGGAAAAAGCTTACTTATGTCTTATGGCGGCTGATCGTAGCATTCAAGATCATTCAACTAAACAAAGTCGGGTGCGAAATTATGGATAGTTAACCGGTCGTCACTTATTTCTTCAATGCATGTGCGGCCAGATATGGTCCATTGATATTTGTTGATGAAAAGACGATGTTCGAGTGTAATAGACTTTACAACCACATTTGAGATTGAATAAGCAGTGAACAACTACAAAGTGTTCTCCAAAATTTGAATGTCATTACCAAAATGCTTGTATTTTTGTCTCTTGTGGTATGGTCATTACATATTTTAAGAGAATACATTGCAATTAATCATAAGGGCTATGCAAAAGAATATCAACGATTGATTATGTAAGAGAGAGAAAGATTAAAAAAAAAAGAAAAATTCAATTGTTAATGTTTTTGCAAAAGAAATTGACGTTTTCTTTCTTTCGTTTTTTTTTTTGGAAGTAAATGTCTCTAAAATATATAGCTATGCAATTTTGCTAAAGCATATTTTATGGATCAATTAATATTAATAACATGATATACATGAAGTTGAATCATATCTCAGCATCAACTAGCATCAATATTTGAAAATCTTTATTACTTGTCATTCCTGTTCTTCGAAAGCCCTTTTCAATAACCATGACTTTAGTGTCCATCTGTTTGTTGATGTGTCCATCTCTTTAACTGATCTGAACTTGTTAGCCATACTTATTTGCAGTAATATAATAACAAAAGACATTCGTCAAACAAAATAGAAATGTGATTACAATCAATTAGTTTTGATAAGACTAACTTTAGTTATATTTGTAGTCCAAGATAATTTAACATATAATTAACGATGATCGAGAACTAATTGCAGTAAATATATGTGTGCAACATTTGTAAATTGAACATAACATATGTTCTTATCTGAAGCTTGAGAGTTATCAACTGGTAGCTTAGTGAGAACAAGCAATTTTCTTTGAAAATATTGACAGATAAGCTATTTTAGCAAACAGATCAGAGTAAAATAATAACTTACGGAGAGCTAAATATTGAGTGGTTTTTGTTAAGGTGATGTTTGGGCGGATTTTTTTTTTTTTTTTGGGGGGGGGGGGGAGTTGTTCTTTGTTTAATATGATTATATTAAACTATTAAATGAATTTGAGTCTGTGTAGATAAGTTATGGCGATAAATTATTTTTGAGATTGTTGTCATAGACATGTTTTAAATGATGCATATTTTATATACTTCATTAGTACATAATTAATATAATTATAAAGTATTTTGGGTAAATTACATTTGTAATTTTCTTATTTTACTTTTTGTGTTATTTTAGTCTTTATAATTTTAAATAGTTTAATCTTGATTCTAAATTCTTGATTTTGTGTTAATTTAGTTTAATTCATAATAGTAGTTACGATTTGTAAAGAAAAATAATTATTAAGTTGATTAAGATTAACTCACTAAATTGATTGAGTTCATAATTTGATTTATAAAAATATAAAATGTATAGTTGATATGTGATTTTTTTGCTAAATATTTTTTTCACAATTATAATTAATTGGACAAAATTGGTGGTACAAATGGTAAGAAAATGTGTCTATATTATATATAAGTGATGACATTTGTGACATTGATTCTCGTCAATGTTATAACTGACACTACTAAAAATATGACATTTTTAAAAATATGACATTTTGCGTCTATATTTTTGCAACGGACTATTTAGCCGTTGCAAAAAAATTACTTTTTACATTAAAATATCATTTTACTTGACCCAATCGTGTTCTTAACGAAAAAAAAAATGTAAAACTTGCCTTGTGTCCCTTTTTTTTTTCTTATTTCCCAAATCTAAACTCTCTCTCTCTCTCTCAAAATCTGTCTCTCACTCGACTCTTTCTTTTGAATCTCCAGTCTCTCTCGCTCGAATCTCACTGTTTCTCTCACTCGACAATGAAGATTTCAATCTACTGTTGATGAAGATTTCGATCGATTCATAATCGAAATTCATAATCGGTAAGCCTAAACACTTCTCTTTGTCTTTCTCTGTAATGTTTGACACATCTTCATCGATTCAACTATGTAGTGTTTGACACATCTTTATCGCTTGAATCTTACTCTCTGTAATGTTTGACACATCTTCATCGATTAATCTGTAATGTGTAAATTGAAAATGAATTACTCTCTGTAATGGTTGATTAATCTGTAATGTTGGAAGGTTGAATCCTACTCTCTATCTCTCTTTGTAATCTAGGGTGTTTGTTTTATGCCTAGTTACTAAATTTCTATGTTGATTTCGATCGTTCTTTAATCTGTGTTGTTGATTTGTTAGGTGATTCATCTTGTTTTTGCTAATTTAAAGTTATGCAGATAGATAAAGACATGATTTCAGTGATTGATCTTGTTTTTGCTAATTTGTTAGCTTATTTCTGGTGTTTTACCAGATTCTATGAATGAATATTAATCATAGAATATTAATAAAAAATTGATGAATGAATATTCTTAAATAACCATGGCAGCTAGTGAACTCCAGTTCAAATTTCCTCTCAAAATCTTCCCCAAAACACATAAGCACAATCTCCATAATTCTTTGTGATAGCTTTGTCATTTAGCTTCCGTACTCTCTCAGTATCTCACTAGCAAAAAGCAAGGACATACATAAATAATGAACACAAGTTCAGTAGAGGTGAAAGAAAATTTTGGGGGTGGGTAAGTGAAAGAAAATATTGAAAGGTAAGCATAAAAAACAAAATCATGTTATTCTGCTTCATTTCAAATGTGAAGTCTGCATTGACATATATGCATAAAGGCATGAATAATTACATTTTGTATACCTCAACAGATAATGCATTTTGTATAATCTCATTTTGTATAGCTCAATAGATAATGCATTGACATATATGCATAAAGGCTGGAACAATACTTGAAATCTAGGAACGCTAAGTAAAGTACAAGTTTCAGAATTCATTTTGACTTGAAAATATGAAACACACATACATACAGATATGAACCTCATGACAGAGTTTATATATTTCTTAATATTTGAACTACATTACAAATTTAAAGAGAGAAGTCCTTTTAGAACTATCCAAACTTGAGTTCCTATGTTAACTCCTTTGACTAAGCAATCTCTGGATGATACTTATTTGTTTATTACTTGTTCATTCATTTTCTTTGATTGATCAATAACACAAGTTCACTGATATTAATATACTAGAATTGAATTTCTTCCCTTTGCTACCCAAATACCATCCAAATGTTCCCATCTCAGACAAATGACCAGAAATTGTGTTTGAAGATGAACTAAAACAAGATGACCTTCAATACCAGAACATAACCACTTTCCAGGTGCCACCAGAAAAGGTCCCACAATTTCTTCGGTGGAGGAAGGCCCTACAGAGTTAAGTCTACGGCAAGTAGTTTCTTTTTCCAGTGTAATGCCATCACTTCAAGACCAAACATCTAAACACCCCAACATCCTAATATTTAAAAATAAATAAATAAAAATGATTCAAGATATTTAAAACTCTTTACTTCCCTTTGATTCTTCAGAACCTCCTTATTTATATGTAGTAACATTCTCAATGCTCCAGATTGACCTGCCCCTTACTAATGAAAAACCATATCTCAATATTTAAATAAATAATTAATTTAAGTAATAATAATAATAATCAGAAATGAACATATCCAAGATGAGGATGTTGATTTTAAAATTAAAAACAAGTGATAAGCACAACATGTTGAACATAAATGGATAATGATGCTGACAAAAACCGACCGTATTAAATTAACAGCTAAAAAACATCACCATTTTACATTGTTGGTGTAAATTTAACAGAAATCCAGCTATTTCTCCTGTGATAGCACTTTACATAAGGACATTATTGCCACCCTCATTACTGATTATAATGTAGAAAAATGGATACCGTAAGTGACCTGAATGCAACTGTATGCGGCTTTCCTAAATTGTATTAAAAAGGTCTGATCCATTAACTTGATCATATATATATATAGCATTGCTCTCACATGCTTGATTTCACCTCATTTAATTCCAGATAATTTGGTAAGCCAAGAGGTAGTTTTGCAGATAGAAAAGGAAACTGCAAGCGTTGCAGCAGTTTGTAGCACAGGGAGCTTGTTTCCAGAATTAGACTCCATATCTGTAGCAGCATCTGTAATTCAGGTCTGAGAAAGGTCAAATATCAACGATGATAAACTATGCATATTTTACCTTGGTCATTGTATTTAATCCCACAATAGAATTGTTGATTTCTATAGGTCTGAGAAAGGGCTATAGAATTGCTGATTTCTATAGCCTCTGTTGAACTCACTGTAATTAATTCCACAATCAAACATGGCTTCATATTTTACCTTGGTCATTGTATTTACTTCCTACTGCACTTGCAGTCAAGCTCGAATGTGAATCCTCATTTTGCTTCTCAAAACTTGAGATTAACAATGTAAACAATGACAACTGCTTTTAGGAAGTGAGATGATTTTGTATGATGAACATAACAAATTAGGGCAAAAACATTGTTCCAAGAATAGTGAGCAATCAGCAATTCTATAGAAGTCTATAGAATCAGCAAGATGTTAGATTGATTTCATCTCTGGCCATACTGACTTTGTGGACTTTATTTCCTCAGTTAGCTAAGTAATCTGTTAGTTTAGTTTTTAACTAGAAAGTTTACTACTTATTACTTAACCTAGAGCACCTTAACAAAACATAGAAAGAGCCAGTGGGGACTGGGACAAATCAGTTAAGTTGGGTTCATACTCCTCTGCTATTTTGATATTTCCTTGATTCTAGTGAGGTAAACATATGTCTGATTCTATTTTGAAACTTCAGCATACATGTCAAGCAAGGGCTTTTTCAATTTCTCTTAAGCTTCTATGTCAATTACCCAAGTAGACAAGTATGATCATCTTGTTGGTGTAACCAAATTGATTTTATAGTTCCATGGTTGCATACCTTGCTCTTAGTTTATCATTCTCTTCAGAATTCTCATAGGACTTTTGCATATGATCTAGTGATAGTTCTTGCAGCACCTTTGTTTTACAACATAGTTGCGAAGATTTTGCTCTTCCATTCTTCATATATTTTCTTGGTCCTCACAATCTTAATCATTCTAGTCAGCCAAATAGTACCATCATCATTTGCTCTCTCAACCTTACTCATTGGCTTTGAGCTTTGGGCCTTTCTTCTTGGAATGTTATATGACACGTTTTCAATCCTAGCCATGCTTGTAAAGAAGATTAAAATAAAATGCATGCAATGATAATTTGTTAGATCAATTAAGATTGCCAAAGTACAAAACTGATCAACTTTATAGCATGAGGAAGCATTGAATTTCTGACATGATTATTGCTTGCCAGACTGACATAAACACCTCTCATCTCCTTTCAACACCTGTCAATCACGTTCTAGCAAACATTTCACACTTGCATGTATGTCATCAAATATTTCTGCTGGAGTGTTTGAATAAACGCTTATGCTTTCTCTCATTGAAGTACTACTGAAACCCCTTGTTATTTGTGAGTTTACATCTGATTTAAAATGCACTTATCATCAAATGTTGCTTGTTTTCCCCAGGGGTCATCAATTGGACTAGTTAAGTCAATGCAACCGGCTATCAGCAATCCGGCATCTGCTGATTCCGTGATAAGCTCTAAAACTGATCCAAACCTTTGCTTTGCAATGCAAGCCCATTCCAGTATCTCATTTTTTGGTCTTGGCGTGGAGAGTAGTGCTATAGATCATCAAGACTGGTGCTTCTCCAACGGTTCTCATAGGAGAGCCGCCTCCATTGTGTCCTGAAAGTTCATTCCCTTCAACTTGTAGGAGCAGCGCTGTTATGCATTACATGGAAAAGAAGAAGACACGCAAGTAAAAGTAGAGCAGTTTTTTTTTTTACACATCATTTAGGTTAAAAAAAGAAAAGAATATTGTGTGGACCTAGGAAGCATGGATGTGTATTTAATTCACTTTCAATTCTTTTTGATCGTTTAGTTCTTTGGTTTAATGGAAAGTATATTTTGAGGTTTGTGATAGTTCCGAGGAAAGAAAAACAAGAAAGTGTAGAAGTGTTAATGCATAAATGTTGAGATTTTATTAAGGGAAGAAATGGAAAATAATGCATGAATGTTGAGATTTTTACAAATATGTCTTTACGTTTATTGTATATAATATTTGAATATATATATATCTATATATACGATTGTAGGTTTTTGTTTTGTTTTGTTTTTTTTTTTTGCGATGATAAGAAGATAGTCGCTAATACATTGTAGGCATTTTTTAAACTCTTTTGCGACGGCAAAATATCAGTCGCTATAAGTAGGTTAGGCGGTCACAAATAGTTTGCGACTGTTGTTTTGCGGTTGCGAAAAGTATTTGCTACTCCTACATTTGTGACCCTCATTTGCCGTGGCATGGGCCGTCGCAAAAAGTCTTTTGCGACTATTTTTTTATTATTTGCGACGGCTTATAGCGGTCGCAAAAAGTACTTTTTTTCGTAGTGTGAATTCTTTTTGAGTTGTAAGTGTTAAAAAAAAAAAAATTCATAATCGAACATCATATAAGGTATAATTAAAGATTTTTTAGATTATAACTAAAATAATATTCTAACTAACATTATAAGAAATTACAAATAACATTACAATGTATATAACTAAGTCATTACTATATATATATATTTATAAGCCAATTATACCAGTAATTTTTACATTTTGGTGTTTTTGGTATTTTTATCTCTACATTTTTAATTAGCTCTATTTTAATTATGTAATTTTAAATTTTGTATTAATTTGATCCAATTGATAACATCGTTAGAGGTTTTTTTGAAAAATAATCACTAAACTAGTTAAGGTTAACTCACTAGTTTAGAATAATTGTTCACTATTTTTTACTTTTTTTAAAGTATTTGTTGTTATGTGATGTTACGATTCTATTAAAATTTTACTTAAGAAAAATAATCTAAAAAGGTGCAACAGTGTGTTTAATCAAATGTTAATTTTTAAACAAATATAATAAAATAAACATTGTGCTTATAAAATAATTTTTTTTAAATAAAAAATTACAGATATCTTTCAAAAATAATTATTAAAACTTGTAAAATTTATCATTAATTTGAATTTTTTGAGTTGTTATTTTCTCATCTTTTTAATGGAAAAATATCTTTTCGTTTTGTAATACATGGTCTCGGACAGAAACTAATGTAAATAAAGATGAATATGTTTACTTGAGTATCCAATTTATAGGCTGATAGGGTCAGTATTCATGTGACTGGGAAGTATATTTAAAACTGCCTCTTTATCTTGTTGTGAATGGTTTTTATTTTTATTTATTTTTTAATTTTTAGGAGTAATAATCATGTGTCAAGATTTATTTTTTAAATATTATTTAATTTTAAAAAAGTCAATATCCAATAATCAAAAGTGAAGAATATAAAAATCATATAAACAATCACTCTAAAATCACTTTTAAAGGAAATTAAAAATTGTTGATAGGGAGATTTGTGACCAGATATGGGCCGAGCTAGTTTGGGTTTCGGTCAAGGTCTTAACTCGGGCAAAATGAGGCTGCACGCTCGGCCGGGGTCTTAGCACGGTCAAATGTTAAATATGTATTGGACCGAGATATTAACCTGGTTAGGTTAAAGACAGATGTTCGAGGTGCTAGCTTGGTTTGGAGATGTGCATTTTATCAAGAGTTGGACGAAATTTGTCCTTGGTAGACCAGGGTCAACCGAGCAGGGGCTCGCTGTGGATTGGCGAGCTCAATTGAGCCAACACTCAGGTTTATCTGTTAGGATCGAGCAGGTAGCACGGTCCTAAGAAAAGGTTATGGCGCCATGCTAGGCACAGCTTAGTAAGGAGTACTACGTGGCATGATTGGATTGCTGGAAGGAGATTTCTTCGTCCGTACGCGTCAATACCGTTAGATGGTTTCCTTATTTACTGTTAGTAGTATTTATGCTTACACATGGAAGAAGATAAGAGGGGAGCATATCCACGCATCCAGGGGAGGACGGACAGGGAGATGCGCGCACAAACTATATAAACGGCGTAGCGCCTCCATGCACAGGTCTGGAACCCTTACACACTGAGACCTTCTAGTTATTAGAGCTCTCTGTCTCTCTCTTTTGTCTTCTCTCTCTCTCTAAAATTGTGCTAACTTGACCGTCAGAGGAGTATTCCGGCCACCACCCGATGGGTAGCTCACCGTCTTTCTTTTCTCAAGTCGAGTGACGCTATTTGAAGCTTGGACACAAGGAGTACGGAGAGCGATGAATATTTCCTTCCCGTACAATTGGCGCCATCTGTGGGAATCTTTGACAGATAAAACCGTGTCCTCCAAGCATTCCTGACCATTTCCATAGCGAACAACAACGAAACCCCACTATCCATCGTCAATGGCATCACTCTAGAGTCAGTCTAGAGAAGAGACAGCCCTCCTGCCATTCCGACCATGGCAGGCTTGGAGACTTCCTCTAGGGGGCTGCCCAGAGATGCACGAGATAAACACGTGAGGAGCAATGACCACTCATGGAGTCCGGAAGGGTGTTGATGATGAAGAGAGTCACACACTCAATGCCTAGAGCAAAAAATGGGGAATTAAGATGCCATCATTCGAAGGATGGCAGCTGAGATGGGGGCGTTAAAACGGCATGTCAAAGGGAAGGATGTTGCTGGAGTGGGAAACCACAGTGAGCGCACCTAACCCCGTCGTTCAGGCAGTTAGAACCAGCGAGGGACGTCCTCCCTCTCCATCACCAGAAGCTAAGGGGTTGGTGATTCTCACCCGCCAACGGAGAAGTCATGCATACAAGATAATAGTTACTGTCCCTCACCTCCGTTGATGACGTCGAGATACTCTTACTCTGCCCATTTGGAAGACTTGAAGGACGTCCTAGAAGAACAAGCGCATAGGCGGGAGGCGCAAAGGGTGCCGGCGTTGCAGCGGCTGTCCTATGGAGGTCTCGCCAGTGAAAAGGTCGTAATGCTACCACCACGCCTGGTTATGCACGTGCTGTTGGACAGGGACCTGGCAAGGCTGAGCGTCACCCATTTCTCCCTCGAAATAGAGAACACACCACTCGCCGCTAGCTTCCACCAGCCCAAGTTTACATTCTATGATGGAAAAATTGATCCGTACATGCACATGAACCATTTTTGGCAGGTGATGGCTGGCCACTGGCGCAACGATGCATTGATGTGCCTTATTTTCCTTTCGAGTTTGGGTGAATTGGGCTTAAAGTGGTTCGAAAGGCTACTGGAAGAAAGTATCGAGAGGTGGCAGCATCTAGCGGAGGCGTTCATGACCTGATTCAAGACCAACACCAAAACCCCGAAAGAAGTTGACTACCTTCTGGGAATTAAGACAGAACCGGGCGACTCACTCAAGGCGTACAATGCCAAATATTGGGAAACATTCAACGAGATTCTTGATTGCCCGACAAATCTAGCAATCACACAATACACGCACAATCTCCCAATCGGACATAGACTCAAAGACTCGCTTACAATGAACTAACCGATGACCATGGAACTGCTAATGCAACGCATCAATGAGCACATCCGAGTTAAGGATGATGCGACCACGGCTACCACAAAGGTAAATCCGGTGGCAGCAGACAAAAGGCTATCCGGGAAGGTTCATGTGGTCGGACAGGAGACAAACTGCCTGAACAATCGCGAAAGAGAACAAGACCGCGGTGCTAACCGCAACAATCGAGGTAAAGGTCATAACAACGACCGAGCTAACCACCCCCGCGATACCGCGAAAGATGCAAAGAGAAAGTTGAACGCCTGAACAGGCATCACTACGGTCTTTAAAATCCCAATTTACCGTATACTAAGCGAGATCCATGATGAGGCATATGTCCGGTGGCCGGCTAAGTTGGGCGATGCACAAAGAGGCATTAATCCGAGGTATCGCTACACCTACCATGATGAGCGTGGGCACCGCACGGAAGACTGTATACCTTTGAAGTAGCACTTAGAGGAGTTGGTGGCAGCCGGCCACTTGGATTGTTACATTAATGGGGGCGTCAAGGCCGCACCCCAAGCTCAAGCCGAGCCAAATGGCTTGGCCGCTCTAGATGCACCCCCCAAGGCATAATCAGTGTAATCCATGGGATCATAGAGCTAGGGCGGGTATGCGAGCTCCGGGGGATGATCGAGAAGGTCTAGCATATGAGGGAAGTCCTATCAGTCTAGCCGGCTGTGAAGAAAGGCAAGACTGAAGCAATAGATGTTCTCAGTTTCTCAAGTCAAGATCTAGAGCGAATTCAAACCCCACACAATGATGCGCTGGTGGTCACGCTCCGCGTGAAGGACTTTGACATTAAACACATTTTAATCGACCAGGGTAACTTGGTCGAGATAATGTACTATGATGCTTTCAAGCAACTCAAGCTGGAAGACAAACATTTAGCCCTGACAACCTCACCACTGATCGGCTTCAATTCACAACCAGAATGGCTGGTTAGAAAGATCATTCTACTGGTCAAGGCGGAGATGATTGTCAAGAAAGTGGAATTTTAGGTATTGAAGGTGCCTTCCACTTACAACTTGATTTTGGGCAGAGGATGGCTTTACACCATGCAAGCGGTGACGTCAACTTACCACCAGGTGATGAGGTTCCCCTCCACCACCGAGATGATAGAAGAAGTGTGGGGCAATCAAGTCATGGCCAAGCAATATTTCATGGTCGTAAACAGAAGTGTGGGGCGATCAGGTCATGTGCAGATGATCGAAGGACCAGAAGATCAGAGCGTCCTGGACGATATAGGTAAGAGAGCTGAGGAAAAAGCTATGGAGGACTTAGTGGAGGTAAGGATCGATGAGAATGATTTGAAGAAGTTCTTCCTACTAGGATCAACCCTGACCACCCAAGAACGACTGGAAAAAGTGAATTTCTTGGTGGCAAATATTGAAGTGTTTACATGGACGCCTTACGACATGCCTGGTGTCGATTCGAACTTCATTTGCCACCAACTCAATGTTTTCCTTGATGCTTGGTTAGTAATTCAAAGAACTTGGAGATCGGAGCTTCATCATACTGAGGTGGTGGTTGAAAAAATAAAGAATTTGTTGGAAGCCAGAACAATCCAAGAAGTGCATTACCCTCGGTGGATCTCTAACACTGTCGTTGTGCTAAAAAAGAATGGAAAATGGCGAGTTTGTGTCGACTATAAGACGATCAACCGAGCATGCCCTAAAGACAACTTTCCCTTGCCTCAAATTGACCAACTGATAGACCTCACCGTTAGGCACAACAGGCTAAATTTCTTGGATGCCTACCGCGGCTACCACCAAATTGCCATGCATGAGCCCGACCGAGAAGTTACTTCCTTCATGACACCAAGGGGGTTGTTCTGCTATAGGGTCATGCCATTCGGACTGAAGAACGCCGACACCACCTTCCAGCGAATGATAACCAAAATGTTCGCCTCCTTATTAGGCCAGACAATGGAAGCATACATTAACGACATAGTCATCAAAAGCAAATGTGAGGCTGATCACCTAACCGACCTAGCCGAAATGTTTACCATTCTCAAATGACACAAGTTGCGTCTCAATGCGGCAAAGTGTGCCTTTGGAGTAGGGTCTGGAAAGTTCTTGGGATTCTGGGTCACCAATAGAGGAATTGAAGTAGATCCATCACAAATCAAGGCCATATAAGAGCTGAAGCAGCCAAACTCAGCGAAGGACATGCAACATCTTATTGGGATGGCAGTCGCGCTTAATAGATTTATTAGCCAGTCATCAGAACGTTGTTGCCCTTTCTTCCAAGCTCTAAAGTCTAAGTTCTCCTGGGATGAAGAATGTGATAGAGCCCTGGCTGAGCTAAAAACATACCTGTCCTGTGCTTCACTCCTTGTCACGCTAAAGCAAAGTGAAAAACTGTACCTTTATCTGGCCGATTCCTAACATGGCATCAGTGAGGTACTTGTTAGAGCAGAAGGTATACAGCATCTACCGATCTTCTATGTGAGCAAAACCTTACTCTCCGTGGAGTTAAAATACTTGCCGTTGGAGAAGTTTGCACTAGCATTGATGATGGCCTCCAGGAAGTTAGCACATTGGTGCTGTTTGGTGTAGCTGTTAAAACAGATTATAGCTTATAGCTTAACAGATTATAGATTATGACTTTAATCAGAAGCTGTTAATCTGTTTGGTATAGCTGTTGGATTATAGATTTAAGTTGCTGAGTAGTGTTTGTTAAATAAGCTGTGGAGTAGCTTTTTCAATTAATTTTTATTTTTTATTATTCACTATTTATTTACATTTTTCATAAAAAATAATAATAATATTTTATAGTCCATTTGGGTCTTTTTATATTTTTAAAAAAATAAAAAATAAAAAAATCTAAGAGTATAACCGTGAATTAACATGCCCACAGCAGAAGCTGATAATCAGAAGCAAGGGGTGAGCGGCTTCTCAGAATCAGCTTTTTTGACTTAAAATAAGCTGTTAGAATCAGAAACTGTTTGAAAAAAGTTTAACCAAACAGTCCAAAATAACTTTTTAAAAGCTAGAAGCCATAAGTTGGCTCAAAAAAGCCCCACCAAACACCCCCATTATTTCCATGTACACACGATCATTGTGCTAACGAAATTTCTATTAAAAGCCCTATTTGAACGGACAAACTTCTCCGGTCGAATCCTGAAGTGGGTAGTCGAGTTGGGGCAATTTGATGTCAAGTTTCAACCCCAAACCGCCATCAAGGCCCAAGCACTGGCTGACTTCATTGCAGAATTTTCATCGGGAGCCTATTTAATCTGCCCGGTGGATCTCACCAACACAATCGGACAACCAGAAGTTGGCACCACCGAAATAACACAACCCACTCCCACCTCGGCTTATCTTGAACAGAACGAGGACGACGTCGCGGATGTAGCACACTAGGCCATTGATCTACCAATCGCACAAGCTGAACTTGGCAATACATTGATGGATTTGGGAATAGCAGGACAACCTGTTGGATCCAACACTGCATCGCCGGGGGGGATGAAGTAATGCAAGTTACATTCAATAACGGCGCGCTTGACGCAAAAATAGCTGAGCAGCCGAGCAACCCAGCGCACTTGATCCTTCAAAAGTCTCAAGACCCTGTAGAATATTGGAAGCTTTTTGTCAGCAAGATGTGAAAACTTTTCGTCGATGGCGCTTCAAATAGACATGGTGTCGTGTTGAGCGTAGCTTTGATCACTCCAGAAGGACTGATCATTGAACATTCCATCACACTTGGGTTCCTTACGTTGAACAATGAAGCTAAATATGAAGCGCTACTTGCAGGTCTAAAAAATGCTCTCCAAGTGAAAGCAATCGAGCTGATGGTTTACAGTGACTCCCAACTTGTTGTAAACCAAGTATCCGGAGAATACGAAGCCAAGGATGACAGAATGGCCAAATACCAGACTCTGGTGAGAGAGAAACTCAAGAAATTTCAACCCATAAGAGTTGAACAAATCGGCCAAGAAGGGAACAGCCGGGTAGATGAGTTAGCCAGTTTAGCTTCTACGGCCAACAAGGCAACACCTAGCCCTCACCTGATTGAATTCCTTCCAAGACCTAGCATCGAAGAATCAGAGAGGGCAGAAGTTCTCTGCATTGAGCTAGGTCCTTCCAGGATGGACCCCATCATTCTTTTCCTGAAAGAAAGAATTATGCCAACTGACAAGAAATAAGCAAACAAAATACAGGTGAAGTTTGAGTGGTTTTGGCTCTCTCCATCTGGTGTCCTGTATAAGAAATCCTTCACTGGCCCATACCTAAAGTGTGTCCATCCAAGCAGAGTTGATGCTTTTCTTTTTGAGATCCATGAAAGGATGTATGGAAATCATATCGGTGGAAGATCTCTAGCCTACCGCGCTATCTCGCAAGGATACTGGTGGCTATGCATGCAGGCTGATACATAAAAGTATGTAAGAAAATGTGAGAAGTGCCAAAAGTTTGCTCATCAAATTCATCAGCCGACTAGAGAACTGCTTCTTCTCACAAGTCCTTGGCCATTCGCGATGTAGAGACTAGACATAGTGTGACCATTCCCAACCGCTCCAGGCAACAACAAATTCTTTATAGCTGCGATGGATTACTTCACCAAATGGGTCGAAGCTGAACCTTTGTTGATGATCAAAGAAAAAGATGTGAAGAGATTTCTCTGGCAAAATGTGGTGACACGGTTCAGAGTCCCCAAAGCACTGATTTCAGCCAATGGCACCCAACTTGATGGGAGGTTGTTCAGAGGATTCTATGAGGAACTGAAGATAGAATTCTACAATTCGACACTGGCCTATCCTCAGTTGAATGGCCAAGCCGAAGTGTCAAACAAGACCATTCTAGATGGGCTGAAGAAAAGACTAGAGAAAGCCAAAGGAAAATGGACCAAAGAACTTTCGAATGTCCTCTGGGCTTACTGAACAACGTTAAGGTGCTCAACAGGGAAGACATCTTTTGCCTTGGCATATGGCGTGGAGGAAGTCATCCCACTAGAGATCGGCATGCCCACCATCCGAAGTGAAAATTTTGAGCTGAACTTAAACGCAGAAGCCATCGCCCTTGAGTTCGACCTTGTAGAAGAATGCAGGGAGAAGGCACTAATCTACATCACGGCATACCAACAAGAACTATCCAAGAAGTATAACAAAATAGATCACCCCAGACAATTCAAGGTTGGGGATTGGGTTTTGCAGAAGGTGAAGGGTAACACTCTAGTGCAGGGCGAAGGAAAGCTAGGGACAAACTGAGAAGGGCCTTACAAGATAACCGGCCTGGCTAGCAAAGGGGCATACCACCTTGAAGATCTCAACGGCCAAGCTATACCACAACCATGGAACGTGACAAATTTGAAGTTTTATTATGTTTAGTTCGAACTTTCGATGTACACACTTGTGACGTAATTTTTTAAATTAGTTAGAAATTTATGTGCAATGGGAATGAAAGTCACTTTACTTGGAAAGTTGTCGTGTTGCTTTTCATTATCTTGTTGGATTTACCTTGGGCAAAGGGGCAACGTACATCAACATTCAGCCGAGATGGTTCTGCCCGGCTAAAGGAGTTAGTGAATTGTCCCTTTCAACCGAGATGGTTTTACTCGGCTGAAGGAGTTGATGAATTGTTCAACTCCAATCTCCTAGTTGAGATGATTTTGCCTGGCTAAAAGAAGTTGATGGATTGTTCAACTCCAATCTTCTAGCCGAGATGGTTTTGCCCAGCTAGAAGAAGTTGATGAATTGTTCAACTCCAATCTTCTAGCCGAGATGATTTTGCCCAGCTAGAAAAAGTTGATGAATTGTTCAGCTCTAACCTTTCAGCCGAGTTGATTTTGCTTGGCTAGGAGGAGTTAATGAATTGTTCAGTTCCAACCTTTCAGCTGAGATGGTTTTACCCGGCTAAAAGGAGTTGATGTTTTATTCAACTCCATCTTTGTAGCCGAGATGATTTTGCCCAGCTAAAGGAGTTGATGCTTTGTTCAACTCCCTCTTTGTAACCGAGATGATATTGCCCGGCTAAATAGGTTGATGTTTTGTTCAATAATATTACACGGTTGCAAGAAAGAAACATACATTACAAAGTTGCAAATGACAAAAGGTTGTAGAAATTTCCATTGATTGAAATTGCAAGTACAAAGTTAGGGCAAGTGGCCCGGTTACAAAAAGTTCAAAAAAAAAAAAAAAAACAAAGAAAATACAAAGTTAAACTAGGGTGGAATGATCAGCAAATTCATATCCTGCTCCAGCTCCGGTGTTCTCTAGATCGACCACGGCGGTCCTGTCTTCATCACTGTGCTCTTTTTGGCCGGCCCCATTTTGAGCACCCACCACCTTGATCTCTTCCTCGGCCTTATCGTCTTGCAAAGAGTTGAAGACATCATTGGCATAAGGCAACATATAGTCCGACAGGAAGACGGGGGGAGAAGAGGTGAACACCTTAGTTTCACGTCCTTGGCCGAGTTTCTCACAAGCTGTTTTCCAACCGAACTGGAAAAAGATGTCCTTGGTGACTTCAAATTGCTTCGTGTAACTCTCTTCGGCCTCCTTGAATCCGCGATTTTCGGCCTCGTCCACAGCTTTGTCTTTTGCCTTCTTTACCTCTTCCACTCAGTCCGCAAGGCGTCTCTCTCTTGCTTGGCTCTATTGAGCTGGCCAAGGAGCCTTGTATTGTATGCATTCGCGATTTTGAGCGAAGCCTTAGCTCGGCCTAACTCGGCCGAGATGTTGTAGCTTGCTTTTTGTGTTCCTTGGAGGGGTTTAGTCTCTTCGGATATGATAGCCTTACAGTCTGAACTCCCATGGTTCTGAATCTGATTTCACAAGTGCAATGTGAAATAGATAAACACAAAAGAGTCCAAATCTGGTAAATCGTTGGAAAATTGATTTTTAATTAAAAATGCCAAAAAATGGACCGCTTTGCTAGATTTTAGAGTCACCACCTAAATATTTTTGGGAAATTTAGGAAATCCATGACTCGTGCCAAAGGCCACTTGCTCTTGTTCCAATTATTATGTGATACACATAAGTATAGACTAATTTCACAAAATTTGGAACGTTTTGATTTCATGTTCATTTTGAAAAGTGTTTTGAATATTTACCACTTGAAAAAGTGATCTCATATGTACATGCATCAAAGCAGCCCAATTTAAGTGAAAAAGCCTTTATCCATTGGCATTGAAATAGGTATATCAATTAAGCATTTAGCCTCATCGTAAGTATGCTTGATGTATTAATAATCGCAGACATGAAATATGCTAAAGCAAAAACAATGCTTACCCTAAATATCCGAGGCGAGCCAAAAGAAAGAAAATAGTTAGAAAAAATGCATGATCCTAAACAATGCCACATGACTAATGCAACGTATACAACATGTAATTAATAGGCTTGGCTACTAGTGTGGCATGTGAGTCAATTCAAGGCATGCGATAAAGCACGTATTCGAGTAAGGAATTTGAAATTGACATTGATTAGTATGATGAGTTGAACCCTTATGTATGCAAAACAAATGGATACGAGTCATGGAAAATGCTAAGGAAAATATGATGTTATACAACCACGGTAAACGGATAAATAAAAGGGAGAAAGAAATGGGGGTTGGAAGATATACATAATATTACATGTTTGCCCTTGTACAAGAGGGTCCGAATGTCCAAGTGTCCGAATTAACTACTTATTACAAATCCAAATGAATTAATAAGCTAATTTAACTAATTATTACAATTTGAATGAATCTAATTAATTAATTACAACATATTGCCATTAAAACATTAAATCAAAGGAACAGGAAGCGAGAAGTTGCATGCGCACAAGAGAGAATATCCTCCCAGAAACTCCTCTATTCTGCTACTAGATTCTGTTATGTTCGCAGTCAGAAAATAATTCTGTTTTTGCCCCAATTTCTACTCTGTTCTGCCATGAAAATGGCACTGCTTGTAAAAAGTAAAGTGGCTGGTTGGCCAAGGAGAGTGGTTGGCCGGATAGGAATGGTGGCCGGCCGACCACTATTTTGGGGTTCTGCCCTGCTGCCACAGAAAAGAAATAGAGCAAAAATAGAGTGTTTTTATGGGATGTTTATCCTCTCTGCCTCTCCCTATCATGAAAATGATCAAAGGATGAGTAGAATCAGTCCACAAATCATCAATGGTTGCAAGATTGTTGCATGATGATCCATGAATCGATGGGACAAAGACTCAATGAATGAAAGTAAAAGACCAACAAAAACCTCCTCCCTATCATGGAGTTACCTCAAGGGAAGTGGTAGACATTGATTCTTGAACCATAATCATCACTAAAGAGTATGAAATGACTTAAGACTCAATGGGTTCAATATAGTCCGATTGAACCAAACTTAATTTTATTATCTTGTGCCTCTTTTAGTCCATTTTATTAGCCCTTTTTTTAATTACCTTTCCATTCTTTAATCATTTTGTCCAAGAGTGATAATTGCATCCACTAATGAAGAGAAGTGTCAAATAAGAAGTTATTCTTGGCATGAGAGAGATGTAATGCCTTGGTACTGAACCTCCGAAAAGATTAAACCATTAAGCATGGAAAGTCTCTTTTGCATGCCTTAAACAACAATTGTTTGAAAAAACTCTTAAACAAAGAAAACCAAGAAAGGAGGGAATTGCATAGATGATTATTACAAGTGTGAGTATATGTATGAAAGCTATGAATTAAAAGCTATCAACTCAAATAGGTTGGCGTCTAAGGCCTAAACCACCAAACCTATGAGGACTTACAATAACACAAGCATAATATTTAAAGCATAAATGAAGTAAACACACTAAAAAAGTCTTATAAACACCAACAACAGTGCTGGAATTAATTTGAAAAAGCTAAAAAAGTAAGCAAAATGAGAGAGAATTGAAGCTAGTAAGCAAGCCTAAGGAGGGATGGCTAACCCCTTCACTTTTTGGACCTTAAAATCACATATTTTAGCCTATTAAAACTTTGAAAAACGGTGGCCAAAAGTTTAGAAACAAGTGGGAAACACAAAGATAAAAGCTTATGAAATAAGGTTCAAGGAGGGACGATTAACCCCCTCCACCTTTGATAGCTTTAAATCACAAGTTTCAGCCCACCAAAATAGTCTAAAAACAGTGTAAAAAAAACAGCAAGAAAAGAGAGGAAAGAAGTAGTGTAAAGATAGCCAAAGTTATACCTCTTGAAAAGGAGTTACTCTTTTGTTCACAAACCACAAAATATCTACTCTTAAGGGTTGAGATTTTAGCCCAATAACCTCAGCAAAGAGCCTCAAAATATTGGTTTAAGAAGTGTATGTATATTGCAAGATAGAGAGGGAGAGTGCTTAGCAAGATTTGGGCTCTTCACAAATTTTTCTAACCTAAAACCATAAGGGATGGTCAAGTATATATAGAAAAATAGGTTCTTATCTCGGAAATATCTGTATTGAGCCAGCTGGTTTAGTGCATGCACATGAAGGGGATAGCTGGCAGCAAATATCTACCAGCCGAGAAACCTGGCCGGCTAGCCAGATAGGGGGATGGCTAACTACTAATTTTTGGCCAGCCGGCCACCTGTTGGCCAGCAGGACTTGAAGTGGTCAGGCTAGAAGAAAAAATAGGTTTTGGCTCAAAGAGGGTGTAAGGTTCTAGGCTCTAAAACTCAAAACCGAGGCTTCTTGTTGAAAAAATTGAACGTTTGTACAGCGTAGTATTTCATTATCAAGTGTTCAACCTAACGCGCCAAAGTCTTATGGGCGGTCAAAAATAGGGTGTCTACAGATGTTCTTGTCAACTACATTCAAGTTAGTCACTTTTTGTCGCAGGTTAAGAATGCGGTCCATGACGATGTGATTTTTCTGATTAGCCTGCAAGAAATCAGAGGAAAGTTAGCCCGAGCAAGCAAACAACCAAGCAAATAGTTGGAAAAATTTTGAAGCTCTTACCCTCGTTATTGATTTCACCACGGACTTAACCATCTAGATGTCTAGTACATGCTCGGTCCCAGCCATGTCTTCTAGCAGAAATAGGGACTTGGAAAGATCAAAAGTGAGGAGATGTTCCTTGTCCCCCTTCACAGAAGCATCAGTTAAGATAAGTTTTCCCTGGTACTTCAACTTCGGTTGCCAGGAAGGAGCAGGCTCAACCTCAGTCGCCGCATGCTCGGTATTAAGCTTGGCCTCCAACTCAATTGAAGGATCAGCTAAGCGGGCCCTTTTGCTAGCCCGACGAGACTCTGTGCTCGTTTGACCAGTGGTAAAGGCAAGAGCTAGCACGGTTTCGGAGCTTTGATCGGCTGGTGGTAGGGGCCTTGGGTTAATATGCAGCTCGGTAGAAATAGTGGTGATAAGATTCTTAATCCGACTTTTCTTCGCTATCTCTTCCTCTTCAGTCAGTCGTATTAGTGGGACTTCTGGAAGTGTTAGGTCTGGAGATGGAGTTGGCACTCACAGAAAATCTGTAACTTTGCTTTTACGTTTGGCTGAGTACCGGAAGTTTGGCACGTAACCGAGAAGATCGTGACAATCTTGGTGCCTGTACCTCAACACGGTTCTGATCACCCCTTCGTTCGGATGGAGATAGTTGGCTTATAACTCTTCGATAGTTGCAAAAAGAAAGAAATTAGCTCGGAATAATGAATATTAACAAAGTTAACTAGTCAGGAAGCTCAGCTTACAAGATGAGTCGAAGTCCTTGCTGATGTACTAATCGAGCACGTCAGTTGTTTCATAATTACCGGACACCCAAAAGAAATCATCATCATGTATGTCTTTGTCCGGTGTGTCGGTTACTAATGGTTCTCTGCTCGGTCTTATTTTCAAATAACAATTGTAGCCATCTTTTGTGCGAGCGTGTATTAACGTAGGATCTCAGCCAGACCTAACTGTAATCCTAGCCGATGGTTTAGCTCGGCCACTCCATTTGTGATTTTACAAGTGTTGGTGGATACTTGTGTGGGACCCAATCCGGTACATCTTAAAAAGTCACAGATTAAGGGCTGCACCGGAAAGCACAGCCCTCCTTCAACTATGCTCAGAATAGTGAAGGGGCAGGACTCCAATCTGCCCCATGGCTTTATGTCCTCCTTACGGAGCTCTAAATGTACGTTGACTGGGATGCCATACTCCTCTCAAAATGCGGCCAGTGCACCCAGTGTGTTTACAAAGAAGCGATAACACCCCATGAAAGGCCGATCTAGTTTGCTCGGTAGAATTGAGTTGGCAAAGTTATAATAACTCGACCCTCTCATATGCTTTAAGTCCTTAATTATATGTCTGATTATATGCTTGGTGTGAAATTACATGTTAAATGTGTGAAATATATGATTATAAACTTACATCTGTCGGTTATGAGACAATCTGTTGACATTACAACCTTTGGAATGGAAATTTAAAGCCTTAGAGGCGTAATAAATCGAAATTGACTTTACAGTTATGATTAGCACGATTTTTAGGACTTAATATGAAGTTTTGTAAAAATTTGATTTGTAACGAATTAATTGGATTAATTTAGGTGTAATAACCCCGACCCCAGATTAACGTTAATTCGTGCTTAGTTAAGCCTAACAATAATCTAGGAAGGATTTGGAACTAATTTGCATGAGTATTGCATCACTTTTGTATTTTTATCTGTTAGGTGTAGAAAGATCTGTTCATGTTTTAATTTCGGTTCGCAAATTGAGAGCCTTATCAGCGTCCGAATCAGAAATCGGCTTGTGTTATGTACTAGTTAGGATTTATAGAATTTTAAGGTAGGTTTAATTAACATTCGGTTCGGAACGATTAAACTAGATTAAAATAATGCTATTTATTTGCTTTTTGATCAATTACCACTTATGGACCATTTAGACTCCACTAGCTTACATTTTCATTGCACTCCTTCATTCCTCTGATGCAAACGTGAGAGAGAGAGAGGGAGAGTTGAAGGGAAGTTGGATTCAACAAGGGATTTGCTTGGGGTTTAGGAGAAATAGAAGGATTTGCATAATAGAGCCTTCATATTGAGGAATTCAAGACTTGAGGTAGGCATTCACCCCATTGATTATGAAATTGATTTACTAATGTAAGAATTCTAGTGAATTAAATGGACTCATGTTGGGTTTAAGCTAAGATTGGTGAATTGAAGCTCAATACATATATGCATGTGTAATTCATAGCACTTGAGTTGTCCTTTTAAGGAATCCATGCATGCATGCATAAATTTCCATGTTTTGAGTTAGAGTTCTAAGATTTCTTCCATGCATGTGTCAATTTCACTCACATTATAGCCATTTAACTTGTTTTCCATCAAATTGTTAAGTTTGGTTATGTTTTGGAAGGTTTGAATTCAAAAGGGTCCTTGCATGTTGAATTGATGGCATATTCATAAAGTTTATGTTGATTTTGCACAAATTGGGTTGCTCTTGGGCTATGATTTCTTGAAATGATTATTCAAACATGTTGTTCTATGAGTTATTAAGTGTTTTCCAAAGATTTGGCGCATAAAAATGAGTTTTGGATGGTTGAAGGTCGAGTTTCATGCTTGGAGGTCAATCTGGATTTTCCAGAAATTTGACCCACGCTCGAGCGTGAAGGTTGAGTACATGCACTTCCGCTCGAGCGGCGAGAGTCACGCTCGAGCATGAAATGCGTATACCCAGAAGTTTGTGTGTTTTCCAGTTCGCTCGAGCGGGAGAAGCCACGCTCGAGCGAGGGTTTGTGTCACACGCTCGAGCGAGGGTCGAGCGCTCGTCGAGCCTGAATTTCATGCATTCAGCACTTTTTCATAAGTTTGCAGTACGCTCGAGCGTGGAAGTCCACGCTCGAGCGGAGCTTCATTGTCTGCATGTCCGCTCGAGCGGGAAAAGCCACGCTCGAGCGTGGACCTTATCTTCAGCAAAATTTGAGAAATGGTTTTCAATGCATTTTTGCATCCTCATTCCATCCTAGGCATTCCTAGGCCATGTTTAAGACCCCATAAAGAGGATAAGAGATTAGAAACACACTAAGAGCCAACGGAATAAGTTTTGTACAATTAGAACGTGTGTTTCAAGTGTGCATCTGTTATGTGTTGTGTAGGTCGCGTGCCACGTACCATTTGACCAAGTTTACTCCGTCTGTCTGTCTCAAGGCCCACTGTGAGTAATAACTCTATAAAGTTATGTTTAACTTAAGTATTTTCTGACTGATATGGTATAATCTATTTTCTGAAATGCTATCTTACGAATTATGAATGAATGTCCAACTTTCTGAAAAGTATTTGTGGCACCCTTAGTTCACGTGGCCCTCGCCCGGGGGTACCAATACCGCGGCCAATCTGCACGTGGCCCTCGCCCGGGGGTAACAATACCGCGGCCAATCTGCACGTGGCCCTTGCCTGGGGGTAACAATACCATGGCTACTTGCGCACAATATATGGACCCTTACGGTCGTTGGTACCAACTATGCATGTGGGTCTCCGGACCAAATTGATCTGATAGCTAATGGGTGTACCACGTATGATCTTATGCAAAATCTGAATATGAACATGAGTGTGTATCTAAGTATATTTCTGTTTTGAAGTCCGAATATGTTCTGATTTAAATACTAGATCCTAACTTGTGCTGGACATCATTCGTAAAACCCCTTTACTCTGTTATTATTCACTGGGCTTCCGCTCACAGTTTATATTATGTATGTAAGTGAGCCGGCAGGTGACTAGGGCCAGAGTTGACGGCCTTTTGTCCTGTTTTTGTCAGCCAACCGTTGTGCCTCCCGAGGAGGTTCCGATTGAAGTCTCGTTATATGGCTGTTTTTGTATTCATGCTAGTCTTTGTGTATGCTCTGTAAAGTCAGGTCTTGGGGAGTACATTCTGTAAATACCTTGTAAATATTGTGTATCTGGACTGGCATGTTTATGTTTATATAAATAAGTTTTGAAATGTTCTGTCCCATGTACGTTATCACAGCTCATTGGACCTTGTCTATTTGTATTATTACTTCCGCAGCCCCTTACTATTTGCTAACCTGTTCAGAGGCCTTTGGTAATCCACGGATTACTGGCCGGTTACGGTGCTAAACCTACAGGGGCGGGTTTGGGTCGTGACATTAGGTTAACCTTTAGTTAAGCTTGATCTAGGCTCAAATAAGCTAAGCCTTAGTAGATATAAGACATACACTTGAGCCTTAGTATTAGGACTTAGACTCCAACACAAAAAAAAAAAAAAAAAAATCTCCTGGAAAGACTTAGAAGAGAGAAGAAGAGAAAAGGAAAGTAAGATGAAAAACTTCAACCTTAAGCTTGGAGATTGGAAGAAATTGAAAGAGTAACTCAAAGATTGTCTCTAGGTAAGTGTTAATCAACTCAAATACTAGAAATATCTCTTCAATTGCTTGGAATTAAGACCTAAGATGAAGCTTTTGAACTCATAAAAATTAGGGTTTTTGGTTATGATCTTGATTGAACCAATCTTATAAAAATGATCATGTACTTCTTGGGTTTGGTTAATTAAAGGGTTGCTTCTTGTATTTTGAGTTGTCTTGAGTTAGATTGTAAGCAATTGCCTTTTAATCTTTAGTCTTTGCATGCTTTGAACTCATGTAAGCATATATGTAAGCATATACAACATGTATAACATGAAATGATGAGGAAAATTAAGAAAATATGGGAATTGGGGTTCTATATGTCAAATTAAAGTAAGTTATGATCTCTTTAAGCTTGAGTTTTATGCTTATTATGTTTATAAGTCATGTTTTTGAAGTAAATGTTCTTGAATTGAGCCTTATAAATGCATTTGGAAAGCTTGAATTTGTTGGGTTTTCGGACTGCACAAACAGAGCCCATAACCGCATGTTCGGGGCTCATAGTCGCACGTGCGGGATGCACAACCACATGTACGGGGCTCATAGCTGCACTTGCGGAAAACAGGGGAAGCAAGTCGAACATTCTAAAATAAAACCACGTGCGGCACACCTTTCCGCATGTGCGGTGGGGGTCTTCTGCACGTGTGGAGTACAGGGAAAAAAACTATATCTTTTTGTACATCTTTTCAACCCTCTGAATCTGTTAATGTGTGTGTTTAATCCCTTTGAAATGCTTAAAGATGAATATAAAATGAACGAAACGGAAAAATAATTAAAGAGAAGAAGTTAAGAAAATATGAATTGCTTATCAAGTTATGTGTGAGCCGTGTGTAGGTCCCTCGCCGAAAGGGACCATTGCACGACCAAATCACTGTGAGTAATAGTAGTGTAATGATATGTTATAATTTATGTATTTTTTATCATATGAAATGGACCCGAGGTCATTCTGTGTCTGTTGTGTATGATGGGCCCGAGGCTGTTATGTTTGATATGGATTACTTATGACCTATGGCCCTAAGGCCGAGGGAGATGGAAGCATGTCGATGTTCCATCTACCCTATAATGTTCAGAACAGCTGTTGACATGTTGGGCCTAAGGCCATTCCATATTATGTTGGGCTCACGTATTATGTTAGGCCTAAGGCCATTCTATATTATGTTGGGCCTAAGGTCGTTCCGTTTTATGTGGGCCCGAGGCCATTCTGGAATGTGATTATGACTAAGACATGTATGTGTTATGTATATTCTTCAAGACACCTGCTCATTCATATGAACCTCCTTCTATTATTATTACTCAGTAAGTCTTGCTCACTCCGTATTTATATATATTTATGTAGATGATCAGCTCGGAGGCCAGCCCTAGGTCAGCTTCAGGAAACTTTTGATGGACCTGTCTTGTTAAGCCTCCAAAATTAGAGCCTTTTGTCTTTTTGAGGAGCTCTTTTGATGCTACATTTTTGTTAAGTCTTTGGTGGCTTTTATTGAACACTTGGTTAATATGTAAATTTTGGGTTGTTAACTCTTTGTATATACCTACATGACTTGAACTTGTATTTATATACGTATATGAACTCTCTATATATGACATGATGTTTTAAAATCCTGGCATATAAGCACTGCTCAATGGACATTATGTCATGACCCGAACCTGCTCCTAAAAGTTAGGGTCATAACCGGCCAGTAATCAGTAGATTACTGAAGGCCTCAAACGATCATACAAAATATTTATGCTAATGGGGCCATAAAAAGAAGCATATAATAATGAGAAGTCCATTGAGTTGTGTCAATCAAGAGCAAAATCATAGAGTTATCCACGTAACACAATAATACTTATACATGCCCATCAAAAATATAAGAGCCATAGGAAAATTGTACATAGTATTTACAACCCAAGACCATGGAAGCAAAAACAAAATAAGGTCAAGGTATGGTGTGAGTCAAGACAAAACTTCGTCTCAGAGGCATGACTCGATTGGGTCACAAAAAGGCTCTTGAAGCTAACTCTAGTGGTGTGCTCTATGCTGCTGATTACCTACATGTGCATACATAAAATTGGGTGAGCGATGCTCAATGAGTAATAATACAGTAAAACAGTGTAAGTAAATGATCATAAGGTTCTCACAAAATCTATAATCATACAAATCAAGCAGCTTTAGGCCCAAGCATATAACAAGCGGCCTCAGGCCCAAACATATAACAAGTGGCCTCGGGCCCAATCATATATCAAGCGGCCTCGGGCCCAATTATATATCAAGCGGCCTCGAGCCCAATTATTTAACAAGCGGCCTCGGGCCCAAACACATAACAAGCAACCTCGGGCCCAAACATATAATAGCCTCGGGCCCAATCATATGTCAAGCAGCCTCGGGCCCAAACATATAACAAGCGACCTCGGGCCCAATCATATATCAAGCGGCCATGGGCCCAAACATATAATAAGCGGCCTTAGGCCTAATCATATAGTAAGCGGTCTCGGGCCTAATCAAATAGCAAGCGGCCTCGGTCCCAATCATATAGCTCATGTCATATAATATTAATGAAGTTTCTCATTTCAATCAAATCGCAATGTCGGCACCAATCACCATTCATGGTTCAAGGTACACAATAAAGAATATATATGTATGATATTATTACTCACAGTGCTTGGTAGGATGATACTCGTTAATGACTCAGTCTACAGAAACATAACCAAGCATAACATTTCAAAACACATTGCCTTCAATTCACTCAATCGATTTGTTCGTTACATATGCGTTCAATCGTTCCCTATTCTTTAATTTCTCTCAAGTGTTTACATAATTCCTACAACAATTCCATATGTTTTTCATTGAAAACATCAAGTTTACATATTTAAGGTTTAAGGAAAAAGCAAGAAGTGAAAGGAAACTTAGTTAAGGTAGGGAATGGCATGAAATGATTAAAAGAAAATAGACAGCCTACACTAATTTGAGCATGTCTATTTGTGTACTTAGAATTTGTATGTGAGACGACTACCATTAGAAACTAGACTTCTAGGGCTTGAATTTAGGCTCAAGAATCACTTAAGACGGAGTCCGGATGAGGAAGATATACTTATTTGGAGTTACCAGGTATAAGCTGAAACTGGGCTGGTTGCATGTGCGCCCACTTTGACCGCTCATCCGGTGACTGGGCCGCTCAAGTGGTGATCTAAGCAAAATGAAATTTCTTGTTTTTATTCATATTCCGCTCGTGCAGAGCCCATAGCTGCTCGTGTGGTCGGGGCAAAATCAGATAGTCCGAAAATTCATTAAAGGTTGAGTTTTCAAACCCAATTTCAAGCCAAGATCTCATGTAATCTTCGTTTAAAACATGAAATACTGACCTTATACAAGTGTAATTCCACATTAAACATATCAATCTTGCATTAACAACAAATTCATGGACTCATCTCTTTCCTATATTTATACATTACATAAACAAGTTCAAAATACATAATCCATGAATAATCTTCTAACAAATCTTGTTTTCATAAATAATCTAGGGTTTGTTTCATGGGTCAATCATAAGAGTCAACTTAAATCAAACAAAGATGGAGAGATTAGGGTTCAATTTCATGCCTTTAGCTCAAGTCACCATGCAACTCAAAATCCTAGCTCAAATTCCTAATTTCTTCTCGATTTGAAGGCAAAGATAAGTTAGAGACAAAGATTGTAAGTAGTTTAACATACCTTAACTCAATTCTAAGGTTTGCTCCTAGATTTTCTTCAAATCCCTAGCTTTCTCTTCTTATTCTCTTTCTAACCCACTCTCTAGAGCTCTCAAGCAACAATGAAGAATAATAGGCTAAACACACATATATAACCTAACTCACAAAACATGATTTAATCATTACAAATCGTAATTTTTCAAAATTTCACCGTAAGCTCTATAAATCACGCTAATCATAGATATGAAGTCGGTTTTTGTTTATCGTGCCTTTAACGCCTTCAATTTCTGTTCAAAATTCCAATTGCAACAGATATTCCTACTTTCAACAGATTTTTTTTTCCAAATTCACATATTTCCCATACTTAAACTTGCAATTCATATTTAACACATAATCACATGCATAATTAAACATAGTACGGGTTGGGTTATCACAATCTTCCCCCTTTTAGGAAGTTTGGTCCTCCAAACTTGTTTACCTCAAGTTGAAAACAATTTCGGATATCGTTGTCTCATTTGTTCTTCCTATTCCCAAGTGGCTTCGCTTCCATGATGTTCTTGTCATTCCACTTTTACCATTGGGATAGTCTTGTTCCTTAGTTCTTTGACTTGCCAATCAAGGATTCGAAGGGGTTTCTCTTCATACCCATATCGTCGTCTAGCACAATTTGATGATAGTCAATAACATGAGAAGGGTCCTAAAGGTAACCTCACAACATTGATACGTGGAACACATTGTGCACTTGCTCCCTGCCCGATGGTAAAGCAATTCGATAGGTAATCGGACCCAATCTTTCCAAAATCTGAAATGGCCCTATGTACCGGGGTGATAATTTTCCTTTCTTCCCAAACCTTGTGTTCCCTTTTATTGGAGTGACTTTGACAAAAACATGATCCCCAACTTCAAATTCTAAGTCTCTCATTCTTTGTTCCGCATAGCTCTTTTATCGACTTTGAGTAGTTTTCAATCTTTATTGGATGATCCGAATTCCTTAGTAACTTGCACAATTTCAAGCCCAAGCAATGACCTATCCCCAACCTCGGTCCAACAACTCGAAGTTCGACATCTTTTTCCATACAAAGCTTCATATGGTGCCATCCCAATACTGGAGTGGAAACTGCTGTTATAGGTAAATTCTGCCAAAGGCAAATGAGTTTCCCAACTTTCACAGAAATCCAAAACACACATCCGGAGCATGTCTTTCAACGTCTGCATAGTCCTTTCAGATTGACCATCGGTTTGCTGGTGAAATGCGATACTAAACCTCAACTCCATTCCCAATGCTTTTTGTAAGCTTTGCCAAAACCTTGACACAAACTTAGAATCTCTATCTGACACAATGGAGACCATAATACCATGTAGTCGAATAATCTCCACAATGTACACTGTAGCAAGTCTATCAGCATTATAAACAGTCTTCACAGACAGAAAATAAGCAAACTTAGTCAATCTATCCACAACCACCCACATAGAATCCATACCTCGGGGTGTTCCGGGTAAACCCACAATAAAATCCATAGTTATATACTCCCACTGCCATTTTGGAATAGGGAGAGGTTGAAGTAACTCCGCCGGTCTTTGATGCTCCGCATTTACTTGTGGACATTGAAGGCACCTTGAAATGAACTCCACAATTTCTCTCTTCATATTGGGCCACCAAAAAGCTTGCTTGAGATCTTGGTACATTTTGGTATTTCTGAGATACATAGCAAATTTGGACTTGTGAGCTTCTTCCAAGACTCGTCCTTTAATTTTTGGGACATTAGGAACACACAATCTTCCCTTGAATTTCAACACTTGAGCTTCCAAAGAAAATCCTGGTCTTGGCTTTGCTTTTATCTCATCATGTACAAATTCATCCTTTAATTACCTTTGTTTGATTTCCTCAATAATAGCCGGTTGTGCGGCCATTGCGGCTAACATTCCATCATATTCATGTAGCACAATTTTCACCTTCATTCTTTCCAAGTCAAGCAATAGTTTATTTCACTTCGTAAGTAAATATGCTAAGTTTCCCATCGACTTTCTACTAAGAGCATTCGCTACCGTGTTAGCTTTGCTGGGGATGATAATGAATCTGCAAGTCATAATCCTTGATGAGTTCCAACCACTGCCTTTGACGCATATTAAGCTCCTTTTGAGTAAAGAAATACTTGAGGCTCTTATGGTCGGTGTAGACTTCACATGTTGCTCTATAAAGATAATGCCGCCAAATCTTCAATGCAAATAACACAGCAGCTAATTCCAAATCATGTGTAGGGTAATTCTTTTCATGTGGCTTCAATTGTCAAGATGCATACGTAATCACTTTTCCATTCTGCATAAGTACACACCCTAAACCCTTATGAGAAGCATCACTATAGATCACAAACCCTTCTGTACCTAACGGTAAGGCGAGGACCGGTGCTGTTGTGAGTCATGTCTTTAATTCTTAGAAGGCGGACTCCCTCTGTTCTGTCCACTCAAATAGAACGCCTTTTTAAGTCAATTGGGTGAGCGGCACCGCAATCTTGGAGAAATTTTTAATAAATCTTCGGTAGTAACCTGCTAAACCCAAAAAACTACGTACTTCTATAACATTGGTAGGAGCATACAAATTCACAATAGCTTCTATCTTTTATAGAGGCACACCATCCTTGCTAATTACATGCCCCAAAAACACAATTTCATTCAACCAAAATTCACATTTCTTCAATTTAGCATATAACTTCTTGTCCTTAAGGGTTTGAATAATCAATCTCAAGTGTTTTTCATCTTCCTCTCTACTCATTGAATAAATAAGAATGTCATCAATGAATACCACCACAAATTCATCCAAGTACGATTTGAAACCTGATTCATTAAATCCATAAAAGCTGGTGGTGCGTTCGTAACCCCAAATGGCATGACTAAAAATTCATAATGGCCATACTTGGTTCAGAAAGAGGTCTTCTCAACATCCTCTGCTTTGACTTTCAACTGATGGTACCCGGATCTCAAGTCAATCTTTGAAAACACTTGTGCCCCTTGTAATTGGTCAAACAAATCGTCAATCCGTGGTAAAGGATATTTATTTTTCACTGTTACCTTATTAAGTTCTCGGTAATCAATAGATAACTGAAGGGTCCCATCATTCTTCTCCACAAATAAAATGGGTATGCCCCATGGCAATGTACTCGATCAGATGAACCCTTTGTCAAGCAATTCTTGCAACTGTATTTTCAATTCCTTCATTTCTACCGGTGACATTCTGTATGGAGCCTTAGAAATCAATTAAGTACCCAGCACAATATCAATAACAAATTTAATCTCACGGTCTATCAAGTCCCTTGGCAATTCTCTGGGAAATACATTCGGAAACTCACTAACAATCTGAATATTTTCAACACCCACCTCAGTTGCCTCTGCATGCAAAATGCTACACAAATAACCCCTACAACCTTTCTGAAGTAGTTTACAAGCTTTCATAGCCGATATCAAATAGGATAGAGGGACTACCTCATGTCCCACAAAAGTAAACTCATATTGACCCGGTGGGCAGAAAACAACTTGCTTAGACTCATAGTTGATGGTTGCATGATACTTAGCTAACCAATCCATTCCCAAAATTACATCAAAGTGTACCATATCAAGAGGCATCAAATTTGCACATAATGAAATATCTCTAAGTAAAAGCTCACATGCAAGATACATAAAAGCACATAACATATAATCTCCAGATGGAGAGACACACACAACACATAATTCAAGGGTTTCATAGATCTATTCAAATTAGGAGCAAAGGTTTTCAAAACAAAGGAATGAGTGGAACCTGAATCAAGTAGTACATGAGCAGGTTGGCCATTGACGGAAAGCGTACCTAAAACCACAACATCTGAATTTTGGACATCACTTAGAACAAGAGCAAAGACTCTTCCTTGCCTAACATTATCTCTAGAAATAGTAGGCCTTGCCGGGATCTTTGTTGCAGGAGTGGAACTGACTGAACTAGTAGTTGGCCTATTACCTTTTTGTTGCCCAAACATAGGACAATCTCACATCATATGACCCGTCTTTCCACACTTAAAGCAGGCTCCTGATGCTCGATGGCAAACCCTCGATGTTTCTTCCCACATTCCGAGCAAGTTGGTGGTGAATCACAGTTAGACCCCGCAGTGTTGGAATTTCCCAAATTTTGCTTCTTATTTTGTGAGGATGCCAACCCTTTGTGCATATTGGAACCTTGCCTCTTGCCCTTCCAATCTAAGTACCAGGTGCGGTTGGCTTGATTACCTTCCGCTATGATGGCCCTATCCAATACATTTACATATTCTTGTACCTGTAATACATTAATCTTCTCAAGAATGGAGTCTTGGAGGCCTCTCTCAAATTTTCTCACCTTTTTGTAGTATGTGTCGACCATGTACGGTGCGAAACGAGCTAGTTCAGTAAATTGCGCCTCATACTCTGTTACAGTTTTGTTCCCTTGCTTCAAGTTCTCAAACTCTGACACCTTCCTGTCTCGGATATTTTGTGGGAAGTACTTCTCATAAAAGATCTCCAAAAACTAAGCCCAATTCATTCCTTGATTTTCCTCTCGGATGAGCATCCACCAACGGCGTGCCTCATCTTCCAGTCTAAAAGCAACAAGTAAAACTTTTTGGCCCTCTGTACATGGAAAGACCTCAAATAGTTTCTCTATGCCAAGCATCTATGTCTCTGCCTTCAATGAATCGATTCCCCCTTTGAACAATAGTGGTTTCATCTTCTTAAATTCCTTTGTGAGAGCAATAGTTTGGTCGTCGGCTCGGTGGTCTTGCACTAAAGGTGGTTGTACCGGCATTGGTGGCGGTGGTAGTTGTTGTTGTTGTTGTCTAAAAGCTTCAGCCATGTCCTCCATCCTATAAAGTCATGCGGAGGTTGAATCCTCCCCATCTTCTGCCTTTGTTCTCACCATGGTCTAGAGAAACATACATCATAACTTTCACAGATAGTATGCACATAAGCCACATATACAAAGGCACATTTTTGTGTCATACCTGATTATAAATGTAATGTGGATGCAACTTAAACCTTTTCTAGACTTCTTATTGCTTACACGGACTCGTGTGTGAGATATTAACTCGTGCTTTAATACCACTCTGTCATGAGCCGAACTTGCCCCTAAAAGTTTGAGTCATAATCGGCCAGTAATTCGTAGATTACCGAAAGCCTCAAATGATCATACAGAATATTTATGCTAACGGGGCCATAAACGGAAGCATATAATAATGAGAAGTTCATTGAGCTGTGCCAATCATGAGAAAAATCATAGAGTCAACCATGTAACACAATAATACATATACATGCCTATCAAAAATATAAGAGCCATAGGAAAATTGTACTTAGTGTTTACAATCTAAGACCATGGAAGTAAAAACAAAATAAGGTCAAGGTATGATGTGAGTCAAGACAAACTCCGTCTCGGAGGTATGACTTGATTGGGTCATAAAAAGGCTCCTAAAGCTGACTCTAGGGGTGTGCTCCATATTGTTGATCACCTATATGTGCATACATAAAATTGGGTAAGCAAAGCTCAATGAGTAATAATACTGTAAAACAGTGTAAGTAGATGATCATAAGGTTCTCACAAAATCCATAGTCATATAAATCAAGCAACCTTAGGCCAAAGCATATAACAAGCGGCCTTAGGCCCAAACATATAACAAGCGGCCTCGAGCCCAATCACATAACAAGCAGTCTTGGGCCCAAACATATAACAAGCGGCCTTGGGCCCAATCATATATCAAGTAGCCTCGGGCCCGAACATATAACAAGCGGCCTCGAGCCCAATCATATAACAAGCGACCTCGGGCCCAAACACATAACAAGTGGCCTTAGGCCCAAACATGTAACAAGCGGCCTCGTGCCCAATCATATATCAAGCAGCCTCGGGCCCAAACATATAACAAGCGGCCTTGGGCCCAATCATATATCAAGCGATCTCGGGCCCAATCTTATAGCAAGCGGCCTCGGGCCCAATCTTATAGCAAGCAGCCTCAGGCCCAATCATATAGCACATGCCATTTAATATTAATGAAGTTTTTCATTTCAATCAAATCACAATGTCAGCACCAATCACCATTCATGGTTCGAGGTACACAATAAAGAATATATATGTATGATATTATTACTCACAGTGCTTGGTCAGATGATGCTTCTTAACGACTCAGCTTCCAGAAACATACCTAAGCATATCATTTCAAAACACATTGCCTTCAATTCACTCAATCGATTTATTCGTTACATATGCGTTCAATCGTTCCCTATTCTTTAATTTCTCTCAAGTGTTTACATAATTCCTACAACAATTCCATATGTTTTTCATTGAAAATATCAAGTTTACATATTTATGGTTTAAGGAAAAAGCAAGAAGTAAAAGGAAACTAAGCTAGGGTAGGGAATGGCATGAAATGATTAAACGAAAATAAACAGCCTACACTAATTTGAGCATATCTATTTATGTACTTAGAATTTGGATGTGAGACCACCACCATTAGAAACTAGACTTCTAGGGCTTGAATTTAGGCTCAATAATCACTTAAAACGGAGTCAGGATGAGGAAGATATACTTATTTGGAATTACCAGGTATAAGCTGAAACAGGACTGGCCGCAAGTGCGCCCACTTTGACCGCTCGTGCGGTGACTAGGCCGCTTAAGCGATGATCTAAGTAGAATGCAATTTCTTGTTTTTATTCATATTCTGCTCGTGTAGCCTTGGCAAAATCCAATAGTCCAAAAATTCATCAAAGATTGAGTTTTCAAACCCAATTTCAAGCCAAGATCTCATATAATCTTCCTTTAAAACATGAAATACTAACCTTATACAAGTGTAATTCCACATTAAACATATCAATCTTGCATCAACAGCAAATTCATGGACTCATCTCTTTTCCATATTCATACATTACATAAACAAGTTCAAAATACATAATCCATGAATAATCTTCCAACAAATCTTGTTTTCATAAATCATCTAGGATTTCTTTCATGGGTCAATCATAAAAGTGAACTTAAATCAAACAAAGATGGAGAGATTAGGGCTCAAGCCACCATACAACTTAAAACCCTAGCTCAAATTCCAAATTTCTTCTTGATTTCAAGGCAAAGATGAGTTAGAGACAAAGATTATATGTAGTTTAACATACCTTAAC
Source organism: Camellia granthamiana (assembly GCA_036172215.1). Lineage (NCBI taxonomy): Eukaryota > Viridiplantae > Streptophyta > Magnoliopsida > Ericales > Theaceae > Camellia > Camellia granthamiana. The sequence continues at coordinate 114,310,090 of CM069910.1, forward strand.
ACAATTCTAAGGTTTGCCCCTTGATTTTCTTCAAATCCTTAGCTTTCTCTTCTTCCTCTCTCTCTAACTCACTCTCTAGAGCTCTCAAGCAACAATGAAGAATAATAGGCTAAACATACATATATGACCCAACTCACAAAACATGATTTAATCATTACTAATCATAATTTTTCAAAATTTCACCGTAAGCTCTATAAATCATGCTAATCATAGATATGAAGTTGGTTTTTGTTTATCGCACCTCTAAGGCCTTCGATTTTCGTTCAAAGTTTCAATTGCAATAGATATTCCTACTTTCAACAGATATTTTTTCCAAATTCACATATTTTCCATACTTAAACTTGCAATTCATATTTAACACATAATCACATGCATAATTAAGCATAGTACAAGTTGGGTTATCACACGTTCTGTTGCTTTATTTGCTTCTGCTCAGGCCCGTTATGATAAATTCGTTGTAATATATCTGAGGCCGTAAGTACTCAAAAGCTTTCTAACCGGTCAGGATCCAAACTTTTAGGGGCGGGTTTGGGTCGTGACAGTTGGTGTCAGAGCACGAGTTACTCCCCTACACACAGGTCCATTTGAGCTTTAAGGAGTTAAGTTACATTCATGTTGCTTCCTTATGATATGCATACAAGATGAACTATAATAACATGATCTGTATATGTTATGAACAATGCTATGAAATATGAAATGAATATTGTCAATGTGTACTTGTGTATCTTTTTTGTGTATTATAATTCATTGATATGTAGACTATGGTGAGAACAATGATGGATGATTCGGAGAAGTCTACCTCCACGTGGCTTGATAGGTTGGAAAGGCTGATAATGGATATGGCAAAAACTATGAGACATCAACAACAACAACAACCATCATCGCCATCAATGCCTATACCATTACCAGTGGTGCAAGACCATTAGGTCGAGGACCGAACAATTGCACTTATAACAGAGTTTAAGAAGATGAAACCATCGTTGATCAAGGGGGCATTGATCTGATGAAAGTAGAGGCATAGGTACTGGGTATCAAGAAATTGTTTGAGGTCTTCCCATGTACCGAGGCACAGAAAGTACAACTTGCCGCTTTTACTCTTGAAGATGAAGCACGAAGATGGTGGATGCTCACTAGAACTAAACATCAAGGATTGAATTAGGCTCGATTTTGGAGCTTTTCTATGATAAGTATTTTTCCCAGTGTATACGAGACGGGAAAGTGACAGAGTTTAAGACTTTGAGGCAAGGAAACAAGACCGTAACAGAATATGAAGCGCAATTTGCAGAGTTAGCCCATTTCTCACCACACATAGTGGATACAGATTATAAAAAAGTAAGAAAGTTTGAGGGAGGACTTCGGAACGCCATTCTAGATCGGATCAATGTGTTAAAATTGCCTACATATGTCAATGTGTTGGAAATGGTGATAATGGCCGAGGGTAATATAGTTACTCAAAATCAAATTTCCGAGTGGAAAGAGAAGAGATAGAGTACGCCAGTACAAAGGGGATCAGTGGCACCCCAGAATAAGAGACCGAATTTGGGGACCTCTAGTACTTTCGCCTTTACTTGTGACTCGGAGCCCATTTGTCCAGAATGTGGGAAGAGACACTGTGGGACTTGTTATCGGGTAATTGGGGCTTGCTTCAAGTGTGGAAAGATGGGTCACTTAGTGAGAGATTACCCTCAGAGAGACTGACAAAATGGGAATAGAACTACTATAAGTTCAACCAATTCAACTCCAGCCTTAGCAACAAAGACTGCTGCCAAATCTACTAGTACCAAAAATGATGTGAGACAAGGAAGGGTTTTTGCCCTCGTCTCTAGTGATGTGCAAAATACGGAGGCTGTGGCATCAGGTACATTCTCTATTTATGGTCACCCTGCTCATGTGTTATTTGATTCGGGTTCCACCCATTCTTTTGTGTCGAAAACATTTGCTCGTAATTTGAATAGACCTACGGAATCATTATATTATGTGTTGTGTGTGTCTTCACCATCGAAGGGCTCCATGTCATGTACGTCTGTTTATCTTGCATGTGAGATCTTGAATGGGGATGTTTAATTATATGCTAACTTGTTGTCTCTTGATATGGGTTATTTTGACGTAATATTAGAGATGGATTGGTTAAGTAAATACCATACGACTATTGATTGTATGTGTAAGCAAGTTATTTTTCGACCTCCAGGATAGTTTGAATTTATTTTTACGGGACATGGGATAATTTCTCTACCTTACTTAATCTCAGCTATGAAAGCGTGTAAATTATTACAAAAAGGTTGTCAGGGGTATTTGTGTAGCATTTTGAAAGGACAACCAGCAAATGTATGTGTTGATAATATTTCAATTGTTCATGAATTCTCAGATGTTTTTCCAGAAGAGTTGCTAGGAGAGCTGGTAGACCGTGAAATTGAATTTGCAATTGATATAGTGCCGGGAACTCAACCCATTTCAAAAACTCCTTATAGAATGTCACCGGTTGAAATGAAAGAATTGAAGGTACAATTGCAAGATTTGCTTAATAAAGGATTTATTCGCCCGAGTACCTCTCCTTTGGGCGCACCGGTTTTTTTTGTAAAGAAGAAAGATGGGACATTTCAATTATGTGTTGACTACTGGGAGCTTAATAAAATAATTGTAAAGAATAAGTATCCTTTGCCGAGAATTGGTGATGTATTTGATCAACTACAAGGTGCGCAAGTCTTTTCAAAAATAGATTTGAGATCCGGGTATCATCAATTAAAGGTAAAAGCCGAAAACATTGAGAAGACTGTTTTTCGAACCAGATACGGGCATTATGAATTTTTGGTCATGCCATTTGGGGTTACTAATACATCGGCGGCCTTCATGGATTTGATGAATCATGTTTGTAAACCGTACTTGGATGCATTTGTGGTTGTGTTCATTGATGACATACTTATTTATAGTGCCGACGATATAAATGTCGGCATTGCACTTAGCACTGCACTGCTTCTCCCAGGCGACTTGGAACGAAACGCCGGGTTTAGTGAGTATGAAAACTACGCTTTGATGCTGCAACACTCTGTTCAAGTAAGTGTTTTTGTCTGGTACTTCTTCTTTCTTTCTCTTTATTTTACACTTAGAATGTTTTTCTAATACTTCTGTTTCCTTCCAGGTTATCCAGCATGCCCACTCTTTCTCCATGCAATCTTTTCAGAACCGTGAAAAGTTAGCCGAGAAAAAGAGGGAAGTCACCACACTTCAGAAAACAAATAAGGGCTTGCAGTCAAAGATGAAAGTGCTGGAGGACCAGGCCGAGGTCGCCATCAAGGAGAGGGATAATGCCGAGGAAAAAGCCAGTGCTGCCGAGGCAATAAATAAAGTTCTTCAAGCCCAGCTAAAAGAGGCCGAGGATAAGGTGGCCCAGGCCCAGAAGGAGCTTGAAGATGCCTTGGCCACTAAAGCGGCCGAAATAAAAGATGCCGATGAAAAGGCGTATGCTCAGGGCATAACCGACGTTACGGAGGCCTATGAGCAACAAGTGAAGCAGGCATGTAACAAGGGGTTTCTCCCTTGGTTGGATGTCCTTTCTTAAAAAGCTCGATGTCCCTGAGGACTCGCCTTTTCGGAATGCCGACGCCATTCCTCTTCCATTCCCTCCGCCGCCGCCTCCAGCTCAATCTGAAGATGATTCTGAATCTGAGGATCAAGATGAGGATGAGGCCTTGGTGAGGAAATCCAAGGAGGCCACTGGGGCCAAGTCCCCTCCTCAAACTGAGCAAGTCTTTGACTTGACTCAAGATGAGGAGGTTGAGGAGGTTCCTAAGGAAACTACCCTTGAGCAGCTATTATCCGATGTTCCTATGGCCGAAAAAAGTGTTGACGAAACCCTTGCTCAGATTGATGCCGAGATCGCAGTGGAGAAGGCAGCCGAGGTATCTTCTCAACAGTCCTCTGACGTCTGACCCCAAGTTACTGCTGATGCTGAGGAATCATAATTTTCATGTTTTTCTTCTTTTGTCTTTTGTACTCTTGTACTTTTTGTTTTTCAGACAATGCAAGCTCTGCAAATGGCCGACGTGCCTCTTTGTTCTTTTGGATGTCTAATTCAACCTTCCTTCTCTTGAATGCTTGTTGCCTTTGTCTTCTTTTGACTGTTTCTACATGATTCTATACTTAGAATATTTTGCAAGTCTTTCCTTCTTTGTGCAACCTTCTCGGAGTGAATTACCTCGGTTAACAATGATATCGGCTAATCTTCAACTTGTAAATTGCTACAAATTCAACAAGTGTTTAAATAATAATTTCAGTTTTAACTTCAACTTGTAAATTGCTACAAATTTCAACAAGTGAAGATAAATAATTATATCGGCTTAACTTCAAATTGTAAATTGCTACAAATTTCAACAAGTGAAGATAAACAATTATATCGGCTTAACTTCAACTTGTAAATTGCTACAAATTTCAACAAGTGTTAAGCGTAACGTCGGTTTAACTTCATCTTGTAAATTGCTACAAATTTCAACAAGTGAAGATAAACAATTATCTCGGTCTAACTTCAACTTGTAAATTGCTACAAATTTCAACAAGTGAAGATAAACAATTATCTCGGTCTAACGTCAACTTGTAAATTGCTACAAATTTCAACAAGTGTTAAACATAACATCGGTTTAACTTCAACTTGTAAATTGCTACAAATTTCAACAAGCGTTAAACATAACATTGGTTTAACTTCAACTTGTAAATTGCTACAAATTTCAACAAGTGTTAAACAATTCTGTCTTCTCTCTGCCCCCTAATGTGAACCTGAGTTCCACTTGGGTTCTCATTATTCAAAAAACATTATTATGCATAGTTTCACAAGTCGTGGAGAATTCCGCTAAGATTTTATTGATGACATTGGCAAAAAATAAAGCAACATCTAATGATAGAAAAATTTCAAATTACAAGTGTTCCAGGGTCTTGGCAATGCTTTGCCCTCATTATCTTCAAGCCGATATGCCCCATTGCCCAATACCGAAGTGATTCTGTAGGGTCCTTCCCAGTTTAGGCCAAGCTTGCCCTCCTTGGGATCCTTCTTGTTGCCGACGACTTTTCTCAGGACTAGGTCGCCGACTTGAAATTCCCTTGGATTAACCTTCTTGTTATAAGCTCTAGCAAGCTGTTGCTGATATGGTGCAAGCTGTATTGCAGCTTTCTCTCTTCTTTCTTCTAGAAAATCCAGATCTCGGGCTAAGAGTACATCATTAGTCCTGTTCTCAACTCCCTGGGTTCTAATCCTTGGGATGCCGATCTCCAATGGAATGACTGCTTCTATGCCATAAGCCATGGCAAAGGGTGATTCCCCTGTTGATCTTCTCGGCGTAGTCTGATATGCCCAGAGTACATTGGGCAATTCTTCTACCCACTTCCCTTTTGCTGCCTGCAGCCTCTTCTTTATCCCATCCAGAATTACTTTGTTGGATGCTTCTGCTTGTCCATTGCTTTGTGGAAAACTTGGGGTTGAAAAATAGTTCTTGATCTTAAACTTTGCACAGAAGTTTTTGATCAGCTTACTGTCAAATTGAGTCCCATTGTCTGCAACAATTGCTCTTGGAACCCCAAATCTGGTGATGATATTTCTCTATATAAAGTTATTGACATCCACATCTCGGATCTTGGCAAGAGGTTCTGCTTCTATCCACTTTGTGAAGTAATCTGTTGCTACTAGCAGGTACTTCCTTTGCCCAGTTGCTTGAGGCAATTGCCCAACGAGATCCATTCCCCATTGGGCAAATGCCCAAGGACTGGATACAGGATTCAGGTCAGCAGCTGACTGGTGTATCAAAGGTGCAAACCTTTGGCATTGTTCACACTTCTTCACGTAGGCTTCTGTATCTTTTTGCATGTAGGGCCACCAATGCCCTTGGGTAATGGCCCTGTGAGCTAGTAATCTGCCCCCAGTGTGGCTTCCACAAATTCCTTCATGAATTTCATATAAAACATCTTCAACCTGCAGAGGGTGTATGCACCTTAAGAGGGGTCCAGTGAAGGACCTTCTGTAGAGATGTCCTTCTGTTGTCAGACTGAATCTTGCCGACTTCAATCTGATCTTGTGTGCCTCATTGTGGTCATCTGGCAGCTTTCCTTTTTTCAGGAACGCAACAATTGCGTCCATCCAGCTTGGTCCCATGTCTACGCACATTGCTTCACGCTCTGTGGTTACTGGTTCAATGCTCGGGCCCGACAAGTATTCAATCATTATTGTCCTTGCTTTTCCTGGTTGTATTGCACTAGCTAGGTTGGCCAATGCATCGGCATGGTTGTTATCATCTCAGCTGACCTGAAGCAGTCTGTAGTTCTGGAATAAGGCTGCCAGCCTGATTACCTCTTTTGCGTAGGCCGACATTCTTTCATCTCGGGCTGCAAACTCGCCCGCTGTTTGGTTAACTATCAACTGTGAATCACAAAAAACTATTACCTCATCTGCTTGTACTGCTGCTGCCAGCTTCAGTCCTGCAATCAATGCTTCATATTCTGCCTCATTGTTTGAGGCCTTGAACCCCAATCGAATGGACTGTTCCAATATTTCTCCATCTGGAGATATCAGCACTACTCCTGCCCTCGCTCCTTGTCGGTTTGAACTCCTATCAACGAACAGTTGAAAGGAGTCGCCGATGTAAATGCTGCAAGGTCTGGGTTTCTCTTCTTTCCTTTGTTCTTTAGCCTTTGGCTGGGCTTCTGCTTGTTTGTTTAGACATTGTCTGTCTTGACTCAACGAAGCCCGATGTTCGATGGACTCTGGCGTGAACTCAGCCACGAAGTCGGCCAAAACCTGGCCTTTGATTGCAGTTCTGGGCCTGTACTCCAGATCATATTGGCTTAGGGCGACTGCCCATCTGGCTATTCTTCCTGTCAAGTCTCCCTGCTGCAATAGGGACTTTAATGGATGCTCTGTCAGTACCACAATTTTATGGGCCTGGAAGTAATGGCTCAACTTCTTTGAAGCCATTACTACAGCCAATGCCAGTTTCTCTAAGGGTAGATACCTTGTTTCTGCGTCGGCTAGGGTTTTGCTTACATAGTACACAGCCTTTTGCTCCCATTTTTCTTCTCAGATTAGTACTGCGCTAATCGCATGTTTTGAAACTGCTAAGTACAGGAACAGCTCCTCCCCAGGTTCTGGATTTGAAAGAACTGGAGCTATGGTTAGGTACTTCTTCAGATCGGCTAATGCTTCTTCGCACTCCTCTGTCCAAAAAAAGTCTGTGGCTTTCTTCACTAATTTGAAGAAAGGTTTGCACATGTCTGAGCTTCGACTTATGAACCTGTTCAGGGCTGCGGCCCTTCTAGTTAGCATCTGCACCTATTTTGTTGATGTCGGGCTTTTCAACTCTAGGATGGCCTTGATCTGATCTGGGCTGGCCTCAATGCCCCTCCTGGTCACCAGGTATCCTAAAAACTTACCAGATCCAACTCCAAATGCACACTTCGATGCATTAAGTCGGAGCCGATATGTCTTAAGGATTTCAAAGACTACTTTTAGATCGGCGAGATGACTCTCAGGTCCTTGGTCTTAACGACCATGTCGTCGATGTAGACTTCCACTGTTCGGCCAATCAGGTGTTTGAACATCTTGGTTACCAATCTTTGGTAAGTGGCTCCTGCGTTTTTCAATCCAAAGGGCATCACTCTGTAGCAGTATAGTCCTTTGGGAGTGATGAATGCAGTCTTCTCTTCATCTGCTGGGTCCATAGCTATCTGGTGATACCCCTTGTAGGCATCCAGGAAGCTCATCCTTCCATGCCCCGAAGTGGCATCCACTAGCTAGTCAATCTTGGGTAGAGGGAAGCTGTCTTTGGGACATGCCTTATTTAAACTGGTAAAGTCTACGCAGACCTTCCATTTACCGTTTTTCTTCTTTACCACCACCGTATTGGACAGTCATGTTGGGTAGTGAACTTCTCTAATGGCCCTAGCCTCTAAAAGTCTGTCTACTTCTTCTTCTACCGCTTCGACGTGCGTCAATGTCGGTCTTCTGGCTCGTTGAGTTACAGGTTTGGCCGACCTGTCAACATTTAGTTTGTGGCAAGTGGCCTCGGGATCGATGCCAGGCATTTCATAAGGTGTCCAAGCAAACACCTCAATATTTGCTCTCAGAAAAGCCTCCAACTCTCTTTCCTCTTCTTCGGCTAAGCCCGAGCCAAGAAGAAAGAAGCGTTCTTCATCCCCATCCTAGATGAGGATTTTCTTTAGTGCCTCTTCGCTCTTCTCGGCTGGCTCCTTGCCGATGTCTTCTAGGACTTCCACGTCCTCATCTTTAATTTCTGCCTTTTCTGGCTCTCTTATGCTGCAGGTAGACTTCATTGCTGCCATGGAGCAATTCTTCGCCTGCAGCTGATCGCCCCTGACTTCCTCTATCCCATGCTCCGTTGGGAATCGCAATAGTTGATGCAATGTTGAGGGAACTGCCCCCATCGCATGCAACCATGGCCTTCCTAAGATGATGTTGTTAGGGGAGGGTGTGTCAATGATAGTGAATTTTGTCTTGATCTTCCTGGTGCCAGCCTGCACCTCCAAGTTTACTGCTTCCAGTGGCCATGTCGGCGTTCCATTGAACCTAACCATCGGGCCACTGGATTGTTCCATATCGTCCGGGTGAAAAGCCGAGCTCCTTGTAATATCGGACGTACATGATGTCACAAGAGCTGCCTTGGTCAATCAGGATGCGTTTCACTTGGCACTCCCCAACCTGGAGGGATACTACCAAGGCATCATTATGCGGATGCTGGACCATCTCTAGGTCAGCTTCAGTAAAGGTTATCATTGGTCCCTGGCATTCTTCTGCCCGATGTCTTTTCTCTCTGACTTGATAGACATGTTGTAAGTGTCTTACCTTCTGAGTCTCCCCTCTGATTTCATTCTCGTTGACCTTTGAGTGAATCACATTGACTACCCGAGGTCCTCCTGCCTGAGGTTGCTGTACTGGGAGAGGCGGGGCTGCTGGTGCTTGAGGCAATCTTGCCTGTTCTTCTCTTGTTCTGGCCTCGTCGACCAGATCTCTCAGATGGCCTTGCCTCACCAAGTCTTCCAAGTGTGCTTTCAGGGCTCTATAACCCCTGAGTTGTGTGCCCCTCTTCATTGTAGTAGGCACAACGCCTGCCAACGTTCCTCTCCATGAATTCCCCTGGTGCCCTTGCTGGTGTTCTGAAATAGGGTTGGTTCCGAATTTGTTCCAGGACTTTGTGAATTAGGGTTCGGAACACAGTTGTCACCGCCTGTGCGGCCCTCAGTTCTACTTCTTGTTTGTTCGATCCGTTGTTACCTCGGCCTCGCTTCGGCGAGCCGTTTCCTTTCTCTTGCTTTATCTCCTTATTTCCCGACATATCTTCCTCGGCTCTGGCATACTTCTCGATTCTTGCCATGAGCTCTTCCATGCTCTTTGGCAAAGTCTTCGCCAAAGATTTCCGTAGCGGGCAGTTGTCTTTTAGGCCGTTCTTGAATGACACGACCGCCACTTCTTGATTACACTCTGGTATTCGGTTGAATACCTCATAGTATCTTTTTGCATAAGCCCTAATCTCAGTCATGCAAGCGCAACTGAAATTAAGGGGCAATTGAGAAGGAGATTTGCGACCAGATATGGGCCGAGCTAGTTTGGGCTTCAGTCGAGGTCTTAACTTGGGAAAAATGAGGCCGTACACTCGGTCGGGGTCTTAGCACAGTCAAATGTTGAATATGCATTGGACCGATATATTAACCCGATTAGGTTAAAGACAAATGTTTGAGGTGCTAGCTCGGTCTAGAGATGTGCATTTTATCAAGAGTTGGATGGGATTTGTCCTTGGTAGACCAGGGTCAACTGAGCAGGGACTCGTTGTGGACTGGCGAGCTCAGTTGAGCCAATACTCAAGTTTATTTGTCAAGACCGGGTAGGTAGCGTGGTCTTGAGGAAAAGTTGTGATGTCGTGCTGGGCACAGCTCGGTAAAGAGTACTAAGTGGCATGATTGGATTGCTAGAAGGAGATTCCACCGTTCGTACGCGTTAATACTGTTAAGCGGTTTCCTCATTTAGTGTTTGGCAGTATTTATGCTTACATGTGGAAGAAGATATGAGGGGAGCATATCCACGCGTCCAAGAGAGAACAGACAGGGTGGTGCGCGTACAAACTATATAAACGACACAGCACCTCCATGCACAGGTCTGGAACCCTTACACACTGAAACCTTCTAGTTATTAGAGCTCTCTCTCTTTTATCTTCTCTCTTTCTAAAACTATGCTAACTTGATCGTTGGAGGGGTATTCTGGCTACTACCCGCCGGGTAGCTCACTGTCTTTCTGTTCTCAGGTCGAGCAACATTACTTGAAGCTTAGACAGGAGGAGTACGGAGAGCGACGAATATTTCCTTTCCATACAAATGTTATGGCATAACTCTATCAAAAAAATGAGCAGCCTGCCATAAACTGTGTAACTTCACAACAAAAATTCGTAAAGTAAACAACTTGTGACTTAATTACAACCTTTTTTGTTATACCAATTTTTTGTTACCCTTACACGATCACTACCTTCATTACCACTGTCATTGTTAAACACCACTATCGTTTCACTGTCACTATTACAATTGCCCCTACCATTAGCATCACCAATACAATAGCTACCACAACCATTACCTGTATAATCTAATTTTTTTTTTTACTTTTATTCGAATATTTATATTTGAACACTATTTATGAGGTGTACTGATACTTTGTACTGTGTATAAATAGAATTACCCAAAAATAATACCTCTGTGAAAGCTGATTTTTTTCACAATAACCCTTAAAATTCCACCAAAGGAAAAAGGCAAAATGGCAATTGACTCTTATAGTATATAATTTACCATCTATCTAAAATTATTTTTCTAAATAAATGCTGATATATTATTCTAACTTATTTATATTAAGTAGACAAATATATAAACCCAAAAAATCATAATACAAGGGTAACAAATGAAAGGTGAATAAGATAAACAATATAATTAGTCCAATCAATAATTTATTAAATCAAGGGAATTAAAGGACTCCACAACCCATTGTGAAGAACAAAACCACAACAATATTATGCTACCTGATTGAACTGGTGAAAAGGTAAATGTGAAGATAAATTCCAATAAGGAGCCTCACATTTGTAAGAAAATGAAACAGAAAAAGAGGATATTTTGGGTAGGAACATGGCAAAAAGCACACCTGCTTGTATTGTAACAAAGTAAATAAAATATAACATATTGAAAATGACAACTGATTCTTATAGTATATAGTTTACCATCCATCTTAAATTATTTTTTTAAATAAATATGGATTTATTATTCTATCTTATTTATATTACGTAGATGAATATAGAAACCTAAGAAATCATAATACATGGGTAACAAATGAAATGTGCAATAAGATAAACAATATAATTAATCCAATCAATAATCTATTAAATCATCAGAATTAAAGAACCCCTCAACCCATTGCAAAGGACAAAACCACAACAATTTGATGCTACAATTCTAAGATAACTACCGATTGAACACGTTAAAAGGTAAATGTGAAGGTAAATTCTAATAAGTGACCTCACATTTGTAAGAAAATGAAATAGAGAAAGAGGACATTTTGAGTAGGAACATGCCAAAAAGCACACTTGCTTGTACTATAGCAAAGTGCAAGTACCACTTATAGTAAATATGCCCGTGCAAGGCATGGGCTATTTGCACAGGATATTTGAATTTTAAGTGAATTGAAAATATATATTTTTTGAGATTTGTTTAAAATACAGATTGTCTCATGTAGTTGTGAAAATTACATCTCGCCTTTTCAAGTTTTTAATTGCATAACAAATGATCAATTTTATTAATAAATTATTACGTTAATTAACAGTTTTTAATACCAATATAAATATATTTCAATTAATAATTCAAGTAATTTTATTGTTGTATTAATTTTGTTAAATAAAAAATTTTGACAAAAATTATATTTGTAATTTTCAAAATTATAGGGGATAATCCATATTTTAAGTAAATCTAAGGGGGTGTATTTGTAATTGAGTTTGGCTTCTCTCATGTTGTCATCTCCAACTTGAGAGAGCATTTGGAATTTGTAAGCTCATTTTGGAACTGACTTCGGTGATCCAAAATGAATGGTTATTCTTGAAATTATTTTTGTTGTCAATTTTTTTAAAACAAATATGATTCAAACATATAGTTACTGATATTTAATCATCTGTATTTTTTGCATGAATATTATTCTACTCAATGAGTCCTAAAAGGTTAATGGTTCGGATTGTTGAAACGGGACCTGTGGTAGGCTCCACAGGTCCCTCAAATTAATAAGAGTGACTCACTACAACAAAAAATAGCTTTAATAATATTTTTTTTATAGCATTTTTTATAAAATGCTATTAAATATGATGCATTTATAGCATACACTAATAAAATGCTATAAAAAAAATACAGCACATCATAACATTCTGTTTTTACCATATTTCATTTTAATTTTAAATACTTTCCATAAATGCTATGAAAAATTATATAATTTTGAGATTCCATAACATTTTAAGATTGCTATCACTCAAATATCAATGTTATCACAATCTTTAAAATTAAAAAAAAAAAAAAAAAATTCCCAAAAAAGTAGGCGTCAAGCATTTCTGCACTTATTGTTACAAGCTATTTTTTCGAGACTCACTTCCTAATCAGTTTCAAACCATTCAAGGAAACCTATTACCATTCCTTTTTTTCATTCAAGGAAACCTCTTTTGATTCCATATTTTCAATCAACAATTATAATAATGTTCAGAAATTTTTTTATTGTTTCAAATTGATAGGTACTTATTTCTCTTCCAATTCTGCTATAGTAGTTATATATAAAATACATCTATTGAAGATGACAATGTATTGGCAAAAGGGAAAATTAATTATTTGATGAGCTTAATTGATATTTGTCTTGATATGATGCGGCCTCTCTAGTGTAAATAAGAGAAGAGATGCCTGTGGAATTCAATTATGAGTCCTTGCATGACTTCTTTTTCTTTTTCTTTTTCCCTTGTTTTCTTTTGGTGATTCTGGTGAATGTTTTTGATTGTTGAGTGTAGTTGGTGGGTTTTGTTGACAATCATGTAGGTAGATCCTAGAATTTGAGATTCAAAATTTGCTCAAAATAGGTATGTATGGTAGGGATTAAATTGATAAAGTGTGAGTTTCATATGTGAAATAAATTTGAACCATTAATTCTTATTTTTGGATAAATTCTGGGTAGATAGTTATGAGTTTTGTGTGAGTGATTTTCTGATCACACTGCCCGCCTAGTAATCAGCTAAAAAGCACAGGCAGAATAGATGACACCCTGCTAACCTGCAACAGAAAGAGAAGAGTCCGGCGGTGGTTCGTCCACCCGGGGGGCACTCCGACAATCAAGTCAGTATATCTCTCAAAGATAATCAAGTGCTAAATTCACTGCTCAAAGCATAAATTGCGTACCTTAGACCCATGGGGGTGCCTCTCTTTTATAGTTTACTCAATCCTAGTCCCACTAGAAACCTGACTTCTATGGACTCCTATTCAGTGCTTACTTTGGACTCTACAAGAGATAAGGATAGATTCCCTAGGAATACTATCCTTATCCATCTTGAAGTCTTTCTTCATTCTAGGACTCTTGTCCTTTATCTGCTCATCTCGGATTCTGATATCTTCGGAGGTAACCTCGGCAACACCGAGATAACCTCGGCAAATGACCAGGACACGTGGCACCTCGGCTGACACATCGGCGTCACCTTGCCACGTGTCGATGCTCAAGAAATATTTCCCCACAACTGCCCCCTAGGTTCTATTACCTCGGCATTCTGAGGTGATGGAACCTACATCGGTACTTCCTTCCAGTACGTCGGCTTAAAGTATCCTAGGCGATGTCATCATCATAGGCAGACATGTCTTCTAAAAGATCAAGAACTCCAAGAACTCCCTTATGAATTTCTTCATGCGTGTGAGCTGTCAAGCATCGCTTTTCAACCGTTTTACTTACGCGTTTGATCCTCATTGGATCGTGTTTCTGACGCGCTTGCAAGCCGTCTTGCGTCTGTGCGCGCCGTCTGACGTATGCGTTGTTCTAGGCGCACTAAATGCTCCGTTTTGCCGCCGTTTCAAATTTTTAACAAAACCTTTCCCCCTTTCTCACTTTTTCACTTTTGCATTCGATTTCTCTTCGTCTTTTCTCTCTCTAGCTCTTGAACACGCCATTGTTCCAGTCATCAAGCTCTGTAACTGCCTTCCTGTGAAGCTTTCGTCGTTTTGCCACATCTGTAACTGTCGTCTGACTTCGGCAATCTTCATACCGGCTCCATTTTTTCTGGTAAGCAACTGTTCCTTTTGTTTTCAATTCCTTTGACATTCCTCACTACTTGTCGTTTATTACTGCTTTGTTCAAACATTTATCTCGCGAACCATATATCTGAATGCTTTTATTCCATGATTCTGCTTTTGCCCAAATCTTGAACACACGCACTGTTTCATCACTTTCTTGCGCTTTTGTCACAGTTCTTGACCTTATACTCCTTGTATTTTCTGTGCTTTTGATGGCCCCACCTCTATTCTTGATTCTGAAACTTCATTCTTGTTTTTCTGTTTTCCAGATTTGTGCCTTCAATCTTCGTCTTCGTAGATTTTAGGTTTGGGATTTGACTGTAGAACCTGTCAAAAACTAAAACAATCTTCACAAATTCTTGCATCAATATACACCTTGGCCTTAGCCGAGGTTCACAAAACCTTTTTTAGATCATCTCTCTTCTGAAACCCAGTCCTTTTAATTTAGGCCAACGTTATGGGTATGTGGAGGCATAAGGTAAACACCCCAACCAAACTAGAATTCTTTAGACAGAAGTTTGAAATCCCAGCCGACGTCCATCTGAGATTTGCTGGGGATGATGATTCCATCATGCCGACTGACGACTGCATGCCCTTCCCCGTAATTGCCTTTATCGAGTGTGGACCTCGGCTTCCACTCAACATCCTGTTTCGCGAGATTCTTCATTATTATAAGTTGAACCCCATGCAAGTTGCTATAAATTCTTACCGAGTGATCAACGGTATCATAGCCTTAGCTAAACAGGAAAACGTTAGGATCACCTTAGCCGACGTTCAATACTATTATACCATGTGCAGCTTAACTTAAAAGAAAAAGGCTACATTTATTACCTTAAGCCGAGGTCCACAGAGTTCAAAATCGTAGCCGACCTCCCAGACTCCAACAAGGGGGCTGGAGACGATTATCTCATTACCTCAGGAAATTGGGAGTTTGCTCCAGACGAGGACCTCCATCTCTACCCTCTTCCTCGATCAATTTTAGAGGGCAAGGGTAAGAGCCCAGTGTTAATACTTGGTTGTTTCTTTTCAAGTCTTTAATACTTTACCTGTTTCTAATGTCTGTTTTCCCTTGCAGCTCTCCGTCAGCCACTAAAGAACTTTCGCCAATCCTTCGTTCTCAGCAAGGATTTAAAGAAACTCTTGGACTTGCCATTCCAAAAACGAAAGGCGCCTCTGCTTCTCAACTTCATTCCGACATACAAATCTATTCTTCCCGACGTTCCCAAGAGAAAAAAGAAGAGCTTATCTCCTCCCTCTGCCACAACTCCACAAGCCGCATCAACATCTCGGACAGACCAAAGATCAACATCCGATCCAGCTGAACAGCCATCTACTTCTGCTCAATACCTAATCCCACCATCTCAACGCAAACGTCGCCGACGTCTTGTTCTTGCAGCCGAGATGGGTCGTGCAAAACCTGTGGCCAAAGATCTCTTAGCCGATATCCCAACTGACGTTGATGCTATACCAACTCAAACCCAACTTCCTCCCAAGCCAAAAAGAGTTAAGAAGGCTCAGCCAAAGGCCAAAGTGACTCAGGCTGAGACTGAAGACACTTTGCCAATTTTCTAGCTGGCTCCAAGCGAAAAGACTACCTCTGTCCCTACGAAGAGGTCCGCTGAAGCCCTTCCCTTCGAATCCACTAAGTCGAAAAGGCCGAGGTCATCTGCAACATCCTCGGGGTCAAACAAGCCCAATGCCCCCTGGGCCCCTGAAATAACTTTGGAAGATAAGCCTGTAATGGCCAGTGATAGTGCCAACGATATAAATGTCGGCATTGCACTTAGCACTGCACTGCTTCTCCCAGGTGACTTGGAACGAAACGCCGGGTTTAGTGAGTATGAAAACTACGCTTTGATGCTGTAACACTCTGTTCAAGTAAGTGTTTTTGTCTGGTACTTCTTCTTTCTTTCTCTTTATTTTACACTTAGAATGTTTTTCTAATACTTCTGTTTCCTTCCAGGCTATCCAGCATGCCCACTCTTTCTCCATGCAATCTTTTCAGAACCGTGAAAAGTTAGCCGAGAAAAAGAGGGAAGTCACCACACTTCAGAAAACAAATAAGGGCCTGCAGTCAAAGATGAAAGTGCTGGAGGACCAGGCCGAGGTCGCCATCAAGGAGAGGGATAATGCCAAGGAAAAAGCCAGTGCTGCCGAGGCAATAAATAAAGTTCTTCAAGCCTAGCTAAAAGAGGCCGAGGATAAGGTGGCCCAGGCCCAGAAGGAGCTTGAAGATGCCTTGGCCACTAAAGCGGCTGAAATAAAAGATGCCGATGAAAAGGCGTATGCTCAGGGCATGGCCGACGTTACGGAGGCCTATGAGCAACAAGTGAAGCAGGCATGTAACAGGGGTTTCTCCCTTGGTTGGATGTCCCTTCTTAAAAAGCTCGATGTCCACGAGGACTCGCCTTTTCGGAATGCCGACGCCATTCCTCTTCCATTCCCTCCGCCGCCGCCTCCAGCTCAATCTGAAGATGATTCTGAATCTGAGGATCAAGATGAGGATGAGGCCTTGGTGAGGAAATCCAAGGAGGCCGCTGGGGCCAAGTCCCCTCCTCAAACTGAGCAAGTCTTTGACTTGACTCAAGATGAGGAGGTTGAGGAGGTTCCTAAGGAAACTACCCTTGAGCAGCTATTATCCGATGTTCCTATGGCCGAAAAAAGTGTTGACGAAACCCTTGCTCAGATTGATGTCGAGATCGCGGCGGAGAAGGCAGCCGAGGTATCTTCTCAACAGTCCTCCGACGTCATACCCCAAGTTACTGCTGATGCTGAGGAATCATAATTTTCATGTTTTTCTTCTTTTGTCTTTTGTACTCTTGTACTTTTTGTTTTTCAGACAATGTAAGCTCTGCAAATGGCCGACGTGCCTCTTTGTTCTTTCGGATGTCTAATTCAACCTTCCTTCTCTTGAATGCTTGTTGCCTTTGTCTTCTTTGACTGTTTCTGCATGATTCTATACTTAGAATATTTTGCAAGTCTTTCCTTCTTTGTGCAACCTTCTCGGGGTGAATTACCTCGGTTAACAATGATATCGGCTAATCTTCAACTTGTAAATTGCTACAAATTTCAACAAGTGTTAAGCGTAACGTCGGTTTAACTTCATCTTGTAAATTGCTACAAATTTCAACAAGTGAAGATAAACAATTATCTCGGTCTAACTTCAACTTGTAAATTGCTACAAATTTCAACAAGTGAAGATAAACAATTATCTCGGTCTAACGTCAACTTGTAAATTGCTACAAATTTCAACAAGTGTTAAACATAACATCGGTTTAACTTCAACTTGTAAATTGCTACAAATTTCAACAAGCGTTAAACATAACATTGGTTTAACTTCAACTTGTAAATTGCTACAAATTTCAACAAGTGTTAAACAATTCTGTCTTCTTTCTACCCCCTAATGTGAACCTAAGTTCCACTTGGGTTCTCATTATTCAAAAAACATTATTATGCATAGTTTCACAAGTCGTGGAGAATTCTGCTAAGATTTTATTGATGACATCGGCAAAAAATAAAGCAACATCTAATGATAGAAAAATTTCAAATTACAAGTGTTCCAGGGTCTTGGCAATGCTTTGCCCTCATTATCTTCAAGCCGATATGCCCCATTGCCCAATACCGAAGTGATTCTGTAGGGTCCTTCCCAGTTTGGGCCAAGCTTGCCCTCCTTGGGATCCTTCTTGTTGCCGACGACTTTTCTCAGGACTAGGTCGCCGACTTGAAATTCCCTTGGATTAACCTTCTTGTTATAAGCTCTAGCAAGCTGTTGCTGATATACTACAAGCTGTATTGCAGTTTTCTCTCTTCTTTCTTTTAGAAAATCCAGATCTCAAGCTAAGAGTACATCATTAGTCCCGTTCTCAACTCCCTGGGTTCTGATCCCTGGGATGCTGATCTCCAATGGAATGACTGCTTCTATGCCATAAGCCATGGCAAAGGGTGATTTCCCTGTTGATCTTCTCGGCGTAGTCCGATACGCCCAGAGTACATTGGGCAATTCGTCTACCCACTTCCCTTTTGCTGCCTGCAGCCTCTTTTTTATCCCATCCAGAATTACTTTGTTGGATGCTTGTGCTTGTCCATTGCTTTGTGGAAAACTTGGGGTTGAAAAATAGTTCTTGATCTTAAACTTTGCACATAAGTTTTTGATCAGCTTACTGTCAAATTGAGTCCCATTGTCTGCAACAATTGCTCTTGGAACCCCAAATCTGGTGATGATATTTCTCCATATAAAGTTCTTGACATCCGCATCTCGGATCTTGGCAAAAGGTTCTGCTTCTATCCACTTTGTGAAGTAATCTGTTGTTACCAGCAGGTACTTCCTTTGCCCAGTTGCTTGGGGCAATTGCCCAACGAGATCCATTCCCCATTGGGCAAATGCCCAAGGACTGGATACAGGATTCAAGTCAGCAGCAGGCTAGTGTATAAAAGGTGCAAACCTTTGGCATTATTCACACTTCTTCACGTAGGCTTCTGTATCTTTTTGCATGTAGGGCCACCAATGCCCCTGGGTAATGGCCCTGTGAGCTAGTAATCTGCCCCCAGTGTGGCTTCCACAAATTCCTTCATGAATTTCATATAAAACATCTTCAACCTGCAGAGGGTGTATGCACCTTAAGAGGGGTCCAGTGAAGGACCTTCTGTAGAGATGTCCTTCTGCTGTCAGACTGAATCTTGCCGACTTCAATCTGATCTTGTGTGCCTCATTGTGGTCATCTGGCAGCTTTCCTTCTTTCAGGAACGCAACAATTGCGTCCATCCAGCTTGGTCCCATGTCTACGCACATTGCTTCACGCTCTGTGGTTACTGGTTCAATGCTCGGGCCCGACAAGTATTCAATCATTATTGTCCTTGCTTTTCCTGGTTGTATTGCACTAGCTAGGTTGGCCAATGCATCGGCATGGTTGTTATCATCTCGGCTGACCTGAAGCAGTCTATAGTTCTAGAATAAGGCTGCTAGCCTGATGACCTCTTTTGCGTAGGCCGACATTCTTTCATCTCGGGCTGCAAACTCGCCCGCTGTTTGGTTAACTATCAACTGTGAGTCACAAAAAACTATTACCTCATCTGCTTATACTGCTGCTGCCAGCTTCAGTCCTGCAATCAATGCTTCATATTCTGCCTCATTGTTTGAGGCCTTGAACCCCAATCGAATGGACTGTTCCAATATTTCTCCATCTGGAGATATCAGCACTACTCCTGCCCCCGCTCCTTGTCGGTTTGAACTCCTATTAACGAACAGTTGAAAGGAGTCGCCGATGTAAATGTTGCAGGGTCTGGGTTTCTCTTCTTTCTTTTGTTCTTTAGCCTTTGGCTGGGCTTCTGCTTGTTTGTTTAGACATTGTCTGTCTTGACTCAACGAAGCCCGATGTTGGATGGACTCTGGCGTGAACTCAGCCACGAAGTCGGCCAAAACCTGGCCCTTGATTGCAGTTCTGGGCCTGTACTCCAGATCATATTGGCCTAGGGCGACTGCCCATCTGGCTATTCTTCCTGTCAAGTCTCCCTGCTGCAATAGGGACTTTAATGGATGCTCTGTCAGTACCACAATTTTATGGGCCTGGAAGTAATGGCTCAACTTCTTTGAAGCCATTACTAGAGCCAATGCCAGTTTCTCTAAGGGTAGATACCTTGTTTCTGCGTCGGCTAGGGTTTTGCTTACATAGTACACAGCCTTTTGCTCCCATTTTTCTTCTCGGCTTAGTACTGTGCTAATCGCATGTTCTGAAACTGCTAAGTACAGGAACAGCTCCTCCCCAGGTTCTGGATTTGAAAGAACTGGAGCTGTGGTTAGGTACTTCTTCAGATCGGCTAATGCTTCTTCGCACTCCTCTGTCCAAAAAAAGTCTGTGGCTTTCTTCACTAATTTGAAGAAAGGTTTGTACTTGTCTGAGCTTCGACTTATGAACCTGTTCAGGGCTGCGGCCCTTCCAGTTAGCATCTGCACCTGTTTTGTTGATGTCGGGCTTTTCAACTCTAGGATGGCCTTGATCTGATCTGGGCTGGCCTCAATGCCCCTCCTGGTCACCAGGTATCCTAAAAACTTACCAGATCCAACTCCAAATGCACAC
Source organism: Camellia granthamiana (assembly GCA_036172215.1). Lineage (NCBI taxonomy): Eukaryota > Viridiplantae > Streptophyta > Magnoliopsida > Ericales > Theaceae > Camellia > Camellia granthamiana. Next base: position 114,330,483 of record CM069910.1, read on the forward strand.
TTCGATGCATTAAGTCGGAGCCGATATATCTTAAGGATTTCAAAGACTGCTTTTAGATCGGCGAGATGACTCTCAGGTCCTTGGTCTTAACGACCATGTCGTCGATGTAGACTTCCACTGTTCGGCCAATCAGGTGTTTGAACATCTTGGTTACCAATCTTTAGTAAGTGGCTCTTGCGTTTTTCAATCCAAAGGGCATCACTCTGTAGCAGTATAGTCCTTTGGGAGTGATGAATGCAGTCTTCTCTTCATCTGCTGGATCCATAGCTATCTGGTGATACCCCCTGTAGGCATCCAGGAAGCTCATCCTTCTATGCCCCGAAGTGGCATTCATTAGCTGGTCAATTTTGGGTCGAGGGAAGCTGTCTTTGGGACAGGCCTTGTTTAAACTGGTAAAGTCTACGCAGACCTTCCATTTACCGTTTTTCTTCTTTACCACTACCGTATTGGACAGCCATGTTGGGTAGTGAACTTCTCTAATGGCCTTAGCCTCTAGAAGTCTGTCTACTTCTTCTTCTACCGCTTCGACGTGCGTCAATGTCGGTCTTTTGGCTCGTTGAATTACAGGTTTGGCCGACCTGTCAACATTCAGTTTGTGGCAAGTGACCTCGGGGTCGATGCCAGGCATTTCGTAAGGTGTCCAAGCAAACACCTCAATATTTGCTCTCAGAAAAGCCTCTAACTCTCTTTCCTCTTCTTTGGCTAAGCCCGAGCCGAGAAGAAAGAAGCGTTCTTCATCCCCATCCTAGACGAGGATTTTCTTCAGTGCCTCTTCGCTCGGCTGGCTCCTTGCCGATGTCTTCTAGGACTTCCACGTCCTCATCTTCAATTTCTGCCTTTTCTGGCTCTCTTATGCTGCAGGTAGACTTCATTGCTGCCATGGAGCAATTCTTCGCCTGCAGCTGATTGCCCCTGACTTCCTCTATCCCATGCTCCGTCGGGAATCGCAATAGTTGATGCAATGTTGAGGGAACTGCCCCTATCGCATGCAACCATGGCCTTCCTAAGATGATGTTGTAAGGGGAGGGTGTGTCAATGATGGTGAATTCTGTCTTGATCTTCCTGGTGCTAGCCTGCACCTCCAAGTTTACTGCTCCCAGTGGCCATGTCGGCGTTCCATTGAACCTAACCATCGGGCCACTGGATTGTTCCATATCGTCCGGGTGAAGGCCGAGCTCCTTGTAACATCGGACGTACATGATGTCACAAGAGCTGCCTTGGTCAATCAAGATGCGCTTCACTTGGCACTCCCCAACCTAGAGGGATACTACCAAGGCATCATTATGCGGATGCTGGACCATCTCTAGGTCAGCTTCAGTAAAGGTTATCATTGGTCCCTGGCATTCTTCTGCCCGATGCCTTTTCTCTCCGACTTGATAGACATGTTGTAGGTGTCTTACCTTTTGAGTCTCCCCTCTGATTTCGTTCTTGTTGACCTTTGAATGAATCACATTGATTACCCGAGGTCTTCCTGCCTGAGGTTGCTGTACTAGGGGAGGCGGGGCTGCTGGTGCTTAAGGCAATCTTGCCTGTTCTTCTCTTGTTCTGGCCTCGTCAACCAGATCTCTCAGATGGCCTTGCCTCACTAAGTCTTCCAAGTGTGCTTTCAGGGCTCTATAACCCCTGAGTTGTGTGCCCCTCTTCATTGTAGTAGGCACAACGCCTGCCAACGTTCCTCCCCATGAATTCCCCTGGTGCCCTTGCTGGTGTTCTGAAATAGGGTTGGTTCCGAATTTCTTCTAGGACTTTGTGAATTAGGGTTCGGAACACAGTTGTCACCGCCTGTGCAGCCCTCAGTTCTGCTTCTTGTTTGTTCGATCCGTTGTTACCTCGGCCTCGCTTCGGCGAGCCGTTTCCTTTCTCTTGCTTTATCTCCTTATTTCCCGACATATCTTCCTCGGCTCTGGCATACTTCTCGATTCTTGCCATGAACTCTTCCATGCTCTTTGGCAAAGTCTTCGCCAAAGATTTCCGCAGCGGGCAGTTGTCTTTTAGGCCGTTCTTGAATGACACGACCACCACTTCTTGATTACACTTTGGTATTCGGTTGAATACCTCATAGTATCTTTTTGCATATGCCCTAATCTCGGTCATGCAAGCGCAACTGAAATTAAGGGGCAATTGAGAAGGAGATTTGCAACCAGATATGGGCCGAGCTAGTTTGGGCTTCAGTCGAGGTCTTAACTTGGGAAAAATGAGGCCGTACGCTCGGTCGGGGTCTTAGCACAGTCAAATGTTGAATATGCATTGGATCGAGATATTAACCCGATTAGGTTAAAGACAAATGTTTGAGGTGCTAGCTCGGTCTAGAGATGTGCATTTTATCAAGAGTTGGACGGGATTTGTCCTTGGTAGACCAGGGTCAACCGAGCAGGGACTCGTTGTGGACTGGCGAGCTCAGTTGAGCCAATACTCAAGTTTATTTGTCAAGACCGGGCAGGTAGCGTGGTCTTGAGGAAAGGTTGTGATGTCGTGCTGGGCACAACTCGGTAAAGAGTACTTAGTGGCATGATTGGATTGCTAGAGGGAGATTCCACCGTTCGTACGCGTTAATACCGTTAAGCGGTTTCCTCATTTAGTGTTTGGCAGTATTTATGCTTACACGTGGAAGAAGATATGAGGGGAGCATATCCATGCTTCCAAGAGAGAACAGACAGGGTGGTGCGCGTACAAACTATATAAACGACGCAGCACCTCCATGCACAGGTCTGGAACCCTTACACACTGAAACCTTCTAGTTATTAGTGCTCTCTCTCTTTTATCTTCTCTCTTTCTAAAACTATGCTAACTTGACCGTTGGAGGGGTATTCCGGCTACAACCCGCCGGGTAGCTCACTGTCTTTCTGTTCTCAGGTCGAGCAACATTACTTGAAGCTTAGACAGGAGGAGTACGGAGAGCGACGAATATTTCCTTTCCATACAAATGTTATGGCATAACTTTATCAAAAAAATGTGCGGCCTGCCATGAACTGTGTACTTCACAACAAAAATTCGTAAAGTAAACAACTTGTGACTTAATTACGACCTTTTTTGTTATACCAATTTTTTGTTACCCTTACACGATCACTACCTTTATTACCACTGTCATTGTTAAACACCACTATCGTTTCACTGTCACTATTACAATTGCCCCTACCATTAGCATCACCAATACAATAGCTACCACAACCATCACCTGTATAATCTAATTTTTTTTTTTACTTTTATTCGAATATTTATATTTGAACACTATTTATGAGGTGTACTGATAGTTTGTATTGTGTATAAATAGAATTACCCAAAAATAATACCTCTGTGAAAGCTGATTTTTTTCAAAATAACCCTTAAAATTCCACCAAAGGAAAAAGGCAAAATGGCAATTGATTCTTATAGTATATAATTTACCATCTATCTAAAATTATTTTTCTAAATAAATGCTGATATATTATTCTATATTATTTATATTAAGTAGACAAATATATAAACCCAAAAAATCATAATACAAGGGTAACAAATGAAAGGTGAATAAGATAAACAATATAATTAATCCAATCAATAATTTATTAAATCAAGGGAATTAAAGGACTCCACAACCCATTGCAAAGAACAAAACCACAACAATATTATGCTACCTGATTGAACTGGTGAAAAGGTAAATGTGAAGATAAATTCCAATAAGGAGCCTCACATTTGTAAGAAAATGAAACAGAAAAAGAGGATATTTTGGGTAGGAACATGGCAAAAAACACACCTGCTTGTATTGTAACAAAGTAAATAAAATATAACATATTGAAAATGACAACTGATTCTTATAGTATATAGTTTACCATCCATCTTAAATTATTTTTTAAAATAAATATGGATTTATTATTCTATCTTATTTATATTACGTAGATGAATATAGAAACCTAAGAAATCATAATACATGGGTAACAAATGAAATGTGCAATAAGATAAACAATATAATTAATCCAATCAATAATCTATTAAATCATCAGAATTAAAGAACCCCTCAACCCATTGCAAAGGACAAAACCACAACAATTTGATGCTACAATTCTAAGATAACTACCGATTGAACACGTTAAAAGGTAAATGTGAAGGTAAATTCTAATAAGTGACCTCACATTTGTAAGAAAATGAAATAGAGAAAGAGGACATTTTGAGTAGGAACATGCCAAAAAGCACACTTGCTTGTACTATAGCAAAGTGCAAGTACCACTTATAGTAAATATGCCCGTGCAAGGCATGGGCTATTTGCACAGGATATTTGAATTTTAAGTGAATTGAAAATATATATTTTTTTAGATTTGTTTAAAATACAGATTGTCTCATGTAGTTGTGAAAATTACATCTCGCCTTTTCAAGTTTTTAATTGCATAACAAATGATCAATTTTATTAATAAATTATTACGTTAATTAACAGTTTTTAATACTATTATAAATATATTTCAATTAATAATTCAAGTAATTTTATTGTTGTATTAATTTTGTTAAATAAAAAATTTTGACAAAAATTATATTTGTAATTTTCAAAATTATAGGGGATAATCCATATTTTAAGTAAATCTAAGGGGGTGTATTTGTAATTGAGTTTGGCTTCTCTCATGTTGTCATCTCCAACTTGAGAGAGCATTTGGAATTTGTAAGCTCATTTTGGAACTGACTTCGGTGATCCGAAATAAATGGTTATTCTTGAAATTATTTTTGTTGTCAATTTTTTTAAAACAAATATGATTCAAATATATAGTTACTGATATTTAATCATCTGTATTTTTTGCATGAATATTATTCTACTCAACGAGTCCTAAAAGGTTAATGGTTCGGATTGTTGAAACGGGACCTGTGGTAGGCTCCACAGGTCCCTCAAATTAATAAGAGTAACTCACTACAACAAAAAATAGCTTTAATAATATTTTTTTATAGCATTTTTTATAAAATGCTATTAAATATGATGCATTTATAGCATACACTAATAAAATGCTATAAAAAAAAAATACAGCACATCATAACATTCTGTTTTTACCATATTTCATTTTAATTTTAAATACTTTCCATAAATGCTATGAAAAATTATATAATTTTGAGATTCCATAACATTTTAAGATTGCTATCACTCAAATATCAATGCTATCACAATCTTTAAAATTAAAAAGAAAAAATTCCCAAAAAAGTAGGCGTCAAGCATTTCTGCACTTATTGTTACAAGCTATTTTTTCGAGACCCACTTCCTAATCAGTTTCCAACCATTCAAGGAAACCTATTACCATTCCTTTTTTTCATTCAAGGAAACCTCTTTTGATTCCATATTTTCAATCAACAATTATAATAATGTTCAGAAATTTTTTTATTGATTCAAATTGATAGGTACTTATTTCTCTTCCAATTCTGCTATAGTAGTTATATATAAAATACATCTATTGATGATGACGATGTATTGGCAAGAGGGAAAATTAATTATTTGATGAGCTTAATTGATATTTGTCTTGATATGATGCGGCCTCTCTAGTGTAAATAAGAGAAGAGATGCCTGTGGAATTCAATTATGAGTCCTTGCATGACTTCTTTTTCTTTTTCTTTTTCCCTTGTTTTCTTTTGGTGATTCTGGTGAATGTTTTTGATTGTTGAGTGTAGTTGGTGGGTTTTGTTGACAATCATGTAGGTAGATCCTAGAATTTGAGATTCAAAATTTGCTCAAAATAGGTATGTATGGTAGGGATTAAATTGATAAAGTGTGAGTTTCATAAGTGAAATAAATTTGAACCATTAATTCTTATTTTTGGATAAATTCTGGGTAAATAATTATGATTTTTGTGTGAGTGATTTTCTGATCACATAGAAAGCACAGGCAAAATAGATGACGCCCTGCTAACCTGCAACAGAAAGAGAAGAGTCCGGCGGTAGTTCGTCCACCCGGGGGGCACTCCGACGATCAAGTTAGTATATCTCTCAAAGATAATCAAGTGCTAAATTCACTTCTCAAAGCATAAATTGCGTACCTTAGACCCATGTGGGTGCCTCTCTTTTATAGTTTACTCAATCCTAGTCCCACTAGAAGCCTGACTTCTATGGACTCCTATTCAGTGTTTACTTTGGACTCTATAAGAGATAAGGATAGACTCCCTAGGAATACTATCCTTATCCATCTTGAAGTCTTTCTTCATTCTGAGACTCTTATCCTTTATCTGCTCATCTCGGATTCTGATATCTGCGGAGGTAACCTCGACAACACCGAGATAACCTCGGCAAATGACCAGGACACGTGGCACCTCGGCTGACACGTCGGCATCACCTTGCCACGTGTCGGTGCTCAAGAAATATTTCCCCACAAGTTTGTAGTCTTGCTGATACATATATGTGGTGTTGACTCTGATGGTGTGTTCATCTTCTCAAATATACTGATATACGTTAGGTACAAAGAATTGAATAAAATCTCATATTAAAATAATGAAAAATACTATTATGCACATCCTTTTATCATAAGAAAATTAAGAATTTTTGTAATGGAAGTAATAAATTTTTGTGATATTAGTTAAAAATTATTGTTGTGTAATTACGAATCATAAATCATAAGAACACTATTAATTATAACCCTTTATGGTTATATTATGAATAATGATTTTTGTTTCACCTTTTTGTGGTGATAAAAAAAAGTAAATACTTCTTTGTATTTAAAAAAATAATGCCATTTTATTAGTTATATTACAATTTTTTTGTGATATAATTATGAAATGACACAATATACACACTCTTTCAACTGTGTCAATAGTAGTGGTTCTCTAAAAAGTTATGATGGTTTTATATTTTTTGTTCCACGGAAAAGTCTTAATTAACATAAGGCCTTTCCTATATAATTAAAAAATAAATAAAAAATGTAAGAGTACAAAGATAGACAATGATATATCGCGTTTATAGTCCTTATAGTTATAGATTGAACTAGTGTTCATGGCTTGAATTTCATATCAACTCCAATTACTAGAACTTCAAATTAAGTCACGGTTAATCTCTTTGGTTTTTAGATTAATTATTCATTCTTATTTTCTAATTACTTCTGCTAACTAGGTAATCTAATTATGGTTTTACAGTTGGTATCTTTGGAGAAACGAGCTGCTGAACTTGATTGAAAAACAAGTTTGAAGAATTGGAATTCATTAGTTGAAGAAGTGGTATTTGATTGAGTTGGTTATTGACTTACATGTGGTTACATTTTGGGACTTGAGTTGTATTTGTTTTTAGAAAGTACATGTCACAACCCAAATTTGCCCCTAAAAGTTTGGTCCATGACCGGCCTATACTTAGGCCTCAAAACAAAATTTCACAAATATTTATTCAAATACGGGGCCTTAAATGGAAGCAAATACCGAAATAATGATAATGCCCATTGAGCTTGTGCATATATGAAGACTTAAATTAATTTAAGCATTTAAATATACTTTCCATATTTACATATATAATCACAGAACTTATACAGATCTCACACACTGTATGAAAGACTTCAAATAAAACTAGGCTTGACGAAGTAAAACTACACCCCTTTCATGGAGGCACTTCCTGGGTGGCTTAATAGTTAGGCGAACTTCGGTATAACTCTAATATGATCCTTCGATGGCTCACCTACATATATATAAAGTAAAAGAGATGAGCTAATGCCCAGTGAGTGATAATAAAGTAAACAGGTTAATGAATAATGTCCTTAACATTAGGAAAACATATGTCACAATTCTGAAACATTTATCATACCAAAATGCATGCTTTCCAAATGGAATGCATATTTGAAATCATTACAAAACATTTTACGTGGCGCGTAGTACACCCACTTATACCAAGGGTCATAATCACATTTCAAAATAGGACATGTATTCATTCATATAAAATAGCACTTCGTAAACATGAGTCATATAGCGATGTAAAAACATTCGTATCTATATCATATTTTCTGAACGACCTTAGGTCCAAATATATCATGTCGTATCACTGTATCTTATCATAGAGTAGATGGAACATCGACATGTCTCCATCTTTCATATCGTATCACCGTATCTTATCATGGAGTAGATGGAATATCGACACGTCTCTGCCTCTCCTTGGGGCCCAATTTATGTATGTATGGACTCAAGAGGTGACTCGTACGGTTTCTAAAGGTGACTCCTAGTGTGGCACTTAGTTCCGTACAACACTTTGTTCCATACCAACAATCAATAGGTCTTAAAGACTGAACAATTCATATCATGTCATAGCATAAACGGAACGGCCTTGGGCCCATCATATCATATTACCAACAATTCACATTTCATATCCATATTCCATATCACAGTTTGTGTAACTCATTCATTCGCATAAAACATAATTCCAAAACATCACAACATTTATGTATCAAAATAAATATAAATGAACATATCTTTACAATATTATTACTCACATTGATGGGCTTCTGGTAGCAGTTGGGCGATGTCATTGACTTGACCTACAAACACAATTACATAGCACAACATATCAAACATAGAATTACTTTCTTGATCAAATAAATCGAACCCTTACTTTGCCTTAACCACTTATTTATGTTGGTTCTAAACTCATTAGTCCTCAATGGGTCATAATTCATATCAAGGAAAATAGGAAGAAACGGAAGGAAACTAGGTTAAGAGAAGAAATAGCACGAAACAAGTAGACAGAAAGTGAACAACCTTCACTAATTTGGGCATATCTATTTGTGTACTTAGAATTTGGATTTGAGACCACCACCATTGAAAACTACACTTTCGAGGCTTGAATTTATGTAACGCCCTCAAAATAATACATAAAATCCAACATTTCTTGACATGCATAGATATAAGAGAAATAAATATCTTTCCATTCATCAGAGTAGTTAAGTACAAAAGTATTGCATGTTAATGACAAGGGTAAATGCCCCAGGGGCCCACAACTTTCCAAGCCAGCACTTGGTCACAAAGGAGAGTACTAACGCAAATACACTATAAGCCCTTGACTTGAAATTACATATAATATACCAAAAGATAACAACAAAAGTCCTTCTGTCTCTAAGCAACCCAAGCTACGTCCTTGGAGGTAGCATATCACCTGAACCTGAAAATGGTGTCCCATAAAGGGTGAGCCACAGCCCAGTAGAAATATACTAAACCAACTATAAGCAATGACTATAATAATGGCACTTGATAGATGGTCAGCACTCATAAATCCATTTATATCATATTACCGTTCCATGACAATTATGTCCATGTTACATTTCACTTTTCCTTTATATACCAATTCATTTCATAAACGTGGCTCAGAACCTGGCCAGATAATTCAACGGATGTTACATCTCTCATTATCAATAATTCCATTTCAATTGGGATAACAACTCATATTGAACATTTCTTTCTTCACAATAGACACACATAATTGCTGTATCAATCTCAAATAAACCCTTCCATACTTCATATATGATATACAAATAGTGTGTTAAAGTATATGAACACATATGGAGTACAGCCCTTTCTTCTCCTTGCCAAACAAGATATACAAATAATGTGTTAAAGTATATGAACACATATGGAGTACAGCCCCTTTCTTCTCCCTGCCAAACAAGATATACAAATAATGTGTTAAAGTATATGAACACATATGTATGTGTGGAGTACATCCCCTATCTCCTTCAGCACACTGGAGTACAGCCCCTTTCTTCTCCCTGCCAAACAAAATATGCATATATAATGTATTTAAGCACTTCATCACATACAATGATCAATCAATACACATATTTGCTGTATTATCCCTACCATCATATTCAATGGTATAACACGCTAGATTAGTCTCAGTTTTCCCTAATCAACATGCAGTGTCTACAACAATCATGACTATCCTCCACCGATAGCCCAAAGCAGATATTTCTAAACAGAAAATAAACGCATCAACAAATATAACATCAACATTCTCATAGGCGAGTGATAAATGAATCCAACTACAACATTTAATCCCATAATTTCCCAATCTCATAATTTCTAATTCAATTTCATGTTTCCCCAAATCAATTATACCAATTAATTTATCACAATAATTAGGGCATTTTCCCTCTTTCTCAAAAATTGATCCTACGACCAAATTTCACCAATTTTACTCTCAAACTCATATTTCCAAGGCCCTAAATACACATGGAGTTATTACACACAACCCCCCTTCCATAAAATTACAAACCAAACCCTAACTTTCTCCAAAATTACCCAACAACACCAACTAATCAAAAGACAAATATTTAAGTCAAAACCCATAAGAAGGAGTAGGATATTCCTACCTCGAAGTGGGAGACCCAATGGAGAAGATGAAGAATTTTGAAATGCTCCAAAACCCAAGATTTTCGGATGGATAGGAAGCCCACACCAAGCTTTACACTTTTTACAAAGGCTCAAAGGTAGGAGATCACTAGAGGTAGATGATTTCTTAGAGAGAAGATGAAGTTTAGAGTGAGGTGCTCTCCAATGGAGGTTTTGAAAAAGTAAGAGAGAGAAGGAAAGTCAAAAAGTGATCCAAAACGTGATTTCACGGATTGATATAAAAGTCTCCCCGCTCGAGCGTGGAAACCCCCACTCGAGCGTCAGACACAGACTCACGCTCGAGTGTCAAAAGTGTCGCTCGAGCGTCGATTGCGCACTTCCAGAAGTTTTGCAGACCATGGTCCCCACTCGAGCGTCAAACTCCCCGCTCGAACGGAGAAACAAAAACGAAGGTTCACGCTCGAGCTTCAAGACTCCCGCTCGAGCGTACGAAGACCTGCAGAGAAATACTAGGAGATGGAAAATTACGCTCGAGCGTCAAAAATCCCGCTCGAGCGGAGAAGCAACAACAAAGGGCCCGCTCGAGCGTCAAAAGTCCCACTCGAGCGTGAAGGCCAAATTTTGGGCATCAACTTTTGGTTCTAAAGCTTAACCAACCTATTTCAAACCTGCCCAACACAACCCAAGACTCAAATACAAAGAGTAAGGGAAGAAAAAGAGAATGAGACAACAACACAATCACGGAACCAAGTCTGGAATACAATATACAAAGGAAGGGAAAACCGGGATCGCTATAACCTCCCCCCCTTAAAGAATTTCGTCCCCGAAATTAGATACAAGTTTTCAAAAACAAGTTTCCTCAATTCATAATAACATTACCAACCAACATTTCATAACCTGACCCGTCATCGGTCATCCCATCTCTATCCCCGAGGCAAATTACAATATATGTCCCAACATGCATTTCTTTCGAATTCAACAATTTCCAATGTACATGGTTCACAATTTCATCACATATTCAATGTTAAGGATACATTTGCATTGTTACAGTACATTCAACATATACAATGCTAAATTAACTTTCATTTTCAAGGCATATGACATAATACTACCATAGACCGCAACATGCACAATGTTTTATAACTGAAGACATATTCAATGTTCTTAAAGTTTATCAATACAACAAAATATTCAACATCCACTCAATTACCTGCCAATAGATCCGGCCACTTCTCTTGGACCTCTAATTCACCTTCCCAAGTGATTTCCCCAGTCCCGTTATGCTTCCACAACATTTTATCTAATGGAAAAGCCCTACCTCGCAAGACTCGATGGCACTGATAACAGTATAACGCAATCAACTGCTACAGTGTTCTGAGACATCCACCGCGTCTCGACTACTGACAATACTCGGACCAGTATCTAGTACTTAATACCCCAACATAGGAAACACGAAAACATTCGTACATAAGGCCTCTGGTGAACTTTCACAGAACGAGGACGCGAAACGGAACACGACTAATGAACAACATTATGGCACATTAATGCCCCAAAATTTTGAGTCTTGCCAAAGACACACACAATATATAACCTGCAACTCAGACCAGGTTAAATCTAACTTCTCAAAAGATATTCCAATAAGGTTAAAGAAATCATTTCATTTACTTCCTGTGTTTCAAAGCACTCAGTTCCTCCCAAAAATATTCAGACTTAAACTGCCACCATTTAAACACGTCATTTACAACTGGCCACAGCCGAAAAGATTTTTCCCAGATTATTTTCTGAAAATAAGGATCGCAAATTCACGGTTCGATTTAAAATCATTTTAGTTTATGAAGGGTACTCAATGTCCCTCTTATGAATCACAACATAACCACCCCACAAAACCCGTCATACTCACGGTGATGACGCGACACCCAAAAACAAAACTCTCATGATAGGAACCCCTGAAAATTTGAAATTCCCAACAACGCGACCACACAAAGGATAACATTGCACACCCCCGTGCCTTACACCACACAAACAAGGACCGAACAAGTCGAAACGACTTTAACAGAGTGCCTTACTCACTTTACACAATTTTGCTACCTCACTAGTGTTACCGCTATCCAAACTGGGCGACAGACACTTATACCAAAGTGACCTAGCTTTACCAAACATCAAACCATTCGATTCAATCAGTAATCACACTATTGCCTTACCAAGGCATTCTTCGGGGATTTCCCTTGGATCGATTCCCTTTCTACACATCATCTAATAACAGCATACGAACCACACACTGACACGTACCGTACAAAGCAAAACCTCCTTATTTAATGCAAGCTATCTTACACCCATACTGAATCCCTCACTCAGAGAGTTCACTCACTATCTTGACTGAACTCATAATAACAAGACTTGCATACCCAATCCCTCGTACCGAAATAGCTAACAAGGGTTCACCACCCTACGACACTTATCACTGCTACGTATCTGTTTGTATCGAACACAAGCGAACTCAGTACCTTCATCCCTCAATGACCTATAGGGTCCACTCTTTATTTCACACCTTACCTGTCACTCGTCCCGAGAGTGCCATCAAGACATTCAGCCTCCGTGCCAAACCACTAGCTATTGCTACCACTGGACAACCACCTTGAACTAGATCCTGACACAGTTGCATGTCGCCTATAAGGCTTTCAAAGACCTACCATCCTAGCTCTCTTGAAGAGTAAAGGTCCTCATCCTTCTCGCTATCATTCCAAACCTTCCTCCGCAAACACCATACTACTGTGACTCTACTCACGGGTCACACCCAAATCACGGGTTATATGCCCAACCAATCTTACCGACTGCATCTCCTAGCCTACCTGGTATTAAGGTGCAAACCTATCGCATTCTACCATCACAAAGGAGTCTGGAAACTTAGGGGAAATACCCATTATACCACTGCCCAAGATATAACACCAGTTGCTCACAACACATCACTCCCCGATGCCAACAACCACCATCTTATATAGGGACTAACACTCCCTCAATTAAAACAACCAATCAGTACATATGCCAATTTGGCAACATTACCCACCAAGAAGATAAAAGTCTATTCCTAACGGAATTATGTGCTATGCCTTCGTAAAACATCATGTTAAATATACAACACCTAATATTAATCGTACACTTTACATCCTCTCGAGGAGTTCTCACGGCAGTAGACCAAAATCTCTACCACGCACATAAGATCAAATGGATAACACATATGAGATTCCATACTTTCGGGAAAGTATAACTATTCTCGCCCCATAGTGGTCCTGACTAAGTTACGCATCCCTCAATAATTCTTTCAGATTTGAAAACATGGCTCACTAGCCCTCGCTTCTCTAAGCCAAATCACACGCATACAAATGCATTAACTCAAAATTTTCACGGTTGCACAACTTATCACATTAATAAAACTTTTGAGCCACTACCTGCTCCAATCTGCCCATTCATGCAAATAAATAAGTACATGCACAGATAAACATATATATATATATAAACAAACAATCTTGATGTTCCAACATTCTCAAAACACATTGGTTACACAACAGAACCTAATGATCACAAAACGATAATTCACTGATTACAAAACGGATTAGTCAAAAAAAAACTATCCCATCGGTATTACCACCACTACCGTCCCTCATTGGACCGCTAAAGTTAGTCAACCCCAAACCCAAAATATAGTACGAGCTTACAAGCCACAGACAAGAACTGTCGGTATGCCCCGACTGGCCACACCTGGAACAACTGCACACTCCCCCAAATGGGGCTTGGGAACTCGACTCTCCCGAGGCCCTCGAAATCTGGCCTGTTTGTCCCCCAAAACGGTACTGCACCTGTCCAGTCGAATAAGGCTGGACCCGACTAGGTTGCAAAACTCCCAAAGAAGCCCCTGGCTGAGTATAGAAACGTCTAATATGACCTGGCTGATTACACACCCAACAAGTAAGTGGCTCCCAAGCATGAGACTTGTTCAAAGTCTAAGCTGATGGAGACCCTAACAACTGCTTCCCCAATGAGCATTCGATTGACCCAAACCTGGCTGACTAGATGATTCTGGTGGGCAGTTACTGGTCAAACTGCCGACTCTGCCCTCTTCCTCTGCGGGCAACCCGAAGACTTGTGGTCCAGTTGACCACATCTGAAACAACCAGCAGACCCCGTATTCTGGGACTGGCCTGAAACTTGAACCTCTCTGGACCTCCCAACAGAAGAGTCCGAAATCCCTAGCGAAGAAAAGGACTTAGCTTGGGACGGAGCATACTTTCGCCTCCACCTCTTACTAGGCGTAGAGTACCTTTAAACCGTAGGAATTACCGAGATGGCCTCCTCCCTAACCTGACCAACACTCATAACTATGGCTCCTTCCCTATTTTGACCCATAGCTAGCACTGCTGCTTCCACATGAGCTGCCTCCTTAACGAGCACACTGTAGCTCCTATGCTAAGATCCAGCAATCCTCTCTCGGATGTCGTCGCACAGCCTACTCTCAAACTCTGAACAACGTAATTCCTCCGTCTCCACTAATTCTGGGGCAAACCTCGACAGGTTAGCAAACCATGCCTCAAACTGCACCAAGGGAGTAGTACCTTGGCGTAACTCCACAAACTGTTTCCGCAACTCTTCCCGTGTAGAAGGAGGGAAATCAAAACTTCCTCGTCTAGGCATCCTAGTGAAGGTAACAAAGATATTAGTACATTATCAAAGGTGACGAAGCTATTTCACTTATGTCCTAACATGATGGACCACAGTAATTCATTCCATGTAAACACACAATCACATAAGCACTTACGAATTTCATTTCTGGATAGTGACAGTCCCGTGGCGTTGCTAGAGTTCTGGTTAGAAACAGCATTGATCAAGTGCTTTTCCAACAGGACTCCCAGAAACCCAAGAATCCAAATCAACATCCTAGAAACTAAATCCCATACCCAAATAGTCACCTAAACATGTTATTAAATAAACATATAACATCATGCACAAGTCTCTAACAAGCGAGACGAACCCATTGTGGTACTAACCACTTCCCACGTACCGAAGTATTCGAATCCGGTACGCTCTGATACCAAGTTGTAACGCCCTCAAAATAATACATAAAATCCAACATTTCTTGACATGCATAGATATAAGAGAAATAAATATCTTTCCATTCATCAGAGTAGTTAAGTACAAAAGTATTACATGTTAACGACAAGGGTAAATGCCCCAGGGGCCCACAACTTTCCAAGCCAGCACTTGGTCACAAAGGAGAGTACTAACGCAAATACACTACAAGCCCTTGACTTGAAATTACATATAATACACCAAAAGATAACAACAAAAGTCCTTCTGTCTCTAAGCAACCCAAGCTATGTCCTTGGAGGTAGCATATCACCTGAACCTGAAAATGGTGTCCCATAAAGAGTGAGCCACAGCCCAGTAGAAATATACTAAACCAACTATAAGCAATGACTATAATAATGGCACTTGATAGATGGTCAGCACTCATAAATCCATTTATTATCATATTACCGTTCCATGAAAATTATGTCCATGTTACATTTCACTTTTCCTTTATATACCAATTCATTTCATAAACGTGGCTCAGAACCTGGCCAGATAATTCAACGGAGGTTACATCTCTCATTATCAATAATTCCATTTCAATTGGGATAACAACTCATATTGAACATTTCTTTCTTCACAATAGACACACATAATTGCTGTATCAATCTCAAATAAACCCTTCCATACTTCATATATGATATACAAATAGTGTGTTAAAGTATATGAACACATATGGAGTACAGCCCCTTTCTTCTCCCTGCCAAACAAGATATACAAATAATGTGTTAAAGTATATGAACACATATGTGTGTGTGGAGTACATCCCCTATCTCCTTCAGCACACTGGAGTACAGCCCCTTTCTTCTCCCTGCCAAACAAAATATGCATATATAATGTA
This sequence comes from Camellia granthamiana, assembly GCA_036172215.1. Classification (NCBI taxonomy): domain Eukaryota; kingdom Viridiplantae; phylum Streptophyta; class Magnoliopsida; order Ericales; family Theaceae; genus Camellia; species Camellia granthamiana. The sequence continues at coordinate 114,346,695 of CM069910.1, forward strand.
TTTAAGCGCTTCATCACATACAATGATCAATCAATACACATATTTGCTGTATTATCCCTACCGTCATATTCAATGGTATAACACGCTAGATTAGTCTCAGTTTTCCCTAATCAACATGCAGTGTCTACAACAATCATGACTATCCTCCATCGATAGCCCAAAACAGATATTTCTAAACAGAAAATAAATGCATCAACAGATATAACATCAACATTCTCATAGGCGAGCGATAAATGAATCCAACTACAACATTTAATCCCATAATTTCCCAATCTCATAATTTCTAATTCAATTTCATGTTTCCCCAAATCAATTATACCAATTAATTTATCACAATAATTAGGGCATTTTCCCTCTTTCTCAAATATTGATCTTAAGACCAAATTTCACCAATTTTACTCTCAAACTCATATTTCCAAGGCCCTAAATACACATGGAGTTATTACACACAAAACCCCCCTTCCATAAAATTACAAACCAAACCCTAACTTTCTCCAAAATTACCCAACAACACCAACTAATCAAAAGACAAATATTTAAGTCAAAACCCACAAGAAGGAGTAGAATATTCCTACCTCGAAGTGGGAGACCCAATGGAGAAGATGAAGAATTTTGAAATGCTCCAAAACCCAAGATTTTTGGATGGATAGGAAGCCCACACCAAGCTCTACACTTTTTACAAAGGCTCAAAGGTAGGAGATCACTAGAGGTAGATGATTTCTTAGAGAGAAGATGAAGTTTAGAGTGAGGTGCTCTCCAATGGAGGTTTTGAAAAAGTAAGAGAGAGAAGGAAAGTCAAAAAGTGATCCAAAAAGTGATTTCACGGATTGATATAAAAGTCTCCCCGCTCGAGCGTGGAAACCCCCACTCGAGCGTCAGACACAGACTCACGATCGAGCGTCAAAAGCCCCGCTCGAGCGTCGATTGCGCATTTCCAGAAGTTTTGCAGACCATGGTCCCCGCTCGAGCGTCAAACTCCCCGCTCGAACGGAGAAACAAAAACGAAGGTTCACGCTCGAGCTTCAAGACTCCCGCTCGAGCGTACGAAGACCTGCAGAGAAATACTAGGAGATGGAAAATTACGCTCGAGCGTCAAAAATCCCGCTCGAGCGGAGAAGCAACAACAAAGGGCCCGCTCGAGCGTCAAAAGTCCCCCTCAAGCGTGAAGGCCAAATTTTGAGTATCAACTTTTGGTTCTAAAGCTTAACCAACCTATTTCAAACCTGCCCAACACAACCCAAGACTCAAATACAAAGAGTAAGGGAAGAAAAAGAGAATGAGACAACAACACAACCACGGAACCAAGTCCGGAATACAATATACAAAGGAAGGGAAAACCGGGATCGCTATAATTTAGGCAAAAAAATTACTTTAAACAGAGTCCAAATGAAAGAGATATGCCTATCTGAAGTTAGGCTGAAACAAGGGGGTTCCGTACGTGCGGGACCAAAACCACACATGCGGGAAAATAAGGGCACATGCGGGGGCACGTGCGGGGGAAGTGCTTTTATTCAGAATCAATTTGGGTGCTGGAAATGGACTGCCGCACGTGCGGCACTGGGTGAGGAAATCTGTCCGAGAAAACCTGTTTAGTTTAAGCTGAATTTCTCCATTTTTCCACCTATTGTTCAATCCAAATCACTTCCAAAACATGTAGTATCAATGAAAAACATGAGATTATAATGATTTTCTAAATCAAAACGTCAAAACATGAAGGATTCTAAGGTTAAAAAATCAAAACTCTAGTTTTAATTCTTTCCCAAACTTCTTTTTTCAAATTCACATACATCTACATTTCATATATGACTTTATGAGTTCAAACCACACAAAACCTCAAGATTACGGCTCAACTTCTCACAATCAACTTCAAGATAAGCAAATATAAGGGAAGTAACTCTTAAATCAAACAAATTTAAAGAATCAAAGTTCAATTTCATGAAGAAAGCCCATTTAAACTTGTACTTCTCAACCCTAACTCAATTAGGTGTTTAATCTTCATCTTGAGTCATGAATTCAAACAAATAATAGGTTGATCTCACTAAGTTAAGTTGATTTCTACATACCTTGTGTCAATCTCTTGAATTCTACTTCAAATTGCCGTGTTTCTTCTTCAATCGTGAGCTTTTCTTCTTTCCCTCTTGCTTCTCTCTCTCTCTCTCTATAGATTTTTCTTTCTAGGGGATAAGAATGAGCAAAGTATGAGCTCAATACACTTATATCTATCACTTGTCTCTTAAATATCTAGATACAAAAGCTTACTCCAATAATAAAAGCCACACATGACTTAACGAATCAGCCGAAATAAAATTTCAATTAAACTTCCCAAATAACTCTAAAAATCATGCTGATCATATATATTTAATCGATTTTGTTTTCTGACACCTCTAAGGTCCTCATTTTTCCGTTTAAAGCTGTAATTCCAATAGATTTTTCTACAATCAACAGATATAACTTCAAATCCTTATAATTCACCTCCTTAAACATGCAATTCCACATCAACAATAGAACATTATGACTAATCACAAGTCCCACATAATTTAATTAACCAAATTTGACTTTCATTAGAGCCCAATTAATTATATTTAAATTTATCAGTCTGAATCAAATATTTAATCACACTCCCAAAATGCTCCAAATATCAAATTAAGCTTATTTCCATCATAAATTGTGATTTTTCACATCAATAAGGCCCTCAATTTCAGGTCAAACTCAAGGTCTCCGTCAATAAATTATATAATCAAATTGAATACCTTATAAATAAATTTAATTTGCAATAATGTTAATTCCCACTCCTCATAACATAATAACTCCAATTTGAACCCAATTAATCAAATCTCAATTTTACAAATCTGATCAAATATTTAGTTAAACCCCCATATGGTCCGATATTCGAAATTAAAATAAAGCAACTCATTAATTATTCTTTCTTGAGACAATTAGGCTTTCAATTTCTAATTCCAAATAAATCTTTAATAGAATCATATACGAATCAGTCTCCATAATTTTCATAATTCCCAACTTACATCAGAATAGTAGGCAATTAAAATTCAAATCTCCGTCATTAATTAAATATAAAGTATTACGCGATGGGGTTGTTACAGTACCTAAGTTTTTGACCATTTTTTTTCTAATCTTTTATTGATAGGTAGAATATATTTTGGCGCCTTGGCAAACAATGTAATTACTTTGGCCTTTTAATGAAATTTATGTGAATTATTTTCCACTCTAATGATATGATTTTATGTGTGATGGATGAATGTAGTTGTAGCATTTGGAAAATGTTACATAAACATTCATAGATAGCCATGATGACATTGTTAAATTGCTAGAATTTTTTTATTTTTATTTTTTATAGCATTTGCAAAATGCTATGGATATGTCCTTTTAAAAATGTCAAATTATGTTATAGCATTCTAAAAACGCTATTATATATTTTCCATAGCATTCTTCAATAACATTTTATAAATGTTATAAAAAATTTTAGACTTTTAATAACATTTGTAGACTTTTAATAACATGGGCTAACATAGCATTCCAACGAATGCTATCGTTTACTTATGACAGCATTTATTGCATGCTATAAAATTTGTTATTTGTTGTAGTGACTCCTGCAAATAAATAACAAATTATTATATTTATATTTATATATTTTAATGTTGAATAAGAGTGACTCAAGTCCATCCATGGATTTATAGTTGTTAGATGTTTAATTGTTATATTATCTTGATTTGGTTCTTTTGAAGCATTTGAAACTTACATTTTTATAGTATAGCATGCATGTGTTGATTGTTAACATGTCAAGCTACAGATTTTTGGTATTACAGCATATGCACACTACGACATTGAATTGTTAAGACGTTAGATTTTTTTTGCTATTATTGTTTTTTGGAATGTGTGGATAGAAAATGTCTCAAATCCCATAATAATAGATCAATATGATCGCAAGTAAGCAAGTTCCAGTCAAATAGGTATAAGATCCACACTTGAGTTCTCTATTTCAAGTGAATAGTTGAGAAATAAATTTAATAACTTTAGAATGAATTTTGTGAGTAAATTTTCACCAAAAAATCGGCCCTAATGAATAAATGAACCAGTAATTGGATCTTTTGTGAATTATGTTTGAAAGTAGTTGCAAACTGAATTTTGCTTTAAAATCCACATATAGATTCTTATCAAATTGATCTTTCAGATAAAACACAAATATTCTACACAAGTTTCATATATTTTACTTCTTAATAAATGCTAGACTCAGAAGATCCTTAAGAAAAAGCCAAATAAGGGGTCTAAGAATGCTAAACCCATTACAAAGACTGAAAAATGTAAAAGTTTCTTCAACTTCTTCAGCCTCCCGAGGTTCCTGAGGATAAAGATGATATTGGTGAAGACACTGTACGTTTATCAACTTTATACACGTCAAAATACTTGTTGACGCCATTATGAATTATAATTTGGGTTCTCTTCTAATTCATTCGTACTATTGATTAACAGGTGGAAGAACTTCAGAACCAAATGGAGCAAGACTATGACATTGGGTGAGTCAACCATTTTGTTTTCACTTTTCAGTTCTGGATATTGCATACAATGATTAAATGTGCTCTTATTTTAAGAATTGTGAAGTTGTACGAATTAGTTCTAGATTATATAAAGAATGCAGTTATGTGAACTCAAATCTAATTGTGTATAGAGGCACTATAACAACCCTCATTTTTGCCTTAGTCATATTCATGAGAATTTATATGATTTTGGTTTGTTAAGCTTACATTTTGTAAACTTTGATATTTTGTCTAAGTGTGGGATCCTGTCTTGTTTTGATGCCATTGTATTTTGCCTAAGTATAAGATCCATGTTTTGTTCCATGCTTTGTGTGTTGAACCTAGGCTATCTACCTTTTCTACCTCACATCTAGGTCACATCTTTGAACCTCTTATACTTAAGCTGTTGAGCGACAACACCTAAGGCCATCTTGGAACCATCTTGGCCGACCTCCACCTTCACCTCTACCCTCGCATCTTAACTGAAGTGTGTATCACTTAGGCCAATGTGTGCATCACCTAGGAATCTGAGATCCTTGATCCTTGAACTTTGCAGCCGTGTTGGGCACCTTCTTGTTGAGTTGTGCACCTTAGCCAACACCTAGCAACCTTGTTCCATGTCTTGTACAACCTAGGCTGAGGTGTGTCACGCCTAGGCCAAGTATTACCCCTCTTAACCGAGATTATGAAGACCTCACCTATCATTCACTTGCCTGAATACTATGTTTTGATCTCGGATCCTTGCCTTGTTAGTGTACCCATACCACCTTACTTGTTGTATACACTTTGATCTACTCTTGTCCTTTCATTTAGATACCTTTTTGAAGAGATTTGACCAGATGATGCCATGCATCCCAGTAGTGGGTATTAGTTAGCGAGCAATTGAGAAACCCATATCATTTTCCATATCTTTGTCTTGCAGAGAGAGCAGCTCTAAGAAGAAGAAAAAGTTAGATTTTCCAAGCTTGATTATTAGACTTTGAACTTTGATTTGTGTTTTGAAGTTAGACACTTGATCTATTTTTGTTGTTCTTTATGTCAATTTGATCACATTGCATGATCTTGTATGATTCATGAGCTATGCATTGATTTGAAGTTTTGTTTTAGAGAGAAAAAAGTGATGTTCTTGTGTTCTTGAAGAAAAACCATGTTTTGATCCAAAAGTTTGTAACAAGTTCTATGTTTTTAACAAGTTCTATGTTTTTGTGTTTATTTTCATGAAATCTTTTAGTATGGGTACCTAGGTCCATGTTTGCAACCTTATATCATGAAATCTTAGATTTTGAATAAGAAGTTATAATTTTAGCATTTATGTTTGTCACGACCCAAACCTACCCCTAGAGGTTTATCATCGTAACCGGCCAGTAATCCTAGGATTGCCGAAGGCCTCTAAGACAGATTAACATAATATTAGGGACTAGCGGAAGCAAATAACAAATATAAAACATCCATTGAGCTATGTAGACTTATATGAGATAGAAAAATTTTAAACTTTTTATATACATATCTACACATCATCCTTACGTCATCATATATATACAGATTAGACAAAAAGGGACTTAGCTCTATTTACAAAATAACAAAGACTTGTTTAACCAAACAAGAAAATAAAACTTGAACTTAATCAAATAGCCATAACCACTTGACATATCCGAAACCTCCACGGGAAGCATATAGGTTGGCTGACAAAAACAGATTCCAGACAGACGCCTCTAAGCTTGGTCACGCACTTGATCACCTACATACATAAATAATACAGTGAGTTGGAGCCTAGTGAATAATAACAAAGTAAAGGGTTTTAATGAATGATGTCCATCACAGAGTCAGAAATCAAAGTTTATATCAAAAACAGATTCTTATTAGAAATAGAGTCTTATGCATATTCAGATTTCAATCAAAAACAAATTCATATTTATATTCTTATTCAAATCATATAAAGAAATCAGAGTTTATGCTTAATCTTACATAGTACATCCGTTAGCGCTACAAATCACATACAAAGCATCAAAGGTCATACTTGTCAGTTCCATAAAGGAATCTCCGGCCGGGTAGAGATAACTTGTCAGTTCCTTAAAGAAACCTCCGAAATGAGAACGGATAACTTGTCAATTCCATAAATGAACCTCCAGCCGGGTACAGATAACTTGTCAGTTCCTTAAAGGAACCTCTGAACTTGGAATGGATAACTTGTCAGTTCCATAAAGGAACCTCCAGCCGGGTATAGATAACTTGTCAGTTCCTTAAAGGAACCTTCGGATTGGGAACGGATAACTTGTCAATTCCATAAAGAAACCTCTAACTGGGTATGGATAACTTGTCAGTTCCTTAAAGGAACCTCCGGACCGAGAATAGATAACATACTTGTGCCACAGAATTGTTGCCACAAATACTTGTCAAAATTGGACAATCATTCATAGTACAAACATAACATTTCATAGAACAGATCTTATACCATATACAGAAAATAAGTAAAGTTGAACATAGCTTTACTAAGTTATTACTCATAGATAGTTGCAGAGCAAATCAGACAGATTGGACTGATCAAATAAATCAGGCAGACAATAGCGTGTGACCTACACAAGTACATAATATATACACATTGAAATACAATATCAATTCCTTGATCAAACTTGACTTTTCTTGTCTTTTTCTGTCTAAGTAGTTCAAAATTCTACTACGCTTGTTATTTCTTATTCAAATGAACCGGGTTCTCATTTCACATATTCCTTCATTACTAAATCATTCTTTTTTTTGAATAAACCAATTTCTTACTTGGCTTCTTAATCAATTACTATTAAGTCCATGACTTATTCTTTAATCAACTAATTAATGTTGATTGTTAGCTTGTTAATCTTTATTGAGCCATAAATCATGTCTAGAATGCTTGGAAGTGAAAGAGAACGGAAATCAAAATATGAAATAGCTTTTCAAAAATACTGGTTGCTTGCATTCTACGCTCAAGCAACAACTTCTTTGCTCGAGCGATGGTGACGAATTCTGGGTTTTCCAGAACGTTGTTTTAACTTTAATACACATTACCAAGGCTCCAAATTCATGCATAACTCACTTCGAATATGCAAAAACGTTCCCAATTACATATATTTGTTTAACGAAACTTAAAATTGAATCTATAAGGTCCTTTCAACAATATTTGCATGTATGAAATTTAAATCAAAATCAAACTAAGTTTTGATTCTCAAATATAAATTATAATTTATTTTCATATTTGTCCAAATTTAAATTTAATTCATTTCATCCATATCAAACCTAATTTCAAACTCACAAGTTCCAAAATATGAATTAAGCTTTTTAAATATAATTTCAAAACTTAGGTTTAACATGGCTTGTCTAAAATAATACAAACTTTTAAAAAAATTACGAAAACTTGATCAATTTTAAACCATTGACATCAAAACTCCTTTAATATAAAATTAATACTTATAGCGATCCCGGTTTTCCCTCCATTGGTTGTTGTATTCCGGACTTAGGTTCCGTGGTGTTGGTTGTGTGTATATCTTGTTTCCGTCCTTTAATTCCTTGTATTCGAAATTTTGAAATGTATTGGGCAGGTGTGTTTCAGGTTGGTAGTGAGTTTAAACCAATAGTTGCTGCCCAGATTTTTGCTCCTTCGCTCGAGCGAGGCTTTTGTCGCTCGAGCGAGGCTTTTGTCGCTCGAGCGAGCTCTGTGTTTTGGTTCCTTTGCTCAAGCCAAGGTTTCTTCGCTCGAGCGAGAGTTGAGTTTTGTGTCTGGTGGCTCGAGCGAGAAGTCTTGCACTCGAGCTTGCATCTGCGTCTGGTTCTGGACCTGAAGGTTGCAATTCTTGGCTCGAGTGAGCTTTCCTTCGCTCGAGCGAGCGAGGTCTATGTTTTGGGTTCTTTCGCTCGATCGAGCTTTTCTTTGCTCGAGCATGCTTTTGGGTTGCAGACCTGAAGCTTTGATTTGTTGGCTCGAGTGAGGCTTTCTACGCTCGAGCGAGGTTTCTTTGTGTCTGGTTGCTCGAACGACCACTCCTTCGCTCGAGCGAGCCTCGAATATATCAGTTGGCAGCTACGGGTTACACTTCACTTTTTCATCATCTTCTTTCATTCAAACCCTAGGCCAGCTGCTCTTCCTCTCTCTATATACCTTATCTCTAGGGTTTCATCTATTTCTAGAGTGTTTCTACCCTAATCTCTTTGTAAGAAAGATAGAGGGTGGCGTGGGCTTCACTTTAATCTGAAAATTTGTGGATTTGGAGCACTTCGAGTTTTCATCATCTTCTCCATTTGGTCTCTTCATTCCGAGGTAGGGATAACCTACTCTAGTCTATGAGTTTTAACATAAATTTTGGTCATTTTGATTAGATGGTGTTGTTGGGTAATTTTGAGAAAAGTTAGGGTTTGTTGTGTAATTTATAAAAGAGGGGTTTTCAATGTTTTGAGTCAAATATGTATTAAAGACTTGAAATTGGGGTTGTTTATGGATTATGAGTGAAGTTTGGCCTTTGGGGCAACATTTGAAAATAGAGGGATTAAAGCCCTAATTTAATGTGACCAATTAATTTGAATAATTAATTTGGGGAATTGTGTAATTGAAGTGAAATTCATGAAATTGGAAAGTTGTCGGAGTAAATGGTGTAGTTGGAGAATTTAATCACTCACCTATGAAAACGTCGATATTTTATCTGTTGATAAATTTATTATCTGCTTAGAGATAACTGTTTTGGGCTATCGGTGGAGGATAGTCTTGGTTGTTGTAGACACTGTATGATGATTAGGAAAAACTGAAACTAATCACATTAAATATGTCATTGAATATGACGGTTGGAATAATACAGCAAATGTGTGTATTGATTGATCATTGTATATGATAACTGTTTAAATACATTGTGTATGTATATTGTTTGGGAGGAGATAGGGGATGTACTCCATGGTTTGAGAGGAGATAGGGAATGGACTTTCAAACCCGTTTGGGAGGAGATAGGGGATAGATTCCACTGATACAGCAAATCTGTGTATCATTTGAAATATGGAAGTGTTGAAGTATGGAAGTGTTTTAATATGAGTTATATTCTCATGTGAATTGTGAAGTATGGAAGTGTTTTAATATGTATTATAGTCTCATTGAATTGTTTGGTCAGGTTCTGAGCCATAAGTATGAATTGAAACTGTATAAGCAAAGGAAACTGAAATGAAAAATGGATGTACTTGATGTTGAATAGAAAAGTGTTGTAAGTTGGTTTATAAGTGTCACCCATATATCAAACGCTATTGTTTTAGTTATTTCTCATACTTGGTTTAGTGTATCTCTTCTGGGTATTGGCTCACCCTATATGGGACATCATTTTCAGGTTCAGGTGATATGCCACCTCCAAGGACATAGCTTGGGAGGCTTAGAGGCTGAAGATCCCTTTTTGTTGTTTACTTTTTTGTGTATTATATGTAAATTCAAGCGGAGGGCTTAATGTGTATGAGTTAGTACTCTTCTTTTTGTAACCAAGTGTTGGCTTGGAAAGTTGTAAACCCATAGGGCATTTACTTTTGTTGTCAACATGTAATACTTTTGTGATAAACACTCTGATAAATAGATGTACACTTTATTCTCTTAAATACATTGTCACTTTCTTATATCATGAATGTATGAATTATGGGTTTATTTTAAGGGCGTTACAATGCTCATTCTTCATAAACTCATACTTTTTAACCCAAAACTTAATTACAGATGTTTCAAGATATGTTCAATTTGAATAAAACTTTTGATTTGAATTACATGCATGGATTTAAAATTCAAATTAAACCAATTCCTATCTTTCATAATAAAATCAAAACATTGTCTGACTTTAGTATTAATCCCAAATTTCTATAAACTTGATTTTTATAAAATTTCTTCCTTCTTCTCTTCAAAACATGAAATTGATTATCTTAAATTTTTCAATATCCAACCAATTCTCCATTATCAAGCTCAAACTATAATTTGCCATCTTAATTTATATCACAACCAAACTCATGAATTAAATTCTAAAATCTTGAAAATCCACAATGCATGCATGAAATTTCAATTCAAAATCAAGCCAATTCTAGATTGTCAAATTTTAAATCATAATTTATTTCTTGATTTATCCAAATTTAGATTTAATTAATTTTCTTCATATCACACCCAAAACTTAATTCATAATCATAGATGTTCTAAAATATTTTTAATTTTGAATAAAACTCTTACATTACATGCATGGGTTAGAGATCAAAATCAAGTCAATGTCTAATTTCCATTATAAAATCAAAACCTTATCTAATTTTGGGAGTAACTCCAAATTTTTCATAAACTTGATCTTTATAAAACTTTCCTCTCCCCCCCTCCTTTTTTTTTCTTCTTCAAAATATAAACTTGAATGGCTCAAATCCTTTCAAAACTCATGGTGCATACAAATATATATCTCAAATATATCAAGGTTTCCAAACCCAAGCTCAATTTGAAGAATTCTTATAATTATTTCCAAGTTTATCAACCTTAACTATGTTCATGAATTAATCCTTCAATTTCTCTAGATTACATGTATTTGGTTCAAGTTCTTTCTTGAATTCATGTGATGGGCGAGTTGTTTACAAAAATTAAGAGTGAAACGCTTACCTAGAACTTGAATTCTTGAGTTCCTTGGTGAATTCTTGAGTTTCCCCCTTCAATTTCTCTTCTTCTTTCTTTCTTTCTTGAAGTCCATGAGCTCACTCTTTCTCTCTCTAGAGTTTCATTCTCAACAAATGTGTATTTGAACCAAATGGATTACACCTGCCTCTTGCTCACCTGCACCATATACACGTGCACACCCCCCCTCCCTTTATTTTATTTTTTTTTGAGGCTCCAGCACATATAACACACTCTCTAGATTTGTCTACACTTTTCTCTTGATTACATAAATGAATAGGATTAGCTTAGTAACTAATTATATATTAATTTAATTAAATCCCACTTAGTCTTAACTAATTATAATTAATAATTAGTCTTAATAAATCTTGATTAGCACATAATTTAATTAATCGCAACTAATCACAAATCCCACATAATTTAATTAGTCTAATTAACTTCAATTAAGGCCCGATTAATTATATTTAATTTTTACCGATCTGAATCAAATTTTCAACCAAACTCCCAAAAGGCTCCAAATATCAAATTAAATTTATTGTCATCATCAATTTTGGTTTCTCAAATCATTAAGGTCTTCAATTTCATATTAAATTTATTGTCATCATCAATTTTGATTTCTCAAATCATTAAGGTCTTCAATTTCATATTAAATTCAAAATCTTCGCCAATAACTTGTGTATTCAAATTGGGCACCTCATAAGTAAATTTAATTCAAACTAATCGCAATTCTTAATCCTCATAACTTAATTAATGTAATTAACTCCAATTCAGACCTAATTAATCAAATATCAATTTTACTAAACTGAATCAAATATTTAATTAAACTTTCATATGGTCCGATACTTGAAATCAAATTGATTTTTCTCATTAATTTTACCTCCTTCAGCCATTAGGCTTTCAAAATAAATACTTGACAAAACCATATACGAATTGGGCCCAATAATTCTCATAGATTCAAAATCTCATAATTCTCAATACTTCTCATAATGACTAATTAAAATCTAAATCTCCTTAATTACTTAAATATAAATATCATACGTGGCGGGGTCATTACAATGTTCTTTATGTTTATGTTCTTCATGATCTTCAAGAGGAAACCCAGATTTTCAGATTTCATTATTCCCTAAGTGTGGTCACCGAGACCCACTCTTGTCTAACTTTCATACCTAGGCCAAGCATTGCATCTCACCTTAGCCTACCTTGCATGATCACTTGTACCTTGGTCTACACCTAGGCCGACCATAGCACAACTTTGCCAACCACCTTGTAACATTCTGGGCGGGCAGCCCACATCTCGGCCAAGGAGACCACACCTTGGCCAAGAGGTGTGGAACCTCGGCCATGACCTCCTAGGTTCACTTAACTAGGTCATTTCGGCCCAGCTCCTCTCTGTGCATCCATTCCCAGACCTAGTTTGTACCCAACATGCTTTTCCCAAAAGAAAAACATTGATTTAACTTCTAGAACATATTTTGCTTTGTTTTGACTTGGTTTTGAAAAGAATATCGAGATCTATTTTACTCATTTGAAGGTTGTTTTGAAATTGCATTACATAACCATCTTTGAACATCTCTTATTGTCTTCTTAAAGTGCATTTGACGGGATTTACCATGTATTTGTAGGTCTTAGATCTTTGCCTTATTTCTCCTCGACCAAAGAGCTATTATGAGTGATATTTTTAATGAAGTTATGTTATATTGTTTTGGATAAAAGCTTTGCTTTGTTTTGGAAAAGTATTTGATCAAGTATGAATGATTATCCCTTAGTTTTTGTATCAAGTATTATGTTTGTTTTGATGACATTCTTGAAAGGTCCTTGTGTGCTAGGGGACTTTAATACAACTAGTATCTTTATTTGAGATATCTCCTTTGCCACAGACAGGTGGGCTTATCTAATTGATTCTGGCTCGATTATTCCTTTGTTTTGTCAATGAATGTTCATTATTTGTATTATGTAGATGTTATAAACATCATTTGAAGCTTTGAAAGCCTTTGATTGATGAACTTGGATCGTCCTTTGATTTTGTTACAAGTTATGATGTGTATTGTTTTGATGAAAATCTCGGATATCATTCATTCAAACCTTTATTACTTATATTATTCATTGAGTTTTTAGCTCACCTCTCTCCCTTATATATATGTAGATGATGAACAAGAAGGCGATGTCGCCTAAGTTTGGTGGAATATGTGTTTTGTTTCATGTTTTGTATTTATCTTGAAGATTATGCTTCTTAGTTTTGTAGATTTTTTCTTTTGTATGTTTTGGCTCAAGAAGCCTTTTGATCAAGATGTAACATGTGGATGTTTGTGTACAAGCTTATTATCTTGTTTGTATCCAAGTTGTAAAGCTATGTTAATATTTTATGTATCTTAATGTATGCCATTTCCTTTAACCTATGCACAGCTCTTATGGACTAATTAGATTTAAATTTATTATGTCCATATATGCATGCCCCATATGTATGCTCTGTATGTGTGAATCTTTGTAAGTTGTCCTTCGGTAATCTAAGATTACTGGCCATCATGACATAATTCTATTAGGGACGGAATGGGGTCGTGACAGGTACTTTTTTTTTATAACTTATGTCAAGAAAGGTAATTTGATGTGTGTTGATATATGTAGTTCAACTATTCAGGACAAAATTATCCCCCATGTTGTCTCGTGGTTTATAAGGGAGGCTATTCATTTGAAGACATGGATAACAACGACGACGACGGTGAAGATGACAATAATGAAGAAGAAAATGAAAATAAAGACGAGGACAATGATGAAGACACAGACGAAGATGAGAATAAGGACAAAACCAGCACAAAGAAGGTAACTCTTACAAAATTCTAAGCAAAAGCCAAAGTCTCCTCCTTATCACTATTAATTTTCAATTTCTGAACATACTAATACTTTATTTCCCTGTTTTTCTGTTGGCCATTTGATTAGGATTTTCTAGCAGTCATCTGGACCAAAGGTGAGAGATGATACAACTACGTAATTTATTTTTTACTCTATACAAAATGTAAAGATTTTCAATGGTGTGTGCTTTGGATAACATCTAGTTTGCTGTGAATTACAGAAGAGTATGTGAGCACTACCTAAGAAAGGTCAGCAGAGTGAGCGTCCACCAGAATGCAAGCAACAATAGTAGGTATTAGATTACAGACAGCATCTTCATTTGGGAACACAGGTTGGGGGATGTTGTCTTGAGTTTTTGGGAGTTTTGAGTCTTAGATTTCTCTCTTGTCTACTGAAGTTGTTTGGTTCGCTCTCTCTCTCTCTCTCTTTCTCATATTTTTTCTTATGAGGAATATTTATATTTTATTTTTTTAGAAAGTATTTATATTACGTTTGGTATCGTAGAAGGAGTCATATGAGATGAAAATCTCATGTACGATTCTGAAACAAAGATACTTGATTCAAATAACGACCGTAACAGATATGTAAAATTAATTCATGATATGCATACATATATATTTTTCATTTTTCTCCTTCTTTATGTTGGGAGCATGAACGCTTGTATTTTAGTTTCAAGTTAACATTACATTTGTATTTTGATTTTAGGGTAATGATAACGCAACCGCCGTCCAACTATTATATTTATATATAAATAACATATATACTCTTTGATTTTTTACCAACATAATAAAATTAAATTATTACAATACAATACACTTATTATTTATTTCATGGACTTAGATTTTATGTGGACTGGACCATATTGCTCAGATCTATGAGGTTTATCATGAGTCTTATTTTAATAATTTGAATCATTCAATATGTAAAATTTGCTTAGTATTTTATTCTTGTAAAAAATCACACTAATTGGACATCGATAACTACTTAATCGGATCAGATTTTTATCAAAAAATTATTTTAAAAATCATATTTATCATTGACAGAAATATAATCTAATCATATGACTATAGATATTCAATTTATATAATTTTTTTATAATAATAAAATACTTAACAAATTTTATACATAAAAAAATTTAAATTATCAAAATAAGATCCATTATGAATTCTCACAAATCCAACAACAAACTTCAATTAAGTGGTGTTTGGCATGCATTAAAAAAGTGTACTTTTTTACATACATATATTTATTTTAGTCACATCAATCAACATCTATCAATATTCCCTCTCCATTTTTCTGTCAACTTTCTTTACTTTTCTACATTTTTTTTATAAAAAAAAATATAAAAAATACACTTATTTAAAACCTCCCAAATCACCCCGAAGCGTCGCCTGATTTTGGCTGTGTTTGGTTGTGTTCTCAAAATATATTTTCATTCTCCTATTTGCGTTTGACGTTTGGATATAGTTTTCTAAATATAATTCTACCATACAGTTCAAAATGCATTTCCGTATCCCGTTTGGCAAATTTCTCCGTTCATTTCTCCACTGTGAAAAGCTTTCAAACGTACAATCATCTTTGTCTTCTGTGAAAAGCTTCCAAATGGTGTACATAAGGTAAGCAACAGATAGCCAAAGCTCAGCCTAGATTTCAGTCTTGCTGAAAGTTGGGAATAGGAGCAGCCGGGTGACCAGCCGGATGACCCATCGGTCTACCGGATCGGTGCACTTTTCAACTGCTTTGAAACCTGAAATTGTGAAGCTAGTGTTGTGAACCTCTGCTATTTTTCTTCCTGTCTACAACCTGAAATTGTGAAGCTAGTATAGCGAACCTCAGCTCAAAGTTGTTCCTCTCTTCTTTGACACGGGTATGAATTGGTGAAATTAATTAAGGCAGGTAGTAGAGGAGGTGATTGTATGTTTCAGGAGGAGGTGGTTGTATGTGCTCACGATGTAAAGCCTCAGGCAAATATATGATGAAAAAATCGTAGGTGTGCGTGTGTGTGTGTTTTTTTTTTCCTTTATCAAAACTGATCAACTGATGTTTTGCAGGTGATGGCAGTGAAATTATGATGTTGCCCTTCTCAGTTTGCACTACCATACCACTTTCGCATTTCATAACACAGGAGCACCTTAGACATTTCATTGGCAAACACATCCATCAATCAACTTCAATTAATATAGATGGAAAAGAAGGTCACGAATGAGCACAATAATAAAGGTGAGCGGTACAGGTTCACGGATGTCTTAGTAAAGTGATAAAATTTAACAAATAAAAAAATTAATTATACAAATAAATTGGGGAAAAAATTAATTTAAAAAAATAAACTGAAAAACATTAATTGAAAAAATAAATTAAATGAAAAAAATAATTGCAATAAAAATTATTTGGAAAAAAAAGTAATTGAAAAAAAAATTAATTGAAAAAAATAATTGAAATAAAAATTAATCGAAAAAAAAGTAATTGAAAAAAATTAATTTAAAAAAAATATTTGAAAAACAAATTATTTGAAAAAACAAATTAATTGAAAAAATTTATTTCAAAAAAAAAATAATTGAAAAAAAAATTATTAATTTATTTTCTGAATTGAATTTTAAAAAGAGTTTAGTTATAAATGTTGATAAAAAATTTCAATCGAGTTTTGAATTGTGTGTTTGATTATGATTTATAATTGTTTGAATTAAGTTTTAAAAATTCATAACCAAACAAATTTTTTTACTTTACACGTTAGATTAAACTTTTAAAACTCATTTCAACACTTTATTTAAAAATTATAACCAAATAAATTTTTTACACTTAAATCATAATTTTAAAACTCACAAATTAAAAATACAACTCCAACTCTTAAATTATATTTAGAAAAATCCACTCAATACTGCCTTTATTTCTCATTTCACATTTTAAACGAGTAGCTATGTGAGCCACGATGAAACACGTGGCAAGCTTTTCTCGTCCAAGTCGAAGGAAATCGAGAATCATCTCATATAAAAATCACGAGAGCCGTCGATCAATGCCAACCCCTATTAACAGGTGTCAACGTCTCATCTACGGCCAGGCACGTCTGAATGTTGATTTTTTCGCAACTCATTCATTGACAGCCGTTGGATCGTTCTGGACAATTAATAAATCACCCCTCCTTCTCAATCCATGGACATTTTTATTTTCTTGTACAGCTTTTCTCTCACCGTGAAATTCCATTACCCCCTTTTCGTTAGATCTCTTCTCCTTGATTTCTCAGCTTTGAATTCGTTCGACGATCTGCGTTTTGATTATGGATTCGAGTGTTTTCGTTGAGCGATTCGCTTCCGATCTTCGATTCAGAGATATGTGGTTCAAGATTCATCCTTTCTTCGGCCATGGGTGAATTGACTAGATATCGAAAGATCTATTCGAGGTACGCAGTAGATTTGTTGTTAATAGATTAATATCTTGTTCTTCATCCCCATTTTTGCACGTAATTAAGTTTTCTCCTCCATTTCTTGAAGGCTCTTGATGTTTGTTCTGAACCATTAGTGCTCGGGCTTTGTACGTCTGGTTCGATGCGAAACCTTGCTGTCTTTCTGAAATTCTTGAGGTGTGTATTTACAGCCTTTGACAATTTCGTATGTATTGTAATTCTTGGGTTCAGATCTATTAATTTTTCAACTTTTTGTGTTCATTTTCAGATCTAAAACGCTTGGTTAGATCGGTGCAATCAATTCAGATCTCGTGATTCTTTATGGATTCAGATCGGATTTTGATATGAAGCTGTGAAGGATTGCTCAAGTGTTTCTTTGTGCTTTTTTCGATGGGCTTTCTTTTGTCATCTTCTTGGTATAATAAAGAAGATAGTTTGTGTGTGTGTTTTCGGTGTATACCAGAGGGGTATATAGCCTAGGGTAACAAAAAAAAATGTGAGATGTGTAATGTTCTACTGGTTGTCAATCGACCTTTGCCATGTCAGGTGCGCTTGCTTGGCAGGTCAAAAAACCCTAATAAAAAGTTTGTTGTTTGTGTTTGAGGAGGAGATGGTACGGGGTTTTGCCCGGCTGTCCCCTTCTTGTGTGTTGCGTCTCTCTCTCTCTCTCTCTCTCTCTCTCTCTCTCTCTTTTTGTCTTGATTTTGTCCTCCCCAATTCTCTCTCCAATCCAATCAGTTGTTCATCGTGTCTTTATTTGTCTCTCGAATGGATGATTTTACATCGATTCGAACAAATAGGGGAATCAACACGCCAACTATTTGTATTCATCAAGCAAGCAAACGCAAGGATGGGATTAGCACGTCATGACTATTCAGTCCAAGAGGTACAAACAAACAAACAATTTCCTTTAATTTATTGGTTAATGCGCGAGACCCCCAGCTGGGGGCGACCCCCAGCCCACGTGGCTGTGGGTGATTGGCCAAGAAAAAAAAAAAAAAAAAAAAAACAGTTTTCTACCCAGTGGGGCGCCCCCACGTCACTGGGGGTCGACCCCCACTGGGGGTGCCAATCACAGTTGTAATTTATTTTGGCACTAATTATTGCATTTTGAGCATTTTAATTAGGGGAAATTATGCATCAGTGGTAGTTTCAGTAAATTATTGTAAATTATTACAGATTTATAAAAGTTTATATTTTTAATTATTAATATTTATGAAGTTCAGTTTTTAAAACCACCCCTGAAATGGAATTTCCCTTTTAATTAATTAAAGCTTATAGCATAAAATCAGCACTAAAGCCTTGTTTGTCATGTACTTAAAAAAGCCAAAAAGTCAAAGTCACTAACTTATTTAAGTTACATCACTTCTCTACAATATCACTCCAAATTCAATCCAAGTCTAACTCATATTTTATAAAAAGTCAAAAAAGGAAACTTATTTTGAACGAGCATGTCTGAATACTATCTCATTAGCCTCATTTCAAAAGCAGCACTCAGTATAGCTCGGAAAGCTAATCTTTATTCTCAAAATTTAATAAGTTAATCTCTGGTTACAAAATACTTGATTGTTTACATTTTTCAATTTTAAAATCCAAGTAACATCTAACATAAGCCCAAAATTGTTGATTTGTTGAAAAGAAAATTTTATAGTACACTATGTCAAATTATGATTTTGTGGTCTTTTGGTTAATTCATATGTTATGACTTGGTCATGACTGGTGTTTATGACCTATTTTGATTAGGGAAATGATATTGAAGTCTGTTTTTTAGACTTAGGGGTTGTTTGGGGTGTCCTAAATAAGTGTACTTTTTGTCTTTTTAGACTAAAAAATTGAGGAAGAAATTATGGATGTTTGGGTCAATTTTTTGACTTTTTTATAGAAAAATGTGTAATAAAAAATTGTAAAAATTGATTTGTAGGGAAAAATTAGAATTGGGAATTGTGCAGCCGTAATTGTTGACTTTTGGTGAATAGTATTAACTTTTTAACTTTTTGAGTAACTTTTTGACTTTTTAACTTTTTTACAATATGCCAAACTTGGTCTTATTTTTTAGATGCAATGATGTGTGGAAGAGATGATTGGCGGTGATTAGACACTAATATGATTATTATTTTGTTGGTTATGACTTATAATGATCATTATGGTTATAATAAAAAATGACTTTGGATATATTTTTATGTGGTTTTTGGTTGTGACATTATTTTTTTGAGTTATGATTGAAAATGATTTAGTTAAGACATTTATGGTAATTAATATGAAAAATGTATATATGGTAAGGCTCTGTATTCTAGAATGATCCCATTGTAATATTGTAGATGGTTCAAATGTTAGAGATTGTTGGTTCAGATGTTGTGTAATTGTGCACATAATGTAATTTTAGAGGTTCAGTTGTACTATGATGATGTGCGTTGGCTGGTTTATATTTGTGTTTTTGGTTAGGGTTGGAATGTGTGGTGGTTTGGAGGTTGGTCCCTTACAATTGTAATTTAGGGCAAGTTTGGCATCTTCAAAAAAATCTAAAAAGTTAAAAGGTCACTATCCTATTTAAGTCACATCATCTTATTTAAGTCACATCACCTCTCTAACACATCACTTCAAACCAAACCCAAATCCAATCCATATTTCATAAAAAGTCAAAAAGTGCATTTATTTAGTCTTCCTAAACTTAGCCTTAGTCAAAATGTCAATTGTAAATTAGTATAAAGCTCAAGGGTTGGTGGTGGTTGCATGTTGTGACTTTAAATCTCAGATGTGGGTTCGTGGATTTTGTTTCAGCAGCGCTGCAGCAGAGATTCTTGATTTAGCGGATGAATTTTAGCGGGCTGATCATTTGAAGGAATAAATTCATGCATTGCAAAAAAGATTTTTTTTTTCCCGTCATGTTGATGCAGGGGAGAGGAGATGGTACTTTCTTTTGTGGTGAACTCATAATTTTTTTTTGCTATTGCTTTAATGCTGCGTATTTCTTTAGCTAATGTGACAAATTTTGAATTGCATCGGTTGTGACTCGGGGGTTGAGCATGTCTAATTCAGATCTTGATTCTTCATGTGTAGATTTTGTGGTGTTAACTTCATTATTGTTTTGGCAGATGTTGGAGTCCTTTATACAAGTATTTCTCGAGGGTATGTGTGAACTCTGTTATTGAAATTTGTCACATTGATTGTAGAGAATAAATTCTTTGTAGTTTTGAAAAATGTCGGAGATTCTCATTTTTTAAAGTCCTTCACAATCCTTTTTCGATCTCTATCATTGATGTATGTATGGAACCTACTCGTGAGTGTGTGGGGCCCACTCCATCAATGGTGGAGATGCAAAGGGATTGTGCTGGTCTCCAAAAAATGAGGGTCTCATTCATTATTGTATTTTTTATTTTACCCTAGGGTGCGGCCAAATGCATTGTAGGAAGTATAGCGTGCAGTTCAGCATTGTATATCTGTTTGTGTTTGCCATTTGTTGTATTTACTTCATATGTTGTTGTGCTGATCCCCAGGAGGCTTGAGTTGGAAGTGTTTTTGGGTCATCTCACTTATGAGATAGATTTCTAAAGTTTGCTTCTGACACGCCATGTTTGCTGAAGTGTCGCAATGCCACAATAAGGTATTTCTTTACTCAACAAGAATTAGGAATCTGTCTGGTCTTTGTAGTTGTTTTGGATAAAAATTTGAGTAGGTATTTGTGAAGAGGGATAGGTAAAGGTCTAAAAAGTTTTAGGTTCTACATGATTGGTTCTTTCTGTCTTTATTTCTCTACACGAATTTTTCTACAAATAATAGATCTAAACGAACTTTAATGCTGTCTGAGAGCATCTTTAATGGTGTATCAAAATTTTTACCAAATTTGAGGAAAAGCTGTTTTTGGTTATCACCTGCTTCAACGGAGAGTTTTGTTTTTTCATCAAATCACTTGACGATTGGGCGGATGACAGGTCAATGTAAAATTTATACAAAATATTGTTTTGAGGTGGTCATAGGGGGACATCCGGTGGTGAAAATATAACGGCAATGAACAGTAATTTAATGAAAAGAACATAACATTCTTAGTTGGGTAAAACATTTTGGATTATGTTTTTGGTTTTTCAATTTGATATCTATTTTATGAAACCATTGGAGTAGAAAAAATGGATATTTTCTATCAAATTTGAATTTGGTGATGGATTTAATACACGGTTAGAGATGGCTTTATGAATATATTTTGCAGATGGCCATATGAATCATTTTTTGGTGAAAACTATCTGTTTTGTTAGAGCATCTCCAACGGTGCATTTCTTTTTTTATCAAATCTGAGTAAAAAATGACTCATTTCACCAAATCTGATATCGCTACCTCTAACGGTGTGCATCAAATCTCGTATCAAATCCCGTGGGTCAACTGGTTGGTCGATCGGTGGTCGACCGGTAAGTGTAAATATATATATATATATTTTTTTTGCAGGGTACCCAGATTGGCCATAGCTATTACCAATGTGTTGATCGTCCAAGGAATCAAATAAGTATGCTCCACCTTTCCATTCCTTGTTTTGTAAAATCCGATACAGTTTGATGAAATCTAGACATAAGAGAATTTTATTTTTTTATTTTTTTATATCTCACTACACTGTAATTTCTCCAAAACCAAATGGTGAATCAATAAAAACTTTTTTTTTCTGATTTTAAGCAATCAATGCGCAATACTGGTTGGGCCTTAAAACGGCTGCTCTGGTTCTAAGTGCTATCAAAATATATATATATATGTGTTGTTCAGTATGCTCTAACTTCTTTGAGGTACAAGTTTTGCATTTGGGTTGACCGGTTGGTTGACCGGCCGATCAACCGGCAAGGCAAATTTTTTTTTTTTTTTTAATCTGTTTGAACCTTTTTTGACCGATTTGAACCTACTTATTTTAAAGGAAACTGGTCGACCGGTTGGTCAACCGGCCGGGCAACCGGCTGGTCGACCGGTTCCCCCCTCCAACGGTCACCAACAGTGTTTTGGTGAAATCAGTATTTGGTCGTCAGTTTGATGAATTATTTGATGAAATCTCAATCTGATATTCATTTGGTACAATCGTTGGAGCTGTGAACAGTGGCTTTTTCATCAAAATTTAAATTTGATATCGCTTTTGATGAGCCATTGGAGATGGTCTTAATGATACTGATTTGATGAAATATGGTGGGAACTCTTTCATTATTTTATTTAGCATCGTTGACCTCAAGTAGGGTGTGAGAATTGCTCACTTTTTAGTAATTTATTTATTAAATTATGAGAACGTTATCCTTTTATTCAGTGAGAACATTATCAGTTTATTTAGTTTTGCAGCTGGTTGAAGCTATTGTGGTCGGTGCTGCAATTTTATCTTTTTAGCCTTTTTAAATTAAATTTAAATTTTCTTTTTTGATTGTAGAACGGTGGAATATGTGGAGTGCTTGTCAATGTCTTGGTTGAACTGTGATATATATACATGCCAAAGGTTAGTTTCAAGATTAAGATGCCTGGTAAATTGTTAAAGAAGCCAACTATTTTAAAGAAAATAGAAAGATTACCATATTATTTATATCTATTTTGGACTACAGTAATTTTAAATGTCATCAAGTGTTTTATGCTTTGGAAAGAATGTGTGTATATATATTGTTTTTTTTTTGTTTTTTCTTTTATAATTAAAATAATATAAATTTATAATTAGTATTTTACAAATAGGTGGGTAGGTCAGTGTTTAAAACATATTTAGTTGGAATTGCCACATCAGTACAGGGCCACCCCTACATGCAATAAAATGGAGATTTTTTTTCTTTTTTCTTTTTGTAATGGAGTGTTCACTGAAATATTTAATTTACCCTTAAATTTATAATAGTGCTAGTTGAAAATGTCTATTATTTGATTAACTTTTTAGTACTTTTAGAACAGTAATTTTGTGTTGGGGTTCTGAAATTTATTCACTTTGATTGTTCATGGTTTTCTAAAAATGTTTTTTAGAAAATTTATTCTTATTTTTAATTTTTTTTTATTGAATTTTTTAATATCTTGAGTAATTTTTTTTTTAATTTTTAGACACACAACATAAATAAACATAAAAAGTATAATTTTTGTGAAAGATCTTTTAAAAAATTACTAAATACTAAAAATATAAAAACATACAAGAATTTAGTATATTTTTTTTTTATATTTTTATGTATTTATTAATTTTTTAAAATATTTTTTCACTAATGTTTTAAATATATGAAGTTTTTGAAAACACGATGTTTACGTAACGGGTTGGTGGTTTACCACTATTTTGAAATTAGGTTGAGAATTATCTAATTAATTCTATAGTGATGTTAATAAATCTTCTAGTTGTAGTATGGTTAGCTGTAATGTTTCTTGTTTTATAGTTATCTATTTATTTATTTGTGTGATTTTTAAATTATAATGTTCTAGAGATCTACCGGATGTTAATGGTAACAAAAATTGATATTTTAATTTTTGATCTTCTAATTCTTGTATAAGCTCAGTACTGGATCTGATTTTAGTTCTAAGTTCTTCTAAAAGCATAAAATTTTGATTTTAAAATTTTTTATATGAAAAATAATTTCGTAATATTTCTACTCATGTTGCTATCATAGTTGTCAAATCGGGATTCGAATCGTGAATCGAAATGGCCATATACCGAATCGCGAATCGTATCGAATCGTGAATCGTAAAGATTCACTTACGTTTTCTAAATTATATGAAAAAAAACATATTTATACACTTAAATATTATAAATATGAAATATTTAGTTTTAAAGTAATAAAAATGTTACTTTACATGATGATCACGTGGTCTAAATAGGTAAGATGCTTCTATGGCAAGAGATGTGGGTCCGAACTCCACTGTGATCTATGATCCTATATTATATTTATGTATTTATGATATAATTTATGTAAATTCACATCACAACATATATGTATGGCAATTCACATTCATCATGAATAAGGTTCACAACTTAACAAGTTCTAAACTTTTCAAAACTCTAATCTATACTTGTAAAGTAACTTAAAAGAGACCATACAAAACAAAAGTTAGATTAGACAAAGTTAAAAATTCCAAAAAGCCTTCATTTCTTCATTTCAATCTTCATCATCTCCAAGGTCAATATCATCTTCATCATCTTCATCATCATCTACCATAGTCACTTCATCAAACTTTTCTTCCTCTTCCTCTTCCTCTTCCTCTTCCCCACCTTCAATCAATTCAACTTCATCATCATCTTCAAATACTTTTCTTTTTCCTCTATCGATGGCATTTAAATTTCTTGGTCCTACATTAATAAAATTAAATAAGGTTATGAATGAGCAAGTAAATGTGAAAATATAGAAACTAAATCTTTGAAATTAACTTATTTAAAAATTAAAATATAGAATTATACCTCTTTTTCTCTTTTTGCTGGTTGTTCCTTCATCATCTTCGAAACACTCTTAGATGTCCATCCATGAATGATCTTCGGGTAGACATGGATCTTCTTTCTCGGTAATCCATTCATCATCGGATTCCATATCCGATAAATAAATAGGATCATAAGTCTCATCCTTTTCTTGTCTCTTAATTTGCCTCAACTCAAGCTGAATGTTATACTTCACAAAAACCAAAGCATTCAACCAACCGTTGTTGCTCCAACCGGTTTCTTTTCTTCGAGTGCACATGATCAAAAGTGCTCCAATTTCTCTCACAACCGATGGCACTACAAGTAAGACTTAGCACTCTAATAGCTAGCTTTTGAAGCTCTTTGTACTCTTCTCCGTAACTTTCCCACCATAGAGCTGTAATTAAATGATAAAGAGATGTTAGAGAATAATGCATGCCATTGCCAACATAATTGCTGTGAAATTGTGAGTATATAATTTCATAATAAAAAATTTTACCGGGTTGTTTCTTTTCCCTTGTCAAGATGGCCATGCTCATACCAAACATACCCTCGGCCTTCTTGAACTTTTCTAATTGCTCATCAACCTTCACTCTATCCTCTATATCCGGATACATCCTCTCAATGGTATTAAATAAACCAATTTTCACCTCCATATCCGCATTGAAGTTTTCTTGATAATGAAACCTAGAAAGAAAGATAAATTCATAAATAAATTCCATTACACATTTTGTATATAAGTCACACAACACAACACAAATAATTAGACAAAAATAGAAAAAAACTTACATCGGATTAAGGTAATATGCCGCCACATGCAAAGGCCTATGGAGTTGTAAATCCCATCTAGTATCAATAATTTCCCAAATGCGCTTATATCTACCTCTCACATGGTTCAAGTTTGAAGCAATTTCTTCCTTCGCTCTATCCATAGCTTCATAAATAAATCCCATTGCCGGCTTTGCATCACCATCCACAAGCCTCAAAATTTTCACCAAAGGGAGCACATACTTCAAGCAATACTTGATTGCTTCCCAAAATCTAGCATCTCCCAAGATTGTTCCTTGTGCCTTTTTTGCATTAACAGATGTAGAATAGCTACTTCTAGCCCACTTTTCCGATGCAAACATAGCTCTAAGTTGGAGCTTTCTATCTTGGAAACTTTTTAAAGTAAGGAAGGCGGTGGCAAATCTAGTAACCGCGGGTCTTGTCAACTCCCTATTCTTTGTAAATTTTCTGAACAAATCAAGCACCCAAGCATGCCTATAAATGTACACAGCGATTTCCTTGGCTTTAATTATTCTCTTTGAAACTCACCTATGTCACTCAACATTAAGTCAAGGCAATGTGCCGCACATGGGGACCAAAACAATTTAGTCCTCTTCTCTTCCAATAATCTACCGGCACCCACATACGCCGATGCACTATCGGTTACCACTTGAACCACATTTTCTTCACCAATTTCATTCACAATGTCATCAAGCATCTCAAACAATTTCATAGAATTTTTAATTACACCGGAGGTGTCTATTGATTTAATAAACACCGTTCCACTTGGACTATTAACAAGGAAATTAGTAAGAGAGCAAAACTTTCCATCGGTCCATCCATCGGACATTATAGTGCAACCCGTCTTCTTCTATTCTTTTCTATACACTTCTAAACTTGCATTCACATTATCAACCTCTTTTTTCAAAAAAGACACTCTCACTTCATGATAACTTGGTGGTTTCAATCCCACACCATACTCACCAACCGACTTCAACATCTTCTTAAACAAGGGGCTTTTCACTAAATTAAAAGCCAATACATGCCCATAAATGACTCTACAAATATCTCTAATCACAGGCTCCCTTTGCTTTATCATTTGATTCAAAGGTTGTTGCTTTGCCCTCCCCTTTGTGACATACGCATCCATAGTTCCCCCTTTACTTTTCTCCTCAATATTTTTTTCTTCAAAACAATCAACATCTATAATGTTGTCTTGTTTTTTTCCACTTAAGAGTTGTAAAAACATATTCATAACATCTTCAGAAACTTGACTACAAGCACCAACATTATCATGAGTTCCGGCTAAATGATTTTTCATTCGAATCACTCCACCCCAATAATCTTTTCCACAATAATTATATCTCAAATGCATTCTATTATCATCTTTGATATGGATACAATGGTCCCATGTTGGATCTTGTTTTCCACCTTTTTTTTGCTTTTCATATTTTTTTTATCCATTAAAAAAAACAAAATATTTTTTTAATGTCCCACCCACACAGCAGATTCTTCAATGCTTTTACAGTCCACACAATAGACAATAATAAAGTAATGGATAATGGACAATAAAGTAATGGAAAAGGAGGAGTCTAAAGTAATATAGTATTTTATATTCCCTATTTGAAGTTTGTCTGGTAATGTACTACCTCAAACAAAATTGCAGGTGCAAGAAGAGACGACCAAACAACAGCAAGGGACCACGACGCTCTGCATCGAGGGCCACGAAGACTATACGAAGGGCCACGAAGCAGATTCCAGCAGCAAGGGACCACCAAACACTGCGAAGAGGGACCACGAAGCTCTGCGTCGAACAGAGAGGTGAGTCTTTCTAGGCTTTTGTCTGTTGGAAGTAAAAAGGGACCATGGGTTACCTTGGGTGGACTGTCGTTTGGTCTTAAAAGACCAGGCGACCCATCTTGTGCCAAGAAAAAGCAAAAAAATTGGCCCAAAAATTGATTTTTTTCCATTCGGGTCCAAGAAACTGGGTCGACCCGCGACAGTAACGAATCGTACGATTCAGCGATTCTTCGATTCGTATCGTGAATCGATCGATTCAGATGCGATTCTGCACCATTTCCGATTCCATGTACCTGTTCGAATCGATTTCTATGTGTATCGAACCGAATCGTACGATTCGAATCGCGAATTGTACGATTCTAACAACAGAGGTTGCTATCCTTATATTCTAAAATTCTTTTTCTTTGGCAAAACTATATTTAGGCAATTTTGTACTCCCACCTTGAAGCTAAGCCTTGTTCAACATAGTATATTTTTATTTTTTATTCCTTACCTTTACCGTTCTGCTTACAATTTGCCTTCAAACGCCTAACCACGGCTTACAAGGGTTTTTCAGCTAAGGTCACTCGGTAATAAAATATAAAACAATAGATACTATGAAGGTTTAAATATTAATGAGTAAGCAAGCATTTCATAAACTTAGTTTTTTCAAAAATAAATAAATTTTAGAACATAATAGTTACCATTTTGAAATATGTAAGGAAAAAGGAAGGCTACTCACACTTCATATTTATATGTAATATACTTACAAAGATTATGTTACAGACTTTGAGATTCTGAAAGACTTGGAACACTTAGAATTTTTGAGAGTTTGAGAAGTTGGAGAGGATTTTTGCAAAGAGGAGTGGAGGGAAATTTTTTATTGCTTCTTTTGTTGGCATGAATGCCAACTTATACACATATTTGATAGATACAAATAAACCTAAGGATTTATCCATATGTCAAATTTTTTAAGCAAAAGTTCAAAAGTCTAGTTAGGCTTAGCTATAGACTTTACAAAATTTTTATGCAATAAATGCATAGACTTTGACACCAATTACTATACTAGATACGGATAATAAAATTTTATCAATAAAATGTTAGAATAATGATATCAGGTATTGCTTTGGATCCCATCGCATATCATTCAATCCTCTTTTTTTGATAAAGTTGATACTATAATTTGTTACAATGCACGTGTAAGGATTTTCATAGCTTTTCTTTAATGGAGCAGGGTAGGGGTCATCTGCTCTATTAATGTAGTGAGTGAAGGAAAAGCCTTACTACCGATAGATGTAAATAATTACAGACACAAATATTTACAATGGCTGTTGTCGTTTTTTGGCATGAATTTCGCTGATCGTTGGAGAGAGGCCTTGTCTTTTATAGATTTTGTCTTTTTCTTCTGAGTGTCTTGATGTCAATAATTGATGTAGACACTTGGATGGTGGAATGAATCTTCGGGGCTGATCTTTCGTAGAAAAATTACAAAATTTCAAAGAGTCAAAAATCTAAGTCTAGAAACATGGACTTTTGTGACTATGACTATAATACTTCCAAAATATTACACGAGTCTAATTATGGAGTGTATTTTTTTTTAACCCATACATTCTATTTGAAAGGTCTTTAAGATCTGCTGTTGAGAGTTGATCGTAAAAATTGTCTTTATTATTTGGTTCATTTTCCCATTGATTATTCCTTCTCCCATTAATGGTGAGTCATGAGAGACACTATGCTGATAGTCAAGGTACAAACTTCTCATCTATAAATGTTTCTTTGCTGAAGGGAAAACCTGGAATAGCTAAATTACAGTATAACTTTTGATTTCTATCTTCACAAACTAGATGACCATAATTTCCATTATACGTTAATAGAGGATTATTAGCAAATTTCCTCCATTTATTAAGCTGATCTCTAAGTGAAAACTTTCTGCATGGCCAGGGTCTCCAATTAAGAAGCGTCGGGTATCTTGGAAATGTTGAAGTTCCTCTAAGGTACATTTCATGCTTGGCAAGAATACACCTTATTCCTTTTCATTCTAGTAGCTTGCTATCAATTAACGCTTCTGCGAAAGGATGGTGCTCTTCCATTACACAAAGTACTGAATGAGCAAGTTTATTTCCAAAATTATGTCTGATTTGGATCTGAAAAAATTAATTTAGAGACAAAGCCATAATCTAACAATTGTGGTGCTATTAGATAATGCGTTTTGCCTCAATTTCTATCTCCAATGGCTCGAATGTTGCTAGATTTATCTGGCAAAGGCAGATGTTGAAATCTAAATTACATTGACATCTATCAAAATACTTTGGCCTGTCTATATATCTTTCCCCTTGAACTCAGGGTTGTTCTTCATTCTCGTAGAGATAAGTCCACTGATATGCCATACTAGGGCATTGAACTCCTACTATGGAGAGGTCCTGAAGAAACTGCTGTATAGTGACTAATTCACTATTTCTGCTATCTTCGGCTAAGGTGTATATATAGGATTTGAGGTCTTCCATTTCTTGGCTTGTAAGGACCCACATTTCATGCCTTAGTCATGCTTGCATGCACTTATATGATTTTGCCATGTTAAGATTTGCATTCATGAATTTTGCCTTGTTTTGTACTTATGTGATTTGTTTAAGTGTATGCTTTGTTCCTCCCTTGCTATGCCAAGCCTAAGTTATGTTAAGCCTAGATCATTTCCAAGCCGAGGTCATCTTAAGCCTTTAACTGTTTT
Source organism: Camellia granthamiana (assembly GCA_036172215.1). Lineage (NCBI taxonomy): Eukaryota > Viridiplantae > Streptophyta > Magnoliopsida > Ericales > Theaceae > Camellia > Camellia granthamiana. Next base: position 114,376,719 of record CM069910.1, read on the forward strand.
GGAATCCCTTTGTTTGATCTCTACCCTTGTTCTGGCATATTGGCCGAGATGATTATCATCTGGGCCGAGGTGTGTATCGCCGAGGCCGAGATGTGTATTATCTGGGCCGAGATGTTATCTTGAACCCAAGTGATCTTGTCCTGGAAGTGGTATGACCTAGACCGAGGTGTGGCACATCTAGGCCGAGGTGTGGCACAGTTCAGTCAAGTGTTGTCCTTCCTAGCCGGGATCATTATCATCTTAGTTGCCGAGGCTCTGTCCTTCCAAGCCGATGTCATTGTTACCTTACTGCCGAAGTGTTGTTCTTAGCTGAGGTCATTGTCCTTTGTTTGCCGATGTCTTGTCTTTTGCCGATGTCATCACTTGCCGGAGTGTTTGCTGTGAAGCTTGTTAGATACGCTTTGTCAGAACCTTGTCTTGTCAATCAGTCACCTTTTTGAGGAGGACCAACCCGGTAACGCCACGTGGCCGAGCTGAGTGTTAAATCAGCCGGCAGAGAGAGAAACCCCTCATTTGTTGTATATCTATGTTTTGAAGGGGAGAGAGAAGCTCTAAGGAAGAGGGAGAGGAGTTCTAGAGAGAGAGTAGAGATCCAAGCTTGATTCTTAGAGATCGAACCGTTAGATCCGTGTGCTAAGGTTAGATTCTTGATCAATGTATGATGTTCTTTATGTTTATGTTATTGCATTGCATGATTGAATATGATTTGTAAGCCATGCATTGCTTTGAAGTTCGGTTTTAGAAAGAGAAGATGATATTCAAGTGTTCTTCAAGAAAAGTCATGTTTTGATCCGAAAGCTCATGCCAAGATTCATGTTTTCATGTTTGTTTTCATATGATCTTCAAGTATGGGTACCCAGGTCCATGTTTTCGAACTCATAGCATGAAAACCCAGTTTTGTAATGAACAAGTTATGATTTTTAGCATTTATGTTCTTCATGTTCATGTTCATGTTCATGTTCTTCATATTCTTCAACCCAGATTTTCCAGACTTCACTTCCCGGAGTGTAGCCGCCGAGATCACTCTCACCTAGACCTCACACTTAGGCCAAGCTTCGTATCTCACCTTGGCCTACCTTGCATGATCACTTGCACCTTTGGTTTGTCTTGTATGAACCTCGGCATGCAGTCGCACGCCGAAGCCTTGGTAACCACACCTCGGCCAGGAGGTGTGGGACCTCGGCAAAGATCTGGTTAGTACCCAGCATGTCTTTCTGACATGTAAAACAGTGTTTTGACTTCCAGCATGTTTTCCGAGATCATTTGCATGTATGTAAGACTTGTTTTGAGATGTATGTTCAGTAGACCTTGCCATGTGTTTGTAGGACTTGGACTTTTGCCTTGATCCCGACGTCCCGAGAACTATGTGAGTGGTATTTCTAATAAAGCTATGTTGCAAATGTTTGATAAGCTTTGTTTTGCTTTGTTTTGAAAAGTATTTGTTAAGCATGAATGATTATCCCTATTTTAGTATGTCAAGTATAAGTTTTATGCATCAAGTATAAGCTTTGTTTTGATGTCAACATGTTGAGTCCTTATGTGCCAGAGGACTATAAGCTTTAGTGGCACATTCAAGATAAGTCTCTCGTGTTCAAGCGGGCTTTATGCCAATCTGTAAGGGCTTATGCCATTCTGATATGAAGCAAAGTGCTGCACGGATCTAAGTGCTACACTGTGAGTCACCTCTAGAATCTACGGAGCTAAGTGCTACAGTGTGAGCCACCTCTAGAGTCTGTGTGAGACACCTCTTGGGATCATATATCTGTGAGTAAGGGCTATGAAGCAAAGTGCTGCACGGATCTAAGTGCTATACTGTGAGACACCTCTAGAATCTACGGAGCTAAGTGCTACAGTGTGAGCCACCTCTAGAGTCTGTGTGAGACACCTCTTGGGATCATATATCTGTGAGTAAGGGCTATGAAGCAAAGTGCTGCACGGATCTAAGTGCTATACTGTGAGACACCTCTAGAATCTACGGAGCTAAGTGCTACAGTGTGAGCCACCTCTAGAGTCTGTGTGAGACACCTCTTGGGTTCACAATATGGTGAAAAAGGGCTACGGGCCTAAGTCACATAAGTAAGCAAGTTTTGTAAGATTTGATTGATGAATACGGTTCATCCTATGTTTTGATGCAAGTTCTGCCAAGTATGTTTCGTACAAGTTATGCTAAGTATATGTTTGAACAAGCTATGATAAATGTATGTTTTGCAAGAACCTCGGGAATCATTCATTGAACCCCTTTATTATTTGTACCATTCACTGAGTTTCAATACTCACCCTCTCTATATATATGTAGGTTTCAAGCAAGAAGTCGGCTTCGCCGAGATGTGTGTTTGTGCCCGATGTTTGTATGCATGTTTACGTCGGCAATGCTTATGTCGGCATTTTGTGTTTTTAGGTCGGCAACCTTGTGTTTACATCGGCAGTTCTGCAGACGATGATCTCTTGACTTGTATTCGTTATATTTGTTTATGTCAGCTTGTGAAGCTCTTTTGTAAAGATGTAATATGTATTTTGTTTACGTTGTATTCAAGTTGTAAAGTTATGTAAGGATGCATGCCATTCCATTTGACTTATGCACAGCTCTTATGGACCACTTGTATTTTGTTATTGCTTCCGCTCTTGTTAGCCCCATATGTATACTCTGATTTTGTGTGATTTTTTGTGAGTTGGCCTTCGGTAATCTCGGATTACTGGCCATCACGGCACCATTCTACTAGGGGCGGTTTGGGGTCGTGACATGGCTTTTCTCACAAAAAGATTGAATGATAGAATGCCTGAAGAAATACATTCTAGCACTCAGTTGTTCAAATTTCTCACTGGTGAGTTGTCTGCTTTTTGGGTTAAGAAATGGAGTATGTGTTTTTTCTGGAGTTAGTTTTTTAAGTTGGTTGGTTAGGGTTCGAATGGTAACTCTCAATTGTTTTTCTTCGTCTTGGAGCTGGTCTAGCTCTTCACTGACTTTTTTGCCTTTATCCATAATTTTCTGGAAATTTTTGGTAAGGCCTTCACAATGTCTGCACATTTGAAGAGGATTTTGAGAATCTAGCTGAGGGTTAGTACTACTGCTTCCTATTATCTGGCTGATTAGAACTCTATTAGTAGCAAGAATGGTTGATTGCATCTTGCCCAATGTGTCCAAATAATCTTTAGCTATTTGGCTGATAAAATAACTGGTTCTTATCTGTCTACGGGCATAGGTACTGGCTGACTCGAAATCATAAAATCTTTTAAACTGAGGTATGGGAAAATTTTTAACTAAGGGTTCCAACTTCTACCCAATCATGGTAAATACCAGGCTTGGTTCCTTTAGCCACTACATAAAAAGAAAAGCTTTTGGACAAAGGTTTATTCTGGATTTTTGAGAAATATATACTAAGAGAGTTTAAGGCTGATAGACGTTTAGTTGGGTGGTTATAGTTGTTCCAAAAGTTATCTAAAAGACAGTGTTGAAATGAGTCTAGCTTGATTCCTGTTAATGGTCTAAATTTGTTTCTCCTTTCATAAATAGGAAGGGCAAATCCCCCAAAGTTCATTGTTTTGTTGTTCTCCATTATCTGCACAAAAATTAAACTAGTTATTTTTTTTTTCTAAATAAATCTTTCTGCCTAGTCAATTTGTTAATTTATTATCACTCTTTTTAATATGTTCAAATTCTACCTTATATCTTTGACCTACTGTACAATCTAAAAATTTTGCCCATTTTCTGGTACTTAGTTTATGCTCATTAAGTTTATTATGAAATCTAATTATAACTTCATAGTCTGTTCTAATCATAAAGGGCTTGTGTAAAAATAATCTAAATTTCTTTATTGTATATACTATTCTTAATATTTCAAAATCTAGGCTGGTCATAATTATCTTTTTTTTTTTTTAAATTTCCAAAATTATACAAATGCGCTCTTTATTTTTACTATTATACTTATTAGGTTTAGCTAATGATACTATTCCCCATCCTAATTGACTTACATCTGTTTCTACAACTATATATTTTGATTCTAAGGAAAGTTGTAGTTCGAGTAAATTTCTATAAATATCTTTAATTTTTCTTATTAGAGCTATATCTTGTTGATTAAAATATTTTTGTCCTGTGGATGTGGTCTTACTGTATAAAGGTTTTATTATTTTACTAAGCTTAGAAATGTACATTCTTGCATAATTTAAAATTCCTAGAAATGATTGAAGTAGTTTTGTATCTTCTAATTTATCTGGGTAATCTAAAATTTTCTTAATTATGTGGGGTTATAACCTAATTTTTCCATCTCCTAATTCCATTCCTAAAAATTCTATATGGGGTTTATTTAATACCATTTTTCTCTTATGATTGTTCCATTGTTTATGAATTCCTCTAATATTATATATAAATGATCTATGTAACTATTTTTATCTGGGCTAAATACTAATATGTCATCTATATATATTAGTATAAAACTGTATTTATTGAATATACTATCGATCTTAAGCTGAAATATGGAAGGTGCATTTTTTAGTTCAAAAGACATGACTAGCCATTCATAATGTCCTTGTGGGCAACAAAAGGTTGTCCATGGTATGTTTTCGTTTTCCATTTTTATCTGTCAAAATCCTAATTTGCAATCAAATTTGCTAAATATTTTTTATGTCTATATTCTATTTATAAGCTAATCTTTATTTGGAATATTATATTTATCATCCTCTGTATTATCATTTAATCTTTTATAATTTATAACCATTCAAGTTTTTTCTCTTTTTATTTCTGCATGATTTCTAACCATAAATGCAGCGCTCCTATGTGGGCTATTAATAGGTCGAATTACTCCTAAATCTAATAATTCCGTAATCTGTGTCCTAAATTCTTCTATATCTACGTATGATCTATTTGTGCTGGTGTAATCCTACAATCTTTATTTTTTATATCTAAGCTAGCTAAGACTTTATTTCTTTCCCAGTATTTCATGGGTTGTTCTCTTAAAATTTCTGTTGATTTAGCTAATCTTATTATTTTATCTAAATCAGTTTTTGTTCTTCTGTATACTGGTTTTTTCTTTAATTTTCCTATTTTTGCAAAAATTAACTCTAGATTAACAGCTGGTTGAAAATCTTCTAAGTTCCAATAGTCTCATTTTTGTTCAAAATCTTCTACTTCTAAATTTTTTAAGGAGGTTTTAGCTATTTGTTCATTTGGTATGTATTTTTGGGCTCGCTCGGGAGAAATATTTCTACTAGGAAATAAAAAATTAGTTGGAACTGAATCTACTCCTATGGTACCACCACGCTTCGCACGCAACTTTGATGAATGGGCAATGGTGCTAAAGGCATATGTTGTGGGGGTATGTATGGTTCGTTTGAAGAAGCTAATGCTGCTATGACTGATAAACATGTCACCTTGTAGACTAAGGATGAAATTAAGTCCTAATATAAAGGGATGGTTTTGTCGAGTATTGCCAATCCAAACTTGGGGTAAAGGAAACCATTTTACATGTTGAGTTTGAGATCTTATGTGATGAAAACTGATTTGGGCTCTATTGATGCAATGTGTATATGTCTGTTTAGTGTCATCGGTTATGCTAACTAAAGCTGGGGTTGTTAAAGTTGTGCTCCACCCTAGTGGAACTATGTGTTGTTCAATTTATGATTTACTGGCTCCTGTATCTATGATGACATCTATACTAAGGGTTTTTTTTGCGAATTTAATGACACAAGAAATCTCAACTAAATTTGGCTTCGGCATAACAGGGCAATTAAATGGTAAATATGTATTATCTGACTGTGTTTGGGAGTATTGACTGAAGGCTTGAGAATCAACTACGTTGAATTCATATGTTTTTCAACAAGTTTATCTTTTAAGGGGTATTTATTATGAAATTGTTCTAACTGCTATCTAAGCTGTTTATTTTCTACTTCTAAACATTCTATGTCAAAACTAGCCTTAGTTTCTATCTCAAGTATTTGAAGTTTAAGTTCTCTTACTTTTACCTCTAATTCTCTAATAGTTAAGTGTAATTCTCTGTTTTCTATGCTACAATCTTCTAGTATTTCTTCGTTAGTTTCTAATGTTATCTTGTGAGTCAAATTTAATTTTTCTAGACAAATTATATAATAGGTTATACTACATAATAAACATTGGGCTCTTTTACTTTTAGCGGGAAACCAATTGCAATAACTGCATCTAGTGGTATCAAATCCTAGTCATATCTGAAAATTATGCTGACATTCAGCATCTGCATTATATTCCATAATAAAGAAATTGTTATGAGAAGGGGGTATTTCTATTTCTTGGTTAAGTTGTCCTAAAAGATTGTCTATATCTATATCACTTTCTGAATCACTATCTAAACTTATGGCCTCTATTTGGTATTTATAATCACTGACTATGCTATAGACTTCTGAATCATCGCTAGTTATGCTAACTACATATTCTTCTAAATCTTCTATAATATGTAGTCTTTCTATCTGTTTATTAGTATTAGGCCTCTGTCTTTTGAGACAGGTTTTTGCAAAATGATTGGGTTCTCCACATATAAAATAATTACATTTTTTACTATTAGGTTTTCTAACATATATTTGTTTTCTTTTATCTTTCTCTTTTTTAGGTAGTTGCTTAGAATTTATCCTATTAAAAGTTCTACTCTTTCTAATGAATTTTTGTTTTTTCCATGGTTTTCTATATTTTTTCTTCCAATATTTTTCTTTTCAGTATTTTTCATATTTTTTATATTTTTTCCTTTTATATTTATCTTCATATTGCTGAGGGGTATATATGATGCTGCTACAGAAACCATAGTTTTGTTTTTTCAAATCTTTATGTATTTTAACTTCTATGCATTTTTCTCTGAGCCTATGGAATGTAAAAACTATTCTAGGTCCTATTCCTAAAGCTCCTTTTATGCTTACTTCTCCTTATGCTATTTTTGCTAGTAAGTTTGCATAATAAATTGATCATTTATTTTCTATCTCTCTTCCTAGTTTTCTGGGTAATTTTCTAAAATATTTTGTTCTTATTTCTTCATCAAAACTTTTTCCAGTTCTGACTACTATGGCTAAATATTCTTTTTGCTTAAAGGTACAACATATTTCCAACTTCATAATGTTATCTGATCTAACTCAGTTAATGTTATGCTTTGAGTATAATCATTTCTTCTAGAAGGGTCATATCTTATAAGCATTTCTTTTATAAAGTAAGTAAAATTCCATGGATTATCTCTTAGTCCTTTAAGCTGTCTAATTGTCTCATCATATTTTCCTTTAAAAGTTAAATATATATTAAAAGCTGAATCTCTTAAAAGTGTTTTCATATATTCCCACATATCAGTTGATTCAAAGGGATTACTCATCCATGCTTTTACCGCATCTTTTTTCCATTTTTCTATTACTTCTTGCCATATTTGAGGGTCAAATCTAGCTAAATCTAAAAAGGTTCCTAGGTTATTAGCTGGTTGTAATTGTATACTCATATCTGGTGCTCTACGCTTTCTATGAAACCTATATCTTTTATTTGGATTTGCTTTATTACGTCTTGTATTGGTTAATGGTCTTCTTCCTCCAACTGCATAATGCATTGATTCTACTAGATCTTCTACGTATGTTGTGGATTACTAGTTCTTGTGCTTTCTGTTGTTTGAGTGTTCATATAAAAAGTGTCTTCTAAATTAGATTGTTTTGGTATTCTAAATAGTTTGTTAGGATATATTTTATCTTCTATGATATCGTTTACATATTCGGTATGAAATTCTTGGTCTAAAAACGACATTGCTTCATCATGGATATCTCCTCTAGCTATATATTCATAGTATCTAGTATCTAATATTTTATTCATATCGCTTAGGGTGAAATTTTTCTAATCTATCTCATCAATATTATATATCTTATTTTGTGATATTATTTTTTTTCTTCTGTCATTACATAAAACTGATTTATGTCACTATGATTATCTTGATTTTCTTCCCTATCTATACTACTAAATTCATCATCTTCAGATTTTTCTAGTGCTATATACGTATATTGAGTAAATCTTACTGCATAACTTCCATCTGTTTTTTGATATAGTAAATTATCTTGTGGGGCTATCCTTTTTTGTCCTAAAAAATCTCCTAAATTCCAATCTAGTACTGCATTATCTTCAGAATTATATTTTTTAGCTGGTAGTGCTTTTATTCCTTTTGCTCCTAATATATTAACTATCTGATCATTTGAGAGTCTATAATGAGTATTGCTTTATGAGATTGCTAAGCCTAAAAATCCTGTGCAAACTAATAAATTATTTTCACCTTTTTTCATTTTATATCCTCTACTTTTTATTCCTATTTTTATCTTTTTATGAAAGGTCGAAGTTGGTAGTAAGAAATCTGGTGTAAAATAAACTATTCCTTATTTTGAATTCATATCTAACTCATAGCTACCTAAAATACTTTGTTCTACATCATTGAATCTATCATCATGAAGGCCTACAAAAACTTTAGTTCTTAAATTTTCTCTAGTTAAAGCCTTAACTCCTACTACAATTAATCCTAAGTGAGTCATTTTGAGGTGTTCATTTACAACATATTTATAACTTTCTGTATTTATTAAATTTAGCTCTATTTTTTCATCTTATTCAGTTATACTAATCATTTGTTCACCATAGTGTTTAAATAAATATTGTTTTTTATGAATATTTCCTAACTTATATACATATTTAGCTAGGATTAACTCTAATTTTTCCTTTTAAAACTTTTTTATTTGTTGTTCTACGTCTATAAATTCTTCTACTTTAACGGCTTCATCCTCATTACGCTTTTTACTGCTACTTCCTTTTACTAACTGTTTAAACATTTTTATTTTCTGTAAGTTCTACAGGCGGGTCTCTTTAGTAATTTAAGATTTTCGAAATATGTAGCTATATCTTCTTCGTTTATCTGAGATTGAGGTTTGTTTGTTTGTCCTTCTACTCTTTTTCCTTTTTGAAGTATTATTTTTTTTAAATAAGCTAAACGATTTTCTAAACTATGTAATAGTTCTGATAGTTCTTCAAAATTTTCACACAATCGGATTAGAAATAAAATTTCTATATTATTTTGTCTTACTGATATTTTATGTGGCTGATTTATTCCCTGCTCGTTACTGATTCTCTTTGGGTTATTATGAAAGTCTTCTGCTTATTTTAAAATAATCCAGTAGTCTCTATTAGTCTTTTTATCACTGCTTATAAATTAAGATCTTATTAGTTATTCTAAAATTTTTAATTTCTGTTTTAAATTATCTTGAATTTGATTGATCTATTTTATTTGTCTAGATATTTGATTTATCTGATTATGAATTTTTTCAATTAATTGCTTAATTCTAACTCCATTTGCTTCGAGCTATTAATATTTATGGCTGATATTAGAGTTTCTATTTCTAGTTTAGTGGGAAATTTCTCTAAATTCAACTCTAATCGTTTTTGTAGAATTGAACTACACTGATCTTGGATATAATCTAATTTTTTATCTTGATCTTTAATTATACTACGAGTATTACGAAGATGGTCTATAGATGAAATACAGAGATTACTAATTTTATCTACGTCTTTTTTAATATTTTCTACAAAATTAATCTGATGATCTATGATATTATTTAGTTGAGAATTATGTTCGCTATGAAGCTGATGTGTAAAAGTACCTTCAAAATTACAACGAAATTTATTTTTATCTATGTTAAGACAATGGTTATGATTGCTGAGTTCTAAATCTAAATATTCTACTATTTTCATACACAAAATTAAATCCTACTTTAATATTATTAAAAGCTACTATAATATGGAATTTATAACTAAATTTTCCAATAATAAAAACTATTCTATTTTCGTAGGTAAAATGCATGAACTAACTTAAACTATCCTAAAATCGAACACTGCTCTGATACCATTTTTGGGTTGAGGGGTTAGTGGTCTACCACTACTTTGAAGTTGGGCTGAGAATTATCTAATTAATTCTATAGTTATGCTAATAAATCTTCAAGCTATAGTATGGCTAGCTGTAAGGTTTCTTGTTTTATAGTTATCTGTTTATTAACCAATGGGAAAATGAACCAGATAATAAAGACGATTTTTACAATCAACTCTTGGCAGCAGATCTTCAAGATCTTTCAAATAGAATGTATGGGTAAAAAAAAAAAATTTCATACCGAATATGTAGATGATATCATAAAAGATAAAATACATCATAGCAAAATATTTAGAATACAAAAAAAATAATTTAGAAGACACTTTTTATATGAAAACTCAAACAAAAGAAGGCACAAGAACTAGTAAACCACAATATATGGTAGAAGATTCAGTAGAACTAATGCATTATGTAGTAAGAGGAAGAAGACCATTAACAGGACGTAGTAAAGTTGATCCGAATAAAAGGTATAGGTTTTGTGGGGATATATTTTCTAAGCACCAACACGTGGCAAGGTGACGCCGAGGTGCCACGTGTCGTGGTAGTTATGCCGAGGTGATCTCGGAGTTGCCGAGTATAGCGATCCCGGGTTTACCCCTTGTTGTACAGTAATCCGGACATGTGTCCGTGGATGTTGTAATTGAGTATTGTCTTGTTTACATCCTTTCCTACTTTGTATTTGAGTTATAGGATGTGTTGGGCAGGTTTGTTACAGGTTGGTTGAGCTTAGGAACCAAGTCTAGTTGCCCAGGTTTTGGCTGGTCCGCTCGAGCGGAGATGTTTACGCTCGAGCGAAGAGGTTGTTGTTGCTTGTGCGCTCGAGCGGGGATTTTGGCGCTCGAGCGGAGAATGCACCCATCCAGTATTTCGTGCACCTGCAAAACTTCTGCAAGTGTGGTTCCTACGCTCGAGCGGGTTTGGTGCGCTCGAGCTGGTTGCGCTCGAGCGGGGATGTTACGCTCGAGCGGACAGTGTGTTTTTGGTGAGAGTTCTGGGAGGGGGAGACCTGAGCTCGAGCAGGCTGGTATCTACGCTCGAGCGAACGAACTTTGTGTCTGTGTCTTGGCGCTCGAGCGGACAATGTTGCGCTCGAGCGGACCATGTTTTTGTGTCTTTACGCTCGAGCGGAGTGTCTTACGCTCGAGCGGACCTGTCGTATAACTGAGTGGGACTGGGCATTTTAAATCACTTTTTGACTTATCTTCTCTCTCTTACTTTACCCAAAACGCCATTTTCAGAGCTTCTCACTCAAAAACCTTAACTTCTCTCTAAGTATTGATCTAGCTAGGGTGTTTTGCTCACCTTTGGTCTTTACAAAAAGGGTGTGGATCGTCGAGGGCGTTCTTTTGATCCGAATAGTTTGGTGTTTGGAGCATTTTGGTTTTGAGTCCTTCTCCTTTGGAGCTCATTTTTTGAGGTAGGGATATCCTACTCCTCTTTATGAGTTTTGTCTTTAAATTTTAGCATTTTGATATGTTGGAAGTTGTTGTGTGATTTTGGGAAACTTTGGGCCATTGTGTAATTTTACAAAAGTTGGGGGTTTTCATCTATGATAAACCTAGAAGCATGTTTGGTATAGAAACATGGAATTAATGTTGAAACATTAAGGAAATTGGAACCTAAGGGTTGTGATGTTAATTATGGAAAATGCTCTAATTACATTGATTGATTAATTTGGATAATTAATTGTATTGATTTGTGATGTGTATAATTGTTGTTTATATGCATTGTGTTGAGTTGGAGGAGATAGGGGATGTACTCCACGGTTTAGGGGAAGATAGGGGATGGACCTCTAAACCGGATGTTGTTGGGAGGAGATAGGGGATGAACTCCGTAGATAGAGCGGGTATGCCTATCTAGAAGTGTATTGACAGAGCGGATATGCTTGTCGTTGGAAGTATTGATATAACTGTTATGTTTATCTTTGATGAAGTGAAAAGTGTTGGCATGAGTGTGTGTCTCATGTGTGATGTTTGGCCAGGTTCTGAGCCAAGGTTATGAAATGGCAAGTAAAAGGAAAAGAAATGAAAATGAAAGGAAATATAGACTTAAGTGTCTTGGAATTGTGTCATGTTATGAATGAATGTAAAAGTGTTGACCATCTATCAACTGTTAATCTTTTAGTCATTGTTCATAATTGGTTTAGTATATTTCTACTGGGCTGTGGCTCACCCTATATGGGAACATCATTTTCAGGTACAGGAAGTATGCCACCTCCAAGGACTTAGCTTGGGAGGCTAGTGGCGGACAGACTTTTTGGTTGTCTTTCCTTTTGTTGTATTACATGTAAATTCAAGCCAAGGGCTTTATGTATAAATGAGTTAGCACTCTACTTTTGTGTAACCAAGTGTTAACTTGGAAAGCTGTAAGCCCTTAGGGCATTTGCTTTTGTTGTTAACATGTGATACTCTTTGTAATAAAACTCTGGTGAATGGAAAGATGTGGACCTTTTATATATTATAGCATGTCTATATTGTTGGGATTAATGTTATTATTTTGAGGCTGTTACAACTTGGTATCAGAGCGTACCGGGTTCGAATACTTTGGGTACGTGGGAAGTGATTAGGATCACAATGGGTTTGTCTCGCTTGTTAGAGACTTAGATGTAATATTATATGCTTATGTGACAACATGCTGATGTGATTATTTGGGTATGTGATTTAGTTTCTAGGATGTTGATTGGATCTTTGGGTTTCTGGGAGTCTTGTTGGAAAAGCACTTGATCAATGCTATTTCTAACCGGTACTCTAGTAACGCCTTGGGACTATCATTATCCGGAAATGAAATTCGTAAGTGCTTATGTGTTTATGTGCTTACGTGGAATGAATTACAAGTTGTCCATGCATTAGGACGTGAGTGTTTAGTTTTGGCACGTTTATGAATGTGCTAATGTTCTGTGTTACCTTTATTAGGATGTCAGGACGAGCAAGAGGTGGTAGGCGTGGTAGGCCTAGGAGGCAGGAGGTGCCATTACCGGAGGAGATTCCGGCAGTTCAGGAGGGGGTTGGTCAGGCCAATGTGGCCGAGCCAGCGGGTCAGCAGGCCATGAGTGCCTTGGCCCAGGAGATAGCAGGGGCTCTGGGTATTCTCAGAGCAGGGAATCAGGCAGCTGAGGCAGGGCCTTCCTTCTTGAAGAGGGAGTTCTTCCGGTCTAACCCGGAGGAGTTTGTTGGGGATCCTAAGGAGCCACTGAAGGCAGACAAGTGGCTAGAACAGATGAGTAAAACGTTCGAGATGCTAGGCATTGAGGACGGAGCATTGAAAGTGACCTTGGCATCCTTTCAGCTGAAGGGAGATGCGGGTCAATGGTGGAAGTATGAGAAAGCTCGTGTTGGTGGTACTTGGGAGGCGTTTGTGAATGCTTTCCATGAGAGGTTTTTATCTGCTGTGGCTAGAGAGAGGCTGAGGGATCAGTTCAGCCGGCTTAAGCAGGAGGGTTTTTCTGTGGCCGAGTTCGAGGCTACATTTACTAGCTTGTCCAGGTTTGCACCTGAACTTGTGGCGACAGAGGAGCGCCGTTGCTACGAGTTTGAGCGGAAGTTGAGATGGGATCTCAAGTTGAAAGTTGGTGGACCCTACATTCGAGAGTATAGGCATTTGGTGGATGCTGCAGCTCATATGGAGCTGATGATGCAGGAGGGAGAGGAGGAGAAACATGGAGGCTCCAAGAGGGGCCAAGAGGGACAGGGTGATGGTAGGAGGCAGAGGGGTTATAACCCTCAGCCGTCCCAGGGTGGTTTGGCCAGGTCGACTTTCCCAGTACCGAGTGCAGGCTCCGGGAGGAGCAATCAGGGAGAGTTCACCTGTTTCAAGTGTGGCCAGCCGGGTCACAAAGCTTCAATTTGCCCGCAGAAGGGCGGGGGTCAGAGAGCTGCTTCTTCGTCAGCTAGACCGCAGAGTCAGAGTTCGGGCAGGGGGCAGCCCTTGTCTTGTTATCAGTGTGGACAGCCTGGGCACATGAAAAGGTATTGCCCACGGTTGAGTGCCACTTCAGGAGCGTCTGGTTCTAGACAGACGCATGGATTTCAGCCAGCTCAGTCTGTACAGGCCTCGAGGGCCAATCCGGGGGCTTCGTCGTCCCAGTCAGTGCAGCAGTCCTATGCTCCGAGAGGCGAGCAGGTGGATCAGGGGCCTACAGGGCGCGTGTATGCTGTTACCGCGCAGGACCTTGTACCGGCTCCATCAGTAGTGAGAGGTACCTTTCTGTTTTGCAATTCGGTTGCTAGTGTATTGATTGATACGGGTGCGTCTCATTCTTTTGTATCTGCTGCATTTGCATCTATGTTGGAATTGGAGTTAGCATTGTTGGCATCTCCTATTTGCGTAGTGTCACCTATTGGGGGTGAGTTGATTTTGAAACACGGGTGTAGAGGTTGTGATATAGAGGTTGATGATCATAGGCTTCCGTTTCCTTTTGTAGTCATGCCCATGAAGGGCTTTGATGTTATTTTGGGTATGGACTGGTTATCGTCATACCGAGCTGTTATTGATTGCTACCGCCAGAGGGTTACTTGTTGTACCGTGAGCGGGGAGTGTTTCCATTTCTTGGGAGACCGGGTTGGTAGTATTGTGCCACCGGGGTATGGTCCGCGAGGGCGGAATGAGCTTAGTGGTCTACTTGCTAGCTTTGAGAGTGGTGAGTGTGATGAGACCCAGATTGTGTTGCCGAGGGTAGTTTGTGAGTACTCGGATGTTTTTCCCGAGGACCTGGTTGATTTGCCACCTCACCGAGAGATTGAGTTCTCTATCGATTTAGTGCCCGGCACGGCGCCGATTTCTATGGCACCTTACCGTTTTGCTCCAGCAGAGTTGGTTGAGTTGAAAGTTCAACTTCAGGAATTGCTAGATAAGGGCTTTGTTCGCCCTAGTGTTTCACCGTGGGGAGCGCCGGCACTCTTTGCTAAGAAGAAAGATGGTGCCTTGAGATTGTGTATTGACTACCGGAAGTTGAATCGGGCTACGGTTAAGAATAAGTACCCTATGCCCCGTATAGATGATTTGTTTGACCAGTTGAAGGGTTCCCGTTGTTTCTCTAAGATAGATTTGAGATCGGGTTACCACCAGTTGAGGGTCAGGGAGGAGGATATTCCGAAGACGGCATTCCGTACGCGGTATGGCCATTATGAGTTTCTGGTAATGCCATTTGGGCTTACCAACACACCGGCAGTCTTTATGGACTTGATGAACCGGATTTTCCGGGAATTCTTAGATCGTTTTGTAGTCGTCTTCGTGGATGACATTCTTATCTATTCACCTTCAGAGGAGGAGCACGAGGAACACTTGAGAGTGGTGCTTGGGTTGCTTAGAGCCCATAGGCTGTATGCCAAGTTTGGGAAGTGTGAGTTTTGGCTGAGAGAAGTCAAGTTCTTAGGCCATGTGGTTTCCGGGGAAGGGGTGTCCGTTGATACATCCAAGACTGAGGCAGTGCAAGATTGGGCACAGCCTAAGAGTGTGTTTGAGATCCGCAGTTTTCTGGGATTAGCTGGGTATTACCGCCGGTTTGTGAAGGATTTCTCCAGGTTAGCTTCACCGTTGACCAGATTGACTCGGAGGGGAGTCAGCTTTGTATGGAGTGAGACTTGTGAAAAGTCGTTCCAGGAGTTGAAAGTTAGACTGACCACCGCTCCGGTCTTGATTATTCCGGAGAGAGGGTTGGGTTATGCAGTCTATTGTGATGCCTCACGAGAGGGTTTGGGTTGTGTGTTGATGCAAGAGGGGAAAGTGGTAGCTTATGGCTCACGTCAGTTGAAAATTCACGAGAAGAATTACCCTACGCACGATCTAGAGTTAGCGGCTGTGATCTTTGCCTTGAAAATCTGGAGGCACTACCTTTATGGTGAGAGATTCGAGGTGTTCTCGGATCACAAGAGTCTGAAATATCTGTTTTCACAGAAAGACTTGAATTTGAGGCAGAGGAGGTGGATGGAGTTCATTGAGGATTACGACTTCGAGTTGCATTATCATCCGGGGAAGGCCAATGTTGTGGCCGATGCCCTTAGCAGGAAATCCATTAGTGATGTAGCTTGTGTAGCCATCCGGGAGTGGGAGATGTTGCGGGCCATTGGAGAGTTTGATTTGCTTTTGAGCGAATCCATTGAGGCTGCGGCCTTGTTTTCTGTTGTTGCACAGCCTACACTTGTGACTCGAGTGTTAAAGGCACAGAGAGGTGACCTTGAGGTAGAATCCCTCCGGGAGAAGATCTCCAGTGGGAAGGTTGAGAAGGGTTTGACGGTGTATCCCGACCTGAGTGTGAGATACCGAGACCGTTTGCTTGTACCGGAGGCTTGCCGAAAGGAAGTACTCCGAGAGTTTCACCATTCGCGCCTTGCGGTGCATCCGGGAGGTACTAAGATGTACCGGGATTTGGGTCGCCAGTTTTGGTGGCGGGGTATGAAGAGAGATGTGGCAGTTTTCGTGTCTAAGTGCCTTACTTGCCAGCAAGTGAAGGCCGAGCATCAGAGGCCAGCGGGTTTGTTACAACCCTTGCCTATTGCCGAGTGGAAGTGGGAGCATGTCACTATGGACTTCGTTGTAGGTCTTCCGAGGACTCAGCGGGGTAGTGATGCTATTTGGGTGGTTGTAGACCGGTTGACTAAGTCGGCGCACTTCATTCCTATGCGCGTGAGAGATTCAGTAGATCATCTTGCCGACTTGTATATTCGGGACATAGTGAGGTTGCACGGGGTCCCAGTGACGATCGTCTCAGATAGAGATCCTCGTTTTACTGCTAGGTTGTGGCAGAGTTTGCAGAGTGCCTTGGGTACTAAGTTGACCTTTAGTATAGCTTATCATCCTCAGACTGACGGGCAGTCCGAGCGTACTATTCAGATCCTCGAGGATATGCTTCGGGGTTGTGTCCTTGATTTCAGTGGGACGTGGGAGAGGCACTTACCATTGGTAGAGTTCGCCTACAACAACAGTTTTCAGTCTAGTATCGGTATGGCACCGTTTGAGGCCTTGTATGGCCGACCCTGTAGGTCTCCAGTTTGTTGGGCCGAGGTGGGTGATACACCTTTGTTGGGTCCGGAGTTGGTTAAGGAGACGACGGAGAAAGTTGAGCTTATCCGTAGGAGGCTTGTTACAGCCCAGAGTCGTCAGAAATCTTATGTTGACCGTAGGAGAAGACCATTGGAGTTTGAAATAGGTGATCATGTGTTTCTGAAGATATCACCTAGACGGGGTTTGATGAGATTTGGGAAGAGTGGGAAGTTATCCCCTCGGTTTATCGGTCCTTTTGAGATTCTTGAGAGGGTTGGCGAGGTTGCTTATCGTTTAGCTTTGCCGCCACAGTTATCCGGGGTTCATGACGTGTTTCATGTGAGTATGCTTTGGAAGTATGAGCCGGATCCATCACATGTGTTGGATTGGACCGACTTAGAGGTAGATGAGGATGCCTCGTATGAGGAGAGACCGGTTCGGGTCTTGGATAGGCGGGATCAAGTCCTGCGTGGCAAGACCATCCCTTTGGTTAAGGTTTTGTGGAAATATCACGGAGTGGAGGAGGCCACTTGGGAACGTGAATTGGGAGTCCGTGAGAAATATCCGGACTTGTTTGTTGATGTGTAATCAAGTATTGCAATTGTGTAATTGTAATGAAATTTAAGAGTATTAAAAATGTCTTAAATTGAAAAACATGGTGCATGTTTTGGTTAATGTAAATGTTGTAGAACTTGCCTTGTTATGGGAGTTGATTATAATATTGCATGTGTTGGCTATATTATAGAAATGGAATTGTATCATGATTATTGCTTATGATATGAATTGTGAACCATGTGTGTTGGAAATGGTTGAAATGAAAAGAGAATGCATGTCGAGATGCATATGTTGTAGAATGCCTCTTGATAAGAGATGGAATGACCGGGAATGGGTCGAATTGTGGAATGTTGTGGTATAACATTGTTTAAAAGAGAGGAAAACTTGTTTTTCAAAAACTTGTTCTTAATTTCGGGGACGAAATTCTTTAAGGGGGGGAGGTTATAGCGATCCCGGGTTTACCCCTTGTTGTACAGTAATCCGGACATGTGTCCGTGGATGTTGTAATTGAGTATTGTCTTGTTTACATCATTTCCTACTTTGTATTTGAGTTATAGGATGTGTTGGGCAGGTTTGTTACAGGTTGGTTGAGCTTAGGAACCAAGTCTAGTTGCCCAGGTTTTGGCTGGTCCGCTCGAGCGGAGATGTTTACGCTCGAGCGGAGAGGTTGTTGTTGCTTGTGCGCTCGAGCGGGGATTTTGGCGCTCGAGCGGAGAATGCACCCATCCAGTATTTCGTGCACCTGCAAAACTTCTGCAAGTGTGGTTCCTACGCTCGAGCGGGTTTGGTGCGCTCGAGCTGGTTGCGCTCGAGCGGGGATGTTACGCTCGAGCGGACAGTGTGTTTTTGGTGAGAGTTCTGGGAGGGGGAGACCTGAGCTCGAGCGGGCTGGTATCTACGCTCGAGCGAACGAACTTTGTGTCTGTGTCTTGGCGCTCGAGCGGACAATGTTGCGCTCGAGCGGACCATGTTTTTGTGTCTTTACGCTCGAGCGGAGTGTCTTACGCTCGAGCGGACCTGTCGTATAACTGAGTGGGACTGGGCATTTTAAATCACTTTTTGACTTATCTTCTCTCTCTTACTTTACCCAAAACGCCATTTTCAGAGCTTCTCACTCAAAAACCTTAACTTCTCTCTAAGTATTGATCTAGCTAGGGTGTTTTGCTCACCTTTGGTCTTTACAAAAAGGGTGTGGATCGTCGAGGGCGTTCTTTTGATCCGAATAGTTTGGTGTTTGGAGCATTTTGGTTTTGAGTCCTTCTCCTTTGGAGCTCATCTTTTGAGGTAGGGATATCCTACTCCTCTTTATGAGTTTTGTCTTTAAATTTTAGCATTTTGATATGTTGGAAGTTGTTGTGTGATTTTGGGAAACTTTGGGCCATTGTGTAATTTTACAAAAGTTGGGGGTTTTCATCTATGATAAACCTAGAAGCATGTTTGGTATAGAAACATGGAATTAATGTTGAAACATTAAGGAAATTGGAACCTAAGGGTTGTGATGTTAATTATGGAAAATGCTCTAATTACATTGATTGATTAATTTGGATAATTAATTGTATTGATTTGTGATGTGTATAATTGTTGTTTATATGCATTGTGTTGAGTTGGAGGAGATAGGGGATGTACTCCACGGTTTAGGGGAAGATAGGGGATGGACCTCTAAACCGGATGTTGTTGGGAGGAGATAGGGGATGAACTCCGTAGATAGAGCGGGTATGCCTATCTAGAAGTGTATTGACAGAGCGGATATGGTTGTCGTTGGAAGTATTGATATAACTATTATGTTTATCTTTGATGAAGTGAAAAGTGTTGGCATGAGTGTGTGTCTCATGTGTGATGTTTGGCCAGGTTCTGAGCCAAGGTTATGAAATGGCAAGTAAAAGGAAAAGAAATGAAAATGAAAGGAAATATAGACTTAAGTGTCTTGGAATTGTGTTATGTTATGAATGAATGTAAAAGTGTTGACCATCTATCAACTGTTAATCTTTTAGTCATTGTTCATAATTGGTTTAGTATATTTCTACTGGGCTGTGGCTCACCCTATATGGGAACATCATTTTCAGGTACAGGAAGTATGCCACCTTCAAGGACTTAGCTTGGGAGGCTAGTGGCGGACAGACTTTTTGGTTGTCTTTCCTTTTGTTGTATTACATGTAAATTCAAGCCAAGGGCTTTATGTATAAATGAGTTAGCACTCTACTTTTGTATAACCAAGTGTTAACTTGGAAAGCTGTAAGCCCTTAGGGCATTTGCTTTTGTTGTTAACATGTGATACTCTTTGTAATAAAACTCTGGTGAATGGAAAGATGTGGACCTTTTATATATTATAGCATGTCTATATTGTTGGGATTAATGTTATTATTTTGAGGGTGTTACACCGAGGTTATCTGCGAGAATACCGGAATCCGAGATAAGCGGATAAGGGACAAGAGTCCTAGGATGAAGAAAGACTTCAGGATGGATAAGGGTAATACTCTTAGGGAGTTTATCCTTATCTCTTAAGAAATCCAAAGTAAGCACTGAATTGGAGTCCATAGAAGCCAGGCTTCTAGTGGGACTAGGATTGAGTAAACTATAAAAGAAAGGCACCCCCGTGGATATAAGGTATGCAATTTTACGCTTTGAGTAGTGAGTTTAGCACTTGATTATCTTTGAGAGATATACTGACTTGATCGTCGGAGAGCACCCGGGTGGAAGAACCACCGCTGGAGCCTTCTCTTTCTGTGCAGGACAACAGGGTGCCATCTATTCTGCCAGTGTTCTACAGCTGAATTACTAAACGGGTAGTGTGGTCAGAAAATCACTCACACAGGTTTCATGGAAAGCGTAGACAACCAAATATGAGTATACAATTACGGCCAGCTAAAAACCTAGGAACCCTTTTAGATTTATCCAGATTCGACCCTCAGATATGACAAGAAGTGATAGAAAAATGGGAAAAAGATGCAGTAAAAGTATGGATGAGTAATCCCTTTGAATCAATTGATATGTGGGAATATGTGAAAACACTTTTAGGAGATTCAGCTTTTAATATATATTTAACTTTTAAAGAAAAATATGAGGAGACAATTAGACAGCTTAAAGGATTATAAGATAATTCATGGAATTTTACTAGCTTTATAAAAGAAATGCTTATAAGATAGGACCCTTCTAGAAGAAATGATTATACTCAAAGCATAGCATTAACTGAGCTAGATCAGATAACATTAGGAAGTTGGAAATATGTTGTACCCTTTAGCAAAGAATATTTAGCAAGAGCAGCCAAAACTGGAAAAAGTTTTCATGAGGAAATAAGAAATAAATATTTTAGAAAATTACCCGGAGAGCTAGGAAGAGAGATAGAAAATAAATGGTCAATTTATTATGCAAACTTACTAGCAAAAATAGCATCAGGAGAAGTAAGCATAAGAGGAGCTTTAGGAATAGGACGTAGAATAGTTTTTACATTCCATAGGCTTAGAGAAAAATGCATACAAGTTAAAATATAGAAAGATTTGAAAAAACAAAACTATGATTTCTGTAGCAGCATAATATATACCCCTCAACAATATGAAGACAAATATAAAAGGAAAAAATATAAAAAATATAGAAAAGAAAAATATTGGAAGAAAAAATATAGAAGACCATGGAAAAAAACAAAAATTCATCAAAAATAGGAGAATTTTTAATAGGATAAATTATAAGCGACTACCTAAAGAAGAGAAAGATAAAAGAAAACAAAGATATGTTAGAAAATCTTATAGTAAAAAATGCAATTATTTTATATGTGGAGAACCCAATCATTTTGCAAAAATCTGTCCCAAAAGACAAAGGCCTAATACTAATAAACAGATAGAAAGACTACATATTATAGAAGATTTAGAAGAAGATATAGTTAGCATAAATAGCGATGATTCAGAAGTCTATAGCATAGTCAGTGATTCTGAATACCAAATAGAGGCCATAAGTTCAAATAGTGATTCAGAAAGTGATACAGATATAGACAATCTTTTAGGACAACTTAACCGAGAAATAGGAATACCCCATTCTCATGACAATTTCTTTATGATGGAATGTAATGCAGATACTGAATGCCAGCATAATTTTCAGATACGACTAGGATTTGATACCACTAGATGCAGTTATTGCAATTGGTTTCCCGCTAAAAGTAAAAGAGCCCAATGTTTATTATGTAGTATAACCTATTGTATAATTTTTCTAGAAAAATTAAATTTGACCCACAAGATAACATTAGAAAGTAACGAAGAAATACGAGAAGATAGAAACTAAGGCTAGTTTAGACATAGAATGTTTAGAAGTAGAAAATAAATAGCTTAGACAGCAGTTAGAACAATTTCATGCAAGTACCCCTTAAAAGATAAACTTGTTGAAAAACATATGAATTCTTTAGAATTAGTCAACCTAGTTGATTCTCAACCCTTTAGGCAATACTTCCAAGCACAGTTAGATAATACATATTTATTATTTAATTACCCTGTTATACCAAAGCCAAATTTAGTTGAGATTTCTTGTGTCATTAAATTCGCAGAAAAAAAACCCTTAGTATAGATGCCATCATAGATACAGGAGCCAGTAAATCATATATTGAACAACACATAGTTCCACCAGAATGGAGCACAGCTTTAACAATCCCAGCTTTAGTTAGCATAGCCGATGACACTAAACAGACATATACACATTACATCAATGGAGCCCAAATCAGTTTTCATCACATAGGATCTCAAACTCAATATGTAGAATAGTTTCCTTTACCCCAAGTTTGGATTGGCAATACTCGACAAAACCATCCCTTTATATTAGGACCTAATTTCATCCTTACTCTACAAGGTGGCATGTTTATCAGCCATAGCAGCATTAGCTTCTTCAAACGAACCGTACATACCCCCACAGTATATGCCCTTAGCACCATTGCCCATTCATCAGAGTTGCATGCGAAGCGTGGTGGTACCATAGGAGTAGATTCAGTTCTAGCTAGTTTTTTATTTCCTAGCAGAAATATTTTTCCTGAGCTAGCCCAAAAATACATACCAAATGAAGAAATAGCTGATACCTTTTTAGAAAAATTAGAAGACATAGAAGAATTTGAAAAAAAAAAAAAAAAAAGACTATTGGAACCTAGAAGATTTTCAACAAATTGTTAATCTAGAGTTAATTTTTGCAAAAATAGGAAAATTAAAGAAAAAACCAGTATACAGAAGAACATAAAATGATTTAGATGAAATAATAAGATTAGCTGAAATAACAGAAATTTTAAGAGAATAGCCCATGAAATACTGGGAAAGAAATAAAGTCTTAGCTAGCTTAGATATAAAAAATAAAGATTATAGGATTAATCGGTACAAATAGATCATATGCCAGGAGATATAGAAGAATTTAGGACACAAATTAGGGAATTATTAGATTTAAGAGCAATTCGACCTAGTAACAGCCCACATAGGAGCGCTGCATTTATGGTTAGAAACCATGCAGAAATAAAAAGAGGGAAAGCTAGAATGGTTATAAATTATAAACGATTAAATGATACTACAGAGGATGATAAATATAATATTTCAAATAAAGATCAGCTTATAAATAGAATGCAGATAGTAAAAATATTTAGCAAATTTGATTGCAAATCTGGATTTTGGCAGATAAAAATAGAAAATGAAAGCATGCCATGGACAGCCTTTTGTTGCTCACAAGGACTAAAAAATGCACTTTCTATATTTCAGCGTAAGATGAATAGTATATTCAATAAATACAGTTTTATACTGGTATATATAGATGACATATTAGTAGTTAGCCCAGATAAAAATAGTCACATAGATCACTTGCATATAGTATTAGAAGAATTCATAAACAATGGAATAATAATAAGTAAGAGAAAAATGGTATTAAATAAACCCCATATAGAATTTTTAAGAATGGAGTTAGGAGATGGAAAAATTAGGTTACAACCCCACATAGTTAAGAAAATTTTAGATTACCTAGATAAATTAGAAGATACAAAACAATTTCAATCATTTCTAGGAATTTTAAATTATGCATAAATGTACATTCGTAATCTTAGTAAAATAATAGGACCTTTATATAGTAAGACCACACCCACAGAACAAAAATATTTTAACCAACAAGATATAGCTCTAGTAAGAAAAATTAAAGATATTTGTAGAAATTTACCCGATCTACAACTTCCCTTAGAATCAGAATATATAGTCGTAGAAACAGATGCAAGTTAGGATGGGGAACAATATTATTAGCTGAACCTAGTAAGTATGATAGTAAAAATAAAGAGCGCATTTGTAGATATAGTTCTGGAAATTTTAAAGAAAATGATACAACCATGACCAGCCTAGATTTTGAAATATTATGAATAATATATGTAATAAACAAATTTAGATTATTTTTATACAAATCCTTTACGATTAGAACAGACTGAAGCTATAGTTAGATTTCATAATAAACTTAATGAGCGTAAACTAAGTACCAGAAGATGGGAAAATATTTAGATTGTATAGTAGGACAATGATATAAGGTAGAATTTGAACATATTAAAGGAAGTGATAATAAATTAACAGATTGGCTAAGCAGGAAGAGTTATTTAGAAAAAGAAAATAACCAGTTTAATTTTTGTGCAGATAATGGAGAACAGCAAAACAATGAACTTTGGGAGATTTACCCTTTCCATTTATGAAAGCAGAAACAAATTCAGACCATTAACAGGATTCGAGCTAGACCTAGTTCAACAGTGTCTTTTAGATAACCTTTGGAACAACCATAACCACCCAGCTAAACGTTTGTCAGCCTTAAACTCTCTTAATATATATTTCTCAAAAATTCAGAATAAACCTTTCTCCAAAAGTTTTTTTTTTTTATGTAGTGGCTAAAGGAACCAAGCTTGGTATTTACCATGATTGGGTAGAAATTGAACCCTTAGTTAAAAATTTTCCCATACCTCAGTTTAAAGGATTTTATGATTTCGAGTCAGCCAGTACCTATGCCCACAGACAGATAGGAACCAGTTACTTTATTAGCCAAATAGCTAAAGATTATCTGGACACATTAGGCAAGATGCAGTCAACCATTCTTGCTACTAATGGAGTTCCAGTCAGCCAGATAATAGGAAGCAGTAATACTAACCCTCAGCCAGATTCTCAAAATCCTCTTCAAATGTGCAGACATTGTGTGAAGGCCATACTAGAAATTTCCAGAAAATTATGGATAAAGGCAAAAACGTCAGTGAAGAGTTAGACCAACTCCGAGACGAAGAAGAACAATTGAGAGCTACCATTCGAACCCTAACCAACCAGCTTGAAAAACTAACTCTAGAAAAAGCACCTACTCCATTTCTTAACCCAAAAACCAGACAACTCACCAGTGAAGAATTTGAACAATTGAGTGCTAGAATGTATTTCTTTAGGCATTCTATCATTCAATCTTTTTGTGAGAAAAGCCAAGAAATAGAAGACCTTAAACCCTATATATACACCTTAGCCGAAGATAGTAGAAATAGTGA
Organism: Camellia granthamiana; assembly: GCA_036172215.1. Lineage (NCBI taxonomy): Eukaryota > Viridiplantae > Streptophyta > Magnoliopsida > Ericales > Theaceae > Camellia > Camellia granthamiana. Next base: position 114,401,625 of record CM069910.1, read on the forward strand.
ATTAGTCACTATACATCAGTTTCTTCAAGACCTCTCCATAGCAGGAGTTCAATGCCCTAGTATGCGTATCAGTGGACTTACCTCTACGAGAATGAAGAACAACCCTGTCTTCAAGAGGAAAGATGTATAGACAGGCCAGAGTATTTTGATAGATGTCAGTGTAATTTAGATTTCAGCATCTGCCTTTACCAGATAAATCTAGCAACGTTCAAGCCATTGGAGATAGAAATTGAGGCAAAACGCGTTATCTAACAGCACCACAATTGTTAGATTATGGCTTTGTCTCTAGAATAATTTTTTCAGATCCAAATCAGACATAATTTTAGAAATAAATTTGCTCATTTAGTACTTTGTGTAATGGAAGAGCACCATCCTTTTGCAGAAGCGTCAATTTATAGCAAGCTACCAGAATGGAAAGGAATAAGGTGCATTCTCGCCAAGCATAAAATGTACCTTAGAGGAACTTCAACATTTCCAAGATACCCAGGACTTCTCAATCGGAGACCTTAGCCATGCAGAAAGTTTTCACTCAAAGATCAGCTTAATAAATAGAGGAAATTTGCTAATAATCCTCTATTAGCGTATAATGGAAATTATGATAATCTAGTTTGTGAAAATAGAAATCAGAAGATATACTGCAATTTAGGCATTCCAGGTTTTCCCTATAGCAAAGAAACATTTGTAGATGAAAGTCAGTACCTCGACTATCGGCACAGTGTCTTTCATGACTCACCATTAATGGAAGAATGAGGTAACAAACTTATGACCTCTATTTGGTATTCATAATCATTGACTATGCTATAGACTTTTGAATCATCACTATTTATGCTAACTGTATCTTCTTTTAAATCTTCTATAATATGTAGCCTTTCTATCTGTTTATTAGTATTAGGCCTCTGCCTTTTGGGGCAGGTTTTTGAAAAATGATTGCGTTCTCCACATATAAAACAAATGAATTTTTTACTATAAGGTTTTCTAACATATCTTTGTTTTCTTTTATCTTTCTCTTCTTTAGGTAGTCACTTATAATTTATCCTATTAAAAGTTCTACTCTTTCTAATGAATTTTTGTTTTTTCCATGGTTTTCTATATTTTTTCTTCCGATATTTTTCTTTTCTGTATTTTCCATATTTTTTATATTTTTCCCTTTTATATTTATCTTCATATTGCTGTGGGGTATATATTATGCTGCTACAGAAACCATATTTTTGTTTTTTCAAATCTTTTTGTATTTTAACTTCTATGCATTTTTCTCTGAGCCTATGGAATGTAAAAACTATTCTAGGTCCTATTCTTAAAGCTCCTCTTATGCTTACTTCTCTTGATGCTATTTTTGCTGGTAAGTTTGCATAATAAATTGACCATTTATTTTCTATCTCTCTTCCTAGCTCTTTGGGTAATTTTCTAAAATATTTATTTCTTATTTCCTCATCAAAACTTTTTCCAGTTTTGACTGCTATGGCTAAATATTCGTTGCTAAAGGGTACAACATATTTCCAACTTCCTAATGTTATCTGATCTAACTCAATTAATGCTATGCTTTGAGTATAATCATTTCTTCTAGAAGGATCGTATCCTATAAGCATTTCTTTTATAAAGCTAGCAAAATTCTATAGATTATCTCCTAGTCCTTTAAGCTGTCTAATTGTCTCCTCATATTTTCCTTTAAAAGTTAAATATATATTAAAAGCTGAATCTCTTAAAAGTGTTTCCATATATTCCCACATATTAGTTAATTCAAAGGGATTACTCATCCATACTTTTACCGCATCTTTTTCCCATTTTTCTATCACTTCTTACCATATCTGAAGGTCGAATCTAGCTAAATCTAAAAGGGTTCCGGGGTTATTACTTGACCGTAATTATATACTCATATCTGGTTGTCTACGCTTTCCATGAAACCTATACCTTTTATTTGGATCTGCTTTACTACGTCCTGTATTGGTTAATGGTCTTCTTCCTCCAACTGCATAATGCATTGGTTCTACTGGATCTTCTACCGTTTGTTGTGGATTACTAGTTCCTGTGCTTTCTGTTATTTGAGTGTTCATATAAAAAGTGTCTTCTAAATTAGATTGTTTTGGTATTCTAAATATTTTGCTAGGATGTATTTTATCTTCTATAATATCGTCTACATATTCGGTATGAAATTCTTGATCTAAAAATGACACTGCTTCATCATGGGTATCTCCTCTAGCTATATATTCATAGTATCTAGTATGTAATATTTTATTCATATCACTTAAGGTGAAATTTTCCAAATCTATCTCATCAATATTATATATCTTATTTTGTGATATTGTTTTTTCTTCTGTCATTACATAAAGCTGATTTATGTCACTATGATTATCTTGATTTTCTTCCTTATCTATACTACTAAATTCATCATTTTCAAAATTTTCTGGTGCTACATACGTATATTGAGTAAATCTTACTGCATAACTTCCATCTGTTTTTTGATATAGTAAATTATCTTGTGGGGCTAGCCCTTTTTGTCCTAAAAAATCTCCTAAATTCCAATCTAGTACTGCATTATCTTCAGAATTATATTTTTTAGCTGGTAGTGCCTTTATTCCTTTTGCTCCTAATATCTTAACTATCTGATCATTTGAGAGTCTATAATAAGTATTGCTTTCTGAGACTGCTAAGCCTAAAAATCCTGTGCAAACTAATAAATTCTTTTCTCCTTTTTTCATTTTATATCCTCTACTTTTTATTCCTATTTTTATCATTTTATGAAAGGTCGAAGTTGGTAGTAGGAAATCTGGTGTAAAATAAACTATTCCTTCTTTTGAATTCATATCTAACTCATAGCTACCTAAAATACTTTGTCCTACCTCATTAAATCTATCATCATAAAGACATACAAAAAGTTTAGTTCCTAAATTTTGTCTAGTTAAAGCCTTAACTCCTATTACAATTAATCCTAAGTGAGTCATTTTGAGGTGTTCATTTACAACATATTTATAACTTTCTTTATTTATTAAATTTAGCTCTATTTTTTCATCTTCTTAAGTTACACTAATCATTTGTTCACCATAGTATTTAAATAGATATTGTTTTTTATGAATCTTTCCTAACTTATATACATATTTGGCTGGGATTAACTCTAATTTTTCCTTTTAAAATTTTTCTATTTGTTGTTCTACGTTTATAAATTCTTCTATTTTAACATCTTCATCCTTATTACGCTTTTTATTGCTATTTCCTTTTACTAGCTGTTTAAACATTTTTCTTTTCTGTAAGTTCTACAGGCGGGTCTCTTTGGTAATTTAAGTTTTTTGAAATATTTAGCTGTATCTTCTTTGTTTATTTGAGATTGGGGTTTGTTTGTTTGTCCTTCTACTCCTTTTCCTTTTTGAAGTATTATTTTTTTCTAAAGAAACTAAATGATTTTCTAAACTATGTAGTTGTTTTGATAGTTCTTCAATTTTTTCACACAATCGGATTAGAAATAAAAATTTCTATATTATTTTGTCTTACTGATATTTTATTTAACTGATTTATTCCCTGATAGCTACTGATTCCCTCTGGGTTATTATGAAAGTCTTCTGCTTGTTTTAAAATAATCTGGTAGTCTCTATTAGCCCTTTTATCACTGCTCATAAATTAAGATCTTATTAGTTGTTCTAAAATTTTTAATTTCTGTTTTAAATTATCTTGAATTTGATTGATCTGTTCTATTTATCTAGCTATTTGGTTTATCTGATTATGAATTTTTTCAATTAATTGCTTAAATTCTAACTCTATTTGCTTCGAGCTATTAATATTTATGGTTGATATCAGAGATTCTATTCCTAGCTTAGCGGGAAATTTTTCTAAATTCAACTCTAATCGTTTTTGTAGGATTGAACTACACTGATCTTGGATATAATCTAATTTTTTATCTTGATCTTTAATTATACTACGAGTATTACGAAGATGGTCTATAGATGAAGTACAGAGATTACTAATTTTATCTACGTCTTTTTTAGATTTTCAGCAAAATTAATCTGATGATCTATGACACTATTTAACTGAGAATTATGTTCGCTATGGAGCTGATGTGTAAAAGTACCTTCAAAATTACAACGAAATTTATTTTTATCTATGTTAAGACGATGGTTATGATTGCTGAGTTCTAAATCTAAATATTCAACTCTTTTCATACACAAAATTAAATCCTACTTTAAAATTATTAAAAGCTACTATAATATGGAATTTATAACTAAATTTTCCAAAAATAAAAACTACTCTATTTCCGTAGGCAAAATGCATGAACTAATTTAAACTGTCCTAAAACCGAACACTGCCCTGATACCATTTTTGGGTTGGGGGGTTAGTGGTCTACCACTATTTTGAAGTTGTGCTGAGAATTATCTAATTAATTCTATAGTTATGCTAATAAATCTTCAAGCTGTAGTATGGCTAGCTGTAAGACTTCTTGTTTTATAGTTATCTGTTTATTTATTTGTGTGATTTTCAAACTATAATGTTCTATAGATCTACCAGAAGCTAATGATAACATAAATTGATATCTTAATTTTTGATCTTCTAATTCTTGTATAAGCTCAGTACTGGATCTGATTTTAGTTATAAGTTCTTCTTCTAAAAGTATAAAATTTTGATTTTAAAATTTCTTATATGAAAAATATTTCCTTGATATTTCTACTCAGGTTGCTCTCCTTATATTCTAAAATTCTTTTTCTTTGGCAAAACTATTTTTAGGCAATGTTTGCTTTCATTACATGTACTCCCACCTTGAAACTAAACCTCGTTCAACATAATATATTTTTATTTTCTATTCCTTACCTTTCCCTTTCTTCCTACAATTTGCCCTCAAACGCCTAGCCACGGCTCACACGGGCTCTTCAACTAAGGTCACTCAATAATAAAATAGAAAACAATAGATACTACGAAAGTTCAAAGCATGTAATATTAATGAGCAAGCAAGCATTCCATAAACTTAGTTTTTCCAAAAATAAATAAATTTTAAAACATAAGAGTTACCCTTTTGAAATATTCAAGAAAAAAGAAAGACTACTCACACTTCATATTTATATGTAATATACTTACAAAGATTATATTACAGACTTTGAGATTCTGAAAGACTTGGAACACTTAAAATTTTTGAGAGTTTGAAAAGTTGGAGAGGATTTTTGCAAAGAAGAGTGAAGAGAATTTTTCATTGCTTCAATCATTGGCATGAATACCAATTTATACACATAGTTGATAGATACAAACAAACCTAAGGATTTATCCATACGTCAAATTTTTGAACCAAAAGTCCAAAAGTCTAGTTAGGCCTAGCTATAGACTTTAAAAAATTTCTATGCAATAATTGCATAGACTTTGACACCAACTACTATGCTAGATACGGATAACAAAATTTTATCAACAAAAGGTTAGGATAATGATATCGGGTACTGCTTTGGGCCCTATTGCATATCATTCAATCCTCATTTTTTGATAAAGTTTTGACACTATAATTTGTTACAAGGCACGTGTAAGGATTTTCACGGCTTTTCTTTAATGGAGCAGGATAGGGGTCATCTGCTCTATTAAAGTAGTGAGTGAAGGAAAAGCCTTACTACTGACAGACGTAAATAATTACAGACAAAAATATTTACAATGGTTGTTGTCGTTTCTTGGCGTGAATTTCCCTGATCGTTGAAGAGAGGCCTTATTTTCTACAGATTTTGTCTTTTTCCTCTAAGTGTCTTGATGCCAATAATTGATGTAGACACTTGGATGGTGGAATGAATCTTCAGGGCTGATCTTTCGTAGAGAAATTACAAAATTTCGAAGAGTCAAAAATCTAAGTCTAGAAACATGGACTTTTGTGACTATGACTATAATACTTCCAAAATATTACATGAATCTAATTATGGAGTGCAATATATTTTTTTATTTTTTATTTTTTATTTACCCATACATTTTATCTGAAAGGTCTTTAAGATCTGCTGCCGAGAGTTGATCGTAAAAATCGTCTCCATTATCTGGTTCATTTATAGTGATTCAGAAAGTGATACAGATATAGACAATCTTTTAGGACAACTTAACCGAGAAATAGGAATACCCTCTTCTCATGACAATTTCTTTATGATGGAATGTAATGCAGATACTGAATGCCAGCATAATTTTCAGATACGACTAGGATTTGATACCACTAGATGCAGTTATTGCAATTGGTTTCCCGCTAAAAGTAAAAGAGCCCAATGTTTATTATGTAGTATAACCTATTGTATAATTTGTCTAGAAAAATTAAATTTGACTCACAAGATAACATTAGAAACTAACGAAGAAATACGAGAAGATTGTAGTATAGAAAATAGAGAATTACACTTAACTATTAGAGAATTAGAGGTAAAAGTAAGAGAACTTAAACTTCAAATACGTGAGATAGAAACTAAAGCTAGTTTAGACATAGAATATTTAGAAGTAGAAAATAAACAGCTTAGACAGCAGTTAGAACAATTTCATACTAAGTACCCCTTAAAAGATAAACTTGTTGAAAAACATATGAATTCTTTAGAATTAGTCAATCTGGTTGATTCTCAACCCTTTAGTCAATACTTCCAAGCACAGTCAGGTAATACATATTTATCATTTAATTATCCTGTTATATCGAAGCCAAATTTAGTTAAGATTTCTTGTGTCATTAAATTCGCAGAAAAAACCCTTAGTATAGATGCCATGATAGATACAAGAGCCAGTAAATCATATATTGAACAACACATAGTTCCACCAAGATGAAACACAGCTTTAACAACCCCAGCTTTAGTTAGCATAGCCGATGGCACTAAACAGACATATACACATTGCATCAATGGAGCCCAAATTAGTTTTCATCACATAACAGTTTTTGGTTTTAATGGATTTTTTTTTAACATGTTAGTTTTAATTTTGGACTTTAGTTTTACGTCATGTGAGACTCAGTTTGAAAATAAATTTTTCCTGTTTTTTTTTTCTTTTTTTTTAAAAATAAATTTTTAAATTTACTAAATACAAAATAATTCAACAAGTTATTTCATTTATATTTGTTTTGTATTTATTGATTTTTTTTTAAATATAGTAGGTAAATTATTGGCTTGTTTAGTAACAAATATGCTCTTGTTTAAAATATGGATTATTGGTCTGTTTAGTAACCATTTCATTTTCAGATTTTAGTTTATATTTTCAAAAACTTACAAAACTAACATAAAAACTTGTTTGATAATTTTTTGGATTTATAAATGGTTGTCTCAGTTTATAAATTTGAGGAAAATTTGTAAACTCAAAAAATGAGTTCACATTGGTTTTTAAACAGAAAATTAAAAATTTGACTAATAAATTTTTTTTTTCAATTATAATGTGTATGATCCTATTGTCATAAATAATAAAAAAAATAAATATAAATATTTTAGGCTTAGACAAACATGTTTTTTAGTTTATGTTTTTAAAAATTTTTAAACATTTTGTTCAAATTAACGCGTTTGTAATTTATGTTTTTTTAAAAATAAACAAAAATCAATTTATAAAATTTTTGTAAACATAAACTAAAACGTAAACATTACCAAACGCTTTGTGATTTTAGAAATTATATGGTTTTGATTGATTTTTTGAAAATTGAGTTTTTTATTTTTATTTTTTTATTTTTAGTGTATTTTTATTTTTTACATATTTCAAGTAAATTTTTTATTTTTTAAATGCAAGTTATTTAGATACACTTAAAAAGTAAATTTTTTTATAAAAAAAATATTTAGAAAATTTAATAGATACATAAGAACATGAAAATATATTGAAATTTTTAATTTTTTTGTATTTGATTAATTTTTAAAGATTTTTCATAAATATTATGGTGTATCTTTCTTTTTTGAAGATTTTCTCATAAATTTTAACGCCCTCGAAATAAACCCACAATCAAACATTCAAGACATGCTTAAACATAAGAGAAGTAAGCATAATTACATTTCATCAGAGTCTTCATTCCAAAATGTATTACACGTTGACAACAAAAGTAAATGCCCTATAGGCTTACAACTTTCCAAGTCAACACTTGGTTACAAAGAGAGAGTACTAACTCTACACAAAACGAGCCCTAGGTTTGATGTACATGTAATACAACCAAAAATAACAAAATAAGAGTCCAACAGTCTCAAGCCTCCCAAGTTACGTCCTTGGAGGTGGCATGCTACCTGTGCCTGAAAATGATGTCCCATAAAGGGTGAGCCAACGCCCAGTAGAGATATGCTAAACATAATATGAGCAATAACTAAAACATTAGCATTTGACAGATGTTTAACTCACATGAATAAATTCATAACCCATTTCAATTACATGACAAATGTGTCCATGTTTCATTTCATCTTCAATACTTATTCAATTTCTCAATTCATAATCCTGGCTCAGAACCTGGCCATATACTTTAAATGAGATTATATCTCATATCAATAACTCTTTCATTTCAACAATTCAAATGAGATAACAACTCATATCCAAACACTTCCATAAGCCACAATAGATACACAGATTCACTGTATCAATAACACATAAAACACTTCCATACTTCATAAATGATACACAGATTTGCTGTATCAATAATTCAATAGATACACGTATTTGCTGTATCAATGGAGTCCATCCCCTATCTCCTCCCACATAACATCCAGTTTAGGAGTCCATCCCCTATCTTCCCCTAAACCGTGGAGTACATCCCCTATCTCCTCCCACACAATACAATGTATGTAAACACATATCATATACATAATCGATCAATACATAAATTTAATGTATTATTCCAACCGTCATATTCGATGACATATTCAATTGATTAGTTTTAGTTTGCCTAATCATCATGCATTGTCTACAACAATCAAGACTATCCTCCACCGATAACCCAAAGCAGTGATTTCTAAACAGATAATAAATGCCTCAACAGATATAAAATCTCAACATTTTCAAAGTGATCGATTAATAAATCCGACTCCACCATTTTAACTCATAATGAGCCAATTCCATTATTTCCAACTCAATTTCACATTTCCATAACAATTGTCATTAATTACACTAATGACCCAAATATACCCAAACATACCCAAACATGGCATTTTTCTCCATTTTCACAATATTGACCCAAAGGTTCAAATATTATCAACAACATTAATATTATCATTTTAAGACCCAAAATACACGTTTATGAGTCAAAATAACAAAACCCCTCTTTTGAAAATAACACATTTCAAAACCTAACTTTCCAAATCAACCCATCTATACAAATAACTCAATGTCTATGTTAAAACACATAAGAATGAGTAGGAATCCCTACCTCAAAAGATGAAACCCAATGGAGAAGATGAAGAAATCTCGAAGTGCTCCAAACCAAGAATTTTTTGGATCAAAAGATAGCCCTCGACAAACTCAACAATTTTTACAAAGGCCCAAGATGAGAAAATCACTCCTACTAGATCAATCTCTAGAGAGAAGGCAAGGTTTTAGAGAGAGGAGCTCTCAAATCTGATTTTGGGAAAGTAAGAGAGAGAAAGAGAAATGAAAAAGTGATCCAAAAAGTGAAATCCCGAAGTGATATACCAGTCGCCCCGCTCGAGCGTCAAAAGCGCCGCTCGAGCGTAGATTGCACACTTCCAGAAGTTTTGCAGACATGGTCCCCGCTCGAGCGGAGGAACAAAAACAAAGGGTCACGCTCGAGCGTCAAAACTCCCGCTCGAGCGTCTGAAGACCTGCAGACAAAAGTACTGGAAGGTGGAAAATTATGCTCGAGCGTCAAAATGCCCGCTCGAGCGGAGAAGCAACAACGAAGGGCCCGCTCGAGCGTCAAATGTAACGCCCTCAAAATAACAACATAAAACCCAACAATATAGACATGCATTGATATATAAAAGATCCACATTCTTCCATTAACAGAGTTTCATTACAAAAGTATTACATGTTAACAACAAAAGCAAATGCCCTAAGGGCTTACAGCTTTCCAAGTTAACACTTTGTTACAAAAAGTAGAGTACTAACTCATTTACACATTAAGCCCTTGGCTTGAATTTACATGTAATACATCAAAAAGACAACAAAAAGTCTGCCCGCCCCTAGCCTCCCAAGCTATGTCCTTGGAGGTGGCATGCTACCTGTACCTGAAAATGATGTTCCCATATAGGGTGAGCCACAGCCCAGCAGAAATACACTAAACCAATTATGAATAATGACTAAAAGATTAGCAGTTGATAGGTGGCCAACACTTTACACTTTCATTCTCCATTTCCTTACAAATTCTCAATTAATAACCATGGCTCAGAACCTGGCCAACAACTCATGTGGGACAGTAACTCATGTCTAGCAATTTCCCATTTCACAAAAGACAAGCATACTAGCTATATCAATACTTCCAAAGACAAGCATATGAGCTGTGTCAACACATCACTAGATAAGCATATGAGCTATATCTCTGGAGTCCATCCCCTATCTTCTCCCAAACAACATCCGGTTTAGAGGTCCATCCCCTATCATCCCCTAAACCGTGGAGTACATCCCCTATCTCCTCCAACACAACACACAATGCATATAAACAATTATTATACACATCAATCAATACATAAATTTAATGTATTCCTTCAACCGTCACACTCAATGACACATTTCAATGATTAGTTTCAGTTTGCCTAATCATCATGCATTGTCTACAACAATCAAGACTATCCTCCACCGATAGCCCAAAGCAGTTATTTCTATACAAAAAATAAATGCAACAAATGGATATAAAATCAACATTTCAATTCCTCATTTCTTACAATTAATTATCCCAATTAATTAATCAATGTAATTAGGGCATTTTCCATAATTAACATTACAACCCTTAGGTTCCATTTTCTATCATTATTTCAACATTAATCCCATGTTTCTACACCAAACATGCCTCTAGGTTCATTATAAATAAAACCCCAACTTTTGTAAAATTACACAAAGGTCCAAAGTTTTTCTCAAAATTACACAACAACTTCCAACACATCAAAATGCTAAAATTTAAAGACAAAATCCATAAAGAGGAGTAGGATATCCCTACCTCAAAGTTTGAGCTCAAATGGAGATGAAGACCCAACACCCAACTTGCTCCAAAACCAAATATTTTCAGATTAAATCGAAGCCCAAGTCACCCTCTATCTTTTTAACAAAGGACTTAGGGTAGGAAATCACCCTAGGTAGATCAAATCTTAGAGAGAGAGAGTAAGTTTAGAGAGAGAGGGTCTCGAATTTTAGGATTTGAAGGATGAAAAGCTTTGAAAAAGTGAAGTTTAGTTCGGCTGCTGCTAGCTGATATAAACAGGCTCGCTCGAGCGAAGCTTTGGTCGCTCGAGCGACCAGACACAAGAAACTGCACTCGCTCGAGCGAAGACACGCTCGCTCGAGCCAACAGTTCAAATCCTCCGATTTGCAACACGACGCTCGCTCGAGCGAAGAACCACTCGCTCGAGCGAAGAACGAACCAGATCGCTCGAGCGAAGAAAGCTCGCTCGAGCCAAGAAATGCAACCTTCAGGTCTGAGCCAGACGCAATCGCTCGCTCGAGCGAAGCCACTCTGGCTCGAGCGACCAAACCCTCGCTCGAGCGACCAACCAAAAACAGAAGCTCGCTCGAGCGAAGAACAGCTCGCTCGAGCGAAGACCCAAAATTCTGGGCAGCAACACTTGGCTCCCAAACACAACCAACCTGTGACAAACCTGCCCAATACATCCTATAACTCAAATACAAAGTAGGAAAGGACGTAAACAAGACAATACTCAACTACTAACATCCACGGACACATGTCCGGATCACTGTACTACAAGGGGTAAACCCGGGATCGCTATATCAAAAGCCCCGCTCGAGCGTGAAGGCCAAAATCTGAGTATCAACTCTAGGTTTCAAAACACAACCAACCTGTTTCAAACCTACCCAACACAACCCAAGACTCAAATACAAAGAGTAAGGGAAGTAAATGAGAATGAGACAACAACACAACCACGGTATCAAGTCCGAAACACAATATACAAAGGAAAGGAAAACCGGGATCATTATATAAATATTATGGGGTATCTTAATTTTTTTTAAATATTTAAAATTTTATTTAATTAAAAAAAATATGAAAAATAAAAAATTTAATTTTCTGATAAAGGGGTTTAATTTTTTGAATACAAGCAAGGAGATAATTATTCTTTTGTTAGAATTTGTAATGTAACAGAGTTACTGTAAAAAACAATAAAACAATTGTTCTTATTGAGCATTAAAATTGTTTAAATTATTAAGGGAATTGCATATTTTATATCATTAAAAAAAAGGGTTAATTACACCAATAGTTCCTATAGTTTGGGGCTTGTGTCACTTTGATCCCTGACTTTTCAATTGTGACACATTTAACCCTGAATTTTGAATCTTATTCCAAATAAGGACAATTGAAAATATTATTAGATTTTTCAAGGGTAAAATCGTCAATTTGATAAAACATAAACCAATTTGCAAAAATAAATGTCAAAAAAATATTTTTAATTTTTTTAAAATTATTTTTATCCACCAATGATAAAATTATGTTAAATTAATAAAAATTACATGATTAATTTTTTTAAATTAATTTTACATGATCATCATCCAAACACATAATAAAAATTAATTTGGTAAAAAAAAAATAAATGTCTAAAATATTTATCAATTTTACATAATTTAATTTTTAGTAGGTAGAAATAATTTTTAAAAATTCAAAAATATTTGTTTGACATTTATTTTTGTCAAATTAGTTTATATTTTATCAAATTGACAATTTTACCCTTGAAAAATCTAATTATATATTCAATTGTCCTTATTTGGAACAATATTCAAAATTTAGGGTCAAATGTGTCACAATTGAAAAGTCAGGGATCAAAGTGACACAAGCCCCAAACTATAGGGACTATTTTTGTAATTTGCCCTTAAAAAAATATTAATTAACTTGATAATTCATTAATAAAAAGAGTCTTGAAAGATGCGATGTAATTTTTAGAACTATAAGGGGTAATTTGTATTTTAAATAAATTTTAGGGAATATTTGTAATTTGTTCAAATGTTTTCTACAAATATTATTCTTTTAGATTTGCTTGGGTTATGTTCATCTGAATAAGGTTTATTAAAATAACTAAACCCCAAAAACTACTTTGATTACTCAAAACTGAACTATATATTTATATATATGTAAAATCAAAAGTAGTATAATAATTAAGGGATTTGAACATTTTTGGGGTTTCAATCTTCCTTTGTTTTGGATAAAAGTATTATATTGCAATCGTATTTTGCTTTAAACTAGGTGGTCAATTGAAATATTTTTATTTTTATTTTTATTTATTCTATTAGAAGTTAGGAAGATGTTTTTTCAGATTAAAGTGGGTTTATGTAAAATGGTTTCTGTTGAATTATGGATTTTGGAGAGTAGAGTTTCTGTATTTGTTTTCCGTTGTTATGGGCAACAGCTTCTGAGTTTAAAAAAAAGAGGAAATTACAAAATAATAATAATAATAATAAATAAATAAAGGTAAAAATTATGGTTTAGACTTTTGAAACAAAATATTTTTTTAATTTTTAATTGTAATTTGTGTATTTTTGTTAAGTAAAATTTACGATAAAAAAATATTTTGAACATTTTATGTATACATTGAGTTTAATGGGTAAAATATTTTATTTTTGTAATGAAAATCGATGAATGATTAATATTGACAACAATTCAAAAGAGGAGGATTTAAATTTGATAAAATTAAAAATTCAGGTTTATTTTGTTATATGAGTTAAACTTTGTTGTATTTTTTAAAATAACTTACAGTTTAAGTAGAAGCTGATGGAAATTTTTATTTTTATTTAGTAACTTTAGTTTTGTTTTTATTTATTATCAAGTCAACAAAAACAATGCTCAATTTTATTTATTATTTTATTGTTATCTTTTTTAGGTAGCTTAATTGTATATGGGTTAATCTGAATTTGGTTGTGGATCCATTAGCTCAAAAATTGGCAAGAGCGCTCAAATACTATTCATATGCATTTGGGAGGATAGTGGTTCGAATCCACTTGGATCCTTTGTTATTGAGGGGGTCGTGTGGTAAGTGGATTTTTAGTTTTTGTCACTAAAAAATTAGGTGAAAAAAAAATTGAAGAGTTTGGGATAGATTTTTTTAACGTTTTATGAAACAATATGTAAAAATAAAAAATAAAAATAAATAGAGAAATAGAAATGAATTTTCATTTTAGGAAAAATTAGTCTACGGTTCTTCTTTCATTTTTAATAATAGAAAAGATTCACAATATTATTTTATCCTGTCTAAAATTCTTCAACTCCACACTCATATATCACAGAGAAATTTGACTCTTTCAAATTAAACCTTATCTCTCTCTCTCTCTCTCTCTCTCTCTCTCTCCATTGTAGTCTCTCGCCTCTGTGACTGTCACGCCCCACTTTTTTTATTACGCGAAGTCATTACCAAGTTCATTAACTTAATTCAATTCCAGAGATAACATGCGGAAATAAAATCAAATGTTCAACTAGAAGGAATGAACAACAGCTCTCTCTTTTGAATGCTAACTAAATACAACATGAGCATTCTAAATAAATTGCCCTCAGGCTTACAACATTAAATAATCAAATGAATGGTGCAACCCTTTTACATATATGGCATTCCTCCTACAACAAAGAGGCCATGTGGCCAACAAATAAGAAGATTCAAATCTTGTAGCACCTCCTGCTAAACACCTGAAAAAAAGATTCAACAGCGTGGGATGAACATATAGTCCAGTAGGGGTCTCAACATGATCCTTAACAATAACAACTTACAGATAGCTATGATCATGAACGCTCATTCTCGTACTAGAATAGTAATGTGACAGTTTATACAAAATATATATATGTATGAACTTTTCTCGAAAACAACCATTTCATTCAACGCTATAAGCGATTCATCTTTCTTTTCCTTTCATTAACCCCCGTTCCCAATCTTTCATAACATTAACAATTACTTAGGAAATAAATTCACTAAGCCCACTACTCTCTTCCATTTTCCACACATACAACAAATGTGCATTTTCAAAACATATTTCTAAAATGTTCAGTTTTCTTCATACTTCCAAAAGTCAAAAGGACATTTCGGTTCAATCCCAATTCTATCATAATTATACATGCATACCTTTATAAACGGGAGATAACAACTCAACTACATGCATAAGATAAACCAATGAGGCAACTCGGCCCTCCAAAACTGTAACCAACACAATCCATAATGTTCCCAGATACACTAAAACAATAACAACAACACTTTGCTCTACTAGCTATGTGCGTAGTAAGCCAAAGATACACTTCTCACAACAATCTACCAGTTTACCAGGCGTTAGCTGGAAGGGTATGGTGCCTTCGATTCTCAGCGCAGTCAGTTCTCCAGGCGCTAGCTGGAAGGTAACGGTACCTCTGATTCTCAGCGCAGTGTATAACACCAACAGCCACAATACAACAAGGCATAACCACCATGTGTACTACATACACACAAACCATCAAGATACCAGCGATGTGTTAAAGTAGATGAACACACAGGTGTAATGCATACACGACAATTCAACACAACCGTGTCATCCTCCACCGATGACCAAGGACAAAACCTCTAGATGCATGTATTTAGTACATCTATTAAAAGACTCAATAATCATGAGATCACAAACCCAACAATGACATTAACATGGTAGTTAAGGATACAACCTTCACATATGTGTGTTCAACACTCAAAATACAACAACCCAATTCTTATACTTATTTTAGAAATACTTTTCTCATTTCACAAAACGAATTCCACTTCCTTTTGTTTTCACAAAACCAACTCCATCTCTTTTGTTTCCACAAAACCGATTCCATTCCTTTTGTTTTCACAAAACCAATTTCAAAGACAATAAAGCCATAACTTATTTTAATCCACTACATTCTTTTCAAAGCCATTCCAAATTAATTATGCAAATTAGGTCATAA
Organism: Camellia granthamiana; assembly: GCA_036172215.1. Taxonomy (NCBI): domain Eukaryota; kingdom Viridiplantae; phylum Streptophyta; class Magnoliopsida; order Ericales; family Theaceae; genus Camellia; species Camellia granthamiana. The sequence goes on from CM069910.1 coordinate 114,417,589, forward strand.
TCATTAAATTAGGGTTTTATTCCCTCTTTCTCAATATTGATCAAAAGGCTCAATCATCTACAACAAACAACAATGACCTCATTTAAAACCCAAAATGCATAAGTATTTGCCCAAAGATCAAAACCCCTCTATTAGTTTAATAAATCAAATAAAAGTTAGGGTTTCCTCTCCTTTCAACAACAACATGCTAATTAACACACCAATTAGCCCAAACCACAACTAATGATAATAAACCCATATTCAAACAACCAACCCAAGGTTCAATCTCATGATTTTCAACAAATCCAACATGATATAATTTTCATGCAATACAAAAACTACCACATGTCTATCTATAAACGGAGTATTGAAAAAGAACAAAAAGAATCCCTACCTCAAATGGAGAACTCAAATGGAGAAGATGACCCGAAATCAAAGTGCTCCAAATCCACTAATTTGGTTGTGGATACATTAGCTCAAAAATTGGCAAGAGCGCTCAAATGCTATTCATATGCGTTTGGGAGGATAGTGGTTCGAATCCACTTGGATCCTTTGTTATTGAGGGGGTTGTGTGGTAAGTGGATTTTTAGTTTTTGTCACTAAAAAATTAGGTGAAAAAAAAATTAAAGAGTTTGGGATAGATTTTTTTAACGTTTTATGAAAAAATATGTAAAAATAAAAAATAAAAATAAATAGAGAAATAGAAATGAATTTTCATTTTAGGAAAAATTAGTCTACGGTTCTTCTTTCATTTTTAGTAATGGAAAAGATTCACAATATTATTTTATGATGTCTAAAGTTCTTCAACTCCACACTCATATATCACAGAGAAATTTGACTCTTTCAAATTAAACCTTCTCTCTCTTTCTCTCTCTCTCTCTCTCCCCGTCATAGTCTCTCGCCTCTGTGACCTTGACTCTGCTGTCTGCTCCACCTGCGTCACCGTTACTGCCTCTTTCCCCTCTTACGTCATGAAACCTCTATTTACTTCGATTATCAAGCATTTGGTTGAATCTGTAGTCACTGAACGAGATTAAAGAGATTTGGTTTCTAAATCTCATTTTGTAACAATGGCGGGTTCAGCGATGGTGGGGAAGGGCTTGCGATGGTTGCTCAGAGTTGGTTTGATTGCGACGGCGATGGCGATTTGTTATATATATATATATATCTCTCTCTCTCTCTCTCTCTCTTAGTAGATCATGTGGTTGTCATAATACATGGAATTCTCAAAAAGTCATATATATATATAATCATCTAGCAGATACATATATATACTTATATGTTCTTAATTTCTATTTTTGTTTTGTGAATTGTTTTATTAGTTCTTGGTTTTAATGATATTTGCTTTAAATTTGATCGATTTAAAAGATAAAGTTGGATTTTTCAATTACTGTTTGACATGCTTTAGACCTTTTACTTTTTTTTTGTTCCCCCCAATATCTTATATTTCCCGATTTAGAAATTCAGAGAAAATTCAAAGAATTTCCCTGGCCTTCCTAGAATTTCTCTGAATTTTATAAGCTGAATGAATTTCATTTCAAGGTTTATAAGCTGAATGAAGAAGAGCACAGATGAGCTGAAGTGACAGATTTGGATGGGAGAGTATTGTTGGTGGGTACAGATTGTTCCTACTCTGTTTCTGTTGCAAATTTTGATTGATGCAAAGGGAAGAATTATGTTTTCTTTCTAGATGAATGTTGCAGTCTGTATGATAAAACCTTTCATGATCAATATGATGAACTTAAGGCATATAGTCAATAGGAAACTTGGATTTTCAGTTTGGAGGATGAGAGTGTTAGGCCATTAGTCTTTTACCCTAACTTTGCTAACATTTTTTGGCCTCCCCTAACTTGGCTACTTTTTCCAAATTCATCTTTATATCTGTCTTGAAAGTAAAGTTTCAAATACACTTTTTTTTAAGAAGCCCCTTAAAGTTTTGATTTTGAATCATTATTACAATCCCTTGTTATTTGAAGTTAGAAAAATTTTTGCGAAAACCAGAGAAATTCTTTGAAAATCCAGAGAAAATCTCTAGACTGGAATTCAAAGAAATTCTCTAACTTTCCTAGAATTTCTCTGGAGAGAAATTCTCAAGAAAGTCCAGAGAAAATCCCAGAATTTCTTTGGATCAAAATTTCTCTAGATTGATATTGAGGGACTTTAGATATTATGAAAATATTAGATGTTTTTTATGGTATAAAATATTAATACTATGGACCCTAAAAAGGAAATCCCTTTTATTTTTTTATATGATTTTTTTTGTTTTGGGGCAATTTTAGTGGGTTTTATAATATTTTGGTTAAAATTTAATTTTACCAAACGAACTAGAATATAACTGGTGGTAGAAAAAGTGATGCCACTTTACAAAAAAGATAAATACATTTGTTTAAAATACAAATTGTCTTTTGTAATTTGAAAAATTATAAATATCTTTTTGTCATAATTTTTTATTTAACAGAAAAAAATAAAATCTTTAACTGTTCTCCTATAATCAAACCAAATCAAGCCTTAAGTCCCATCAAATGGGGTCGATTATATGAATTCTTTTTCTCCACTTGATTTTATCCAAAGCCATTTCGTTAATCAAATTAAAGAGATTTATATCTCTATTTACTATGTTAGTCCACGTCAATTTAGGTCTATCACTTTCCGTAACATTACCATTTAGCGTCACGGTATCTCATCTCTTCACTACTGTTTTTGTTAGTTTCCGTTATATATGATCAAACCATCTCAATCTATTCTCTCTCAATTTATCTGCTATCAGTACTACTTCTACTCATTCTGGAATATACTCATTCCTGACTCTGTCTTTTCTAGTCTTGGCACACATTCACCTTAGCATCCTAATCTTAGCAAAATTTATCTTATCTACATGTTGTTTCTTAATTGCCCAACATTTCATATCATACAACATTTCAGGTCTAATAGTTGTTCTATAGAACTTCCCTTTTAGTCTAATAGGTACTCGTTTATCGCACAGTATTCCGGACACACTCCTTTACTTAAGCCTCATTGCCTTAATTTTGAGGACCACATTCATTCCAATCTTCCTAGTTATTGAGATAATTGATCCTAAATAACGAAAATGTTTACTCTTAGGTAGTTCTTGGTTCTCAATTTTCACTTCTCCTCTACTTCCATTGTGACTGTTACTAAAATTACAATCCATATACTCTGTCTTAGTTCTGCTTATCATAAATCTTTTAGATTTAAGTGTTTTTCTCCAAATCTTCAACTTAGCGTTAACTCTTTCTCTAGTTTCATCCACTAACATGATATCATCTGCAAAAAATATACACCATGGCACATCATCCTGAATATTGCGTGTCAACTCATCTATAACTAAAACGAAAAGATAAAAACTTAATGTTGATCTTTGGTGTAACCCTACAACAATTAGAAATTCACTCGTCTCTCTAGTAGACGATCTAATAATGGTCACCACATCTTCATACATATCCCTAATCACATCAATGTAACATTTTGTCACTTCTTTCTTCTCTAACACCCCACCAGATTATATCCCGAGGTACTCTATTGTATGCTTTCTCAAAATCGATAAAAATAATATGAATGTCTATTTTATTTTCTCTATACTTTTTTATTACTCTCCTCAAAAGAAAGATCGTTTCTATTGTTGACCTAAACCAAACCAAACCAAACCAATCCTTAAGTCCCATTAAATGGAGTCGGCTACATGAATTCTTCTTCTTTACGCGGCTCTATCAAAGGCCATTTTGTTAGTCAAATTAAGTATATCCATATCTCTACTTACAACACTAGCCAACATTAATCTAGGCCTACCTGGTCCCCCTAACACTTCCATCTATCATCACTGTATCGCATCTCTTCACTACTGCCTTTGTTGGTTTCCATTGAATATGACCAAACCATCTCAATTGATTCTCTTTCAACTTATCTTCTATCGATGCTACTCCTACCCATTCTCAAACACACTCATTCCTAATTCTGTCTTGTCTAGTCTTGCCACAGATCCACCTTAGCATCCTCATCTTATCCACACTCATCTTATTTACATGTTGTTTCTTGATTGCCCAACACTCCGTCCCATACAACATCGCTGGTCTAATAGCCGTTTTGTAGAACTTACCTTTTAGTCTAGTGGGTATTCGTTTATCGAACAATACCCCAGACGCACTTCTCCATTTACACCATCCCGTCTTAATCCTAGAAGCCACATCTGCATCAATCTCCCCCGCCGCTGTGATAATTAACCCTAAATAACGAAAATGTTCACTCTTAAGCAGTTATTGGTTCTCAATTTTCACTTCTTCTCTACGTTCATTGTTACTGTTACTAAATTTACACTCCATGTACTCTGTCTTAGTTTTGCTTATCCGGAATCCTGTAGATTCAAGTGCTTTTCTCCAAATCTCCAACTTTGTGTTAACTCCTTTTCTAGTCTCATCCACTAGCACGATATCGTCTGCAAAAAGCATACACCATAGTACGTCATCCTGAATATTTCTCATCAACTCATCCATAACTAAAGCAAAAATATAATGACTTAAGGTAGATCCTTGGTGTAACTCTATAGTGATAGGAAATTCATTTATCTCTCCAGGAGGCGATGTAATAGTGGTCACCACCCTTTCATACATGTCCCTAATCATATCAATGTAACCTATTTTATCATCCATTTCTTCTCTAACACCCATCATATTATATCCTAATGCACTCTATCATATTTTTTCTCAAGGTCGATAAACACCATATGAATGTCTCTTTTCTTTTCTCTATACTTTTTTGTTACTCTCCTCAAAAGATAGATCGCTTCCATTGTTAACCTACCAGGCATAAATCTAAATTGATTTTGTAACATCTCTGTTATATCTTGCAATCGGCGTTCCATCACCCCCTCCCATACTTTCATTGTGTGACACATTAACTTGATTCTTCTATGGTTGTTACAATTCTGGACATCACCTTTATTTGTATATGTTGGCACTAAAATACTCTTCATCCACTTCTCTAGCATGTTCCTAGTCAACCAAACAACCCATTTCTTAACATTTCCACGTTTCAATAGGTATATCACTGGGTCCTAAAGTCTTATTCAATTTCATCTTTTTAAGTGCAAACTTCACTTCAAAGTCCCTAATCCTACGATAGAACATATATAGTTTTTCTTATTACTGCCTACTTCCTTCCCTTTTGACCTATTTTCATGTTCCTCATTTAACAACTTTTCAAAATAGTTATTCTACCTTTCCTTAATCTCTTCATCCTTCACTAACACCTTAGAGTCCTCACCCCTGATACACTTAACTTGATTAAAATCTCTTGTTTTCTTCTCTCTTATCTGGGCAAGTTTGTATATCATCTTCTCTCTCTGTTTACTATCTAGTCTAGTCTATAGGTCATCATAGGCGTCTAACTTAGTGTCTCTCACTATTTTTTTGACCCCCTTAGTGGCCAATCTATAGCGCTTAAGGTTTTTCTCAGATCTATTATTCTACCACTTTTTAGAGCTCTCTTTTTTTTGTCTTTATTATCACTTAGACCTCCTCCATCTACTACCAAGTTTCCCTAAAGTTTTGTCGTTTTCCTTTCGACTCTTCAAGAACTTCCTTTGAGATTCTTCTCATACAATTGGCCATCGAGTTCCACATAGTGTTAGCATCATCTTCCATGTTCCAAACACCTTCTTTATCCATTCTATTCTTAAATGTGTCTAGTTTATCCCCTTTTAGGTTCCACCATCTAGTCCTACGATACCCACCATCTTTCCGAGCTTGGTATTACCCTTTAAAACATAAATCTGGTACTAAAATCCTATGTTGAGACGTCAAGCTCTTTTCAGGAGTCACCTTACAGTCGCTGCATTTTAGATGGTCCTTTTTTATTAGTAGAAAATAATCCATTTGTCTCCTAATTGACCTACTCTTGAAGGTTATCAAATGTTCATCTCTCTTCTTATACATAGTATTGGCCATCACTAGGGCAGAAATCAACGCAAAATCTAAAATACTCTCTTCAGCCTCATTTCTATCACCAAAATGATACCCACCATGCACCCTCTCATAACCTAGTTTATCTACTCCTATATGGCCATTGAAATCACCACCTATAACTAGGTTCTCTCTTATGGGTATCTCCTTAATACGTCATCCATTTGGTCCTAAAAAACTCTCTTAGTCTAATCATCTAATCTTACTTGGGGGGTGCATACACTAATACCGTTCACTATATTCTCTCCAATAACTAGTTTAACTAATATAATCCTATCACATTTTCTAATGACCGCAACTCTATTTTCTACAAGACCCTTGACAAGTATTATTCTTACCCAATTCCTGTGTCTATCTTTGCCACTATAATGTAGCTTAAAATCGGTGTCCTCTATTTCCTGAGCCTTCTCACCCGTCCACTTAATTTCTTCTACACAAGCTATACTAACTCTCCTCATAATCATGACATTTACCAATTCCATAGTTTTACCAGTTAAAGTTCCTATATTCCATGTGGCTACCCTAAATCTATAATCTTAGACTAACTTCTTTATCTACGCTCGTCCAAAAAAATGCGAAAACCTTTACTCATTTTTCCACACACCCAGGCGTTGATGCAGCGCCCCTTGCTCACTTTTCAAAACACTCGAAGGCAGGTGCAATGCGTCACTTAAGGGGAACAACCTAGCATTTAATTGATTCAGAGTATTAGGCTTCATGTCACTTCTCTAACTGTTTTCCTATACAATAATAAAATTATTTGAATTATTAACTGAAATAAAATTTTAATAATATTAAAAACTTTTAATTGACTTAATAATTTATTAATAACATATATCAATTGTTATGAAATTTGAAATGTTAAGAGACAAGATGTAATTTTTAGAACTATAAGGGATAATTGGTATTTTAAGCAAATTTTAAAGGGTATATTTACAGTTTATTAAAAAATATTTACTAAATGTACAAAATTTATTTACCAAAAAAAAAAAAATCATGATGTGAATAGTCTTTTTACAATTATGACCATAGTGATAACTATTTTAATTTTTAATAAATAGATATAAATATTTACCTTAAAAAAGAGTGGGAAAATTAGTAATACATTCTTCACATAGTTTGGGTAGTAGGAAAGAGCCAAGATAATTTATCCTCCGATTTGTGATCCTTTAGTGTTATTATTTTAGTAATTTAGGTCTTTTATCCCATCTTTTACATTGTTTAACTGATTTCAAAATTTTAAACTTTAAAATTTAATATTTTTAGAATTTTATTGACAAGATCTTTTAAATATGATTCATGAGTAATATGAAATTTTGGGGAAAAAAATAAAATTTCATTGACTTTACTGACTTAGTCATCAAAATTTCATTGACTTTGATTAATTTGGTTATCGAAATTTCACTAACTAATTAAAATTTCGTTGACTTTTTGGTCATTGAAATTTTCCTGACTTAGACCATTGGTCACTAATTAACCAAAGTTTCATTGACTTAGATTGTTGGTCATCGAAATTTCATTAACTTGGTCATTGAAATTTTACCGACCAATCGAAATTTAATTGACTTAAACTTGGTCATCAAAATTTTACCGACCAATTGAAATTTCTCTAACCTATCTTAGGTCAGTGAAATTTCGTCAACTTTTTTTATTGGAATTTTGTATTCATTATGGATCTTAATTACAGATCTTGATGAAAAAATTTAAAAAATACTAATTTTATAAAAAAACAGAGATTAGATCAAAAGTAATAGAATTTCGAAATTTTCAAAGGAGTTAAAAAAATAAGAACGCTTCTCTCTAGTTCAAATCGGATTATAGGGTACTATTGGGTCTCCGTAGGCCTACCATAGAGCCTACATTGATAATCCTAACTATTCAATATGTAGGGTTCGTTGAGTACTTAATCCCTATAAAAAAATCATATTGATCGAATATCGATTGTCATTTAATCAGATATATAATTTTTAAAATAAATTGTTGATACAAATGTGATTTAATCAAGCGACAATGCTACGTAGCTCAAATTTTGTGGCTCAAAAGTGGCTCAAATGACCAAAACGACGTCGTTTTGAGTACAGAACATACAAATGGCCAAAACGACGTCGTTTTGGCCATTTGAGCCACAAAATTTGAGCTACGAGACATTTTCCTTTAATCAAGTGGTTATTGATATTCGATTAATATGATTTTTTTACAGAGATGAAGTACTCAACAAGGCTTACATATTGAATGGTTTGAATTATTGATGTGGGCCCCGTGATGGGCCCACAGAAGCCCAACAACGCTTTCTAGTTGGGAAACTCAACTAGAGAGAATCATCTCCCTTAAAAAAATTATAGAATTTTGTTAACATGTGTTTTGGAGGATCAAAACTAATATAGAAAATAAATCTTAAATTTTTAATTTTGTCAATTTAAATCTTAATTTTTCAATTTATTTTCAATCTAAATCACATGCTTATTTTTGTTAACTAAAATCAACAAAAAAAAATAGTATTTTAATAAATGGTATTTTAAACATTTTATGTACACCAAATTGAGTTTAATGGCTAAAAATATTATTTTTTTATCGGTTTCACATAAAAAAATAGACATGTAACTCCCCAAAAATAATATAATAAATCCAACTCATAAACAGAAGAATAACAGAAATAAAATATTTTCATTCATCAGAGTTTGTATTACAAAAGATAACACATGCAATATACATTCATAAATATACGTCCTGAATCTATAGCATGTAGTACCAATTAATGATCAACAAAACAAATGCCCTACGGGCTTACATCTTTTCAAGACATTGCTTGGTTACAACAAAAGAGAATCATAAGTTCTGTATATATAAAGTCCTCGGCTTGAATAAACATTTAAGCACAAAATAACAAAATAGAGCCTCCAGTTCCTAGGTCCTCCCAAGCTACCTCCTTGGAGGAAGCATGTCACCGGTACTTGAAAATGGTTTCCCAAATAGGGTGAGCCAAAACCCAGTAGAAACAGTCTATCACAATATATAAGGTTTAACGAAGATATAAGTGTCAAGTGTATATTCAATATTCATGACAAAACACACATTCTCTACATGACCATACGGTACCGATATTTACATCTCAATTCATTCCCATCTATTCATTTCAATTTAATTCATTTCATTTCAATTCATGGGCCAAGTTTATAATCCTCCAAATAACCTAACTGAGACTACAACTCAGTGGTTCTCAATCAAGAAAATCATCATACAAGCACTTCAATCTTACCATTTTACGGAAATTTCGTCCGCGGTATCAGCACCCATGTATACACATGATTTCGGGACTTTCACTATGGACACTCCGGTCAACTTAATTTCAATGGAGTCCATCCCCTATCTCCTCTCAAAACATGGAGTACATCCCCTTTCTCCTTCCAAAACATTATACATATACAATGTATTTAAAAGTACCGTCATATTCAATGACTATCAATTATACATATTCAATGCCTTAATATACCGTCATATTTAATGACACAATTAAATGATTGGTTTCAATTCACCTAATTCTCATGCAATTTCTACAACAATCATAGCTATCCTCCACCGATAGCCCAATACAAATATTTCTAAATAGATATTCAATCTCAACACAGATAATTTATTCAAGTTTCCATAACAGCGAGATAACGCGTATCCAGTTCTACCATTTATATCAACAACTATCCAATTCTATATTATCATAATCAATTTCACTTATTTATACAAAACACAAATTGACCCATCTAGGGCACAATTCCCATTCTTCCAAATATTAAGTCAAGTGTCCAAATCAATCCTTTTTCAACAACAAACCTTTACATCTACACCCAAACCATTTTTACCGATTACATTTGAAAACCCTCTTTCATCCCACACCCAAGCCCTAGGTTCATCCACAAATATCTCCAATATTCCACCTTTTATACATAATAACAAATAACTAGGCTAAAAATCATATTAATGTGTAGAATATCCTTACCTCAAGCTTAGAAGAGCAAAGGAAGAGATGGAGAATCTTCAAAGACGCCGAAATCAAACTTCAATCAGACGAAAAGGAAGCTCTTGAGACCCACTCTCTTTTTAATAAAGGCACACGGGTGTAGAGATCACTAGATCTAGGTGTAAATGTAAAGAGAGAGGGTCTCATTTTAGGGTTTTTGGAAGAAAAGATCTTAAAAAGTGATGTAAAAAGTCATTTTCACGATCTAATATACGCACAGTCCGCTCGAGCGGAAGAGTTGACACTCAAGCGTCAGACACAAAAATTTGTTCCGCTCGAGCGCAAAAAGTCCCGTTCGAGCACAGAATACACACCTCCAGCACTTTTGCAGACAACAGACAAACCGCTCGAGCGCAAAAAAGACCCCTCGAGCGCCCACCCGATTGAGCGTAGGAAACGCTGTCGAGTATAGAAAACACACTTCCAGTACTTTTGTAGACATGCAAAGTACTGAGAGTTTGCAAATCTCGCTCAAACGCAAGAAGGGCCGCTCGAGTGAAGGACCAAAATTTTGGGCCGCACAAGGTTTGAAAACCAAGCAACCAAACTGTTTCAAACACACTCAAAATGCCCAAATAACCAAATTTATGGAGGAATAAAGAGGAAAAGACAATGAATAACATTCAGAAATCATAAACCCAAGTTCGAACTACCACAAGTGTCGGGTTAAAACTGGGATCAGTATAAGACATATGGTCTAAATTGAAAATAAATCAAAACAGTAGAGTTTAAATTGATAAAATTAAAAATTTAGAATTTATTTTATTATATATGTGTTGATTTAGAATAAATTTATGTGACATTAATTAGAAAATTTTATTTGGACAACTTTTTTTTTTTTTTTTTTGGACAAATAAAAAATCATAACATTAAAAATATTAAAACAGTTTATATTAGTGGCCACCCTATGAGCTGATTAGGTTACATTATTTTCTACCTTAATTATACTAAGGAAAGAAAAATATTGACTGAAAAATCTATTATCGTAGCCATTACATACTGCTTCTTGATCTTAAAGCATACGAACCAAAACTTGAGAATCAATTTTGATGGTGACAATCTGCATTCCTTGTTCTCTCGCCTACCAAATTGCCTCCAAGTATGCTCTCCTTGATGTCAATTTTGACCATGACACATCCAAACACACCCAATCCACTCCTGCGACATGACTCTGAGATTTCCATGATCCATCAATCAAGAAGTACCAGTTCACTAGACCTCCTATCTGATGTATTGCATTCTACAAAACATGTGTTAGTTTGAGTTTGAACAGAGTCATTAACATTAGCTACATGTGTATATGTGCAAGCAGATCCTCATCTAACGACTAAATTATCAGATACATTAGTTGATTCTATAGTTTCCTTAATGGTGATTGGAGATGTTGGAACACAAAAGTGTTACGTTCACACCATATAACCTAAAGAATAGCCACCGATTGAATCTATATCTTTTATCCTGTTCGACCCAAGACATGAACTAATGTCTTATTTAGTACTATGAAAATTCTTATAGCCTATCATGTTATGTGTGATACAAAATGACTCTATTGTCACTAATTACATAGATAAATGTAATTAAGCATGAAAATAATTATTGAAATAGATTTAAAAACTAAAAAAATGTAAATGGGAATGCAATCAGCTTGAAAACTTAAGAAATCCATAGTGAAAAAGAATTCAAGATTATTCAAAATTAGATGATTTAATTTTCGTACTTTTTATATGTAACACTTTGGAAATTTTTTTATTCTTCTTTTCTCTTTGCTTGAGCGACGAATTGTTCGCTAGAGAGGTCTTTCGAGGCATCCAGTACTTTTGTTTGTAAGCTTGAGATGCTGAGAGTTGGTTGTGTTCGTCTAGCACAAAAGTGGTCACTTAAGCGGTTTGTTCGGGATCAACATGTATAAAACCCACTTTTTGTTTCTTTTCTCTCACTTTTCTCTTTTCTATCCCTCCTCTCTTCATATCCAAAAACCTTAGCCACAAAACCTTTGATTTCACCTCATTACGCCAAGGATCCACCTTAGATCTTGCAAGATTAGTGAAGAATGAGTGAAGATCTTTCTCTTGACTGATTGGATTGCGAATTCATCGGAGTTCTTACTGGGGTCTTCGTTGTTTGCTCACCTTCTTGAGGTAGAGAGTTCTCTTAACTCTAATCATTTATGATTTCGTTTAATTATGTTGTATTATGGGAAGTATGGGTTGATTTGATTTTGAAATCTTTGATTAAAAGATGTTTTATATTAAAAAATTGGGGTTTTCACTCAAACTTTTGAAATATTTAGAATGTTTTAAGTTGTTGATGGGTAATATTGTTGGATCAATCTTCTGTGTAAATAAAAGAAACTTGAAATAACTCAAACAAAATAAATAAATAACATACCAGATTTATTTATCAAACCAAATAAAAATAAAGACCAAGTCGAGTGTGTGACACTCTGTCCTTAAGACAGATTCGCCCCGCTACGGTGCTTACGGTTGAGTGGCATCTATCTCCCAGGATACAATGATCTTCACAAATTTGTAGTAGCACTCCACACAAATTTGTACGACGAACTAGAACATTGTGTTCTTACTCTCTGAATTTTATTCTAAAACTAAAATGAAGAAAAATACACACAATAAAATCTGGACAGCAATGAGACAGTTTCAGACTAAATTTCTGTTGTCAAGATTGCTGGAATCATAGCAGTATTTATAGGCAAAAATACACAGCCCCGAATAGGTGCTGTAAGGCTGAACAGGTGCAACAATAGTAACGGATACTATTTTTGAAATTTCAAACAAATTCATTGCGGTTTATAAACACTAAATCTGTCTGTTTGCACCTTTTGGAACAGCTTTACCACACGATTTTGAAAAAGACAACCGTTGATTTGACCAAGTCAAAGAAACTGAACCAAGTGAAAGAAATGTAGATAATTTATTTAATTAAACTATTTCAAATATATATATATATATTAAACTAATTAAATATATATATATATATATTAAATTATTGAAATAGTTAAATAAATAAATAAATGAAGAGGTACAAACTTTAGGAAACATATAAGGAACCTAAAATTTAAATTTAGAATTAAATTAAATTCTAAAATTACAAACTTTAAGAAACCACTTAGGAATTCAAAATTTGAATTTAGAATTAAATTAAATTTCCACACTAATTTTTATTGAAAAAATTCAAAAGAATTTTATCTAAAAAATTAATGTTAGACCCGAAAACGACGTCATCTTCCCATTCACCCATAAATGGTTTTGACGTTCCGTCTTCACCGTGTGACTTGCCACGCGGTAAGGAACACTTCACCTCTTCGGACCCACCTCAAAAGACGTTTGGGGTCCACCCAAATTGGGCTAAAAAATATGCCTATATAAAACCATTTTTTCCAACAATCCCCCGCATGAATGGAAGTTAACGGAGAGAAAATGCAACAACATGATCTAATTACAGAGAGTACAGAAATTGGAAATATTCTGCAAAGGATAGGTAGCTTTTGGCTTTGAACCTTCCCTTGTGAGACACTATCGGATTTACTAGCTAACCAGTGAACATGATGTCTTGAACTGTTCAGCCGTTTGTGTAAACCAAGACAATAGAACTCACACAGTATATTCCCAGACACAGTTTAGTTCTCACTATTGTGTTCATTTTGGCCCTGAACAACCTGGTCTTTCATGAGTGCTCTAAAGACTCGTAGCCCTTCACAAATCTTATAGAACCGGCCTAGTTCACACTCACATAGGTGATTCTTATGAAAAGTATCCTGCCATACTCCACTAGGTTTACCTAGATATAAGAATCATTAAAAGTATTACTTAACCTAAATCGCTGCAGACATCACTTATTTCATCATAGAAATGGATAGGAGTTGGACTCCACAATGATCCTTCTGAGTCAATCACAACTCGGTTGTCCCTTTGAACCTAGATCTTGGGATCTCCAGTCAACTAGGTTGGGTTGCCGTTGTGGTAACTCTTATTTAATAGGCTTAAGTCCCATTCCCCTCGATGAATTCTCAACTAACTCTCTTGCTAACCCTTTGGTTAGTGGATCCGCTATGTTGTCTTTAGACTTAACATATTCTATGGAAATAATTCCATTAGAGAGTAGTTGTCTTACGGTGTTATGTCGACGACGAATGTGTCGTGACTTACCGTTATACATATGACTCTGTGCTCTACCTATAGCTGATTGACTATCGCAATGTATGCATATAGCAGGCACCGGTTTTGGCCATATTGGAATATCTTCAAGGAAGTGGCAAAGCCATTCTGCTTCTTCCCCTGCTTTGTCTAAAGCTATGAATTCTGATTCCATAGTAGATCTAGCAATACAAGTCTGTTTGGAAGATTTCCAAGATACAGCCGCACCACCAAGAGTAAAGACATACCCACTGGTGGATTTTGAGTCTCTAGTATCCGATATCCAATTTGCATCACAGTATCCTTCAAGTACTGCTGGATATCTAGTATAGTTAAGCCCAATGTTACGAGTAAATCGGAGATATCTAAGAACCCTTATAATTGCTTTCCAGTGTTCTACTCCCGGATTACTCGTATATCTACTTAATTTACTTACTGCATAAGCTATATCTGGGCGAGTGCAGTTCATCAAGTACATTAAACTTCCAATAATTTGGGCATACTCTAATTGAGAAATACTTTCCTGTATATTCTTAGAAAGATACAAATTAACATCTACAGGAGTTCTAGCAAGATTATCATCATCTTTGCTGAATTTGTCAAGTATTTTCTCAATGTAATGAGATTGTGACAAAGTATAACCTTCTGATGTTTTGGTAATTTTCATACCAAGAATTACATCAGTAATGCCCATGTCTTTCATGTCAAAATGTTTATTCAACATTTTCTTGGTAGTTTTAATCATATCATTATTACTACCTATGATGAGCATATCATCTACATATAGACATACAAAGACATAACCTTTATCTGTGTTTTTAATATAAACACATTTGTCACACTCATTAATTTTAAATCCATTTGACATCATTGCCTTGTCAAATTTCTCATGTCATTGCTTTGGCACTTGTTTTAAACCATATAATGATTTAACCAATTTACACACTTTCTTTTCTTTCCCTGGAACAGAAAACCCTTCTGGTTGTTCCATGTAAATTTCTTCATTTAACTCACCATTTAAGAAAGCGGTTTTAACATCCATTTGATGAATTTCTAGATTGTATAGAGATGCTATGGCAATTAGCATTCTAATGGATGTTATTCTAGTAACCGGTGAGTATGTGTCAAAGTAATCTAGACCTTCTTTCTGTCTAAAACCTTTGACTACAAGTCTTGCCTTGTATTTGTCAATTGATCCATCTGTTTTCAATTTTCTTTTGAAAATCCACTTGTACCCAAGAGGTTTACAAGCTGGTGGCAAGTCCACTAATTCCCAAGTGTGATTTTGCAAGATGGATTCAACTTCACTATTGACAGCTTCTTTCCATAAAGGAGCTTCAGGACTGGACATAGCCTCTTTAAAAGTTAAAGGCTCATTTTCTAACAAAAATGTTAAGAAATCTGGACCAAAAGATTTTGAGGTTCTAGCACGTTTACTACGCCTAGGTTCCTCTTCCTCATTTTGATCTAACTCTTGCTCTTGATCATTACTAGTAGCATCAAAAGATCTCTTATTATTACTAGTCTCTTGTCCAGTCTTATTTGGAAATACATGTTCAAAGAATGATGCATTCCGAGACTCAATAATAGTATTTACATGCATTTCGGAATGTTCTGATTTATGAATCAAAAACCGATATGCACTACTATTCTTGGCATAACCAATGAAAATGCAATCAATGGTCTTAGGACCTATCTTAGTCTTTTTAGGACTAGGAATAGCCACTTTAGCCAAACACCCCCACACTTTTAAGTATTTGTAGGATGGTACTCTTCCATGCCACATTTCATAAGGTGTTTGATTCACTTTCTTTCGGGATACTTTATTTAAAATATAATTAACAGAAAGTATTGCTTCCCCCCACAAGTTCTGAGGTAATCCAGAACTGATTAACATGGCATTCATCATTTCTTTTAAAGTCCTATTTTTCCTTTTAGCAATTCCATTTTGCTGAGGTGAGTAAGGAGCGGTGGTTTGATGAATTATTCCATGTTCTTTACAAAATTCACCAAAAGGTGATTCATATTCACCACCTCTATCACTTCTAAGTTTCTTGATTTTCTTACCAAGTTGATTTTCAACTTCATTCTTATATTGAATGAAAGTTTCCAAAGCTTCATCCTTGGTTCGAATTAAATAAATATAACTATATCCAGTATAGTCATCTATAAAAGTGATTACATACTTTTTCCCACCTCTGGTTTGAATTGATTTAAAATCACAAATGTCACTATGAATTAATTCAAGTGGTTCCGTACTTCTTTCAATTGAATGAAAAGGAGTTTTAGATAATTTTGCCTCAACACAAATTTCACATTTATGATTTGAATCAATGTCAAATTTAGGTAAACATTTCATATTAATTAATCTACGCAAAGATCCAAAATTAACATGTCCTAGTCTACCATGCCATAAATTTGAAGACTCAAGCAAGTAAGAAGAAGATGTAGTATTATTAATAACTGAGGGTACAACGGTCATTACATTTAATTTGAAAAGGCCATCAGACATGTAACATTTTCCTACATACATCCCGTTCTTAGTAAGTACAAATTTATCACTCTCAAATACTAGCCTAAACCCATTCTTACTCAACAAAGATCCAGAAACAAGATTCTTGCGAATGTCCGGTACATGCAGCACATTGTTGAGAGTGAGTTCCTTTCCAGATGTCATCTTGAGCACAATCTTTCCTTGTCCTTCAACTTTGGAAGTTGAGGAGTTGCCCATAAACAGTTGTTCACCATTGTCCACTGTAGAATAAGATGTGAACATCTTTTTATCGGCACAAATATGGCGAGTAGCACCAGTGTCTACCCACCATTCTTTAGGATTTCCGACAAGATTTGCCTCGGAAACAACTGCAGAAAGATTGATGTCATCTACACCATTGGAAATCTTGTCCACTTCAGTCATATGGGCTTGAGCAGACTTCTTGCTTGTTCTTCTTTTGCTTTTGCCTTTACTACGGCAATCTTTGGCCCGATGTCCCTCTTTGTCACAGATGTAACATTTGCCATTAAACTTGTACTTTTTATTATTTCCCCCTTTAGGGCCTTGTGATGAACTTTCTCCAGAAGACTTTCGTTTCTTGGTTTTTGAAGCATGTTCCACCACATTTGCCTTAGACTCCATAGGAAGCTTACCAGCCCGCTTTTCAGAATTGCGGTTGTCCTCCTCAATCCTCAAATGCACAATTAATTCGTCCATAGAAATTTCTTTGCGCTTGTGTTTGAGGTAGTTCTTGAATTCCTTCCAGCCTTTTGGTAATTTTTCAATTAAGGCTGCAACTTGGAAGGATTCACTGAGAGACATGCCTTCTGCGTGAATGTCATGCAGAATGAGTTGGAAATCTTGAGCTTGGCTGATCACAGTTTTTGAATCAACCATTACAAAATCCAAGAATCTGCCAACTACAAATTTCTTTGAGCCGACATCTTCCGTTTTGTACTTTTTCTCCAACGATTCCCAAAGTTCCTTTGCTGTCTTGATGGGACTGTAGACGTTGTATAATGTGTTGTCAAGTCCGTTCAAGACGTAATTCCGGCAAAGGAAATCGGCATGTTTCCAAGCATCAACCGCAGCAACCACTTGCCGATCGGTTTCATCCTCTTTTAAGATAGGAGCATCTTCACGGAGGAAGCGAGCCAGGTTCAGAGTTGTAAGATAGAATAACATTTTCTGTTGCCATCTTTTAAAGTCAGTTCCTGAGAACTTCTCTGGCTTTTCACCGTGATTTACAGGTACTGTCATCACAGGAGAGGGGGTTGGTGCAATTGCAGCCACCACAGTAGTACTTGTTTGGGCATTTGTTTCAGTAGCCATCAAATCTAATTTATAAAATAAAATTATAATTAGAATTTACACTACACAGAAAATTAAACCAAATGCACAGAATTAAATTCTGTAAAAATAAAAGAAACAAGAATGTAACTTTTATTTTTCAATTAATTTGAAAATAAAATAAAATTTTATTTAAACAAATTAATTCCACACCGAAAATAAAAGAAATAAAAATAATAACTTTTATTTTTCAATTAATTTGGAAATAAAATAAAATTTTATTTAACCAAAATAATTCCATACAGAAAATAAAATTCTGTAAAATAAAAGAAATAAGAATATAACTTTTATTATCCAATTAATTTGGAAATAAAATAAAATTTTATTTAACCAAATTAATTCCACACAAGAAATTAAATTCTGTAAAATAAAAAAAATAAAAATATAACTTTTATTTTTCCAATTAATTTGGAAATAAAATAAAATTTTATTTAATCAAATTAATTTCACACAGAAATTTAAATCTCTTGTTACACTCCAATAATTAAAATACTGAAAGCAGAATTTTAATTAATAAAACTTAGAAAATAATTTCTAAAACCCAAAATTAATTTCTGAAAAAATTTCACAAAAATATATTCTGAATTGTTAATGACACCAGTATCGTACTACTAGTTGTTGTCAAAGAAAAGAGACAGTATATTACTACTATCTGTTAAATAACATATAATCACTATTTGTTTTTCCAACCAGAATATTATTTTGTAAATCCACAGAAAATAATTTTCTTTCGAAATTATTTACGAAGAAAGAAAAAGGGAAACAAACGAAAAATTCTGTAAACAGAATAATTCGAATCTGTCTTAAGATTGTTGGATCAATCCTCTGTGTAAATAAAAGAAACTTGAAATAACTCGAACAAAATAAATAAATAACATACCAGATTTATTTATCAAACCAAATAAAAATAAAGACCAAGTCGAGTGTGTGACACTATGTCCTTAAGACAGATTCGCCCCGCTACGGTGCTTACGGTTGAGTGGCGTCTATCTCCCAGGATACAATGATCTTCACAAATTTGTAGTAGCACTCCACACAAATTTGTACGACGAACTAGAACCTTGTGTTCTTACTCTCTGAATTTTATTCTAAAACTAAAATGAAGAAAAATACACACAATAAAATCTGGACAGCAATGAGACAGTTTCAGACTGAATTTCTGGTGTCAAGATTGCTGGAATCATAGCAGTATTTATAGGCAAAAATACACAGCCCCGAATAGGTGCTGTAAGGCTGAACAGGTGCAACAATAGTAACGGATACTATTTTTGAAATTTCAAACAAATTCATTGCGGTTTATAAACACTGAATCTGTCCGTTTGCACCTTTTGGAACAGCTTTACCACACGATTTTGAAAAAGACAACCGTTGATTTGACCAAGTCAAAGAAACTTAACCAAGTGAAAGAAATGTAGATAATTTATTTAATTAAACTATTTCAAATATATATATATATATATTAAACTAATTAAATATATATATATTAAATTATTGAAATAGTTAAATAAATAAATAAATAAAGAGGTACAAACTTTAGGAAACATATAAGGAACCTAAAATTTAAATTTAGAATTAAATTAAATTCTAAAATTACAAACTTTAAGAAACCACTTAAGAATTCAAAATTTGAATTTAGAATTAAATTAAATTTCCACACTAATTTTTATTGAAAAAATTCAAAAGAATTTTATCTAAAAAATTAATGTTAGACCCGAAAACGACGTCATCTTCCCATTCACCCATAAATGGTTTTGACGTTCCGTCTTCACCGTGTGACTTGCCACGCGGTAAGGAATACTTCACCTCTTCGGACCCATCCCAAAAGACGTTTGAGGTCCACCCAAATTGGGCTAAAAGTCCACCAAAATTGGGCTAAAAAATATGCCTATATAAAACCATTTTTTCCAACAAATATTTGATGATTGGTAGATTTGATGATGAAATGAAGAAAACTCCCAATTTTCTTGAAACCCTAGATTTGGGATTTTGTTTTTAAATGAGGGTTTGAATTAAAATTGTACTTTATGTGAAAATTTCAATTAATCTTCTTGAGTATCCGTATGTGGAATGGGATTGGTGTTATGATGATGTTAATGAAGGATTTAAGGAAGTTGTTTTCGTTAGAAAATCTGGCAATGTTGAAATGTTTAATGTACGAATTAGTATATAATTAAAATTGATGGCGGGAATGACATGGGGACATAGAAATATATATGTACTTCATATCGTATTTATTGGATTGATTTTGTGTGTGATTGAATTGGACTTCAGTTAAGTTACAATATTATGAACTCTTGCATTGCATTGCATTCACAGAGTGTTGGATTAAGTGTTGGGTTGTGTAATTGGGTGTGTGTAAATTTAGAACATGTTGTGTGTGTTGAGGTGCCCAAATGCCCTTCCATGCTCTGAGGTTGGAGAATGTGAGAATGTCATTGGTATATGGTTAAGATGCCCAATTGACCTTCCGTACTTGATGCCGATAAATGTGGGGGGGATGTGGTTGAATAAATGTGTTGGGTGTCCGATTGCCCCTCCGTGCTCGGTGGCTGGTAAATGTGGAGGTATTTTTTTAAAAATGTAACGGGTGTTCAATTGCCCATCTATGCTTGATAACCGGTAAATGTGGAGGTGTTTTTGAAAAATGTAAAAGGTGCCCAATTACCCTTTCGTGTTTGGTGGCCGGTAAATGTGGAGGTATTACGAGATGTGTTTTGGGATTTCACAAAAACGGAAAAAGAAATGTTTTCAATAAGAAATAAGGTCCAAGTGTGGAGTCCATCGTGAGTTTAAAGTTTACATTGAGTATTGAATGTCAAATAAATTTACCAGACTTGTACATTATGAGGTGTTGCATGAATGTAACCAATATGAACATTTATATATACATATTAGGCGCCATTGCTCACTCTCGTTTTATAGGTTGGATATTCCCAAATTGCAGGTGATCAAGGTGTGACTCATTCGTTGAGAAGTATATGGAGTTTTAGATGGAGCACTAAAGCTAATGTTTCATGTTTTAGTTACAAGCTTAACTACTGAGATAAAATTTTATTTTATTTGTGATCAAGGCCCTTAACCTTGAAATGTGTAAGTCTCTATGACAATTTGATATATATATATAGCTTGTACTATAATTTGTTGTAATGAATGAGATGACTGATTTGCGAGAAATAGATGAGTTTTTGATTTATAATTTGTTGTCTTTATTTATCTGGAATTTATTAAAGTTATGGAATTAAATGATAATAATGAATTGGTAACTAATAAAATGATGTTAATTTTCGAGGTGTGACATTATAAATAAAAACATATATTTTTTTGGGAATTGTAAATTCATAATATATGGGTGACAAATGAAATGTGCAATAAGATAAACAATATAATTAATCCAATCAATAATCTATTAAATCAAGAGAATTAAAGGACCCCTAAACCCATTGCAAAGGACAAAACCACAACAATTTGATGCTACAATTCTAAGATAACTACCGATTGAACCGGTGAAAGGTAAATGCGAAGGTAAATGCTAATAAGGGACCTCACATTTGTAAGAAAATGAAATAGAGAAAGAGGACATTTTGTGTAAGAACATGCCAAAAAGCACACATGATTGTACTATAGCAAAATGCAAGTACCACTTATAGTAGATACACTAGTAAATATGCCCGTGCAAGGCATGGGCTATTTGCACAGGATATTTGAATTTTAAGTAAATTGAAAATATATATTTTTTGAGATTTGTTTAAAATACAAATTGTCTCATGTAGTTGTGAAAATTACATCTCGCCCTTTCAAGTTTTTAGTTGCATAACAAATGATCAATTTTATTAATAAATTATTACGTTAATTAATAGTTTTTAATACTATTATAAATATATTTCAATTAATAATTCAAGTAATTTTATTGTTGTATTGATTTTGCTAAATAAAAAATCTTGACAAAAATTATATTTGTAATTTTCAAAATTATAGAGGATAATCCATATTTTAAGTAAATCTAAGGGGATGTATTTGTAATTGAGTTTGGCTTATCTCATGTTGTCATCTCCAACTTGAGAGAGCATATAAACTTTGTAAGCTCATTTTGGAACTGACTTCAGTGATTCGAAATGAATGTTTATTCTTGAAATTATATTTGTTGTCTATTTTTTAAAACAAATATGATTCAAACATATAGTTACTGATATTCAATCATGTTGATTTTTTGCATGAATATTATTCTACTCAACGAGTCCTAAAAAGTTAGCGGTTCATATTGTTGAAACGGGACCTGTGGTGGGCTCCACGGGTCCCTCAAATTAATAAGAGTGCCTACTCCTGCAAATAAATAATAAATAATTATGTTTATATTTATATTTATATTTTTTAATGTTGAATAAGAGTGACTCAAGTCCACCAATGAACTTATAGTTGTTAGATGTTTAATTGTTATATTATTTTAATTTGGTTCTTTTGAAGCATTTGAAACTTACATTTTTATAGTATAGCATGCATGCGTTGATTGTTAACATGTCAAGCTAAAGATTTTTGCTATTACAACTTATGCACACTAAGACATTGAATTGTTAAGATGTCAAATTTTTTTTGCTATTATTGTTTTTTCGGAATGTGTGGATGGAAAATGTCTCAAATCCCATAATAATAGATCAATATGGTCGCAAGTAAGCAAGTTCCAGTCAAAAGAAGGTATAAGATCCACACTTGAGTTCTCTCTTTCAAGTGATTAGTTGAGAAATAAATTAATAACTTTAGAATGAATTTTGTGAGTTAATTTTCACCAAAAAATCGGCCCCAATGAATGAATGAACCAGTAATTGGATCTTTTGTGAATTATGTTTGAAAGTAGTTGGAAAGTGAATTTGGTTTAAAATTCACATATAGATTCTTATCAAATCGATCTTTCAGATAAAACACAAATATTCTACACAAGTTTCATATAGCTTAGTTCTTAATAAATGCTAGACTCAGAAGATCCTTAAGAAAAAGCCAAAGAAGGGGTCTAAGAATGCTAAACCTATTACAAAGACTGAAAAATGTGAAAGTTTCTTCAACTTCTTCAACCTCCCGAGGTTCTTCAGGATAAAGATGATATTGGTGAAGATACTGTACGTTTATCAACTTTATACACGTCAAAATACTTGTTGACGCCATTATGAATTATAATTTGTGTTCTCTTCTAATTCATTCGTAATATTGATTAACAGGTGGAAGAGCTTCAGAACCAAATGGAGCAAGACTATGACATTAGGTGAGTCAACCATTCTGTTTTCACTTTTCAGTTCTGGATATTACATACAATGATTAAATGTGGTCTTACTTTAAGAATTGTGAAGTTGTACGAATTAGTTCTAGATTATATAAAGAATGCAGTTATGTGAACTCACATCTAATTGTGTATGGAGGCACTATAACAACCCTCATTTTTGTTTTAGTCATATTCATGAGAATTTATATGATTTTGGTTTGTTAAGCTTGCATTTTGTAAACTTTGATATTTTGTCTAAGTGT
Source organism: Camellia granthamiana (assembly GCA_036172215.1). NCBI lineage: Eukaryota > Viridiplantae > Streptophyta > Magnoliopsida > Ericales > Theaceae > Camellia > Camellia granthamiana. Next base: position 114,441,061 of record CM069910.1, read on the forward strand.
GGGATCCTGTCATGTTTTGATGTTATTGTATTTTGCCTAAGTATAAGATCCATGTTTTGTTTCATGCTTTGTGTGTTGAACCCAAGCTATCTACCTTTTCTACCCTCACACCTAGGTCACATCTTTGAACCTCTTCTACCTAAGCTGTTGAGCGACAACACCTAAGGCCATCTTGGAACCATCTTGGCTGACCTCTACCTTCACCTCTACCCTCGTGCCTTAGCTGAAGTGTGTATCACTTAAGCCAATGTGTGCATCACCTAGTAATCTGAAATCCTTGATCCTTGAACTTTGCAGCCGTATTGGGCACCTTCTTGTTGAGTTGTGCACCTTAACCAACACCTAGCAACCTTGTTCCATGTCTTGTACAACCTAGGCCGAGGTGTGTCATGCCTAGGCCAAGTATTACCTCTCTTAGCCGAGATCAAGAAGACCCCACCTATCCTTCACTTGTCTGAATACTATGTTTGATCTCGGATCCTTGCCTTGTTAGTGTACCCATGCCACCTTATTTGTTGTATACACTTTGACCTACTCTTGTCCTTTTATTCAGATACCCACGCGTCCCAGTAGTGGGTATTAGTCAGCGAGCAGTTGAGAAACCTATATCATTTGCCATATCTTTGTTTTGCAGAGAGAGTAGCTCTAGGAAGAAGAAGAAGTTAAATTTTCCAAGCTTGATCATTAGACTTTGAACTTTGATTTGTGTTTTGAAGTTAGATACTTGATCTATTTTTGTTGTTCTTTATGTCAATTTGATCACATTGCATGATCTTGCATGATTCATAAGCCATGCATTGATTTGAAGTTTTGTTTTAGGGAGAAAAAAGTGTTGTTCTTGTGTTTTTGAAGAAAAACCATGTTTTGATCCAAAAGTTTGTAACAAGTTCTATGCTTTTGTGTTTATTTGCATGAAATCTTCAAGTATGAGTATCCAGGTCCATGTTTACAAACACATATCATGAAATCTTAGATTTTAAATAAGAAGTTATAATTTTAGCATTTATGTTCTTTATGATCTTCAAGAGGAAACCCAGATTTTCAGATTTCATTATTCCCTGAGTGTGGTCACCGAAACCCACTCTTGTCTAGCTTCCATACCTAGGCCAAGCATTGCACCTTAGCCTACCTTGCATGATCACTTGTACCTTGGTCTACACCTAGGCCGACCATAGCTCAACTTTGCTGACCACCTTGTAACATTCTGGGTGGGTAGCCCACATCTCGGCCCAGAGGTGTGGAACCTCGGCCATGACCTTCTAAGTTCACTTAACTAGGGCATTTCGGTCTAGCTCCTCTTTGTGCATCCATTCTTAGACCTAGTTTGTACCCAGCATGCTTTTTTTCTAGAAAAAAAACAATAATTTAACTTCTAGAACTTGTTTTGCTTTGTTTTGACTTGGTTTTGAAAAGAATATCGAGATCTATTTTGCTCATTTGAAGCTTGTTTTGAGATTGCATTACATAACAATCTTTGAGCATCTCTTCTTGTCTTCTTGAAGTGCATTCGACGGGATTTACCATGTATTTGGAGGTCTTGGATCTTTGCCTTATTTCTCCTCGACCAAAAAGCTATTGTGAGTGATATTTTTAATAAAGTTATGTTATATTGTTTTAGATAAAAGCTTTGCTTTGTTTTGGAAAACTATTTGATTAAGCATGAATGATTATCTTTTAGTTTTTGTATCAAGTATTATTTTTGTTTTGATAACGTTCTTGAATGGTCCTTGTGTGTGTCACGACCCAAACCCGCCCCTATGGGTTTAGCATCGTAACCGGCCAGCAATCCGTGATTACCAAAGGCCTGCTTAATAGTAATGACAATAGTTGTAACGACCCTCGTTACTGATTACTGAATAACCCCCGAATTATATACTGATTATCGCTAAACTGGATTGATAATGACTGATAATCGAATTGATTGAAGTACTGAATAGACCGATGGAAATTGAAACTGAAATTGAATAAGTTAACCTACCGAATTGCATATGCTATCTGTTTGGCTCATTGATTACCTATTTGAATTTTTATGTTTAAATTGCTAATTGAAGGCCTTATCGGCGACCAAACTGAAAATCGTTTAGTGTTTTATATTCACCATAATGTATGTGATTTAATGGTATATTTAATTGAAAATTGATTGAGTATGATTAAATGAGATTAAATTGAGCTAATTGAAGACTTCGGCTTATTCACGATTTTGCCATTGTTAGTGGGCCTTGTTTATTAAAATAGTGAGCCTTGCCTACACTTGATCAAACTTCTCCTCAGCTCATTTGAGAGCTCAAAACCGAAATATAGAGAGAGAGAAAGGGAGAGAGTGCATTCATCTTGTTTAATTTCTAAGAAGCTTGAAGATTGAAGTGTTAATTGCAAACTTGAGCTTGTATTCTCCTAATTGAAGATTTAGGTATGAATTTCAACCTCCCATTGTTGCATTTAAGGTTGATTCTTGCTAGTTCATGACAAATGGTAGAGTCAAGTCTTGTGTTAACTCATACATGTAGGAGTATAGCTCAAATGTTACATGCATGCTTGAATTGATGCTTTTTGAAGTTTAATCCATGATTGATTGTGCATGCATGCTCATGGTTACATTATAGTCCATGTTTTCAGTTTGTTTTCAAAGTATTGAGCTCTTGGGAGCAAGATTTAAAGCTGAAAATTGGTTTAAAGATCATGCATTTTATGTTTTCAAAGTGTTCTTGAAAATGGGTTTGAATTTGGCTTTGATTGACCAACCCTTGGCCCTTGCATGTGCAAATTAGCTTTTGAAACTTGTAATACATTGAGTTTGGAAGTGTTTTCCAGAATTTGGGGCCAAGAGGTTGAGTTTTGGATGATTGGATGCTTGGTTCGAACTTGGGAGACAAATCTGGAAATTCCAGATTTGGCTTCCTCGCTCGAGCGAAGGATTCCTCGCTCGAGCGAGCCCTGTGATTTTGTAAGCTCGCTCGAGCGAGCATCGAGCGTGGTATCGCGCGTAAAAATGGAGCATCCAGTACTTTTTCTGAGCACAGATCGCTCGAGCGAATGGAGGCTCGCTCGAGCGAAGCCTTTGATTTTTGAAGCTCGCTCGAGCGAAGGAAGGCTCGCTCGAGCGAGGGGCCTATTTCCAGCAACTTTTGAAAAATGCCTTCCAAGTGAAATTTTGCATCCTCATCTCATCCTAGGCATTCTTAGGCCTAGTTTAAGACATCTTAATGAGGACATTGAGATAGAACACACCGAGGCATATTAGGAAGTTAATTATTGTACTTCCCCAACTGTTAAACTTAGTGTGTGTTCAATTGTTTAATTGTTTAGGGTTGGCTCTCGGGGACACGCTCTAGCTGCTATTAGCCCAATCTCTGTGAGTAACAGATTGTGTAAAGATATGTTCAAAATGGTTATCTTTTGAATACTGAAATGAACTGTTTTATTGAACTGATATTGTTTATTGAATGAATGTATGTCCTGTATTGCAAACTGTATTGTGGCATCCTTAGCATTATTGTTATTGATTGTTTACTGGTGTGGAGCAAAGTGCTACACTGGGAGCCACCTCTAGAATCTACGGAGCTAAGTGCTACAGTGGGAGCCACCTCTTGAATCCACATCGGTCGGTTTCCTTGTGGAACCATATTGTTATTGATTGATGGCCATCATTATTGTTTGGGTCTGTTAAGGCCCGGTCCTTTTGGACCTATTGTTTATAGGCTAAAGGATGTACCACATATGACTGATTGATTGAAAGACTGATTGATTGAAATATCGATTGACTGAAGTATTGATTGATTGAACTATTGATTGACTGAAATACTGAAAGATCGAAATACTGTTAAATGAATTGATTTCATTATTGTAAGGACATTCATTCATAACCCCTTTACACATTATGTTATTCATTGGGCTTTAGCTCACTGTTTATATATATATGTAGGTTCTCAGCAACTAGATCGGAGCTAGGAGCACGGGTCAGTCCCCAGTTTTGTCCAGCCAGCCTGTGTGCCTCACAGCGAGGTTCCTAGTCGCCATGCTATGGCCTTGGGGTCTTTTGATTTCCCCTGTCTGTCTCACTGTTTTGTACCATTGTGAGAGTATTGTATAGACTGTTTACCGTTTACAGCACTGTCCAAGGGATTAAGTCCCTGATTCACTGACTGTTATGGATATGTATATTGTGTATGCCATTTTGTACTGTACCGTCTTATGCATGTATGAATGAAAAATGTTTTTGGCATACAGATTGTCACAGCTCATTGGACACTATTCATTTATTGTTTTGGCTTCCGCCAGGCCCTGAACTCTGTTTATATTGTGTGATTGTTAAGCAGGCCTTTGGTAATCACGGATTACTGGCCAGTTACGGTGCTAAACCCATAGGGCCGGGTTTGTGTCGTGACAGAGTGGTATCAGAGCGATACTTAACCACGAGTTATACCGCACACACGTGTTCAAATGAGCTATAGGGTGTCCTAGAAAAGTGATTAGGACATTGCATTAACATGAAAAGTGTGTGCTTATGATTGACTGAATATATGCTACCGTGTTAAATTGTTTAAACGAGTGACTGCTTATACGATAAACTGTTTAAGTATGCAACTGTTTATGTTTATGATTACCGTACTGTTTATGTGAAACGAAGTGAAACCCATATGCATACTTAAAGAAGTTAAATGGAATAACATGAAATGTTAATGTTACCACCGACTGTGGAAATCTATAAGAAAATGAACGTGTGAAAGTAAAAGGTCACGTGACCGTACCTAAATTGAAATGAAAGAATACACACGTCCGAAATGAAACGACATGTGGAATCAGTAAGAACTTCTCCCGAATTGATAATCACCCGTTGTGTGCAAACAAGGGAAAGAGAGAGGATTGTAAATGAAACTGAATCTTCTGATCTGAGGATTAATAGGCTAGAATGAATGATTGAGGCCTTAATCGAAAATCTGAGAGAATAAAGGCAGACACACGTGCCTGGACTAACTGAATATGAATTGATGACATTGATACAGAAACCCAACAAACTGAAACTACCGGAATTTCTGGGAAGTACCGAATCACTGAAAACTGAGACTTGGGTTTAGAAACTGAGAAAATATGTGAAGTTTTCTTCGAAAAATGCTTTCCCGAATGCATCTGAGATAGGAAAGTGCCCGAGTTTGAACACCTTGAGTGAAGTGATAAGACTGTGATTGAATATGAGGTAAAATGTACCTAACTAGCTTGATAGGCACCCCACATGATAGATACTGACTGCAAAGACTAGAAAGGAACTGAAGTGGGTGGACGTGACCTAGATGTGATTGACTGAATCGACGTTTCAAAACCGTCAAAGTGTATAGATGGCCTGGATAGAGTATAATGTCTGAGATGACGTAACAGCACTAAAATATCCAAGTCAACATCGTCAACTGAATCTGAAAGAATGAAACAGAAGTAACAGAAAATGAAAATGACTGGTAATTCAATGACCTCCGTGAATGGAAAATCCCGGGGAATAGCTCCGACCAATGAAGGTCAAAGAAGTAATGTGAACAATGATATACCTATCTGTACTGTATGTGGGAAATACCACTGGGGCGTCACCGCCACCTATCCGAAACTTATTTTGGATGTGGACAGGAGGGGCATTGGCCTAAATCTTGCCCACGAACTTAACCGAATAATAATGAGCCTAAATCTAGACCCTAGTTCCAGAAAATGTTTGGAATACTGAAATGATTGACGCAGGTATTACCTTGGATAGATGAAATTGCTTATATGAACGTTGCGTGGGAATTGTAGATTCCGTAACTTGGTATAGACTGCGAACATATTGACTGAACTAATTGAACTACTGGAATTATGAACCATACACTGAGAATTGCTAGGACTTGTGAACGGCGAGAACTTGCTGAGTTAGGTCCTAGAACCGTATTGTAACAACTGAATGTGAACTGTCAGAGGTGACTTTTTGAACTGTGCCGGAACTGTTGAACCATGAGAATATGTGGACATGGAGGAAACTTATTTTGTGAAATGTTAAACCATAGAGTCTCATGCCTCTGTAGAATGACCTTGAAAGTCTGATTGGGAATCACGTTCGGCCAACGTTGCTTCGAATCAGAAATTCTTGGTAAATTCCATGGGAATGAACAGGATACCCCACCAGTGTCCTTAACTGTTGTGTGTGAGACTACTGATATTGAGGACTATGTGGACATTTATGAATTTGTGAACGACTGCCCACATGAAAACTGATTTTGGAACTTACACCTGTATATACGTTCCCATGTTTGTACTACTGTTAAGACTGAGGGGAATGGACTGTGATCGAGGAAATCTCTTGAAATCTACTGTCGATGTGAACCATATGTACAACACTGTAAAACCTTATGCTAACAATTACCTTTGCTTAAGGATGTTAGAGACTGAGTAGACTCCGGATTTGTTACCTTGACTATTGTATCTGGAGGAACTATTTTGTACTGTACACTGAACTTGTGAAATCTGCATGGGGACTGTTAGTAGATTCTGAACATGTACATATATGACTGTACCTTTGCTCGGAATGATTGATGAATTTGTATGATGAGTTAACCATTGGGACTATGACTCTGTAACTGCGTGACTGAATAAAGATCCCAAGTGATAAACTCTAGACTGTGAAACGTGATTGTGGAAAATTGACGTGACTGTTCGAGTTGACCTACGAGCCTATACTGTAATGACTGTATGACCGATTTGGAGCCCTCGTATGATAACTCGTATTACTGTGTACCGTATGCTTTATGAAAGATTTGTCTGGAAAATTGCTATATTGACTGTGATGCTTACCTCTCGATATGAATAACTGTATGCCTGTGCATTTGTTTGTAAACTTATTGGGAGGAATACATTGTATATGACCTGTACTGCCTTGATATGAATTGTAATGGTACCGGATTCTAATGTAAGTTTGAAAACTGATGAACTCAGACAAATTGTGAAACTACTAACTATGTACCGAAATGACCGGAGTATGAACTGATGTTAACTGATCGGGAAACAGTAGGAATGGAACTTTGATCTGAACTGTTGTCTGATATGATAGAACCATGGGTTAAGGAAACCCTTTGTGTAACTGATGGAATCTGTTGATAACAGACTGGTTTTGACTAATAACTCTGACTGTCTGGAAGTATATGTAATCTGTATGACTGTTTCCGTACTAACATGTACTATGACTGAATCTGTGGGGACTGGAACTGGTGAATAGTAAATGAATACTGACTTCAGAATTCTGCCTATTGCTATGGGAGTAATGTACAAAATTGCCTTATGTCCCCAATAACTCCCGAATGAACAGGACTGATTGTGATGGAATACTGAACTGAGAACCGAACTGAACAAAGATTGAATGAAAGACTCGAAATTGAATGGATCGAATCTCTGTAACTTAACGGGGAAAATTACTTATGAAACTGAGACCGGTGCAAACCTATAACCCCGATAAGTACTTGATATAAGTAGTGTGAATACTACTATACTGCTACTGTACTGTTACCGTATTGTTACTGATACTGTTACTGTATTGTCACTGTACTGATACTGCTACTACTACTGAATCTGCTCTAGTGGTATTAATGAATGCACTGCATATGCTTAATGCAAGAATTGTGCATCTGAACAAGAATATGAAAATGAACATGTATCCGAATTGTCCTTGACTGAAATCTGACTGTGCATAAAATTCTGTTTTAATATGAGCCCCAATCCTCATATGTGATTTCTGATTCTGTTTCTGTGCATTGCTAAGATTGAGATTGGGCCATGAGCCTATTTGTGAACATGATTATGCTCCTGTTCTAGAGTGAAAGTTACTTATGCATCATCTCTATTGTCATATGTTACTTCGAGTTTAGAGGACTAAACTCCTTATAAGGAGGGGAGACTGTAACGACCCTCGTTACTGATTACTGAATAACCCCCGAATTATATACTGATTATCGCTAAACTGGATTGATAATGACTGATAATCGAATTGATTGAAGTACTGAATAGACCGATGGAAATTGAAACTGAAATTGAATAAGTTAACCTTCCGAATTGCATATGCTATCTGTTTGGCTCATTGATTACCTATTTGAATTTTTATGTTTAAATTGCTAATTGAAGGCCTTATCGGCGGCCAAACTGAAAATCGTTTAGTGTTTTATATTCACCATAATGTATGTGATTTAATGGTATATTTAATTGAAAATTGATTGAGTATGATTAAATGAGATTAAATTGAGCTAATTGAAGACTTCGGCTTATTCACGATTTTGCCATTGTTAGTGGGCCTTGTTTATTAAAATAGTGAGCCTTGCCTACACTTGATCAAACTTCTCCTCAGCTCATTTGAGAGCTCAAAACCGAAATATAGAGAGAGAGAAAGGGAGAGAGTGCATTCATCTTGTTTAATTTCTAAGAAGCTTGAAGATTGAAGTGTTAATTGCAAACTTGAGCTTGTATTCTCCTAATTGAAGATTTAGGTATGAATTTCAACCTCCCGTTGTTGCATTTAAGGTTGATTCTTGCTAGTTCATGACAAATGGTAGAGTTAAGTCTTGTGTTAACTCATACATGTAGGAGTATAGCTCAAATGTTACATGCATGCTTGAATTGATGCTTTTTGAAGTTTAATCCATGATTGATTGTGCATGCATGCTCATGGTTACATTATAGTCCATGTTTTCAGTTTGTTTTCAAAGTATTGAGCTCTTGGGAGCAAGATTTAAAGCTGAAAATTGGTTTAAAGATCATGCATTTTATGTTTTCAAAGTGTTCTTGAAAATGGGTTTGAATTTGGCTTTGATTGACCAACCCTTGGCCCTTGCATGTGCAAATTAGCTTTTGAAACTTGTAATACATTGAGTTTGGAAGTGTTTTCCAGAATTTGGGGCCAAGAGGTTGAGTTTTGGATGATTGGATGCTTGGTTCGAACTTGGGAGACAAATCTGGAAATTCCAGATTTGGCTTCCTCGCTCGAGCGAAGGATTCCTCGCTCGAGCGAGCCCTGTGATTTTGTAAGCTCGCTCGAGCGAGCATCGAGCGTGGTATCGCGCGTAAAAATGGAGCATCCAGTACTTTTTCTGAGCACAGATCGCTCGAGCGAATGGAGGCTCGCTCGAGCGAAGCCTTTGATTTTTGAAGCTCGCTCGAGCGAAGGAAGGCTCGCTCGAGCGAGGGGCCTATTTCCAGCAACTTTTGAAAAATGCCTTCCAAGTGAAATTTTGCATCCTCATCTCATCCTAGGCATTCTTAGGCCTAGTTTAAGACATCTTAATGAGGACATTGAGATAGAACACACCGAGGCATATTAGGAAGTTAATTATTGTACTTCCCCAACTGTTAAACTTAGTGTGTGTTCAATTGTTTAATTGTTTAGGGTTGGCTCTCGGGGACACGCTCTAGCTGCTATTAGCCCAATCTCTGTGAGTAACAGATTGTGTAAAGATATGTTCAAAATGGTTATCTTTTGAATACTGAAATGAACTGTTTTATTGAACTGATATTGTTTATCGAATGAATGTATGTCCTGTATTGCAAACTGTATTGTGGCATCCTTAGCATTATTGTTATTGATTGTTTACTGGTGTGGAGCAAAGTGCTACACTGGGAGCCACCTCTAGAATCTACGGAGCTAAGTGCTACAGTGGGAGCCACCTCTTGAATCCACATCGGTCGGTTTCCTTGTGGAACCATATTGTTATTGATTGATGGCCATCATTATTGTTTGGGTCTGTTAAGGCCCGGTCCTTTTGGACCTATTGTTTATAGGCTAAAGGATGTACCACATATGACTGATTGATTGAAAGACTGATTGATTGAAATATCGATTGACTGAAGTATTGATTGATTGAACTATTGATTGACTGAAATACTGAAAGATCGAAATACTGTTAAATGAATTGATTTCATTATTGTAAGGACATTCATTCATAACCCCTTTCCACATTATGTTATTCATTGGGCTTTAGCTCACTGTTTATATATATATGTAGGTTCTCAGCAACCAGATCGGAGCTAGGAGCACGGGTCAGTCCCCAGTTTTGTCCAGCCAGCCTGTGTGCCTCACAGCGAGGTTCCTAGTCGCCATGCTATGGCCTTGGGGTCTTTTGATTTCCCCTGTCTGTCTCACTGTTTTGTACCATTGTGAGAGTATTGTATAGTGTAACGACCCAGAAATCCTTTCCTCCGCTCGAGCGGAGGAGTGGCCGCTCGAGCGGACTTTTGGGGTTTCCAGCAATTTTTCAGACGGCCTGAGATTCTGGGAGTTGTGGTTCTCCGCTCGAGCGGGGGAGTTTACGCTCGAGCGGACGACTTTGTTGGTCTGCGCGCTCGAGCGCAAGGTTGGGCGCTCGAGCGGGTCGCTTGGGTAAGTTTGATTCTGAAGCATGTGGATTCATTTTGATGTTCTTCTTAGTGTATTTGAAATGTTCTTACCTTATTTTGGGATATTAATTGAGATGATAATATGATGGTAGAGTAAGATTGGATCAAAAACTTTATTTTGAATAATTTGTTTGCGACCAACCGTCACTCATTTGTCCTTTTCTTTTTCCACACTTTGAGTTTGGATGTGAGGTTCGAATCGTTGGAAAGCTTATTTTCGGGGCTTCAATTTGGACACAAGAACGACCTAAAACGGAGTCCGGATGGGAGAGTTACGCATGTTTGAAGTTTCGAAATCTGTGCTGAGGGCAGGTCCGCTCGAGCGGAAATAAGTCCGCTCGAGCGGAAATTACGGACAGCAGCTTTAAAAAACGGGTTTTGAGATCATTTCTTCCATTTTTTCTTTTCCTTTCTTCTTCCCTCTTGCATAGGTCCGAAACCCTAGCCCAAAACCTTTGATTTTCCTCCACATTTATCAACAATCCACCATGATTCTTGCATCAAGAATGGAGAATAAGAGAAGATTAACGTTTTCAACCGATTGGAACTTGGATTTGCGAAGGATTCTCATCAATCTTCGTTCTTTTGCTTGATTCTTGAGGTAGGGGTCTTAGTTCTCCTTCAATGCTTTCATTATAAATAGATTGGTGATATTTAAGAGTATATAAATGCAAAACCTCTATTTTGAGCATATAGAGTTATTTTGTAGACATTTAGGGATTTCGGGTTTGAAGAGTTTGGGGCTGTCTTGTTGGGTTTCGATTATAAATTATGATCCTAGGATGTTTAATCAAAGGGTAATTGGAAGAAAGAGTAATGGGTGAAGAAGTTTAAAGTTTCTTGAAATTTCTCAATTTGTCTAGGAACCCTAGATTAATTGGTGATGATAAATAATGAGTTTGCTCAAATTAAAAATAGAATCATGGAATTAGTGGATTGAATTGTACACGTACAAGTTTAATTGGATTTCTGAGATGTTTCGAAATAATGTTCAAATTTACGAATGAACCTTGTTATGGGCATTGTAAATCATGTTAAATTGAGAAAGGAAATAGGGGAAATGATTTAAAGAATTAATGTGCGACTTCATGTGTGTGTAGGACACGCTTCGGGAGGACCAATGCTTCACCAATGCTCTGTGAGTAATAGTACAAAGATATACATTTTATTTAGCATCGATAATTATTATCACTAACGCTCTGTTTCTTGTAAGTGTTACACGAACATGTTACACAAACATTTATGATGGTTGAAAGTCAATGTGAACGTTGAAAGGTCGGCATACATCGGTATGACTTTGAAATGACCCTGTTATGTCGATGATGAATAATAATTCTCTATTATCTATAAGCAATTCTTAATGAATGAACGGAATTATGTTTATCTTTAAACCAAATATCTGTATGAAACTAAGAATATTCCATTGTGTTACACATGGACCCGAAGTCGTTGAGAATCTATGATACGCATGTAAATGTTTAACATTATTACGAGACTCACGTTAGAATGTGGGTCATTCTGTCCTTATTAAGCAGAACGGTATTTTAAGAAAACTGATGTTATTTCTATTACTGTTCCGGTTGTGCTATGCATAACATGATATTAACTTCTGTTTGATTCAATGTATGTTTTGTGACATAATGTTCGTTAATGACATTCTGATTTCCGTCAGTTACAATATTAGCATATGTGTTGATTGGAACTCAATGAGAATGAAATGTTGAAAAGATATACGTACATAGAAGTATGTTCTGGGCCGCAAGGCTGTTCTGGGCCGAAAGGCTATTCTGTTATTTCTGGGCTGATAAGCTGCTCTGTTACGGAAACTAGACCCATGTGTGTTTGAGACATCTTTTCAGAATGTAGTTAACCATATACTTCTACAGTTATATACTTTATTGTTTGAGTTGAATATTACATGATTTACTTACTATTATTCACTGAGCTTGACTCACTTTATTTTATGTCTGTTTCTGTAGGCACTCAACCTGGGGGTCAACCTTAACCTGTGGCTTCCGTTACCAGTTGCCAAGCCTTGAGTATCTAGATTCTTAGGTGTTGACCGTTCAAGTTATGGAGTTTTGCTAAGTTTTAATTTGTACCCTAAGTGTTTATTAAGCTTGATGTATATGTATATGTATTTAGCTATCTCCAGATATACGTCAATGTATATTTATCTGCATTATGTTCTGTCTGTGATCCTGGCATAGTAGTGGTAGCTCAATGGATATTATTTTATACTATTATATGATATTAAATGCTTCCGTTCAGGCCCCATAGATAATATTTATCAGGTTTGGTGTCCATTTCGAATGGGTCATGCCCAAATTTTTAGGGGCGGATTTGGGGCGTGACATATAGACTATTTACCGTTTACAGCACTGTCCAAGGGATTAAGTCCCTGATTCACTGACTGTTATGGATATGTATATTGTGTATGCCATTTTGTACTGTACCGTCTTATGCATGTATGAATGAAAAATGTTTTTGGCATACAGATTGTCACAGCTCATTGGACACTATTCATTTATTGTTTTGGCTTCCGCCAGGCCCTGAACTCTGTTTATATTGTGTGATTGTTAAGCAGGCCTTTGGTAATCACGGATTACTGGCCAGTTACGGTGCTAAACCCATAGGGCCGGGTTTGGGTCGTGACAATAGTACAGAGTAAGGGGCTGGCGGAAGCCAAACAGTAAATAAAAGATGTCCAATGAGTTGTGAAAATCTGAATGGAAAAATACTTTCATGGACTAGTCCACATCATAACCATAAACACATATATACATATCAGATACGCGTAACATACAGGTTAGGGGTCCAATCCCTTTACCATAACTGTACAGTCAAAAGTCTTAAACATTTGCGACAAAACAGAGACAAAAAGGTGAATCTGAGACACCCCAAAAACAGCCTTGGCTTGGATGGACTCGAAACCTTGAAGTGAGGCACGATGGTTGGCTTGACAAAACAAGAGCTTAACTTGACACTCCTAGCTTCAGTCCAGTGCCTGGCCACCTATATACATATATAAACAGTGAGTTAAAACCCAGTGAATAACAAATGCATAAAGGGGTTAAGAATGAATGTCCTTTCATAATTAAAACAGTCATTTGCATCAGTAAATCAGTTATTCAATCAGTGGCTCATATTTCATGCCATATCAGTCATTTAGAAATTATAACAGTCATATGTGGTACGTCTAATAGCAAAGCAGTACAGTAGGTCTTAATAGACTGAACAGTCAGTTGATGGCCATCAAAACAGTAAACAGTAGTAGTTCCAAACATTAGAATTGACAGAGATCTCTGTAACAGTAGTAGTAACAGTACAGTGACAGTAAGTTGCTATGGATGCCACGAGTACAGTTTACAAATAAGATAAACATTCATTCAGTAAACAATATCATTTTAGAAAGCAGTACGATCAATCGTTCAGAAATAATTATAATTGAACGTATCTTTACAACATTGTTACTCACAGAGTACTGGGCTATTGGCAGGCTAATCAGCGTCCTCGGATGCTAACCCTACAGTTGCAGAACGAACACACACTAAATTACACACTCGGGATTTATAACTTAGCCCCCTATATGACTTGGTGTGGTTCTATAACTTTATCCTTATTAAGATGCCTTAAACATGGCCTATGAATGCCTAGGATGGAATGAGGATGCAAAAATGTACTTTAAAACACTTTTCAAAATTTGCTGAAAACAAGGGTCTCGCTCGAGCGTGGCTTTTCCCGCTCGAGCGGACATACAGACAAAAAGGCTCTGCTCGAGCGTGACTTCCCTCACTCAAGCGGACTGCAAACTCATGAAAAGTACTGGTTGCGCGTATTTCACGCTCGATGGACGCTCGACCCACGATTGAGCGTGAGACTCAAATCCTCACTCGAGTGCAGATTACCTTACTCGAGCGGACTGCAAAACACATGAACTTCTGGGCATATGCATTTCACGCTCGAGCGTGACCCTCGATGCTCGAGCGGAAGTGCATGTACTCAGAGTGTATGCTCGAGCGTGAAGTTCCCCGCTCGAGCGTAGATCAAAAATTTGGAATTTCCAAATTGATCCTCAAGCACAAAACTTAACCTCTAAGCTTCAAATTCGATTTTTCTGGGCTAATTTTCTGGAAAACACTTAGAAACCCATAATACAACATGTTTTAAAGATCATTTCATAAAATCAAGCCCAAAAGTGTGACAATTGAACACAATTTGTAATGTAAACTAGAAGAACAATGCAAGAACATAACATGCATGAGTTCTTATGAATTCCAATGCTCCAAAGCATGATCAAATGCAAGATTGAGCTCAAGAACATGGTGAATTTCAAGAATACAACCAAAATGTGGACATGCATGTGGAAATTCTCATGAAAATGATTTCAAAACTCAATAACATGGACATGCATGCAAACATTGCTACTCAATACAACACTTTAAGCTAATTCTTGACTCTAATTTCCAATTTTCCATGAACTATGCATGTAACAACTTAAATTCATAATTGAGGATGAATTTTCTACCTTAAGTCTTGAATTCCAAGTGTAGAAGCCTAATTTCTCAAGTCTCCTTCAATTCCTCTAATTTCAAGCCAAAATCTAGATGAACTCAATTTTTCTTCCAACTCTCTAACTCTCTCACGGTTTTGGTCTTGGAGATGGATGAGATCATGTATCAAATGCATAAATTAAGTCCCATAGAAAATGGCCCACTCAATGGCAAAACATGTAATTAACTAGGCTCAATTAATTTAACATTAATAATTCTAATTTAACCATTCCAAATTGAATTTTAATTAAACCTACCATAAAATCCCATAAATCCTAATTAGCATATAACACTAACCAATTTCTGACTCGGTCACTGATAAGGCTTTCAATTCACAATTCAAAATCAAAACATAAACAGATCATTCGATGACAAACAGATAGAAATGCAATTAAAGTAACACACTCATGCAATCAGTTCAGGATTTCATCTTAATCTATTACTTATCATACTTAATCACAATTTAACGCTAATCAGAAGTGAGGGTTGTCACAGCGTGCTAGGGGACTTTAATACAACTAGTACCTTTATTTGAGATATCTCCTTTGCCACAAAATGGTGGGCTTGTCTAATTGATTCCGGGTCGGTTATTCCTTTGTCTTGTCAATGAATGTTCATTATTTGTATTATGTAGATGTTAGTAAACATTATTTGAAGCTTTGAAAGCATTTGATTGATGAACTCGGATCATCCTTTGATTTTGTTACAAGCTATGATGTGTATTGTTTTGATAAAAATCTCGGATATCATTCATTCAAACCTTTATTACTTATATTATTCATTGAGTTTTTAGCTCACCTATCTTCCGTATATATGTTTAGATGATGAATAAGAAGGCGATGTTGCCTAAGTTTGGTGGAGTATGTGTTTTGTTTCATGTTTTGTATTCATCTTGAAGATTATGCTTTTTAGTTTTGTAGATTTTTTCTTTTGTATGTTTTGGCTCAAGAAACCTTTTGATCAAGACGTAATATGTGGATGTTTGTGTACAAACTTATTATCTTGTTTGTATCCAAGTTGTAAAGCTATGTTAATATTTTATGTATCTCAATATATGCCATTTCCTTTAACCTATGCACAGTTCTTATGGACTAATTAGATTTAAATTTATTACTTCTATATATGTATGCCCCATATGTATACTATGTATGTGTGAATCTTTGTAAGTTAGCCTTTGGTAATCTAAGATTATTGGCCATTATGGCATCATTCTATTAGAGACGGAATGGGGTCGTGACAGGTACTTTTTTTTATTTTTTATAACTTATGCCAAGAAAGGCAATTTGATGTGTTTTGATATATGCAGTTCAACTATTCGGGACAAAATTATCCCCCATGTTGTCTCGTGGTTTTTTAGGAAGGCTATTTAGGGCGATGACTTTGAAGACGTAGATAACGACGACGACGATGAAGATGATAATAATGAAGAAGAAAATGAAGATAAAGATGAGGACGATGATGAAGACACAGACGACGATGAGGATAAGGACAAACCCAACATGAAGACACACACGAAGATGAGGATAAGGAAAAAACCAACACGAAGAAGGTAACTTTTACAAAATTCTAAGCAAAAGCCAAAGTCTCCTCTTTACCACTGTTAATTTTAAATTTCTGAACATACTAATACTTTATTTCCCTGTTTTTTTGTTGGCCATTTGATTGGGATTTTCTAGCAGTCATCTAGACCAAAGGTGAGAGATGATACAACTACTTAATTTATATTTTACCCTGTACAAAATGTAAAGATTTTCAATGGTGTGTGCTTTGGATAACATCTAGTTTGTTGTGAATTACAGAAGAGTATGCAAACACTACCTAAGGAAGGTTAGCAGAGTGAGCGCCCACCAGAATGCAAGCAACAATAGTATGTATTAGATTACAGACAGCATCTTCATTTGGGAACACAGGTTGGGGGATGTTGTCTTGAGTTTTTGAGAGTTTTGGGTCTTGGATTTCTCCCTTGTCTATTGAAGTTGTTTGGTTCCCGCGCTCTCTCTCTCTCTCTCTCTTATATTTTTTTCTTATAAGGAATATTTATATTTTGTTTTTTTAGAAAGTATTTATATTACATTTGGTATCGTGGAAGGAGTCGTATGAGATGAAAATCTCATGTGCGATTCTAAAACGAAGATACTTGATTCAAATAACAACAGTAATAGATATGTTAAATTAATTCACAATGCGCATACATATATATTTTTCATTTTTCTCCTCCTTTATGTTGGGAGCATTAACGCTTGTGTTTTAGTTTCAAGTTAACATTACGTTTGTATTTTGATTTTCGGATAATGATAACGCTACCGCCGTCCAACTAGTTTATTTATATATAAATAACATAAATACTCTTTGATTTTTAGCAATATAATAAAATAAAATTATTACAATACAATACATTTATTATTTATTTTATGGATTTGGATTTTATGTGGATTGAACCGTATTGCTCAGATCTATGAGGTTTATCATGAGTCTTATTTTAATAATTTGAATCATTCAATATGTAAAACTTGCTAAGTATTTTATTCTTGTAAAAAAATCATATTAATTGGATATCGATAACTACTTAATCGGATCAGATTTTTATTAAAAATTTATTTTAAAAATCATATTTATCATTGATAGAAATATAATCTAATCATATGACTACAGATATTCAATTTATATAATTTTTTTATAATAATAAAATACTTAACAAACATTATACATAAAAAAAATTAAATTATCAAAATAAGATCCATTATGAATTTTCACAAATCCAACAATAAACTTCAATTAAGTAGGTATTTGGTATGCACTAAATAAATATACTTGTTGACATACATATACTTATTTTGGTCATATTAATCAATATCTATCAATATTTCCTTCTTATTTTTCTATCAACTTTCTTTATTTTTTTACATAATTTTTTATAAAAAATCAAAAAATACATTTATTTAAAACCTCCCAAATCAACCCTCAATTTCGCACAGAAGAGAAGCGTCGCCTGATTTTATTTCTCATTTCACATTTTAAGCGAGTTGCTATGTCAGCCACGATGAAACACGTGGCAAGCTTATCTCGTCCAAGTCGAAGGAAATCGAGAATCTTCTCATATAGGTGCTGTTTGGTGTAGCTGTTAAAATAGATTATAACTTATAGCTTAACAGATTATAGATTATGACTTTAATCAGAAGCTGTTAATCTGTTTGGTATAGCTGTTGGATTATAGATTTAAGTTGCTGAGTAGTGTTTGTTAAATAAGCTGTGAAGTAGCTTTTTCAATTAATTTTTATTTTTTATTATTCACTATTTATCTACTTTTTTCATAAAAAGTAATAATAATATTTTATAGTCCATTTGAGTCTTTTTCTATTTTTAAAAAAATAAAAAATAAAAAAATCTAAGAGTATAACCGTGAATTAACATGTCCACAGCAGAAGCTGATAATCAGAAGCAGGGGGTGAGCAGCTTCTCAGAATCAGCTTTTTTGACTTAAAATAAGCTGTTAGAATCAGAAGCTGTTTGAAATAAGTTTAACCAAACAGTCCAAAATAACTTTTTAAAAGCCAGAAGCCATAAGCTGGCTCAAAAAAGCTGCACCAAACACCCCCATAAAAGTGACGAGAGCCGTCGATCAATGCCAACCCCTATTAACAGGGGTCAACGTCTCATCTACGGCCAGGCACGTCTGACTGTTGACTCTTTCGCAACCCATTCATTGACAGCCGTTGGATCGTTCTGGACAATTAATAAATCATCCCCCCTCTGTCTTTGTACACATTTTCATTTTCTTGTACAGCTTCTCTCTCACCGTGAAATTCCATTACCCCCTTTTCGTTAGATCTCTTCTCCTTGATTTCTCAGCTTTGAAATCGTTCGACGATCTGCGTTTTGATTATGGATTCGAGTGTTTTCGTTGAGCGATTCGCTTCCGATCTTCGATTCAGAGATATGTGGTTCAAGACTCATCCTTTCTTCGGTCATGGGTGAATTGACTGGAAATCGAAAGATCCATCGAGGTACGTAGTAGATTTGTTGTTAATAGATTAATATCTTGTTCTTCATCCCCTTTTTGCACGTAATTAAGTATTTTCTTTCATTTCTTGAAGGCTCTTGATGTTTGTTCTCAATTTCGTATGTATTGTAATTCTTGGGTTCAGATCTATTAATTTTTCAACTTTTTGTGTTCATTTTCAGATCTAAAACGCTTGGTTAGATCGGTGCAATCAATTCAGATCTCGTGATTCGTTATGGATTCAGATCGGATTTTGATATGAAGCTGTGAAGGATTGCTAAAGTGTTTCTTTATGCTTTTTTTGATGGGCTTTCTTTTGTCATCTTCTTGGTATAATAAAGAAGATAGTTTGTGTGTGTGTGTTTTCGGTGTATACCAGAGGGGTATAGCCTAGGCTAACAAAAAAAATGTGAGATGTGTAATGTTCTACTGGTTGTCAATCGACCTTTGCCATGTCAGGTGCGCTTGCTTGGCAGGTCAAAAAACCCTAATAAAAAGTTTGTTTTTTGTGTTTGAGGAGGAGATGGTACGGGGTTTTGCCCGGCTCTCCCCTTCTTGTGTGTTGCGTCTCTCTTTTTTAATTTTTTTGGGTTTTTTCTTGATTTTGTCCTCCCCAATTCTCTATCCAATCCAATCCGTTGTTCATCGTGTCTTTATTTGTCTCTCGAATGGATGATTTTACATCGATTCGAACAAATAAGGACATCAGCACGCCAACTATTTGTATTCATCAAGCAAGCAAACGCAAGGATGGGATTAGCACATCATGACTATTCAGTCCAAGAGGTACAAACAAACAATTTCCTTTAATTTATTTTGGCACTAATTACTGCATTTTGAGCATTTTAATTAGGGGAAATTATGCTTTGAGGAATGCTAGGGACTCCGAAATAATTTTTACCAAATGTTAGACCTTGGTAGAACGTTTGGGAGATTATTTGGGGTTCATCTCAAATTATTACAGATTTATGGAAAGTTTATATTTTTAATTATTAACATTTATGAAGTTCAGATTTTAAGACCACCCCTGAAATGAAATTTCCCTTTTAATTAATTAAGCTTATTGCATAAAATCAGCACTAAATTCAAGCATGTCTGAATCTACCATCTCATCAGCCTCATTTCAAAAGCAGCGCTCAATATGGTTCGGAGAGCTAATCTTTATTCTCAAAATTTAATCAATAAGTAAATTTCTGGTTACAAAATTCTTGATGGTGTACATTTTTCAATTATAAAATCCAAGTAGCATCTAACATACGCCCAAAAATCTAACATACGCCCAAAACTGTTGATTAGTTGAAAAGAGAATTTTACAGCACGCCATATGCTAAAATATGATTTTATGGTCTTTTGGTTACTTCCTATGTTATGACTTGGTCATGACTGGTGTTTATGACCTATTGTGATTAGGAAAATGATATAGAAGCCAATTTTCTGGGCTTATTTTTTTGATGTGGAAGAGATGATTGGAGATGATTAGACACTACTATCGTGATTATTATTATTTTGGTTATAATTTTTGATTAATTGAAAATGACTTTGGATATATTTTTATGTGGTGTTTGGTTGTGACATTATTTTTCTGAAGTTATGATTTAGTTATGATATTTGTGGTAATTAATATAAAAATGTACATATGATAGGGCTCTGTATTCTAGAATGACCCCTTTGTAAGTACACTAATATTGTAGATGGTTCAAATGTCAAAGATTGTTGGTTCGTATATTGTGTAATTGTGCACAATGTAATTTGAGAGAGGTTCAGTTGTACTGTGATGATGTGCGTGGTCTGGTTTATATTTCTGTTTTTGGTTAGGGAATGTGTGGTGGTTTGGAGGGCTGGTCCCTTGTGGGTAATTGTAATTATTCTCAATGTCAATTGTAAACCAGTATAAAGCTCAAGGGTTGGTGGTGGCTGCATGTTGTGACTTTAAATCTCAGATGTGGGTTCATGGATTTTGTTTCAGTGTTGCAGCAGAGTAAAGATTCTTGATTCCTCTGTGCGGCGGCTGGAGAGAGGATGAATTTTAGCGGCCTGATCATTTGTAGGAATAAATTCAGGCATTGCAAAAAAGAAATTTTTGTTGTCATGTTGGTGCAGAGGAGACCGTACTTTCTTTTGTGGTGAACTCAATTTTTTTTAGCTATTTCTTAGTTCTTCATGCGTAGATTTTGTGGTGTTAACTTCCTTATTTTTTTGGCAGATGTTGGAGTCCTTTATACTAGTATTTCTTGAGGGTATGTGTGAACTCTCTTCTCGAAAATTGTCACATTGATTGTAGAGAATAGATTGTTTGTAGTTTCCTTTATACGCTAAACTAGCTGGGCAGTTAATATCTAATATTGCAAATTGCAATTTTTGCTATAATAATTTTTATTTTTTTATTTTTTTATTTTACCCTAGGGTGCGCCCACAAATGCATTGGAGGAAGTGTGCAGTTCAGCATTGTGTATTTGCTTGTGGTTGCCATTTGTTGTATTTACTTCATGTGTTGTGCTGATCCCCAGGAGGCTTGAGATAGATTTCTAGAGTTCGCTTCTGACACGCCATGTTTGCTAAAGTGTTGCAATGCCACAATAAGGTATTTCTTTACTCAATAAGAATTAGGAATCTGTCTCGTATTTGTAACTTGTTTTGGATAAAAATTTGCGTAGGTATTTGTGAAGAGAAAAAGGGGTCGGTAAAGGTAATACCAAAAAATTTTGGGCTTGTTTTGTTTGAATTTGGGAGACGAATTTTAGAAAAAAATTTCTCAAAATTTGTTTGGTTTGAGATTTTTTTCAAACAATTTTCAAAATCACTTCTCTTTCTTACATATCAATCAATCACTTTTTCTCTCTCTTCTCTCCTTCTCAATCACTTTTTCTCTCACACATATCTACTCAATTCTTCCAAAATATCAAATTATCTCAAACTCCTACAAAAAAATTCTCTCTCAAAATATACATCCAAACAAACCAAAAAAATTTCTAAAACAATTCTCTCAAATTTTTTTCAAAAACAATTCTCCTAAAAACAAACCAAACAAGCCCTCTAGGTTCTACTTGATTGGTTTTCTTTTTGTGTCTTTGGTAACTTTTGGTAGAATTTTTTAAATATGATTGGAGATTAAAGTTATATTTTGAATTTGTGAGTTTTGAAATTATAATTTGAGTGTAAAAAATTTTGTTTGGTTATGATTTTTGAAAAGAGTTGTGAGTTGCATTCTGAAGAGAGTTTTGAGTTTTTAAAATTAGAGAAATTATTTAATTCAAAAATTTATAATTCATAATAGAACATATAATTTAAAATTCTATTCAAAACTCGTATAAAAATTTAAAAATTTTGAAAAATATTTTTTATTTACAATATAGAAATAGCTGGTGTAAAAAAAAAATGAAATATTGTTTTGATCAATCGGCTGGACGTTTGGGAAGATGACCAGGTTAATTAAATTTTTCCGCCTAGAAAGGAGTTTTTAAGAATTGGTGTGGAATTATAATTTGAAAACTCAAAACAAACACAATACTCGTGAAAGTGAGTGAAAATGTATTTGGCAAACATAATAATGTGTTTGGCAAACTTAACTAGATACAGTCTTTATTTCTACATATTTTTCTACAAAAAATAGATCTAAACAAACTTAAATGCTGTCTGAGAGCATCTCTAAGGATGCATCAAAATTTTTACCAAATTTGAGTAAAAGCATTTTTTGACATCACTGAGAGTTCTGGCTTTTCATCAAATCACTTGATGATTGGGCAAATGACCTGTCAGTGAAATTTTTACAAAATTTTGTTTTGAGGTGGTCATAGGGGACATTCGGCGGTAAAAATATAACGGCAATGAACAGTGATTTGAGGGAAGGTATAAAGCATCTTTAATTTGGTGAAACATTTTTGATTTTTTCAATTTGATATCTGTTTTATGAAATCATTGGAGTAGAAAAAATGATTACTTTTTACCAAATTTAAATTTTGATGATGGTTTTTTGTACATGGTTGAAGATGGCTTTATGAATCATTTTTTTTGGTGAAAACTGTCTGTTGTGTTAACGAGACTGTTTTGATGAAATATGGTGGAACTCTTATTATTTTATTTAGCATCGTTGACCTCATGTGAGGTGTGAGAATTGCTCACTCTTTAGTAATTTATTTATTAAATCATTAGAACATTCAGTGAGAACATTATTATTTTATTTAGTTTTGCAGCTGGTTGTTGAAGCTGTTGTGGTTACTGCAGCAATTTTATTTTTTTAGCTTTTTTAAATTAAATTTAAATTTTCTTGTTTGATTGTAGAAAGGTGGAAAATGTGGAGTGCTTGTCAATGTCTGGGTTGAACTGTGATTTATACTATATATTAAGTAAAAAAGAGTTTTTAACTCACAGCCTTGTAGGAGTTTTAATTTTCCAATTTAAATTTCTTGATTTTTTGATTTTAAAAAAAAAAATTTAGCATTTATTAATTTCTCCCAACTCTCAAGTCTTATCATCATAATAACACTTTAATGTATTAAGAATAAGCATAAAAAAAATTCTTTGAAATTTAACACATAAATTCTTTGAAAAGTCTCTAACACATGATTATTATCCCTTATAATAACACTTTAATGCATTAAGAACAAGCATGAAAAAATTTCTTGAAAAGTCAAACACGTATGATTATTATCAAAATATTAAACTTTAATATAATATAATAAATAAATAAAAAAGATATTTAATTCTTTGAAAAATTTAACACATGATTATTATCAAAATATTAAATTTTAATATAATATAAAAAATGAAAAAAAGAAGACATTTGAAAAAAAATATATATATTTAAAAATCACAAACATATATAGATAGTTATAAACACTTATGCACGGGTGATATACTAGTATATATACATGTCAAAGGTTAGTTTGAAGATTAAGGCCAAGTTTGGGAAGTTGCCAAAAAGTCCATAAGTTAAAAAGTTATTACTATTCACCAAAAGTCAAAAATTACGGCTGCGCAACTTTCAATTCTAATTTTTTCCTATACACTAATTTATATAATTTTTTAATATACATTTTTTCATAAAAACTCAAAAAGTTAATCAAAACAATTATATTTTTTTCCTCAATTTTTTAGTCCATAAATATAAAAAGTGCACTTATTTAGAATACTCCAAACAATCCCTACGATACCCGGTAAATTGTTAAAGAAGCCGTTACCTCTGTGGGATTCCAAGCTGACCACACAACTTTCATCACTTCCCGCAAAATCTTTTTTCGACTATAATAATTTTAGATGTCATCGAATAATTTTAGAATGTGTATATATATTGGTTTTATTTTTTTTATTGATTTTTTGGCTTTTTATTTTATAATTAAAATAATATAAATTTTGTTCTAAAAAAAAATAATATAAATTTATAGTTAGTATTTTACGAATAGGTGGGTAGGTCTGGATTTGTTTTAAAAACGTTTTTAAAACATATTTGGTTGGAATTGCCACATCAGTACGGGGCCGCCCCTAACGTAATATTTGTGCAGCTACACCCGCATGCAATAAAATGGAGATTTTATTTTATTTTTATTTTTATTTTTTATTTTTGTAATGGAGTGTTCACTGAAATACTTAATTTACCCTTAAATTTATAGTGGTGCTAGTTGAAAATATGTCTATTATTTTGATTAACTTTTTAGTACTCTTAGAACAGTAAATTTGTATTGGGGTTTTGAAATTTATTCACTCTGCTTGTTCATGGTTTTCTAAAAATGTTTTTTAGAAAATTTATTCTTAATTTTCTTGTTTTTTTAGTGTTTGGTTAGCTTCTCCAAATATATTTTTATTCCTAGTTTTGAGTGTTTCGTTTGTTTAGAGTTTTTAAAAATTAATTTCATATATATTTGGTATTTCTTTTGAAAATTCTTTTTAAGGTGGGAAAATTTTGGCTAATTTGTCGTTCTTCCAGACGTATGGCTAGTTGATTGGCTGGTTGACTGAGAAAGTGTTATTTATTTATTTATTTATTTTTACAATTAGCATATGTTATTTTTTATATTTTAAATAAAAAAAGAATTTGGAATTTTTTGAAATTTTTT
Organism: Camellia granthamiana; assembly: GCA_036172215.1. NCBI lineage: Eukaryota > Viridiplantae > Streptophyta > Magnoliopsida > Ericales > Theaceae > Camellia > Camellia granthamiana. The sequence goes on from CM069910.1 coordinate 114,466,053, forward strand.
GTGAGTTTTGAATAATCTTAAGTAGTGTGTTTGGTTATGAGTTATAAGTTTTTGTATCAAATATTATATGTTATATTAAAAGTTTCAACTCAATTCAAAAAAAATTTTGGAATTCTTTTAAAAACTTCTAATCAAACAAATTTTTCATACTCAAATCATAATTTTAAAATTCAAACTCAAAATACAATTCTATTTTCAAATTACAATTCCAAAACTCTTTCAAACACCACTTCAATTTTTTAAAAAAATCCAAAAAATTCAAGTCATATAGATGACTTGTTTTTGAAAGAAAAGAAACGGGAAAATGAAACAATTGAAACAATTAAAACAATTAAAAATCATTTTTAAATGGTTCTCTTTAGTGATATTTTTTCACTAAAGAGACTCTGGTGACAATTGAAACAATTCTATTATTGCTTTTAAAACGATTTTAACAACTGTGTCCAGTGACTGGTGACAATTGAAACAATTAAAAATCATTTTTAAATGGTTCTCTTTAGTGATATTTTTTCATATTTTGTTGTCTAAATTATAATTACAACATTTGAAGTTTACTTAAAATATGCGTTGTCATGTGATTTGTAAAATTATAAATATTATCTTGTAAGAGTCTTTTATTTATCAAAATTAATTGAAAAATTAATATTCTTTAATATATATTATATATATATTTTTACATAATGATTAACATTACGTGAATTATTAATTAAAATAATTTTTTGATATAATTATAATTGTTAATTGACTTGGTTTATTAATAATAAGGGTTTTGTTATAAAATTAGAAATTTCAAGGGTGGGATGTAATTTTTTTAATTACAAGGGATAAATTGTATTTTAAGTAAACTTTAGAGTGTATTTGTAATTTAATTTATTTATTTTGATCTAGCTAATTTAGATGTGTTCAAAAAAATTAAAATAGAAAAAATTACTAAAAATCAAACAAAAGTGGAAAAAAAAATGTTTTAAATACACAATGTTTACGTAACGGTATCTGGAAAATCAAGCTGAAGTTTTTTGTTGCCAGTTTTTGGTTTTAGTGTTTTTTTTTTTTATATCACGCTAGTTTTATTTTTGGACTTTAGTTTCACATAATGTGGGATTCACTTTAAAAATAAAATTTTACTGTTTTTTTTTTTTTTTTTTTTTTAAATAAAATTTTAAATTTACTAAATACAAAATAATTCAAGAAGTTATTTCATTTATATTTGTTCTGTATTTATTGATTTTTGAAAATATAGTAGGTAAATTATTGGCCCATTTGGTAACAAATATGCTCGTTTAAAATATGGATTATTGGTCTGTTTGGTAATCATTTTGTTTTCAGTTTATATTTACAAAAACTTACAGATAATTTTTTTAGTTTATAAATGGCTATCTCAATTTATAAATTTGAGGAAAAATTGTAAACTTAAAAAATGAGTTTACGTTAGTTTTTAAATAGAAAATTAAAAATTTGACTAGTAATTTTTTTTTTTTCAATTATACAAATCTTATTGTCATAAATAATAAAAAAAAATAAATATAAATATTTTAGGCTTAGACAAACATGTTTTTTAGTTTATATTTTTAAATTTTTTTGAACATTTTGTTTAAACTAAAGGAGTTTGTAATTTATGTTTTTTTAAAAATAAATAAAAATCAATTTATTAAATTTTTGTAAACATAAATTAAAAACATAAACGTTGCCAAACCCTTTAAGATTTTAGAAATTATATGGTTTTGATTGATTTTTTGAAAATTGAGTTTTTTATTTTTTATTTTTTTTAGTGTATTTTTATTTTTAGCGATTTTTAGCTTTTACATATTTCAAGTAAATTTTTTATAAAAAAGTATTTAGAAAATTTAATAGATACATAAGAACATGAAAATATATTGAAATTTTTAATTTTTTTGTATTTGATTAATTTTTAAAGATTTGTCATAAATATTATGGTGTATCCTTTGTTTTTGAAGATTTTTTCATAAATATTATGGGGTATCTTAATTTTTTTTAAAATATTTAAATTTTTATTTAATTAAAAATAAAAAAATATGAAAAATAAAAAATTTAATTTTCTGGCAAAGGGGTTTAATTTTTTGAATACAAGCAAGGAGATAATTATTCTTTTGTTAGAATTTGTAATGTAACAGAGTTAATGTAAAAAACAATAAAACAATTGTTCTTATTGAGCATTAAAATTGTTTAAATTATTAAGGGAATTGCATATTTTATATCATTAAAAAAATATTAATTAACTTGATAATTCATTAATAAAAAGAGTCTTGAAAGATGCGATATAATTTTTAGAACTATAAGGGGTAATTTGTATTTTAAATAAATTTTAGGGAATATTTGTAATTTGTTCAAATGTTTTTTACAAATATTATTCTTTTAGATTTGCTTGGGTTATGTTCATCTGAATAAGGTTTATTAAAATAACTAAACCCCAAAAACTACTTTGATTACTCAAAACTGAACTATATATTTATATATATGAAAAATCAAAAGTAGTACACTCATTAAGGGATTTGAACATTTTTGGGGTTTCAATCTTCCTTTGTTTTGGATAAAAGTATTTTATTGCAATCATATTTTGCATTAAACTAGGTGGTCAATTGAAATATTTTTATTTTTATTTATTCTATTAGAAGTGAGGAAGATGTGTTTTCAGATTAAAGTGGGTTTATGTAAAATGGTTTCTGTTGAAATATGGATTTTGGAGAGTAGAGTTTCTGTATTTGTTTTCTGTTGTTTTGGGCAATAGCTTCTGAGTTTAAATGAAGGGAAAATTACAAAAAAAATAATAATAAATAAATAAATAAAATAAGAATTATGGTTTAGACTTTTGTAACAAAATATTTTTTTAATTTTTAATTGTAATTTGTGTATTTTTGTTAAGTAAAATTTACGATAATATTTTGAACATTTTATGTATACATTAAGTTTAATGGGTAAAATATTTTATTTTTGTAATGAAAATGGGTGAATGATTAATATTGACAACAATTCAAAAGAGCAGGATTTAAATTTGATAAAATTAAAAATTTAGATTTATTTTGTTATATGAGTGAAACTTTGTTGTATTTTTTTAAATAACTTACGGTTTAAGTAGAAGTTGATGGAAATTTTTATTTTTATTTAGTAACTTTAGTTTTTATTTTTATTTATTATCAAGTCAACAAAAACCATGCTCAATTTTATTTATTATTTTATTATTATCTGTTTTAGCTAGCTTAACAGTATATGGGTTAATCTGAATTTGGTTGTGGATCCATTAGCTCAAAAATTGGCAAGAGCGCTCAAATGCTATTCTTATGCGTTTGGGAGGATAGTGGTTCGAATCCACTTGGATCCTTTGTTATTGAGGGGGTTGTGTGGCAAGTGGATTTTTAGTTTTTGTCGCTAAAAAATTAGGTGAAAAAAAATTGAAGAGTTTGGGATAGATTTTTTAACGTTTTATGAAAAAATATGTAAAAATAAAAAATAAAAATAAATAGAGAAATATAAATGAATTTTCATTTTATGAAAAATTAGTCTAAGGTTCCTCTTTCATTTTTAGTAATGAAAAAAATTCACAATAGTATTTTATGATGCTTAAGATTCTTCAACTCCACACTCATATATCACAGAGAAATTGACTCTTTCAAATTAAAGCTTATTTCTCTCCATCTCCCTCTCTCTCTCTCTCTCTCTCCAAACTTCTCTCTGTCGTAGTCTCTCGCCTCCGTGACCTTGACGTCTGCTCAACCTGCGTCACCGTTGCTGCCTCTTTCTCCTCTCACGTCATGAAACCTCCATTTACTTCGATTATCAAGCATTTGCTTGAATTTCTAGTCACTGAACAAAATTAAAGAGATTTGGTTTTTAAATTTCATTTTGTAGCAATCTCTCTCTCCTTCGTGCATTGGTGGGTCCAGCGATGGTGGGGAAGGGTTGCGATGGTGGCTCATATTTGGTTTGATTGCGACGGTGATAGTGATTTGTTTTGTAGAGATTTCTTTCTCTCTTTCTCTCTCTCTCTTTCTCTCTCTTAATAGATCATGTGGTCGTCATGATGCATGGAATTCTCGAAAAGTCATATATATATATAATCATCTAGCAAACACATATATATACTTATATGTTCTTAATTTCTATTTTTGTTTTGTGAATTGTTTTATTGGTTCTTGATTTTGATGATATTTGCTTTAAATTTGATCGATTTGAAAGATAAAGTTGGATTTTTCAATTGTTGTTTGATATGCTTTAGACCTTTTACTTTTTTTTTGGTCCCCCTAATACCTTATATTTCGCAATTTAGAAATTCAGAGAAAATCTAGAGAATTTCTCTGTTCATTTCAAGGTTTATAAGCTAAATGAAGAAAAGCACAGATGGGCTGAAGTGACAAATTTGGGTGGGAGAGTATTGTTGGTGGGTACATATTGTTCCTACTCTGTTTCTGTTGCAAATTTTGATTGATGCAAAGGGAAGAATTGTGTTTTCTTTTTAGATGAATGTTGCAGTCTGTATGATAAAACCTTTCATGATCAATATGATGAACTTAAGGCATATGGTCAATGGGAAACTGGGATTTTTAGTTTGGAGGATGGGAGTGTTAGGCCATTAGTTTTTTACCCTAACTTTGCTAACATTTTTTGGCCTTCCCTAACTTAGCTACTTTTTCCAAATTCATCTTTATACCAGTCTTGAAAGTAAAGTTTCAAATACATTTAAGAAGCCCCTTAAAGTTTTGATTTTGAATCATTATTACAGTCCCTTGTTATTTGAAGTTAGAGAAATTTTTCCGAAAATCAGAGAAATTCTTTGGAAATCCAAAGAAAATCTCTAGACTGGAATTCAAAGAAATTCTATAACTTTTCTAGAATTTCTCGGAAGAGAAATTCTCAGGAAAGTCCAGAGAAATTCCCAGAATTTCTTTGCATCGAATTTTCTCTAGATCGATATTGAGGGACTTTAGACATTATGAAAATATTAGATGTTTTTTATGGTATAAAACATTAATACTATGGACCCTAAAAAGGAAATCCCTTTTATTTTTTATATGATTTTTTTGTTTTGGGGCTATTTTAGGGGGTTTTATAATATTTTGGTTAAAATTTAATTTTACCAAACAAACTAGAATATAACTAGTGATAGAAAAAGTGATGCCACTTTATAAAAAAGATAAATACATTTGTTTAAAATACAAATTGCCTTTTGTAATTTGAAAAATTATAAATATCTTTTTCTCAGAATTTTTTATTTAACAGAAAAAAATAAAATCTTTAACTGTTCTCCTATAACCAAACCAAATCAAGCCTTAAGTCCCGTCAAATGGGGTCGATTGTATGAATTCTTTTTCTCCACTTGATTTTATCCAAGGTCATTTCGTTAGTCAAATTAAAGAGATTTATATCTCTATTTACTATTAGTCCACGTCAATTTAGGTCTATCACTTTCCGTAACATTACCATTTAGCGTCACGGTATCTCATCTCTTCACTACTGTCTTTATTAGTTTACGTTATATATGATCAAACCATCTCAATCTATTCTCTCTCAATTTATCTTCTATCAGTACTACTTCTACTCATTTTCGAATATACTCATTCCTGACTCTGTCTTTTCTAGTCTTGGCACACATTCACTTTAGCATCCTAATCTTAGCAACATTTATCTTATCTACATGTTGTTTCTTAATTGCTCGACATTTCATCTTATACAACATTGCTGGTCTAATAGTTGTTCTATAGAACTTCCCTTTTAGTTTAATAGGTACTCGTTTATCGCACAGTACTCCGGACACACTCCTTCACTTAAGCCACATTGCCTTAATTTTGAGGACCACATTTGTTCCAATTTTCCTAGTTATTGAGATAATTGATCATAAATAATGAAAATGTTTACTCTTAGGTAGTTCTTGGTTCTCAATCTTCACTTCTCCTCTACTTTCATTGTAATTGTTACTAAAATTACACTCCATATACTCTGTCTTAGTTCTGCTTATCATAAATCTTTTAGATTTAAGTATTTTTTCTCCAAATCTTCAACTTAGCGTTAACTCTTTCTCTAGTTTTATCCACTAACATGATATCATCTGCAAAAAATACACACCATGGCACATCATCTTGAATATTGCAAGTCAACTCATCTATAACTAAAATGAAAAGATAAAGACTTAAGGTTGATCTTTGGTGTAACCCTACAGCAATTAGAAATTCACTCGTCTCTCCAGTAAACGATCTAATAGTGGTCACCACATCTTCATACATATCTCTAATCACATCAATGTAACATTTTGTCATTTCTTTCTTCTCTAACACCCCACCAGATTATATCCGAGGTACTCTATCATCTAATTTCAAATAATCTTGGATTCTTTTTCACTGTTGGTTTCTTAAGTTTTCAAGTTGATTGCATTTCCATTTACAATTTTTTAGTTTTCAAATCTTTTTCAATAATTATTTCCATGCTTAATTACATTTATCTATGTAATTAGTGACAATAGAATCATTTTGTATCACACATAACATGATAGGCTATAAGAATTTTCATAGTACTAAATAAGACATTAGTTCACGTCTTAGGTCGAACGAGGTGAAAGATATAGATTCAATCGGTGGCTATTCTTTGTGCTATATGGTGTGAACGTAACACTTTTGTGTTCCAACATCTCCAATCACCATTAAGGAAACTATAGAATCAACTAATGTATCTTATAATTTAGTTGTTGGATGAGGATCTGCTTGCACATATATACATGTAGCTAATGTTAATGACTCTGTTCAAACTCAAACTAACACATGTTTTGCATAATGCAATACATCAGATAGGAGGTTTAGCGAACTGGTACTTCTTGTTTGATGGATCATGGAAATCTCAGAGTCATGTCGCAGGAGTGGATTGGGTGTGTTTGGATGACAAATACCAAACGTGACCCAAAAGGCTATGGTCAAGAAATGCAGATTGTCACCGTCAAAATTGACATCAAGTACAACATACTTGGAGGCAATTTGGTGGGCGAGAGAACAAGGAATGCAGATTGTCACCATCAAAATTGATTGTCACGTTTTGGTTAGTATACTTTAGGATCAAGAAGCAGTATGTAATGGCTACGATAATAGATTTTTTAGTCAATATTTTTCTTTCCTTAGTATAATTAAGGTAGACAATAATGTAACCCAATCAGCTCATAGGCTGGCCACTAATATAAATTGTTTTAATATTTTTAATGTTATGATTTTTTAGTTGTCAAAATAATAATAATAATAATAATAATAATAATAATAAGAAGTTGTCCAAATAAAATTTTCTAATAAATGTCACATAAATTTATTTTAAATGAACACATATATAATAAAATAAATTCTAAAGTTTTAATTTTATCAATTTAAACTCTGCTGTTTTGATTTATTTTCAATTTAGACCATTTGTCTTTTACCGACCCTAGTTTTAACCCGACACTTGTGGTAGTCCGGATTCGGGTTTATGGTTTCTAAATGTTGTTCATTGTCTTTTCCTCTTTATTCCTCCTTAAATTTGGTTATTTGGGCGTTTTGAGCGTGTTTGGAACAGGTTGGTTGCTTGGTTTTCAAACCTTGTGCTGCCTAGAATTTTGGTCCTCTACTCGAACGGCCCTTCTTGCACTCGAGCGGGATTTGCAGACTCTCACCACTTTGCATGTCTGCAAAAGTACTGGAGGGATGTTTTCCACGCTCGAACGGAGTTTCCTACGCTCAAGTGAGTGGGTGCTCGAGGGGTCTTTCTTGCGTTCGAGCAGCTTGTCTGTTGTCTACAAAAGTGCTAGAGGTGTGTATTCTGTGCTCAAGCGGGAGTTCTTACGCTCGAGTGAAACAAATTTTTGTGTCTAACGCTCAAACGTCAACTCTTTCGCTCGAGTGGACTGTGCATATATCAGATCGCGAAAATGACTTTTTACATCACTTTTTTAGATCTTTTCTTCCAAAAACCCTAAAGTGAGACATTCTCTCTCTAAAATACTCTCTCTCTCTCTACATTTACACCTAGATCTAGTGATCTCTACACTCATGTGCCTTTATTAAAAAGAGAGTGCGTCTTAAGCGCTTTCTTTTGGTCCAATTGAAGTTTGATTTCGGTGTCTTTGAAGATTCTCCATCTCTTCCTTTGCTCTTCTAAGCTTGAGGTAGGAATATTCTACACCTTAATATGATTTTTAGCCTAGTTATTTGTTGTTATGTATAAAATGTGGAATATTGGGTGAGAGGGAGATTTATAATCTGGCTTTGGGCCGTGGTAGAAGCTGGACGGATAGGACCGAGCATGTTGGGCCTAGCTAATTTGTGCCAGTCCAGAGTGGATTTTGTCCGGTTGAGGCTCGGGTCCCTGTTTAGGCTGAGCTGACTGAGGCCTTCCTGGAGTTGATCTTGCTCGGTCGAGGCTTAGGCCCGAGGTCCAGGTCCAATGTATGGACCGAGCTTACTTGGCCGAGATGACCGCCTACCAACCCGGGTTCCATGGGTTGCACGCGTAGCTCGACGGGAAATGTCTTCTGTTCACCGGCCGACCTGTCTTGAACTCGGCTTTGCCGGAATGCTTCCGAGCTCGACTGTTATGGAGCTCGGCGAGCGGAGCACTCAGGCGCGTTACGCAGCACGGTCATGGGAAGCCGAGGTGATGCCACCGGGCTGCCGAGCTCCCGCTGATGTAGTCTGGCGGTTTGGTTAGGTGGTGTCCATTGGATTTATGCTAACAGTTGGGAAAGCAGCTTCACGTGTCAAGAGACCAATGGAAGTAGATTTGAGCGCAGAAAGTATATAAGCATGATTGTGCCCCCTAATGCTGAGGATGGAACATCATTTGGTGAGAACAACCTAAACACTCAACTCTCTCCTCCTTCTCTATATCCCTGAGTGTGTGCTAACTTGACCGTCGGAGGGGTTTTCCGGCCACACACCACCGGGTAGCTCACCGCCGTTGTGTTCGCAGGTCGATCAGACAGACAAGGAGCTTGGACGAAAGGAGTACGGGCATCACCGAATAGTTGCTCCCCGTACATTGGGGATATTTGTGGATGGACCTAGGGCTTGGGTATGGAATGAAAGAGGGGTTTTCAAATGTAATTGGTAAAAATGGTTTGGGTGTAGATGTAAAGGTTTGTTGTTGAAAAAGGATTGATTTGGACACTTGAGTTAATATTTGGAAGAGTAAGAATTGTGCCCTAGATGGGTTAATTTGTATTTTGTATAAATAAGTGAAATTGATTATGATAATACAGAATTGGATAGCTGTTGATATAAATGGTGGAGTCGGACACGCGTTATCTCGCTCCTATGGAAACTTGAATAAATTATATGTCTTGAGATTGAATATCTGTTTAGGAATATCTGTATTGGGCTATCGGTGGAGGATAACTATGATTGCTGTAGAAATTGCATGAGAATTAGGTGAATTAAAACTAATCATTTAATTGTGTTATTGAATATGACGGAATGTTAAGGCATTGAATATGTATAATTGATAGTCATTAAATATGACGATACTTTTAAATACATTGTATATGTTTTGAGAGGAGAAAGGGGATGTACTCCATGTTTTGAGATGAGATAGGGGATGGACTCCATTGAAATTAAGTTGGCCGGAGTGTCCAGGGTGAAAGTCCTGAAATCATGTGTATATATGGGTGTCGATCCCGCGAACGAAATTTTCGTAAAATGGTAAGATTGAAGTGCTTGTATGGTGATTGTATTGATTGAGAATCATTGAGTTGTAGTCTTAGTTGGGTTATTCTGAGGATTATAAACTTGGGCCATGAATTGAAATGAAATGAATTAAATTCAAAAGAATAGATAGGAATGGATTGAGATATGAATATCGGTACCGTATGGCCATGTGGAGAATGTGTGTTTTGTCATGAATATTGAACATACACTTGACACTTACATCTTCATTAAACCTCATATATTGTGATAGACTGTTTCTACTAGGTTTTGGTTCACCCTACTTTGGAAACCATTTTTAGGTACCAGTGACATGCTTCCTCCAAGGATGTAGCTTGGGAGAACCTAGGAGCTGGAAGCTCTATTTTGTTATTTTGTACTTAAATGTTTATTCAAGTCTAGTGCTTTATATGTACAGAGCTTATGACTCTCTTTTGTTGTAACCAAGCAATGTCTTGGAAAGATGTAAGCACGTAGGGCATTTATTTTGTTTATCATTAATTGGCACTACATGCTATAGATTCATGATGTATATTTGTGAATGTATATTGCATATGTTATCTTTTGTAATACGAACTCTAATGAATGAAAATATTTTATTTCTGTTATTCTTTTGTTTATGAGTTGGATTTATTATATTATTTTGGGGGAGTTACATGTCTATTTTTTTATGTGAAACCAATAGAAAAAAAATATTTTTAGCCATTAAACTCAATTTGGTGTACATAAAATGTTTAAAATACCATTTTTTTTTTTTGTTGATTTTAGTTAACAAAAATAAGCATGTGATTTGCATTGAAAACAAATAAAAAAATTAAGATTTAAATTTACAAAATTAAAAATTAAAAATTTATTTTCTATATTAGTTTTGATCCTCCAAAACACATGATAACAAAATTCTATAATTTTTTTAAGGGAGATGATTCTCTCTAGTTGAGTTTCTCAACTTGAGAGCGTTGTTGGGCTTCTGTGGGCCCATCATAGAGCCCACATTGAAAATCCAAACCATTCAATATGTAAGCCTTGTCGAGTATTTCGTCTCTATAAAAAATCACGTTGATCGAATATCGATAACTACTTGATTAAATCGCATTTGTATTAATAATTTATTTTAAAAATTATATATCTGATTAAATGACAATCTATATTTGATCAATATGATTTTTTTTATAAGGATTAAGTACTCGACGAACCCTACATATTGAACAGTTAGGATTATCAATGCGGGCTCTATGGTAGGCCCACAAAGACCCAATAGCACCCTATAATTCGATTTGAACTAGAGATAAGCATTCTCATTTTTTTAACTCCTTTGAAAATTTCAAAATTCTATTACTTTTGATCTAATCTCTGTTTTTCATAAAATTTGTGTCTTTTAAATTGTTTCATGAAGATCTGTAATTAAGATCCATAATGAATACAAAATTCTAATAAAAAAAATGGACGAAATTTCACTGACCTAAAATAGGTAAGTAAAATTTTGATGACCAAGTCTAAGTCAATTAAATTTCGATTGGTCGGTAAAAGACTTTAAGACCCGATGATATACCTATTGAAATATGAAAATGTTAAGAAATGGGTTGTTTGGTTGACTAGGTTGTTTAGCAAGATTTTGTTGACTAGGAACATGCCAGAGAAGTAGCTGAAAAGTATTTAGTGCCAACATATACAAACAAAGGAGATGTCCAGAATTGCAACAACTATAGAAGAATCAAGTTAATGTGTCACACAATGAAAGTGTGGGAGAGGGTGATGAAACGCCGATTGAGCGATATAATAGAGGTGTCAGAAAATCAATTTAAATTTATGCCTGGTAAGTCAACAATGGAAATAATATATCTTTTGAGGAGAGCAACAGAAAAGTATAGAGAAAAGAAAAGAGACATTCATATGGTGTTTATAGATCTTGAGAAAGAATATGATAGAGTGCATCGGGATATAATATGGTGGGTGTTAGAGAAGAAATGGATGACAAAATAGGTTACATTGATGTGATTAGGGACATGTATGAAGAGGTGGTGACCACTATTTGATTGCATGCTGGAGAGACAAATGACTTTTCTATCACTACAGAGTTACACCAAGGATCTACCTTGAGTCATTATCTTTTTACTTTAGTTATGGATGAGTTGACGAGAAATATTTAGGATGATGTGCTATGGTGTATACTTTTTGTAGGCGATATCGTGCTAGTGGATGAGACTAGAGAAGGAGTTAACACAAAGTTGGAGATTTGGAGAAAAGCACTTGAATCTACAAGATTCCGAATAAGCAAAACTAAGACAGAGTATATAGAGTGTAAATTTAGTAGCAGTAATAGTAACGATGAAAGTAGAGGAGAAGTGAATATTAAGAACCAAGAACTGCTTAAGAGTGAACATTTTCGTTATTTAGGGTCGATTATCACAACGGTGGGGCAGATTAATGCAAATGTGGCTTCTAGGATTAAGACGGGATGGTGTAAATGGAGAAGTACGTCTGGGGTATTGTGCGATAAACGAATATCCACTAGACTAAAAGGTAAGTTCTACAAAACGGTTATTAGACCAGCGAGGTTGTATGGGACGGAGTGTTGGGCAATCAAGAAACAACATGTAAATAACATGAGTGTGGCTGAGATGAGAATGCTAAGGTGGATGTGTGGCAAGACTAGACAAGACAGAATTAGGAATGAGTGTATTCCGAAATGGGTAGGAGTAGCACCGATAGAAGATAAGTTGAAAGAGAATCGATTGAGATGGTTTGGTCATATTCAACAGAGACCAACAGAGGCAGTAGTGAAGAGATACGATGCAGTGATGGTAGATGTAACTGTTAGGGACTAGGTAGGCCTAGATTAACGTTAGCTAGCGTTGTAAATAGAGATATGGATATATTTAATTTGACTTACAAAATGGCCTTTGATAGAACTGCGTAGAGAAGAATGATTCATATAGCCAATCCCATTTAATGGGACTTAAGGCTTGGTTTGGTTTAGGTCAACAATGGAAACGATCTATTTTTTGAGGAGAGTAATAGAAAACTATAGAGAAAATAAAAGAGACATTCATATTATTTTTATCGATTTTGAGAAAGTGTACGATAGAGTACCTCGGATATAATCTGGTGGGGTGTTAGAGAAGAAAGAAATGACAAAATGTTACATTGATGTGATTAGAGATATGTATGAAGATGTGGTGACCACTATTAGATCGTTTACTGGAGAGACGAGTGAATTTCTAATTGTTGTAGGGTTACACCAAAGATCAACCTTAAGTCTTTATCTTTTCATTTTAGTTATAGATAAGTTGACTTGCAATATTCAAGATGATGTGCCATGGTGTGTATTTTTTGCAGATGATATCATGTTAGTGGATAAAACTAGAGAAAGAGTTAACGCTAAGTTGAAGATTTGGAGAAAAAATACTTAAATCTAAAAGATTTATGATAAGCAGAACTAAGACAGAGTATATGGAGTGTAATTTTAGTAACAATTACAATGAAAGTAGAGGAGAAGTGAAGATTGAGAACCAAGAACTACCTAAGAGTAAACATTTTCATTATTTATGATCAATTATCTCAATAACTAGGAAAATTGGAACAAATGTGGTCCTCAAAATTAAGGCAATGTGGCTTAAGTGAAGGAGTGTGTCCGGAGTACTGTGCGATAAACGAGTACCTATTAAACTAAAAGGGAAGTTCTATAGAACAACTATTAGACCAGCAATGTTGTATAAGATGAAATGTCGAGCAATTAAGAAACAACATGTAGATAAGATAAACAGTCCATTCAATCTATATTCTAGGTTTATTTTTAAGTCAATAGATATATTGATTTGCTCAAATTATTTTACCCATTTTCATAGCTTTTTATAAGTTTGTGTAAAGTTTTACGATTTTTTTATAATTTTCAATTGTTTTTAAATTAGGTTGACAATGTCAAAAAAAATAATGACAAATTGGTTCGGAAGTATAGTATCAAACGAATGTGTTTTATTTGAAAATTGATAACCGTAAATTTTAATCTGATTCGAAAGTTGATTGTTAAAAAATTTAATTTGATTTGAAAGTTGAAGTTTGAAACATTTTATGTTTTTGGTTGTAGATTGTCAAATTATAAGAATAGTTTTGACTCTCTTTACTGAAATGGGCTGAAGGGAAAAAAAAAAATAGACAATTTTAAGTACTAAACTTATGTTTTCAATTCTAGCTTTGTCATAAATAACGATATCATTCTCAAAATTTGAGTTCTCAACATATAAATCTTCCATAACACCAAAAAATGAGGATACGTGTGGGGTTTAAATGAGGAATAAAAGACTCAATAGATTGAGAGAGTTTGAGAACTGAAGTAAGCTAATAATAAGTCAACTGAAGTAGAATCATAATGGATTGGGAAAGATGAGGATTTTGCCAGGTAACAATGGAATGAATGAGAAAAAATCGAGTGTAGCAAAGTGTTTGTAATGGATGTGTTGTGAGATTTTTTATTTTTTTAAAAGATGTATATTAAGAAAACTTCAACCTCAAGTAGGGTGTGTATTAATGTCTATATTATATTATTAGTAATTATTTTTAAGGTTAGAATTGTAATAAAAATATTTTTTATTAAAAGTGTGTGAGCCTATTTTGAAAAGTAGGTTAAAAGTCAATTTTTGACTTTTTTTTTATAAAAAAAAAAAGTGCAAAAAAATAGAGAATTTATATGATCCAAGAAAATTAAAAAATTATAAAATAAAAAAATATTTTTCAACATAGTTGCCAAAATAAATGTATGTGAAAATAAAATTTCCCAAAACAGAACAATGATGATGATTATTATTGTTATTATTGTCTCTGGAATTTGTAATGCATGTACGAGACTTTATTATTGTCGAAGACTTTGGCCTTGTTCAAGAGAAAATTTTAATTTTGTTTGGTTGAAAACTTTTAAAAGGAAAATTCAAAATGACTTTTTTTCTCTATTAATCACTTTTTTTTCTCCTTTCTCTCGCATCTTACACATCAATCAATCATTTTTTCTCTTACACCTATCTATTCAATTGTAAAAGAATAAAAAATAAAAGGGCAAATTACACAAATAGTCCCTATAGTTTGGGGCTTGTGTCACTTTGGTCCCTGACTTTTCAATTGTGACACATTTGACCCTGAATTTTGAATCTTGTTTCAAATAAGGACAATTGAATATATAATTACATTTTTCAAGGGTAAAATTGTCAATTTGATAAAATATAAACTAATTTGACAAAAATAAATGTCAAGCAAATATTTTTGAATTTTTAAAAATTATTTCTACCTACTAAAAATAAAATTACGTAAAATTGATAAATCTTTTAGACATTTATTTTTTTTTTTTACCAAATTAATTTTTATTATGTGTTTAGATGATGATCATGTAAAATTAATTTTAAAAAATTAATCATGTAATTTTTATTAATTTTAAATAATTTTATCATTGGTAGATAAAAATAATTTTAAAAAAATTAAAAATGTTTTTTTGACATTTATTTTTGTCAAATTAGTTTATATTTTATCAAATTGACGATTTTACCCTTGAAAAATCTAATAATATTTTCAATTGTCCTTATTTGGAACAAGATTCAAACTTCAAGGTCAAATGTGTCACAATTGAAAAGTCAGGGACCAAAGTGACACAAGTCCCAAACTATAGGGACTATTAGTGTAATTAACCCAAAATAAAAAGTAAAAAAAATTAAATTGATGTAGGACAAGATTTTAAGAATTTTTATCTTTTTAGTTTTAATATTTTTGATATATTATTTTATTAGGATTCTTGTAATTTAGTATAAATAATTTAGAATTATTAGGTTTCTTAATTTTATTATTTTGGAATTAGATTTTGACTAGGATTTTAAATAGTTTAGAATTCTAGTTTCCTATTCTCTTAGGTTTTCTAATTTGTGTTGATTTAAATTTCTTAGTTTATTTTAGAATTACTTTTCCTACAAGTATTAAGTTTAGTTTATTATAAAATAGTTATGTAAGCCTCATGGCAAACACAATTTTTATACAACTTTTATTCATTCAATCAATAATATTTCTCTTCCTTGTGGATTCAAGGTTCTATTTTTCTCGTGGATTCAAGAGCCCCTTTCGTCTACTAGAACGATATCTAGTCCCCGTGTATTTCGCTGCGTCAAGTGGTATCAGAGCATGGATTCGCCTAGCACAATTACACAAGACAATGGAGCACACACAGTCCCTATTGACATTGATCGTAGGGTGGAAGCCATATGGGATGCGATTGAGAAACATCGGCTAGAGATGCATGAACTTCGCAATGAGATTTGTAATCTACTTGCCGATTTGGGACTAATCATCAACCAGAGGCAACCAACAGTTGACAGCAGCTGTGTCGGAGGATTCACCCGAGGCCAACCTGTTAGCTTACGTTATTTTGCGAAAATTTCATATTTTAACGGTTCAAGTAAGTTTCAAAAAGAAGATTTTCTTGATTGGTTGCTTGATCTTGAAAATTTCTTTGAATTTATGAAGATTCCTCATGAAAAGAATGTTACATTTGCATCCTACAAACTTGATAAAATTGCATTGAAGTGGTGGAATGGATTACAAGATTATCGAGTTTGCAAGGTAAAGACAAAATTCATTCATGGTATACGGTTGAGTATACCAATCTACTGGTGTATTAACGTAATGGTGTTTTTGATTTTCCCAAAACTGTTTAAACCATAAAAGTTGTTCAAGTGTATCGACAGAGGGCATACATGAAAACAAAGTTTTATTGAAGAAGTACAACTATTTTACAAGAGTGGGGGTTGGAAGGAGGGATTACAAACGGAAAATTAAAACTTAAACTGACTCTGACTCTTCTGCCTCAACAAGGGTGAGGGCATGCCCTTTTATAATACAAAAGAGATAAAAGGAGGGAAAAGGAGGGACAAGTGTCCTACAGATGTTGGACCGACAGAATTGATCCTTATCTTCGGTTGATGTCATGGATGACGATTACAGATAATGGAGACAGCAGCTCTGCTTTTGTTGGTGGAGGAATCTACTTTCCAAAAGTTTTTTGTCCGCTTATGCCGACACCTAATCATGTCGCTTTCCTTTCCGGTTGCTTTTGGCGAGTTTTTCGGTGAGGACATCTGTCATGGCATCCCAAAAATCACCAAAGTGGGTGTCAGTCTCATCATCTTCGGGTAATTGGCTTTCTCCAGCTAACACGTGTTCGGCTGGATCAACATCTGGTTCGGATGAGGGTTGGCTGGTTCCTGACCTCATAGAGACATCATCCTCTGGAGGTACTCCAATCATCTGTTAATAAACTCCATTCATACACTCCTTCTGCTCCTGCTATCTTACCACCAACCTGTAGTTATTATGCCAGACCTACACCTCCTGATCTTCTTTATGAAGAAACTTATCTTAATGATTAGGGTAGTTTCCATGGTAAGACCATTTATGAATGGAATATAGATGGTCAATCTGAATACAGTATTTTGAAAAAGTTACATCAAATGTTGATGTATGCAACTGTTTGTCGTCAATATAGTAATCAGGATCGGGATATTGCCAAATTCATTGTTAATGGCTTTACGGGCCAACTGAAAGGCTGGTGGGATAATATAATTTCTCCTACTCAACAGCTAGAAATCCTCAACTCTATCAAAGTTGAAGTTGATCCCACTACCCGTCAACCAATCCAACAGCAGGATGCTGTTTATACCCTTATCCAAACTATTATTCTCCATTTTATGGGCACCAGTACTAGTACCCAAGATCGTAGCCGTGAGCTCCTTCAGAATCTTCGATGTCCTTCTCTTACCCATTTCCGTTGGTATAAGGATGTCTTTCTCATCAAGGTTATGCAACGCCCTGATGCTAACAGTGACCATTGGAAAGCCAAATTTGTTGATGGCCTTCCCACCCTTTTTGCCGAACGAGTTAGGAAAAAACTTCGGGACCGCCATGACCGGATGTCTATTCCTTATGAACAGTATACGTATGGACAACTTTGTTCTGTTATAACCGATGAAGGATTATCTCTGTGTAATGATCTCAAACTTCATTACCAAATGAAACAACAGAATCTAACAGGTAGAAAAGAATTAGGTGAATTTTGCGATCAATTTGCCTATGAACCTGCTATTCAGTATCCCAATAGATCTAGGAAGGTATCTCATAGAAAACCTTCTAAGCCCTACTGGAAATCAAGAAAATCTAGCCATCCTAAAAACAGTAAGAAGTTTTATTCTAAAAAACCTTCAACCAGTAAATTCTCAGGGAAAAGAAAAAATAAATCTGAAATAAAATGTTATAAGTGTGGACAAACAGGACACTATGCTAATCGATGTAAATCAAAAGCTAAATCTAAGATTAATGAATTAATCTTAGATGAGAAACTTAAAGAACAGCTAATCAATGCTTTAGAAGCAGAAGAGAATTCATCCAGTGAAGAATCTCCATCTGAAGATGAAATTAACCAGTTATATTCCACATCCTCACCAAGTGATGATGAACCCACAGAATCCTGTCCCTGTAGTACTAATCAGGACCAAATATCAGAAATTAATTACTGGAAATCCATAGTGGAAATGAATGGATTACATCTAGGAGAACCCAGTAGCATTAATGTCTTAACAGATACCCAAAGAGATATGCTTGCAGTAGCAGATCAGATACAAGATCCAGAAATAAAACTAAAATATTTAAAAATGTGTTATGAGCACCAACAAACAGTACAAGAAACACCAAATATACCAGATTATTCTTACAACTTGAAACATGTAGTTGACAGAATTCAGGCAAAACCAGTTAATAATCAGCCAACCACAATCCAAGATTTAAAAATGGAAATAAATGTTTTAAAAACAGAGGTAAAACATTTACAAACAGCTAGTGCAGCAGCCATTAAAGATATTAAATATCTTCATACTCAATTACCACAAAAACAGAAAGAAGTAGTCAATGAAACTGAACAAAAACTTGAATCCAAGGATGAACCTGACCAGTACTTGTTACTAGTAAATCAAGTAACCTTTCAGAAATGGTATATAAAAATATACATACTGGGATTACATTGATGCTTTTACCCAGGTGTTTTATTACCAGAACCCTATCCGTTCTCATTCTTGGTTTATCCGGATTTGCCCTGATGTTCTCAAACACGATGTTCCAAACTGGTTCCTCGTGTGGTGGGATAAATTTGGGTTATCTCTTGACATCTTACCAGAAGAAATCCGACTTGCTTTTAATGATTGGCATTATGCCTATTCTCGGGCTTATGCCTATCTTAACAAAAACAGGGATTTATCTATCAGTAAATCATTAGTTCATTTTTCCATCCGATTCAGCATCCCATGGATTTGGAAATGGGATTTTGCTTGTGACTACCAGAATAAGGTACCCCGCCTTAAACGAATTTTCTTTGGTGGGATAAAGGTATGAATCCGATTATCTCTGAAACAGTCACAAAAATTCAGGAACATGCACAAGCATGTCGAGAAACAGTTAAGCAACCAGCTATCACTGCTCCACCAGCATTATCTCAGAATCCATTTATTCATATTCAAAAGGAATTAAGAAATCAGTACCCTGATTTATCTGAAAATGAGATTATCATTAAAAGTATGAATTATCTCAAAGAACAGTTTTTGCAAATAGTACCTCCAGAGGATGATGTCTCTATGAGGTCAGGAACCAGCCAACCCTCATCCGAACCAGATGTTGATTCAGCCGAACACGTGTTAGCTGGAGAAAGCCAATTACCCGAAGATGATGAGACTGACACCCACTTTGGTGATTTTTGGGATGCCATGACAGATGTCCTCACCGAAAAACTCGCCAAAAGCAACCGGAAAGGAAAGCGACATGATTAGGTGTCGGCATAAGCAGACAAAAAACTTTTGGAAAGTAGATTCCTCCACCAGCAAAAGCAGAGCTGCTGTCTCCATTATCTGTAATCGTCATCCATGACATCAACCGAAGATAAGGATCAATTCTGTCGATCCAACATCTGTAGGACACTTGTCCCTCCTTTTCCCTCATTTTTATCTCTTTTGTATTATAAAAGGGCATGCCCTCACCCTTGTTGAGGCAGAAAAGTCAGAGTCAGTTTAAGTTTTAATTTTCCGTTTGAGTCAGAGTCCGTTTGAGTCAGAGTCAATTTTCCGTTTAAAAGGGCATGTCCTCACTCAAACTGACTCTGACTCAAACAGAAAATTAAAACTTAAACTGACTCTGACTCTTCTGCCTCAACAAGGGTGAGGGCATGCCCTTTTATAATACAAAAGAGATAAAAAGGAGGGAAAATGAGGGACAAGTGTCCTACAGATGTTGGATCGACAGAATTGATCCTTATCTTCGGTTGATGTCATGGATGACGATTACAGATAATGGAGACAGCAGCTCTGCTTTTGCTGGTGGAGGAATCTACTTTCCAAAAGTTTTTTGTCTGCTTATGCCGACACCTAATCATGTCGCTTTCCTTTCCGGTTGCTTTTGGCGAGTTTTTCGGTGAGGACATCTGTCATGGCATCCCAAAAATCACCAAAGTGGGTGTCAGTCTCATCATCTTCGGGTAATTGGCTTTCTCCAGCTAACACGTGTTCGGCTGGATCAACATCTGGTTCGGATGAGGGTTGGCTGGTTCCTGACCTCATAGAGACATCATCCTCTGGAGGTACTGTTTGCAAAAACTGTTCTTTGAGATAATTCATACTTTTAATGATAATCTCATTTTCAGATAAATCAGGGTACTGATTTCTTAATCCCTTTTGAATATGAATAAATGGATTCTGAGATAATACTGGTGGAGCAGTGATAGCTGGTTGCTTAACTGTTTCTCGACATGCTTGTGCATGTTCCTGAATTTTTGTTACTGTTTCAGAGATAATCGGATTCATACCTTTATCCCACCAAAGAAAATTCGTTTAAGGCGGGGTACCTTATTCTGGTAGTCACAAGCAAAATCCCATTTCCAAATCCATGGGATGCTGAATCGGATGGAAAAATGAACTAATGATTTACTGATAGATAAATCCCTATTTTTGTTAAGATAGGCATAAGCCCGAGAATAGGCATAATGCCAATCATTAAAAGCAAGTCGGATTTCTTCTGGTAAGATGTCAAGAGATAACCCAAATTTATCCCACCACACGAGGAACCAGTTTGGAACATCGTGTTTGAGAACATCAGGGCAAATCCGGATAAACCAAGAATGAGAACGGATAGGGTTCTGGTAATAAAACACCTGGGTAAAAGCATCAATGTAATCCCAGTATGTATATTTAGTCTGTTTATTACGGAGATCAAGATCTCGTAATGTATGCGGATGAATACCCCAAGTTGCAATGGGCATAAGATGTCGGATTGTAAGTTTGCTAAATGAAATTGGACTGGTAGATTTATGCGGATCATGGAGATGATGCTTGAATTCACAAGCTCCAGTTTCGGTTAGTATTTGTTCATAAATATAACGGTACTGATCAAAATGTGGAGGTGACTGTTGAGTGGTGAGATATCTTTTCTTAATCTCCCATGGATCTTGCATCCATTGTTCATCAGCAGATTCAATCCAGAGGACAGTTTCCTCGGTAATACTGTTTGGTGTATACGGGTCTTCTGTTTTCAGAAGTATATCCTTAGCGGATTCAGTACTGGTTTGTCCTCGGGATAGGACTGGATATTCTGTTTCATAGCGTGGGGTGTGACCACCACGGCCACGCCCGCGGCCTCTATGGCCCCTGCTGGTCATTCTCCTCTTCAGGAGTAGACTTCTGGAGATATTCCCTGGTTAAGAAATCAGGCAAAGAGTTATTTTCCCCTTTAATATATTCAATATCAAAATCAAAATTGGATAAATAACTTTGCCATGTAAGAAATATCTGTTTGGATGCTAAATTTTTAACATCTTTCTTAAAAATCTGTTTAGCAGCAGAGCAATCAACTCTGATAAGAAAATGCTGATTTAAAAGGTCATCCTGGAATTTTAAAACACATTTAGCAATGGCTAAACATTCCTATTTTATAGTGGGATAGTTTAAAGCGGCTTGATTCCAATGGCCAGAATGGAATCTTAATAATTCTTCTTTCTGGGTTTTGGGATTAAGCTGTTTTAAAATACCACCAAATCCTTCATTGGAAGCATCAGTTTCAACAATTTTCTTCCAAGTTGGATTAGGTAACTGTAAACATGGTAACTGTTTAACTTTAGCTTTAATTTTTTGTACTGCTGTTGTATGTTCTTTACCCCAAGGAGGAGGGTTCTTGCGAAGTCTGGTAAATAGTATGCTGCAATCAGCTGCAATGTTAGGATAATAATCACGGATATAATTAAGACTTCCTAAGAATCGTTGCAATTGAGTTTTGTCTTTAATTTCGTCAGGAAATTTGGAAGCAAACTCAATACTACGGTTGATGGGAATAATACTTCCATTTGAAATATTATGACCAAGATATCTGATAGTTGTTTGGAACAATTGCATTTTTGGTGCTGACAGCACTAAACCATTTCTGTGGATAACATGCTTAAAAATATTAAGATGTTTAATATGATGTTCTATTGATGAAGAATAAATTAATACATCATCAATATATGACAGAGTGAATTCAGAAAACGGATTAAAAATGTCATTCATAATATGTTGAAATTCTAATGGAGCATTTTTAAGACCAAAGGGCATTCCATTCCATTCATAATGTCCAAATGGGACTGTAAATGCTGTTTTATAACGATCCTGTTCAACAATTTCAATTTGCCAATATCCTGATTTCAAATCAAATTTGGAAAATATGATTGCATCCTGTAATCGATCTAAAAGATCCTTTTTATTCGGAAGAGGATATCTGATCCATTTCAGTTTATCATTTAATGGTTTATAATTGATTACAAGGCGAGGAACACCTCGTTCAATTTCAGCATTTTTATTGACATAGAAAGCGGTACAACTCCAAGGAGAGTGACTAGATCGGATTAATTTTTTGTCTAAAAGACTTTGAATTTCTGTTTTACATAATTCCATATATTCCTTTTTCATCTGACTAGGGCGAGCTCTGGTTGGGATGTATTTTTCATCAAAATCAAGTTCATATGGTAAAGTAACTATATATTTCTTTCTATTCCAGAAAGCATTAGGTATAGTACCACAAACTTCTGTTTGAAATTCATTTTCAATAATTTTAATTTTCTGTTGTAGAGAAGATTGTTGTAGCCTTTGTTCTGTTGTTAAGAAAGAAACTTCCTTAGTTAGAAAATTAATTTGATTCTGTTTAAAAGTAACTAGATCCCTAATTTGATCTAATTCTTTAGTATACAGTTGTGTGATAAATTCAAAAATAACAGATCGTCCTTGCAATTGGGAATAAATTCCTGTTGAGTCAATTTTTTGAATCGGCATTAAGAGACATAAAAATGGTGTGCCTAAAATAATATTTGTAGCTAGATTTCTGACTAAAACAAAGGATGTAGGAAGACAGAGATCATTATTACAAATATATACTTCTGGTATTTTATACCTGATTTGCATGGAATTTCCACTGGCACTGGTTAAACTTTGAGTAGTTTTTTCAAAATACTTGGTGGGAACTATACCTTCTTGGATACAGTTCATATCGGCTCCACTGTCTACCAAAGCAATGGCATCTTTGATAATAAAATCAGGTTTAATCATAAAAGTAATTTTTATATACCATTTCTGAAAGGTTACTTGATTTACTAGTAACAAGTACTGGTCAGGTTCATCCTTGGATTCAAGTTTTTGTTCAGTTTCATTGACTACTTCTTTCTGTTTTTGTGGTAATTGAGTATGAAGATATTTAATATCTTTAATGGCTGCTGCACTAGCTGTTTGTAAATGTTTTACCTCTGTTTTTAAAACATTTATTTCCATTTTTAAATCTTGGATTGTGGTTGGCTGATTATTAACTGGTTTTGCCTGAATTCTGTCAACTACATGTTTCAAGTTGTAAGAATAATCTGGTATATTTGGTGTTTCTTGTACTGTTTGTTGGTGCTCATAACACATTTTTAAATATTTTAGTTTTATTTCTGGATCTTGTATCTGATCTGCTACTGCAAGCATATCTCTTTGGGTATCTGTTAAGACATTAATGCTACTGGGTTCTCCTAGATGTAATCCATTCATTTCCACTATGGATTTCCAGTAATTAATTTCTGATATTTGGTCCTGATTAGTACTACAGGGACAGGATTCTGTGGGTTCATCATCACTTGGTGAGGATGTGGAATATAACTGGTTAATTTCATCTTCAGATGGAGATTCTTCACTGGATGAATTCTCTTCTGCTTCTAAAGCATTGATTAGCTGTTCTTTAAGTTTCTCATCTAAGATTAATTCATTAATCTTAGATTTAGCTTTTGATTTACATCGATTAGCATAGTGTCCTGTTTGTCCACACTTATAACATTTTATTTCAGATTTATTTTTTCTTTTCCCTGAGAATTTACTGGTTGAAGGTTTTTTAGAATAAAACTTCTTACTGTTTTTAGGATGGCTAGATTTTCTTGATTTCCGGTAGGGCTTAGAAGGTTTTCTATGAGATACCTTCCTAGATCTATTGGGATACTGAATAGCAGGTTCATAGGCAAATTGATCACAAAATTCACCTAATTCTTTTCTACCTGTTAGATTCTGTTGTTTCATTTGGTAATGAAGTTTGAGATCATTACACAGAGATAATCCTTCATCGGTTATAACAGAACAAAGTTGTCCATACGTATACTGTTCATAAGGAATAGACATCCGGTCATGGCGGTCCCGAAGTTTTTTCCTAACTCGTTCGGCAAAAAGGGTGGGAAGGCCATCAACAAATTTGGCTTTCCAATGGTCACTGTTAGCATCAGGGCGTTGCATAACCTTGATGAGAAAGACATCCTTATACCAACGGAAATGGGTAAGAGAAGGACATCGAAGATTCTGAAGGAGCTCACGGCTACGATCTTGGGTACTAGTACTGGTGCCCATAAAATGGAGAATAATAGTTTGGATAAGGGTATAAACAGCATCCTGCTGTTGGATTGGTTGACGGGTAGTGGGATCAACTTCAACTTTGATAGAGTTGAGGATTTCTAGCTGTTGAGTAGGAGAAATTATATTATCCCACCAGCCTTTCAGTTGGCCCGTAAAGCCATTAACAATGAATTTGGCAATATCCCGATCCTGATTACTATATTGACGACAAACAGTTGCATACATCAACATTTGATGTAACTTTTTCAAAATACTGTATTCAGATTGACCATCTATATTCCATTCATAAATGGTCTTACCATGGAAACTACCCTGATCATTAAGATAAGTTTCTTCATAAAGAAGATCAGGAGGTGTAGGTCTGGCATAATAACTACGGGTTGGTGGTAAGATAGCAGGAACATCTGTAATCCATCCAATATCCATTAAACCACCTTTGGAGATAACTAATTTCAAACTTAAAGCTCCAAGTACAGAATTTATGGACACTCTTCTGCAGCGAATGCAGAATTTAAATGTTAAACCACCAGAACCTCCTCTACCTGAAACTTCTAGCGGCACCATCCATATGCTGCGTTCCGAACCTCTTGACCTTCCAGCTGAGACTGAGGAAGATTATTTTACTCCTAAACAGATACATGAAATCCAACTGAACTTTCAAAATTTTCAGGAGCAATCATCTGTTAATAAACTCCATTCATACACTCCTTCTGCTTACCTCGGCTTCCCATGACCGTGCTGCGTAACGCGCCTGAGTGCTCCGCTCGCCGAGCTCCATAACAGTTGAGCTCGGAAGCATTCCGGCAAAGCCGAGTTCAAGACAGGTCGGCCGGTGAACAGAAGACATTTCCTGTCGAGCTACGCGTGCAACCCATGGAACCCGGGTTGGTAGGCGGTCATCTCGGCCAAGTAAGCTCGGTCCATACATTGGACCTGGACCTCGGGCCTAAGCCTCGACCGAGCAAGATCAACTCCAGGAAGGCCTCAGTCAGCTCAGCCTAAACAGGGACCCGAGCCTCAACCGGACAAAATCCACTCTGGACTGGCACAAATTAGCGCGGCCCAACATGCTCGGTCCTATCCGTCCAGCTTCTACCACGGCCCAAAGCCAGATTATAAATCTCCCTCTCACCCAATATTCCACATTTTATACATAACAACAAATAACTAGGCTAAAAATCATATTAAGGTGTAGAATATTCCTACCTCAAGCTTAGAAGAGCAAAGGAAGAGATGGAGAATCTTCAAAGACGCCGAAATCAAACTTCAATTGGACCAAAAGAAAGCGCTTAAGACGCACTCTCTTTTTAATAAAGGCACATGAGTGTAGAGATCACTAGATCTAGGTGTAAATGTAGAGAGAGAGAGAGTATTTTAGAGAGAGAATGTCTCACTTTAGGGTTTTTGGAAGAAAAGATCTAAAAAAGTGATGTAAAAAGTCATTTTCGCGATCTGATATATGCACAGTCCACTCGAGCGAAAAAGTTGACGTTTGAGCGTTAGACACAAAAATTTGTTTCACTCGAGCGTAAGAACTCCCGCTTGAGCACAGAATACACACCTCTAGCACTTTTGCAGACAACAGACAAGCTGCTCGAGCGCAAGAAAGACCCCTCGAGCACCCACTCACTTGAGCGTAGGAAACTCCGTTCGAGCGTGGAAAACATCCCTCCAGTACTTTTGCAGACATGCAAAGTGGTGAGAGTCTGCAAATCCCGCTCGAGTGCAAGAAGGGCCGTTCGAGTAGAGGACCAAAATTCTGGGCAGCACAAGGTTTGAAAACCAAGCAACCAACCTGTTCCAAACACGCTCAAAACGCCCAAATAACCAAATTTAAGGAGGAATAAAGAGGAAAAGACAATGAACAACATTTAGAAACCATAAACCCGAATCCGGACTACCACAAGTGTCGGGTTAAAACTAGGGTCGGTAAAAGACAAATGGTCTAAATTGAAAATAAATCAAAACAGCAGAGTTTAAATTGATAAAATTAAAACTTTAGAATTTATTTTATTATATATGTGTTCATTTAAAATAAATTTATGTGACATTTATTAGAAAATTTTATTTGGACAACTTCTTATTATTATTATTATTATTATTATTATTATTATTATTATTATTATTATTATTATTATTATTTTGACAACTAAAAAATCATAACATTAAAAATATTAAAACAATTTATATTAGTGGCCAGCCTATGAGCTGATTGGGTTACATTATTGTCTACCTTAATTATACTAAGGAAAGAAAAATATTGACTAAAAAATCTATTATCGTAGCCATTACATACTGCTTCTTGATTCTAAAGTATACTAACCAAAACGTGACAATCAATTTTGATGGTGACAATCTGCATTCCTTGTTCTCTCGCCCACCAAATTGCCTCCAAGTATGTTGTACTTGATGTCAATTTTGACGGTGACAATCTGCATTTCTTGACCATAGCCTTTTGGGTCACGTTTGGTATTTGTCATCCAAACACACCCAATCCACTCCTGCGACATGACTCTGAGATTTCCATGATCCATCAAACAAGAAGTACCAGTTCGCTAAACCTCCTATCTGATGTATTGCATTATGCAAAACATGTGTTAGTTTGAGTTTGAACAGAGTCATTAACATTAGCTACATGTATATATGTGCAAGCAGATCCTCATCCAACAACTAAATTATAAGATACATTAGTTGATTCTATAGTTTCCTTAATGGTGATTGGAGATGTTGGAACACAAAAGTGTTACGTTCACACCATATAGCACAAAGAATAGCCACCGATTGAATCTATATCTTTCACCTCGTTCGACCTAAGACGTGAACTAATGTCTTATTTAGTACTATGAAAATTCTTATAGCCTATCATGTTATGTGTGATACAAAATGATTCTATTGTCACTAATTACATAGATAAATGTAATTAAGCATGGAAATAATTATTGAAAAAGATTTGAAAACTAAAAAATTGTAAATGGAAATGCAATCAACTTGAAAACTTAAGAAACCAACAGTGAAAAAGAATCCAAGATTATTTGAAATTAGATGATTTAATTTTCATACTTTTTATATGTAACACTCTAGAAATTTTTTTATTCTTCTTTTCTTTTTGCTTGAGCAACGGATTGCTCGCTCGAGAGGTCTTTTGAGGCATCCATTATTTTTGTTTGCAAGCTTGAGATGCTAAGAGTTGGTTGTGTTTGTCCAGCGCAACCAACTCTACTTGAATTATTAATTAAAATATTTTTTGATATAATTATAATTGTTAATTGACTTGATTTATTAATAATAAGGGTTTTGTTATAAAATTAGAAATTTCATGGGTGGGATGTAATTTTTTTAATTACAAGGGATAAATTGTAATTTAAGTAAATTTTAGAGTGTATTTGTAATTTAATTTATTTATTTTGATCTAGCTAATTTAGATGTGTTCAAAAAAATTAAAATAGAAAAAATTACTAAAAATCAAACAAAAGTGAAAAAAAAATGTTTTAAATATAAGAAGTTTTTAAAAACACAATGTTTACGTAACAGTATCTGGAAAATGTTTTAAATATAAGAAGTTTTATTACATGTTAGTTTTAATTTTGGACTTTAGTTTCACATAATGTGAGATTCACTTTAAAAATAAAATTTTACTGGTTTTTTTTTTTTAAATAAATTTTTGAATTTACTAAAGAAGTTATTTCATTTATATTTGTTTTGTATTTATTGATATTTTAAAATATAGTAGGTAAATTACTGGCCTGTTTAGTAACAAATATGCTCTTGTTTAAAATATGGATTATTGGTCTGTTTGGTAACCATTTCGTTTTCAGTTTTTAGTTTCAGTTTATATTTACAAAAACTTATGAAATTGTTATAAAAACTTGTTTAATAATTTTTTTTGTTTATAAATGGTTCTCTCAATTTATAAATTTGAAGAAAAATTGTAAACTCAAAAAATGAGTTTACGTTGATTTTTAAACAGAAAATTAAAAATTTGACAAATAATTTTTTTTTTCTTCAATTATAATGTGTATAATCTTATTGTCATAAATAATAAAAAAAATAAATATAAATATTTTAGGCTTAGATAAATATGTTTTTTAGTTTATGTTTTTAAAATTTTTTAAATATTTTGTTCAAACTAAACGTGTTTGTAATTTATGTTTTTTTTTAAAAATAAACAAAAATCAATTTATAAAATTTTTGTAATCATAAACTAAAAACGTAAATGTTGCCAAACGCTTTGTGATTTTAGAAATTATGTGGTTTTGATTGATTTTTTGAAAATTGAGTTTTTATTTTTTATTTTTTATTTTTTACATATTTCAAGTAAATTTTTTATTTTTTAAATGCAAGTTATTTAGATACACTTAAAAAGTAAATTTTTTATAAAAAAATATTTAGAAAATGTAATAGATACACAAGGACATGAAAATATGTTGAAATTTTTAATTTTTTTGTATTTGATTAATTTTTAAAGATTTTTCATAAATATTATGGGGTATCTTAATTATTTTTAAATGTTTAAATTTTTATTTAATTAAAAATAAAAAAATATGAAAGAGAAAAAATTTAATTTTCTGATAAAGGGGGTTTAATTTTTTGAATACAAGCAAGGTTATAATTATTCTTTTGTTAGAATTTGTAATGTAACAGAGTTAATGTAAAAGGCAGTGGCTTTGGTCCAGTCCAAGATCGGACTGGACCGTACTGTTGGGCCCGTGGGAGCTCACCACGGGTCCCGTTTTGATAATCCGAACCGTTCAATGTGTAGAACTCGTCGAATACTATATACCTGTAAAAAATCACGTTGATCGGATATCGATAGCTATGTGAACAAAATAATTTTTTATCAACCGTTAATTTTTTCACCGTCCATTTTTTTTATACAAAATTGATTTGATCACATAGCTATTGATATCCGATCAACGTGATTTTTCATAGGCATGTTGTACTCGAAGAGTTCTACACATTGAACGGTTCGGATTATCAAAACGGGCCCAAAAAAGAGCCCCATGGGCCGAACTGGACGGGTCCAGTCTTGATCTCAACTTGAGACAAGCTGGACCCAATGTAAAAAACAATAAAAAAATTGTTCTTATTGATTATTAAAATTGTTTAAATTATTAAGGGAATTGCATATTTTGTGTCATTAAAAAAACATTAATTAACTTGATAATTCATTAATAAAAAGAGTCTTGAAAGATGCGATATAATTTTTAGAACCATAAGGGGTAATTTGTATTTTAAATAAATTTTAGGGAATATTTGTAATTTGTTCAAATGTTTTTTGCAAATATTATTCTTTTAGATTTGCTTGGTTTATGTTCATCTGAATAAGGTTTATTAAAATAACTAAACCCCAAAAACTACTTTGATTGCTCAAAACTGAACTATATATTTATATATATGTAAAATCAAAAGTAGTACAATAATTAAGGGATTTGAACATTTTAGGCGTTTCAATCTTCCTTTGTTTTGGATTAAAGTATTTTATTGCAATCGTATTTTGCATTAAACTAGGTGGTCAATTGAAATATTTTTATTTTTATTTATTCTATTAGAAGTTAGGAAGATGTTTTTTCAGATTAAAGTGGGTTTATGTAAAATGGTTTCTGTTGAAATATGGATTTTGGAGAGTAGAGTTTCTGTATTTGTTTTCCGTTGTTATGGGCAACATCTTCTGAGTTTAAATAAAGAGGAAATTAAAAAAATAATAAAAATAAATAACAATTATGGTTTAGACTTTTGTAATAAATTTTTTTTAAAATTTTTAATTGTAATTTGTGTATCTTTGTTAAGTAAAATTTACGATAAAAAAATATTTTGAACATTTTATGTATACATTGAGTTTAATGGGTAAAATATTTTATTTTTGTAATGAAAATGGGTGAATGATTAATATTGACAACAATTCAAAAGAGCAGGATTTAAATTTGATAAAATTAAAAATTCAGGTTTATTTTGTTATAAGAGTTAAACTTTGTTGTATTTTTTTAAATAACTTACAGTTTAAGTTGATGGAAATTTTTATTTTTATTTAGTAACTTTAGTTTTTATTTTTATTTATTATTAAGTCAACAAAAACAATGCTCAATTTTATTTATTATTTTATTATTATCTTTTTTAGGTAGCTTAATTGTATATGGGTTAATCTGAATTTGGATCCATTAGCTCGAAAATTGGCAAGAGCGCTCAAATGCTATTCATATGCGTTTGGGAGGATAGTGGTTCGAATCCACTTGGATCCTTTGTTAGTGAGGGGTTTGGGTGGTAAGTGGATTTTTAGTTTTTGTTACTAAACAATTAGGTGAAAAAAAAATTAAAGAGTTTGGGATAGATTTTTTTAACGTTTTATGAAAAAAATATGTAAAAATAAAAAATAAAAATAAATAGAGAAATAGAAATGAATTTTCATTTTAGGAAAAATTAGTCTAAGGTTCCTCTTTCATTTTTAGTAATGGAAAAGATTCACAATTTTATGATGTCTAAGGTTCTTCAACTCCACACTCATATATCACAAAGAAATTTGATTCTTTCAAATTAAACTTTTTTTCTCTCTCTCTCTCTCTCTCTCTCTCTCTCTCTCTCTCCCTCCAAACTTCTCTCCGTCGTAGTCTCTCGCCTCTGTGACCTTGACTCTGCTGTCTGCTCCACCTGCGTCACCGTTACTGCCTCTTTTCCCTATCACGTCATGAAACCTCCATTTACTTCAATTATCAAGCATTTGGTTGAATCTCTAGTCACTGAACGAGATTAAAAAGATTTGGTTTCTAAATCTCATTTTATAGCAATCTCTCTCTCCTTCTTGTATTGGTGGGTTCAGCGATGGTGGGGAAGGGGATGCAATGGTGGCTCAGATTTGGTTTGATTGTGATGGCGATGGTGATTTGTTTTGTAGATCTCTCTCTCTCTCTCTCTCTCTCTCTCTTTTAGTAGATCATGTGGTCGTCATAATGCATGGAATTCTCAAAAAGTCATATATATATATATAATCATCTAGCAGACACATATATATACTTGTATGTTCTTAATTTGTGTTTTTGTTTTGTGAATTGTTTTATTGGTTCTTGGTTTTGATGATATTTGCTTTAAATTTGATTGATTTGAAAGATAAAGTTGGATTTTTCAATTACTATTTGATATGGTTTGGACCTTTTACTTTTTTTTGTTCCCCCTAATATCTTATATTTCACGATTTAGAAATTCAGAGAAAATCTAGAGAATTTCTCTAGCCTTCCTAGAATTTCTCTGCTCCTTTCAAGGTTTATAAGCTGAATAAAGAAGGGCACAGATGGGCTGAAGTGACAGATTTGGGTGGGAAAGTATTGTTGGTGGGTACAGATTGTTCCTACTCTGTTTCTATTGCAAATTTTAATTGATGCAAAGGTAAGAATTGTGTTTTTTTTTAGATGAATGTTACAGTCTGTATGATAAAACCTTTCATGATCAATATGATGAACTTAAGGCATATGGTCAATGGGAAACTGGGATTTTCAGTTTAGAGGATGGGAGTGTTAGGCTATTAGTCTTTTACCCTAACTTTGCTGACATTTTTTGGCCTCCCCTAACTTGGCTACTTTTTCCAAATTCATCTTTATACTTGTCTTGAAAGTAAAGTTTCAAATACACTTTTTTTGAAGAAGCCCCTTAAAGTTTTGATTTTGAATCATTATTACAGTCCCTTGTTATTTGAAGTTAGAGAAATTTTTGCGAAAACCAGAGAAATTCTTTAGAAATCTAGAGAAAATCTCTAGATTGGAATTCAACGAAATTCTCTAACTTTCCTAGAATTTCTCTGAAGAGAAATTCTCAGGAAAGTTCAGAGAAATTCCCAGAATTTCTTTGCATCGAATTTTCTCTAGATCGATATTGAGGGACTTTAGATATTATGAAAATATTATATGTTTTTTATGGTATAAAATATTAATACTATGGACCCTAAAAAGGAAATCCGTTTTATTTTTTTATATGATTTTTTTGTTTTGGGGCTATTTTAGTGGGTTTTATAATATTTTGGTTAAAATTTAATTTTACCAAACGAACTAGAATATAACTGGTGATAGAAAAAGTGATGCCACTTTACAAAAAAGATAAATACATTTGTTTAAAATACAAATTGTCTTTTGTATTTTGAAAAATTATAAAAATCTTTTTGTTAGAATTTTTTATTTAACAGAAAAAAATAAAATCTTTAACTGTTCTCCTATAACCAAACCAAATCAAGCGTTAAGCCCCATCTAATAGGGTCGACTGTATGAATTCTTTTTCTCCACTTGATTTTATCCAAGGCCATTTCGTTAGTCAAATTAAAGAGATTTATATCTCTATTTACTATGTTAGTCCACGTCAATTTAGGTCTATCACTTTCCGTAACATTACCATTTAGCGTCACAGTATCTCATCTCTTCACTACTGTCTTTATTAGTTTCCGTTAAATATGATCAAACCATCTCAATCTATTATCTCTCAATTTATCTTCTATCAGTACTACTTCTACTCATTCTCGAATATAATCATTCCTGACTCTGTCTTTTCTAGTCTTGGCACACATTCACCTTAGCATCCTAATCTTAGCAACATTTATCTTATCTACATGTTGTTTCTTAATTGTCCAACATTTCGTTTCATACAACATTGCAGGTCTAATAGTTGTTCTATAGAATTTCTCTTTTAGTCTAATAGGTACTCATTTATCACACAGTACTCCAGACACACTCCTTCACTTAAGCTACATTGCCTTAATTTTGAGGACCACATTCGTTCCAATCTTCCTAGTTATTGAGATAATTGATCCTAAATAACGAAAATGTTTACTCTTAGGTAGTTCTTGGTTCTCATTCTTCACTTCTCTTCTACTTCTATTGTGACTGTTACTAAAATTACACTCCATATACTCTGTCTTAGTTCTGCTTATCATAAATCTTTTAGATTTAAGTGTTTTTCTCCAAATCTTCAACTTAGCGTTAACTCTTTCTCTAGTTTCATCCACTAACATGATATCATCTGAAAAAAATATACACCATGGCACATCATCCTGAATATTTCACATCAACTCATCTATAACTAAAATGAAAAGATAAAGACTTAAGGTTGATCTTTGGTGTAACCCTACAGCAATTAGAAATTCACTCGTCTCTCCAGTAGACGATCTAATAGTGGTCACCACATCTTCATACATATCTCTAATCACATCAATGTAACATTTTGTCATTTCTTTCTTCTCTAACACCCCACCAGATTATATCCGAGGTATTCTATCGTACACTTTCTCAAAATCGATAAAAATAATATGAATGTCTCTTTTATTTTCTCTATAGTTTTCTATTACTCTCCTCAAAAGATAGATCGTTTCCATTGTTGACCTAAACCAAACCAAGCCTTAAGTCCCATTAAATGGGATTGGCTATATGAATCATTCTTCTCTACGCAGTTCTATCAAAGGCCATTTTGTAAGTCAAATTAAATATATCCATATCTCTATTTACAACGCTAGCTAACGTTAATCTAGGCCTACCTAGTCCCTAACACTTCCATCTACCATCACTGCATTGTATCTCTTCACTACTGCCTCTGTTGGTTTCCGTTGAATATGACCAAACCATCTCAATCGATTCTCTTTCAATTTATCTTCTATCGATACTACTCCTACACATTTCCGAATACACTCATTCCTAATTCTGTCTTGTCTAGTCTTGCCACACATCCACTTTAGCATCCTCATCTCAGCCACACTCATCTTATTTACATGTTGTTCCTTGATTGCCTAACACTCCGTCTCATATAACATTGCTGGTCTAATAGCCGTTCTGTAGAACTTACCTTTTAGTCTAGTGGGTATTCGTTTATTGCACAGTACCCCAGACGCACTTCTTCACTTAAACCATCCCGCCTTAATCCTAAAAGCCACATCTGCATCAATCTCCTCTGCCGTTGTGATAATCGACCCTAAATAACGAAAATGTTCACTCTTAAGCAGTTCTGGGTTCTTAATATTCACTTCTCCTCTACTTTCATTGTTACTGTTACTGTTACTAAATTTACACTCCATGTACTCTGTCTTAGTTTTGCTTATTCGGAATCTTGTAGATTCAAGTGCTTTTCTCCAAATCTCCAACTTTGTGTTAACTCCTTCTCTAGTCTCATCCACTAGCACGATATCGTCTACAAAAAGTATACACCATAGCACATCATCCTAAATATTTCTCGTCAACTCATTCATAACTAAAGTAAAAAGATAATGACTCAAGGTAGATCTTTGGTGTAACTCTGTAGTGATAGGAAAGTCATTTGTGTCTCCAGCATGCAATCTAATAGTGGTCATCACCCCTTCATACATGTCCCTAATCACATCAATGTAACCTATTTTGTCATCCATTTCTTCTCTAACACCCACCATATTATATCCCGATGCATTCTATCATATTCTTTCTCAAGGTCGATAAACACTATATGAATGTCTCTTTTCTTTTCTCTATACTTTTCTGTTACTCTCCTCAAAAGATAGATTGCTTCCATTGTTGACCTACCGGGCATAAATCTAAATTGATTTTTTGACACCTCTATTATATCTCCCAATCGGCGTTTCATCACCCTCTCCCACACTTTCATTGTGTGATATATTAACTTAATTCTTCTATAGTTGTTGCAATTCTGGACATCTCCTTTATTTGTATATGTTGGCATTAAAATACTCTTCATCTACTTCTCTAGCATGTTCCTAGTCAACGAAATATTGCTAAACAACCTAGTCAACCAAACAACCCATTTCTTAACATTTCCACGTTTCAATAGGTATATCACCGGGTCCTAAAGTCTTATTCAATTTCATCTTTTTACGTGCAAACTTCACTTCAAAGTCCCTAATCTTACGATAGAACCTAGTCTTAGTTTTTCTTATTGCTGCCTACTTCCTTCCCTTTTGACCTACTTCCATGTTCCTCATTTAACAACTTTTCAAAATAGTTCTTTCACCTCTCCTTAATCTCTTTATCCTTCACCAACACCTTAGAGTCCTCACCCTTGATGCACTTAACTTGATTAAAATCTCTTGTTTTCTTCTCTCTTATCTGAGCAAGTTTGTATATCATCTTCTCTCTCTCTACTATCTAGTCTAGTATATAAGTCATCATAGGCTTCCAACTTAGTGTCTCTCACTACTTTTTTGACCTCCTTATTGGCTAATCTATAGCGCTTAAGGTTTTTCTTAGATTTATTATTCTACTACTTTTTAAAGCTCTCTTTTTCTTTTTTTTTATTATCACTTAGACCTCCTCCTCCACTACCAAGTTTCCCTAAAGTTGGGTCATTTTCCTTTCGATTCTTCAAGAACTTCCTTTGAGATTCTTCTCATACAATTGGCCATCGAGTTCCACATAGTGTTAGCATCATCCTCCATGTTCGAAATGCCTTCTATTCTTAAATGTGTCTAGTTTATCCCTTTTTAGGTTCCACCATCTAGTCCTATGATGCCCACTATCTTTCTGAGCTTGGTATTACCCTTTAAAACATAAATCTGGTACTAAAATCCTATGTTGAGACGTCAAGCTCTTTCCAGGAATCACCTTACAGTCGCTGCATTTTAGACGGTCCCCTTTTATTAGTAGAAAATAATCCATTTGTCTCCTAATTGACCTACTCTTGAAGGTTATCAAATGTTCGTCTCTCTTCTTATACATAGTATTGGCCATCACTAGGTCAGAAGTCAACGCAAAATCTAAAATACTCTCTTCAGCCTCATTTCTATCACCAAAACGATACCCACCATGCACCCTCTCATAACCTAGCTTATCCACTCTTACATGGCCATTGAAATCACCACCTATAACTAGGTTATCTCTTACGGGTATCTCCTTAATACCTCATCCATTTGGTCCCAAAAAACTCTCTTAGTCTGATCATCTAATCTTACTTGGGGGGTGTATACACTAATAACATTCATTATATTCTCTCCAATAACTAGTTTAACTAACATAATCCTATCACATTTTCTAATGACCGCAACTATATTTTCTACAAGACCCTTGACAAGTATTATTCTTACTCCGTTCTTGTATCTATCCTTGCCACTATAATATAGCTTAAAATTGATATCCTCTATTTCCCAAGCCTTCTCACTCGTCCACTTAATTTCTTCTACGCAAGCTATAGTAACTCTCCTCATAATTATGACATTTACCAATTCCATAGTCTTACTAGTTAAAGTTCCTATATTCCATGTGGTTACCCTAAATCTATAATCTTGGACTAACTTCTTTATCCGCGCTCGTCTAAAAAAATGCGAAAACCTTTACCTATTTTTCCACACACCCAAGCGTCGATGCAGCACCCCTTGCTCACTTTTTGAAACACTCGAAGGCAGGTGCAATGCTTCACTTAAGGGGAACAACCTAGCATTTAATCGATGCAGGGTATTAGGTTTCATGTCACTTTTCTAGCTGTTCTCCTCTACAATAATAAAATTATTTGAATTATTAATTGAAATAAAATTTTAATATTATTAAAAACTTTTAATTAACTTAATAATTTATTAATAACATATATCAATTGTTATGAAATTTGAAATGTCAAGGGAAAAGATGTAATTTTTAGAACTATAAGGGATAATTGGTATTTTAAGAAAATTTTAAGGGGTATATTTACGGTTTATTAAAAAATATTTGCTAAATGTACAAAGTTTATTTACCAAAAAAAAAAAAAATCATGATGTGAATAATCTTTTTACAATTATGACCATAGTGATAAGTATTTTAATTTTTAATAAATAGATATAAATATTTACCTTTAAAAAGAGTGGGAAAATTATTAATACATTCTTCATATAGTTTGGGTAGTAGGAAAGAGCCAAGATAATTTATCCTCCTATTTGTGATCCCTTAGTGTTATTATTTTAGTAATTTAGGTCTTTTATCCCATCTTTTACATTGTTTAACTGATTTCAAAATTTTAAACTTTAAAATTTAATATTTTTAGAATTTTATTGACAAGATCTTTTAAATATGATTCATGAGTAATATGAAATTTTGGAAAAATAAAATAAAATTTCACTGACTTTACTGACTTAGTCATCGAAATTTCATTGACTTTGATTAATTTGGTTATCGAAATTTCACTAACTAATTAAAATTTCATTGACTTTTTGGTCATTGAAATTTTCCTGACTTAGACCATTGGTCACTAACTAACCAAAGCTTTATTGACTTAGATTGTTGGTCATCGAAATTTCATTTACTTAGTCATTGAAATTTTACTGACCAGTCGAAATTTAATTGACTTAGACTTGGTCATCAAAATTTTACTGACCAATTGAAATTTCACTGACCTATCTTAGGTCAATGAAATTTCGTCAACTTTTTTTATTAGAATTTTGTATTCATTATGGATCTTAATTACAGATATTGATGAAACAATTTAAAAAATACAAATGTTATGAAAAACAGAGAGTAGATCAAAAGTAATAGAATTTTGAAATTTTCAAAGGAGTTAAAAAAATGAGAACGCTACTCTCTAGTTCAAATCAGATTATAGGGTATTATTGGGTCTCTGTGGACCTACCATACAGCCCGCATTGATAATCCTAACTGTTCAATATGTAGGGTTGGTCGAGTACTTAATCCCTATAAAAAAAATCATATTGATCGAATATAGATTGTTATTTAATCACATATATAATTTTTAAAATAAATTATTGATACAAATGTGATTTAATCAAGTGGTTATCGATATTCGATCAACGTGATTTTTTACAGAGACGAAGTTCTCGACAAGGCTTACATATTGAATGGTTTGGATTATCGATGTGGGCTCCGTGATGGGCGCATAGAAGCCCAACAACGCTCTCTAGTTGTGAAACTCAATTGGAGAGAGTCATCTCCCTTAAAAAAATTATAGAATTTTGTTACCATGTGTTTTGGAGGATCAAAACTAATATAGAAAATAAATCTTAAATTTTTAATTTTGTAAATTTAAATCTTAATTTTTTGATTTGTTTTCAATGTAAATCACATGCTTATTTTTGTTAACTAAAATCAACAAAAAAAAAAATGGTATTTTAATAAATGGTATTTTAAATATTTTATGTACACCAAATTGACTTTAATGTCTAAAAATATTATTTTTCTATCGGTTTCACATAAAAAAATAGACATGTAACTCCCCCAAAATAATATAATAAATCCAACTCATAAACAAAAGAATAACAGAAATAAAATATTTTCATTCATCAGGGTTTGTATTACAAAAGATAACATATGCAATATACATTCATAAATATACATCCTGAATCTATAGCATGTAGTACCAATTAATTATCAGCAAAATAAATGCTCTACGGGCTTATATCTTTCCAAGGCATTGCTTGGTTACAACAAAAGAGAGTCATAAGCTCTGTACATATAAAACCCTCGACTTGAATAAACATTTAAGCACAAAATAACAAAATAGAGCCTCCAGCTCCTAGGTCCTCCCAAGCTACGTCCTTGGAGGAAGCATACCACTGGTACCTAAAAATGGTTTCCCAAGTAAGGTGAGCCAAAGCCCAGTAGAAACAATCTATCACAATATATGAGTTTTAAGGAAGATATAAGTGTCAAGTGTATATTCAATATTCATGACAAAACACACATTCTCCACGTGACTATATGGTACCGATATTCACATCTCAATCCATTTCTATTTATTAGTTTCACTTTAATTCGTTTCATTTCAATTCATGGGCCAAGTTTATAATCCTCCGAATAACCCAACTGAGACTACAACTCAATGATTTTCAATCAATACAATCACCATACAAGCACTTCAATTTTACCATTTTACGAAAATTTCGTCCGCGGGATCGACACCCATATATACACATGATTTCGGAACTTTCACCCTGGACACTCCGGCCAATTTAATTTCAATGTAGGCCATCCCCTATCTCCTCTCAAAGTATGGAGTACATCCCCTTTCTCCTCCTAAAACATTATACATATACAATGTATTTAAAAGTACCGTCATATTCAATGACTATCAATTATACATATTCAATGTCTTAACATACCGTCATATTCAATGACGCAATTAAATGATTAGTTTTAATTCTCCTAATTCTCATGCAATTTCTACAACAATCATAGTTATCCTCCACCGATAGCCCAATACAGATATTTCTAAACAGATATTCAATCTCAAGACAGATAAATTATTCAAGTTTCCATAGGAGCGAGATAACGCATATCCGGCTCCACCATTTATATCAACAACTATCCAATTCCATATTATCATAATCAATTTCACTTATTTATACAAAACACAAATTAACCCATCTAGGGCACAATTCTCATTCTTCCAAACATTAACTCAAGTGTCCAAATCAATCATTTTTCAACAACAAACCTTTACATCTACACCCAAACCATTTTTACCAATTACATTTGAAAACCCCTCTTTCATTCCACACCCAAGCCCTAGGTTCATCCACAAATATCCCCAATATTATATATAATAACAAATAACTAGGCTAAAAATCATATTAAGGTGTAGAATATCCCTACCTCAAGCTTACAAGAGAAAAGGAAGAGATGGAGAATCTTCAAAGACGCCGAAATCAAACTTCAATCGGACCAAAAGGAAGCTCTTGAGACGCACTCTCTTTTTAATAAAGGCACACGGGTGTAGAGATCACTAGATCTAGGTGTAAATGTAGAGAGAGAGAGTATTTTAGAGAAAGAAGGTCTTACTTTAGGGTTTTTGGAAGAAAAGATCTGAAAAAGTGATGTAAAAAGTTATTCTCGTGATTTGATATACGCACAGTCCGCTCGAGCGGAAGAGTTGATGCTTGAGCGTTAGACACAAAAATTTGTTTCCCTCAAGCGCAGGAAGTCCCGCTCGAGCACAGAGTACACATCTCCAGCACTTTTGCAAACAACAGGCAAACTGCTTGAGCACAAGAAGAATCCCTCAAGCGCCCACTCGCTCGAGCGTAAGAAACTTCGCTCGAGCGTAAGAAACTTCGCTCGAGTACTTTTGCAAACGTATAAAGTACTGAGAGTTTACAAATCCCGCTCGAGCGCAAGAAGGGCCACTCGAGTGGAGGACCAAAATTCTGGGCAGCACAAGGTTTGAAAACCAAGCAACCAACCTGTTCCAAACACACTCAAAACGCCCAAATAACCAAATTTAAGGAGGAATAAAGAGGAAAAGACAATGAACAACATTCAGAAACCATAAACCCGAATTCGGACTACCACAAGTGTCGGGTTAAAACTGGGATCAGTATAAGACAAATGGTCTAAATTGAAAATAAATCAAAACAGTAGAGTTTAAATTGATAAAATTAAAACTTTAGAATTTATTTTATTATATGTGTGTTCATTTAAAATAAATTTATGTGACATTTATTAGAAAATTTTATTTGGACAACTTATTATTATTATTATTATTATTTTGACAACTAAAAAATCATAACATTAAAAATATTAAAACAATTTATATTAGTGGCCAGCCTATAAGCTGATTGGGTTACATTATTTTCTACATTAATTATACTAAGGAAAGAAAAATATTGACTAAAAAATCTATTATCGTAGCCATTACATAATGCTTCTTGATCCTAAAGCATACCAACCAAAACTTGACAATCAATTTTGATGGTGACAATCTGCATTCTTTGTTCTCTCGCCCACCAAATTGCCTCCAAGTATGCTGTACTTGATGTCAATTTTGACGGTGACAATCTGCATTTCTTGACCATAGCCTTTTGGGTCACGTCTGGTACTTGTCATCCAAACACACCCAATCCACTCCTGCGGCATGACTCTGAGATTTCCATGATTCATCAATCAAGAAATACCAATTCGCTAAACCTCATATCTGATGTATTGCATTATGCAAAACATGTGTTAGTTTGAGTTTGAACAGAGTCATTAACATTATCTACATGCGTATAAGTACAAGCAGATCCTCATCCAACTACTAAATTATCAGATACATTAGTTGACTCTATAGTTTCCTTAATGGTGATTGGAGATGTTGGAACACAAAAGTGTTACGTTCACACCATATAGCCCAAAGAATAGCCACCGATTGAATCTATATCTTTCACTCCGTTTAACCTAAGACGTGAACTAATGTCTTATTTAGTACTATGAAAATTCTTATAGCCTATCATGTTATGTGTGATAAAAAATGACTCTATTGTCACTAATTACATAGATAAATGTAATTAAGCATGGAAATAATTATTGAAAAAGATTTGAAAACTAAAAAATTGTAAATAGGAATGCAATCAACTTGAAAACTTAAGAAATCAACAGTGAAAAAGAATCCAAGATTATTTGAAATTAAATGATTTAACTTTCATACTTTTTATATGTAACACTCTGGAAATTTTTTTATTCTTCCTTTCGCTTTGCTCGAGCGACGGATTGCTCGCTCGAGAGGTCTTTCGAGGCATCCAGTATTTTTGTTTGCAAGCTTGAGATGCTAAGACTTGGTTATGTTCGTCCAGCGCAAAAGTGGTCACTTAAGCGGTTTGTTCGGGATCAACATGTATAAAACCCACTTTTTGTTTCTTTTCTCTCCCTCCTCTCTTCATGTTCGAAAACCTTAGCCACAAAACCTTTGATTTCACCTCATTACGCCAAGGATTTACCTTAGATCTTGCAAGATTAGTGAAGAATGAGTGAAGATCTTTCTCTTGACTGATTGGATTGCGAATTCATCGGAGTTCTTACTTGGGTCTTCGTTGTTTGCTCTCCTTCTTGAGGTAGAGAGTTCTCTTAACTCTAATCATTTATGATTTCATTTGATTATGTTGTATTATGGGAAGTATGGGTTGATTTGATTTTGAAATCTTTGATTAAAAGATGTTTTATATTAAAAAATTGGGGTTTTCACTAAAACTTTTGAAATATTTAGAATGTTTTAAGATATTGATAGGTAATATTTGATGATTGGTAGATTTGATGATGAAATGAAGAAAACTCCCAATTTTCTTGAAACCTTAGATTTGAGATTTTGTTTTTAAATGAGGGTTTGAATTAAAATTGTAATTCATGTGAAAATTTCAATTAATCTTCTTGAGTATCCATATGTGGAATGGGATTGGTGTTATGATGATGTTAATAAAGGATTTAAGGAAGTTGTTTTGGGTAGAAAATTCGGCAATGTTGAAAGGTTTAATGTACGAATTAGTATATAATTAAAATTGATGGCGGGGATGACATAAGAACATGGAAATATATATGTACTTCATATCGTATTCATTGGATTGATTTTGTGTGTGATTGAACTGGACTTCAGTTAAGTTACAATATTATGAACTCTTGCATTGCATTGCATTCACAGAGTGTTGGATTAAGTGTTGGTTTGTATAATTGGGTGTGTGTAAATTTAGAACGTGTTGTATGTGTTGAGGTGACCAAATGCCCTTCCATGCTCTGAGGCCGGAGAATGTGAGAATGTCATTGGTATATGGTTAAGGTGCCCAATTGACCTTCTGTACTTAACACCGATAAATGTGGAGAGGATACGGTTAAATAAATGTGTTGGGTGTCTGATTGCCCCTCCATGCTCGGTGGCAATGTGGAGGTATTTTTTTAAAAATGTAACAGGTGTTCAATTGCCCATTTGTGCTTGATGACCGGTAAATGTGGCGGTGTTTTTGAAAAATGTAAAAGGTGCCCAATTACCCTTCCATGCTTGGTGACTGGTAAATGTGGAGGTATTACGAGATGTGTTTTGGGATT
This sequence comes from Camellia granthamiana, assembly GCA_036172215.1. Lineage (NCBI taxonomy): Eukaryota > Viridiplantae > Streptophyta > Magnoliopsida > Ericales > Theaceae > Camellia > Camellia granthamiana. The sequence continues at coordinate 114,509,376 of CM069910.1, forward strand.
TTACAAAAACGGAAAAAGAAATGTTTTCAAGAAGAAGTAAGGTCCAAGTGTGGAGTCCATCGTGAGTTTAAAGTTTACATTGAGTATTGAATGTCAAATAAAGTTACCAGACTTGTACATTATGAGGTGTTGCATGAATGTAACCAATATGAACATTTATATATACATATTAGGCTTCATTGCTCACTTCCGTTTTATAGGTTGGATATTCCCAAATTGCAGGTGATCAAGGTGTGACTCGTTCGTTGAGAAGTATATGGATTTTTAGATGGAGCACTAAAGCTAATGTTTCATGTTTTAGCTACAAGCTTAACTACTGAGATAAAATTTTATTTTATTTGTGATCAAGGCCCTTAACCTTGAAATGTGTAAGTCCCTATGGCAATTTGTATATATATATATTTTTATATAGCTTGTACTGTAATTTGTTGTAATGAATGAGATGACTGATTTGCAAGAAATAGATGAGTTTTTGATTTATAATTTGTTATCATTATTTATACGGAATTTATTAAAGTTATGGAATTAAATGATAATAATGAATTGGTAACTAATAAAATGATGTTAATTTTCGAGGTGTGACATTATAAATAAAAATATATAGGTTGCGTTTGGTAGAGTTTTGTAAATATGATTTGAGAGTATGAGTTGTATTTTGAGTTTGTGAGTTGTGGAATTATGATTTGAGTGTAGAAAATTTGTTTGGTTATGGTTTTTTAATAGAGTGTTGAATTGAGTTTTGAATTGTATGTGTAATTGAGTTTTGAAAGTTTGATGTAACATGTGAAATAAGAAAATTTGTTTGGTGATGAGTTTTCAAAACTTAATTCAACCTATAATTGATAATCAAACACACAACTCATATATCGATATCCATATTTTTGATCAACAGTCATAACCAAACTATTTTTAAAATACTCAAATAAATTTTTTTTTTTCAATTAATTGTTTTTAAGTAATTTTTTTTGAATAATTTTTTTTTCAAATAACTTCTATGTCAATTATTTTATGTCAATTAATTTTTCTATCAATTAATTTTTTAGGCCTGTACAAACATTTTGTGCAATACGTTTTTAATATTTTTCAAAAATTTTGTTGAAGTCAACAAGTTTGGAGATTACATATTGATAAAAATTAACAAAAATCAGTGTGTTCAACATTTTTAAATACAATCCAAAACGTAAACGTTACCAAACATTATCAACATTTTTTCATTTATTAAATTTTATTAATTTAATAAAAATCGTTTCTTTTGTAGGTTCATTATTGTCACCTACCTCTCACCCACCCGTGAAGCTCATATAATTGGGGGCCAGAGTGATATTTGTCTACAAAATGACCAATTCGCCCCTCTTTCATAGAATGGCCGATTGTTATGTAAGAATAAAATGAAAAGGGTAATAGTGTAATTTCGCTCATCCAATAGACCCACCCCCTCCTATGCTGGGTGTCAGTTCATCACTATTCGATAAAGGAAAAGAAAAAAAGAAACCAAAAATGAGCGCACATAGTCAGTAATCAATATACGAAAGAAATTAAAAATAAGTAAGAAAAAAAAATGATCAGTATACTAAAGAAATGAAAAGTAAATAAGAAAAAAAAAAAAAAAAAAAACCCCTTCTGGACCAGAGCCTTTATATAAGTCAGTATATCTGCATTTGTTTAACCACACCATCTTCACCATCTCATTCTAACAACTTCAGCAACTTCTTCACCCTACAATATTGACTACATTCAGTGTAGATATCTGTGTGAAGAAAGGGAGAAGAGGTTAGTTTGAACCACAATACATATTCTTGATAGCTTCAGAGCTGAGTTGCAGGAAGGCGAAGAATCCACCATACAGGACAACCGGCCGGTTATCCCGTCGATCATCCAATTTCAGCCACTAGTTTGCCTTTTGTGCTCAGTTTCACTATCTGTTGGTTGCCTTTTAACAGAGGCTCAGTTTGCCTATCTGTTCCTTTTTTTTTTTCACACCAACATCATACATTTTACTATACATTTTTCATACATTTTTCTCAACTTTTGCAGTCATTATGCCGAGAACAAAAAGAGCGAGACCCGAACATGGCGAAACCTCTAACTCTGTACAACGTCAACCACAGCAACAACATCATCACTATCCAACTGTTGATTTTCTCACATATAATCAGGAACAAGCTTATTCAAATTTTGCTAATCAACCAATTGTTACGGGGAGAAAGGTAAATTTACCTTCTCAATATGATCCACTGTTGCTTGGCAAACTGGATATGATGGGATGGTTACCTTTAACTAATTTACCACATAAGGTATATCCCCATCTTGTATATTTATTTTACCTTCACTTGAGATCTACTGAGGGACAAGTGGAACAGTGCAGTCTGACCTCTTATGTGAAGGGAAAAGTAATCACACTCAACCCCCGCACTTTCGCACAAATTATTGGAGTTGAAACAGAAGATTTGCAATGCCATTTTCAAGCTGAGGCTCAGTTAGCTAACATTGTTAGTGATCTAACTAAGGTTTATACCACAATTTGTGAAAATCGATTTACCGGCATTAATTTACAAGCAAGACATTTAAAACCCCACCTTCGTATTCTTCATCAATGGATAGTTGAAAATGTCACTCCTAAAAAAGGACATTTTGATGTTGTTCCATGTTTTAATGTTTATTTGTTATATTGTTTTGAAATTGGACAAACATTAGATTTATGCTACATATTATTGAAAGAAATGATGGTTGCAAATCTTGGTACTCTCAGTGACCGATCACTACCTTTTGGAGCTTTGTTAACCAAAATTTTCAAAGCGCATCATGTCAACCTTGAAAGTGAAGTAGATGTGAGAATCATTTCACCAATTTCTAAGTACACACTAACCTGAGCTGGTGGTGCTGAAAACTTACTGGGCTCTATTAATTTTAAAAATGAACCAATACCTGATGAGAAAGAACCCAATGACAATGCCATGCCACCAAATAAACAACCCCAATACTGGACTGATTATTTAGTGTTGGAACAAGAACGGTACAATCAGCGCCTACAATAGGAACAACAAATGGCTAATCAGGTCAATACATTGGGTACTCGGTTCGATGAATTTGCCGCTGCTCAGAACTCACTAATTCAACAATGTGGTGAGTTTCGTGTAGACTCAGGGAGACGTGATGAAGTGACAAGGAACCGCATGGATCAGATTGACCATCGAGTCACTCAGGTGTACCATCACTACTTCCCTCCACTTCCACCTCCACCACCACCTGACAATGATGCTTAACTTGTTTCAATGACCGTTTAAATGGTTCACACATGCTGTGGTTACATTTTGTTTTCTTATTTTGTTGTGGTTGTTTTCTTGTAATATTTTGTATTGACGTAATGAATAGTAATTTTTTTTTTTTTTTGCATTGTAAAATTAACCAGTGACAATGTTATAACAATTTGTGAGTTATATTATGAAATTAAAAAAAAAATCATACAAAAATTAATAAAAAGAAATTAAAATTAATAATAAAGCCTTCATTTCAATAAAATGAAAAAATTAAAATTAAAATTAAAAAGTCTACGAATTAATAAAAAAATTAAAATTAATAACAAAACCATTATTTTAATAAAATGAAAAAAAAAAACAAATTAAAAAAAAATCGACTCAAATGAAATCAAAAAAGTTAAAAATTAATAATTATACATTTTTTTTAATAAAAAGGAAAAAAATTAATAAAACTTATTTGGTATAATATTTCAAAATAACAAAACCATTATGTTAACATGAAAAAAAAAATTAATAAAAAGAAATTAAAATTAATAACAAAGCCTTAGAATTGTTTTAAAATGAAAAAAATAAATTAATAAAAAAATGGCGTCTACAAATTAATAAAAAAAATTAAATTAATAACAAAACCATTATTTTAATAAAATGAAAAAAACAAATTAAGAAAAAAAATTCGGCTAAAATGAAAGAAAAAAATTTAAAAATTAATAATTATACATTTTCTTTAATAAAAAGGAAAAAAAATTAATAAAAACTTGTTTGGTATAAAAATTAATAACAAAACTATTATGTTAATAACATGAACAAAAAAAAAACAATTAATAAAAAGAAATTAAAATTAATAACAAAGACAAAATTTCAATAAAATGAAAAAATAAATTAATAAAAAAATGTCGTCCACAAATTAATAAAAAAATTAAAATTAATAACAAATCTATAATGGTCAACATTTTTTTTAATAAAAAGTTAATGAACATCATAAACTGAATGAATATCATAAACTACAATTTTTGCATGTATCATTCAACCATCAAATTGAATAAAGTGTTTGACCCTGCATATTATACATTGCATCAATAACATATTTTTAAGTGTCTTCATTCACATAATAACATTTTGTTGATTGACCATGTGATGATTTTTGTGTTCCCTTTCCTTTAATTGCCATTTAGCCCAATCGTTGTCTTCATTGTTAGTTATCCCACAAAAAAAGGAAAAAAGTCATTAAATTCACAGTTACGTAAAGTGGGCGAGGTTATGTAATAAAGGTGTCATAATGATTGAAACTAGTAAAATAATTATACATTTAAAACCATTAGTCACTACGATATTCATTTGCCTTGTTCACATCACAAATCTATCCATGGCCAACATGATTTTGCCACACAGCAATAGCAATTGCATCCCTAAAGTTAGATTGGTATGTCAACCCATGTTGTGACATGTCAACATAGTCAACTTGGTCTCCAACAAACCCGTCTGCTTCCGCTTCTGCCGCTATTTCATTATCAGCTTCTATGAAGAATGGGTCCATATTTGCATACAAACGGATCCAATTGTGCAGTACACAACATGCAATCACGAGAGGGCCTTGTCTTGTAGACTTGTAATTTGGCATGGAGGGAATTGCTTCTTCAAAACACCAAATGTTCTTTCTATGACATTGCGTAACGACGAATGTCGATAGTTAAACAATTCCTTGGATCCTGAATAATGACGGCCATGAAACTCTTGCAAGTGATAGTGTTGGGAACGAAATGGGGTAAGAAATCCAGGTATGTTCACGAAACCAGGATCCACTAAATAATACTTGCCTAAATGTAAATAATGAATGCACTGTTCTGTCAAACAGATGTACAAAAAAATAATTTCAAAAATTGTACCGTATGTTATTTCGTGACACTCATCATTGGGTGGGTGTGAGAACTATAAATTAGCTCTTGTAATAGAGTCAACTAAAATAGTATTGTCGTGAGCGCTACCTTCTCATCCAGAATTAATAAATGTGAACAACATGTCGAAATCATAAGTTGCGAGTATATTTTGCGATACCGTAGATTTGCGACCGCATAATGTATTTTGTCTTGATGCAGGGACCCATGCATCCACCAATGTGCCATCGATAGCACCGATACAATCCTAATTGAAAGATATTTGTTTGACATTAAAAGCAAAACAAAATTGGATATTACTTTTATAGCAGGAGAAAAATAAAATTTCATCCCTTATTGTTATTAAAAACTTACAGGACAATCATTAAATTCATACCTTGAACTAGGGGAAAAACCTCCTGTCATTTAAAATTTTTGCCGGTATCTCGTCTTGGTTACTTGGTTTGATAACCGTTGATGCAAGCTTGCACAATGCCCGTATAGCAATTTTGATGTGCCAACAAATTGTTTCCGCGGAGTGTTGAAATCTATCTGCCAGTAGGCGATGGCGATCATTTTGTGCGAAAGTGTATAAAAAAATTCCAAGCGATTCCTCGACACTGATATGCATATGTTCAGTATCGATAAATCCATTTTGGAGTAAGGTGTCTTTCAATAAAATGAATGTTTGTGCATCCATTCGCATAATGTCCATCATTGTTTCTGGATGGCTATTTAATAAGCTGAAGATGTAATCATCACCTTTGAATGGACAAGTTCGCTGTGGTCGCCGACTACTTGACGCGTTGATATGGTCATGCATGAAAGCAATCATCAAAAAATCTTCAATGACCTCATCCTCTTCTGATGAGATCTCCATTGCATTGTTTTCTGTGTCGGATGACATATTATTTCGTCTACATCACAGTAAAAGCATAATTATAAAATAATGTTTGACAACATTATCACGCTTACCATTATTGGTGAAACTGAATTAAAAAGTGACTACATGAATAGTCGGCCTTAGTCATTTACCAGCATCCACTAAAATATATACGAGAATAAAATTTGTTTAATATGTAGTCATCTTTTAATAACACAACATATTTATGTAAAACAGAAACTACTTAAAAAGTTCAATAAAAATAAACATACGAAGATGGAAAAAAAAAAGAGCATCTCATGGGATGAAAAAAATAAAATAAAAAACAAATCAGGAATCATCAAATCATCTTGCAGAATGACAAGGAGAATCGCTAACTCAATCAAAACACAACTTCTCACTTCACTGCAAAGCTAGGATCATAGTTAGGCGCATATGGGTAGGAGTAAGCATAAAAAACCTTCGCCATTCCTTGTCTTTAAACAGTGTCAGTGCCCTAACGTACTGCACCGGTGGTATGTTCCCAAGCTCTAGCAATGCATCTTGACATGCATCAAGGGAATACCCATCACTACCTACACTTGCAACCTCTGTGTCATTTGATCATGCTCGTGAATGTTCTGTTTTTGCCTGTACGTAAGATGTGAAAGTTGCGCACACATCATCGAACCCACTTGACCGTGACTTTTTGGAATGACCACTATCAGTCTGGCTGCTTGTAGGGCCTCTTTTGTGACTTTTGCCCTTCGCTAGATCCATGTACTCATCGTCGAATAAGTCAACAGGAATGGCTTCAGCAGCATTACTCCCACCAACTTCAGGGTTCCAAAATTTATTTAGCATTTTATCTTCTTCATCTGAGTCAAGGGCTCCTTGTGTGGATGCACGAGACAAGGCCCCTGTAGCACAACAATTTTTAACAATTTCCATCATTTCTTGGAAATACTCAAATCCTTTTGTCCTAAACTTCTTTACATTTCTAGTAGCCTACAACAATTGAAAATATTGAATTAAGCATACTGTACGTGTGATGAAATGTTACAAAAAAAAAAAATTGAAAATGGTACAGGTTAATGAAAAACCTTATCCCAAAATTCATCGGGTGCAAACAGCAGTGCCTACAATAGGATCCTATCCTAGACCAGTCTGTTCCTGCAGTCCCTTAAACGTCTGGTAATCAGCTTTCAATCGCTGATATTTTTGTCATACCTGCTTTGCTGTATAATAAAATCCATACAGATTGTGCAACTGATTTACAAAATGATTCCAATGCCTAATTGTCCACACAGTAGTACGGCCTGTTGTTTGATTTTTTTTAACCTCTTCTCTCAACATATTTATTAATTTCATTTCAATTTTGGGAGTCCACATTTTTGTATCCTGATTGTCATCTGAATTGTTTCCATCCATCTATAAACATACAATTTATATTTAAACTACTCTGGAGTAGATATAAAAAAATAACATAGCAAAAACCAATTACAATTATTTATATACGAAGCAAAATTAATATTTATTTGAACTTGGTAAATAATGCTAGAAAAAACAGACGGTTTGAAGGGCAACACAGAGAAAAAAATAAAACCACATAACATTAATGTTTACTTCAATTTGTTAAATAATGTTAGGAGAAGCAAATGATTTGAAGGGCAACACAGAGACAAAATAAAAACCCGTCACGACCCAAACCCGCTCCTATGGGTTTAGCACCGTAACCGGCCAGTAATCCGTGATTACCGAAGGCTTGCTTAACAGTAAGACAGTATTACAGAGTATAGGGGCATGGCAGAAGCCAAAACAGTAATTAAACAATGTCCAATGAGCTGTGACAGTCTGTATGCAAAAAGACTTTTCATAACATATATACTATCAGTACCAAAACAGTATGTACAGTATTTACAATCATCCAGGTCAGGGACTTGATCCCTATTAAGACAGTACAGTACAGTGCTATCAGTCGATGCAGTATTACAAAACAGATACAGAGATAGATGGGGGAAACGAAAACACCCCAAAGCCGTAGCTTGAACGGGCTCGGAACCTCACAGTGAGGCACAGTGGTTGGCTTTGACAAAAGGGAGTCTAACCCACGCTCTTAGCTCCGGTCTGGTGCCTGGACACCTACATATATATATATAAACAGTGAGCTAAAGCCCAGTGAATAACATAATGCGTAAAGATGTTAAGAATGAATGTCCTTTCAGTATTGAAAACAGTCAATTGATTCAGTATATCAGTCATTCAGTCATAACAGTCATATGTGGTACATCCATTAGCAGAACAGTACAGTAAACAGTAGGTCTTAAAAGACCGAGCAGTCAACAATGGCTATTATAATAGTAAACAGAAATTCCAAGATAGGAACTAACAAAGATCTCTGTAACAGTAGCAGTAATAGTAACAGTAGTTGCTATGGATGCCACAATACAATTCAGAATAGAGGACATACATTCATTCAGTTAACAGTATCAATTTAGAAACAGTACAGTTTAACCATTCAGAAGACATTCATATTTGAACATATCTTTACACAGTTGTTACTCATAGAGTGCAGGGCTACAGTTAAGCTAGAGCGCGTCCTCAGATACCAACCCTACACAGTTACAGAGTGAACACACACTAAGCTACACAGTTAGGAAAAATAATAACTTAATCCCTAATTTGCCTCGGTGTGGTTCTACATCCATATCCTCATTAAGATGCCTTAAACTAGGCCTAAGAATGCCTAGAATGAAATGAGGATGCAAGGATGCACTTTGAAAACATTTTCAGAATTTTTAGAAAAACAAGGTCCCACTCGAGCGTGGCTTTCCCCGCTCGAGCGGACATGCAGACAAAGGTTCCCCGCTCGAGCGTCACTTTTCCCGCTCGAGCGGACTGCAAAATATGGAAAAAGTACTGGATGTGTGAAAATCACGCTCGATGGGTGCTCGACACCCACTCGAGCGTGTGACACAAGTCTCTGCTCGAGCGTTCAATCCCCCACTCGAGCGGACTGTAAAACAATACAAAGTGCTGGGAGCACGAATTTCACGCTCGAGCGCCACTTTCCTCGCTCGAGCGTGAGTCCAAATTTTGGAAATTCCAGATTTGAACCTCAAGCTCAAAACCAAGTTTCAATGCATCAAATTCGATCCTCTTGGGCTAATTTTCTAGAAAACACTTGTAAACTCATAGTATTACATGTTTCAAAGCTCAATTTGAGAAATCAAAGCCCAAAGGTGAGTCAATTAAATCCATTTTCAAACCAATTTTCATGAACATGATGTACATGCAACATGCATGGATTTAAACAATTATCAAGCCTCAAGTACTTGCTCTAATGAGCCAATTCTTTCCAAAACATGGTGAAATCATGGACTTTGGTCAAAAGATGGACATGCATGTAACAATTTCCCATGGAAACAACTTTAAACTCATCAATATAGGCATGCATGCATGATATATGCTACAATTCAACATGCTAGGTTCAATTCAAGACTCAACTCTTCAATATAACATGAATATAACATGAGCCATGCAAGAACTATCTTAAATACACAATCAAGAAGGTAAAGGCTTTACCTTAAGTCTTCAAATTCAAGAAGGGAAGCTCAATTTGCCAATTATCCTCCAAAATCCCTCAGCCTCCTAGCAAAACAAGATGAATTCACTCTTCTAAGTCTCTCTCTCTCTCTCTCTCTCTCTCTCTCTCTCTCTCTACTTCGGTTTTAACAAGGAAATTGAGGGAAATGTTGACTCAAGAGTGTATGAGGTGGAAGTATACAAGTCCTCGAATTGTTCACTAAAGGGCAAAGTTACAAATAAGGCCAACCCATGCAATTAGCTTTATTTAATCTAATTTAATCATTCTAAATCAAATTTCAGATAAATATGCCATAAAATCACATAAATTCTAATGATCATAAAACATCGATCAATTTCAGATTCGGCCGCCGATAAGGCCTTTGATTTGCAGTTTAAAACATGAAACATGAACAGATGCATTTAACAGTCAACAGATAGAAATGCAATTAACACAATACATTCATGCAATTAATTCGGAATTCCAGTCTAATCATTTACTTATCCAGTTTAGTCACAGTTTAACAGTAAGCAGTGGTTTTATCAGTAAACAGTGGTGAGGGTTGTCACAGTCTCCCCTCCTTATAAGGAGTTTGGTCCTCCAAACTCGAATTACCTTCATTTTGGAAGAAAACAGGATTCAGTGGGAACAATTCAGGATATCTTTTGGCCATGTCATCTTCCCTTTCCCAAGTGGCATACACGCCACCATGGTTTTGCCAATCAACCTTCACTAACGGAATCTCTTTGTTCCTTAACTTCTTGATCCGTCTGTTCACAATCTGAATAGGTCGTTCTTCATAAGTGTAGTCATCACTTAGCACTACACGAGTAGGCTCTATCACATGGAAAGGATCCCGGAGGTAGTCCCTCAATATAGAAATGTGGAACACGTTATGCATATGCTCCATTTCAAGAGGAAGCGCTACTTGATACGCCACCGGATTGATTTTCTCGATAATCTCATACGGTCCGACATATCTTGGCGCTAGCTTGCCTTTAACCCCAAAACGGGTCTGCCCTTTCATCGGTGTCACTTTCACAAAAATGTGATCACCTACTTCATATTCTCTGTCCCGCCTTCTGACATCCGCATAACTTTTCTGTCGGCTCTGTGTGGTTTTCAGTCTCTATTGAATCAATTTCACTTTTTCTGTAGTTTCATACACAATCTTGGACCCAAGGAGAGGCCCATCTCCAACTTCTGCCCAGCAAATCGGAGATCTATATTTTCTGCCATACAAAGCCTCGAAAGGCGCCATACCAATACTTGAGTGATAACTGTTGTTGTAGGCGAATTCAACCAATGGCAAATGACTTTCCCAATTTCCCTAGAAATCAAGGACACACATTCTCAGTAAATCCTCCAGAGTCTGGATGGTCCTTTCTGACTGGCCATCTGTCTGAGAATGGTATGCACTACTCAGTCTCAGTTCAGTACCCAATGCTGTCTGTAGGCTTTGCCAGAATCTCGATGTAAATTTCGAGTCCCTATCAGAAACAATAGACACAGGCACTCCATGTAGTCTAACAATCTCATCAATATAGAGTATAACCAATTTGTCCACATTACAAATTATTTTGACAGGTAAGAAGTGAGCAGATTTAGTCAGTCTATCAACTATAACCCAAATTGAGTCCATACCTTTACTGAAGCGAGGTAAACCAACAATAAAATCCATGGTAATATGTTCTCATTTCCACTCCGGTATCGGTAAGGGTTGCAGCAAACCTGCGGGTCATTGATGTTCGGCTTTAACTTGTTGGCAATGAAGACATTTTGATACAAAATCAGCAATTTCTTTCTTCATTCCCAGCCACCAGAAATTCAATTTCAAGTCTTGATACATTTTCGTATTTCCTGGATGGATGGACAGTTTCGAATTGTGGCCCTCTTGCAGAACTCTTCTTTTCAGTTTAGAATCATTCGGTACACACAATCTTCCCTGAAATTTCAACCCATTATTCTCAAATTTGAAATCCGGCCTCGGTTTGGATTCTCGTTCTTCGATGATCTTCTTCAAGAAGTCATCTTGTTGTTGTTTTTCTTTAATTTCTTCAATCAATACCGGTTGAGCAGAAATAGCAGCTATTGTTCCACCTTGTTCTCACAAAACAATCTCAATTTCAGACTTTTCAAGGTCACATAGCAACTCTTTCTGTCCGGTGAGTAAACAGGCTAAGTTCCCAATCGATTTCTGACTCAATGCAAACACTACTGCGGCAAGTTCTAAGTCATGGGTCGGGTAGTTCTTTTCATGCGGTCTCAGTTGTCGGGAAGCATAGGCAATAACTCTCCCATTCTGCATTAAAACACATCCCAAACCCTTATGAGAAGCATCACTAAAAATGGTAAAACCATCCGTACTTGAAGGTAGGGTAAGAACCGGTGCAGTCACAAGTCGAGTTTTCAACTCTTGGAATACTGATTCTCTTTGGTCAGTCCAGTCAAATGATATCCCCTTCTGAGTCAACTGTGTCAGTGGTAAGGCAATTTTGGAGAAGTCTTTGACAAATCTTCTGTAATACCCGGCTAACCCCAAAAAGCTTCGGACTTTTGTGACATTTGTTGGTCTAGGCCAATTCACTACTGTTTCAACTTTCAGTGGATCAACTGAAATTCCATCCCTACTAATAACATGTCCCAAAACCATAGCATGATCAAGCCAAAATTCACATTTACTCAATTTCGCATACAGTTTCTGTTCTCTTAGGGTCTGTAAAGCAAGTCTCAGGTGATCTTCATGTTCTTCTCTACTTTTAGAATAAATCAGAATGTCGTCTATAAATACAACAATAAAGTCATCGAGGAATGGTTTAAAAATCCTGTTCATAAGGTCCATAAATGCAGCAAGTGCATTGGTAACTCCGAAAGGCATAACTAGGAATTCGTAATGTCCATACCTCGTTCGAAAAGCAGTTTTGTCAATGTCCTCTGGTTTAACTTTCAGCTGATGATATCCAAATCTGAGATTAATCTTAGAGAATACTTGCGCACCCTGTAACTGATCAAATAAGTCATCAATACGCGGTAATGGATATTTATTTTTCACAGTTACCTTGTTCAGTTCACGGTAGTCAATACAAAGTCTCAGTGAGCCATCTTTCTTTTTCACAAACAAGACAGGTGCGACCCATGGCGAAGTACTGGACCTGATGAACTTCTTATCTAATAGTTCTTGTAGTTGCACTTTCAATTCTTTCAGTTTAGTCAGAGCCATTCGGTAAGGAGCTTTAGATACTGGCTGTGTACCCGGAATCACATCAACGGTGAACTCAATCTCCCTATCAATCAAATCCCCTGGCAGATCATCTGGAAAAACATCTGGGAACTCTCTAACGATAGGAATACTGTTCACATTGCCGTTAACATCAGTAGATACAGTCAATACAGAACAGAAATACCCCTTACACCCCTTTTTAATCAGTTTGTATGCTTTCATAGATGAAATCAAATATGGGGGAGGTACCACTTCACTTCCGTTAAACACAAATTCGAGTAGGCCAGGTGGACGGAAAATCACTTGTTTCGTTACACAGTCAATAGTAGCATGATATTTTTGTAACCAGTCCATCCCCAATATTACATCAAAATGGTCAATATTTAATGGCAGTAAATCAATATACAGATGCATATCTCTAACAATAATTTCACATGCATGGTACATATAAGCGCAAGTCACAGATCCCCCAACAGGTGAAGATACAGCTAACAAGTAATTCATGGGTTCCAATGGTCTATTCAATTTTCGCGAAAAAGCATGCGATACATATGAATGTGTAGACCCCGAATCAATCAGAACATATGCATTTTGAGTACAAATTGAGAGAATACCTGACACAACGGTCTCGGTATTCTGCACATCTCCCGGTAACAGTGCGAACACTCGGCCCTGCCTCATAGGCTCTTTCCTGGTAGCTTTAGGGTTAGGTTTTGGTGCGACAGTTGATGCTGCTGTGCTAGGTGCAGCTTTACTATTACCTCGTGAAGTGGAAGGGCAATCTTTGACCATGTGGCCCACCTTGCCACACCTGTAACAAGCACTAGAGATCTTATAACAAACTCCCTTATGATTCTTACCACATTCAGAACAGGGCGGTGTAGAACGGTTCCCTTGGCTAGAATTAGTTGTTGACCCTGTATTCAGCTTTTTGTTTAACGAGTTGTTCCTGCCTTTCTTGAATTTAAGGCCTCGTCTCTTACCACGCCATTCTGACGCTGGTGTTTCAGTTTGTTTCAGTGCTTCAATATTTGATTCAGCTATAATGGCCCGGTCAAGAACATCCACATACTTGTGCAGTTTCAACACGTTAATTCTGTCGAGTACTTCGACATTAAGGCCGCCTTCGAATTTCCTGGCCTTCTTATAGTCAGTGTCCACCATGTGTGGTGCATATCTGGCAAGTTCAGTAAATTTCGATTCATATTCAGCAACAGACATGGTACCTTGCCTCAACTGTTCAAACTCAGTCACTTTTCGGTCCCTGACACACTGTGGAAAATATTTCTCAAAGAAGGACTCCTTAAACTGAGCCCAAGTCACAACCGTGTTGGTGTCACGGACTAGCATCCACCACCTTCTGGCCTCTTCTTGTAAGGTGAAGGTAGCTAACAGTACTTTGTGTGCCTCTGAACACGGAAACTCTTCAAACAATTTCTCTATTTCAAGAACCCATGCTTCAGCCTTTAAGGGTTCAAGGCCTCCCTGAAAGGATGGCGGTTTCATCTTACTGAACTTCTGCGTTAGAGTGATGATGTCATCATTCACATTCTGTTCCGGCTATACCGGAGGAGGTGGGGGCTGTTGGTTCTGTTGTTGCCCTAGTCTTTTAGTTAATAGTTCCACCATTCTCTCCAGCTTTGCCATTCTTGCCTCAGAGGATTCAGATTCATCAACATTTCTTGCATTGTCCATTTCACTATAAGCAGTTGTAGCAATTATAAACATAAGCAGTTATATGTTTAAACACATTAACAAATATTCATGTCATGTCCACACACACTTTTCATGCTCATGTGATGCCCTAATTGCTTTCCTAGGACACCCTATAGCTCATTTGGACACGTGTGTGCGGTATAACTCGTGGTTAAGTATCGCTCTGATACCACTCTGTCACGACCCAAACCCGCCCCTATGGGTTTAGCACCGTAACTGGCCAGTAATCCGTGATTACCGAAGGCTTGCTTAACAGTAAGACAGTATTACAGAGTATAGGGGCATGGCGGAAGCCAAAACAGTAATTAAACAATGTCCAATGAGCTGTGACAGTCTGTATGCAAAAAGACTTTTCATAACATATATACTATCAGTACCAAAACAGTATGTGCAGTATTTACAATCATCCAGGTCAGGGACTTGATCCCTATTAAGACAGTACAGTACAGTGCTATCAATCGATGCAGTATTACAAAACAGATACAGAGACAGATGGGGGAAACGAAAACACCCCAAAGCCGTAGCTTGAACGGGCTCGGAACCTCACAGTGAGGCACAGTGGTTGGCTTTGACAAAAGGGAGTCTAACCCACGCTCTTAGCTCCGGTCTGGTGCCTAGACACCTACATATATATATATATATATAAACAGTGAGCTAAAGCCCAGTGAATAACATAATGCATAAAGAGGTTAAGAATGAATGTCCTTTCAGTATTGAAAACAGTCAATTGATTCAGTATATCAGTCATTCAGTCATAACAGTCATATGTGGTATATCCATTAGCAGAACAGTATAGTAAACAGTAGGTCTTGAAAGACCGAGCAGTCAATGATGGCCATCATAACAGTAAACAGAAATTCCAAGATAGGAACTAACAGAGATCTTTGTAACAGTAGCAGTAACAGTAACAGTAGTTGCTATGGATGCTACAATATAGTTCAAAATAGAGGACATACATTCATTCAGTTAACAGTATCAATTCAGAAACAATACAGTTTAACCATTCAGAAGATATTCATATTTGAACATATCTTTACACAGTTGTTACTCACAGAGTTCAGGGCTACAGTTAAGCTAGAGCGCGTCCTCAGATGCCAACCCTACACAATTATAGAGTGAACACACACTAAGCTACACAGTTGGAAAAAATAATAACTTAATCCCTAATTTGCCTCGGTGTGGTTCTACATCCATATCCTCATTAAGATGCCTTAAACTAGGCCTAAGAATGCCTAGAATGAAATGAGGATGCAAGGATGCACTTTGAAAACATTTTCAGAATTTTCAGAAAAACAGGGTCCCGCTCGAGCGGACATGCAGACAAAGGTTCCTCGCTCAAGCGTCACTTTTCCCGCTCGAGCGGACTGCAAAATATGGCAAAAGTACTGGATGTGTGAAAATCAAGCTCGATGGGCGCTCGACACCCGCTCGAGCTTGTGACACAAGTCTCCACTCGAGCGTTCAATCCCCCGCTCGAGCGGACTATAAAACAATGCAAAGTGCTGGGAGCATGAATTTCACGCTCGAGCGCCACTTTCCTCGCTCGAGCGTGAGTCCAAATTCTGGAAATTCCAGATTTGAACCTCAAGCTCAAAACCAAGTTTCAATGCATCAAATTCAATCCTCTTGGGCTAATTTTCTAGAAAACACTTGTAAACTCATAGTATTACATGTTTCAAAGCTCAATTTGAGAAATCAAAGCCCAAAGGTGAGTCAATTAAATCCATTTTCAAACCAATTTTCATGAATATGATGTACATGCAACATGCATGGATTTAAACAATTATCAAGCCTCAAGTACTTGCTCTAATGAGCCAATTCTTTCCAAAACATGGTGAAATCATGGACTTTGGTCAAAAGATGGACATGTATGTAACAATTTCCCATGGAAACAACTTTAAACTCATCAATATAGGCATGCATGCATGATATATATATGCTACAATTCAACATGTTAGGTCCAATTCAAGACTCAACTCTTCAATATAACATGAATGTAACATGAGCCATGCAAGAACTATCTTAAATACACAATCAAGAAGGTAAAGGCTCTACCTTAAGTCTTCAAATTCAAGAAGAGAAGCTCAATTTGCCAATTATTCTCCAAAATCCCTAAGCCTCCTAGCAAAACAAGATGAATTCACTCTTCTAAGTCTCTCTCTCTCTCTCTCTCTCTCTCTCTCTCTCTCTCTCTCTCTACTTCAGTTTTAACAAGGGAATTGAGGGAAATGTTGACTCAAGAGTGTATGAGGTGGAAGTATACAAGTCCTAGAATTGTCCACTAAGGGGCAAAGTTGCAAATAAGGCTAACTCTTGCAATTAGCTTTATTTAATCTAATTTAATCATTCCAAATTAAATTTCAGATAAATATGTCATAAAATCACATAAATTCTAATGATCATAAAACATCGATCAATTTCAGATTTGGCCGTCGATAAGGCCTTCGATTTGCAGTTTAAAATATGAAACATGAACAGATGCATTTAACAGTCAACAGATAGAAATGCAATTAACACAATACATTCATGCAATTAATTCGGAATTCCAATCTAATCATTTACTTATCCAATTCAGTCACAGTTTAGCAGTAAGCAGTGGTCTTATCAGTAAACAGTGGTGAGGGTTGTCACAAAACCACATAGTATCAATGTTTATTTTAACTGTAGGAAAGACATATGATTTGAAGGCCAAAACAGAGACAAAATAAAAATCAAATAACATTGTCTGTAAAAAGTTTGTAAAGCAAGTTTACACATTAAACAAATAACCACAAATAAGCAGAAGAAGAAGACTACAATAAGAAATAAGCAGAAGAAGAAGAATAGAAGAAGAGAAGAAGAGAAGGATGACCACGGAGGTCGACTGGCCGGTCGACCGGCCGGATGACCCGAGGGACGACCGACTCAGCTTCAACCGTTCAAAGAGTTTAGACAGATCAGAAACTATCTCTATACTCGTTTGGACTTCTCAGAAACCATTTTAGAACTCATTTCTACATAACAGATGATTGAAGGATATACTTACCAGATTAGTGGAAGTTGAATAGTTATCACCAGTGATGGAGTGGGTACAGTGACTGAATGTGCGACTCTTTGGTAGTCGTCTGATTCGAGAATAGGTTTGATAAATTTGACCTGAGAAAAAAAAAATTGGGAATCAAATTAAGGATGATTCAGAAAATCAGTGACCTGTAAGAAAATATTTGAAATAAATTTATGATTTATTTGACCTCGGTGTCGTCGCTGCTTGGTTGCCCACAAAATGAATCTTCCACAACGCACAAATTGTAACTTACTTGATTTGTAGAAGATGGTATGAATAGGGAGCGGGTTCACATACATAATTTATAAAATGGTCTGAGTTCTCTTTGAACACTACCCTAGACGAATCTTCAGCCCTGATCTTTGAAACAGAGAAAGACGAGTAGATTAGTTCACCTGTATATTTCTTTTTTGCACGTGAACCTTTTCAGAGATGATGAACGTGGAAGCTTTTCAGAAAGGAAGAAGAAGAAGACTGAAGACGTTGAAAGTGGAGAAATAAAGAACAAAGATGCCAAACAGGAAGTCGAATTGTATTTTGAATGATATGGTGGAATTCTATTTTGAAAGTCGTATCCAAACGTGAAGTGGGAGTGATAAGGTAGAAATGTAATTTGAAAACACATCCAAACAGAGCCATAATTTTTTGGGAATTGTAAGTTCATAATGTATGGGCAACAAATGAAATGTGCAATAAGATAAACAATATAATTAATCCAATCAATAATCTATTAAATCAAGAGAATTAAAAGACCCCTAAACCCATTGCAAAGGACAAAACCACAACAACTTGATGCTACAATTCTAAGATAACTACCGATTGAACTGGTGAAGAGGTAAATGTGAAGGCAAATTCTAATAAGGGACCTCACATTTGTAAGAAAATGAAATAGAGAAAGAGGACATTTTGAGTAGGAATATGCCAAAAAGCACACCTGCTTGTACTATAACAAAATGCAAGTACCACTTATAGTAGATACACTGGTAAATATGCCCGTGTAAGGCATGGACTATTTGCACAGGATATTTGAATTTTAAGTGAATTGAAAATATATATTTTTTGAGATTTGTTTAAAATACAAATTATCTCATGTAGTTGTGAAAATTACATCTCGCCCTTTCAAGTTTTTAGTTGCATAACAAATGATCAATTTTATTAATAAATTATTACGTTAATTAACAGTTTTTAATACTATTATAAATATATTTCAATTAATAATTCAAGTATTTTTATTGTTGTATTAATTTTGTTAAATAAAAAATCTTGACAAAAATTATAATTGTAATTTTCAAAATTATAGGGGATAATCCATATTTTAAGTAAATCTAAGGAGATGTATTTGTAATTGAGTTTGGCTTCTCTCATGTCGTCATCTCCAACTTGAGAGAGCATATAGCTTTGTAAGCTCATTTTGGAACTAACTTCGGTGATCCGAAATGAATGGTTATTCTTAAAATTATATTTGTTGTCTATTTTTTTAAAACAAATATGATTCAAACATATAATTACTGATATTCAATCATGTTGATTTTTTGCATGAATATTATTCTACTCAAGGAGTCCTAAAAGGTTAGCGGTTTAGATCGTTGAAACGGGACCTGTGGTAGGCTCCACAGGTCCCTCAAATTAATAAGAGTGCTTACTCCTGCAAATAAATAATAAATAATTATATTTGTATTTTTTAATGTTGAATAAGAGTGACTCAAGTCCATCAATGGATTTATAGTTGTTAGATGTTTAATTGTTATATTATCTTAATTTGGTTGTTTTGAAGCATTTGAAACTTACATTTTTATAGTATAGCATGCATGCGTTGATTGTTAACATGTCAAGCTAAAGATTTTTGCTATTACAGCTTATGCACACTAAGACATTGAATTGTTAAAATGTCAGATTTTTTTACTATTATTGTTTTTTCGGAATGTGTGGATGGAAAATGTCTCAAATTCCATAATAACATAACAATATGGTCGCAAGTAAGCAAGTTCCAGTCAAATGCAGGTATAAGATCCACACTTGAGTTCTCTCTTTCAAGTGATTAGTTGAGAAATAAATTTAATAACTTTAGAATGAATTTTGTGAGTTAATTTTCACCAAAAAATCGGCCCTATTGAATGAATGAACCAGTAATTGGATCTTTTGTGAATTATGTTTGAAAGTAGTTGGAAACTGAATTTTGGTTTAAAATTCACATATAGATTCTTATCAAATTGATCTTTCAGATAAAACATAAATATTCTACACAAGTTTCATATAGCTTACTTCTTAATAAATGCTAGACTTAGAAGATCCTTAAGAAAAAGCCAAAGAAGGGGTCTAAGAATGCTAAACCTATTACAAAGATTGAAAATTGTGAAAGTTTCTTCAACTTCTTCAGCCTCCCGAGGTTCCTCAGGATAAAGATGATATTGGTGAAGATACTGTACGTTTATCAACTTTATACACGTCAAAATACTTGTTGACGCCATTATGAATTATAATTTGGGTTCTCTTCTAATTCGTTCGTACTATTGATTAACATTCGAAAGAACTTCAGAACCTAATGGAGTAAGACTATGACATTGGGTGAGTCAACCATTCTGTTTTCACTTTTCAGTTCTAGATATTGCATACAATGATTAAATGTGCTCTTATTTTAAGAATTGTGAAGTTGTATGAATTAGTTCTAGATTATATAAAGAATGCAGTTATGTGAACTCACATCTAATTGTGTATAGAGGCACTATAACAACCCTCATTTTTGCCTTAGTCATATTCATGAGAATTTATATGATTTTGGTTTGTTAAGCTTGCATTTTGTAAACTTTGATATTTTGTCTAAGTGTGGGATTTTGTGTTGTTTTAATGCTATTGTATTTTGCCTAAGTATAAGATCCATGTTTTGTTCCATGCTTTGTGCGTTGAACCTAGGCTATCTACCTTTTCTACCTCACACCTAGGTCACATCTTTGAACCTCTTATACCTAAACTGTTGAGCGACAACACCTAAGGCCATCTTGGAACCATCTTGGCTGACCTCTAACTCCACCTCTACCCTTGCGCCTTAGCTGAAGTGCGTATCAATTAAGCCAATGTGTTTATCACCTAGCAATCTGAAATCCTTAATCCTTGAACTTTGCAGCCGTGTTAGGCACCTTCTTGTTGAGTTGTGCACCTTAGCCAACACCTAGCAACCTTGTTCCATGTCTTGTACAACCTAGGCCGAGGTGTGTCACGCTTAGGCCAAGTATTACCCCTCTTAGCCGAGATCAGGAAGACCTCATTTATCCTTCACTTGTCTAAATACTATGTTTGATCTTGGATCCTTGCCTTGTTAGTGTACCCATGCCACCTTACTTGTTGTATACACTTTGACCTACTCTTGTCCTTTCATTCAGATACCTTTTTGAAGAGATTTGACCAAATAATGCCACGCGTCCCAGTAGTGGGTATTGGTTAGCAAGAAGTTGAGAAACCCATATCATTTGCCATATCTTTGTCTTGCAGAGAGAGCAGCTCTAGGAAGAAGAAGAAGTTAGATTTTCTAAGCTTGATTATTAGACTTTGAACTTTGATTTGTATTTTGAAGTTAGACACTTGATCTATTTTTGTTGTTCTTTATGTCAATTTAATCACATTGCATGATCTTGCATGATTCATGAGCCATGCATTGATTTGAAGTTTTGTTTTAAAGAGAAAAAAGTGATATTCTTGTGCTCTTGAAGAAAAACCATGTTTTGATCCAAAAATTGTAACAAGTTCTATGCTTTTATGTTTATTTTCATGAAATCTTCAAGTATGGGTACCCAGGTCCATGTTTGCAAACTCATATTATGAAATCTTAGATTTTAAATAAGAAGTTATAATTTTAGCATTTATGTTCCTCATGTTTATGTTCTTCATGATCTTCAAAAGGAAACCTAGATTTTCAGATTTCATTATTCCCTGAGTGTGGTCATCGAGACCCACTCTTGTCTAGCTTCCATACCTAGGCCAAGCATTGCATCTCACCTTAGCCTACATTGCATGATCACTTGTACCTTGGTCTACACCTAGGCTGACCATAGCACAACTTTGTTGACCACCTTGTAACATTCTGGGTGGGCAGCTCACATCTCGGCCAAGGAGACCACACCTCAGCCAAGAGGTGTGGAACCTCGGCCATGACCTCTTAAGTTCACTCAACTAGGTCATTTCGGCCTTGCTCCTCTCCGTGTATCCATGCCTAGACCTAGTTTGTACCCAGCATGCTTTTCCTAGAAGAAAAACATTGATTTAACTTCTAGAACATGCTTTGCTTTGTTTTGACTTGGTTTTGAAAAGAATACCGAGATCTATTTTACTCATTTGAAGCTTGTTTTGAGATTGCATTACATAACCATCTTTGAGCATCTCTTCTTGTTTTCTTGAAGTGCATTCGACGAGATTTACCATGTATTTGTAGGCCCTGGATCTTTGCCTTATTTCTCCTCGACCAAAGAGCTATTGTGAGTGATATTTTTAATAAAGTTATGTTATATTCTTTTAAATAAAAGCTTTGCTTTGTTTTGGAAAAATATTTGATCAAGCATGAATAATTATCTCTTAGTTTTTGTATCAAGTATTATATTTGTTTTAATGACGTTCTTGAAAGGTCCTCGTGTGCCAGGGGACTTTAATACAACTAGTACCTTTATTTGAGATATCTCCTTTGTCATAGATGGGTGGGCTTGTCTAATTGATTCCGAGTTGATTATTCCTTTGTTTTGTCAATGAATGTTCATTATTTGTATTATGTAGATGTTAGTAAACATCATTTGAACCTTTGAAAGCCTTTGATTGATGAACTCGGATCATCCTTTGATTTTGTTACAAGTTATGATGTGTATTGTTTTGATAAAAATCTCGGATATCATTCATTCAAACCTTTATTACTTATATTATTCATTGAGTTTTTAACTCATTTCTCTCCTTTATATATGTATAGATGATGAATAAGAAGGCGATGTCACCTAAGTTTGGTGGAATATGTGTTTTGTTTCATGTTTTGTATTCATCTTGAAGATTATGCTTCTTAGTTTTGCAGATTTTTTCTTTTGTATGTTTTGGCTTAAGAAGCCTTTTGATCAAGATGTAACATATGGATGTTTGTGTACAAGCTTATTATCTTGTTTGTATCCAAGTTGTAAAATGATAAAAAGTTAAAATTGAAACAACCATACGTATGTATATAACTTGCCCAAAAGTTAAAATTATAATTATTTTTTATTTTTTATTTCTTAACCAAATTAATTTTTAATTTTTTTAAAATTTTTTTTAAAAATCAAACCATACATAGTCTAAAAATCTTTTGATAAGTCATTTCTTACGTTGGTAAATTATTTAATTATTTGTTAATTTTATGACATTTTTACCATTTGAGACATGTTTGGTAACCATTTCGTTTTCAGTTTTTAATTTATATTAATAAAAATTTTAAAAACTATCATAAAAACATGTTTGATATTTTTTTTGGTTTATAAATGATTGTCTCAATTTGTAAATTTGAGGAAAAAACGTAAATTTAAAAAATGAATTTAAGTTGGTTTTTAAACAAAAATTTAAAAAATTTACTAACAATTTTTTCAATAAAAGGTATTTTTTTTTCAAAATTATATATAAATTATATAGTTGATTATTATTTGCTATTATAAATTATTATTATATATATATATATTTAATATTGGTCTCAATTTTATAAAATAAAATTTATATATATTAAAAATTATATATGAATGTGAGTGCGTGAGAGATAGAGAGAGAATGTGTGTGTGAGTATGAGAAAAAAGAGTGCTGGGTTTGAAATTTCTTTTTTTTTTTTTTTGTTGAAAACGTGTTTTCAAAACACGTTTTCACATTTTTCTTAAAAGTTTTTTTGGTCAACAGTAAAAGCGTGGTTCACAACCACGTTTTCAGGAAAAAAAAAAATTTACTTAAAAGCGTGGTTCCTAACGCTTTTAGAAAAAAAAAAAAAAAAAGCGTAGTTACAAACTACGCTTTCTTAATTAAAAGCGTTGTTTGGAAACATACTTTTACGATTTCACAAAATTTTCGCATGACAACCACAAAAATGTAGAAAGCGTGGTTCACAGCTACGTTTTAACCTAGTTTGGAAATTCCGTCCAAACTAGGTCTAGTTTGGGAAATAAATTACTAACTTGACTAATTTGAGAAAAACCCCCCATTTATCACATGGGCACGTGATGTTTATAAGAACAAGGGTGTTAAAAAGCTCGACTTTAGGCTTTTTTGTAAATGTCCCAACTATTTTTCATAATGGCCAATTATTATTTTTTTTTTTTTGCAGCACGATGTATCAACTCAAGAAAGTGAGGTTCCCTCCAATGATTTTGTGGATAACACTGAGCAATTCACACCTGAAGGGGTTAGCTCAACTAAACTTATTATTGTACATAAATGTATAAAATTTGTTTTTATGATATTGATTTGACTTTTTTTGGATGAATATTGATTTGACTTAATATGTAGGTTCTCTATGACAAAAATCAATTTGTCAAATGGGCACGTGATGTTTATAAGAACGATGGTGTTGTCCTTGTTATTAGGTCATCGAAGATGATAAGATTTATCTTCGTTGTGAGAGGCATGGTGAAACCAGTTGTTGGCTTTTTGGCTTTTCGAAGGGTATATTTGTAAATGCGAGCGTGCCAGCAAGGATCAATCAGTCCTTACAGAAATTATAATTGCCAATCAATTATCAGGCGACTATGTTTCAGTTCTTTCAGCCTCAATGAAGAGGACTTTTACTGGCGGCTTGACTTTAGGAGAAATTAAAAGAAACAACAATTAATATGAGGAACAATTGAAGTATTTTCATTAACATAAATACTTACAATAGTCCAAACTCAGCCTCGAGGAGGTTTACAGCAACAGTCTACTTGAATCTACTTGAAACTACTCCTATGAATTGAAGTACAGTGCAGGTATTTAAAGAACAAGTATTTAAAGTACAGGAAAGGTAAAACTGGAAAGATAAATATGAAATAAAGACTGGTTTGTATGATCTGAGTCTGGGGGGCTTTTCTGGGGACTTCCTTGCTATTTATACTTGTCCAGGATGACCTTCGAACTGTATTTCGAACCGTCGAACTGCTCCTCCATGATCGCTGATCATGCTGCCTTAGAAATAGTTCCACTATGCCATCACTTGTAATTGAACTTCCCACCTGTATTTGAATTTGAAATATAGGTAACCGCTGAGGCCACGTCACCTTGTATCTCATTACTAATCTAGTGCTACTCAGACCACTTGAGAACCAATATTTATCGCCACGTGTATGATTGAGATTGAAGGTTACAATCATCTTCCCATAATACCCTCATTCTGCCACGTGTCGAATTGTAACTGGCTTTTACAAAATATGTAGCCAACATTACCCCCCGCACTAATATATCCAATACTTGGAGATATTAGTGGATCAAAAGCTTTTCCCGCGCTTTTTTGGAACGTGCATAGAATCTATCTTCAGGAAACACAACCGTCACCTATTTGGTGATTATTTGCATTAACTCTTGACTTTGTTTGATCGTTCCAATACTTTCAGCATTCGAACGGATTATGACTCAATCACCTTCCCACTCTATTGATCAAGCATACGAAGAGCCATTGAGTAATGCTGTTTCCCCTCGAAAGAATCCTTACGCATTTATTAGCCACCTTTACCCGCCTTTCTATATTCAGGTCATGGAGGCTTTCGCAGATTATCAACCTTTGGATTACGAACACATTGCCCTCCATCCTTTGGTTTACAAATTTATTGATACAAGAAATTCTTCCTCTAAACTCTCCACGCACCTTGAACGAACTACTCTCAAACCTTTGCTTCAACAAATTGCAAATATGGACTTAGGAAGTTCTTCTTCACAAACTTCCACTTGGGATGAAGCTACAACTTCTTCATCTTCTGGGGCTTCTGGATGGACGAACTGGTCAACACCTGAGTCCTGGGATTTGAGGGAACGAATCAATCATCATTTTATTGAGTTCACTGACCCTTTAGATTTTCCTTCCTACGCTCGAAGCTCGGTGGTTTATCCTTATGTGCCCATCGACCTTCGACGCAGTTTAGAGGAGAATTTGCTTGTGGCTTGGTATACATCTTCCATGCCCACAAGGATAATGCACACCGCTCGATGTTTGGAAGAATCACAAGGATATACCCCTTCATTTTTAGCCAAGAAAGCGCAGATCTGCTCTTCTGACTGGCTTGCCTACATTAATACCTTTGTTCCTCCCATCCCTGTGTCATCTCCCCTAACTGAAGCATCTACTTCTTCTTCTCCATCTTCTGGAATAGAAGCATCCACACCTTCTCCATCCTCTGGAATAGAAGTATCTACACCTTCTCCATTTCCTATTCTTTCTTGGACAGAGAAATTAAGGCTTGCTCTTTCAATGGACAAAATCTTTCCTCCTTACAAACCTCCATCATCTCCAACTCCATTTGAGCGGAAACAAGCTCAACTTCTTCTTGCGGCCTTTTCTCACTTGCCCTTCAATGTTCTTGAGGATGACATCCCTCTCAAGAATTTTCGATGGGCTTGTGATATTCTGACTAGGGGCCATATCCTTAACCCCATTGCCCAAGCAGAACTTCACATGTTCCTGGGTCAACTCCCAGTACTCCTCCACTGGCATCGGAATTCCAAGATCGCCACCCAATCTTTGGATCAACTTTCATCTCTCCGAATTCATGCCCAATACGAAGCAGAAAATTTCATTGAAGACTTCGATGACTTCAAGAATAAAGATTCTACGTATTGGGATGATTTAGTTATAGGTGAGTTGGAACAAAGATTGAGGGAAGAGGCTTTCGAAACAAAGGCTGAAGAGCTCTACTATGAAGTGAGAGCACACCAACTCATGCAGCCAACTTTAGAAGAGATGGAAGATATAATAAAGAAAGAACAAACATTCATTGATCATTGTTGGATGAAATTCCATGATCTTGTTATTTATTCTATTCCTTATTTTTATGAGCTCGAATTTGTACCCAAATAGAATTACTTAATGTAATTGTCTTGGCTTTAATACAAGCAAAATCTTTCTGTATTTGTTTGACTCTGTTTCCTTTTGCCTTTAAAAGCCAATTCAGAGCCTCGAATTAAATAATCTCATCTTCCGCATCTGGACTCACTTAACTTTAATGAAACACTAAAAGAGAACCAACATGTCTTTTTCCAATTGATGGAGTAAAAATTGACAATTTGGTTAATATCTCAAATTAGTGCTTCGAATTTAACAACCTTACTTTTCAAAGCTAACTGTAACCAATATATGGTCGTAATTAAAATAGCCAATCAATTTTGACCACTCTTGCTTCGAAAAGCAACTCATGCTGTCTTAATAGCATCTCCAAAACATATAGCATGCTTCGAAGCCGGATTCTGTATTTCGAAGCCGTTTTTATTTGGTTTCTTGGAGCCAAAATTGGCTTCGAAGCCAAATATCTTTCTTCGAAGCTGACGCCAACATTCAGAATGCGTTCTTCCCTCCAAAACTATCAATATTGGAAGAGTCTCCTCACATTCGTACTTTTAGTACATAACGATTTACGCAATATATTTTTCAGACACAAAGCCTTTTAAAAGCCCCTTTGCTTTGTACTCTAAAATCACTTGCTCTTTTGACACATAAACCCTACCGATCTCCTGTTAAACCCCTCTTCCTTATTACTCGCTATCAATGGATCCTTCTTCATTAAAAGTGTTTACTGGCGATCGTATTAGTCCTACCTTGGCTTTGAAGCGATGTATCGATGAAGAAATCACCAAACTATCATCTGGTGAGTCAAGCCACATAGATGGACGTCTTTTCGTGCCTCGTCATAGCAACAAACAGGAATACGTCCTTGGCCCTATTTTTCGGGAAGCTCCTGCTCAACTCGCAGCCCTATATCCTCGCTTGGAGGACCATTTCCTTCTTTACGAGGTAGGGCTTGATTGGGGAAACTGGAGGGTGAATCGTCCTCACCGTTGCTGGCCGACAATGAGGACTGAATGGGAAGAATGGTATGACAGAGTTGTACCTGCGAGGGAAGATGACCTGCAAGAACTCTGTATCCTTGATGCCCTTCGTCTTTCCAGGTTCATCATTCCTGAGGACCCTTTCTTGATACCTGCTGCCTTATGTTTCTGGAATATGGCTTTTAATTTCTTTCAATTTCGGTGCGGCATGATGGCCCCCACCGTCCTTGATATTTGCCATCTCTTAGGGCTTTCCCCCCATGGTTCTCCATTTACTCCCAACTACCCAGATCTTCCTATTAAGTTTTCTCTTCCATCCTTAAGCTCCTCTTACAGTGATTTCGTAAAGTCTGAAAATAAAAGGGAAGGTCCTGTGAGGGACAGAGAGCTATTTTCCTTCATTTTATATTGGTTATGCAAATTCCTCTTTTGCACCTCATCTCAGAGGATTATGCCTGAGTTTGTTCCTCTCGCGAAGGCACTTGTCTTGAAAAAACATATAGCTCTTGCTCCTTATCTTTTAGGTCATGTCTACAGAGTCTGTTCCCAATTTTGTGAAAAACCTCTTGACGCCAACCAAGGAGGTCCCTTCTGGGTGCTTCAACTTTGGCTCTTCGCCTATTTCACTGACCTACACCCCAAATGTCTAAAATTCCTTGTTCAGGATCCTAGTACTTATGGGGAAAAGTATGCTAGGATTGCCCTTTACCCTGCTTCCTTCGCTTACTACTTTACCTTCTTTTATCAACTCCCCATTTCTCCATCTGCCTCTTTCTCTTGTCCTTTTGAAGCCAATAAAGGACCAACTTGGCTGCAAGCTTTCCTGGCTGATAAAGAATGCTCCACTTCTCCTCACAAAGACATGTGGGCCTCTATACTACTACCAAGGGAATTGTTCATTGGTAGTTTAAACCCTCGAGCCTACAAATGCATATCTGAGGTGTACTGCCCTTCTCAATTTGCCAGACAATTTGGACTCACCCAAGGGATACCAGTTCCTCTTTGCAGTCTCTCGAATGTCCATCTTACTGTCAGAGATTCGAAAATATCTAAATCCCGACTAGAGACGGCAATTCTCAAACTACTGAAAGAGTTGAATGAGTTCCAATTTGTCCCCTTTCTTCCGTATGGCTCAGTCTTGAAAAGATTCCAGAACTGGTGGACAGTCAATATGGAAGTGCGCTTATCTGAACATCCCCATGACTTGCTGGTAGGATTAGGAGTGCCTTCGAAGGCTAAGTCAGCGACATCTAGGGACATTTCCCCTCTTCATGAGGCTGCCACAACTAAACCTACAGCTTCATCCCCTCCGGCTAGAGTTACTAGAGCTGCTTCGAAGAAGGGTAAATATTTTCAGACTTCCTCTTCTCCTTTCTTTTGAATCTTTTGTTCATTCCCTTTACTCTTTTGTTCTTTGGTGCAGGGCCCCCACACGAAGAATCTCCCAAGAGAGCTGAAACTTTAGCTGTTCTCAAAAAGAGACAACAAGAACAAAAACAAAAAAGAAAGCTAATCCTTCCTCCTGAGGAATCCGAATCCTTGGGAGAAGAAGAGGTTGAGCAAGAGCCTTTGCAGAGAACAAAGAGAGAAAAGATAGTTGCCACCCTTCCTGATACAACTAAGCATCCTTCTTTCGAAGCACCCACTACAGTAACGGAGAAAGCACTTACCTCTGAAAAATCTGAAACCCAAATTGAAGAGAGGGAGATTGAAGAAGAACCAGTAGTATCACTGCCAAGGAGGAAGAGAAAGAAGATGACTGTTTCTGCTGCTGACTTGGTGGAAGATCCGATTCATAAAGCCGCTGCCAAGGCAGTAGAACAGGAACATTCCAAAGCAATAATCGTTTTTGAGAGGGCTGAGAAGAAACGGCAGCAACAGTTTCTGAGAGATGAAGCTACTGCTGCTGATATGTTACAAAGAGAAACTGCTCGAAGACAACAAATTGTCGAACGTTATTCTCTTCGTAGTTCTCCCATCAATATCAACATTTCTGAAACAAGTAATTTCTTTCATACTTTTGCTGTTTTTCCTTCTTCAGCTTTAAATATTTGAAGTTTGACATTGCTTTACATTTCTTCCTTCTGCAGTAACAACCACTGCGCTTATCTTTCCCATGGGGCCTCTTCCAGTTTCGGTTGAAGTTGACCAGATGCAAAATGTGAAGACTGTTCAAATACAACTTCCACTTCCTAAGCCTACGCTTCATGTACCTTCCTTGAGTCCCAACATTCCTGCATCTCTTCTTCTTGGCCTAGAACCATACCTTCCTTTCCTGACTTTCAATCTACCTCAGTCCATTCCTTCTTCGAGCCTTGCTCTTCCTTCTTCCAAGGATATTCCAGCTGTTACTCTAATCCCAGTGGCAGTTGATTCTTCCACAGAGGGTGCTGGTAGTTCTCCAATTCATAGTTCATCACCTATGCCTATTTCCAGCCCCTCTTCGCTAGATTCATTGGTGGCTAAAACCATAGAAGCTGCCAAAGAGGCTCCATCCATTTCTCCCATCCCCATGCAGCCCTCTGTGCCTTCCACCACAATACTTTCTATGCCCTTCATGTCTAGGGATGAGGTAGACATCTTCGAAGGAAGACTTGCTAGTCTTTTCGACGTACCTTCTACCTCTCCAACATTTAGTGCTGAAGCTGAGCCATTAGTCTTGGCTGACTCCCTACTGGAGATTTTTGAGAGTCCTCCTTCTAATAGCAAGTCTTCTGCACCTTCAGTAGACCTGGACACATGCCTGGAACTGTTGACTTCCTTTTCGAGAATCCCCTTCGAGGCTCTACAAAAGCCTATTATCAGGAATGGGTTTCTTCAGTGCTGTAATATTGCTGAGCAGTCCAGTATGAACGTCTCAAATCACCTATCCCAAGCTGCAGCTACTATTGATTTCTATATCAACATTTGTCATGCTGCCAATACTGCCAATGAGAAATTGGCTAGGGATCAGCGTTTTGTTTCTCAGGTGCATACCGAAATATCAGATCTCAAGGAACAACACTCTTCTACTTCCCAATTTCGAAGTCAGCTGCTGGAGAGGAAAGCTCAACTTGAGGAAGATTTAGCTGCAGTAAACCAGGCCTTGGTTCGAACAGACACCAAATTGCAAATCACCAACCAAGAACTGTCCGAACGAAAAGAAGACATGGCTGCAGCTATTCAACTGTTTCCATCACTTAACAGTAGGAAATCAACTGTACAAAAACAATTGGAACATTGTAATGATTTTTGGGCCAATTTGTGGCACCATGTACTTGATTCTTTATGAAAAAATCAGGCTCTTATCTATTATCTGAGTGTCTTGTGTGTTTGTACATGAAGTTTATTTTATTCCTTGTGTTTCCCAAATGGTTGGAAAATAAGGCTTCAAGTATCTGCCATTAATCTTCTTGGGATGTACATACCCATTCAAATTTCTTAAATGGTATGCTCCAAAAGGCAGAACTCTATGAATTTGATATGGTCCTTCCCAGTTAGGTGACCATTTGCCAAACTTATGGCTTTTAATCCCTATTGGGAGTATTGTTTTCCATACCAAATCACCTTCATCAAAGCCAATATGTTTGACCCTCTTATTATAATTCTTGGCTGCTTTCTTCTTTTGGAAAAGAATGTTGTTTAATGCCAAAATTCTGGCTTCATCTATGCCTTCTAATTCCAAGCACATACTTTGATGGTACTGCTCAGGATCTACTTGATCTTGGCATCTTACCCTCAAAGATTTAACATTAATCTCCACAGGTAAAACTGCATCATGCCCATACACTAAGGCATAAGGAGTAACTCCTGTGCTTGACCTTGGGGAGGTTCTGTAAGCCCATAACACATCTATCAATAGATTATGCCAATCCCTAGGATTATCGTCCACAACCTTTTGTATTCCTTTTTTCAAGGACTTATTGGATGATTCAGCTTGACCATTGGCTTGTGCATAATAAGGTGTGGAATTAACAAGGCTAATTCCAAACTCTGCCACAAAAGCTTTCACCATTTTCCCATCGAACACAGTCCCATTATCAACTGTTATGGTTTGTGGGATACCAAATCTATGGATCAGATCTTTAATGAACCCAATAACCTCTGTTTGGTCCACAGCCTTGTATGGTTTAGCTTCGACCCATTTAGTAAAGTAGTCAGTGGCCACTAGAATGAAACAGTGATGCTTCGAAGAGGGTGGGTGTATTTTTCCAATCATATCCATGGCCCATCCTCTGAATGGCCAAGGCTTCACTACTGCATGTAAATCAGTTATAGGCACATGCCTTATTGTGCCATGCTTCTGGCATGCCTGGCAACCCTTTGCATATTCTATGCAGTCTTTAAGGATAGTTGGCCAATAGTAGGAATGCCTTCGAAGCAACCATCTCATCTTTACACCAGGCTGATGAGCACCACAAATGCCTTCATGAACCTCAGCCATGGCTGTTAATGCTTCTTTTGGGCCTAAACACTCCAGCAATAAACCATCTCCCCCTCTTTTGTAGAGGGCATTACCATATAATATATATTGCATGGACTGTAATTTGATTCTCCTGCTGGCCTTCGAAGATGGACCAATCAAATACTGCATTATTGGATGCCTCCAATCTTGTTCTTGTAAGTCATTATGATTGACTTCCAAGACCACATTCCTTTTACTCAAAGGTGGTATCAATTTTTGATATGTTGTTTGACTTATGTCCCTTTGGGCATTATCCCTTCTTTTGAAGTTCGAAGCTTTCTGAGCCACATCATTAGCTCTATTATTCAAGAATCTTGGAACATAGGTTACATTTGCTATTTGAAACTGAGAAAGCAGATGTAATGCAACAACATAATATGGTAGGATGCTTATGCTTTGACACTTGAAAATCCCTTTTACTTGGTTAACCACCAATTGAGAGTCCCCAAATATGTCAACTGCATGTACTTGTAATCCAATAAGGATTTCTAGTCCCGCTATTAAGGCTTCATATTCAGCCTGGTTATTGGAACAACTAGCTTCATCCACTCTGAAACCATGCGTGGTTTCTACCCCTTGTGGAGACTTAATCACGATACCAATCCCAATCAATCCATTGGCCTTCGATCCATCGAACCACATTTGCCATGGTTCAACACTAGCCATACCAAGTTCCATTATCTCTTGGCTCTCTGTTTGAGATGGATGTTCTGCCAGAAAAGTGGCTAATACTTGCCCTTTTAGTGCCCTTTGAGGGACATATTCTAAATGAAATTCCGATAAGGCTAATATCCACTTGCCAATTCTTCCCCTTAACATAGGTCTAGATAACATGTATTTAACCAAATCTGTGGTTGCAATTACCAAGACAGTTGTAGGTAAAAGATAATATCTTAATTTCATTGCAGCAAAATACAAAGCAAGACACAGCTTTTCAACAGCTGAATATTTACATTCACAAGAATTTAAAAACCTACTAAGGTAATAAACAGCTTGTTCCTTGCCTTCTTCATTGTCTTGGGCCAAGAAAGCTCCCAATGAATCTTCTGCTGCCGCTATGTATAGCTTCAAGGGCTTGTTTCCTTTGGGTGGCATCAGCACTGGAGGATTGGCCAAGTAGGCTTTGATACCTTCGAAAGCAGTTTGATGCTCTGCTGTCCACACAAATTCCTCTTCATCTTTCAGCCTTAACAAGGAAGAGAATACTTTAGTTTTCCCTGTAGTGTTAGAAATAAACCTTCGAAGAAAGTTAACCTGCCCAAGGAACCTTTGTAATTCTTTCTTACTTGATGGAGGCCTAGCTTCGATGATGGCTTTGGCTTTATTCTGATCAATCTGTATTCCTTTCTTGTGCACTACATAACCCAAGAAATTTCCAGATGACACACCAAAAGCACATTTAAGAGGGTTGAGTTTCAACTTAAACTTCCTCATTCTTTCGAAAGCTGCTTCTAAATGAAGCAAATGCTTCTCCATGGACTGGGATTTCACCACGATGTCATCAATATAACATTCTAGATATCCTCCAATAAGGTCATGAAAGATAGTGTTCATAGCCCTCTGATACGTAGCCCCAGCATTCTTCAGACCAAATGGCATCTTAACCCACTCGAAGGTGCCAATATTCCCAGGACATCTGAATGCTGTCTTGTGGATGTCTTCCTCTGCAATACATATTTGGTTATAACCAGAGTGACCATCCATCATTGATAGAACTTGATGGCCTGCTGAACTGTCTACCAGCAGATCCACTATAGGCATAGGGTACTCATCTTTAGGAGTTGCTAGATTTAAATTTCTGAAATCGATGCATACCCTCATTTTGCCATTCTTCTTGACTACAGGCACAATGTTAGATAGCCATTCAACATACCTGGCTGTTCTAATAAAGCCTGCCTTGAGTAGTCTCAGAATCTCTTCCTTAACTTTCTGAATTACTTCTGGACTCATTCTTCTTGGTTTCTGCTTGTATGGCCTGAAATTAGGCTTCATAGGGAGCCTATGTTCCACTAACGACCTATCCAATCCTGGTAGTTCATTGTAGGACCATGCAAAGCAATCCTTGTATTTCTTCAGGATAACCAACAACTGGTCTCTGTCCAGAATATTCAAACAAGCACTTATATAAGTGGGTTGTTGTATGGAACCTTCCCCTAGATTTACTTCTTCTAAGGGATCTTGCGTTTGAGGACTTATCGAAGCTTCTTCTCTAATTTCTTCTACCTTCGAAGCCATCTTCTCACCTTGTTCTGCTTTTAGGTTCTTTGGTTCAACATCTTTACCTTCCTCCTCATAGACAAAATCTGTCCATAGGGCATCCTCTTCCTGTATCTCCTGGACTTTTGTCTCAATGTCCAATGCACAATATTTCCCAAGGGTCAAACTTCTGACCTGTTGTTGCTCTTGTTTACAGCCAATTATCATGGCTTCTCTTTCTTGTTTCTGCACTTTCTGGACTATTGCCTTTACATCCAATGGTGAGAATTTGATCAGAGCCAAAGACCTGGCTTCTTGTTCTTCATTCCTTTGCCTACAACCAGGCATCATTGTCATCTTTAACGACAATCTCTTCATCAGCACTCTCTTGAACCAAGTGCTTCAGGTGTGTCACTTCCTCATCAGCCGTCACTTCGGCTGAGCCATCAGCTTTCCTCAATATACTGAGTGGGGTTACTCCCTCAATATACAGCTTGGCTTCTGCAAAGTCTGCACAAGCTATGAAGGGTTGAGGATCTGCATCAATCTCCTCTGTCTCTCCATTGCCCAGGGCCATCATGATCTTCTGATGCAAAGAGGAAGGCACACATTTGTTGGTGTGAATCCAATCTCTCCCAAGTAAGGCATTATATTTAGCATTGCTCTCGATCACGAAGAATGCTGTCATACAATCCCTGGTTCCCACACTCAAATTGATAGGCAGAATTCCTTGGGCCATCTGCTTATCTCCAGCAAAGCCAGCAATGGTTGTACTGGTTGGGATCAACCTGGGATTTTTCTTCCCTAATTTCTTCAAAGAAGATTTCGGTAATAAATTTACCGCCGCCCCATTGTCTACTAGGACTCGGTTTAACTGTATCCCATCAAAGAAAGCCTTAATGTACAAAGGCTTAACATGTTGAGTCATGGAATTCGAGGGGTATTCAAAAGGATATGAGAGGTTGATGCTCACCTCCCCCTCGCTTTCACACTCAGTTTCCATTGGAATAGCCATTTCAGGAGCATCCTGTACCATACTCACTTGTGATTCCTCACTAGAGACAGGAATTGGATCCATGTCTTGGTCCTCCTGATCCTCATTTTCAGCCTGGAATTCATGAGGTAGTACATGTACCATGTTGACTGATACAGGTGGAAATGAGCCAAACTGGATGGCTGGTTGTACCTTCTCTTCCCCTTGGCTACCTTGCCCAATGACTTCAACAGCATCCTCCATGCTGCACTCTGGCATTTCATTGTTAACTGATCCCTTCGAAGGATCCTTCTCAACTAAGCTTTCAGTCAGGAATGTTTGTTCAGCCATGAAGGCTTCGAACATTTCTTCTTCTGCCATTTCCTTCTTTTGGCTCATGCCAATCTCTTCTTCTATTTCACTATCACTTTCCATCAGAGCCTTCTCCAGCCCTGCCAAACTGGACTTCTCTCTGGCCTTTAGTTCAGAATGAACTTGGGCCAATTGTTCTCTGCTACAAACCACTTTACTTTGTAGCGTCGGTTTTGGAGTATGGTCTGACTTCGAAGTTTTCTTTCCTTCTGGCTTGACCAGTGAAGAACTTTCCCCACTTTCCTTCAGATCTTGCTGGTACTGGGTATACCTGCGCTGAATCTTCCTCCTCTGTGATCTGGAAATAACTGGAACCATATTTGGTTCCTTTGTCTTTGGATGTTTCAACAATACCCAGTTGTTCGGAGCCACCAAAGGAGGTTTGACCATTCTGCCTGTAATTCCAATATCTCTCCTGGCAGGGAATTCCCTAGGTTTGTTTTGCATTACAAACCAATCTGGGACTCCAGGCACCCAAGAGCTTACTGATTCAGATGTTGAATCACCCTTTTCCACCTTCGAAGCCATCTTTAGCACTGGCTGTGGAGGTAAGTGCTTGGTTCTGGCCTCATAGTTCGAGCTTGATTCTGGCCTTCGATGGGGATGGCCATTTTCTGTTCTGTGTGAGGTTGATCTGGGGGGCCAATCTCTGGCTTTAGTCCCATAACCTGAATTCCTCTCTAATCTTCTTTCAGAATGTTTGCTCTCCATTCTGTAGTAGTTAAGTGGCCTAGACTCATACAAGGGCCTTTTGCCCTTAGCATGCATCCTGTCCATTGTAGGCTCAACCATTGGTGGTCGCTGCCTGTCACCAGCCGGATACGGCCTTTTGTTGTAAGCGTTGGTTGACTTAGGACGCCTCTGAACGTCCCTATAATATTGCTTACCGTCAACTGGAAGCCCCTTCAACCATTTGTAGCTTAGCCTACATCTGGGACACATCCTCTGCATTACTGCTGCTTCCAAAGAATCGTCATCCAGTACTTCTTCATCAGAGTGTTCCTTCTGATGTGAGAAACCTTGTCCAATGACTGGTGGGTTTCTAGTCTCCTTCTTGGCAGTTGTCTGGTTGGCAATATGCATTTGCATATTAACTTCTTCCAATTCCTGCAGAGATAGGTTCTGAAAGTTTGGAACAACCACATTAGCCGCGCTTTCTCCAACTTCTGGAAACGGGTTGCTGTCAATCCCCATGGCCTTCTCTGTTTTGGCTGGGAACTTCAAACTTCCTTTCCGAATTTGCTCTTGGATCCTGTCTCGAAAAACAATGCAGTTTTTAGTCGAGTGAGACCAAGAATTATGCCATTTACAGTATACTTTTCCTTTAAGTTCATCTAGAGATGGCAGTTTTACTCCTTTTGGTAACTTAAGGAAATTTGCTGCAAGCAAATGATCAAAAATGTCATCTGCTTTTGTTAAATCAAAAGAGTACTTTCTGTGAAAATCCTTCTTTTTAAACTGCTGATCGATGGTTGTATCCTTATGAATTAATGCTTCACAGATTACAGGCTCTTTACCCACAATCTCTGCTGCATCGATCTCATAATTGGGATCTCTATAATATGTCTTATACGAAGCATTATTTCGATCTTGTTCTTCCTCTAGTAATGCTTCATATCGAGACACCTTATAGGTCAATTCGACCAAATCCCTGAATTCAGTTGAGTCAAACTTCTTTCGAAGCCTGAACTCTAAACCGTTTTGAGCCAATCTTACAAATTCTGGCTCTGGAAGGATGACCCTACATTTATTTCGAGCCCTTTTAAATCTGGCAATAAACTGAGTGGCCTTTTCTTCAGGCCTTTGACTCAATCTTGCCAAGTCTGCCATAGAAACCTCTGGCTCCGTCTGGAAAAATTGGGCATGAAATGCCTCTTCCATTTGTTGCCAATTTTGAATGGAGCCAGGTGTAAGGTTGATATACCATACAAACGCTCCCCCAGTTAGAGAGTTTGGAAATAATCTCAATTTTATGTAGTCATGATTAGTGAATTCACCACACTGAGCAGCGAATCTAGCAATATGCTCTACTGTTGATTGATTTCCAGTTCCATAGAATAGGGTAAAATCTGGTATTCTGAACCCTCTTGGGTATTCATGTACCCTATCCACCCATTCTGGGTATGGTTTTCTGTATACAGGAGTCTGGACCCCCCGAGCCATTGGTCCACACATCTCCCTAACAATATCAGCAATTTGGTCCCTAGGGACCATATTTTGGGCTTGCTGAACCACTACTGGAGGAACAAACACAGGGTTTGGTGGACAACCTTGTGCCTGTGGTCCTCTTGGTCCATAAAGTGGTACATTTGGGGCTGGTTGCCCCTGTGGTGCAGGTTGCTGTTGGGGGTATGGGTAACCCCTTTGAGCCTGTCCTGCGAAGGGACCTGTGAAAGGTGCTGGAACGGGTGTTGTGTCCCTTCCATTTACAGGAAAACCTTCCGACCCCCCGGGTATAAATTCGAATAAGGGATTATTATACCCCCTGGTGCCAGGTATGGCTTCGAACATGGGATTTGCCACCATTCTTATGCCAGTTTCTTGTACTTGGCCAGATCTACCAACTGGTGTGGCTTCACTGTTGAATACTGTGGCATTTTGGCCTACTACAGGCCTTGAAATGGGTTCATACCAAGACTGAGGCGATGGTCTTTCATAGTTCTGAGTACTAGTCTGACCATTAATTTGTCCATTAACTTGCATAGGCTGTTTTTCTCTAGCCAATCTTTGCTGAGGGACATTTAAAATTTCCTCTGTAGGTCTTGTATTTGTTGGTTGGTGGTTGTTCATTCGATCCAAAAAGGATGTTGCCCACCTTTCCATTGTGTTCATTAGTTGTTGTCCCATAGCATTTACTAAGCCATCTCATGGATTTGTTGGCTGAGTAGATGGAACAGTGGATGGTCCAATTCCTTGGTTTCGTCCAATATCCTGAACATATGGTTCTTGTCCAGAAGTACTGGTCTGTTCGACCAAAGGTTCTGATAACATAGGAGTCTCCACAGGGTGTGTTTCCACATTCTCCCCGGGATTAGGTATTTCCACCTCTCCTTCTACGCCCTCTTCCAAGCGTTCATTTTCTCCTTGTCGTCTCCGTCTAGCCATTTTAATTAGTCCCACTGGGCGTGCCAAAAATATATGTTGGCTTTTTGGCTTTTCGAAGGGTATATTTGTAAATGCGAGCGTGCCAGCAAGGATCAATCAGTCCTTACAGAAATTATAATTGCCAATCAATTATCAGGCGACTATGTTTCAGTTCTTTCAGCCTCAATGAAGAGAACTTTTACTGGCGGCTTGACTTTAGGAGAAATTAAAAGAAACAACAATTAATATGAGGAACAATTGAAGTATTTTCATTAACATAAATACTTACAATAGTCCAAACTCAGCCTCGAGGAGGTTTACAGCAACAGTCTACTTGAATCTACTTGAAACTACTCCTATGAATTGAAGTACAGTGCAGGTATTTAAAGAACAAGTATTTAAAGTACAGGAAAGGTAAAACTGGAAAGATAAATATGAAATAAAGACTGGTTTGTATGATCTGAGTCTGGGGGGCTTTTCTGGGGACTTCCTTGCTATTTATACTTGTCCAGGATGACCTTCGAACTGTATTTCGAACCGTCGAACTGCTCCTCCATGATCGCTGATCATGCTGCCTTAGAAATAGTTCCACTACGCCATCACTTGTAATTGAACTTCCCACCTGTATTTGAATTTGAAATATAGGTAACCGCTGAGGCCACGTCACCTTGTATCTCATTACTAATCTAGTGCTACTCAGACCACTTGAGAACCAATATTTATCGCCACGTGTATGATTGAGATTGAAGGTTACAATCATCTTCCCATAATACCCTCATTCTGCCACGTGTCGAATTGTAACTGGCTTTTACAAAATATGTAGCCAACACCAGTATAAAGAAGAAGAATGGCCAAACCAGTTCGAAGAAGTGCAATTGTCCTTTTTAGATAGTGGGATCCAAAAAGAAAAATGGAATATGGTCACTGAG
Source organism: Camellia granthamiana (assembly GCA_036172215.1). NCBI lineage: Eukaryota > Viridiplantae > Streptophyta > Magnoliopsida > Ericales > Theaceae > Camellia > Camellia granthamiana. The sequence continues at coordinate 114,548,913 of CM069910.1, forward strand.
AAAAATTGACGGATCCCATAATCATTGAACGCGGACCTTCTAGAAAGACATTCGTACATGTAGGGAGATTTTTAAACGTTGCCATTTCCTTTAACTTATGCACAGCTCTTATGAACTAATTAGATTTAAATTTATTATTTCCGTATGTGTATATCCCATATGTATACTCTGTATGTGTAAATCTTTGTAAGTTGGCCTTCGATAATCTAAAATTACTGGTCATCATAGCATCATTCTATTAGAGGCGGAATGAGGTCGTAACAGGCACCCTTTTTTTTTTTTTTTTTTTTGTAACTTATGCCAAGAAAGGTAATTTGATGTTTGTTGATATATGTAGTTCCACTATTTGGGACAAAATTATCCCCCATGTTGTCTTGTGGTTTTTGAGAGAGGCTATTCAGGGGGATGACTTTGAAGACGTGGATAAAGACGACGGCGATGAAAATGATAATGATGAATAAAAAAATGAAGATAAAGATGAGAACAATGATGAAGACACAAACGAAGAAAAGGATAAGGACAAAACCAGCACGAAGAGGGTAACTCTTAGCATATTCTAAGCGAAAGCCAAAGTACCCTCCTTACTGCTGTTAATTTTCAATTTCTAAACATATTAATACTTTATTTTTCTTTATTTTTCTATTTTTCTGTTGGCCATTTGCTATGTGAGCCACGATGAAACACGTGGCATGCTTATCTCGTCCAAGTCAAAGGAAATCGAGAATCTTCTCATATAAAAAACACAAGAGCCGTCGATCAATGCCAACCCCTACTAACAGGGGTCAACGTCTCATCTACGGCCAGGCACGTCTGACTGTTGATTTTTTCGCAACTCATACATTGACAGCCGTTGGATCGTTCTGGACAATTAATAAATCACCCCCCCCCTCTCTCTTTTGCACACATTTTCATTTTCTTGTACAGCTTCTCTCTCACCGAGAAATTCCATTACCCCCTTTTCGTTAGTCACCGAGAATTCGTTCGACGATCTGCGTTTTGATTATGGATTCGAGTGTTTTCGTTGAGCGATTCGCTTCCGATCTTCGATTCCGAGATATGTGGTTCAAGACTCCTCCTTTCTTCGGTCATGGGTGAATTGACTGGAAATCGAAAGATCCATCGAGGTACGTAGTAGATTTGTTGTTAATAGATTAATATCTTGTTCTTCATCCCCTTTTTGCACGTAATTAAGTGTTTTCCTCCATTTCTTGAAGGCTCTTGATGTTTGTTCTGAACCATTAGTGCTCGGGCTTTGTACGTCTGGTTCGATGCGAAACCTTGCTGTCTTTCTGAAATTCTTGAGGTGTGTATTTACAGCCTTTGACAATTTCGTATGTATTGTAATTCTTGGGTTCAGATCTATTAATTTTTCAACTTTTTGTGTTCATTTTCAGATCTAAAACGCTTGGTTAGATCGGTGCAATCAATTCAGATCTCGTGATTCTTTATGGATTCCGATCGGATTTTGATATGAAGCTGTGAAGGATTGCTAAAGTGTTTCTTTATGCTTTTTTTGATGGGCTTTCTTTTGTCATCTTCTTGGTATAATAAAGAAGATAGTTTGTGTGTGTGTGTTTTCGGTGTATACCAGAGGGGTATAGCCTAGGGTAACAAAAAAAATATGAGATGTGTAATGTTCTACTGGTTGTCAATCGACCTTTGCCATGTCAGGTGCGCTTGCTTGGCAGGTCAAAAAAACCCTAATAAAAAGTTTGTTTTTTGTGTTTGAGGGGGAGATGGTACGGGGTTTTGCCCGGCTCTCCCCTTCTTGTGTGTTGCGTCTCTTTTTTCTTTTTCTTTTTTTTTTTGTCTTGATTTTGTCCTCCCCAATTCTCTCTCCAATCCAATCCGTTGTTCATCGTGTCTTTATTTGTCTCTCGAATGGATGATTTTACATCGATTCGAACAAATAGGGACATCAACACGCCAACTATTTGTATTCATCAAGCAAGCAAACGCAAGGATGGGATTAGCACGTTATGACTATTCAGTCCAAGAGGTACAAACAAACAATTTCCTTTAATTTATTTTGGCACTAATTATTGCATTTTGAGCATTTTAATTAGGGGAAATTATGCATTGGGTCTCACTAACGTGAGGGGGTTGGTAGAATATTTAGGTTGCGTTTGTTTGGATGGACTGGATAGAGAGGATTATAATCTATCGGACTATTAATTCTGTGATATATTGTCCTAGGATTATTTAGTTGGATTAAGCCTCGTTTGGGAACAGGCTAATTTAATAATTTTTTAGCTATTTGGTTAAAATATAAGCTAAAAAAAATTAATATGTTTGAGATGATTTTTTGGCTTTTTACGAAAAAATGTGTAAAAAGTAGGGAGAAGAGAATCTTTGACTTTTTAGTGGATAAGGGGTCACTGCTGTGCGTGAAGCACAGCAGTGACTGTGGTGCCTCCATTTGAGGTGTATTATGGCTTTATTTTTATGATTCAAACCGTCCATTTTGTAGGGTTTGTTGAGTATTTTATGCCTACCAAAAATCATATTAATCGGATATCAACAACTATATGATTGATAACCAAAAAAATAAATAATAAGTTTTATTTTGTGAAATAACATAAATAATATGCTATTCGATCATATAGTTGTTGATATCCGATTAATATGATTTTTGGTAGGCATGAAGTACTCAACAAACCCTACAAAATGGACGGTTTGGATCATAAAAATAAGACCATAATACACCTCAAATGGAGGCACCACAGCACAACAGTGACCCCTTATCCCTTTTTAGTATGGGTTGTTGGTTTTTTAGTTAATTTAACTTTTTGGCTAAAAGGAAGGATTCCCAAATGAGGTCTAAATTTGTATTTAATGTGTGTTTAGTCATGGAAATAAATGTCTGGATTGAACTATTTCTAGTTATCTAATGTTTGTTTGGAATATTATAGAAAAAGATAAATGTTTAAATTATTATTTTATCTTTTTCAATTATTTACTAAGTAATAGTAATATTAAATATAACATTAATATTTTAATTATTTTTAGTTAGATTAAATAAAATTTAATTTAATTTTATTTTTTGCATAATTTTTTAATTATTTTAATTTATTATTTTCAATTAAATTAAATTTATGATTTATAATTTATATTTTTTATTTAATATATAATTTTAAATTAACGATCATAAAAAATAATTTTATTTAATATATATATTAAATTTTCAACAACATTAAAAAAAATTAATTTATAAGGTCGTAATTTATAATTTATTATTTTTAAATAAATTTATATTTTTTATTTAATATATAATTTTAAATTAAAAATATTAAAAAAATAATTTAATTTAGTATGTAAATTTAATTTTTTAACATTAAAAAAATTTAATTTATAAGGCTATATTTTATAATTTATTATTTTTAATTAAAGTGAATTTATAATTTATAATTTATACTTTAAATTTTTTATTTAATATATAATTTTAAATTAACAACACTAAAAAATAATTTATAAATGTTCAAAACATTATTTTATCTTTTTCTAAATGCTTGTTAAGTAATAACATGAAAGGTAAAATAGACATTTTACAAAATAATCTTATGGGATACCAATCTTATGGTTTCTATCTCATCCCTCTCATGGGATAGGATAGTCCCATATTTGTGGGACTAATAATCCATGAGGACTATTAGTCCAGAACAAAAAAAAAATGAAATAAATAATGTTCTATTAGTCCGATAGTCCAATACCACCCCCTTATCTCTCAAAACGAACACACCCTTAGTAGATTATTTGGGGTTTATAGTAGTTTCCTTATGAATCCGTTGTAGTTTCGGTAAATTATTACAGCTTCGGTAAATTATTACAGTTTTATGGAAAGTTTATATTTTTAATTATTAATATTTATAAAGTTTAGATTTTGAAACCACCCCTGAAATGAAATTTCCCTTTTAATTAATTGTGCTTATTGCATAAAATCAGCACTAAATTCGAGCATGTCTGAATCTACCATCTCATTAGCCTCATTTCAAAAGCAGCACTCAATATGGCTCGGAAAGCTAATCTTTATTTTCAAAATTTAATGAGTAAGTAAATTTCTGGTTACAAAATTCTTGATGGTTTACATTTTTCAATTATAAAATCCAAGTAACAACTAGCATACGCCCAAAAATCTAACGTACGCCCAAAACTGTTGATTAGTTGAAAAGAAAATTTTATATTACTCCATATGCCAAAATATGATTTTATGGTCTTTTGGTTACTTCCTTTGGTATGACTTGGTCATGACTGGTGTTTATGACCTATTGTGATTAGGAAAATGATATAGAAGCCAATTTTCTGGACTTATTTTTTAGATGTGGAAGAGATGATTGGAGATGATTAGACACTACTATCGTGATTATTATTTTGTTGGTTATGACCTATAATGATCATTATTTTGGTTATAATTCTTGGTTAATTGAAAAGAATAATTCCTGGTAGCTCGAATTCCCTGGCTCGAATGTGGCTCGATTTTACAAAACGACGTCGTTTTGGCTCGACCGCCCAAAACGACGTCGTTTTGGGCTGGCTATTTTTTTTTTTTTTTTTCTTTTCTTCCTTTTCTTTCGTCTTCTTCGTCGATTACAGAGGAGAGAGAGAGAGAACGAGAGGGAGAGAAAGAGAAAGAGAGGGAGAGGGAGAGGCCGTCGCCGCCGCCGATCGCCGCGCCTCCGCCTTCGCCGTCGTCGCAGGCAGCTCGTCGTCGTCGCAGGTAGCAGGTCGTCGTCGCAGGCAGCTCGTCGTCGAAGGCAGCAGCTCGTCGTCGCAGGTCCGGTGCCGTCGCAGCCCCCTCCGCCTCCGCCCCCTCCTCCCCCATTTTTTAGGGCCCCCTCCAGTCCCTCCCCCTCCCCCTCCCCCTCCTCCCCTCCCCCCCCCTCCCCCTCGCCTTCGTCTGCAGAAATTCGAGCCACGTTTGGCTCGAAAATTTTCGAGCTACCAATCAGTTCTCAATTGAAAATGACTGGATATATTTTTATGTGGTGTTTGGTTGTGACATTATAGCTCTCTTTGGTTTAGATTTCAAAACTCATTTTAAATTATAATCATTACTTTTCAAAACTTATAACTAAGCACACAAGTTAAATTTTTTTTCAAAACTCAAAAACAATTATTGTAAATATTTTTTATTTTTTTATTTTAAATATTTTATTTTATTTTATTTTATTTTATAGGAATATTTTTAATATTTTAATTTTCATTAAAATGTTTTTATATTTTTATATTTTAATTGTAAATATTTTGATTTTTTGGAATATTTTTAATATTTTAATTTTCTAAATATTTTGGATATAAAATGTGTGATGCACCAATAAATTCTAAATTAACAACTTATATACTGTTTAGTCCTGAAAGTTTTCTTATAGACTGAAAGGTTCTATTATAGGAAAATTGACCATAGAGAGCATATATATCAAACATCATCATCGTCAAAACAACATCATCATCATCAAAACAACATTAAACATCACAAAATTATTATCAAAATAACATCAAACATCATCATCAAAACAACATCAAACATCACAACATCAACATCAAACATTATCATCAAAACAATATCAAACATTACAAACATCAAACATCACAACATCATCATCAAGCATTATCATCATAATCATCAAATGTCATCACATCATCAACAACACAACATCACAACATCAAACTAAAAAAAAAGAGCATCAAACATCAACATATACATTATAATGGTTCAATACATTTCCTAAACCCTAACAACCAATTGCTGTGTCGAAGAAGAAACCCTAGAATTTTCACATTGATTCCATATGGGAATTAAGAAGTAAAACATCTCATTCTTTTGCTTCATCGATCGGGAATGAAGATACATGCGAATACATACATAGTGTGTGTGTGTGAGAGAGAGAGAGAGAGAGAGAGAGAGAGAGAGAATCTGAGGAGTTAAGAGGGAGAGAAGTGAAGATAGATCTGATCTGATCGGATCTTGGGTTAGTCTTCGCAAACATCATCCCCCGTTGCCGCCGCCGCCACCGTCGCTGTTTGACCTTGATTCTGCAATGGCGTCCCTTGCTGTTGTCGCTTCCGGTTCGAAGGAAAAGCAAACCCCAAAGGCAAATCAGTTTCAACCGCCGGCTGATTTTGCTACCGGAAAGAACAGATCGACGGCGGGCGATAGAAGAGAAGAGGGAAAAAGGAAGGAGAAAGAAGAGAAGAGCCGATTGGGATTGGAGATGATGAATTGCAGAGGCCTTATGGCCATCAATGTGATCCGTCCCAAGGAGTATTGGGATTACGAAGCCCTCACCGTTCAATGGGGGGAACAGGACGATTATGAGGTTGTGAGGAAGGTTGGGAGAGGGAAATACAGTGAGGTTTTAGAGATCAGACGCCGAGGAAGTTAGGGTTCTTCTTTGTAGTCCTAGATGTTGTTTGATGATGATGTTGTGATGTTTGATGTTGTTTTGATGATGATGTTTGATGTTGTTTACTAAAATTAAATGGGACTAAATGGTACATAAGAAAATTTTTAGGACTAAATGGTTCAATTTTTCAGCAAATAAGATTTTTGGGTAAATTTTTCATAAAATAATTGATATAGAAGTTAATTGAAAAAAAAATTATTCAAAAAAATTATTTAAAAACAATTAAAAAAAAATTAATTGAAAAAAAAAATTATTTTTTTATTTGAATATTTTAAAAATAGTTTGGTTATGACTGTTGATAAAAAATAAGGATATCGAGTTATAAGTTGATTGTTTGATTATTAATTATAGGTTGAATTAAGTTTTGAAAACTATTTTGAAAATTCATTGCCAAACAAATTTTTTTATTTTACATGTCACGTTAAACTTTCAAAACTCAATTCAACATACAATTTAAAATTTAATTCAATATTCTATTTAAATACATTAAGGCACAAGTGGTCTGGTTCAACACTTGGGTACCCCCTCCTTATAATAGCTTGTTAAGCGCTTTTCTATCTGACACGAGGAAACATCCACTATGTTTGAGGAGTCATAATGGATATTTAAAAATAAAATAAAAATAGAAAAATTACAACTCTTGGACTCAAAACACCTTTCATACTAAGGTATTTACATGAAAATTTACAAGGCAAAAAGATTACATTTGACCCTCTAAATGTTGGCCTCATAATCAAACAAATTTTTTACATTTAAATCATAATTTCACAAATCATAAACTCAAAATACAATTCATATTCTTAAATTATATTTATAAAATTCTACCAAACGCAATTTATTTTTTTGAAGTTACGATTTAGTTATGATATTTATGGTGATTAATATAAAAATGTATATATAGTAAGGCTCTGTATTCTAGAATGTCCCCATTGTAAGTACACGAATATTGTAGATGGTTCAAATGTCAAAGATTGTTGGTTTGGTTATTGTGGGATTCTGCACATAATGTAAATGTAATTTCAGAGAGGTTCAGTTGTATTGTGATGTGTGTGGGCTGGTTTATATTTCTGTTTTTGGTTAGGGTTTGGGTTGGAATGTGTAGTGGTTTGGAGGGTTGGTCCCTTATGGGTAATTGTAATTTAGTCAAAATGTCAATTGCGAACCAGGATAAAGCTCAAGGGTTGGTGGTGGCTGCATGTTGTGACTTTAAATCGCTGATGTGGGTTCATGGATTTTGTTTCAGTGTTGCAGCAGAGTAAAGATTCTTGATTCCTCTGTGCAGCGGCTGGAGAGGATGAATTTTAGCGGCCTGATCATTTGAAGGAATAAATTCAGGCATTGCAAAAAAGAAATTGTTTTTGTCATGTTGGTGCAGAGGAGACCGTGCTTTCTTTTGTGGTGAACTCAATTTTTTGTGCTATTTCTTTAATGCTGCGTAGTTTTTCTAGCTAATGTGATAGATTTTGGATTGCATTGGTTGTGACTTTGGGGTTGAGCATGTCTAATTCAAATCGTGATTCTTCATGTGTAGATTTTGTGGCGTTAACTTCATTATTTTTTTGGCAGTTGTTATACTAGCTTTTGGCAGATGTTATACTAGTATTTCTTGAGGGTGTGTGTGAACTCTCTTCTCGAAAATTGTCACATTGATTGTAGAGAATAGATTGTTTGTAGTTTCCTTTATACGCTAAACTAGCTGGACAGTTATTATCTAATATTGCAAATTGCGATTTTTGCTATAATAATTTTTATTTTTTATTTTACCCTAGGGTGCGGCCACAAATGCATTGTAGGAAGTGTGCAGTTCAGCATTGTGTATCTGTTTGTGTTTGTCAGTTGTTGTATTTACTAAATATGTTGTGCTGATCCCCAGGAGGCTTGAGTTGGAAGTGTTATTGGGTCATCTCACGTGTGAGATAGATTTCTAGAGTTTGCTTCTGACGCACCAAGTTTGCTAAAGTGTTGGAATGCCACAATAAGGTATTTCTTTACTCAAATAAGAATTAGGAATCTGTCTCGTATTTGTAACTTGTTTTGGATAAAAATTTGCATAGGTATTTGTGAAGAGAAAAAAGGGTAGGTAAAGGTAATACTAAAAAATTTTAGGTTCTACTTAATTGGTTTTCTTTTTTTTTTTTGGTAACTTTTGGTAGAATTTTTTTAAATATAATTAGAGATTAAAGTTGTATTTTGAATTTGTGAGTTTCAAAATTATGGTTTGAGTGTGAAAAATTTGTTTGGTTATGATTTTTGAAAAGAGCTTTAAGTTAAGTTTTGGAGGGAGTTTTGAGTTTTTAAAATTAGAGAAGTTATTTTGGGGGTGACGAGTTAGTGGTTTACCACTATTTGAAATTGGGCTGAGAATTATCTAATTAATTCTACAGTTATGCTAAAAGGTCTTCAAGCTGTTGTATAGCTAATTTTAAGGCTTCTTGTTTTACAGTTAGTTGTCTATTTATTTGAGAAATTTTTAAGCTGTAATTTTCTAGGGATCTGCCAGAAGCTAATGATAAAAGAAACTGATATCTTAATTTTTGATCTTCTAATTCTTATATTAGTTAAGTACTAATTTTAATTTTAATTCTAATTCTAAGTTCTTCTAAGGGCATACAATTTTTTTATTTTTTAAAATTCTTATATGGACAATATTTCCTCAATATTTCTACTCGGGTTGCTCTCCTTTTATTCTAAAATTTTTTTCTTTGGCGAAACTATTTTTAAGTAATGTTTGTTTTCATTACATGTACTCCCACCTTGAAGCTAAGCCTCGTTCAACATAGTATATTTTTATTTTCTAATTTTTACCTTTTCCTTTCTGCTTACAATTTGCCTTCTAACGCCTAACCACGGCTAACACGGGCTCTTCAGCTAAGGTCACTCAGTAATAGATTAGAAAATAGCAGATACTACGAAAGTTCAAAGCATGTAATATTAATGAGCAAACAAGCATTCCATAAACTTAGTTTTTCCCAAAAGAAAATAAATTTTTAGAATAGAAGAGTTACTCTTTCGAAATATTTAAGGAAAAAGAGAAACTACTTATACTTCATATTAATAAGAAATATACTTACAAAGATTATATTACAGATTCTGAAATTCTGAAAGACTTAGTACACTTAGAGGTTTTTTGAGAGGGGTTGGAAATTTTACAACGCAGAGTGGGGGTGTTTTTCATTCTGCTTCCTCCGTTGGCATGCAAGCCAATTTATACACAAAGTTGATAAATACAATCCAAAAACCAATACGTCGAAAGTTTTGGCCAAAAACAAAAGTCTAAAAGGCTATAGACCATAGACTCCTACCTAGACTACCTAGACTCCTACAATAGTATCTATGCCATAAATGCATAGATTTGGACGTAAGTTACAATTATGGATAAAATTTTATCAATAAAAGATTAGGATAATAATATCGGGTACTGCTTTGGGCCCCATCGCATATCATTCAATCCTCTTTTTTTGACAAAATTTTGACGCTATAATTTATTACAAGACACATAAAGATTTTCACAGCTTTTCTTTAATAAAGCAGGGTTGGAGTTATCCATACTTTATTAAAGTAGTGAGTGAAGGAAAATCCTTATTACTGACAGACTCAAATAATTACAGACACAATATTTACAAAATCTTTTTTGTCTTTTCTTGGCGTGCATTTTTTTGATATCTGAGGAGAATCTTTATCTTCTATGGATTTTGTCTTCTTCTGTTGGAGTACCAATTATTGATGTCGACTCGTGGAGTGATTCTTCAAAGTTGGGTCCTCGTGGAGAATTTTCGAAATCTAAAGAGTCAAAAGAAATATGCTACAACATTTTCAATATATATTATGAGTCTTAATTTTGAAGTGCCCTCTTTTTTTTCTTTTTTTTTACCTGTACATTCTGTCTGCGAGGTCGTCCAAGTCTGCTGCTGAGAGTTGGTCGTAAAAGTCATCCCCATCTCCCATGGGTGGTTCATCGTACCATTGTTGGTCATTTTCTCCCATCCCCGGTGATTCATGAGAGACGCCATGCTGATAGTTAGGGTATTGACTTTCATCGACAAAGGTCTCTTTGCTGAAGGGATATCCTGGGATGGCTAAATTACAATGTATCTTCTGATGTTCTTTCATTACGCACAGTACTGCATTAGCAAGCTTATGTCCAAAGTTATCTGTCTGAGCTGGTTCTGAAAAAATTAGTCTGGAGACAAAGCCGAAATCTAACAATTTTGAAGCTGTTAGATAACGTGTTTCGCCTCTAATCTCTATCTCCAATGGCTCGAATGTAGCTAGATTTATCTGGCAAAGGCAAATGCTGAAGTCTAGGCTACACTGACATCTACCAAAATGTTCGGACCTCTTTCTACATTTTTCTTCTTCTAAACAGGGCTGCTCTTTATCTTTATAGGTATAGGTCCATTGATAAGCTAGGCTAGGGCAGTCAACTCTTGCTATGGAGAGATCTTGAAGAAATTGTTGAATAATGACTAATTCGTTATTTCTGCTATCTTCGGCTAAGGTGTAAATATAGGGTTTTAGGTCTTCCATTACTTGGCTTTTCTCACAAAGAGATCGAATGATAGAATGCCTGAAGAAATACATTCTAGCACTCAATTGGTCAAATTCCTCACTGGTGAGTTGTTTGATTTCTGGGCTAGGTAAGGAGGTAGGTGTTTTTCCTGGAGCTAATTTTTTAAGCTGGTTGGTTAGGGTTCGAACGGTTGCTCTCAATTGTTTTTCTTCGTCTCGGAGCTGGTCTAGCTCTTCACTGACCTTTTTGCCTTTATCTATAATTTTTTTGAAATTTCTGGAAAGGCCTTCACAGTGTCTGCACATCTGGAGAGGATTTTGAGAATCTGTCTGAGAGTTAGAACTATTACTGCCTGTACTACTGCTTCCAAATATCTGGCTAGCTGGAACTCCACTGGTAGCAAGAATGGTTGGCATCCTGCTCAATGTGTCCAGGTAATCTTTAGCTATCTGACTAATAAAGTAACTGGCTCCTATTTGTCTTCGGGCATAGGTACTAGCTGACTCAAAATCATAAAATCCTTTAAAATGGGGTGTAGGAAAATATTTAACCAGGGTTCTACTTCTGTCCAGTCATGGTAAATACCAAGCTTGGTTCCTTTAGCTAATACATAGAAAGAAAATTTTTTTGACAAAGGTTTATTTTGGATTTTTGAAAAATATATACTGAGAGAGTTTAGGGCCGAAGGGCATTTAGCTGGGTGGTTCTGACCGTTCCAAAGGTTATCTAAAAGACACTGCTGAACTGGGTCTAACTCAATCCCTGTTAAAGGTCTGAATTTGGTTCTGTCTTCATGAATGGGAAAAGAAAATCCCCCAAAGTTCATGGCCTTGTTGTTCTCCATTATCTGTACAAAAATTAAACTGGTTATCTTCTTTTTTTAAATAAATTTTCCTACTTAACCAATCTGTTAGCCCATTATCACTTCTTTTAATATGTTCAAACTCTACCTTTTATCCTTGTCCTACTATACAATCTAAAAATTTTGCCCATCTTCTAGTACTTAATTTACGCTCGTTAAGTTTATTATGAAATCTAACTATTGCTTCACAATCTGTCCCAATTGTAAACGGTTTATGCAAAAATAATATAAATTTATTTATTGCGTATACTACTAATATTTCAAAATCTACTCTGGTCATGGTTGTATCTTTTTTTTAAAATTTTCCAGAACTGTATCTACAGATGCGTTCTTTATTTTTACTGTCATATTTACTAGATTTAGCTAATAATATTGTTCTCCATCCTAATTGACTTGCGTCTGTTTCTACAACTATGTATTCTGATTATAAGAGGAGTTGTAGGTATGGTAAATTTTTACAAATTTCTTTTATTTTTCTAACTAGGGCTATATCTTGCTGGTTAAAATATTTTTGTCTTGTGTGTGTGGTCTTGTTGTATAGATGTCCTATTATTTTACTAAGGTTAGGAATATACATTCTTGCATAATTTAAAATTCTTAAAAAAGATTGAAGTTGTTTTGTATCTTTTAATTTATCTGGATAGTCTAAAATTTTCTTAATGATGTGAGGTTGTAGCATGATTTTTCCATCTCCCAACTCCATTCCTAAAAATTCTATATAAGGTTTATTTAATATCATCTTTTTCTTGCTAATTATTGTTCCATTATTTATGAATTCCTCTAATGTTATATACAAATGATCTATGTGACTATTTTTATCTGGACTGAATACTAATATGTCATCTATATATACCAGTATAAAACTATATTTATTAAATATACTATCCATTTTACGCTGAAATATGGAAGGTGCATTTTTTAATCCAAAAGGCATAACTAGCCATTCGTATTGTCCTTGTGGGCAATAAAAGGCTGTCCATGGTATGCTTTTCTTTTCCATTTTTATCTGCTAAAATCCTGACTTGCAATCAAATTTGCTAAATATCTTTGCTGTCTGTATTCTATTTATGAGTTTTTTATCTGGTATATTGTATTTATCTTCTTCTGTATTATCATTTAGTCTCTTATAATTTATAACCATCCTAGCTTTTTCTCTTTTTATTTCTGCGTGATTTCTAACCATAAATGCTGCGCTCCTATGCGGACTATTACTGGGTCTAATTACTCCTAAATCTAGTAATTCTTTAATCTGTGTTCTAAATTCTTCTATATCTGCTGGCGTATGATCTATTTGTACTGATGTAATCTTATAATCTTTATTTTTTATATCTAGACTGGCTAAAATCTTATTTTTTTCCCAATATTTCATGGGCTGTTCTCCTAAAATTTCTGTTGTTTCAGTTAATCTTATTATCTCATCTCATTCATTTTTTGTTCTTCTGTATATTGGTTTTTTCTTTATTTTTCCTATTTTTGCAAAAATTAATTCTAAGTTAGCTGGTTGTTTAAAATTTTCTAGGTTCCAATAATCTCCTTTATTTTCAAAATCAAACTCTTCTAAATCATAATTTTCCATATCTAAATTTTCTAAAGAAGTAGTTGCTATCTCATTAGGTATGTACATAATATATATTGAAAATGTTGTAGCATATTTCTTTTGACTCTTTAGATTTCGAAAATTCTCCACGAGGACTCAATTTTGAAGAATCACTCCATGAGTCGACATCAATAATTGGTTCTCCAGCAGAAGAAGACAAAATTCATAGAAGATAAAGATTCTCTTCAGATATCAGAAAAATGCACGCCAAGAAAAGACAAAAGATTTTGTAAATATTTTGTGTCTGTAATTATTTGAGTCTGTCAGTGATAAGGATTTTTCTTCACTCACTACTTTAATAAAGTATGGATAACTCCTACCTTGCTTTATTAAAGAAAAGCTGTGAAAATCTTTATACGTGTCTTGTAATAAATTATAGTGTCAAAATTTTGTCAAAAAATGAGGATTGAATGATATGCGATGGGGCCCAAAGCAGTACCCGATATCATTATCTTAATCTTTTATTGATAAAATTTTATCCATAATTGTAACTTACGTCCAAATCTATGCATTTATGGCATAGATATTATTGTAGGAGTCCAGGTAGTCTAGGTAGGAGTCTATGGTCAAAACTTTTGACGTATTGGTTTTTGGATTGTATGTATCAACTTTGTGTATAAATTGACTTGCATGCCAACGGAGGAAGCAGAATGAAAAACACCCCCTCACTCTGCGTTGTAAAATTTCCAACCCCTCTCAAAAAACCTCTAAGTGTACTAAGTCTTTCAGAATTTCAGAGTCTGTAATAGAATCTTTGTAAGTATATTTCTTATTAATATGAAGTGTAAGTAGTTTTTCTTTTTCCTTAAATATTTCAAAAGGGTAACTCTTCTATTCTAAAAATTTATTTTCTATTGGGAAAAACTAAGTTTATGGAATGCTTGTTTGCTCATTAATATTATATGTTTTGAACCTTCGTAGTATCTGTTATTTTTTAATCTATTACTGAGTGACCTTAGCTGAAGAGCCCATGTGAGCCGTGGTTAGGCGTTGGAGAGCAAATTGTAGGCAGAAAGGGAAAGGTAAAAATTAGAAAATAAAAATATACTATGTTGAACGCGGCTTAGCTTCAAGGTGGGAGTACATGTAATGAAAACAAATATTGCTTAAAAATAGTTTTGCCAAAGAAAAGAATTTTAGAATAAAAGGAGAGCAACCCGAGTAGAAATATTGTCCATATAAGAATTTTAAAAAATCAAAAAATTATATGCCCTTAGAAGAAGAACTTAGAATTAAAATTAAAATTAGTATTGAACTAATACAAGAATGAGAAGATCAAAAATTAAGATATCAGTTTCTTTTATCATTAGCTTCTGGCAGATCCCTAAAAAATTACAATTTAAAAATTTCTCAAATAAATAGATAGGTAACTGTGAAACAAGAAGCCTTAAAATTAGCTATATAACAGCTTGAAGACCTTTTAGCATAACTGTAGAATTAATTAGATAATTCTCAGCCCAATTTCAAATAGTGGTAAACCACTAACTCGTCACCCCAAAAATTGGTATTAGAGCAATGTTCAATTTTAGGACAGTTTAAGTTAGTTTATGCATGTCGCTTATGGTAGTAGAGTAGTTTTTATTTTTGGACATTTTAGTTATAAATTTCATGTTATAGTAGCTTTTAATAATTTTAAAGTAAGAGTTAATTTTGTGTATGAAAAGAGTAGAGTATCTAGATTTAGAATTCAGCAGCCATAACCGTCGCCTTAGCGTAAATAAAAATAATTTCCGTTGTAATTTTGAAGAGACTTTTACACATCAGCTTCATAGTGAAAATAATCCTCAGTTAAATAGTATTATAGATTATCAAATTAATTTACGGAAAATAAAAATGTTTAAACAGCTAATGAAAGGTAGTAGTAGTAAAAAGCGTAATGAAGATGAAGATATTAAAGTGGAAGAATTTATAGATGTAGAACAACAAATAGAAAAATTTAAACAAGAAAAGTTAGAATTAATTCCAGCTAAATATGTGTATAAGCTAGGTAAGATTCATAAAAAACAATATTTATTTAAACATTACGGTGAACAGATGATTAGTGTAACTCAAGAAGATGAAAAAATAGAGTTAAATTTAATAGAGAGAGAAAGCTATAAATATGCAGTAAATGAACACCTTAAAATGACCCACTTAGGATTAGTAGTAGTAGGAGTTAAAGCGTTAATTAGAGAAAATTTAGAAACTAAAGTTTTTGTATGTCTTTATGATGATAGGTTTAATAATGTAGGACAGAGTATCTTAGGCAGTTATGAATTAGATATGAATTCAAAAGGAGGAATAGTTTATTTTACACCAGACTTCTTACTACCAACCTCAACCTTTCATAAAAAGATAAAAATAGGAATAAAGAGTAGAGGATACAAAATGAAAAAAGGAGAAAAGAATTTGTTAGTTTGCACAAGATTTTTAGGCTTAGCAGTCTCAGAAAGTAGGGCTGTGCAGCGGATCCATCGACCCGCCACACCCGACCGACCCGACCCGACCCGACCCCAAACGGACGGATGTGTGACATGTGGCGGGCGGATGCGGGCCTGATTTATGTCATTTTTCGGGTTCGGGTCGGGTGGCGGGTAACCCGCCATTTTAGCCGCCAGACCCGACCCGACCGTCTTGGTCTCTTGTTTTTAATTAATTTTCGACTGATATACTCATTTTCCCCCCTTTTCCTTTCTGATGCATCCTCCTCTCTTGTCATTTTGCCCTAATTTTCGAAGACAGCCATTCTCTCTCTCTCTCTATCTCTCTCTCTACCCTACCCATCGTCGAACGATCTACACGGCGTCGCCGATCATCTACACGCCGTCGCCGATCGATCTACACGGCGTCGACGATCGATCTACAGGTATCTCTCTCTCTCTCTCTCTCTCTCTCTCGCTCTCTCTCTGCTTTCCTCTTCTCTTTTCTTCTCTTCTTCTGATCTGAGTCAAATCTGGTTTTTTTTTTTTTTTTGTTCCAGTTCTAAAACGAAATAGATGGTTAGATCGATCGATCTACAGTCTGTTATTATCAGTTCTGAATCTATTATTATCAAATTCTGAATCTTAACCGAGTTCTGAATCTATTTTTTTTTTGAATCTATTTTTTGAATCTATTATTATCGATCGATCTACAGTCTGTTCCAGTTCTGAATTTTTTTTTTTTTTTGTTCCAGTTCTGAATCTTAACTGAGTTACGAAATAAATAGATTTTTTTTTATTATCCGTTTTGTTATTATCAGATTATTATCTAATCTATTATTATCTGTTTTGTTCCAAACTTGATACACAGTGTTATGGGTTCTACTGAGAAAGGAATACAGAGAGAAAACCACAGACAGAGAGGTTTGGAACAATCTCTTCTGAATCTCAATTTGGTTTATTATCTGTTTTGTTATTATCACATTGATTGAACAATCTGAAAGTGTAGATTTGTTATAAATAATTTCTTGATCTTGACAATCAATAATTTGAAACTAAACTATTGTTACATACATTAAATCATATTGTTACAAATATTGCCACAGTAAATGCAGATAGACATATATATGTGAAGAATTGGGGGTAGGAGTGAAGAACAGAAAGGAGAACAGTGGAAATAAGTAATGTTGAAATTCTTAAAAAATACTTGCTGATTGATGTACTGGAAGTCTAAATTTTTAAAAACAAGGATTACAATACTATTTCCTAAAAAATACTGGAAGTCTAAATTGCTGATTGATGTACTGGAAGTCTAAAAAATACTTGCTGATTGATTGTAGAAAATAGATGTGCATGAGCTAAATTTTTAAAAACAAGGATTACAATACTATTTCTTATTAGAAGAATCATCATTTTTTTTTTCTTTTTCCTTTTTCATTTTGACTAGAATTTTGATTGGATCAGAAAATACATTACACAGGACAAGAAGTTTTGCATAAAGTTAGCTATGAGGGGTTTATAAATTCCTATTTAGTTCAATAAACAAAATAGTTTAATTAGAACTATATGTCTGCAAGTTCATGTGTGGTTTTCAACATTAAATTAAGATTTTTAAAATTAATTGTGATGAGTCCAATTATTCTATGAAATTATTTATATAAAACAGACTAACTTTTCAATATTTTCCATCACAACATGGCCTAACTAGTTCCTGCATATAGATTTACGTTAACATATTTATGCTATCTGAGTAAACTGCTATCTGAGAGTAAACTGCTGTAGCCAACATAGTTATGCTATCAACAAAGATTGAACAAATATGTGGCTGTAGATGTTTCAGTCTATAAAAGAGTTCTTTACTTAACTGATGATTTTATTTGGAACATAGTTACTTAACATAGTTCTGAGTAATGTAGTAAATTGCTGTAGCTGTAGCCAACATAGTTCTGATTTTGGAACATAGTTACTTAACATAGTTCTGATTTTAAAGAGTTCTGAGTAAACTGCTGTAGCCAACATAGTTACTTGACATAGTTAATCTTACTTAGTGAACATTAGTTAGTTTAAACTTACTGATTCATCTTACTTAGTTTAAAATCTCATTAGTTAATCCAATTGATGTGCTTATTCATTCTGCTGTAAACTGTTGTAGGGTGATGTTAACTAGTTAATCCAATTGATGTGCTGTAAACTGCTGTGGGGTGATGTAAACTGCTTATTCATTCTGCTGTAGCCAACATAGTTACTTAACATAGTTAATTTTGTTTATTAATCTTACTTGGTGAATATTCAATATACAGTGTATGTTCCAAATAAAACAACTATGTGAATATTCATTACTCAAATTACAGTGTATATTCATTACTCAAAAATGGGGTGATGTTTATTCAATATACAGTGTATGTTCCAATATACAGTGAATATTTGAATATTCATTTTTTTCCTGGGTTATACACACAAAACAACAAAGTGGGGTGATGTTCATTGAATTTTTTCTTGAGTTTTTTCTTGGGTTTTTTTTTTTTTTTTATTTCAGTGATATTAATTGAATTTTTTCCTGAGTTTTATTTTTTGGTATGTTGAAAATTTGTAAAATTTCAAACCGCCAAACCGATTCGCATCCATCCGCCAATCCGCCAATCCGCCAAATCCACATCCGCCGGATTGGCGGACGGATGCGGATTGATTTTCACCAATCCGCCAATTTGGCGGACGGATGACGGATTGGAAGTTTCGTGGCCGCAACCGATCCGCGCCCACCCCTATCAGAAAGTAATACTCACTATAGACTCATAAATGTTCAGATAGTTAAGTTGTTAGACGCAAAAGGAATAAGGGCACTACCAGCTAAAAAATTTAATTTTGAAGATAATGCAGCATTAGATTGGAAATTAGGAGACTTTTTAGAACAAAAAAAATTAGCCCCTCAAGACAATTTATTATACCAAGCAGCAGATGGAAATTATGCAGTAAGATTTACTCAGTACACTTATGTAGCACCAGAAAAATCCGAAGATGATGAATTCAGTAGTATAGATAGAGAAGAAAATCAAGATAATCGTAGTGAAATAAATCAGTTTTATGTAATTATAGAGGAAACAACCATATCATAAAATAAGATATATAATATTGATAAAATAGATTTAGAAAAATTCACCTTAAAAGACATGAATAAAATATTGGATGCTAGATACTTCGAATACTTAGCTAGATGAGATACCCATGATGAAGCAGTGCCATTTTTAGATCAAGAATTTCATACAGAATATGTAGATGATATCATAGAAGATAAAATACATCCCAGTAAAATATTTAGAATACCCGAACAACCTAAGATAGAAGATACTTTTTATATGAATACAGAAGGCACAAGCACTAGTAACCCACAATCAACTGTACAAGATCCTGTAGAACCAATGCATTATGCAGTAGGAGGAAGAAGACCATTAGCCAGTTCAGGGCGGAGTCACGCAGATCCAAATAAAAGCTGTAGGTTTCATGGAAAGCGTAGACAATTAGATATGAGTATACAATTACAACCAGTCAATAATCAAGGGACCCTTTTAGATTTAGCCAAATTCGACCCTCAGGTATGGCACGAAGTAGTTGACAGATGGGAAAAAGATGCAGTAAAAGTATGGATGACCAGTCCCTATGAATCAACAGATATGTGGGAATATATGGAAACACTTTTAGGAGACTCAGCTTATAACATTTATTTAACCTTTAAAGGAAAATATGAAGAAACAATTAAACAGCTTAAAGAATTAAGAAATAATCCATAGAATTTTACTAGTTTTATTAAAGAAATACTTATAGGATACGACCCTTCTAGAAAAAATGATTCCGCTCAAAGCGTAGCATTAACTGAATTAGACTAGATAACATTAGGAAGTTGGAAATATATTGTACCCTTTAGTAAAGAATACTTAGCCATAGCAGCCAAAACAGAGAAAAGTTTTGATGAAGAAATAGGAAATAAATATTTTAGAAAATTACCCGGAGAACTAGGAAGAGAAATAGAAAATAAATGGTCAATTTATTATGCAAGTTTACCAGCAAAAATAGCTACAGGAGCATTAACAATAAGATGAACTTTAGGAATAGGACCTAGAATAGTTTTTACATTCTATAAGCTCAGAGAAAAATATATAGAAGTTAAAATACATAAAGACTTGAGAAAACAAAATTATGGTTTTTGTAGCAGTGTAATATATACTCCTCAGCAATATGAAGATAAACATAATAGGAAAAAATACAAAAAATATGGAAAATATAGAAAAGAAAAATATTGGAAGAAAAAATATCGAAAACTATGGAAAAAACAGAAATTCATTAGGAAAAGTAGAACTTTTAATAGAGCAAATTATAAGAGATTACCCAATAACGAAAAAGATAAAAGAAAGCAAAGATATGTTAGAAAACCCAACAGTAAAAAATGTAATTGTTTTATATGTGAAGAACCCAATCATTTTGCAAAAGCCTGCCCAAAAAGACAGAGACCTAATACTAATAAGCAGATAGAAAGATTACATATTATAGAGGACTTAGAAGAAGATATAGTTAGCATAAATAGTGATGATTCAGAAATCTATAGCATAGTTAGCGATTATGAATATCAAATTGAAGCAAATAGTTCAGATAGTGATTCAGAAGGTGATACAGATGTAGATAATCTTTTAGGACAACTCAACCAAGAAATAGGAATAACTCCTTCTCAAGATACTTTCTTTATGATGGAATGTAATGCAGACACTGAATGTCAACATAATTTTCAAATCGGACTAGGATTTGATACTACTAGATGCAACTATTGTAATTGGTTTCCAGCCAAAGATAAGAGAGCTCAGTGTTTATTATGCAGCATAACCTATTGTATAATCTGTCTCGAAAAATTAAACATAACACATAAGATAACACTAGCAAATAACAAAGAGGATCATAGTATAGAAAGCAGAGAATTACGTCTAACAAATAGAGAATTAGAAGTACAAGTGAGAGAACTTAAACTTCAAATAAAAGAGATAGAAACTAAGGTTAGTTTTGACATAGAATGTTTAGAATTAGAAAATAGACAGCTTAAACAGCAGCTAGAACAATTTCACAGTAAATACCCCTTTAAAATATAAACTAGTTGAAGATCATATGAACTCTTTAGAATTAGTCAACTTAGTTGATTCTCAACCCTTTAGTCAACACTCTCAAGTACAACCAGATAATACATATTTACCATTTAATTACCCCGTTATACCCAAATCAAATTTAGTTGAAATCTCTTGTGTAATTAAATTTGTTCTTGTGTAATTAAATTTGTAGAAAAAACCCTTAGTATCGATGTCATGATAGATACAGGAGCCAGTAAATCATACATTGAACAACACGTAGTTCCACCAGGATGGAGTACAGCTTTAGCAACCCCAGCTTTAGTCAGCATAGCCGATGGAACTAAACAGACATATACACATTGCATCAATGGCACTCAGATTAGTTTTCATCATCTAGGTTCTCAAGATCAGCACATAGAATGGTTCCCCTTACCTCAAATTTGGATAGGAAATACCCGTCAGAATCATCCTTTCATCTTAGGACTTAATTTCATACTTAGCTTATAGGGAGGCATGTTCATCAGCCAACACAAGATCAGTTTCTTCAAACGAACTGTCAACACGCCTACAGTTTATGCCCTTAGCACCATAGCCCATTCATCAGAGTTGCGTGCGAAGCGTGGTGGTACCATAGGAGTAGATTTCGTTCCCGCTAGT
The DNA here is from genome assembly GCA_036172215.1 of Camellia granthamiana. Lineage (NCBI taxonomy): Eukaryota > Viridiplantae > Streptophyta > Magnoliopsida > Ericales > Theaceae > Camellia > Camellia granthamiana. Next base: position 114,570,444 of record CM069910.1, read on the forward strand.
TTTTTATTCCCTAGTAGAAATATTTTTCCCGAGCTAGCCCAAACGTACATACCTAATGAGATAGCAAATACTTCTTTGGAAAATTTAGATATGAAAAATTATGATTTAGAAGAGTTTGATTTTGAAAATAAAGGAGATTATTGGAACCTAGAAGATTTTAAACAGCTAACTTAGAATTAATTTTTGCAAAAATAGGAAAAATAAAGAAAAAATCAATATACAGAAGAATAGAAAATGAATTAGATGAGATAATAAGATTAGCTGAAACAACAGAAATTTTAGGAGAACAACCCATGAAATATTGGGAAAGAAATAAGATTTTAGCTAGTCTAGATATAAAAAATAAAGATTATAGGATTACCTAAACACAAATAGATCATACGCCAGCAGATATAGAAGAATTTAAAACACAGATTAAGAAATTATTAGATTTAGGAGTAATTAGACCCAGTAATAGTCCGCATAGGAGCGTAACATTTATGGTTAGAAATCACGCAGAAATAAAAAGAGGAAAAGCTAGGATGGTTATAAATTATAAGAGATTAAATGATAATACAGAAGAAGATAAATACAATATACCAGATAAAGATCAACTCATAAATAGAATATAGACAGCAAAGATATTTAGCAAATTTGATTGCAAGTCAGGATTTTGGCAGATAAAAATGGAAAAGGAAAGCATACCATGGACAGCCTTTTGTTGCCCACAAGGACATTACGAATGGCTAGTTATGCCTTTTGGATTAAAAAATGCACCTTCCATATTTCAGCGTAAAATGGATAGTATATTTAATAAATATAGTTTTATACTGGTATACATAGATGACATATTAGTATTCAGTTCAGATAAAAATAGTCACATAGATCATTTGTATATAACATTAGAGGAATTCATAAATAATGGAATAATAATTAGCAAGAAAAAGATGGTATTAAATAAACCTTACATAGAATTTTTAGGAATGGAGTTAGGAGATGGAAAAATCAGGCTACAACCTCACATCGTTAAGAAAATTTTAGACTATCCAGATAAATTAGAAGATACAAAACAACTTCAATCTTTTTTAGGAATTTTAAATTATGCAAGAATGTATATTCCTAACCTTAGTAAAATAATAGGACCTCTATACAGCATGACCACACCCACATGACAAAAATATTTTAACCAGCAAGATATAGCCCTAGTTAGAAAAATAAAAGAAATTTGTAAAAATTTACCAGACCTACAACTCCCTTTATAATTAGAATACATAGTTGTAGAAACAGACGCAAGTCAATTAGGATGGGGAACAATATTATTAGCTAAACCTAGTAAATATGACGGTAAAAATAAAGAACGCATCTGTAGATACAGTTCTGGAAAATTTAAAGAAAAAGATACAACCATGACCAGCCTAGATTTTGAAATATTAGGAGTAGTATACGCAATAAATAAATTTAGATTATTTTTGCACAAACCCTTTACAATTAGGACAGATTGTGAAGCAATAGTTAGATTTCATAATAAACTTAACAAGTGTAAATTAAGTACTAGAAGATGGGCAAAATTTTTAGATTGTATAGTAGGACAAGGATATGAGGTAGAGTTTGAACATATTAAAGGAAGTGATAATAGGCTAATAGATTGGTTAAGTAGGAAAATTTATTTAGAAAAAGAAGATAACTAGTTTAATTTTTATGCAGATAATGGAGAACAGCAAGACCATGAACTTTGGGGGATTTTCTCTTCCCATTCATGAAGGCAGAACCAAATTCAGACCTTTAACAGGGATTGAGTTAGACCCAGTTCAGCAGTGTCTTTTAGATAACCTTTGGAACAGTCAGAACCACCCAGCTAAACGCCTTTCGGCCCTAAACTCTCTCAGTATATATTTTTCAAAAATTCAAAATAAACCTTTGTCAAAAAGTTTTTCTTTCTATATAGTAGCTAAAGGAACCAAGCCTGGTATTTACCATGACTAGACAGAAGTAGAACCCTTAGTTAAATATTTTCCTACACCCCAGTTTAAAGGATTTTATGATTTTGAGTCAGCCAGTACCTATGCCCGAAGACAAATAGGAACCAGTTACTTTATTAGTCAGATAGCTAAAGATTACCTGGACACATTGAGCAGGATGCCAACCATTCTTGCTACCAGTGGAGTTCCAGCTAGCCAGATATTTGGAAGCAGTAGTATAGGCAGTAGTGGTTCTAACTCTCAGACAGATTCTCAAAATCCTCTCCAGATGTGCAGACACTGTGAAAGCCTTTCCAGAAATTTCAAGAAAATTATGGATAAAGTCAAAAAGGGCAGTGAAGAGCTAGACCAGCTCCGAGACGAAGAAAAACAATTGAGAGCAACCGCTCGAACCCTAACCAACCAGCTTAAAAAATTAGCTCCAGAAAAAACACCTACCTCGTTACCTAGCCCAGAAATCAAACAACTCACCAGTGAGGAATTTGACCAATTGAGTGCAAGAATGTATTTCTTCAGGCATTCTATCATTCGATCTCTTTGTGAGAAAAGTCAAGTAATGGAAGACCTAAAACCCTATATTTGCACCTTAGCCGAAGATAGCAGAAATGACGAATTAGTCATTATTCAGCAATTTCTTCAAGATCTCTCCATAGCAAGAGTTGACTGCCCTGGCCTAGCTTATCAATGGACCTATACCTATGAAGATAAAGAGCAGCCCTGCTTAGAAGAAGAAAAATGTAGAAAGAGGTCCGAACATTTTGGTAGATGTCAATGTAACCTGGACTTCAGCATTTGCCTTTGCCAGATAAATCTAGCTACATTCGAGCCATTGGAGATAGAGATTAGAGGCGAAACACGTTATCTAACAGCTCCAAAATTGTTAGATTTCGGCTTTGTCTCCAGACTAATTTTTTCAGAACCAGATCAGACAGATAACTTTGGACATAAGCTTGCTCATGCAGTACTGTGCGTAATGGAAGAACATCATCCGTATGTAGAAGCCCTGATAGATAACAAACTGCCAGAGTTGAAGGGAATATGGTGCAATCCAGCTAAACACAAAATGTACCTCACAGGAACCTCTACATTCCCAGGATACCCAGGACTCAATAGGAGACCCTGGCCATGCAGAAAATTTCCCCTCAAAGACCAGCTCAATAAATGGAGAAAATTTGCTAGCAACTCTCTATTAGCATATAATGGAAACTATGGGCATCTAGTCTGTGAAGATAGACATCAGAAGATACATTGTAATTTAGCCATCCCAGGATATCCCTTTAGCAAAGAGACATTTGTCGATGAAAGTCAGTACCCTAACTATCAGCATGGCGTCTCTTATGAATCACCGGTGATGGGAGAAAATGACCAAGAATGGTACGATGAACCACCCATGGGAGATGGGGATGACTTTTACGACTAACTCTCAGCAGCAGACCTGGACGACCTTGCAAACAGAATGTACGGGTAAAGCTAAAAAAAAAAAAAAAAAAACAAACAGGGGGTCCCACTACAAGACTCCTATAATATTTTAAAAAGTATTCTAATAGTTCCACGTGACTCTTTAAAATTTTGCAAACCCTTCGAGAACCCACCTAGAAGCATCACTCCATGGGTCAGCATCAATAATTGGCGCTCCAGCAGAAAAAGACAAAGTCCGTAAAAGATAAAGCTTCTCCTTGAAATCAGAAAAATGCACGCCGAAAAAAGACAAAAAAGATTTTGTAAATATTTTGTGTCTGTAATTGTTTGAGTCTGTCAGTGATAAGAATTTTCCTTCACTCACTACTTTAATAAAGTATGGATAACTCCTACCCAGCTTTATTAAAGAAAAGCTATGAAAATCTTTATACGTGTCTTGTAATAAATTATAGTGTCAAAATTTTGTCAAAAAAGGAGGATTGAATGATATGCGATGGGGCCCAAAAGCAGTACCCGATATCATTATCCTAATCTTTTATTGATAAAATTTATCTATAATAGTGATATGAGTCAAAAGTTTGCATATAATCTTATACATATATAGTTTTGTCCTTTTTCAATTTTCAAAAAGCCTAAGGTATAGGCTAACATAGGTTTTGACTCTTTAGGAAGATTTGGACGTAAAATTGTTGGGCAAAGATTTGAAGCTTTGTTTTATTTTCTTTTTGAGTTGTATAAATTGGCATGCTTGCCACCGAATGAAGCAGAATGAAAAACACCCCTTCACTCTGCGTTGTAAAAAAAAATTCCAAACCTCTCTCAAAACCCTCTAAGTGTACTAAGTTTTTCAGAGTTTCAGAATTTGTAATATAATCTTTGTAAGTATATTTCTTATTAATATGAAGTGTGAGTAGTTTCTCTTTTCCTCAAATATTTCGAAAGGGTAACTCTTCTATTCTAAAAATTTATTTTCTTTTTGGGAAAAACTAAGTTTATGGAATACTTGTTTGCTCATTAATATTACATGCTTTGAACCTTCGTAGTATCTGCTATTTTCTAATCTATTACTAAGTGACCTTAGCTGAAGAGCCCGTGTGAGCCGTGGTTAGGCGTTGGAGGGCAAATTGTAGGTAGAAAGGGAAAGGTAAAAAATTAGAAAATAAAAATATACTATGTTAAACGAGGCTTAGCTTCAAGGTGGGAGTACATGTAATGAAAATAAACATTGCCTAAAAATAGGTTTTGCCAAAAAAAAAAAGAATTTTAGAATAAAAGGAGAGCAACTCGAGTAGAAATATTAAGGAAATATTGTTTATATAAGAATTTTAAAAAATCAAAAAATTGTATGCCCTTAGAAGAAGAACTTAGAATTAAAATTAAAATTAGTACTGAACTAATACAAGAATTAGAAGATCAAAAATTAAGATATCAGTTTGTTTTATCATTAGCTTCTGGCAGATCCCTAGAAAATTACAGTTTAAAAATTTCTCAAATAAATAGACAGCTAACTGTAAAACAAGAAACCTTAAAATTAGCCATACATCAGCTTGAAGACCTTTTAGCATAACTGTAGAATTAATTAGATAATTCTCAGCCTAATTTCAAATAGTGGTAAACCACTAACTCGTCACCCCTAACCCAAAAATAATGTATTAAATAATATACAAATATATATAAATAATAATATTTACAAATATATATAAATAATAATATAAATACATTATTTACATTATTTATATATTAAATAATATAAATAATAATTTTTATTTAAATATTAATATTAACTTAGAATTAAAATTAAAATTAGTAATGAACTAATACAAGAATTAGAAGATCAAAAATTAAGATATCAGTTTCTTTTATCATTAACTTCTGGCAGATCGCTAAAAAATTACAGTTTAAAAATTTCTCAAATAAATAGACAGTTAACTGTAAAACAAGAAACCTTAAAATTAGCCATACATCAGCTTGAAGACCTTTTAGCATAACTGTAGAATTAATTAGATAATTCTCAGCCAAATTTCAAATGGTGGTAAACCACTAACTCGTCACCCCTAACCCAAAAATAATGTATTAAATAATATACAAATATATATAAATAATAATATAAATACATTATTTACATTATTTATATATTAAATAATATAAATAATAATTTTTATTTAAATATTAATATAAATAATATTAAAAAAAAAGTTATCGAGCTGAGCTCGAGCCCAGTTTCTTATCGAGCCGAGCTCGAGCTTAGCAAAGCTCGGCTTGGCTCGTTTGCAGCCCTAGGTATGGGCAACAGCTTCTGAGTTTAAATAAAGAGGAAATTACAAAAAATAATAATAATAAATAAAAAATTATGGTTTAGACTGTTGTAACAAAATAATTTTTTAATTTGTATATTTTTGTTAAGTAAAATTTACGGTAAAAAAATATTTTGAATATTTTATGTATACATTGAGTTTAATGGGTAAAATATTTTATTTTTGTAATGAAAATGGGTGAATGATTAATATTGACAACAATTCAAAAGAGCAGGATTTAAATTTGATAAAATTAAAAATTCAGGTTTATTTTGTTGTAAGAGTTAAACTTTGTTGTATTTTTTTAAATAATTTACAGTTTAAGTAGAAGTTGATGGAAATTTTTATTTTTATTTAACTTTAGTTTTTATTTTTATTTATTATCAAGTCAACAAAAACCATGCTCAATTTTATTTATTATTTTATTATTATCTGTTTTAGCTAGCTTAACAGTATATGGGTTAATCTGAATTTGGTTGTGGATCCATTAGCTCAAAAATTGGCAAGAGCGCTCAAATGCTATTCTTATGCGTTTGGGAGGATAGTGGTTCGAATCCACTTGGATCCTTTGTTATTGAGGGGGTTGTGTGGCAAGTGGATTTTTAGTTTTTGTCGCTAAAAAATTAGGTGAAAAAAAATTGAAGAGTTTGGGATAGATTTTTTAACGTTTTATGAAAAAATATGTAAAAATAAAAAATAAAAATAAATAGAGAAATATAAATGAATTTTCATTTTATGAAAAATTAGTCTAAGGTTCCTCTTTCATTTTTAGTAATGGAAAAGATTCACAATATTATTTTATGATATCTAAGGTTCTTCAACTTCACACTCATATATCACAGAGAAATTTGGCTCTTTTAAATTAAACCTTATTTCTCTCTCTCTCTCTCTCTCTCTCTCTCTCTCTCTCTCTCCAAACTCCTCTCCGTCGTAGTCTTTCGCCTCCGCGACCCTGACCCTACTGTTTGCTCCACTTGCGTCACTGCTATTGCCTCTTTCCCCTCTCATGTCATGAAACCTCCATTTACTTCGATTATCAAGCATTTGGTTGAATCTCTAGTCACTGAATAAGATTAAAGAGATTTGGTTTCTAAATCTCATTTTGTAGCAATCTCTCTCTCTTTCTTGCGTTGGTGGGTTCAGCGATGGTGGGAAAGGGGTTGTAATGATGGGTCAGATTTGGTTTGATTGCGATGGCGATGGTGATTTGTTTTGTAGCGATCTCTCTCTCTCTTAGTAGATCATGTGGTCGTCATGATGCATGGAATTCTCAGAAGGTCACATATATATATATATATAATCATCTAGCAGACACATATATATATATACTTATATGTTCTTAATTTCTGTTTTTGTTTTGTGAATTGTTTTATTGGTTCTTGGTTTTGATGATATTTGCTTTAAATTTGATCAATTTGAAAGATAAAGTTGGATTTTTCAATTACTCTTTGACATGCTTTAGACCTTGTACTTTTTTTTGTTCCCATAATATCTTATATTTCGCGATTTAGAAATTCAAAGCAAATCCAGAGAATTTCTCTGACTTTTCTAGAATTTCTTTGAATTTCTCTTTTCATTTCAGGTTTATAAGTTGAATGAAGAAGAGCACATATAGGCTGAAGTGACAAATTTGGGTGAGAGAGTATTATTGGTCGGTACAGATTGCTCCTACTTTGTTTCTGTTGCAAATTTTGATTGATGCAAAGGAAAGAATTGTGTTTTCTTTTTAGATGAATGTTGCAGTTTGTATGATGAAACCTTTCATGATCAATATGACAAACTTAAGGCATATGGTCAACGGGAAACTGGGATTTTCAGTTTGAAGGAAGGAAGTGTTAGGCCATTAGTCTTTTACCCTAGCTATGCTGACATTTTTTGGCCTCCCCTAACTTGGCTACTTTATCCAAATTCATCTTTATACTTGTCTTGAAAGTAAAGTTTCAAATACACTTTTTTTAAGAAGCCCCTTAAAATTTTGATTTTGAATCATTATTACAGTCCCTTGTTATTTGAAGTTAGAGAAATTTTTGCGAAAACTAGAAAAATTCTTTGGAAATCTAGAGAAAATTTCTAGACTGGAATTCAAAGAAATTCTCTAGCTTTCCTAGATCGATATTGAGGGACTTTAGATATTATGAAAATATTATATGCCTTTTATGCTATAAAATCTTAATACTATGGACCCTAAAAAGGAAATCCCTTAAATTTTTTAATATGATTTTTTTTATTTTGGGGCTATTTTAGTGGGTTTTATAACATTTTGGTTAAAATTTAATTTTACCAAACGAACTAGAATATAACTGGTGATAGAAAAAGTGATGCCGCTTTACAAAAAGGATAAATACATTTGTTTAAAATACAAATTGTCATTTGTAATATGAAAAATTATAAATATCTTTTTGTCAGAATTTTTTATTTAACAGAAAAAAATAAAATCTTTAACTATTCTCCTATAACCAAATTAAATCAAGCCTTAAGTCCCATCAAATGGGGTCGGCTGCATGAATTCTTTTTTTCCACTTGACTTTATCCAAGGCCATTTCGTTAGTCAAATTAAAGATATTTATATCTCTATTTACTATACTAGTCCATGTCAATTTAGGTCTATCACCTCCCTTAACATTACCATTTAGCGTCACTGTATCTCATCTCTTCACTACTGTCTTTGTTAGTTTCCATTATATATGATCAAACCATCTCAATCTATTCTCTCTCAATTTATCTTCTATCAGTACTACTTCTACTCATTCTCGAATATACTCATTTCTGACTCTGTCTTTTCTAGTCTTGGCACACATTTACCTTAGCGTCCTAATCTTAGCAACATTTATCTTATGTACATGTTGTTTCTTAATTGCCCAACATTTCGTCCCATACAACATTGCCAGTCTAATAGTTGTTCTATAGAACTTCCCTTTTAGTCTAATAGGTACTCGTTTATCGCACAGTACTCCGGACACACTCCTTCACTTAAGCCACATTGCCTTAATTTTGAGGACCACATTTGTTCCAATCTTCCTAGTTATTTAGATAATTGATCCTAAATAACGAAAATATTTACTCTTAAGTAGTTCTTGGTTCTCAATCTTCACTTCTCCTCTACTTCCATTGTGATTATTACTAAAATTACACTTCATATACTCTATCTTAGTTCTGCTTATCATAAATCTTTTAGATTTAAGTGTTTTTCTCCAAATCTTCAACTTAGCGTTAACTCTTTCTTTAATTTCATCCACTAACATGATATCATCTGCAAAAAATACACACCATGGCACATCATCCTGAATATTGTGCGTCAACTCATCTATAACTAAAACGCAAAAGATAAAAATTTAAGGTTGATCTTTGGTGTAACCCTATAACAATTAGAAATTCACTCGTCTCTCCAGTAGACGATCTAATAGTGGTCACCACATCCTCATACATATCCCTAATCACATCAATGTAACATTTTGTCATTTCTTTCTTCTCTAACACCCAACCAGATTATATCCCGAGGTACTCTATCGTATGTTTTCTCAAAATCGATAAAAATAATATGAATGTCTCTTTTATTTTCTCTATACTTTTCTATTACTCTCCTAAAAAGATAGATCGTTTCCATTGTTGACCTAAACCAAACCAAGCCTTAAGTCTCATTAAATGGGGGTCGGCTACATGAATCCTTCTTCTCTATACAGCTCTATCAAAGGCCATTTTGTTAGTCAAATTAAGTATATCCATATCTTTATTTACAACGTTAGCCGATGTTAATCTAGGCCTGCCTAGTCCCCTAACATTTCTATCTACCATCACTACACGTATCTCTTTACTACAGCCTCTGTTGGTCTCCGTTGAATATGACCAAACCATCTCAATCGATTCTCTTTCAACTTATCTTCTATCGGTGCTATTCCTACCCATTTCCGAATATACTAATTCCTAATTCTGTCTTGTCTAATCTTGCTACACATCCACCTTAGCATCCTCATCTCAGCCACACTCATCTTATTTACATGTTGTTTCTTGATTACCCAACACTCCGTCCTATACAACATCGCTGGTCTAATAACAGTTTTGTAGAACTTACCTTTTAGTCTAATGGGTATTCGTTTATCGCACAGTACCGCAGACGCACTTCTCCACTTATACCATTACGCCTTAATCCTAGAAGCCACATCTACAACAATCTCCCCCATTGTTGTGTTAATCGACCCTAAATAACGAAAATATTCACTCTTAAGCAGTTCTTGGTTCTCAATATTCACTTCTCCTCTACTTTCATTATTACTGTTACTAAATTTACACTCCATGTACTCTGTCTTAGTTTTGCTTATCTGGAATCTTGTAGATTCAAGTGCTTTTCTCCAAATCTCCAACTTTGTGTTAACTCCTTCTCTAGTCTCATCCACTAGCATGATATCGTCTGCAAAAAGCATACACCATAGCACGTCATCCTGAATATTTCTCGTCAATTCATCCATAACTAAAGCAAAAAGATAATGACTCAAGGGAGATCCTTGGTGTAACTCTATAGTGATAGGAAATTCATTTGTCTCTCCAGCATGCGATCTAATAGTGGTTACCACCCCTTCATATATGTCCCTAATCACATCAATGTAACCTATTTTGTCATCCATTTCTTCTTTAACACCTACTATATTATATCCCGATGCACTCTATCATATTATTTCTCAAGGTCGATAAACACCATATGAATGTCTCTTTTCTTTTCTCTATACTTTTTTGTTACTCTCCTCAAAAGATAGATTGCTTCCATTGTTGACCTACCGGGCATAAATCTAAATTGATTTTTTGACACCTCTATTATATCTCGCAATCGGCGTTCCATCACCCTCTTCCACACTTTCATTGTGTGACACATTAACTTGATTCTTCTATAGTTGTTGCAATTCTGGACATCTCTATTATTTGTATATGTTGGCACTAAAATACTCTTCATCCACTTCTCTAGCATGTTCCTAGTTAACCAAACAACCCATTTCTTAACATTTCCACGTTTCAATAGGTATATCATCGGGTCCTAAAGTCTTATTCAATTTCATTTTTTTAAGTGAAAACTTCACTTCAAAGTCCCTAATCCTACGATAGAACCTAGTCTTAGTTTTTCTTATTACTGCCTACTTCCTTCCCTTTTGACCTACTTCCATGTTCCTCATTTAACAACTTTTCAAAATAGTTCTTCCACTTCTCCTTAATCTCTTCATCCTTCACCAACACCTTAGAGTCCTCACCCTTGATGCACTTAACTTGATTAAAATTTCTTGTTTTCTTCTTTCTTATCTGAGCAAGTTTGTATATCATCTTCTCGCTCTCTTTACTATCTAGTCTAGTGTATAAGTCATCATAGGCTTCCAACTTAGTGTTTTTCACTACTTTTTTGACCTCCTTATTGGTCAATCAATAGCGCTGAAGGTTTTTCTCAGATTTATTATTCTACTACTTTTTAAAGCTCTTTTTTTTTTTTGTCTTTATTATCAGTTAGACCTCCTCCATCCACTACCAAGTTTCCCTAAAGTTGGGTCCTTTTCCTTTTGATTCTTCAAGAACTTCCTTTGAGATTCTTCTCATACAATTGGTTATCGAGTTCCACATAGTGTTAGCATCATCTTCCATGTTCCAAATACCTTCTTTATCCATTCTATTGTTAAATGTGTCTAGTTTATCTCCTTTTAGGTTCCACCATCTAGTCCTATGATACCCACTATCTTTCTGAGCTTGGTATTATCCTTTAAAACATAAATCTAGTACTAAAATCCTATGTTGAAACGTCAAGCTCTTTTCAGGAATCACCTTACAGTCGCTGCATTTTAGACGGACCCCTTTTATTAGTAGAAAATAATCCATTTGTCTCCTAATTGACCTACTCTTGAAGGTTATCAAATGTTCGTCTCTCTTCTTATACATAGTATTGGCCATCACTAGGTCAGAAGTCAACGCAAAATCTAAAATACTCTCTTCAGCCTCATTTCTATCATCAAAACGATACCCACCATGCACCCTCTCATAACCTAGTTTATCTACTCTTACATAGCCATTGAAATCACCACCTATAATTAGGTTCTCTCTTACGGGTATCTCCTTAATACCTCATCCATTTGGTCCCAAAAAACTCTCTTAGTCTGATCATCTAATCTTACTTGGGGGGTGTATACACTGATAGCGTTCACTATATTCTCTCCAATAACTAGTTTAACTAATATAATCCTATCACATTTTCTAATGACTGCAACTATATTTTCTACAAGACCCTTGACAAGTATTATTCTTACCCCATTCATGTGTCTATCCTTGCCACTATAGTATAGCTTAAAATCGATATCCTCTATTTCCCAAGCCTTCTCACCCGTCCACTTAATTTCTTCTACGCAAGCTATACTAACTCTCCTCATAATCATGACATTTACAAATTCCATAGTCTTACTAGTTAAAGTTCCTATATTCCATGTGGTGACCCTAAATCTATAATCTTGGACTAACTTCTTTATCCGTGCTCGTCTAAAAAAATGCAAAAACCTTTACCCATTTTTCCACACACCCAGGCGTCGATGCAGCGCCCCTTGCTCACTTTTCGAAACACTCGAAGGCAGGTGCAATGCGTCACTTAAGGGGAACAACCTAGCATTTAATCGATTCAGAGTATTAGGCTTCATGTCACTTTTCTAACTGTTCTCCTATACAATAATAAAATTATTTGAATTATTAACTGAACTAAAATTTTAATATTATTAAAAACTTTTAATTGACTTAATAATTTATTAATAACATATATCAATTGTTATGAAATTTGAAATGTCAAGGGACAAGATGTAATTTTTAGAACTATAAGGGAAAATTGATATTTTGAGCAAATTTTAAGGGGTATATTTACAGTTTATTAAAAAATATTTACTAAATGTACAAAATTTATTTTCCAAAAAAAAAAATCATGATGTGAATAGTCTTTTTACAATTATGACCATAGTGATAAGTATTTTAATTTTTAATAAATAGATATAAATATTTACCTTAAAAAAGAGTGGGAAAATTAGTAATACATTCTTCATATAGTTTGGGTAGTAGGAAAGAGCCAAGATAATTTATCCTCCTATTTGTGATCCCTTAGTGTTATTATTTTAGTAATTTAGGTCTTTTATCCCATCTTTTACATCGTTTAACTGTTTTTAAAATTTTAAACTTTAAAATTTAATATTTTTATAATTTTATTGACAAGATCTTTTAAATATGATTTATGAGTAATATGAAATTTTGGGGGAAAAAAAATAAAATTTCACTGACTTTACTGACTTAATCATCGAAATTTCATTGACTTTGATTAATTTAGTTATCGAAATTTTACTAACTAATTAAAATTTCATTAACTTTTTGGTCATTGAAATTTTCCTGACTTAGACCATTGGTCACTAATTAACCAAAGCTTCATTGACTTAGATTGTTGGTCATCGAAATTTCATTAACTTGGTCATTGAAATTTTACCGACCAATTGAAATTTAATTGACTTAGACTTAGTCATCAAAATTTTACCGACCAATTGAAATTTCACTGACCTATCTTAGGTCAGTGAAATTTCATCAACTTTTTTTATTAGAATTTTGTATTCATTATGGATCTTAATTACAGATCTTGATGAAACAATTTAAAAAATAAAATTTTTATGAAAAACAGAGATTAGATCAAAAGTAATAGAATTTTGAAATTTTCAAAGGAGTTAAAAAAATGAGAACGTTTCTCTTTAGTTCAAATCGGATTATAAGGTACTATTGGGTCTCTGTGGGCCTACCATAGAGCCCGCATTGATAATCCTAACTGTTCAATATGTAGGGTTTGTCGAGTACTTAATCCCTATAAAAAAAATCATATTGATCGAATATCGATTGTCATTTAATCAGATATATAATTTTTAAAATAAATTATCGATACAAATGCGATTTAATCAAGTGGTTATCGATATTCGATCAACGTGATTTTTTACAGAGATGAAGTACTCGACAAGGCTTACATATTGAATGGTTTGGATTATCGATGTGGGCTCCGTGATAGACCCATAGAAGCCCAACAACGCTTTCTAGTTGGGGAACTCAATTGGAGAGAATCATCTCCCTTAAAAAAAATTACAGAATTTTGTTACCATGTGTTTTGGAGGATAAAAACTAATATAGAAAATAAATCTTAAATTTTGTAAATTTAAATCTTATTTTTTGGATTTATTTTCAATCTAAATCACATGCTTATTTTTGTTAACTAAAATCAACAAAAAAAAAAAAAATGGTATTTTAATAAATGGTATTTTAAACATTTTATGTACAGCAAATTGAGTTTAATGGCTAAAAATATTATTTTTCTATCGGTTTCACATAAAAAAGTAGACATGTAACTCCCCCGAAATAACATAATAAATCCAACTCATAATTAGAAGAATAACATAAATAAAATATTTTCATTCATCAGAGTTTGTATTACAAAAGATAACATATGCAATATACATTCATAAATATACATCCTGAATCTATAGCATGTAGTACCAATTAATGATCAACAAAATAAATGCCCTACGGGCTTACATCTTTCCAAAACATTGCTTAGTTACAACAAAAGAGAGTCATAAACTCTGTACATATAAAGCCCTCGGCTTGAATAAACATTTAAGCACAAAATAACAAAATAAAGGCTCCAGCTCCTAGGTCCTCCCAAGCTATGTCTTTGGAGGAAGCATGTCACCGGTACCTAAAAATGGTTTCCCAAGTAGGGTGAGCCAAAACCCAGTAGAAACAATCTATCACAATATATGAGGTTTAACAAAGATATCAGTGCCAAGTTAATATTCAATATTCATGACAAAACACACATTCTCCACATGACCATACGGTACCGATATTCACATCTCAATCCATTTTTATCTATTCATTTCAATTTAATTCATTTCATTTCAATTCATGGGCCAAGTTTATAATCCTCCGAATAACCCAACTGAGGCTACAACTCAATGATTCTCAATCAACACAATCACCATACAAGCACTTCAATCTTACCATTTTACGAAAATTTCATCCACGGGATCGACACCCATGTATACACATGATTTCGAGACTTTCACCTTGGACACTCCGGCCAACTTAATTTCAATGGAGTCCATCCCCTATCTCCTCCCAAAGCATGGAGTACATCCCCTTTCTTCTCTCAAAACATTATACATATACAATGTATTTAAAAGTACCGTCATATTCAATGACTATCAATTATACATATTCAATGCCTTAACATACCATCATATTCAATGACACAATTAAATGATTTGTTTTAATTCACCTAATTCTCATGCAATTTCTACAACAATCATAGCTATCCTCCACCAATAGCCTAATACAGATATTTCTAAACAGATATTCAATCTCAAGACAGATAATTTATTCAAGTTTTCATAGGAGCGAGATAATGCGTATCCGGCTCCACCATTTATATCAACAACTATCCAATTCCATATTATCATAATCAATTTCACTTATTTATATAAAACACAAATTGACCCATCTAGGGCACAATTTCCATTTTTCCAAATATTAACTCAAGTGTCCAAATCAATCCTTTTTCAACAACAAACCTTTACATCTACACCCAAACCATTTTTACCAATTACATTTGAAAACCCCTCTTTCATTCCACACCTAAGCCCTAGGTTCATCCACAAATATCCCCAATATTCCATATTTTATACATAACAACAAATAACTAGGCTAAAAATCATATTAAGGTGTAGAATATCCCTACCTCAAGCTTAGAAGAGCAAAGGAAAAGATGGAGAATCTTCAAAGACGCTAAAATCAAACTTCAATCAGACCAAAAGGAAGCTCTTGAGACGCACTCTTTTTTTAATAAAGGCACACGGGTGTAGAGATCACTAGATCTAGATGTAAATGTAAAGAGAGAGAGAGAGAGAGAGAGAGAGAGAGAGAGAGTATTTTAGAGAGAGAAGGTCTCCCTTTAGGGTTTTTGGAAGAAAATATCTAAAAAAGTGATGTACAAAGTCATTTTCGCGATCTGATATACGCACAGTCCGCTCGAGTGGAAGAGTTGACGCTCGAGCGTCAGACACAAAAATTTGTTCCGCTCGAGCATAAGAAGTCCCGCTCAAGCACAGAATACACACCTCGAGCACTTTTGCAGACAACAGACAAACAGCTCGAGTGCAAGAAGGACCCCTTGAGCACCCACTCGCTTGAGCGTAGGAAACTCCGCTCGAGTGTGGAAAACACCCCTCCAGTACTTTTTGCAAACGTGCAAAGTACTGAGAGTTTGCACATCCCGCTCGAGCGTAAGAAGGGCCGCTCGAGTAGAGGGCCAAAATTCTGGGCAGCGTAAGGTTTGAAAACCAAGCAACCAACGTGTTCCAAACACACTCAAAACGCCCAAATAACCAAATTTAAGGAGGAATAAAGAGGAAAAGACAACAAACAACATTCAGAAACCATAAACCCGAGTCCGAACTACCACAAGTGTCAGGTTAAAACTGGGATCGGTATAAGACAAATGGTCTAAATTGAAAATAAATCAAAACAGTAGAGTTTAAATTGATAAAATTAAAAATTTAGAATTTATTTTATTATATATGTGTTGATTTAGAATAAATTTATGTGACATTTATTAGAAAATTTTATTTGGATAACTTATTATTATTATTATTATTATTTGACAACTAAAAAATCATAACATTAAAAATATTAAAACAGTTTATATTAGTGGCCAGCCTATGAGCTGATTGGGTTACATTATTTTCTACCTTAATTATACTAAGGAAAGAAAAATATTGACTAAAAAATCTATTATCGTAGCCATTACATACTGCTTCTTGATCCTAAAGCATACTAACTAAAACTTGACAATCAATTTTGATGGTGACAATCTGCGTTCCTTGTTCTCTCGCCCACCAAATTGCCTCCAAGTATGCTCTCCCTGATGTCAATTTTGACGGTGACAATCTGTATTTCTTGACCATAGCCTTTTGGGTCACGTCTAGTACTTGTTATCCAAACACACCCAATCTACTCCTGCGGCATGACTCTGAGATTTCCATGATCCATCAATCAAGAAGTACCAGTTCGCTAAACCTCCTATCTGATGTAGTGCATTATGCAAAACATGTGTTAGTTTGAGTTTGAACAGAGTCATTAACATTAGCTACATGTGTATATGTGCAAGCAGATCCTCATCTAACGACTAAATTATCAGATACATTGGTTGATTCTATAGTTTCCTTAATGGTGATTGGAGATGTTGGAACACAAAAGTGTTACGCTCACACCATATAGCCCAAAGAATAGCCACCGATTGAATCTATATCTTTCACCCCGTTCGACCCAAGACGTGAACTAATGTCTTATTTAGTACTATGAAAATTCTTATAGCCTATCATGTTATGTGTGATACAAAATGACTCTATTGTCACTATTTACATAGATAAATGTAATTAAGCATCGAAATAATTATTGAAATAGATTTGAAAACTAAAAAAATGTAAATGGGAATGCAATCACTTGAAAACTTAAGAAATCAACAGTGAAAAAGAATCCAAGATTATTTGAAATTAGATGATTTAATTTTCATACTTTTTATATGTAACACTCTGGAAATTTTTTTATTCTTCTTTTCTCTTTGCTCGAGCGACAGATTGCTCGCTCGAGAGGTCTTTCGATGCATCCAGTACTTTTGTTTGCAAGCTTGAGATACTAAGAGTTCGTTGTGTTCGTCTAGCGCAAAAGTGGTCACTTAAGCGGTTTGTTCAAGATCGGCATGTATTAAACACACTTTTTGTTTCTTTTCTCTCATTTTTCTCTTTTCTCTCCCTCCCCTCTTCATGTCCGAAAACCTTAGTCACAAAACCTTTGATTTCACCTCATTACGCCAAGGATCCACCTTAGATCTTGCAAGATTAGTGAAGAATGAGTGAAGATCTTTTTCTTGACTGATTGGATTGCGAATTGATCGGAGTTCTTACTTGGGCCTTCGTTGTTTGCTCGCCTTCTTAAGGTAGAGAGTTCTCTTAACTCTAATCATTTATGATTTCGTTTGATTATGTTGTATTATGAGAAGTATGGGTTGATTTGATTTTGAAATCTTTGATTAAAAGACATTTTATATTAAAAAATTGGGGTTTTCACTCAAACTTTTGAAATATTTAGAATGTTTTAAGATATTGATGGGTAATAATTGATGATTGGTAGATTTGATGATGAAATGAAGAAAACTCCCAATTTTCTTGAAACCCTAGATTTGGAATTTTGTTTTTAAATAAGGGTTTGAATTAAAATTGTACTTTATGTGAAAATTTAAATTAATCTTCTTGAGTATCCGTATGTGGAATGGGATTGGTGTTATGATGATGTTAATAAAGGATTTAAGGAAGCTGTTTTGGGTAGAAAATCTGGCAATCTTGAAAGGTTTAATGTACGAATTAATATGTAATTAAAATTGATGGCGGGGATGACATAGGAACATGGAAATATATATGTACTTCATATCGTATTCATTTGATTGATTTTGTGTGTGATTGAATTGGACTTCAGTTAAGTTACAATAATATGAACTCTTGCATTGCATTGCATTGCATTCACAGAGTGTTGGATTAAGTGTTGGGTTGTATAATTCGGTGTGTGTAAATTTAGAATGTGTTGTGTGTGTTGAGGTGACCAACTGCCCTTCCGTGCTCTGAGGCTAGAGAATGTGAGAATGTCATTGGTATATGGTTAAGGTGCCCAATTGACCTTCCGTACTTAACGCCGATAAATGTTGGGGGGGATACGGTTGAATAAATGTGTTGGGTGTCCGATTGCCTCTCTATGCTCGATGGCCGGTAATGTGGAGGTATTTTTTTAAAAATGTAACAGGTGTTCAATTACCCATCTATGCTTGATGACCGGTAAATGTGGAGGTGTTTTTGAAAAATGTAAAAGGTGCCCAATTACCTTTCCGTGCTTAGTGGCCGGTAAATGTGGAGGTATTATGAGATGTGTTTTGGGATTTCACAAAACGGAAAAAGAAATGTTTTCAAGAAGAAGTAAGGTCCAAGTGTGGAGTCCATCGTGAGTTTAAAGTTTACATTGAGTATTGAATGTCAAATAAAGTTACCATACTTGTACATTATGAGATGTTGCATGAATGTAACCAATATGAACATTTATATATACATATTAGGCATCATTGCTCACTCCTATTTTATAGGTTGGATATTCCCAAATTGCAGGTGATCAAGGTGTGACTCGTTCGTTGAGAAGTATATGGAGTTTTAGATGGAGCACTAAAGCCAATGTTTCATGTTTTGGCTACAAGCTTAACTATTGAGATAAAATTTTATTTTATTTGCGATCAAGGCCCTTAACCTTGAAATGTGTAAGTCTTTATGGCAATTTGATATATATATATATTTATACAGCTTGTACTGTAATTTGTTGTAATGAATGAGATGACTAATTTGCAAGAAATAGATGAGTTTTTGATTTATAATTTGTTATCTTTATTTATCTGGAATTTATTAAAGTTATGGAATTAAATGATAATAATGAATTGGTAACTAATAAAATGATGTTAATTTTCGAGGTGTGACATTATAAATAAAAATATATAGGCTCTGTTTGGTTTAGATTTCAAAACATAGTTCCATCACTGATTTTAGTGTAGTATTTGGTTGCAACTTTCAAATCATAATTCTACACCCATTTCTCAAAACTCATTTCAAACTATAATCATTACTTTTCAAAACTCATAACCAAACACACAACTCAAAACTCTTTTCAAAACTCAAAAACAACTTAATTTTTATTTTAAATATTTTATATTTTTTTTAAATATTTTATTTTATTTCATAGGAATATTTTTAATATTTTAATTTTCATAAAAATATTTTAATATTTTGATATTTTAATTTTAATATTTTGATTTTCGGAATATTTTTAACATTTTATTTTTCAGAATATTTTTAATATTTTTAATGTTTATACAAGCCTAAAAATTTAATTGACATAAAATAATTGATATATAAGTTATTTGAAAAAAAAAATTTATTTGAAAAAAAAATTATTCAAAAAAATTACTTAAAAACAATTAATTGAAAAAAAAATCATTTTTTTATTTGAGTATTTTAAAAATAGCTTGGTTACGACTATTGATCAAAAATACGGATATCGAGTTATGAGTTGTGTGTTTGATTATCAATTATAGGTTGAATTAAGTTTTGAAAACTCATCACCAAACAAATTTTCTTATTTCACATGTTACATCAAACTTTCAAAACTCAATTCCACGTACAATTCAAAACTCAATTCAACACTCTATTCAAAAACTATAACCAACAAATTTTCTATACTCAAATCATAATTTCACAACTCAAAAACTCAAAATACAACTCATACTCTCAAATTATATTTACAAAACTCTACCAAACGCAACTATAATTTTTTGGGAATTGTAAATTCATAATATATGGGTAACAAATGAAATGTGCAATAAGATAAACAATATAATTAATCCAATCAATAATCTATTAAATCAAGAGAATTAAAGGACCCCTAAACCCATTGCAAAGGACAAAACCACAACAATTTGATGCTACAATTCTAAGATAATTACCGATTGAACAAGTGAAAAGGTAAATGTGTAGGTAAATTCTAATAAGGGACCTCACATTTGTAAGAAAATGAAATAGAGAAAGAGGACATTTTGAGTAGGAACATACCAAAAAGCACACCTGCTTATACTATAGCAAAATGCAAGTACCACTTATAGTAGATACACTAGTAAATATGCCCGTGCAAGGCATGGGCTATTTGCACAGGATATTTGAATTTTAAGTGAATTGAAAATATATATTTTTTGAGATTTGTTTAAAATACAAATTGTCTCGTGTAGTTGTGAAAATTACATCTCGCCCTTTCAAGTTTTTAGTTGCATAACAAATGATCAATTTTATTAATAAATTATTACGTTAATTAACAGTTTTTAATACTATTATAAATATATTTCAATTAATAATTCAAGTAATTTTATTGTTGTATTAATTTTGTTAAATAAAAAATCTTGACAAAAATTATATTTGTAATTTTCAAAATTATAGGGGATAATCCATATTTAAAGTAAATTTAAGGGGATGTATTTGTAATTGAGTTTGGCTTCTCTCATGTTGTCATCTCCAACTTGAGAGAGCATATAGATTTTGTAAGCTCATTTTGGAACTACCTTCGGTGATCCGAAATGAATGATTATTCTTGAAATTATATTTGTTGTCTATTTTTTTAAAACAAGTATGATTCAAACATATAATTACTGATATTCAATCATGTTAATTTTTTGCATGAATATTATTCTACTCTTCCAAAAGGTTAGCGGTTCAGATTGTTGAAACGGGACCTATGGTGGGCTCCACAGGTCCCTCAAATTAATAAGAGTGCCTCCTCCTGCAAATAAATAATAAATAATTATATTTATATTTTTAATGTTGAATAAGAGTGACTCAAGTCCATCAATGGATTTATAGTTGTTAGATGTTTAATTGTTATATTATCTTAATTTGGTTCTTTTGAAGCATTTGAAACTTACAGTTTTATAGTATAGCATGCATGCATTGATTGTTAACATGTCAAGCTAAAGATTTTTGCTATTACAGCTTATGCACACTAAGACATTGAATTGTTAGGATGTCATATTTTTTTGCTATTATTGTTTTTTCGGAATGTGTGGATGGAAAATGTCTCAAATCCGATAATAATAGATCAATATGGTCGCAAGTAAGCAAGTTCCAGTCAAAAGCAGGTATAAGATCCACACTTGAGTTCTTTCTTTCAAGTAATTAGTTGAGAAATAAATTTAATAACTTTAGAATGAATTTTGTGAGTTAATTTTCACCAAAAAATCGGCCCTAATGAATGAATGAACCAGTAATTGGATCTTTTGTGAATTATGTTTGAAAGTAGTTGGAAACTGAATTTTGCTTTAAAATTCACATATAGATTCTTATCAAATTGATCTTTCAGATAAAACACAAATATTCTACACAAGTTTAATATAGCTTACTTCTTAATAAATGCTAGACTCAGAAGATCCTTAAGAAAGAGCCAAAGAAGGGGTCTAAGAATGCTAAACCTATTACAAAGACAGAAAAATGTGAAAGTTTCTTCAACTTTTTCAACTTCCCGAGGTTCCTGAGGATAAAGCTGATATTGGTGAAGATACTGTACGTTTATCAACTTTATACACGTCAAAATACTTGTTGACGCCATTATGAATTATAATTTGGGTTCTCTTCTAATTCGTTCGTACTATTGACTAACAATCGGAAGAACTTCAGAACCAAATGGAGCAAAACTATGACATTGAGGGAGTCAACCATTATGTTTTCACTTTTCAGTTCTGGATATTGCATACAATGATTAAATGTGCTCTTATTTTAAGAATTGTGAAGTTGTACGAATTAGTTCTAGATTATATAAAGAATGCAGTTATGTGAACTCACATCTAATTGTGTATGGAGGCACTATAACAACCCTCATTTTTGCCTTAGTCATATTCATGAGAATTTAAGCTTGCATTTTGTTAACTTTGATATTTTGTTTAAGTGTAGGATCCTGTGTTGTTTTGATGCTATTGTATTTTGCCTAAGTATAAGATCCATGTTTTGTTCCATGCTTTGTGTATTGAACCTAGGCTATTTACCTTTTATACCTCACACCTAGGTCACATCTTTGAACCTCTTATACCTAAGCTGTTGAGCGACAACACCTAAGGCCATCTTGGAACCATCTTAACTGACCTCTACCTCACCTCTACCGTTGTGCCTTAGCTAAAGTGTGTATCACTTAAGCCAATGTGGGCATCACCCAGCAATCTGAAATCCTTGATCCCTGAACTTTGCAGCCGTGTTGGGCACCTTCTTGTTGAGTTCTGCACCTTAGCCAACACCTAGCAACCTTGTTCCATGTTTTGTACAACCTAGGCCGAGGTGTGTCACGCTTAGGCCAAGTATTACCCCTCTTAGCCGAGATCAGGAAGACCTCACCTATCCTTCACTTGTCTGAATACTATGTTTGATCTCGGATCCTTGCCTTGTTAGTGTACTCATGCCACCTTACTTGTTGTATACACTTTGACCTACTCTTGTCCTTTCATTCAGATACCTTTTTGAAGAGATTTGACCAGATGATGTCACGCGTCCCAGTAGTGGGTATTGGTCAGTGAGCAGTTGAGAAACCCATATCATTTGCCATATCTTTGTCTTGCAGAGAGAGCAGCTCTAGGAAGAAGAAGAAGTTAGATTTTCTAAGCTTGATTATTAGACTTTGAACTTTGATTTGTGTTTTGAAGTTAGACACTTGATTTATTTTTGTTGTTCTTTATGTCAGTTTGATCACATTGCATGATCTTGCATGATTCATGAGCCATGCATTGATTTGAAGTTTTGTTTTAGAGAGAAAAAAGTGATGTTCTTGTGTTCTTGAAGAAAAATCATGTTTTGATCCAAAAGTTGTAACAAGTTCTATGCTTTTGTGTTTATTTTTATGAAATCTTCAAGTATGGGTACCCAGGTCCATGTTTGCAAACTCATATCATGAAATCTTAGATTTTAAATAAGAAGTTATAATTTTAGCATTTATGTTCTTCATGATCTTGAAGAGGAAACCTAGATTTTCAGATTTCATTATTCCCTGAGTGTGGTCACCGAGACACACTCTTGTCTAGCTTCCATACCTAAGCCAAGCATTGCATCTCACCTTAGCTTACCTTGCATGATCACTTGTACCTTGGTGTACACCTAGGCTGACCATAGCACAACTTTGTTGACCACCTTGTAACATTCTGGGTGGGCAGCTCACATCTCGGCCAAGGAGACCACACCTCGGCCAAGACGTGTGGAACCTCGGCCATGACCTCTTAAGTTCACTAAACTAGGTCATTTCGGCCCTGCTTCTCTCTGTGCATCTATTTCTAGACCTAGTTTGTACCCAGCATGCTTTTCCCAGAAGAAAATCATTGATTTAACTTCTAGAACATGTTTTGCTTTGTTTTGAAAAGAATATCGAGATCTATTTTACTCATTTGAAGCTTGTTTTGAGATTGCATTACATAACCATCTTTGAGCATCTCTTATTGTCTTCTTGAAGTGCATTTGACGGGATTTACTATGTATTTGTAGGCCTTGGATCTTTGCCTTATTTCTCCTCGACCAAAGAGCTATTGTAAGTGATATTTTTAATAAAGTTATGTTATATTGTTTTAGATAAAAACTTTGCTTTGTTTTGGAAAAGTATTTGATCAAGCATGAATGATTATCTCTTAGTTTTTGTATCAAGTATTATGTTTGTTTTAATGACGTTCTTGAAAGGTCCTTGTGTGCTAGGGGACTTTATGTAACAACCCCGACCCATGATTAACGTTAATCCATGCTTAATGATGCCTAATAATAAGTTTAAGTGAAGTTTTGCATCATACGTTGCCTTATTTGTGTTTATATCTGTTTAGCGAAGACAGATCTATTCATGTTTTCGTTTCGGTTTGTGAATTGAAGGCCTTATCGGCATCCGGTTCAGGAATTGACTCAATTTATGTGTTAATCAGAATTTTTAGGATTTTATGGTAGGTTCAATCGAAGTTCGGTTCGGAACGAATAAATTAGATTAAATTAGTGCTCACTTAATTTGTCTTAATTAAGTTATCTTCAAGTGAAGCCTATATAAGGCTCCATACAAGCCTCCGCTGAACTCCTCTCTTCAAGTTCAAGCATGCTTGAGCTATTACACACACAAACGTATGAAAGAAAGAGGGACCAAGAGAGACAGAGAGTTGAGATCAACAAGAATTGTTGGAATTGGAAAGAATTACCTTGGAATCTTAATGTGCTCATCATCTAGATTTTACTTGAGGAGTTGAGGTATGAATTCAATACCTAGATTATATACTTATGATGTTTAGAACATGAATTCATGAGGATTATGTTGAGTTAAGCAAGACTTGAGTTAAACAAATTAGTAAAAGGACCCTATCATGCATGCATGTTCATCTTTCCACGTTACGGGTTGATTTTGAAGAATTCTTCCATGCATGTTATCATTCTACCTTAGCTTTGGGATTTCATCTTGTTTTCCATCCATTTGTCTTATTTAATCATGTATTGGAGGCTAAGAACTCAAGTGATTACATACATGTCATATTAGAGCATGTTCTTACATTTTAAGATCGAATTTTTGCACAATTAGCAAGTTATTGGGCCATGATTTCTTGAAATGATCCTTAATTCATGATATTTTATGAGTTTCTAAGTATTTTCCCAAGTTTTGGCCTAGAAAAATTGAGTTTGATGCTTTAAAGTTTGAGTTTTGAGCTTGAAGATCAATCTGGAAATTCTAGAATTTGCATCTACGCTCGAGCGTAGGAGTTCACACTTGAGCGATCACTCAGAGTGTGTGCACTTCCATTCGAGCGACTTCAAGCACGCTCGAGGGTGAAATGCAAGCCCTTAGGAGTCCTTGTGTTTTGCAGCACACTCGAGCGACAAAAGTCACACTCGAGCGAGGATCTGGGCCTCACACTCGAGTGGGGATCGAGCGCCTGTCGAGCGTGAAAAGTAAGCAACCAGTACTTTTTTTGATTTTACAGTCGGCTCGAGCGAGGGAAGTCACGCTCGAGCGAACCCTCACTCCTTACGTGTCTGCTCCAGCGAGGAAAGCCACACTCAAGCGTGGACCCTGTTTTCAGCAAGTTTTGAAAAATGATTTCAAGTGCATTTTCGCATCTGTATTCCATCCTAGGCATTCCTAGGCCATAATTAAGACACCGTAATGAGGATAAATGGGTAGAAACACACTAAGAACAAACGAAATAAGTTAAGTATAATCCAAACGTGTGTTTCAATGTATGTATCTGTCGTGCTGTTTAGGTCACGCGCCACAAGGAAGCTGAATTGGCTGCTCAGTTTGTTTACTTGGAGCATCTATTATCTGTGAGTAATAATTTAGTAAAGCTATGTTCAAGTAAATTATTTTCTACTCACGGATTAAGAACTGTTCTATGAAATGTCATGTTTTATGCTATGAATGATTGTCCAAGTCTAACAAGCACTTATGACATTATACTATGATTCAAGTAATGCCATGATTCAAGTATATGCAAGTTCCCATACCGGAGGTTCCTTATGGGACTGACAAGTTATCTATACCTGGCTGGAAGTTCTTAAGTGGAACTGACAAGTTTACAAGTTCCCAGTTGGGAGGTTCCTTTATGGGACTGACAAATTATTCTTACCTGGCCGAAGGTTCTTATATAGAATTGACAAGTATGATTTTAAGACATTCTGTGCATGATCAATCAGCACTAATGGATGTACTATATAAGACTAAGCATGAACTCTGAATTCTATATATGCTCAGAATGAGAATACGAATGTGAATTTCAGTTTTAGCCACAGTTATGGGACACCATTCATTTACCCCTTTACTTTGTTATTATTCATTGAGCCTCCGCTCACTAGTTATTTATTATGTATGTAGGTGAGCAGGCTCATGATCAGGCTTAAGATGATGCCTGGGGTATTTTGTGTTGGTCAGCCACCTTTTGCGCCTCATGAGGAGGTTCCAGATCAAGTCATGTTTTGTGGTTGTGTCAATATGGATGTATAAGACCGTTTCTTTTGTTTTATGAACAAGTTCTCCTTTTGTATGTATTTGATAGCGACGTGTAAATACTGTACCTATGACATCACTTGTATGTATATAAAATTTAAGATTTTCAGTTCCATGTATGTATTCACAGCTCAATGCACTTCATATATTTTGTATATTTGCTTCCGCAACCCCTAACTATATGTTATTATGTCAAGAGGCCTTTGGTAATCCAAGAATTACTGGCCGGTTACGACGCTAAACCTATAGGGGCGAGTTTGGGTCATGACGCTTTAATACAACTAGTACCTTTATTTGAGATATCTCCTTTGCCACAGATGGGTGGGCTTGTCTAATTGATTCCGGGTCGATTATTCCTTTGTTTTGTCAATGAATGTTCATTATTTGTATTATGTAAATGTTAGTAAACATCATTTGAAGCTTTGGAAGCCTTTAATTGATGAACTCGGATCATCTTTTGATTTTGTTACAAGTTATGATGTGTATTGTTTTGATAAAAATCTCAGATATCATTCATTCAAACCTTTATTACTTATATTATTCATTGAGTTTTTAGCTCACCTCTCTCCCTTATATATGTGTAGATGATGAATAAGAAGGCGATGTCGCCTAAGTTTGGTGGAATATGTGTTTTGTTTCATGTTTTGTATTCATCTTGAAAATTATGCTTCTTAGTTTTGTAGATTTTTTCTTTTGTATGTTTTGGCTCAAGAAGCCTTTTGATCAAGATGTAACATGTGGATGTTTGTGTACAAGCTTATTATCTTGTTTGTATCCAAGTTGTAAAGCTATGTTAATATTTTATGTATCTCAATGTATGCCATTTCCTTTAACCTATGTACACCTCTTATGGACTAACTAGATTTAAATTTATTACTTCCGTATATGTATGCCCCATATGTATACTCTGTATGTGTGATTTTTTTTTAAGTTGGCCTTCGGTAATCTTAGATTACTGGCCATCATAGCATTATTCTATTAGAGGCGGAATGGGGTCGTGACAGGTACTCTTTTTTTTTTTTTTTTTTTTTGTAACTTATGCCAAGAAAGGTAATTTGATGTGTGTTGATATATGTAGTTCAACTATTTGGGACAAAATTATCCCCCATGTTGTCTCGTGGTTTTTGAGGGAGGCTATTCAGGGGGATGACTTTGAAGACGTGGATAACGACGACGCCAACGACGCCGATGAAAATGATAATGATGAAAAAGAAAATGAAGATAAAGATGAGGACAATGATGAAGACACAAACGAAGAAGAGGATAAGGACAAAACCAGCACGAAGAAGGTAACTCTTACAAAATTCTAAGCAAAAGCCAAAGTCTTCTCCTTACCACTGTTAATTTTCAATTTCTGAACATACTAATACTTTATTTCCCTGTTTTTCTGTTGGCCATTTGATTAGGATTTTCTAGCAGTCATCTGGACCAAAGGTGAGAGATGATACAACTACGTAATTTATTTTTTACTCTGTACAAAATGTAAAGATTTTCCATGGCGTGTGCTTTGGATAGCATCTAGTTTGTTGTGAATTACAGAAGAGTATGCGAGCACTACCTAAGGAAGGTCAGCAGAGTGAGCGTCCACAAGAATGCAAGCAACAATAGTAGGTATTAGATTACAAACAACATCTTCATTTGGGAACACAGGTTGGGGGATGTTGTCTTGAGTTTTTGAGAGTTTTGGGTCTTGGATTTCTCCCTTGTCTACTGAAGTTGTTTGGTTCGCGCGCGCTCTCTCTCTCTCTCTCTCTCTCATATTTTTTTTCTTATAAGGAATATTTATATTTTATTTTTTTAGAAAGTATTTATATTACATTTGGTATTGTGGAAGGAGTCGTATGAGATGAAAATCTCATGTACGATTCTGAAATGAAGATACTTGATTCAAATAACGACCGTAACAAATATGTTAAATTAATTCACGATGCGCATACATACATATATATATATAGTTCATTTTTCTCCTCCTTTATGTTGGGAGCATTAACGCTTGTATTTTAGTTTCAAGTTAACATTACGTTTGTATTTTGATTTCTAGATAATGATAACGTGACCGCTGTCCAACTAGTTTATTTATATATAAATAACATATGTACTCTTTGATTTTTACCAATATAATAAAATTAAATTATTACAATACAGTACATTTATTATTTATTTTATGGACTTAGATTTTATGTGGACTGGACCGTATTGTTAAGATCTATGAGGTTTATCATGAGTTTTATTTAATAATTTGAATCGTTCAATATGTAAAACTTGCTGAGTATTTTATTATTGTAAAAACTCCCATTAATTGAATATTGATAACTACTTAATTAGATCAAATTTTTATCAAAAATTTATTTTAAAAATCATATTTATCATTGATAGAAATATAATTTAATCATATGACTATAGATATTCAATTTATATAATTTTTTTATAATAATAAAGTACTTAACAAACGTTATACATAAAAAATTTAAATTATCAAAATAAAATCTATTATGAATTCTCACAAGTCTAACAACAAACTTCAATTAAGTAAGTGTTGGGCATGCACTAAAAAAGTATAATTTTTTACATATATATACTTATTTTGGTCATATCAATCAATATCTATCAATATCTTCTTTCTATTTTTCTATCCACTTTCTTTACTTTTCTACATAATTTTTTTATAAAAAATCAAAAAATACAATTATTTAAAACCTCCCAAATCACCCCTAAATTTCGCACCGAAGAGAAGTGTCGCCTGATTTTATTTCTCATTTCACATTTTAAACAAGTTGCTATGGGTTCGTTTGGGAAGTGGGTTGACTTTTTAGCTTTTTGACTTTTTTTGGCTATTTTAGCCTGCGACTAAAAAGCCTGATTTGGGAAGGACTTTTGATTTTTTTAACTTTTTTACTTTTTTGTGAGAGAAAGAATATAATAATTATAGATTGAATGTGATATTTTATCTTATTAAACTAAAAAATATAATATTTTATCTTATTAAATTAAAAAATATATTTTATTTTTTATGACTATTTTAATTCAAAAATAAATAAATAAAAAAACCCTCAAAACTCACTTTCCAAACATAGGCTATGTGAGCCACGATGAAACACGAGGCAAGCTTATCTCGTCCAAGGTCAAGTTTGGGAAGTTTAGAATAAGTGCACTTTTTGACTTTTCTTGTATTATGTGTAGAAAAAGTAGAGAGGAGATGTTGATTGATGTAACTCAAAAAAGATAAAAAGATAAAATAAGTACACTTATATTGGAATGCCAAACTTGGCCCACGTCGAAGGAAATCGAGAATCTTCTCATATAAAAAACACAAGAGCCGTCGATCAATGCCAACCCCTATTAACAGGGGTCAACGTCTCATCTACGGCCAGGCACGTCTGACTGTTGATTTTTTCGCAACTCATTCATTGACAGCCGTTGGATCGTTCTGGACAATTAATAAATCACCCCTCCTTCTCAATCCATATACATTTTCATTTTCTTGTACAGCTTCTCTGTCACCGTGAAACTCCATTACCCCC
Source organism: Camellia granthamiana (assembly GCA_036172215.1). Lineage (NCBI taxonomy): Eukaryota > Viridiplantae > Streptophyta > Magnoliopsida > Ericales > Theaceae > Camellia > Camellia granthamiana. The sequence goes on from CM069910.1 coordinate 114,600,291, forward strand.
TTTTCGTTAGATCTCTTCTCCTTGATTTCTCAGCTTTGAATTCGTTCGACGATCTGCGTTTTGATTATGGATTCGAGTGTTTTCGTTGAGCGATTCGCTTTCGATCTTCGATTCAGAGATATGTGGTTCAAGACTCATCCTTTCTTCGGCCATGGGTGAATTGACTGGAAATCGAAGGATCTATCGAGGTACGTAGTAGATTTGTTGTTAATAGATTAATATCTTGTTCTTCATCCCCATTTTTGCACGTAATTAAGTTTTCTCCTCCATTTCTTGAAGGCTCTTAGGCTATGTTTGTTCTGAACCATTAGTGCTCGGGCTTTGTTCGTTTGGTTCAATGCGAAACCTTGCTGTCTTTCTGAAATTTTTGAGGTGTGTATTTACAGCCTTTGACAATTTCGTATGTATTGTAATTCTTGGGTTCAGATCTATTAATTTTTCAACTTTTTGTGTTCATTTTCAGATCTAAAACGCTTGGTTAGATCGGTGCAATCAATTCAGATCTCGTGATTCTTTATGGATTCAGATCGGATTTTGATATGAAGCTGTGAAGGATTGCCAAAGCGTTTCTTTATGCTTTTTTTGATGTGCTTTCTTTTGTCATCTTCTTGGTATAATAAAGAAGATAGTTTGTGTGTGTGTGTTTTCGGTGTATACCAGAGAGGTATGGCCTAGGGTAACAAAAAAATGTGAGATGTGTAATGTTCTACTGGTTGTCAATCGACCTTTGCCATGTCAGGTGCGCTTGCTTGGCAGGTCAAAAAAACCCTAATAAAAAGTTTGTTTTTTGTGTTTGAGGGGGAGATGGTACGGGGTTTAGCCCGGCTCTCCCCTTCTTGTGTGTTGCGTCTTTTTGGTTTTTGTTGGTTTTTTCTTGATTTTGTCCTCCCCAATTCTCTCTCCAATCCAATCAGTTGTTCATCGTGTCTTTATTTGTCTCTCGAATGGATGATTTTACATCGATTCGAAACAGATAGGGACATCAACACGCCAACTATTTGTATATCAAGCAAGCAAACGCAAGGATGGGATTAGCACATCATGACTATTCAGTCCAAGAGGTACAAACAAACAATTTCCTTTAATTTATTTTGGCACTAATTATTGCATTTTGAGCATTTTAATTAGGGGAAATTATGCATCGAGTAATGCTAGAGCACTCAAAAGTTTCAGTAAATTATTACAGATTTATCAAAAGTTTATATTTTTAATTATTAATATTTATGAAGTTAAGTTCTTAAAACCACCCCTGAAATGAAATTTCCCTTTCAATTAATTAGACTTATAGCATAAAATCAGCACTAAATTCGAGCATGTCTGAATCTACCAACTCATTTGCCTCATTTCAAAAGCTGCACTCAATATGGCTCGGAAAGCTAATCTTTATTCTCAAAATTTAATCAATAAGTAAATTTCTGGTTACAAAATTCTTGATGGTTTACATTTTTCAGTTATAAAATCCAAGTGATGTAATGTACGCCCAAAGTTGTTGATTAGTTGAAAAGAAAATTTTATGGTACACCATATGCCAAATTATGATTTTGTGGTCTTTTGGTTAATTCCTATGTTATGACTTGGTCATGACTGATGTTTATGACCTATTGTGATTAGGAAAATGATATAGAAGCTTATTTGTTAGATTTATTTTTTAGATGACGTGTGGAAGAAATGATTGGTGATGATTAGACACTACTATCGTGATTATGATTTTGTTGGTTATGACCTATAATGATCATTATTTTGGTTATAATCGGAAATTACTTTGGATATATTTTTTTTTGGTGTGTGGTTGTGACATTATTTTTCTGGAGTTATGATTAAAAATGATTTAGTTCTGATATTTATGATAATTAATATAAAAAATGTATATATGGTACGGCTCTGTATTCTAGAATGACCCCATTGTAAGTACATTAATATTGTAGATGGTTCAAATGTTAGAGATTGTTGGTTCAGATATTATGTAATTGTGCACGTAATGTAATTTTAGGGAGGTTCAGTTGTACTGTGATGATGTGCGTGGGGTGGTTTATGTGTGTTTTTGGTTAGGGTTTAGGTTGGAATGTGTGGTGGTTTGGAGGGTTGGTCCCTTGTGGGTAGTTGTAATTTAGTCAAAATGTCAATTGTAAACCAGTATAAAGCTCAAGGGTTGGTGGTGGCTGCATGTTGTGACTTTAAATCTCAGATGTGTGTTCATGGATTTTGTTTCAGCAGCGTTGCAGCAGAGTAAAGATCCTTGATTCCTCTGTGCTAGCTGGAGAGAGGATGAATTTGAAGGAATAAATTCATGCATTGCAAAAAAGAATTGTTTTTTCGTCATGTTGATGCAGAGGAGAGGAGAAAGTACACTTTGTGGTGAACTCATAATTTTTTTTGCTATTTCTTTAATGCTGCGTATTTTTTTAGCTAATGTGACAGATTTTGAATTGCACTGGTTCTGGCTTTGGGATTGAGCTTGTCTAATTTAAATCTTGATTCTTCATGTGTAGATTTTGTGGTGACTTCATTATTTTATTGGCAGATGTTGGAGTCATTTATGCTAGTATTTCTTGAGGGTATTTGTGAAGTCTGTTATTGAAAATTGTCACATTGATTGTAGAGAATAAGTAGTTTGGAGTTTTAACACTAAACTAGCTGGACAGTTATTATTTTTTATTTTATCCTAGGGTGCGGCCAAATGCATTGTAGAAGTATAGCGTGCAGTTCAGCATTGTATATCTGCTTGGGTTTGCCATTTGTTGTATTTACTTCATATATTGTGGTGCTGATCCCCAGGAGGCTTGAGTTGGACGTGTTGTTGGCTCATCTCACGTGTGAGATGGATTTCTAGAGTTTGCTTCTGACACGCCATGTTTGCTAAAGTGTCGCAATGCCACAATAAGGTATTTCTTTACTCAACAACAATTAGGAATCTGTCTCGTCTTTGTGACTGTTTTGGATAAAAATTTGAGTAGGTATCTGTGAAGAGAGGGGCAGGTAAAGGTAATGCTAAAAAATTTTAGGTTTTGCCTGGTAGGTTTTCTTTCTTTCGTTATTTCTCTACATGAATTTTTTTACGAATAATAGATCTAAACAAACTTTAATGCTGTCTGAGAGCATCTCTAATGGTGTATGAAAATTTTTATCAAATTTGAGTAAAATTTTTATCAAATTTTTTATTTTACTTGCTTCAACGGAGAGTTTTGTTTTTCATCAAATCACTTGACGATCGGGTGGATGACCGGTCAGTGTAAAATTTTGTTGTGAGACGGTCATAGGGGCAATAAATAGTGATTTGATGAAAGGGATAAAGCATTTTCAGTTTGGTGAAACATTTTTGATTATATTTTTGGTTTTTTCAATTTGATCTGTTTTATGCACAAAAAATGGATATTTTTTTATCAAATTTAAGTTTAGTGGTGGATTTGTTACACGGTTAGAGATGGCCTTATGAGTATTTTTTGGAGATGGCCTTGTGAAGCATTTTTTGGTGTAAGCTGTCTGTTTTGTTAATGATACTGTTTTGATGAACTATGGTGGAAGTATTATTTTATTTAGCATCGTTGACCTCGAGGGAGGTGTGAGAATTGCTCACTTTTTAGTAATTTATTTATTAAATTATGATAACATTATCATTTTATTCAGTGAGAACATTATCATTTTATTTGTTTGGGATGATCTAAATAAGTGTATTTTTTTATTATGTTCTTATTTTATTTGTTTGAGATCTAAATAAGTATTTTTTTTATTTTTTATGAAATATAGGTTGAGTTTGAAATGATATGATAGAGAGGTGATGTGATTTAAATAAGATGATGTGATTTAGAGATTGTTTGAGATGTTCTAAATTAGTGCGTTTTTTGATTTTTTTTATGAAATATGGGTTGGATTTGAAGTGATGTGGTAGAGAGGTGATATGACTTAAATAAGATGATGTGACTTAAATAGAATAGTGGTTTTTTGGCTTTTTGATTTTTTTAGGGGATGACAAACAAGACCTTAAATAGGATAGTGATTTTTTGATTTTTTGATTTTTTAAGTTATGATGGACTCTAAAACATTTTGGAAGTAGAGATTTATTTTTGTTTCTTTGAGATTTTGTAATCCACCTTGAAGATTTACTACATCATCCAAGTATGCGCGTGTCTACATTAATTATTGGCATCTCAGACTCTGTAAATATTTGTGTCTGTAATTATTTGTGTCTGTAAGTGATAAGGCTTTTCTTTTAGTCACTATTTTAATAAAGCAAGTGACCTACCTTGCTTCATTAAAGGAAAGCTGTGAGAATCCTTACCAACATATTATAGTGTCAAAATTTTATCTAAAAAGAAGGGTTGAATGTGTGCGATGGGGGCCCAAAGCAGTACCTGACATCATTATTCAAAACCTTTTACTTGTTTCTATCTGCGTAGAAAGTTTATTAAAAATATGCATATAATTGTATGCATAGTTTTTGTCTTTATGTAGAAATTTTGGCAAAGCCTATTACTAGGCTTGACTAGGTCTTTTGAAAAGTTTGGTCGTCAATTTGAGTTAGTTATTAAGCCTAGATTTTAGGTTTCTTGTTTTTATCCTCTTTTTTATTGTATAAATTAGCATTCATGCCAACTGAAGAAGCAATGAAAAATTTCCCTCCACTTTTCTTTGCAAAAATTTCTAAAATTTTGTAAAATAATCTTTGTAAGTATGTTATATATTAATATGAAGTGTGAGTAGTCTCTCTTTTTCCTTAGATATTTCAAAAGGGTAACTCTTCTATTTTAAAATTTATTTTTTTTGGAAAAATTAAGTTTATAGAATGCTTGTTTGCTCATTAATATTACATGTTTTGCACCTTCATAGTATCTGTTATTTTCTATTTTATTACTGAGTGACCTTAGTTGAAGAGCCTTGTGAGCCGTGGTTAGGCAGTTGAGGGCAAATTGTAGGCAGAAAGGGAAATGTAAGGAATAGAAAATAAAAATATACTATGTTGAAAAAGACTTAGCTTTAAGGTGGGAGTAGATGTAATGAAAATAAACATTGCTTAAAAATGGTTTTGCTAAAGAAAAAGAATTTTAAAATACAAGGAGAGCAACCCGAGTAGAAATATCGTCCATAAAAAAATTTTAAAAATCAAAATTTTATGCCTTTAGAAGAACTTAGGATTAAAATCAAAACCAGTACTGAGCTTATACAAGAATTAGAAGATCAAAAATTAAGATATCAATTTCTATTATCATTAGCTTCTGGCAGATTTCTAAAAAATTATAGTTTGAAAAATTTTCAAATAAATAGACAGATAACTGTAAAACAATAAGCTTTACAGCTAGCTATATAACAGCTTGAAAATTTATTAGCATAACTGTAGAATTAATTAGATAATTTTTAGTCTAATTTCAAAATAGTAGTAGAGCACTAACTCTCACTCCAAAAATTTGTATCAGAGCAATGTTCGGTTTTAAGACAGTTTATGTTAAGTTTATGCATTTTGCATATGGAAATAGATTAGTTTTTATTTTTGGACAATTTAGTTATAAATTTCATATTATAATAGCTTTTAATAATTTTAAAGTAAGATTTAATATTGTGTATGAAAAGAGTAGAATATTTAGATTTAAAACTCAGCAATCATAACCATCGTCTTAATATAGATAAAAATAAATTTCGTTGTAATTTTGAAGGTACTTTTACCTAACAGCCCCATAGTGAACATAATTATCAGTTAAATAGTATTATAGATCATCTGTATAATTTTACAGAAAATATTAAAAAATACCTAGATAAAATTAGTAATCTTTTTATTTCATCTATAGATCATCTCTGTAATACTCGTAGTATAATTAAAAATCAAGATACATTAGATTATATCCAAGATCAGTGTAGTTCAATCCTACAAAAACGAATAGAGTTGAATTTAGAAAAATTTCTCACAAAATTAGAAATAAACTTTAATTTCATTCATAAATACTAGCAGCTTAAAACAAATAGAGTTGGAATTTAAGTAACTCATTGAAAAAATTAATAGTTAGATAAATCAAATAGCTAAATAAATAGAATAAATTAATCAAATTTAAGATAATTTAAAACAGAAATTAAAAATTTTAGAACAACTAATAAGATTTTAGTTTATGAGTAGTGATAAAAAGGTTAATAGAGACTACCGGAGTATTTTAAAACAAGCAGAAGATTTTCATAATAACCCAGAAGGAATCAGTAGCTATCAGGCAATAAATCAGTCAGATAAAATATTAATAAGACAAAACAATATAGAAATTTTATTTCTAATCAGATTGTGTGAAAAATTGGAAGAATTATCAGAACAATTACACAGTTTAGAAAATCGTTTAGCTTCTCTAGAAAGAATAATACTTCAAAAAAGAAAAGGAGTAGAAGGACCAATAAATAAATCCCAATCTCAGATAAACGAAAAAGATATAGCTATATATTTCGAAAAGCTTAAATTACCGGAGAAACTTGTTTGTAGAACTTACAGAAAATAAAGATATTTAAACAACTAGTAAACGGAAGTAGTAAAAAGCGTAGTGAAGATGATGTTAAAATGGAAGAATTTATAAATGTAGAATAACAAATAGAAAAATTTAAAAAGGAAAAACTAGAGTTAATTCTAGCTAGATATGTATATAAGTTAGGTAAGATTTATAAAAACAATATCTATTTAAACACTATGGTGAACAAATGATTAGAGTAGCTCATGAAGAAGAAAAAATAGAGCTAAATTTAATAGATAGAGAAAGTTATAAATATGCCGTAAATAAACACCTTAAAATGACTCGCTTAGAATTAGTTGTGGTAGGAGTTAAGGTTTTAACTAGAGAAAACTTAGGAACTAAAGTTTTTGTATGTCTTTATAATGATAGATTCAATGATGTAGGACAAAATATTTTAGGCAACTCTGAATTAGATATAAATTCGAAAGAAGGAATAGTTTATTTTACATCAGATTTTCTTTTATTGACTTTGACTTTTCATAAAAAGATAAAAATAGGAATAAAAAGTAGAGGATATAAAATGAAAAAATGAGAGAGAAATTTATTAGTTTGTATAGGATTTTTAGGCTTAGCAGTCTCAGAAAGCAATACTTATTATAGACTTACAAATGATCAGATAGTTAAAATATTAGTCGCAAAAGGAATAAAGGCATTACCAGTTAAAAAATTTAATTTTGAAGATAATGCAATACTAGATTGGAATTTATGAGATTTTCTAGGACAAAAAAGGTTAGCCCCTCAAGATAACTTATTAATATCAAAAAGCAGATGGAAGCTATGCAGTAAGATTTTCTCAATATACGTATGTAGCACCAGAAAAATCTAAAGATGATGAATTTAGCAGTATAGCTAGAGAAGAAAATCAAGATAATTATAGTGACATAAATTAACTTCCTGTAATGACAAAAGAAAAAATTATATCCCAAAATAAGATATATAATATTGATGAGATAGATTTGAGAAATTTCACCCTAAGCCAGTGTTGTCAAAGTCGCGCCTAGGCGCAAGGCGAGTCGAGGCGCCCCATCTGCGCCTGTACAGGTACCAGGCGAGGCGACTTGAACCAGGCGAGCGCCTTAGCCGCGACTGGAGCAAGGCGAGAGAGGCGCAAGGCCCTCGCCTAGGCGCGACTGAGTGTTTGATCTGTAGATCTGATCTAACGACTGAGATGCGGCTCAGATGAACCTGTCGAATGGCTCGTAGTCACAGACGATCAGAACTCATGTACCATATGAGCCAAATAGGACTCAGATTAACCCTAATCGAAGTCGTCTCTCCCTCTTTCGCCTCGCAATCGACTTCGAGCTGCTGGAGCAGGACTTGGTCTGCGACTACGACTGCGACACAAGAGCTGGACTTCGATTACGACACTGGATCGACTTCGACTTCGCAGGTTCAACTCTCTCTCCCCTTCTCCTTCTCCTTCGTCTTCGACACTGACACTGGTTGTTCGACTTTCATTTTTTTTTTTCCTTTTCTGTTTTTTTCCTTCGACTCAGTTCAGTCCTCTGTTATTTTTTCAACTTTTTTTTTTTTTTTTTTTTTTTCAATTATTTGAGTCTATTTTTTTTCCTTCAGTTTTCAGTCCATTCCTTTTCTTCTTCTTTTCAATTATTAATTTTTTCTTCTTCTTTCGACTTTCTTTGTCTTTATTTTTTTTTTCATTACTGATTATTACATTCATTATGATTATTACATAAATAAATACATAAATAAATTAATTCATACATACATAAATAAAAAAAATAGATACATTACATTACATTCATTATGATTATATTGAAATTGATTCATCATTATACTGAAATTAATTAATTGATCATTAATTAAAAAAATAGAAAATTGATTCATAAGTTAATTAATTCATATACATTACATACATTGAATCATAACATTAATTAATTCATAAATTGATTCATAAGTTAATTAAAAAAATAGAAAATTGATTAATTAATTAGAAAAGATTAATGTGTTGTGATTAATAAGAATTTAATGTGTTGTATGTGTTGTGATTAATGTGATTAATAAGAATTTAATAAGAATTTAATTGATTAATAAAGATTAATCAATTTATCAATTAATCAATTTATTGTGTTGTGATTAATGTGTTGTGATTAAAAAAATAGAAAATTGATTGATTAATTAATTGACAAATTGATTCATAAGTTAATCAATTTATTAATGTGATGAATTAATAAATTGGTTAAAGTTTTTCTTGAAAAAATAATGTAACATAGGAATGAATGTAATGGAATGTAATGTACATTAATTAATTAATTCATCATTAATTAAAAAAATATAAAATTGATTCATACATTACATACATTAATTAATTCATCACATAACATACATTACATTCATTATACTGGATATTTATGTTTTGGATGTTTAGTGTTTATGTTTTTATTTTATTGAATGGGGTATATTTGATCTTTGAAAATTGAAATGTTATGTAATATACACTTTCATGGGTATGAGAATTATTCTATATTTTGTCTTGAATCTTGATTACTTTTTATTTTTTTAAAAATTGTCTTACTACTATGAATGATTAGTCTATATTAATTTTTCTATTTTTTACGAATACTGTGCGCCTTACTTCAATAAAGCCCGCGCCTCGCCTTGCGCCTTGCGCCTAGGCTCCAAGAGACCTTCGGCGCCTTAGTGCGCCTTGAGCCTTTAAAAACACTGCCCTAAGCGATGTGAATAAAATATTAGATGCTAGATACTATGAATATATAGCTAGAGGAGATACCCATGATGAAACAGTGCCATTTTTAGATCAAGAATTTCATACAGAATATGTAGACGATATCATAGAAGATAGAATACATCATAACAAAATATTTAAAATACCAAAACTATCTAATTTAGAAGATACTTTTTTATGTGAACACAGAAAGCACAAAAACTAGTAACCCACAACAAATGGTAGAAGATCCAGTAGAACCAATGCATTATGCGGTAGAAGGAAGAAAACAATTAGCTAATACAGGGCGTAGTAAAGCAGATCCAAATAAAAGTTATAGATTTCATGGAAAGCGTAGACAACCAGATATGAATATATAATTATAGTCAGCAAATAACTAAGGAATCCTTTTAGATTTAGCTAGATTCGACCCTCAGATATAGCAAGAAGTAATAGAAAAATAGAAAAAAGATGCGGTAAAAGTATGGATGAGTAATCCCTTTGAATCAACCGATATGTGGGGAGATTGAGCTCTTAATATATATTTAACTTTTAAAGGAAAATATGAGGAGACAATTAAACAGCTTAAAGGACTAGGAGATAATCCATGGAATTTTACTAACTTTATAAAAAAAATACTTATAGGATATGACCCTTCTAGAAGAAATGATTATACTCGAAGCATAGCATTAACTGAGTTAGATCAGATAACATTAAGAAATTGGAAATATGTTGTACCCTTTAGCAAAGAATATTTAGCCATAGCAGCCAGAATTGGAAAAAGTTTTGATGAAGAAATAGGAAATAAATATTTAGAAAATTACCTGGAGAGCTAGGAGGAGAAATAGAAAATAAATGGTCAATTTATTATGCAAACTTACCAGCAAAAATAGTCTCAGGAGAAGTAAAAATAAGAGGAACTTAGGGAATAGGGCTTAGAATAGTTTTTACATTTCATAAGCTCAGAAAAAAATGTATAGAAGTTAAAATACAGAAAGATTTGAAAAAACAAAACTATGGTTTCTGTAGCAGCGTAATATATACTCCTCAACAATATGAAGATAAATATAATAGGAAAAAATATGGAAAATATAGAAAAGAAAAATATTGGAAGAAAAAATATAGAAAGCCATGGTAAAAACAAAAATTCATTAGAAAAAGTAGAACTTTTGATAGAGTAAATTATAAGCGACTACCTAAAGAAGAGAAAGATAAAAGAAAATAAAGATATGTTAGAAAACTTAATAGTAAAAAATGTAATTGTTTTATATGTGGAGAATCCAATCATTTTGTAAAAACCTGCCCAAAAAGACAAAGGCCTAATACTAATAAACAGATAGAAAGACTACATATTATAGAAGATTTAAAAGAAGATATAGTTAGCATAAATAGTGATGATTCAGAAGTCTACGGCATAGTCAGTGATTATGAATATCAAATAGAAGCCATAAATTCAGATAGTGATTCAGAAAGTGATACAGACGTAGAAAATCTTTTAGGACAACTCAACCAAGAAATCGGGATACCCCCTTCTCATGAAACTTTCTTTATGATGAAATGCAATGCGGACACTGAATGTCAGCATAATTTTCAAATAAGATTAGGATTTGATACCACTAGATGCAGTTATTGTAATTGGTTTCCAGCTAAAGATAAGAGAGCTCAGTGTTTATTATGCAGTATAACCTATTGTGTAATCTGTCTAGAATAATTAAACATGACACACAAGATAACATTAGGAAATAATAATGAGATGTTAGAAGATCGTAGTATAGAAAGCAGAGAATTACATCTAACAATTAGGGAATTAGAAATACAGATAAGAGAACTTAAGTTACAAATACAAGAGGTAGAAACTAAAACTAATTTTGACATAGAATGTTTAGAAGCAGAAAATAGACAGCTTAAACAACAGTTAGAACAGTTTCATACTAAATACCTTTTAAAAGATAAATTGGTTGAAGAACATATGAACTTTAGAATTAGTCAACCTAATTGATTTTCAACCCTTTAGTCAGTACTCCCAAGCACAGTCAAATAATACATATTTACCATTCAATTACCCTGTTATACCCAAGCCAAATCTAGTTGAGATCTTTTGTGTAATTAAATTTCCAGAAAAAACCCTTAGTATAGATGCCATGATAGATACAGGAGCCAGTAAATCATATATTGAACAACATATAGTTCCCCCAGGATGGAACACAACTTTAACAACCCCAGTTTTAGTCACTATAGCCAATGGTACCAAACAGACATATACACATTGCATTAATGGAGCACAGATTAGTTTTCATCACATAGGTTCTCGAACTCAACATATAGAATGGTTCCATTTACCTCAAGTTTGGATTGGAAATACTCGACAAAACCATCCCTTCATCTTAGGACTTAACTTTATACTTAGTCTACAAGGTGGAATGTTTATCAGCCAAAACAACATCAGTTTCTTTAAACGAACTGTACATACACCCACAGCATATGTCTTTAGCACCATTGCCCATTCATCAGAGTTGCGTGTGAAGCGTGGTGGTACTATATGAGTAGATTATGTTCCTGTTAGTTTTTTATTTCCTACTAGAAATATTTTTCCCGAGCTAGCCCAAAAGTATATACCTGATGAGATAGCAAACACTTTTTTAGAAAATTTAGACATAGAAAATCCTGAATAAGAGGAAATAAAAGAGCTTGATTTTGTAGAAAAAGGAGACTATTGGAACCTAGAAGATTCTCAACAAATTGTTACAAAAAACCTAAATTCTAGACTTAATAGTTAACTCAAATTGACGGCCAAACTTTTCAAAAGACTTAGTTAAGCTTAGTAATAGGCTTTGTCAAAATTTCTACATAAAGACAGACTATGCATATAATTATATGCATATTTCTGACAAACTTTCTACGCAGATAAAAGCAAGTAAAGGGTTTGGATAATGATGCCGGGTACTGCTTTGGGTCCCATCGCACATCATTCAATCCTTTTTTTTAGATAAAATTTTGAAACTATAATTTGTTACAGGACACGTGTAAGGATTCTCACAGCTTTTCTTTAATGAAGCAGGGTAGAGGTCATCTGCTTTATTAAAGTAGTGAGTGAATGAGAAGCCTTATCACTGACAGACAAATAATTACAGACACAAATATTTACAGAGGTTGTCGTTTGGCAAGGCCTTATCTTCTACAAATTTTGTCCTTTTTCCCCGAGATGCCAATAATTGATGTAGACACGCGGATACTTGATGACGTAGCGAATTTTCAGGGCGGATTACAAAATCTCAAAGAGTGAAAAATAAATCTTTACTTCCAAAATGTTTTAAGAGTCTAATTATGGAGTGCGTTGCCTTTTTTTTTTTTTTTTTGGACAGCCTTTTGCTGCACACAAGGACATTATGAATGGTTAGTTATGCCTTCTGGACTAAAAAATGTACATATCATATTTCAGTGTAAGATGGATAGTATATTTAATAAATATAGTTTTATATTGGTATATATAGATGAAGTTGTTAGATGACGCGTTTTGCCCCTAATCTCTATCTCCAGTGGCTCAAAGGTTGCTAGATTTATTTGGCTAAGGCAAATGTTGAAATTTAGATTACACTGATATCTTCCAAAATATTCTGGCCTATCTATATATCTTTCTTCTTGTAAACAAGGTTGTTCTTCATCCTCGTAGAGATAAGTCAATTGATATGTCATACCAAGGCATTGAACTCCTGCTATAAAGAGGTCTTGAAGAAATTGTTGTCGAGTGACTAATTCATTATTGCTGCCATCTTCGACTAAGGTGTATATCTAGGGTTTAAGGTCTTTTATTTTTCGGCTTTTCTCACAAAAAGATTGAATGATAGAATGCCTGAAGAAATACATTTTAGCACTCAATTGTTCAAATTCCTCACTGGTAAGTTGTCTGATTTCTAGGTTAAGAAAGGGAGTAGATGTTTTTTTTGGAGTTGGTTTTTCAAACTGGGTGGTTAGGGTTTGAATGGTTGCTCTCAATTGTTTTTCTTCGTCTCGGAGTTGGTCTAGATCTTCACCGACCCTTTTGCCTTTATCCATAATTTTCTTGAAATTTCTGGTAAGACCTTCACAATGTCTTCACATTTGGAGAGGATTTTGAGAATCTGGCTGAGGGCTAGTACTACTGCTTCCTGTTATCTGGCTAACTAGAACTTCACTAGTAGTAAGAATAGTTGACTGCATCTTGCTCAATGTGCTTAGATAATCTTTAGCTATTTGGCTGATAAAATAACTGGTTCCTGTTTGTTTGCGGGTATAGGTACTGATTGACTCGAAATCATAAAATCTTTTAAACTGAGGTACGGGAAATTTTTTAACTAAAGGTTCAACTTCTATCCAATCATGGTAAGTATCAGGCTTGATTCCTTTAGCTACTACATAGAAAGAAAAGCTTTTGGACAAATGTTTATTCTGGATTTTTGAAAAATATATACTGAGAGAGTTTAAGGCTGACAAACGTTTAGTTGGGTGATTGAGATTGTTCCAAAGATAATCTAAAGACATTGTTAAACTGGGTCTAACTCGATTCCTGTTAATGGTTTGAATTTGTTTCTGCCTTCATAAATGAGAAGAGCAAATCCTCTAAAGTTCATTGTTTTGCTGTTCTCCATTATCTGCACAAAATTTAAACTGATTATTTTCTTTTTCTAAATAAATTTTCCTACTTACCTAATCTGTTAATTTATTATCACTCCCTTTAATATGTTCGAATTCTACTTTATATCATTGTCCTATTATACAATCTAAAATTTTTTGCCCATCTTCTACTACTAAGTTTACGCTCATTAAGTTTATTATGAAATCTAATTATAGCTTTACAGTTTGTTCTAATTATAAAGGGCTTGCATAAAAATAATCTGAATTTGTTTATTGCATATACTATTCTTAATATTTGAAAATCTAAGCTGGTCATGATTGTATCTTTTTCTTTAAATTTTTCAGAACTATATCTATAAATGCGCTCTTTATTTTTACTATTATACTTGTTAGGTTTAGTTAATAATATTGTTTCTCATCTTAATTGGCTTGCATCTGTTTCTACGACTATATATTCTGATTCTAAGAGAAGTTGTAAGTCGGGTAAATTTCTACAAATGTCTTTAATTTTTCTTACTAAAGTTATATTTTGTTGGTTAAAATATTTGTCCTGTGGGTATGGTCTTGCTATATAGAAGTCTTATTATTTTACTAAGATTAGGAACATACATTCGTGCATAATTTAAAATTCTTAAAAATGATTGAAATTGTTTTGTATCTTCTAATTTGTCTGGGTAATCTAAAATTTTCTTAACTATATGAGGTTGTAGCCTGATTTTTCCATTTCCTAACTCCATTCCTAAAATTTTTATGTGAGGATTATTTAATACTATTTTTCTCTTACTTATTATTATTATTCCATTGTTTATAAATTCTTCTAATATTATATATAAATGATTTATGTGACTATTTTTATTTGGGCTAAATACTAATATGTCATATATATATATATCAGTATAAAACTATATTTATTAAATATAGTATCCATCTTACGCTAAAATATGAAAGGTGCATTTTTTAGTTCAAAAGGCATGACTAACTATTCATAATGTCCTTGTGGGCAACAAAAGGCTGTCTAAGGTATGCTTTCCTCTTCCATTTTGATTTGCCAAAATTCTGACTTGCAATCAAATATGCTAAATATTTTTGATGTCTGTATTCTATTTATAAGCTGATCTTTATTTGGTATTTTATATTTATTATCTTTTGTATTGTTATTTAATCTTTTATAATTTATAACCATTTTAGCTTTCCCTTCTTTTATCTCTGCATGACTTCTAACCATAAATGTGGCGCTCCTATGTGGGCTATTAGTAGGTCGAATTATTCCTAAATCTAATAATTCCTTAGTCTGTGTTCTAAATTCTTCTATATCTGCTGACTTATGATCTATTTGTGCTGATGTAATCCTATAATCTTTATTTTTTATATCTAAACTAGCTGAAACTTTATTTCTTTCCTAATATTTCATGGGTTGTTCTCCTAAAATTTTTGTTGTTTCAGCTAATCTTATTATTTCATCTAAATCATTTTCTATTCTTCTGTATATTGATTTTTTTCTTCAGTTTTCATATTTTTGCGAAAATTAAGTCCAGGTTAACAATTTGTTGGAAATCTTCTATACTCTAAGAATCATGTTTTTCTTCTAATTGAGCATCTTCTATGTTTTTTGATTCAAAATCTTTTATGTATAAATTTTCTAAAGAAATATTTGCTAGCTCTTCATTTGGTATATATTTTTGGGCTAACTCAGGGAAAATGTTTCTTCTAGGAAATAAAAAACTAGCGAGAACTGAATATACTCCTATGGTACGTATGATTTCATGACTTTCACCCAGGACACTCCGGCCAACTTAATTATAATGAAGTCCATCATATTTCTCTTCCTAAACAATCATTCATACATATGCAATGTATCTAAACACAAACTCAAACAATGGAGTACATCCTCTTTCCATTTCCAAGTAACCATATATATACACTGTATATAAATATAATTATATCCAATGACAAGCACATGTGATTAGTTTCAATTCATCTAATACGCATGTAATTTCTACAACAATCATAACTATGCTTCACTGATAGCCCAATACAGTTATTTCTAAACAGATATAAAATCTCAAAATGGATAGTTTATTCGAAACTACCAAAGAATGAAATAATACATAACCAATCTCACCATTCATATCAACACTGTCTCAATTTCACATTTTCAATGCCAAATTTAATTATTTGTATGAAATGATAATTTAATCCAATTAGGGTAATTTCTTCATTTTCCCCAAATATTAGCTAAGAGCCGAAATCATCAAATTAGATATAGCACAACATCATTTTCAAACCCCACAAGCATTTATTTCATTTCACCCAAAACCGCTCTTTCCAATTTATGCCCAAAACCCGAGGTTTGTTTTAAACATCTCAAAATATCACTATTGTTATACAAGAGGCAAATAACTAAGCTAAATATCATATGAAGGTGTAGAAGGATCCCTACCTCAAAGGAAGAAGATGAGCCAACCGAGAGAGAAACTCCAAGAATGTCGAAATCCACTTCTATTCGGTTCAAAATGTAGATCTTGAGATGCTCTAACTTTTTCTCAAAGGTACTAGGGTGGAAGGATCAGTGGATCTAGATGAAATCTTAGAGAGAAGATGGATTTTAGAAAGAGAAACTCAAAAACCAGCTTTTTGGAGAGTTTTAGAGAGAGAGAGAGAGAGAGAGAAGAAAAAGTGATTCAAAATGTCGTCTTCTCGGATTGAAATACACGCAGTCCGTTCCACTTGAGCGTCAGACACAAGGTTTCGCTCAAGCGTGAAAAGCGTTGCTCGAGCGTGGAATGCACACTTCCAGAAGTTCTACAGACGAAGGTCTTCGCTAGAGCATGGAAATGGATGCTCGGGCTTCCGATGCACATTTCCAGTATTTCAGACTTGCAAAAAGAAATACTGAGGGTTGACGATTCCCGTTTGAGTGCAAGAATGGACGCTCTAGCGGATGAGCAAAATTATGAAGCTCGCTTGAGTGGAGAGGCTAAAATCTGGGCAACACAAGTTTTGAAAAGTAAGTAACCAACCTGTCCTAAACGCACAGTTACAACCCGATAACCAAAAATAGAGGGGAGACAAGGGAAAAAGATATGAATAACTATTCAAAACCTTACCAACTCGAGTCCGGAATACAATAAGTAATGGGTCAAAACCGGAATTGCTATAATCTTCTCTCCTTAAAGAATTTCATCCTCGAAATTATAAACCAAGTTCACAAATATAGTTAAACCATTCCCAATCATATTATTCTCACAAATTCAATACCATGACCTATCCTTCGGTCATTCATTTCCATTGACCCGATACACGAGTGCTACATTGAAAGTACGTTTTAATTTTTTTTTCTTCCAAACATTCGCAATGTTTAAATGAAGATTTAAGTATCCAAATGTTTACATAGCATATACAATGCTTCCAAAATAATACGTATTCCATATGCTCCAAACATGTGCAATGTTTATATAAAATCCATATTTCTAAAATGCTCATAACATATACAATGTCTTTACATTTCATTTATATATTGAAAGCCTCAATATAAAACTAAACATTAACAAATAAGTCCGGATATTTTCTTTGGACTTTCAATTCATGTTCTCAAGTCGCTTCCTCGACCCCGTGATGTTTTCACAATAATTTTACCAATGAAATTGTCTTGCCTCGCAAGACTTGATCCCGTCTGTCCAAGACTCTTACCGGTCTCTCCTCATACGAGGCATCCTCATCTACCTCTAAGTCGGTCCAATCCAACGCGTGCGATGGATCCAACTCATACTTTCGAAGCATACTAATATGAAACACGTCATGCACTCCGGAAAGTTGTGGCGGCAATGCCAACTGATAAGTAACCTCTCCAATCCACTCAAGGATTTCAAAAGGGCCAATAAACTGAGGGGATAACTTCCCATTCTTCCCAAATCTCATCAAACCTCGCCTAGGTGATATTTTCAAGAACACATGGTTTTCCACCTCAAAAGACAAGGGTCTCCTCCTACGGTCGGCATAACTTTTCTAGCAACTCTGAGCTGTAATCAATCTCTCACAAATGAGTGCCACTTTCTCCGTCGTTTCCCAAACTAACTTTGGGCCCAATAAAGGTACATCGCCCACCTCGGCCGAACACACCGGAGACCTATAAGGTCGGCCATACAAGGCCTCAAATGGTGCCATGCCAATACTTGACTGAAAACTGTTGTTATAGGCAAACTCCACTAACGACAGGTGCCTCTTCCACAACCCCTTAAAATCTAGCACATAACCTCGAAGCATATCTTTAATGATCTGGATAGTACGTTCTGACTGCCCGTCAGTCTGGGGATGATACGTAGTACTAAAGGTCAACCTAGTACCCAAGGCACTCTGCAAACTCTGCCACAACTGGGCTGTGAAACGTGAATCTCTATCCGAAACAATCGTCACAGGGACCCCGTGCAACCTCACTATGTCCCTAATGTACAAGTCGACAAGATAGTCTCCTGAATCGCTTAACCGCATAGCTATGAAATATGCAAACTTGGTCAACCGGTCAACTACAACCCAAATGGCATCATTACTCTGTTGAGTCCTTGGAAGGCCCATAACAAAATCCATCGTTACATGCTCCTACTTCCACTCGGCTATAGGCAAGGGTTGCAACAAACTTGCTGGCCTCTAATACTCGGCCTTCACTATTTGACAAGTAAGGCATTTTGATACAAACACCGCCACGTCCTTTTTCATATCTCTCCACCAAAACTGGCGACTCAGGTCATGATACATCTTTATGCCTTCCGGATGCACCGCAAGGCGTGAATGGTGAAACTTTTGGAGTACTTCATCTCGGTAAGACTCCGGCACAAACAAATGGTTATGGTACCTTACACTTTGGTCGGGATACACATTCAAATCCTTCTCTACCTTCCCATTGGAGATCTTATCCCTGATGGTTTCTACCTCAGGATCACCCCTTTGCGCTTCTAACACTTGATTCACAAGTGTAGGTTGTGCAACTACTGTAAACAAGGCCGCAAATTCAATGGACTCACCAAGATGTAGGTCAAACTCCCTAAGAGCACCCAACATCTCCTACTCCCGAATGGCGATACAAGCCACACTACTAATTGACTTCCTACTCAAGGCGTCAGCCACAATATTGGCCTTTCCCAGATGATAATGCAACTCAAAGTCGTAATCCTCTATGAATTCCATCCACCTTCTCTGCCTCAAATTCAAGTCTTTCTGAGTAAACAAATACTTCAAACTCTTATGATCGGAAAACTCCTTAAACTTCTCACCATATAGATAATGCCTCCAAATTTTCAGGACAAATATCATTGCTGCTAGTTCTAGATCATGAGTAGGGTAGTTCATCTCGTATGTTTTCAACTACCACAAGCCATAGGCTACTACTTTCCTTTCTTGCATCAATACACAACCCAGACCTTCTCATGAGGCATCACAATAAACTGAATAACCCAAACCTCTTTCTAGAATAATCAAGACTGGAGAAGTGGTAAGTCTAACTTTAAGCTCTTGGAATGACTTCTCACAAGTCTCGTTCCACACAAACTTAACTCCCTTCCTCGTCAGTCTAGTCAAGGGTGAGGCTAGCTTAGAGAAATCTTTCACGAACCGACGGTAATACCCGACCAACCCCAAGAAACTACGAATCTTGAAAGCGTTCTTAGGTTGTGCCTAATCTTGCACTGCCTCTATTTTGGATGAATCTACAGTCACCCCTTTCCCGGATACTACATGGCCTAAGAATTTAACTTCTTTTTGCCAGAACTCACACTTCCCAAACTTAGCATACAGCTTATGGGCTCTAATCAATTCAAACACCACTTGCAAGTGTTCCTCCTCTGAGGGTGAATAAATCAAGATGTCGTCTACAAAGACGACCACAAAACGATCTAGGAACTCGCGGAAAATCCGATTCATCAAATTCATAAACACTGTTGGAGCATTGGTTAGCCCAAAAGGCATCACTAGGAACTCATAATGGCCATACCGCATACGGAATACCGTCTTTGGGATATCCTCCTCCTTTACCCTCAACTGATGGTAGCCCGATCTCAGGTCTATCTTAGAAAAACAGCCAGACACTTTCAACTGATCAAACAAATCATCTATACGAGGTATTGGGTATGGTAACCCGATCTCAGGTCTATCTTAGAAAAATAGCCAAACCCTTTCAACTGATCGAACAAATCATCTATACGAGACATTGGGTACTTATTCTTAACATTATTCTTAACAGTTGCCTGGTTCAACTTTTGGTAATCAATACAAAGTTGTAAGACTACATCTTTCTTTTTAGCAAAGAGGGTCAGTGCTTCCCAAGGTGAAGTACTAGGGCGGATGAAACCCTTATCTAGTAATTCTTGGATTGGAACCTTCAACTCACTCAACTCAACAGATGCAAACCGATTTGGTGCTAGAGAAATCGGTGCCGTGCTAGGCACTAAATCAATAGAGAACTCGATCTCTCGGTGAGGTGGTAAACTAGTAAGGTCCTCGGGAAAGATATCGGGGTATTCACAAACCACTCTTAGCAACTCAACCTAGACTTCATCACATTCACTATTCAAGAAGCTAGCGAGAAGACAACTAAGTTCATTCCGCCCATGTGGATCATACACTGGTGATAATACTCTATCCACCTGGTCTCCCAAGAAATAAAAGCAATCCCTGCTCAAGGTACATATAGTAACCCTCTGCCGGTAGCAATCTATAACGGCCCGGTATGACGATAACCAGTCCATACCCAAAATAACATCATAACTAGTCATGTCAAGCAAAACAAATGCAAATGGAAGTCGATGACTAGCGACCTCCATATCACAACCCCGACACCCCTGTCTCAAGATAATTTCACTACCAATAGGGGATTCTACACAAATAGGAGATGCTAATTGTGCCAACTCTAATCCCAAAATCGATGCAAATGCAGACGAGATAAAAGAATGGGATGCACCCGTATCAATCAACACACTAGCAACTGAATTGCAAAACAAAAAGGTACCTCTCACAACAGACGAAGTCGGTACAAGATCTGGCGCAGTAACAGCATGCACATGCCCTGTTGGCCTCTGATCTACCTACTTACCCCTCGGAACATAGGCTTGCTGCACTGACTGAGCTGAAGAAGCTCCTTGATTGGCCCTTGAGGCCTGTGCTGACTGTGCTGGTTAGTGACTCTGTGTCTGTCTCGAACCAGACGCACCAGACGTGCCACCCAACTGTGGGCGAGATATCTTTAGATGCCCCGCCTGGCCATACTGATAACAAGTGAGCGGCTGACCTCTACTTTGACTCTGGCTCTGAGAACAAGCCGAAGATGAAACTGCTCGCTGCCCTCCTCCCATCTGCGGGCAAGCTGGAGACTTGTGACCTAACTGACCACACTTGAAACAAGTCATATCTCCTTGACCACACTTGTGACCTAGCTGTTCTATAGAACTTCCCTTTTAATCTAATAGGTACTTATTCATCGCACAGTACTCTAGACACACTCCTCCACTTAAACCACCTCGTCTTAATTTTGTGGACCATATTTGCTCCAATCTTCCCAGTCGTTGAGATAATTGATCCTAAATAACGAAAATGTTCACTCTTAGGTAGTTCTTGGTTCTTAATCTTCACTTCTCCTCTACTTCCATTGTGACTGTTACTAAAATTGCACTCCATATACTCTATCTTAGTTCTGCTTATCTTGAATCCTTTAGATTTAACTGACCACACTTGAAACAAGTCATATCTCCTTGACCACACTTGTGACCTAGCTGTTCTATAGAACTTCCCTTTTAATCTAATAGGTACTTATTCATCGCACAGTACTCCAGACACACTCCTCCACTTAAACCACCTCGTCTTAATTTTGTGGACCATATTTGCTCCAATCTTCCCAGTCGTTGAGATAATTGATCCTAAATAACGAAAATGTTCACTCTTAGGTAGTTCTTGGTTCTTAATCTTCACTTCTCCTCTACTTCCATTGTGACTGTTACTAAAATTGCACTCCATATACTCTATCTTAGTTCTGCTTATCTTGAATCCTTTAGATTTAAGTGTTTTTTTTTTCTCCAAATCTTTTACTTAATGTTAACTTCTTATCTAGTTTCATCCACTAACATGATATCATTTGCAAAAAGTATATACCATGGCACATCATCCTGAATATTGCTCATCAACTCATCTATAACTAAAATGAAAAGATAAGGACTTAAGGTTGATCCTTAGTGTAACCATACAACAATTAGAAATTCACTTGTCTCTTCAGTAGGTGATCTAAGAGTGGTCACCACATCTTCATACATATCCTTCTTCACATGAATGTAACATTTTGTTACTTCTTTCTTCTCTAACACCTACTAGATTATATCCCGAGGCACTCTAATATATGCTTTCTCAAAATTGATAAAAAATGATATGAATGTCTTTTTTTTTTCTCTATACTTTTCTATTACTCTCCTCAAAAGATAGATCGCTTCCATTGTTGACCTACCGGGCATAAGCCTAAATTGATTTTCTGACACCTCTGTTATATCTCACAATCGACGTTCCATCACTCTTTCCCATATTTCATTGTGTGACACATTAACTTGATTCTTAGACATCTCCTTTATTCTTATATGTTAGCACTAAAATACTCTTCCTCCACTTCTCTGGCATTTTCCTATTTAACAAAATCTTGCTAAATAACATAGTCAAAAAAACAACGCATTTCTTACTCAAACATTTACACTCTTCAATAGGTATATCATCGGGTCATTAAGCCTTATTCAATTTCATCTTTTTAAGTGCAAACTTTATTTCAAAGTCCCTAATTCTATGATAGAACCTATAGTCTTGATTTTTCTTATTATGGCCTACTTCCTTCCCTTTTGACCTACTTCTATGTTCCTTATTTAACAACTTTTCAAAATAATTCTTCCACTTCTCCTTAATCTCTTCATCCTTCACCAACACCTTAGAGTCCTTACCATTGATGCACTTAACTTGATTAAAATTTCTTGTTTTCTTCTTTCTTATCTTAGCAAGTTTGTATATCATATTCTCTCTCTCTTTATTATCTAGTCTAGTGTATAGGTCATCATAGGCTTTTAACTTAGTCTCTCTTACTACTTTTTTGACCTCCTTATTGGCCAATCTATAGCTCTTAAGGTTTTCCTTAGTTCTATTATTCTGCCACTTTTTAAAACTCTTATTTTTTGTCTTTATTATCACTTGGACCTCCTCCCTTCACTACCAAGTTTCCCTAAAGTTGGATCCTTTTCCTTTCGACTCTCCAAGAACTTCCTTTGAGATTTTTCTCATACAATTGGCTATCGAGTTCCACATAGTGTTAGCATCATCTTCCATGTCTCAAATACCTTCTTTATGCATTATATTCTTAAATGTGTCTAGTTTATTCCATTTTAGGTTCTATCATCTAGTCCTGCAATGCCCACTATCTTTCCGAGCTTGGTATTGTCCTTTAAAACATAAATCTGGTACTAAAATCCTTTATTGAGATGTCAAGCTCTCTCCAGAAATCACCTTACAGCCGTTGCATTTTAGACCGTCCCCTTTTATTACTAGAAAGTAATCTATTTGTCTCCTAATTGACCTACTCTTGAAGGTTATGAAATGTTCCTCTATTTTCTTATACATGGTATTGGCCACTACTAGGTCAGAAGCGAACTCAAAATCTAAAATACTCTCTCCATCCTCATTTCTATCACCAAAACCGTACCTACTGTGCACCATCTCATAACCTGGTTTATCTACTTCTACATAGCCATTGAAATCACAGCCTATAACTAGGTTCTCTCCTACGGATATCTCCTTAATACCTCATCCATTTGGTCCCAAAAAACTCTGTTAGTCTGATCATCTAATCATACTTGGGGGGCCTATGCACTAATTCTCTCCAATAACTAGTTTAACTAACATAATCTTACCACCTTTCCTAATGACCACAACTATATTTCCTACAAGACCCTTGACAACTATTATTCCTATCATATTCTTGTGTCTATCTTTGCCACTATAATATAGCTTAAAATCGGTATTCTCTATTTCCCAAGCCTTCTCACCTGTTCACTTAATTTCTTGTACGCAAGCTATACTAACTCTCCTCATAATCATGACATCTACCAATTCCATACCCTTACCAGTTAAAGTTTGTATATTTCATGTGGCTACCCTAAATCTATAATATTGGACTAACTTTTTTATCCACGCTCGTCCAGAAAAATGCAAAAACCTTTTGCTCATTTTTCACCACACCCAAGCGTCGATGTGGCATCCCTTGCTCACTTTTCGAAACACTTGGAGGCAGGTGCAACACGTCACTTAAGATGAACAACCTAGCATTTGATTGATTTAGAGTATTAGGTTTCATGTCACTTTTTTAACTATTCTCTTATACAATAATAAAATTATTTAAATTATTAACTGAAATAAAATTTTGATATTATTAAAAACTGTTAATTGACTTAATAATTTATTAATAAAATTTATCAATTGTTATGAAATTTGAAATGTCAAGGGGCGTGATGTAATTTTTAAAACTATAAGGGATAATTCACATTTTAAGCAAATTTTAAAGGGTATATCTATAATTTATTAAAAAATATTTGCTAAATGTACAAAAAAATTTTACCCAAAAAAAAAAAAAAAAATCATGATTTGAATAGTCATTTTACAATTATGACCACAGTGATGAGTATTTTAATTTTTAATAAATAGATATAAATATTTACCTTAAAAAAGAGTGGGGAAATTAGTAATACATTCTTCATATAGTTTGGGTAGTAGGAAAGAGCCAAGATAACTTATCCTCCTATTTATGATCCCTTAGTGTTATTATTTTAGTAATTTTGGTCTTTTATTCCATCTTTTACATTGTTTAATTGATTTCAAAATTTTAAACTTTAAAATTTAAAATTTTTAGAATTTTGTTGACAAGATCTTTTAAATAAGATTCATGAGTAATATGAAATTCTCAAAAAAAAAAAAAAAAAAAAAATTATGAAATTTTATTGACTTTACTGACTTAGTCATCAAAATTTTATTGACTTTGATTAATTTGGTTATCAAAATTTCACTGACTAATTAAAATTTCGTTGACTTTTTTGTCATTGAAATTTTCCCCATTTAGACCATTGGTCACTAACTAACCAAAGTTTCATTGACTTAGATGGTTGGTTATCAAAATTTCATTAACTTGGTCATTGAAATTGTACTGACCAATCGGAATTTAATTGACTTAGACTTGGTCATCAAAATTTTACTGACCAATTGAAATTTCATTAACCTATCTTAGGTCAGTGAAATTTCGTCAACTTTTTTTATTAGAATTTTGTATTCATTATGCATCTTAATTACAAATCTTGATAAAACAATTTAAAAAATACAAAATTTATGAAAAATAGAGATTAGCTCACAAGTAATAGAATTTTGAAATTTTCAAAGGAGTTAAAAAAATGAGACAGCTTCTCTCTAGTTCAAATTGGATTGGAGGGCACTATTGGGTCTTCGTGGGCCTATCATAGAGCCCGCATTGATAATCCTAACTGTTTAATACGTAGAGCTTGTCGAGTATTTAATTCCAATAAAAAAATCATGTTGATCGGATATCGATAGTCATTTAATTAGACATATAATTTTTAAAATAAATTGTTGATACAAATGTGATTTGATTAAGTGACTATCGATATCCGATCAACGTGATTTTTTATAGAGATGAAATATTCGACAAGCCTTACATATTGAATGGTTTGGATTATTGATG
Organism: Camellia granthamiana; assembly: GCA_036172215.1. Classification (NCBI taxonomy): domain Eukaryota; kingdom Viridiplantae; phylum Streptophyta; class Magnoliopsida; order Ericales; family Theaceae; genus Camellia; species Camellia granthamiana. The sequence continues at coordinate 114,625,816 of CM069910.1, forward strand.
TGGGTTCCGTGGTGGGCCCACGAAAGCCCAACAACGTTCTCTAGTTAGGAAACTCAACTGGAGAGAATCATCTCCCTTGAAAAAATTATAGAATTTTGTTACCACGTGTTTTGGAGGATAAAAAATAATATAGAAAATAAATTTTGAATTTTGAATTTTGTTAATCTAAATCTTAATTTTTTGATTTGTTTTCAATCTAAATCACATGCTTATTTTTGTTAACCAAAATCAACGAAAAAAATGGTATTTTAATAAATGGTATTTTAAACATTTTATGTACACCAAATTGAGTTTAATGGCTAAAAATATTATTTTTCTATCGGTTTCACATAAAAAAGAATAGACAAATGGTCTAAATTGAAAATAAATCAAAACATTAGAGTTTAAATTAATAAAATTAAAATTTTAGAATTTATTTTATTATATATGTGTTGATTTAGAATGAGTTTATGTGACACTTGTTAGAAAATTTTATTTGGACAACTTATTTATTATTATTATTTTTTGACAACTAAAAAATCATAACATTAAAAATATTAAAACAGTTTATATTAGTGGCCAGGCTATGAGCTGATTGGGTTACATTATTTTCTACCTTAATTACACAAAGGAAAGAAAAATATTGACTAAAAAATCTAATATCATTGATAGTAGCCATTACATACTGCTTCTTGATCCTGAAGCATACAACCAAAACTTGACAATCAATTTTGATGGTGACAATCTGGTACTTGTCATCTAAACACACCCAAGAAATACCAGTTCGCTAAACCTCTTATCTGATGTATTGTATTCTGCAAAACATGTGTTAGTTTGAGTTTGAACAGAGTCATTAACATTAGCTATATGTGTATATGTGCAAGTAGATCCTCATCCAGCGACTAAATTATCAAATACATTAGTTGATTCTATAGTTTCCTTAATGGTGATTGGGGATGTTGGAAAACAAAACTGTTATGTTCACACCATATAGCCCAAAGAATAGCCACCGATTGAATCTCTATCTTTCACCCTGTTCGACCCAAGACGTGAACTGATGTCTTATTTAGTACTATGAAAATTCTTATAGCCTATCATGTTATGTGTGATACAAAATGACTCTATTGTCACTAATTACATAGATAAATGTAATTAAGCATGGAAATAGTTATTGAAATAGATTTGATAATTAAAAAAAAATAAATGGGAATGCAATCAGCTTGAAAACTTAAGAAATCAACAGTGAAAAACAATCCAAGATTATTTGAAATTAGATGATTTAATTTTCATACTTTTTATATGTAACACTCCTGAAATTTTTTTATTCTTCTTTTCTCTTTGCTTGAGCGACGGATTGTTCGCTCGAGAGGTCTTTCGAGGCATGCAGTACTTTTGTTTGCAAGCTTGAGATGTTGAGAGTTGGTTGTGTTCGGTCTAGTGCAAAAGTGGTCGCTTAAGCGGTTTGTTTGGGATCAGCATGTATAAAACCCACTTTTTGTTTCTTTTCTCTCATTTTTCTCTCCCTCCTCTCTTCATGTCCTAAAACCTTAGCCACAAAACCTTTGATTTCACCTCACTACGGCAAGGATCCACCTTAGATCTTGCAAGATTAGTGAAGAATGAGTGAAGATCTTTCTCTTGACTGATTGGATTACGAATTCATCGGAGTTCTTACTTGGGTCTTCGTTGTTTGCTCACCTTCTTGAGGTAGAGAGTTCTGTTAACTCTAATCATTTATAATTTCGTTTGATTATGTTGTATTATGGGAAGTATGGGTTGATTTGATTTTGAAATCTTTGATTAAAAGATGTTTATATTCAAAAATTGGGGTTTTAACTCAACCTTTCGAAATATTTAGAATGTTTTAAGATATTATGGGTAATATTTGATGATTGGTAGATTTGATGATGAAATGAAGAAAACTCCCAATTTTCTTGAAACCCTAGATTTGGGATTTTGTTTTTAAATGAGGGTTTGAATTAAAATTGTACTTTATGTGAAAATTTCAATTAATCTTCTTGAGTATCCATATGTGGAATGGGATTGGTGTTATGATGATGTTAATGAAGGATTTAAGGAAGTTGTTTTGGGTAGAAAATCCGGCAATGTTGAAAGGTTTAATGTACGAATTAGTATATAATTAAAATTGATGGCGGGGATGACATGGGGACATGGAAAGATTTATGTACTTCATATCGTATTCATTGGATTGATTTTGTGTGTGATTGAATTGGACTTCAGTTAAGTTACAATATTATGAACTCTTGCATTGCATTGCATTGCATTGCATTCACAGAGTATTGGATTAAGTGTTGGGTTGTGTAATTGGGTGTGTGTAAATTTAAAACGTGTTATGTGTGTTGAGGTGCCCAAATGCCCTTCCATGCTCTGAGGCTGGAGAATGTCATTGGTATATGGTTAAGGTGCCCAATTTACCTTCTGTACTTAACACCGATAAATGTGTGTGGGGGGGGGGGGGGGAGGATATGGTTGAATAAATGTGTTGGGTGTCCGATTGCCCCTCCGTGCTCGGTGACCGGTAAATGTAGAGGTATTTTTTTAAAAATGTAACGGGTGTTCAATTGCCCATCTGTGCTTGATGGCCGATAAATGTCGAGGCGTTTTTGAAAAATGTAAAAGGTGCCCAATTACCCTTCCATGCTTGGTAGTCGGTAAATGTGGAGGTATTACGAGATGTGTTTTGGGATTTCACAAAAAACGGAAAAAGAAATGTTTGCAAGAAGAAGTAAGGTCCAAGTGTGGAGTCTGTCGTGAGTTTAAAGTTTACATTGAGTATTGAATGTCAAATAAAGTTACCAGACTTGTACATTATGAGGTGTTGTATGAATGTAACCAATATGAACATTTATATATACATATTAGGCGTCATTGCTCACTCCCGTTTTATAGGCTGGATATTCCCAAATTGCAGGTGATCAAGGTGTGACTCGTTCGTTGAGAAGTATATGAAGTTTTAGATGGAGCACTAAAGCTAACGTTTCATGTTTTAGCTACAAGCTTAACTGCCGACATAGAATTTTATTTTATTTTTTATCAAGGCCCCTAACCTTGAAATGTGTAAGTCTCTATGGCAATTTGATATATATATCTATATATATTTATATAGCTTGTACTGTAATTTGTTGTAATGTATGAGATGACTGATTTCCAAGAAATAGATGAGTTTTGATTTATACTTTGTTATCTTTATTTATCCGGAATTTATTAAAGTTATGGAATTAAATGATAATAATAAATTGGTAACTAATAAAATGATGTTAATTTTCAGGGCGTGACATTATAAATAAAAATATATAATTTTTTGGGAATGGTAAATTCACACTTAAACTTGTAACACAAAAATTGCAAATATAAAAGTTCACATTTTCAAACACTATTACATTTTTAGCCCATTCAATTACAAATGTGAATATCTAACATTTTTATCTAAAACTTAAATTTCTAATAAAAGTGTGAACATGCACAATATTTTTTTTTTATTTTGAAAAAATAAAAATCATTCAATTAAAATTTATGAATTTTTTTTATAATTTTTTTATTTTTTATTTTTAAAATCATCTCTGTCCACACACATATATAATGAGGTGAATCGAAATAAGTCTGAATAAAATAGTGTGAATATTTGGTAAATGTGAAAGTTATAAATATTCACACTTTTCATAAATAAATACTGAATGCAAAAAAATATAAATATTCATGCTAATTTTTACATTTTCATTTTACATAATATTTCTTTTTAGAAAGTGTGAATAGTTTTAAAAGCATGAATATTCACACAAACTTCTGTACTTTTCAAAAATGCATAATATTTTATTAATTGAAAGTATAAATATTGACACTTATTTTATATATCTATATATGCGGAGAGGATGAGTCCTATGACAAAAATATTTATCAAAAGTATAAAATTTTAGAAGTGAAAAATTTTCCGCACTTTTAAATACAAAAAGGAAATGATTTTTTTTCTCCTATTTTATATATTCAGTTGAGATCTTATTTGATAGATTTGTCGAGTAGTAAAAGAGACATTTATTTATAAATCTCATTTAGAAGACTTATAGCCCAATAAGTCTACAAAGTATTCTTGTGTTCCACTTAGTCCCCATACATTTGAACTTATATTCCAGTAAGTCTTGTTTTCTCATATTAGAATTATTATGTAGATTATTTTACCTTTATAAACTTTTATTATTATAATATATATATATATAATATACCATATATCTAGGAGAGAGAAAATTATTATGAGATATATTTCATTTATGATATATATAAGATACTGTATATAAATATAGAATATTATTATTCAGGAAAATTGGTCGAAGATCCCTGCCCAATTTTTAGTAAGATGAGAGGTCCATAATAATATTTTTTGATGCCTAAGGTCCCTTAATGTTATTTTAGGTTGTAATGGAGATTTTCGTAGAATATGATGATGCAAATCAATCGTGCCTTTTACACTTCTCTGTGTGTGTGTGTGTGTGTGTGTCACTACTAAGCTTCAACAATGGTAGATGAAGAAGAAGAATAGCAAACTCTAATCTACGAATCCCCTTCCCCAACATCGTCTCCTGGACCGCCCTCATCTCCGCCCTCTCGAACTCCTTCCTCTCTCTTTGCTACTTCGTCTCCATGCTTCGCCACCCCACCCTCCCTAACCACCACACTCTTGCCACCCTCTTCAAGTCCTGCTCTTCCCTCATTTCTCTCTCCTTCGGCCTCCAACTCGACACTCTCTCTGTCAAGCTCTCTTTATCTTCCCAACCCTTCATCACCTCTTCGCTTATTAATTTCTATTCCAAAACCCAACTTCCAAATGATGCTAGTAAAGTGTTCGAGGAAATTCCTCACAAAGACCAAGTTTGTTACGGGTCTATAATTGTTGGGTTAGCGCAAAATTCGCGGTTGTTTGAGGCTTTAGCTTGCTTTGCTAACATGAGAAGTTGTGGGATTGAGTCTACTATGTATAGTGTATCGGGAGCACTCCGTGCAACAGTGGAGCTTGTTACTTTGGAGCAATGTAGGATAATTTACGGTCACGCGGTTATTACTGGGCTCGATTTGGGTACGGTTGTGGGGACTGCGTTGGTTGATGGATATAGGAAGTGTGGTTTGGTATCGGACGCCTATGGGGTGTTCGATGAGCTTGTGTCAGAGATGGGTATTATCGGGTGGAATACAATGATGGCGAGTTATGCACAACATGGGGAGTGGAATTCCGTGATAGAGCTTTTTGGTTCGATTGAGGCTAGAGGGCTTGTCCCAGATGCATATAGCTTTCTTGCAATTCTTTCAGTTTTTTACAATGCGGATTTAATTGGGGAGACTAAACAGTGGTTGAGTAGGATGAAATTTAATCATGGGTTAGAGCCGTTGCTCGAGCATTATACATGTTTAGTGGGAGCAATGGGTTGAACAGGGTAATAGGAGGAAGCTGAAAAGATTGCAATGACAATGCCATTTGTTCTGGATGCAGCAGTCTGGTGTGCATTGTTATTAGGTTGTGTGTAACATGGTATGGAAAATTTTCCACGATCACCCTTGATTTTTCTCTGAATTTGGGCATTATGTGAATTTTCTCTAAATTTGGCCACTATGTGTATTTTCTCTGGATTTGGCCATTGTGTGAATTTTCTCTGGCCACTGTGTGTATTTTCTCTGGATTTGGCCATTGTGTGAATTTTTTTTTGGATTTTGGACAGTGTGTGAATTTTCTCTAGATTTGGCAACTGTTGAATTTTCTCTGAATTTTGGCCATTGTGTGAATTTTCTATGGATTTTGGCCATTGTGTGAATTTTCTCTAGATTTGGCCATTGTGTGTATTTTCTCTAGATTTGGCCATTATGTGATTTTATTTTATTTTTCTGAATTTTGGCTAGTGTGTAAATTTTCTCTAGAGTTGGCCACTGTTGAATTTTCTCTAGATTTGGCCAGTGTTGAATTTTCTTTGGATTTTGGCCACTGTGTGAATTTTCTATGGATTTTGGCCACTGTGTGAATTTTCTCTGGTTGTTCACTGTGTGTATTTTCTTTGGATTTTAGCCACTGTGTGTATTTTTGTTACTCTACGACTTTTAGTGATGATTGGCTATGAAGATTTTGTTGTTCCACATTTTGTAGATCAATTACATTAAATGTATATTGTTTGGATTTTTTGGTTGATAAATTTATTTTTTTTTTGGACAAATGCAAATCACAATAAAGCCAGATGCTCTGGTCCTTGAACTCTTCATTACTGTTTCTTGAAGCCAGAGAAATTCTTACGAAAACCAGAGAAATTCTCTGGAAATGTAGAGAAATTCTCCTTTCATTGAGTCTCTCTCTCTCTATATATATATTTGTTGTTGTCGTTGCTTATTTGGGAGATTGATTTGTGTATTGCACATCGTGATTGGGAAAATAGAGAAATTTTTTGGATTGAACACAGAGAAATTCTTGCAAAAATTAGAGAAATTCTCTAGAAAATCCAGAGAAAATATTTAGGCTAGAATCCAGAGAAATTCTCTGGCCCTCCCAGAATTTCTCTCTAGGAACAAATTCTTTAGGAAGTCCAGATAAATTCCCAAAACTCCATGCCCATGGATTTTGTCTCTCACTTTCTCTCTCTTTTTTTTGGTAAAGTGAAGAGAGAGCATTTTTGTCTTTTGATGTTAAAGTATTGTTGTTTTTGGGATCTTGAAAGTGAATTTTTCTGGACTTTTATTTGAGTGCAGAGAAAATTAAAAGCTTGTTATTACAATCCATAGAAAATTATAATTGTTACAAAATTTTCTAGACTTTTATGTTGTGCTTTTTATGTGTTTTTATATTGAACAAGTTATTTTTCGCCTATTTTTCTTGGCAACCAAACAAACTTTATGCTTGATGGTTCACCTGAAATCCAAAGAAAATTCAGAGAAAATCTTTCGACTAGAATCCAAAGAATTTCTCTAGCCTTCCTAGAATTTTTCTTGAGATAAATTCTCTGGGAAGTCTAGTGAATTTCTTGGATATATGTATATTGGTTGGTTGGTTAGTTGTTGTTGTTGTTGCTTATTTGGGTAATCGATTTGTGTATTGTACATTGAGATTGGGAAGGAAGAGAAATTTTCTAGTTTGAATCTAGAGAAATTCTTGTGAAAACCAGAGAAATTCTTTGGAAATCCAGAGAAAATCTCTACACTAGAATCCAAAGAGAAATTCTCTGGGAAGTCCAGAGAAATTCTTTGGATCAAATATTCTCTAGATCGATGTTGAGAGGCCTTGGACATTATGAAAATATTAGATGTTCCTTATGCTATAAAATCTTAATACCAGGGACCTTAAAAAAAAAATGTCCTTATTATTCTTAGTATTTTTTTTTTGCCTCAATGTGAGGGATTCACTTGATCAAAGATTTTCCTTCACCATTATTTTACAATAAGATCCTACCATGGAAGAACAGTTGGAAGAAAATGTTATTTATACATATAAACGAGCGATAGAGATGATGATGGACTCGCAATAGAGATGATAGTAAAACGGCGATGAACAATCTTTTTTTGATATTGTTACACATAAATCGTAATCTTTTTGTCGGTTTGTATGGCAATCGATATTGTGTAGTTTATTTGCTGGTATTTGTGACGCCCTCAAATTAACTAGATTAAAATATTTCTCATAACTGATTAATCTGAAAGCCTTCCAAGCCAAACAATAACATTAATCTCAAAGTCCTCTTTTCCCTTGAACTACATATCAAATATTATAATTTTCATATTCTTGTTTTAGTAATAATAACATTTACATAGTTCAAGAAATTAGAGAATAAAAATAATAATGCCTTAATGGCGTACAAACATCAAGGCAAGGCATTGTTACAACAAAATGTACACGTGGTCCCAAACTCATACACTTGAAGCATCCACATAACACATCCATGAGCCTTCGTGCCCTAACAAAACAAATAAGTCCACCTCCTTCTCATAGGGGTGATTGCACAACATCAATTCCTGAAATTGTTAGATAGGAATGAGTTAGATACCCAGTAGAAATACTTTTAACAAAGTATCTAATTATTTAAAAATCTATATGGAATTATCACAACTAAAACATTTCTTTGTTTAACACACATTAGGGGTTTAAGTGACAAAACTGAGATATTAAAATTTTCATGAAAATCACATTTCAACACTAGGGGGATAAATACACCATGAAGTCCCTAAAGAGAGTCCCAATACATACATATATTAAAAAATATCCCCACATTTTTCGGCTATTAATACGGTAGGGAATGGGCACCCAAAATCATCAGTTTTTTCACTTTTGCCGACTACAATACAGCATGATCAGTGGACACTCAAAAATATTTTCCCACATTTGTCTGGCGATATGTGCAGAAAGGCCAATTGGGCACGTTGACTCCTCGCGCAAGTACTAACAACACATAACTCTTTTCAAAAACCGACTCCCTACCCGGACTCCATTCTATTTATCACCCTCTTAAACAACATTTCCAAGATTTTCACAAATTCCAAGAATTTATACATCCATGAGAACAAAGGTAAATATCACCATTCAAATAATTGAACTAATATAGAGACACAATCTTCATATTTCCAAGAAAAATCTCAAAAGCCTCTAATTTCACGAGCCTCAAATTAAAATACATCCCAATCTCATAATTCAATAATAAATTTAAAGAATTGAAAGTTAATTCCATTTGAACATATCATTGTTCAATTTCAAGAATTAGGGTTTTCATTAAATTTGGGGCTTTTCCCCTCTATAATGTAAAATGCTATTTTTTAACTAGGGTTTTCAAAATCCACAAACATTAATATAAATTTTTGAGAAAATATAGAAGAAATTCCATTTGAAATCAAAACAGAATTTTTGTAAACTCAAACTTCAATCATAAAGCCAATATCACAATAATACCAAATAAACATCCTCAAAGTAAAGAGATACAAAGTTAAAAGTAATCTTCCCTCCAAGATGAGAGTACAGATGCTAGATCAAGAGGATTCTTTCAAAAATCCAAAATCCAATTAGTTAAAAATGTTGATCTTCACTTGTTCTTCATCTTTGATGCAAGATCCATAGTGGATTTTTGGTGAAAAATGGATGAAATCAAGGTTTTGAGGTCTAGGGTTTCGGGTATGAAGAAGAGGGAGAGAAGAAAGGAAGAAAGAATAAAGATTTTGGGCAAAAATTCACTTTAAAGTGTCTAATATTGAACAAACCGCTCGAGTGGTAAAATCTTGGCTTGAGCGGTGAAAAGAAGCTCCCAGAATCTCTAAATTCACGCAGACCGCTCAAGCAGTCAAAAGTTAGCTCAAGCGGACTTGCTTCTAGCATAGGTACTCGAATTTCAAACGGGCATAACTCCCTCTTCCAAACTCTGTTTTAGGTCATTCTTGTGTCCAAATCAAAGCCACAGAAACAAGATTTCCAATGGTTCTAACCTCACATCCAAATTCAAAGTGTGGAAAGAGAAAAAGGCAAAAGAGTGAAGATTACTCATAGGACAATTATCCGAATCAATGTTTTTGGTTCAATCTTACTTTGCCATTGTGATACCACCTCAATCAATATCCCAAAATGAACCAAAGAGGCTCCAAGTACAATAATAAGAGTGTCAAGAGCAATCCCACTAATCCAAGAAGTACATAGTGTTACAATCTCCCCACCTTAGGAAATTTCATCTGCAAAACTAAACAGTTCAAGATCTAAAGTTTAGACAAATCCAAATAAAATAGAGATTGAACTAACACTCCCACCAACTAATCACAAATGACTTCTACTCAACAACAAGTTTCTAGAAGATTATCCTAAGACAAGAGATTTTGCGTGATAAACAAAAAACAACATCCATGAAAGAAGATAAGGCAACCCAATGATATAAGGGGCAGAAAAATTCCCAATAAAATTACAATCACCACTCCCGATTCTAGTTCGAAATCTGAGGATAACTCTCGTATTTTCAGGTTCCACACTAATATTCAGACCCACCCCAAATGATACGAATAATAACACTCAAGTGATGAGTCTTTCATTTACTCATCCATATGAACCCATCAATTCCATGAAATTAAAAGTTAAGGATAAAGGTCTCACTAACATACCCTACAGTACTCTTGCCTCAAACAAACTCGACTTCCAGGGAATGACTCTCGGTTGTCTAACAATCTAGAACCTTAGAAAAATAGTTCTCACATCACATTCACACTCCAAGAAACAATTACCGGTCATTTGGTAACCCAATTTTCAAAAGAATATCTCATATTACTTCAGACGTCCTTAACCCCCTGTCATGAAAAGAAAAGAAAGAGGAGGAAACAATTTTCCAATAGGAATTCTATCCGCCAATCATAGCCTTTTGACAAGATACAACCTAGCAAAATCAAAACACCACAAACCACGTTCTTGCAATACAACTACTGTTCCATATCTACACCTTATTTAACTGTGTTATTGAAATACTAAAAAGTTAACAATACCCAAAACAATATTTATGGACCTTTGAAATTTGAAGGGATTCATAATTGGTATAAAACTATATATATAAATAAAGGGATGCTTTAGATACATAAAAGTGAATGGTAAAAATGAAAGTCACACACATGTGACAAAGGAAAGATGCAAACCAAACTACGCTTCACATAGAAAGGGTAAAAAATACAAGCCAAATCACACACGTGTGACAAGGGTGAAAGATACAAGCCAAGTCACCCTCATGTGACAAGGGTGAAAGATACAAGCCAAGTCACACTTGTGTGACAGGGGTGAAAGATGCAAGCCAAACTACGCTTCACGTAGAAAGGGTAAGAGATACAAGCCAAATCACACTCGTGTGACAAGGGTGAAAGATACAAGCCAAACTATGTTTCACGTAGAAAGGGTAAAAGATACATGCAATGGTTGTGAAAACAAACCTAGACGCATTTTACCGCGAAAATGGTGAAAACAATGTTGGGGTTCATGCTCTTTGAACATTTAAAGGGGGCAAACAAAATTTTGGAACTTGATGCAGGGGACCATTCCATTATAGGAAACAACATTTTTTCTAGAAAACATCTCGAGGAGGGGTGTTCACGGAGACCACCTTGTTAGGATGTGAACCGTATTTGGACTTTACGCGTACCACGCTGCCAGAAAATGATACTGTAGCTTGCTTTTCGTGCTCCATTCGGATATGACTAGCCCTACAGTTCGAACTCTCGTGGTTTTGAATTTGATTTCACAAGTGCAATGTGAAACAGTGAAAACACAAGAAGAGTCCAAATTCGGCAATTCTTTGGAAAATCGATTTGAATAAAAAATGCCAAAAATGGATTGCATTGCCAGATTGCAGAGTCGCCACCTAAATATTTTTGAAAAATTTAGGAAACCCATGACTCATGCCAAAGGCCACTTATTCGTCATCACCAAAGTGTCTCGGCTCGGGAACTTACGTATGAGAAGGGAAAGTCATGAATTGAGCACCCCACTCGCCCGATCAAAGATCGGCCTCTACTAATCATGATGGGATTCTTATTTACATTATATGCACTTGTTTCGATTATTAGACTAACATTACTATGTGTTGCACACAAGTATGGACTAATTTGCAAAAGTTGGAACACTTTGATTTTGTGTTTGTTTGAAAATTGTTTTTGACACTCATCACTTGGAAAATGTGAGTTTGTATGTACATTAATCAGTTTATCCCAATTTTAGCAATTAACCTTCATCCACAGGCATTCAAAGAGTTATATCACTTAAGCATTTAGCCTCATGGAAAGCATGCTCGATATGGCAACAATCACATGGGATGCAAGATGTTAAAGCAATAAACGCTCACCTAGTACTCCAAGGCAAGCCAAACAAAGCAAAATAATTAGAAAATGTGCATGTTCCTAAACAATGAAATGTGACTAATGCAATGCATACATTTATTCAATTTTTATAGGCTCGGCTATGAGCAAGGTGTATGATCTGATTCAAAACATGTGATAAATTACGTATTCAAGCAATAAAGTTGAATTTTGACATTGGATAGTATGATGAGCTGAACTCAAATGCATGTGAGACGAGTGTATGCAAACATGAGAATGCTATGCTACCATCATAAGCAAGTATATAAAAGGAGAAAGAAGTAGGGTTGGAAGACATACACATTATTACATATTTTGCCCTCATGCAAGAGGGTCCGAATGAGTGTCCAAGTGTCTGGATTAAACTAACTATTACAAAACCAAATGAATGGATAAACAACTAATTAACTAAGCTATTACAACAAGACTAATAATAAGAAATAAGTTAGCCACTTAATTTAATACAACAAAACTATCTAATTTACTCACCAATAAACATTCATAATCATTACAATAATGCTAATTATATTTAATTACAATGATAAGGAGAGCATTAATTTACAACATTTGATAGAACTAAAAAGTATAAGGATGGCATGCATGCGACGGTTTTTAGAAGCAACTCTGTCTGTCTTCCTTGGAATTTGCCTTGTTTCACTTTCAGCCACTGCCCTCTGTTTTCTGCAAAACACTCTGTTTACCAAACATTGGGGCTCGACGGGCCCCCAATGAAGCTCAGTAGGGCCCAAATAGGGCCGGTCGTGCCCTAATTTCATGCAAAACTCTATTTTTGTGTTCTGAGGTGAAAACAATGCAGACAAAATTTTTTGAGCTCTGTTTGTCCCTCTTACACTTCTCTGTCATGGAAAGCCTCAATAGAAGGATGGAGTCGTTTCCAAAACAATTAATGAGCAAGTTGCTTGCTTGATGATTTTGGCCACGATTTGGACAAAAATCAATGAATGTAATGAATCAACACCAGCTCCTCTCCTTTATCTTGGAGTGAGCTTAAAGGGGGAAGTAAAGACGCTTCAAGGGTTGTCAAAACACCATGAATTGACGTGTGACGACTCTTGACACAATAGACTCGACATAACGTCCGGCCGAACCCAAGCAGTATAACTTATGTTCTTTATGTTGGTTGGCTCATTTTAAGCCAAATTCATTAGTCTTTGCCATTCTTTAATCTATTTGTCTAAGGTGATGATTATGTCCACTAAAGATTATGTCCACTAAATGAGAAGCATGTCAAGCAGGAAGTGATTCTCAACAACAAAGAGAGACTATGCCATTGACGATGAACCTCCATAGAGATTAAGCCATTAAGCATAGATCTCTAGCTCTTGTTTTGAACAACCATTAATCGGTTGAAACAACTCTCAAACGAATGAAATGAATGGTAAGTTACTTATTAAAATGAGGTTCTTAACATGGAAATTAATTAAAGAAAAGCGAAGAACAACATACAACAAGCTATATATGAGAACTTATGATACAACAAACAAACTAATCAAAGCTTGAACCAATTAAACAACCTACGACAGCCCTAAAACAGCCTCTAATAGGTGAAAAATAGTGGCTCAAAGTGCATGAAAAGAGCCTAAAAAACCAAACAACAAGCAAAGAAAATAAGGCTAGTAAGTAAGAACAAGGAGGGGTGGCTAACCGCTCCACCTTTGAAATCTCAAACCATGATTTTTAGCCTATCTTAAACTCTGAAAATCAATTTGGAAAGCAAAGAAAAGGGTGTAAAACAAGGGTTTGAGCTATAGGTGAAGGTGTAAGAAAGAGTGTTAACTCTCTCTACCATTTGGTAGCTATTTAAACCCAAGCTTAGACACTTGAAATGAATTCAAAACAGCACAAAAACACAAGAAGTAGATAGCAAGAGATTGAATAAGAGTAAAAGAGAGGGTGGTAAGCTTATACCTTTCAAAGAAGCAAGCTCTTGTTTGTAACACAACTTTGGTTTAAGCACTCTCTCAAGCTTGAATTGTGATGCTCAAGCCTCAACTAAAGTTCTAAGGTTATGATCTAAGGTGATGTATGGTGTATGGATATTGATGAAGAGAGATAGGTTGGCTCAAAGATGACTTGTATAGAAATAAGGAGCTCTCTCTTGTGTGTATATGTTCTTTTAAATTTTTTCAGCCCTAAAAACAGAGGTATAACTCGTTTTTATAGAATTTAAGCAAAATAAGTTGAAAATATCTTCAAAAAAAGACAGCTGGCAGGCTCTCGCCTAGAATTGTGTGTATCACCATTGAGGCATGGCCGGGCCTACATAGCCACGGCCAACTCCTAATGGGGCACAGTCGGGCCCTAATGTGTTGCCCCACTCCCCTGTTTCAAACCCAGTATAAGGTGGCACAATGGTCAACAATGAACCTCTGAGGTAAGAATGAGACAAGTAGGAAGGTTTTGGGATTATTTCGAGGCTCGACTTTGGATTCCTTCGCCTAGAACTCGAATTACACAATGCAGTGTTCATCATCGAGTGCGCTGGACCAAGCGCCTAAGTCTTACGGGTGGTCAAAAATGGGGTGTCTACAGATACAATTATACAAATTAGAAACAGCTCTACTAATTTTATTCTTGAAAATGGGCCAAAATCCACGGTTAACACATCCCTGGAAAAAGACGAAGTACATAGAAATGTACTCTGAACCACGGTTTTGTAATTCTTGAAATCTGGAAGAGGCTCTGATGTGAAAACACCTTATTTCAGTTTGAAAAGGCTTACCCATGCACCCAGCCATACTCAAGCAGAATGGCATTTTGAAAGCAGAACAACATTTAGATCCGACCGGATCTAAAAACACATGGCCATGCTCAAAACGACATGGTTGGAGTTGGATAGCGGCTTCGGGGCATTTTTGACTTTTCACGACCGTGCCTCCTTAAAACATACTTTTGGGCTCTTATTCCACCCCTATACCATGAGAAAATACTCTCCTCTTTTCTCTGGGTATTCGCTCTCTCTTGATTTTTCCTTTATTCGCGTTACCCAATGGTTCTTGCAAAATTTATTTTGAAAACCCTTCCAATCCTCTACATTTTGGACCGATTGGATTTTCAATTGGTTGAGTTTTGGGTTTCTCTCAATTTTTTGTCTCATTCTTACAATTTTCTTGTGATTTCCTCTACTCCCTCTTTAATTTCAAAATTTTCTTCATTTTCTCTCTCATAGGGCTTAGGTTTGGGGTTTTTCACTAACTTCTCTCATTTTCCTTACTTTTCTCTCACTACCCCCATACACTTGCTCACTTTTACACTCCCCATGGTTGATGATGAGGTTCCATAAGGTGGTGTGCCTTTGGCTGACGTTGCTATGCCTATTCCAGAGCTGGCCGCAGACATCGGGCCATTCTTGGCGAGGATTTGGCGGCTGAAGACATTCCTTCTCTAGCACCGGAGCCTCAGGTGCTTCCCCTTGCAAATAGACCATTTGACCCAACTACCAACCAATTGCGCTCACATGCCTTGACTCTTGGCGACATTTTGAGATTTGAGGGCCTCATTTCTAGGATGGATGAGGACATCCTTCTATAAGAGCCGATGGAGCACTTATCCGCTGATGCCTTCATGGTAAGAAATCTTTCCCTTCAAGCATATTTTACTTGAATTGCATTTTAGTTCCTTTATTCAAAATGCTAACAACATTTTTTGCTACAAGTCATGGCCCAGAAGATGAGCGGATATGGGACTGTTACCGGACCGCAAGGCTGGTATAAGAGGCTCCCTCAGGAGGTCTACACTTTGATTGATGATGCTGGCTTTGGACCTTTCTGCTTAGGGCTCATACAAATGAAGGTTGAGCCGCTGCTATACGATGCTCTGGTGGAAAGGCGGTGGGACATAACTAACTCTTTCCACTTTTCATCGACTGGGGAGATGACCATGACTCCTTATGACTTCTCGATGCTCACTAGCCTACGGATGGGAGTTGGCGACTCGATCTCGTTTGATCCTGACATGATTCAGTGGAGAGCTGCGCAGCTTTACCTTCTTGGAGCGATTCCAGATGTTACCAGACACAGGATGGTGTGCTATATAGCTGGTTCCTAGACCATTTCTCTGCCCTCCAACCAGCTACTCCAGATGAGATTGCAAAGTACGCTCACGGGTTCCTCATGTATCTTCTTGGTACTACCCTGTTTGCAAACATGGAGAATGTCATAGGGCTATACTTTCTGAGAGCACTGGTGCTATATAAGCTCGGCATCTCGCCGAAAGGTGTATTCACTTGGTGGATACTGGAGAGTCTGGGAGGTACACCTTGCACTTCCTTTTCTATTTTGCTAGAAACCATGCTTTCTGCTTTGCACTTTTTGTTTATATCTGTTTCATGTGTCCAGATGATTCTTCAACTTGTTTTCCTTTTGCAGCTGTGGGTTTACACATATTTCACATTTATTGCTCCTATTCCTATGTGACCCATTGAGTTGTCTGTGCCCCGCCCTCGGTACTACAACACCAGATTAAAGCGTCGGAGACGTGCAGATCATGATTTTGCTTACTTCCACCACTTATTCGACACAATCACTGCAAAGAGGGTAACAAAACCTCATATTGATCTTTGTCTTTTACTACTTTCACTGTTTTCATAAAGTTCAAACCTTGATATCTAACATTTGACTTGCATCCTCTACTTGCAGATTGATTGGCACGCTTGGAAGGGCATTTCCCAGGCATCGAGGATGACCTATACCGCTGCATGGAACGCCTCCACCATGCGGATTTTGTTCGAGGGTCCTTTCGGCAGGCCTATTACTTGGGAGAGAGGTTCATCTGCCAAACTTGGGGCAGGGCCGATCCTGACGTTCCACATCCTCCTCCTCCTCCTCCAAGCATGAGGATCATTGATGGTCTTTGTGATGGACACCAGATTGACCACCTTATGTTAGGGGAGGATGACAATTTGCATCACGGAGGCAGCGACTTCATTTCATTCTTGCAGACCCGTGTGATGGCTCCTCTCACCAAGGGTGTTGTTCGTGTGCTCCCTGTTGCTGCTGCTACTGCTGCTGTCGCCGCTACTGGAGGTGTTCCCACCGCAGCTCCCATTCCTGGGCTTCTCGCGATTCCTGATGAGGTTGTACACATACGACCAGATGGAGTGATTGAGGAGATCCCTCTTGATCATATTGAGGAGAGGGATCGCAGGTTGGTGATTGCTCTTGACATTGCACAGGTAAACATTTTTTCTTTGTATCCACCCACTGTACTTCACAATTTTGTTCTTTCTACTCATGTCTTGTCTCACTTGCAGGTGCCCGTGGAGTATGTTCACAATCTCCGGCGGATGGTTGACCGTCTACTTCTCATGGGATCGAGGTATACTTATCCACTCTCTCCATAGTCAAATACTTTGCAACTCATTCATTCTCTGGCCCTAATATACTCTGATATCCTGTTCACAATTCTACTGTATTTGTTCTGACACCCTGTATCTTTCCGACTTGAGCCTGCACTCATTGTACCTAAGGGACCTCCTCTAGCTAGGGGGAGGAAAGAGAGAAGATGAGCCCTAGCGAGAGGTAGAGGGCGAGCTGACCATGGAAGGCATGGTAGAGGTATTGCTAGATAACACTCGCCTTCTTTAGAGAAGACCCTTGATGATGCTGAGTACACCGCCTCTGAGGGCGAGAGGGATGCTAGTGCTGATAGCCAGTCTACTGGAGACAGCAGTGATAGTGGTGAGTCCCCTCCTTCATGACCGAGGATAAAGTGGGCTAGGAGGGGTTGACTTTACCTTTTCTTTTCCTTTTTGCTTTATAGTTAGGAACCTATGTAGTTTCCGACGGACCTCTCAATGTTTTTGAAGACTTTTCTTTTATTTTTGTTTTTGTGAAACAATGATCGGGGTTGGACCTAACAGCTTATGAAGAGAAAGATTTTGTTTATTTTTGCACAACATGTTGATGAATGGCATGGTACTTGCACAAAAATGATCTATTTTTTGAAAAAACAAAACTGAGAATGAATGCTTCTGAATTGAGTTCTAAACCAGATAAAAAAACCTACAATCGACCAAAATGAAAAATACAACTTGATAAAAGAAAAACAAAGCAAAAACAACATAAACACACCTATTTACACACTTGTTGGACCTAAAGCAACACTTAAAATAAGAGCTCGAAACATAACGATGAGGTTTGTTGCTTCTGCAGTTTAGGCAGAACTAAGATGCGATAGGATCTAAGCTACTCACGGCCGGATCCACTTAGCGGCCGGGCACTCTGATACAGCTGTCATGCATTCATCCATTCCTAATCTCTATAAAAGGTGCTTCCTACTTGCCTCTAGTTTCAGCGAAGTCCAATGCCTTAAGGAGGGTCAAAGCAGCATAGGCTTGGCATTGGCTGAAACCTTAATGGGCTTGGATGTTTTCCATCGGTGGAAGACTTCTAAGTTCGTAGGGAGCCTGTTGCTTCTTCAGGTTTTGTTTCCCCACCCTTTTTTATTTGTGATTCTGACATCACCGGTACACACTACGTAAAGTAAAACCCCACTACCCACTACACCACATCTCACCCTTAACCCCAAGTGAGTTGTGGGGGCCAAATAATTACGTTCTCAAGAGGCTCAAACAGAGCGCCGAGAATGCTGGTAAGGCTTGGCGTGATCAAACCCATGAACAAGAACACGGCCGAGTAAAATCCAGCCCGTGGGCCGAATATGCCGATTAGTTTCAGACGTACCTGGGGGTACCAGATATGATGATGAAAGGGTAGGCCCTTGGAGAGCAATATAAAAGGGAGAAGCATTAGCTAAAGAGAGGTATGTTTGAATATACAAGATAACTTGGGATAGAAGTAAATTGGAGAGAATATTGACTTGTCCGTCGAAATGCTAATTCTAGCACCCCCGACCAGAGTGTTCATTCCTTTTTCAGGTAGCAATCAGAGGATCAAGGACGTCTAACTGGATTCTAGAGTATTTCCAAACCACTTCTCCACAATTGGTGCCGTCTGTGAGAATACTAAAGTGCGTCCATGGCAGGCGTGACAGATGATCCTTCGATAGTTGCTGACAATGTTACACCAAGAGATGACATTACTCCAAGAAACATGCTTGGACTGGAGAATATCACCGCATGGCGGGCCTTGAACTTCGACCCAGTAGCTCAAACCTCACCGAAGGAAGTCCATATGTACGGCATAGGCGAGGGAAAGGAAGTGGTCATTTGGATGAAGTGGACAGGCACGACCCTTTTGGACGAAACATTGCAAGGGTTGTGCTGCGTAAAAATTTCAAAGCACCAACATTAACCCTATACAATGGAAAATCAAATCCCACTGACCACATTCATCATTATAAACAAGCGATGATGTTGCATGCAGATGATGAAGCCCTTATGTGTCGAATGTGTAGCCTAGGACTGTTGGCCATCAAATGGTACTATAAATTGGAGTTGGCGTCAATAAGAAGCTTTCATCGACTCCAAAAATCCTTCAGGGCAAGATTAATCACTAACAAAGTTCAGCCAAAGCAAGCCGACTCTCTCTGGGCAATGCAAATTAAACCAGAAGAGACCCTTTGTGAATATTCGGCACGCTATTGGGAATGTTTCAACTTGGTGGATGATGCCTGCAATGATTCCATGCCCATTACCGCCTTTAAGATGGGATTACACCTTGATAGTCCTCTTCGCAGTTCGTTGACCAGACGGCCTTACAAGATAGTTTGGGTGCTAATGAAGAAAGTTGAAGAATACTATAAGATGGAAGACGATGCCTTGCACGTCAAGGCTGGACAAAAAGTCATTAAATCGGCTCCATCTGGTCTGGTTCAGCCGTTAAGCGTCGTGCCATCAAGGAGCCCTGAACCTCGGACTCAGACTAAATGAGACAACCGCCGTGATTCGTGTTACCAATGTTCGCACCATTCAAATGAACAATATCAAGTGGATAGCAGGTGCACAAAACGTTCGGACAAGAAGTATACAGAATTGGCGAAGCCGATCAGTAAGATCCTGCCCAAAGTCCAACATCTTATGTTCTTTCAGTGGCCGTCCAAGATGATGGGACCCCCTGATACAAGGAGAAGAGATAAACGGTGCAAATATCACAAGGACCATGGCCATGATACTGACAGCTGTTATGTACTGAAGGACCACCTAGAGGAGTTGGTACAGGATGACCGATTGGCGCGACACATTCGAAAGAACAGTCCATTGAACACGGTAGCCCTACGGTCGGATTCGCCTCCACTTGGTGTAGTTTACATGGTATACAGCCTACTGTCGTCAGCCGAGGTACATACAATTCAGCTGCAACCTAGCCTATCCAAGCTAATCACACCAGCCAAACGGCCCCATGAAACTAGCAGGATAAGCTTCGATGACACCATCTATAGACACCCCATTTTTGACCGTCCTGAAGACTTAGACATCATCGCTCGTGCACTCGATGATTGTGTATGTTTATGTTTGTTTTAAGATCCCGAAGTCCTCTACGGAATGCCCTGTCTTTGAGCCTCTAAACCTTGTTCTTTCTACGCCTTGTTTTGGACCAAAACTTGGTGTCTGGACCTCTTGGTGACCTGTCGGCCACCACCCAAGGTTGTCGGCCATGGGATGTTTTTGTTGGCCATGGGTGTGGCCGGTTGGCCACCAGTGGTGGTCGGTCGGCTATCAGTGGTGGCCAACGGCCACCAGTGCTTTTTTCTAGATATTTATTGACAGCTGTGCCAGCTGTTGTACACTGAGCTGCATCTCCATACACGTGTATGGTGAGATGTTTCTAAGCTCAAGGGGTGTTTTCTATAAATAAGGGGGTTCCTCCCCCATTTTTGAGGGTTAGAAAAATTAGAGCAAAAATATATATCTCTCTCTCTCTCTCGTGTTATTTTGTACACATTTGCTCACAAATCCTTAGCTTTTGCATACCAACCCTTAACCAAATACTCTCACCTTTGGGCTGAGATTACTTGGAGTCTTGTTTGAGCTCTAGAAGGTGGTTTGAGCTTGGATTATTGGCTATTTTGTGCTTTGCTTCAAAGGTATAGCACTTACCTTATTTAAACTTGTTTTGTATCTTTGTTTTGCCATCTATTTCAACTGTTTTTGGGCTGATTTTGAAGTGTAAAAAGGTCTGTTTTTGTGTTAAGGGATGGTCCACTCTTCTTGTCTCTTTGCTTGTTAAGCTTTTGTACCTTTTTTTCATCACTTTTAAACCAACTTTTTTGGGCCTTTTAACCACTGAATTTCAAAGGTTTTTCAGTGGTAAAAATCAACTTTTAAAGTCTAAAATTGGAGGGGTTATCCTTCCCTCCTTGTGTCTTGTTTGCATGCCTAGTTAGCCTCATTTATTAGCTTATTGTTTTAGCTTTTTGTGGCTCAAGTCCAACATGTCTTAGCCTCTGAAATAACCTGTTTTAGCTCTGTTTTGGGCTGGTTAGTTTGTTTGAGTCTTGTTTTGCATAGTTGTAGTGTAACCCCATGTTTTAGCTTATTGTTTTAGCTACTATTATCTTCATTCTAGCATGGTTTCCAATTGATTTTGGGCTATAAAAACTCTGTGTTTGTGGGCTGAAGCTTGGGTCGTAAGGCCATAGCTCTTCTTTGTACCTTATTATGGAGGCCTTTGCCTTTGTGTTTCCCACCCTTACATCATCTTTTTCAGAGCTTTTAAACACTGATTTTCAGAGCTATTTCAGTGGCTAAAATCATGTTTTGAAGTTCAAAATTGGAGGGGTTAGCCTCCCATCGTGTTTTGTTTACTAGCTTAACATGCTCTATGTGTTAGCCTATTTTTTTTTAGTAATTTGTAGCTTAATTCCAGCATGATTTAAGCTCTTTTTTGGACTGTCGTAACTTTGTTTTTGGTTGGTTAGGCCATTTGAGCCTTGCATGGCATGATTGTAGTGTTAATTCCTTCACTAGCTTAGTGTTTTAAGGCTTTAATCATCATTGTTTTAAGTTAATAACATGTTTTAGTGTAGTTTTGCACTTAATTTCAATACTATAATCTCTGCAATCTCCCTCAATTCTTCACCCTTTTGTTTTGCTTTGAAAGTAGTTTCAAACCACTTGTTTGCCTAAGTGTGAAATAGAGGTGCTACACCTAATGGTTTAATCCCTTAGGGGCTTCATTACCAACAGTGTAATCCCTCTTTCATGCCCAAAGCAACTTGTGGTTTGAGCCATATTTCCATTAGAGGACACTCACTAATGGACTAAATTGATTAAAGGATGGATTTGGTAATTAAAATGAGTAAACAAAATTGGACAAGTAAAAGAAGCAAGATAAGCATTTTTTGTGTTGCATTGCATGTGTTTAAATCGGACGTTAATTTAAACACAAGGAAAATAAGACATTTCATACTCAAAGTGATGAAATGTGTTATTTTCCTAGGTCTCCATTGCCCTTGATCATGCATGATAGCGTGGTGGTTATTTTGGTCTTGTTTGTGCATTTACTGAACTTGTACAAACTTGGTCCCTTAGCCATCATGCATGGAAATTACTTGATTGATGGTTTGAGGGCCAAGAGCTTCTCTCCTTTGAGCTTGCTAGATGATAAGGAGGGTAAACAGTACAAAAATCCTTGAGGAATACATAGTTTTGCTTTGTTTTGCTCTCTGTTGCAGTAAGGAAGTTCAAATCAGCAGTGGCCAATGGCCACCACCAGTAACTGACCGGCCACCATTGGTAGGCGACCGGCCCCCTGTCGGCCATCAATGAAATTTGCATAGTGTGTTGGTAAGTTGGAGCAGAGGTGTTCTGGAAGTTGGCAGTTTTTTCAGTGTTGAAATGTGTAAACAGAGGCATTCAGCAGCAAGGCAGTGACTTTTTCGGGTGAAAGAATCGAGCATGCATGCATCCTTCGCTTCCCGAGATTAGCTAATTAGCTTAATTAGCATTAGATCAGGTACATGTTGTAATTAATTAGTTTTAGCTAATTAAGTGTTGTAATTAATTGGTTAGTTTAACTAGTTATTCATTTTCGGTTTGTAATAATTAATTAGCTAGAGTAATTAATTAATTCGGTTTGTAATAATTAGTTAGCTTAATTAACGTAGCTAGTTAGCTAGCTTATTCATTCGGACCTTCCTTCATGAGGGCGTAATGTTGTAATAAGTGTGCGTGCGTGTGTGTATGTCTTCCAACCACACGTCTTTCTTCCTTTTATTTAATCGCTTTTGACGGTTAGATTAGGGGCATATTTTAATTAGCATATCGCATACTTGCATCCATTCATTTTCTATTGCATGCACCGAGGCTCGGCGCATCATTCAAACTGCATTAGAATTTCGATACCTTCTTTGAATACGTGTTTAAATCGCATGTTGTTCAAAATTGTTTCATATGCCATATTAGTAGCCGAGCCTATTAATTGAATTTATTGCATATGTTGTATTAGGCATCTTGTATAGTTAGGATCATGCATCTTTCTAACTAGTTTATGTTTTGGCTTGGATTACTCGGTAAGTTTTTACGCTTTAGCATACTTGCATAAGTGTGAATGCTACCATATTTAGCATGCTTGCCATGAGGCTATGTGCTTAAATGCTAAACTGCATGAATGCATGTTGATGAAGGCTTGTTATTTGAATTGGAACGATTCAACAAATGTGCGTTTTAAGCCCACTTTGTTGAGTGGCAAATCATGTTTTATGCCCACTGTGTTTGGTGGCAAATCCGCATCTTTTAAGCTCACTTGAGGTGGCAAATTCAAACCATTTTTGAAAACAAACGTGAATTGAATTGTTCTAAGTCTTGCAAACTAGTCTATACTTGCTTGTGCATGTCACATAGTAAAGCTAGTCTAATAATCAGAATAAGAACATATAATGTTTATAAAAACTCATATCATGATTAGTAGAGGCTGATCTTTGATTGGGTGAGCGGGGGTGCTCAATTCATGACCTTCCCCCCTCATACCTAAGTTCCCGAGCTGAGGCAACTTTTGGTGATGACGAACACGTGGCCTTTGGCACGAGTCGAGGTTTCCTAAATTTCCCCCAAAACAAAAAATATTTAGGTGGCGGCTCTGTATCTGGCAAAGTAGTCCAATTTTGGCATTATTTGATTTAAAATCGATTTTCCAAAAAGATTTGCCAGATTTGGACTCTTTGGTGTTTATCAATTTCACATTGCAGTTGTTATCAAGCTGATCAGATCTGTTATCAAGCTACGCGTGAACAGATTCATAGTTGAGCGTGTTCTCATTGATCAGGGAAGCACCTCAGAAATAATGTATTACAAGACGTTTGCTAAACTTGGCTTCGCTGATTCAGATCTGTTACCGGCCGATTACCCATTGTTCAGCTTCAATGCTGACCCCGAGTATCCTTTGGGTAAGATCACACTACCAGTATGGACGGGCACCAGATCAATAGATGTGGAATTTCTAGTCATCAAACTCCTGTCACCATACAATCTTATCATAGGAAGGACTTGGTTGCATACTATGCAGGCTGTGCCGAGCACCTACCATCAATTACTCTGCTTTCCAATTGAGTATGGCAATGAGCAAATTCGGGGTTCTCAGAAATCGGCATAGGCATGCTATCTTATTGCTGCTGCAAAGAGACCAAAGGAACTGGAAGTGAACTCGGTTGAAATGCCGGATCAAGAGAGCCTCGAGGATATTGGAACAATCCCTAGCGAAAAGGCAACTAAAGACCTTGATCGGATCGAAATCAATAGGAGTCCTGACAGATTCTTCATGATCGGCACTTCCCTGAACAAAGTTGATAGAGGGGAGCTGGTGTCCTTTTTACTTGGCAACCTTGATGTGTTTGCGTGGACACCATACAAGATGCCGGGGGTGGATCTAGTCGTGGCCCAACATCGTTTAAACGTCGATCCAAAAGTCAAACCAATCATTCAGAAAAGTCAGCGGTCAGCCGCGGAGCATGCATCAGTTGTTGTTGATGAAGTTGACAGATTGCTTGGTGTCGGGGCAATTCGTGAAGTCACTTATCCTACACGACTATCCAATACCGTGGTTATAAAGAAGAAAAATGGATCTTGGCGCGTTTGTGTCGATTTCATGGACTTAAAAAGGCCTGTCCAAACGATTGTTTTCCTCTTCCCAGAATCGACCAACTTGTGGACGCAACGACACATCATCAGTGCATGAGCTTCTTGGATGCCTACAGGGGTTATCACCAAATTGCCATGCATCCGGAGGATCAAGAAAAGACCGCATTCCTCACCCCAAGGAGAACCTATTGCTAAAAGGTCATGTCCTTCGGATTGAAGAATGCGGGGGCAACTTACCAGAGACTAGTTACCACTATATTCAAGGAACAACTCAGCTGTACCATGGAGGTATACATCGATGACATGGTGGTTAAGTCCAAGGAAAAGCACACCCATCTAGCCGATTTAGTAGAGACCTTCAGTATTCTCCGAAAGTACAATATGAAACTAAACGCCTCAAAATGCGCATTCGACATTAGATTCGGCAAATTTCTTGGCTATATTGCCAACCATCGCAGAATAGAGGCCAACCTGAGGCAGATCACATCAATTCTAGAACTCGGCTCCCCTCGGTCGGTCAGAGAAGTTCAAAAGTTGATAGGGATGGCAGCTGCCCTTAATAGGTTTATCAGTTGTTTCTCAGATTGTTGCCGACAATTTTTTCACACACTTCGGCAGGGCAAAGAATTTGAATGGACTCTCGAGTGCCAAGTCGCATTGGACGGCCTGAAAGCTTATCTCCGATCAGTACCACTCTTAGCAACTCCATCGGCAGGCGATTTGCTCATCTCGTATCTTGTGGTATCCGATCGAACGGTCAGCGCCGTGCTACTAAAGGAAGAACCCGAGGAGAAATGACCAATTTACTATGTAAGCAAGGTAATGGTCGATGTCGAAACGCGATATCTACCACTAGAAAAACTCATCCTTGCTCTCGTGATGGCCGTAAGAAAATTGATGCACTTTTTTCAGGCTCACACCATAGGGGTATTAACGGACTA
This sequence comes from Camellia granthamiana, assembly GCA_036172215.1. Taxonomy (NCBI): domain Eukaryota; kingdom Viridiplantae; phylum Streptophyta; class Magnoliopsida; order Ericales; family Theaceae; genus Camellia; species Camellia granthamiana. The sequence continues at coordinate 114,651,571 of CM069910.1, forward strand.
TCCCCTCCGGTCAGCGCTTCCCAGTGCAGAAGCATCAGGGCGAGTCTCAAAATGGGCTTTGGAACTTAGCCAATATGATATCCAGTTTTTGCCTAGAACTGCCATCAAGGGGCATGTGCTCGCCGACTTTGTAGCAGAGTTCACGAGATGCCATGCCGACTTCAAGTCCGATGAAATGCAACCTAAACTCGACAGACGAATATATGTTGGAGACATTTGGTGGATGTATTGTGACGGATCATCCAACCAACGTGGCAGCAGGGCAGGCGTAGTAATCATGACCGCCGAAGGGGCAATAATCGAGCAAGCGGTCAAACTGGGCTTTGATGAATCAAATAATGAGGCTGAAATACGAATCATTGCTAACCGGCCTTCGTAACGCACTTCACCCTAGTGCACGACAGTTACTTGTTTTCTGTGACTTGAAATTAGTCATCAACCAGTTGAATGGAGAGTATGCAGCAAAAAAATGACCGCATGGCAGCCTACATGAAAATGGAAAATTCCTTGCTCACGAAATTCGACCACCACGAATTGAATTGGATAACCCAGGATTAGAACACATATGCGGATGCCCTTGCTTGCCTAGCCTCCGCCATTAACTCAGAAGTCAAACGAATAATGGAAGTAGGGTTCATCCTAGAGCCGAGCATTACCTCTTCTTAATCAGTTCAGATTAACATCATTGAACCAGGACCAAGTTAGATGGACCCTATCACTGCATTCCTTTCCTCAGAACAGCTCCCAATGAATAAGAAAGAAGTTCACAAGCTGCGAAATAAAGCCCTGCGATACTATCTGGATCCGCAGGGAAAGCTTTACAAGGCCGTACCTGGAATGTGTTCACCTAGATAAAGTTGAGGAACACTTGGCCGCAATACATGAAGGTAGTTGTGGTGCACATTTTGGAGGACGTTCATTGGCCCACCGAGCCGTAACATAGGGGTATTATTGGCTGACCATGCTAACAGTTGCCGAGAACTACATAAAGAAGTGCAAACAATGCCAAATTTTTTCCTCTTTAACTTATCTGCCTGTCGAAGAATTAAATTCCATTACTAGTCCTTGGTCATTTGCTCCATGCAGACTTGATATTGTCGGGCCATTACCGCGGGCTCTAGGGAACAAGCGATTCCTTATCGTCGCAACATATTATTTTACAAAGTGGGTCGAAGCAAAGGCTTTAACACATATTCAAGATGTCGATGTTAAATGTTTTGTATGGAAAAACATCATAACACAATTCGGCATATCGAAAACACTTGTCTCCAAAAACGGCGCCTAATTCGATTGTGGTGTCTATCGGGAATTATACAACACATATGGTATCCGACCCTAATTTTCCTCGCCGGCATACCCACAAAGCAATGGTCAAGCGGAGGCTTTCAATAAAGTGATCTTGGACGGCATCAAGAAACAATTGGAAAAAGCCAAAGGCAAGTGGATTGAAGAATTGCCCAGTGTGTTGTGGGCTCATCGCACTACTCTAAGGCGATCTACTGGGGAAACCCCGTTCGATTTGTGCATTGGGACACAGGCAATTATCCCTCTTGAAATCGGCATGCCCACACTGAAATTCAAGGTTTTTGACATGGGCAGTAATGACATGATGTTGGCCTTAGATTTGACTTTGATTGTAGAACGCCGAGATTGTGTTGTTGCATGCATGGCACGGTATCAGCAGTAGCTCGCCAAGTCATATAACCAGAGTGTGCAGTTGCGTCGTTATACACCTAGAGAACTGGTCCTCAAGAAAGTGCTTCATGCTACTAAGAATCCAGCAGACGGTAAATTAGGCCCCAACTGGGACGGCCCTTATCAGATTGATTCAATTGCCAGAACAGGGGCTTATCGGCATTCAGACATGGCTGGCAGAAGTTTGCCATGCCCCTGAAATTCCACACATTCGCGTAAATTTTATCATTAAGCCAACTTGTACGGTGTGCTAGTTTGTTTCTAATTTTTGATGTTATGTTAACATGTACACATCTACGAATTCCCCAATGCAATGCCCTTTTTATCACTGTCTCATTAATAATGGTTGAATAATGAAAAAGCCTTCGAATTCGGAGTGCCCATCGTGGATATCACATTTGGGCCAAATAAGCCTCCGAATTCGAAGTGCCCTTCGTGCATCATGATTGGCCAACACAAAGACTTCGAATTCAGAGCGCCCTTCGTGGATATTACGTTTGGGCCGAATAAGCCTCCGAATTCGGAGCGCTTTTCGTGCATCACGATTGGCCAACACAAAGACTCCGAATTCGGAGTGCCCTTCATGGATATCACGTTTGGGCCGAATAAGCCTCCAAATTCGGAGCGCCTTCATGTATCACGATTGGCTAACACAAAGCCTCCGAATTAAGAGCACCCTTCGTGCATCACGATTGGCTAACACAAAGACTTCGAATTCGGAGCGCCCTTCATGGATATCACATTTGGACCGAATAAGCCTCCGAATTTGAAGCGCCCTTCGTGTATCACGATTGGCCAACACAAACACTCCGAATTCAAAGCGCTCTTCGTGGATATCACGATTGAACACAAAGACTCCGAATTTGGAGCGCCCTTCGTGCCTATTCACATTCGGGCCGAATAAGCCTCTTAATTCAGAGCGCCCTTCGTGGATATCACGATTTGTCATGACCCAAACCCGCCCTTGTGGGTTTAGCACCGTAACTGGCCAGTAATCCGAGATTACCGAAGGCCTACTTAACAGTAAAACAGTAATACAGAGTACAAGGGCTGGCGGAAGCCAAAACAGTAAGTAAAAAATGTCCAATGAGCTGTGACAGTCTATATGCAAAAAGACTTTTTGTAACATATATACTATCAGTACCAAAACAGTATGTACAACATTCACAATCGTTCAGGACAGGGACTTAATCCCTGTTAAAACAGTACAGTAACCGTCTATACAAAAACAGAACAGAAAGGAGGAAATTAAAACACCCCATAGACATAGCTTGGCAGGCTCGGAACCTCGCAGTGAGGCACAGTGGTTGGCTTGACAAAAAGGGGAGTCCAACCCACGCTCCTAGCTCCGGTCTGGTGCCTGAACACTTACATATATATATGAGCAGTGAGCTAAAGCCCAGTGAATAACATAATGCGTAAAGAGGTTAAGAACAAATGTCCTTTCAGTATTGAAAACAGTCAATTAATTCAGCATAACAGTCATTCAGTCATATGTGGTATATCCATTAGCAGAACAGTACAGTAAACAGTAGGTCTTGAAAGACCGAGCAGTCAACGATGGCCATCATAACAGTAAACAGAAGTTCCAACATAGGAACTAATAGAGATCTCTGTAACAGTAGCAGTAACAGTAACAGTAGTTGCTATGGATGCCACAATACAGTTCAGAATAGAGGACATACATTCATTCAGTTAACAGTATCAATTCAGAAATAGTATAGTTTAACCATTCAGAAGATATTCATATTTGAACATATCTTTACACAGTTGTTACTCACTGAGTTCTGGGCTACAGATAAGCTAGTACGCGTCTCCGGATGCCAACCCTACACAGTTTACAGGATGAACACACACTAAGTTCACAATTGGGAAATAATAACTTAGTCCCTAATTTGACTCGGTGTGGTTCTATATTAATATCCTCTTTAAGATGCTTTAAACTAGGCCTAAGAATGCCTAGAATGAAATGAGGATGCAAAGATGCACTTTAAAAACATTTTCAGAATTTTCAGAAAAATAGGATCCCGCTCGAGCGTGTCTTTCCCCGCTTGAGCAGACATGCAGACAAAGGTTCCCCGCTTGAGCGTCACTTCCCATGCTCGAGCGTACTGTAAAACATGGCAAAAGTACTGGATGTGTGAAAATCACGCTCGATGGGTGCTCGACACCCGCTCGAGCGTGTGACAGAAGTCCACGCTTGAGCACCCAACATTACGCTCGAGCGTACTGTGAAACACAACAAAATGCTAGGAGCACGATTTTCACGCTCGAGCGCCACTTTCCCCGCTCGAGCGTGAGTCCAAATTCTGGAAATTCCAGATTTGAACCTCAAGCTCAAAACCAAGTTTTAATGCATCAAATTCGATCCTTTTGGGCTAATTTTCTGGAAAACACTTCAAAACTCATAATATAACATGTTTCAAAGATCAATTTGAGAAATCAAAGCCCAAAGGTAGTCCAATTAAATCCATTTTCAAACCAAAGTTCAAGAACATGCTTCCAATGTGACATGCATGAATTTAAACCAAGTCAAAGCTTCAAATACATGCTTATATGAGCCAATTTCTCCATAAACAAGATGAATTCATGGTCCAATGCAAAAATATAAACATGCATGTGGAATTTCATGAACAATACTCTTCAAAACTCAAGGATGGCAACATGCATGCATGATTTATGCTACAATTCAACATTTTAAGCAAATTCTTGACTTTAAACCACTAATTAGCCATGGGCTATGCAAGATACAACTCAAGTACATAAATGAGAGGATGAAGCACCAACCTTAAGTCTAGAATGCAAGATAAGGGAGCTCAATTGTAAAGAATTCTTCAAATCTCCTAAGCCTCTAAGCCAATTTGGTTGAAAACAAGTTTTTCCTCTCTCTCTCTCTCTCTCCCTCTAGTCGGTTAAGCTCAAGGAAATGGCTGAGGAAATGTTTTGTTTGAATGAAATAAGGCTTCAAGTGTATTAACATAGTGGCCCACTAGCATGGCAAGATGGTAAATAAGGCTAACTCTTATAATTTAGCTTTATTTAATCCAATTTAATCATACCAAATCACATTTCAATTAAATATGCCATAAAATCACATAAATTATGATTAACACATATCACTAATCAATTTCAGATTCGGCCGTCGATAAGGCCTTCAATTTGCAGTTTAAACATAAAACATGAACAGATAATTAAACAGTCAAAAAGATAGACATGCATTTAAACTAGTACATTCAATTAGTCAGTTCAGTATTTCAATCGATTCAATTACTTTTCATAATCAGTCTCAATTTAGCAGTAATCAGTGGTTAACCGGTAATCAGTGGTGAGGGTTATTACACGATTGAACACAAAGACTTCGAATTCGGAGCGCTCTTTGTGCCTATTCACGTTCAGGCCAAATAAGCCCCCTAATTCGGAGTGCCCTTCGTGCATCACTATCGGCCAACACAAAGACTTTGAATTTGGAGTGCCCTTCGTGGATATCACGTTTGGGCCGAATAAGCCTCCGAATTCGGAGCGCCCTTTGTGTATCACGATTGGCCAACACAAAGCCTCCGAATTCGGAGCGCCCTTCATGCATCACGATTGGCCAACACAAAGACTCCAAATTCAAAGCGCCCTTCGTGGATATCACGTTTGGTCCAAATAACCCACCAAATTTGGAGCGCCCTTTGTGTATCACGATTGGCCAACACAAAGCCTCCGAATTTGGAGCGCCCTTCGTGCATCACGATTGGCCAACACAAAGACTCCAAATTCAGAGCGCCCTTCGTGGATATCACGTTTGGGCCGAATAAGCCTTCGAATTCGGAGTGCCTTTCGTGTATCACGATTGGCCAACACAAAGACTAAAAATTCAGAGCGCCCTTCGTGGATATCACAATTGAACACAAAGACTCCGAATTCGGAGTGCCCTTTGTGCCTGTTCATGTTCGGGCTGAATAAGCCTCCTAATTTGGAGCGCCCTTCGTGGATATCATGATTGAACACAAAGACTACGAATTCAGAGCGCCCTTCGTGCCTGTTCACGTTCGGGCTGAATAAGCCTCATAATTCAAAGTTCCCTTCGTGGATATCACGATTGAACGCAAACACTCAGAATTCGGAGCGCCCTTCGTGCATGACCACGAATAGCCGAGTAATCCTCCGAATTTGAAACGCCCTTTGTATTTGGCAATACAGCAACGTGCACCAACAAATATGCAATTATCACACAGGTTGATACAAACATTAAACAAAGCAATGTAACAAATATTTATTTATTTCACCAAAAAGGTACAAATACATGGATTTTTACAAATTCAAAAGTACAATAATATGTTTCTTGATATCTAAATCTTCTTCGCCTCGGCACCCTCTTTATGGTCGATTTTTTCGGCGTCGTAAGCTTCGAAGAGAAACTTGTAATTCTGAAATAGAGGTGACACCGAATTGACACCTGCGGCTTGTAGAGCCTTAATCCATCCATGTTTAAATCCACGATTTTTGCATTGACAAACATCATCAGCTAACTTTTCCCTAGTATTTTCAGTACCAATTTTTCGGCCATCAAAAAAGCCTTGTTCATAGGCCCTCATTCTTATCGCTTCTCTTGCGAACACGTTCTCCGTATCACGATCGACAATGGCATGATCAAGAAGGCGCTGGTTTACTCTTTCCATCACAATCAAGTTTGTTTGACCCGTCGATTATGTTTCGGAAGCATTAACATTTCTCAACTCGCTCTCGGCTTTCTCTGCGCAGTGTTCCAAGCTCTGAATGCGGCCATCTTTATGTTCTATCTCTCTTCGTAAGAGGTGTATAGTCCCTTTATCGCTCCATGGACGCCCTCTCGAAAAATTTCTTAATCAGGCCGACTGACCATTGATTGTTGGACTTCGGGCAGAAAAATTTGTCGAGTAAACTCTACTGCCACATTTGCATCGCGGATAATTGAATCCGCTTCGGTCATCGGTTTATTCCCAACGAAAACCGAAAAACTCAACGGGTATGGTGGCCTGCTGGTTTCGTTTCGCGGTGAGGCATGTGCACTCCCAGTCCTAGAGCTCCCTCGTTGTTGCCTATCCTTTCTTGGTGACTTCTCTACCCTGCCCTCTCTTGGAGACCTACTTCGACGACGGGGGGAGCGACGCCTCTCATGCTCCCCCGACGTCCTCTTACCCGTTCGTGTAGGCTCGCCAAGAGTCCCTCGATTCATTTCTAAATCCAGTTCAGTTAGTGTCATGCCCTCCCCTCTGCTGTTAAAGTATACTTTTCTTGACATACGAATTTCCTCAGTTCGACACAATGCTCGTTTTGAGCAAAATACTCTTCATGAAGAAAATATATTTAACGACAACATAGGACCCACATGCGCATGCCCCCTCTCCCGCTTATTAATTACGGATGCAGCGTTTACGAAGCGACCACTTCAAGCATTTCGCCGAATAACTACAATGCGCCCCACCTGATCCCATCAACTTTTCGTTTACATATTCGGTGGTTCTATTCAATGATTAGCTGGGCAGGTTAATATATTCGGCTTATCTTCAAAGCATTTTGCCGAATAACTACAATGCCCCACTTGATCCCATGGAATTCTATTCAGTGATCAGCTAGGGCAAGGGCATAATTATTAATATATTCAGCTTATTTTCACGCATTTTGCCGAATAACTACAACACTCCACACTCTAATACCAAGTTGTAACGCCCCCAAACAAGATCATAAAGTCAACCCAAATGTATATAAATAACTGCATGAATCAGAGTGTAAAGTTCTTTCATTTCACAATGTTAATAGTACAAAAGAGTTTAGCATAAATAAATGGCCTATAGGCTTACACCTTTCCAAGTTTTGGCTTGGTTACAACAAAAGTGAGACTAGCTTAAACAATTTAAGCCCTAGGCTATACAAAAAATGAAACAAGACAAAGAAGCTCTTGCTTCCCCCCTAAAAAAAAAAAAAAATCCCTCCAATGCTATTGCCTTGGTGGAGGCATGCCATCATTACCTAAAAATGTTTTTCCCAAATAGGGTGAGCCACAGCCCAGTAGGAATAATCTAACACAATATATGAGATCTAACAAAGGTATAAGTACAATATGCATAAACAATGCCTGAGATAAAAAAATTCATATTTTATATAGTCATAAGGTACCAAATCCAAATCTTTATCCATTTTCATTCAATTCATTTCAAAACAAGAGCCAATTTCATTATTTCTCAATAACCCAAATAAGACTACAACTCAATGGTTCAACGATCACATCACTAACACACAAACACTTCAATCTGCCATTTTACAAAAATTTCATCCAAGGGATCGGCACCCTGTAGACACCCCATTTTTGACTGCCTTTTAGACTTGGGCGCCTCCGATTGATTACTCGAGGATGAAGGCTATGTTGTGCAAACGTTCAATTTCTTCAACAAGGAGAGCTTCTAAATCCCAAACTTACACCCCATGTTGGACGAAAACCATTTTGACCAAAATTATTTTAGACCTCAAAACCCTCTCTGTCAAAATATTTTTAAAAATGTTTCTACGATGTTCTGTGGTTCGCATTTCTTTGAAAATTACACTTTTCGGTAAACTAAGGACAAAGTGGAGAAAAATGAAAAGGAGGTGAACTCTTTGAAAAAATATTTAAAACATCTTATTTAGAGGTTTGGAGTTGAAGAAAATTAGAGGAAAGAGAAGAAACCTAGTTGGGGAATAGGTAGGTATCAATCCGTTAAGATCAAAACTGAGCAGCCTTCACTAAAATAGGCATATCTCTTTACAAACTTAGAATTTTGATGTGAGGCCACCTCCATTGGAAATTAGACTTCCGGGGCTTCAATTTAGACTCAATAATGACTTGTAAAGGAGTCCGGATGAAGGACATATGCCCATTTGAAGTCAGGCCAGAAAGCACAATTTATGGCCGGCCACTAATGAGGTTTGCCAACCATGGATGAGGTTTTCCGGCCATGTACTGGCCAGGGGTGAAGTTTTCAGACCATGGATGAAGTTTTCCGGCTACCAGTGATGGTCGGCCGGCCACTGGTGTCAAAAATCAGTTTTTTGTGTAGATAGTTTCCTCCAATTGTTTGCACAAAGCTCCAGCTGTCCTATATTGATATTTTCTACCAAAACTCACATTTTTCTATATATATAGGACCTTCTCTATTGTTTTCAAGGTTAGAAAAATTTTTGGGAGTCTCTCTCTCTATATTTTTCTCTCTCTCTCTCTCCTGAACTTTTGTGCATACAAGTGTAGATACACTTCAAGTTTGCCTATCAACCCTCAACCAAAGTTGCTTATCTTTGGGCTGAGGTTACTTGGGACCCTCTTTGAACTCTACAAGGTGGTCTTGGCTTGATTTATTGCCTCATTTGTGTCTTCCCTTCAAGAGGTGTAACATTTCCCTTTTTACACTTGTTTTGCGTACTTGTTTTCCCATCTTATTCTACTATTTTTGAGCTGAATTTGAACTATAAAAAACTCTATTTTTATGGCCTAAAGATGGTGGTTTGAGACCATTTTCAGTTGGGGGTGGTTCACCCTTCTTGCTTTTTTGCTTATATAGCTTTTGTACCTTTGTTCAACACTTTCAAACCAACTTTTTTGGGTCTTTTAACCACTGAATTTCAAAGTATTTTCAGTGGCCAAAAACTCATTTTGAAGTACAAATTTGGAGGGGTTAGCCTCCCCTCCTTATGTCTTGTTTGCATGCCTAGTTAGCTCTATATGATAGCATTTTTTCTAACTTAACTTAGCTCAAGTCCAGCATGTTTTAGCCTCTAAAATAGCCTATTTTAGCTCTATTTTTCGTTGGTTAGTTCATTTGAGTCTTGTTTTGCATGGTTGTAGGGCAATAATCCTCACAAGTTGGTGTTTTAGGGTCTCAGACACCTCTTGTCTGAGTTGATAGCATTTTTTGGTGTTGTATTTCACTCAATTTCAGCACTATAAACTCTTGAACCTCTCTCTTTGCTTCACTCTTTTATTTGCTTTTGGGGGTTGTTTCAAGGTTGGGATCCTTTAAGCTTGAGATTGAGGTCATGCTTAATGGTTTAATCCTCTTTGAGGGTTCACTATCAACGGCATGATCTCTCTCTTGCCTTACATTATCCCTTGGTTGACACTTCTTTCATCTTAGAAGACACTCACCAATGGACAAATTGATTAAAGCATGGTTTGGTAACTAAAATGTGTAAACAAGATTGGCAAGTAAAAGTGGCAAGATAAGCATTCCTTTGTGTTGCATTGCATGTGTTCAAATCGAACGTTAATTTGAACACAAGGAAAATGGGACATTTCATACTCAAAAGTGATGAAATGTGCCACTTTCCTAGGTCTCCGTTGCCCTTGATCATGTATGATAGGGTGATGGCATTTGAGTCTTGTTTTGCACTCATCGAACTTGTACAAATTGGTCCCTTAGCCATCATGCATGGAAATTGCTTGATTGATGGTTTGAGGGCCCAATGTATCACTCCTTTGAGCTTGTGTTGATGATAAGTGGTGATACATAGTACAAACAGCCTGTGAGAATACCCTTTCTTTGCCCTGTGTGCTCTCTGTTGTAGCCAAAAAAAAAAAAAAAAATGGTGCATCACTAGTGGCCTACCGGCCACCAGTGATGGACGATAACCCCCCAATGGTGGCCGGTCGGCCACCACCAATGGCCTACCGACCACCAATGAATTTTGAGCAGTATGCTTGTGAGGCATGGTAAAGTTGATCTGGAGAAGGAACTGGTGCAAGGGTTGTGCAAACAGAAGCATCTGAGGGCAAACAACGGGTGTTCTTCGGGTGGAAACCGAGCACGCATGCATTCCTCGCATCCCGAGACGAGTTATCTTGTTAATTAGTCTAATTTAATTAGCCTATGATTAGCCTTTGTTGTAATTCAAATTAGTTCATGTTGTAATTATTTAATTAGTTAGCTGTAGCTAATCAATTTGTGTTGTAATAATTAGTTAAACTAGTCTAGTTTATTTAATTCAAGTTTTGTAATAATTAGCTTAATTAGCTTAGTTTAGCTAGCTAGTTAGCTTTTATTCATTCAGACCCTCCTTCGCGAGGGCATAATGTTGTAATATATGTGCGCGCGTGTGTATATGTCTTCCAACCCCACGTCTTTCTCCTTTTTACTTAACCACTTTTGATGGTTAGATTAGAGACATGTTTCAATTAGCGTACCTTATGCCTTATGCTTGCATCTATTCATTCGTATTGCATGCACCGAGGCTCGACGCATCATTCAAACAGCATTGCCATGTCATTGATTCTTTGAATATGTGTTTAATTGTATGTTGTTCGAATTGTTTCATATGCTATATTAGTAGCCGAGCCAATTAATCATATTCATTGCATGTGTTGAATTAGGCATCTTGTATAGTTAGGAATCATGCATAGTTTTCTAACTCATATTTTCTTAGCTTGGAGTACTAGGTGAGTTTTTAACGCTTTAATATATTTGCATTAATGTGAATGTTGCCATGTCTAGCATGCTTGCCATGAAGCTATGTGCTTACTTGCTAAACTGCGTGAATGCCTGTGGATGAAGGCTTGTTGTTTTAATTGGAACGATTCAACGAATGTGCGTTTTAAGCCCACTTTGTTGAGTGGAAAATCATGTTTTAAGCCCACTAAGTTTGGTGGCAAATTCGCAAAGTTTAAGCCCACTTGAGGTGGCAAATTCAAACAATTTTCACAAACAAACATGAGTTGAATTGTTCCAAATTGAGAAAACTAGTCTGTACTTGCTTGTGTGCATCACATAGTAATACTAGTTTAATAACCGGAACAAGAGCACATAATGTTTATAAAAAATCATATCATGATTAGTAGAGGCCGATCTTTGATCGGGCGAGCGGGGGTGCTCAATTCATGACCTTTCCTTCTCGTACCTAAGGTCCCGAGCCGAGGCAACTTTGATGATAACGAACACGTGGCCTTTGGCACGAGTCATGGGTTTCCTAAATTTTCCCAAAAATAAAATATTTAGATGGCGGCTCTGTATCTGGCAAAGCAGTCCATTTTTGGCATTTTTGATTCAAAATTAGTTTTCCAATACGATTTGCCGGATTTGGACTCTTTGGTGTTTATCAATTTCACATTGCACTTGTGAGATTAGATTCAGAACCACGAGAGTCCGAACTGTAGGGCTTTCTTTTGGAGCTTCCAAAAGTGGGCGCAAAAAAGGCGAGCTATAGTTTCTGGCGACTTTGTTGGGGATTTAGAGAACTTGACTTGAACTCATGATATGTTATTTTATCTACACTTATGTGTTTCTTTGCATTTGCATTTGCATTTGCATCGGTGCGCCTAAGTCACAGTGTTTGCCATATGCTATTCTTTAACGGTTTGTCAAAGGCTTGCTTGGAAAAGCTTGCCAAAAGGCTGACCTTTTGCGGGCTCTGCCACGATGGGAACATAGCCCTTGGATGTGGACTACTGCTGTACTATTTGATCCTCCTTTCACTTCTTGGTGTTAGGTGTGAGAGGTGTATTAGGTAGGCTTGCTAAGGTACTCTTTTTGACCAATCGACCTAGTTACATATCGGAAACCATAGAGACTGTTCCAAACTAGGACAGGATGCTTACCCGCATATAGGATTGTCTGAAACCACTTGTTATGCATAGTGAAAACCCTAGCTCCTGACGAAACTAGGACAGGGTAACCCTAGCCCATCATAGAGGTGTTTTGGCTCTCACTTAACTATTATATGCTTTAGAGTGAAACTGTACAGGGATATGCATATCAGTTGCCAAGTCGGTGTCTGTTTTGGGGCAGAACTCAATAGAGAGCACAATCATTCTGCTGTGATCATATCTATTCTAGTGAAATTGGGCTGAGATGCTATCTGTTTTCTCTTTTGCTAGATAGTCCTGGCACCATAGCTTCAGAAGGCTCTAATATCCCTCGGATACTCTAGACTTGTATCGATAGACTTTGTCAGGTCGGAATTTGTTTAGAGGCAACCATAGTTTACCTCATTCCTCCCGGGTACAAGACGGAGGAGAGTTAGGCAAGATTCATCGGTGCAGTGTCTACAATAGTCACCCTTCGGTTCACCAGTATCCAGTCAGGTCTGGGAAGGGTTATTTGCTTCTTACTCAGCATGAGTTCAAACGCCAATTCTAAATGGCACAATATCCCCCATCCAATGTGGAAGAACTCATGCAGCACCTACAGCAAACAGTTGAAGCACTACAGCAAGATGTTGCTTGTCAGGCCAAGGTCACAACCTGTCAGGTTGAGGTGATAAACAAGCTACAACAATAACAGCCACAGCCGGCCACGGCTTCTACATCTCATACACCTCCCACGGGTAACCTGAAAACCGGAGCCACTGCCCATACTGCTAATGTCCAAGAGAATCACGGTAATCCAGCCGGACCGATCCCACCACAAACTTCCAAAGCACCTACGTCTCAAACCGAGGCTCTGTTTGAATTTGAGGTTGACCCAACTACACTTAAGGTCAACAAACTGGAGAAGTTATTCAAACAAGCACAGGGAGTGAACTCCATGCCGGATATAGAGGACGAGTATACTGATTTTGTAGTTACTTTACCAGAGCGGTTTAAGATGTCGTATATTGACCGTTTCAATGGCTCTAGAGATCCGATGGTTCATTTGCATCTATTTTCTGATATTCTGAGGCCAATGGGTTTGACCTAGGCCCAGAAGTTGTCACTATTCGGCCGAACCATGTCTGGAATAGCCGCAATCTAGTATGGAAAATTAGAGGACTTTGTGAAACAGAACTAGGAAGAGATGGCTGAGGCCTTTATTGCTTAATACTCTTACAACACATAGATCGAGGTCACAATTCGTGATCTCGAAGCCACCCACCAAGAGCTAAAGGAGGGTTTCTCAGAGTTCGTGACGAGATGGAGAGCGAAGGCCTTGATGATGACTACAAGGCCTCTCGAAAAAGATCAAATCTGGATGATTGTTCGGAATCTGCATGGCAAGTTGCTGTAGAAGATGATCGTTCTACCTCTATTTACCTTTCTAGAGCTTCATGAAATCGGGGTTCAAATCGAGAATGCCATCAGACAAGGGATCTTTGTGGAAGATAATGAGCCTTTGAAGAAGAATGTTGTTCATAGTTTCAATGCTACTACTAATGGTAGCACAACTGCGAAATGCTCAGAAGTAAACACTGTCACCACTCCCTTCAATGGCCAAAAACCAACCACTTTAACTCGGCCCCAAGCCTGAAAGTTTTATTCTCTTTACACGAGTCTCTCTGAAGCTTTGAAAATGCTATAAGAAAAAGGGTACCTAGAACTCCTAGAACCCCGACCCCTAACAAATCCTCTTCCACCAAGATATGACCCAGCTAAATATTATGCCTATCATCAACAGCATGGTCATGATACAAACCATTGCATCCACCTCCTTCATAAGATTCAGGATCTTATTGACGAAGAGATCATGGATCCACAAAAAGGACCTCAAGCCACCCCTAACCTATTACCTTCACATCTCAATCTAATCCATACACTACCATCCACCTACAATCCCAGCATATACATCACCCCAGCCTATTTACCCAAGCCTGAGGTGTTCATTCCAGAAAGCACGGACTTGTGCATGATGGATGCACTCGAACCCCAATCATCTCAAACCCATGAACCCACTACTTCTGAGTTGATGAGCAAGATTGAAGAGCTTCAGAGAACAATGGTAGATTTAGCCTTTGGGGTTTTGGCTCCATCATCGACCACATCACATGCCAGAAATTTCACGCCAAAAGGCTCCCCAATCTTGGGACGAGCTGCAATTGAAAATGGCCAACCTAAAGCTATCTTAGGTTTGGGTAATGACATGTCGACAATAACTGGGCTCCGCTCTGAAATAGCGACCCAATCCCTTGGAAAAGTGGAGGCAAGTGGTAAAAACAAGGGCGGGGCAAGTATCGATCCTTACAAACATCTTCAATGGGCTATTGAGGCTTTCATGGTCAAAGGGCTGAACAAACAACAAGTGTTTGCAGTTGTTGAAAAGGCTGTGGATGTCACTTTTGCCACTCAGGATGAGAGCATTCTAAATTAAAGGGCAAGCCAGGAAAAGGGATGTCGTACCAGAAACGCCCCTTTCAGCTCCAATCTCACACCCATAAGAGATCATCAAACCCAGTCAACACCTACCAAGCCCTCTGTCAAGCTTGTCCGAACTGGTAACTGCACCTTCAATCCCCCCTACATGACTTTATCCAAAGCTCTCCAAATCCTTACAGGACAAGGCCATCTCAAACCCCTTGACCCTCGGCCTCTCCCGGATCCCCTTCCAGCTAGGCATAATGCTGCCAAGTACTGTGCCTTCCATTAACAAACCGGTCATGACACTAACGGTTGTTATCATCTTCGCCATGAAGTTCAAGGTTTGATTGACAACGAGGTCATCGTCGCACCAGGTCCTACAAAGTCTATCGGTACTGGATCGATGAACTTGGGAGATAATGTGACTATGTGATCAGGGGATGAACCACCTGTTGATGGCGCTCATTTTTACTCCAGATACGACGGATGGCACGCACTATTTTGAGTAATGTGCAAATGTTGTTTATTGTACTTTCAGACTTAGGTATTGAGTTAGTCTTTTGTATTGAGTCAGTCTTGTCGTATTGAGTCAGTCTTTTTGTATGGAATCTGTCTTGTTGTGTCGAAGGTTGGTGATTTCGAGCGTGTTAACTCAGGCATTACTTTCTTGTTTTGCGTTTGTCTTTTACACTCTTTCTTTTGCGTCTATTTCTGCCATTGCACCAGTTGTGCCAGAAAATCTAAACGAAGCGGCAGAGATTTTCACCTACTTTTTTGTGCCTTGAAATCATTACATTGACCTAAGTTTTTCAAAACTTTTCTAACACTATGATGAAAACAAAGAGGGAAGAATTCCTCAGGATTTGCAAAAATTTGATTAACTGAGAGGAAGAGAGGTGCGCTAAGCCCTTAATGAATGAGATCATGTTTGTTAATGTGAGTACTGGAAAGGATTCTGGTTTGATCCAGATTGGTTCTACATTGTCTTCAGAAGAGCCTAAGTGACTAGTCTCTTTATTAAAAGATTTCAAAAAATGTTTTGCGTGGTCCTATGTAGACATGCATGGAATTGCTCTCGGGATTGTACAACATGGGATCGCTCTCGATCTCAAGACTCGACCCATTTTGCTTTTAAACCTTGAACCTTGACTCAGAATGTTCAACAATCAATCACAATATAAGGCTTGTATGGCTGGATCGGAAGCAACCCTTGAATTAGGGACAAGAAGGTCAGATGTCATCAAAGGAAGCGTGCAAAGTTAGATCAGAAGTAGCCTTCGAACTAGGGGCAAAAAGGTCAGATGTGCTCATAGATTCAAAAGATGAGTCATTTCGCAAACCAATGAAGACTGGCAAGAAAGCCAAATCAGAGAAACGGAGAGAAGAAAGTTCATTGCTAAAGGACAATCGAGTTCCTATCTGCAACACAAAGGGCAAATTTAGACCCCAATTGGTTGGGCTCTTACATACTATTTAGTTAGAAACAACAATCATTCTCTTGGATTTAGATGGCTTAGAGATCCTACGGCCAATCAACATGAACAAGTTAAACTTTTCTATCCTTGAGAGGCTCGTTGGGCCGAAAACCCAAAAGGGTGACCCAGGCAAAAGTTAAAGCAGAGAAAAGAACAAAGAAAAAATAAATGAAAACAAAAAAAGAAAAGAACAAAAAAATAATGAAAAGAAAAGAAAAACAGAGCTCGCAAGGTTGAAAACCCGAAAGAGAGAAACTGTGGCTCGCCTTTTTCGCGCCCCCTTTCAAAAGGTTCGAAATAAAGCCCTGCAGTTCGGACTCCAGCGGTTCTGAATCTAATCTCACAAGTGCAATGTGAAACTGATAATCACCAAAGAGTCCAAATCCAGCAAATCGTTTTAGAAAATTGATTTTGAATCAAAAAGTGCCAAAATTGGACTACTTTGCCAGATACTGAGTCGCCACCTAATATTTTATTTTGGAGAAATTTGGGAAACCCATGACTCGTGCCAAAGGCCACGTGTCCGTCATCACGAAAGTTGCCTCGGCTCGGGAACTTGGTACGAGAGGGGAAGGTTATGAATTGAGCACCCCCGCTCGCCCGATCAAAGATCGGCCTCTACTAATCATGATATGATTTTTTATAAACATTATGTGCTCTTGTTTTGGTTATTAAACTAGCATTACTATGTGATGTGCGCAAGCAAGTATAGACTAGTTCGCTCAATTTGGAACAATTCAACTCATGTTTGTTTGCGAAAATGGTTTGAATTTGCCACCTTAAATGGGCTTAAAGATTACGGATTTGCCACCAAACATAGTGGGCTTAAAACATAATTTGCCACTCAACAAAGTGGGCTTAAAACGCACATTCGTTGAATTGTTCCAATTCAAACAACGAGCCTTCATCCACAGGCATTCGAGCAGTTTAGCATTTAAGCACATAGCCTCATGGCAAGCATGCTAATCATGGCAACATTCACACTCATGCAAGTATGCTAAAGCGTAAAAACTCACCTAGTACTCGAAGCTAGGAAAATATGAGTTAGAAAACTATGCATGATTCCTAACTATACAAGATGCCTAATGCAACACATGCAAAGTGTAATTAATAGGCTCGACTACTAATATGGCATATGGATCAATTTGATAACATGCAATTAAACACGTATTCAAATAAGATATTGAAATGGCAATGCAAATTGAATGATTTGTCGAGCCTCTGTGCATGCAATACAAATAAATAGATGCAAGCATGAAGTATGCTAATTGTAACATGCCCCTAATCTAACCATCAAAAGCGATTAAATAAAAGGGAGAAAGACGTGGAGTTGGAAGATATACACGCACGCATGCACACTTATTATAACATTACACCCTCGCGAAGGAGAGTTCGAATGAATAAGCGCTAACTAGCTACACTAATTAAGCTAACTAATTATTACAAAACTCTAAACTAATTAACTATTCTAGTTAACTAATTATTACAAACCGAAATTGAATAACTAGTTAAACTAACTAATTATTTTCAACTCTTAATTAGCTACAACTAATTAATTACAACATGTATTTAAGCTAGATAATTAAGCATTAAATAAGCTTGAAATGCAAGGGAGGCTCATGTACGTGCTCAGTTTCCACTCGAAAAGTCGTTGTTTTGCTGCTGCAAGCCTCTATTTGCACATTTGAGCATTGACAATGTTGCCCACTTCCAGAATACCTCTGCTCCATCTTACCAACACCCTGTGCAAATTTCACTGATGGCCAACAAGGGGCCGGTCGGCTACCAATGGTGGTCGGTCGGCTACCATTGGTGGCCGGTTGGCTACTGGTGGTGGTCGGTCAGCCACTAGTGGTGGCTGTCGGCTACTGCTGTCATGAACTTCCTTGCTACAACAGAGAGCAAAACAGAGCAAAACAGTGTATTTCTCAAGGGTTATTTGCACACTTTGCCTCTCCTTTTCAAGGGAAAGGAGGGACAAAATTTGGTTCATAAACCATCAATCAAGCAATTTCATTGCATGATGGCTTGTGAAACCAATTGTGTAAGTTCAATAAATGCAAAATGAGACCAAAAAATGTCCATCACCTATCATGCATGATCAAGGGTAATAGAGACCTAGGAAAGTGGCACATTTCATCACTTTTGAGTATGAAATATCTTATTTTCCTTGTGTTCAAATTAACGTCCGATTTGAACACATGCAATGCAACACAAAGAATGCTTATCTTGCCTTTTTTACTTGCCAATTTTGTTTACTTATTTTAATTACCAAATCATTCCTTAATCCATTATGTCTATTGGTGAGTGTCCTCTAATAGAAAGAGGGCTCAAACCACAAGTTGCTTTGGGCATGAAAGAGGCGTTACACTATTGGTAATAACCCCCTAAGGGATTAGACCATTGGGTGTAGCACCTCCATTTCACACTTAGGCAAATAAGTGATTTGAAACCATTTTCAAGGAAAAAATAAAATCAAGAAATGAAGGAGGTTGCAGAGATGATTAAGTGCTAGAAATGAGTGATAAAAGCACTAAAACATGCAACCAACTCAAACCAATGGTAGTTAAAG
Organism: Camellia granthamiana; assembly: GCA_036172215.1. Taxonomy (NCBI): domain Eukaryota; kingdom Viridiplantae; phylum Streptophyta; class Magnoliopsida; order Ericales; family Theaceae; genus Camellia; species Camellia granthamiana. The sequence goes on from CM069910.1 coordinate 114,670,346, forward strand.
CCTTAAAACATTAAGCTAGTGAAGGAACTTACATTACAACCATGCCATACAAGGCTCAAATGGCACCAAACAGCCAAAACAATGGCAAAATAGTTCAAAATAGAGTGTAAAGCATGCTGGACTTAAGCCACAAAAAGCTAAAACATTACGCTAATACATGGGGCTAACTAAGCATGCAAACAAGACACAAGGAGGGGAGGCTAACCCCTCCAATTTTAGACTTCAAAATGAGTTTTTTACCAATGAAAAACCTCTAAAATTTAGTGGTTAAAAGGCCCAAAAAATTTGGTTTGAAAGTGATGAACAAAGGCACAATAACTTTGACAAACTAAGGAGCAAGAAGGGTGAACCACCCCCTAACTAAAAAATGACTCAAACCATCACTTTTAAGCCACAAAAATAGAACTTTTTACAGTGTAAAACCAGCCCCAAAATAGTAAGAAAAGATGGTAAAACAAGTATATTGAAACAAAGTAAACAAGGCAAGTGTTAGCTAAAACCACCTTCTAAGAGCTCAAAGGAAGCCTTAAAGAACCTCAGCCCAAAGAGAAGCAACTTTGATTAAGGTAGTGTACGTAAGAGTGTAGAGAAAACAAGCCACAAAGCACAAAATTGCGAGAGAGAGAGAGAGAGAGAGAGAGAGAGAGAGAGAGAGAGAGAATTTTGTTCTAAAATTTCTAACCCTCAAAAATGGGGGAAAAACCCCCATATATATATAAAAACATGCCTTGAGCTTAGAAACATCTCACTATACACGTGTAAGGAGATGCAGCTCAATGTGCTAACAGCTGTCATACTTGTCAACAAATATCTGGAAAAAGACATTGGTGGCCGACCGGCCACACCAATAGCCAATAACCATGAGCCATGGCCGACAGCCTATGGTGGTGGCCGACAGGTCACCAAAAGGTCCAGACACCAAGTTTTGGTCCAAAACAAGGCATAGAAAAGATAAGGTTTAAAGGCTCAAAGACAGGGCATTCCGCCGAGGACTTTGGGCACTCAAAACGAACGCAAACGATCACAATCATCAAGTGCACAAGCGATGACGTCCGAGTCTTGAGGACGGTAAAAAATGGGTGTCTACAGGCGGCTTTAGCAAAAGTTAGAGCGTAAAAGGAGAGTGTTAGCACCTGAGTGAACCTCAACCTGGAACTACGTACGGCCTGATTCCCATCTTTGGGATATGTAGGCAACTTCATCCTGAAGTTCGGCCCTAACCATTTTCAGCTTTCTGGTCTCGTCCATGTTGATTGGCTGATCCTTGTTCAACTCGGTTATCTTATCCATGTGCAAATTGGCTCGTCTTCGTTCAGAATTGATTGTCCTATTCTATTAGAAGATTCAGCTACAAGACAAATCAAGTTCAGATCTGAGATTGTGCATCTCGAGAGTAGATTCTGTGCTGGTTAAGCAGTGGCCATATGCAAAAAGCAGTTTTGAAGATTTTTAGTGAGGTTGACTAGTTTTCTCGAAAATTATTCCACTTTTCCAAAACTGGACCATATCTTAGACCCAAAAAATGAAAATTTGCAGTGCTCATAACCTGATTTACATGATTTCAAATCAGAAAATCGAACAAGCATGTTAATCAAACTCTCATATTGGTCAAAATTGTTTTAGTAGAAAGCCAAAAAAAAAAAATGGTCCAAATGATGAACTAGGAGTACAGTTGAGTTAGGTTTTCTGTCTTTTTCCCATTATCAATGTACTCGCCAGAAAGGGCACAGCTAAAGTTAGCAGCATGGGGCCAAACGCTTTCTCATCCTTCAAACAGTGAGGTATAAAGCCAAGTGCAAAGCACGAACTGGTATGGAGTAGGATATTCCACTTCCTCCTCTGGACAAGTTTGATCACATCCAAACTGGCCAAGGGCATCGTCAACCGATGTCAGTTGCAGATCTGTTGCATATCCAATCGCGCCACGACCCCTATGTGGGAAAACTCACTAGTTGTGAGCGAAAGAAAGAGAATTTAGTAGAATACCAGGGGCAAGAGCCCACAACTTCCTTCTTATCCATTAACCACCCAGGGAAGGGATAAAAAATAAGAGAGATTAAAGAATAGAGAGATATGCGTTAAGAGAAAAAATGAAAAAATGACTTTTCAGAGAAAAATAGATTGAGTGCCAAAGTGATGTGAAAATCACAAATGAGAAAGGGTGGGAAATATTACCTGGAGAAGCAGTATGCTCCTCGTGAACTGAGAGGTCTCCCGCCGATGGAAAACAAATATCCAGTGTTGTGTTTGTTGTTTTTGTTTGTCTCGATTCTTTTTTTGAGTCGTTTCGAGTGTCAATAGATGTATTTAGGTTGTTTTACCTTCGTTTTCTCTTTTTTGAGTCGTGGTTGACTGTGGTCAGTTGTAGGCTCAATACTCGATTAAGAACTCATTCTTGGTTTTAATTGCAAAAATAAATCATTTTGTGCTCAGAGTGCTGTGCCATTCCCAACAGGATGTACAAAACAGAATTTCTTCTTTCATAAACTGCAGGTACCAACCTCGATCAATAAAGGGAGCTTTAGAACAAGGACCTATCTGAAGCTACAAAGGTTCCGGACTGCAAAGCAAAAGAAAAGAAGGAAAATTGGAGCATCTGAATTTGTTTCAACTTCAGAAAATTCCGAGATTGCATTCCGGATGTACCTCTACCTCAAGCTCAAGCTCAAGCCTGTTCAAGCCAGAATGGCGATCAGAAGTGCTTTCCCTGAGTACCATTTCCCTACCAAAGGCGTCTTGACTGTGTTTTGCAATGAGTTCCTAGGAGACCAACTGCGACGGTGGAAATTAGAGTTCGAATGGCGACACCTAGAAGACAAAGGTTTGGAATTTCTGAGACTAAAGTTTGGTTTGAATACCCAGGGGTGTATCCCCGACTTGAAATCTGTATGGCAGCCCCATAGGTTGAGATAGCATGTGTACGCTTCAATTCTAGATACCGAACCAACCTAGTCTGTCACCGTGTTGGAGAATAGGGAAAGTTGTGAATATGATCAGTGGCATCCGTCACTTCTACGTGCAGATGCTACCCCATGTCAGCATTCCAGGACCTTTGAACTGAGAGTTGAAGGTAAGAGTTCAAAGAACATAAAGGGGAGATCCTTGTCAGAGTAGAGTGGTTCATCACTACTCACTCCATGAGGTGTTTGCTAAAATGCCGTTTTGTTTGTTTATTGCATTTCTGTAAGCATCATGCACTACATTGCATGTAACATGTATCATATCATTGCACTTATTGCATTTATTTGCATCTTGTGTTATCTTGTATCATTTATCCATTTACACCGAGCAGCGTTTAGGATCGTTGTTCCCCAGGACTTTTCTTTGTACCTCTTCTCACGATTTCAGCGTGGTTAGAGTATTCATTTCCTCACACGATTTCAGCGTGTTTGGAATCTTTCTCAGGACGCATGGAACGCGCCCCTGATTGGTTTTTCTTAGAACCTCTTCTCACGATTTCAGCGTGGTTAGAGTGTTCCTTTCCTCACACGATTTCAGCGTGTTTGGAATTTATCTCAAGATGCGTGGAACGCACCCATGATTGGTTTTTCTTAGGACCTCTTCTCACAATTTCAGCGTGGTCAAAGTGTTCATTTCCTCACATGATTTCAGCGTGTTTGGAATTGGTCTGAGGATGCATGGAACGCGTCCTTGAATATCTTTTCTTTGGACCTCTTCTCACAATTTCAGTGTGGTTAGAGTGTTCATTTCCTCACACGATTTCAGCGTGTTTGGAATTTGTTTCAGGATGCGTGGAACGCGCCCTTGATTAGTTTTTCTTTGGACCTCTTCTCACGATTTCAGCGTGGTTAGAGTGTTCCTTTCCTCACATGATTTCAGCGTATTTGGAATTTATCTCAGGATGCGTGGAACGCACCCACGATTGGTTTTTCTTAGGACCACTTCTCACGATTTCAGCGTGGTTAGAGTGTTCCTTTCCTCACACAATTTCAACGTGTTTGGAATTTGTCTCACGATGCGTGGAACACGCCCCTGATTGGCTTTTCTTTGGACCTCTTCTCACGATTTCAGCATGGTTAGAGTATTCATTTCCTCACACAATTTCAGCGTGTTTAGAATTTAACTTAGGATACGTGGAACACGTCCCTGATTGGCTTTTCTTTAGACCTCTTCTCACGATTTCAGCGTGGTTAAAGTGTTCCTTTCCTCACACGATTTCAGCATGTTTGGAATTTATCTCAAGATGCGTGGAATGCGCCCTTGATTGGCTTTTCTTTGGGCCTCTTCTCACGATTTTAGCGTGGTTAGAGTGTTCCTTTCCTTACACGATTTTAGCATGTTTAGAATTTGTCTCAGGATGCGTGGAACGCGCCCCTAATTGGCTTTTCTTAGGACCTTTTCTCACGATTTCAGCGTGGTTAGAGTATTCTTTTCCTCACACGATTTAAACATGTTTGGAATTTGTCTTAGGACACGTAGAATACGCCCCTGATTGGTTTTTCTTTAGACCTCTTCTCACGATTTCAGCGTGGTTAGAGTGTCCCTTTCCTCACACGATTTCAGCGTGTTTGAAATTTGTCTCAAGATGCGTGGAATGCGCTCTTGATTGGTTTTTCTTTGGACCTCTTCTCACAATTTCAGCGTGGTTAGAGCGTCTCTTTCCTCAGATGATTTCAACGTATTTGGAATTTATCTCAGGATGCGTGGAACGCGCCCCTGAGGGTTTTTCATAGGACCTCTTCTCACGTTTTCAGCGTGGTTTGAGTGTTGCTTTCCTCACACGATTTCAGCGTGTTTGGAATTTATCTCAGGACGCGTGGAATGCGCCCCTGAGGGCTTTTTCTTAAGACCTTTCCTCTTCTCACGGTTTCAGTGTGATTAGAGTATCTCAGGATGTATGACGCGCGAGCCTTGCCGTGTTTTAACTTGAGACGCGTGAACTGGGAACCCGAACGGTTTTGCTCCTTTTCTTGCAATTTCAGCGTAAGTTTCTCAGGATGCGTGAAACGCAACCCTGAGCTGTGTTTTCTTTCCTCTTCCCGTGTTTTGGCGTTGTTGGAGCTTGTTTTACTACTTTTTATATGAAACCTATGTTCGTTTCTAGCTTAAAGCTGCTCATTCATATGTTGTTATCTTGCTTATTACATTTGTTATTGTGTATTGCATCATCTCGTTTGATCATAAGGTTTTTCAATATAGCTAGCTTCGTGTAGCGTGTAAGTCCAACTTTCAAAATCGCATTGTGCATATCATTTTGCATCTTGCATCTGAACTACACTGGTTTGATTCTTTGCAAAGGGATACGTAGGCAACCCTTAGGTTCAACCAATTGCATCTGCATTTTGTTTGTTTGCCCAAGTCTTACGGCCTTGTCAAAATGGATCGTCTTCGGCCTTTGACATTCACTTACATCACTTTATGACTTCGAGCTCTGTTAAAGAGGGGCAACTGTAGGCACCCCATTTTTTACTGCCTTTAAGACTTGGGCACCTCTGATTGATTACTCGAGGATAAAGGCTATGTTGTGCAAATGTTCAATTTCTTCAACAAGGACAGCTTCTAAATCCCAAACTTACACCCCATTTTGGACCAAAACCATTTTGACCAAAATTATTTTAGACCATAAAACCCTCTCTGTCAAAGTATTTTTGAAAATGTTTGTACCATGTTCCGTGGCTCGCATTTCGTTGAAAATTACACTTTTCGATAAACCGAGCAAGGACAAAGTGGAGATAAATGAAAGGGAGGTGAACTCTTTGAAAAAATCTTTAAAACATCTTATTTAGAGGTTTGGAGTTGAAGAAAATTAGAGGAGAGAGATGAAACCTAGTTGGGGAATAGGTAGGCATCAATCCGTTAAGACCAAAACTGAGCAGCCTTCACTAAAATAAGCACTTTGAAAACTTAGAATTTTGATGTGAGGCCACCTCCATTGGAAAGTAGACTTCCGGGGCTTCAGTTTAGACTCAATAATGACCTGCAAAGGAGTCCAGATGAAGGACATATGCCCATTTGAAGTCGGGCCTAAAAGCAAAATTTCTGGCCAAACACTAGTGAGGTTTGCCGGCCATGGATGAGGTTTTTCGGCCATGTGCCTACCAAGGATGAATTTTTCCGGCCACCAGTGATGGCCGACCAGCCACTGGTGTCAAAAATCAGTTTCTTATGCAGACATTTTCCTCCAGCTATTTGCACAAAGCTCCAGCTGTCCTATATTGATATTTTCGACCAAAACTCACATTTTTCTATATATAGAGGACCTTTTCTATTGTTTTCAAGGTTATAAAAATTTTGGGAGTCTCTTTCTCTCTAAATTCTCTCTCTCTCTTGAACTTTTGTGCATACAAGTGTAGATACACTTCAAGTTTGCCTATCAACCCTCAACCAAAGTTGCTTATCTTTGGGCTGAGGTTAGTTGGGACTCTCTTTGAGCTCTACAAGGTGGTCTTGGCTTGATTTATTGCCTCATTTGTGTCGTCCCTTTAAGAGGTATAACATTTCCCTTTTTACACTTGTTTTGCATACTTGTTTTCCCATCTTATTCTACTGTTTTCAGGCTGATTTTGAATTATAAAAAAACTCTGTTTTTATGGCCTAAAGATGGTGGTTTGAGATCATTTTCAGTTAGGGGGTGATTCACCCTTTTTGCTTCTTTGCTTATATAGCTTTTGTACCTTTGTTCAACACTTTCAAACCAACTTTTTTGGGCCTTTTAACCACTGAATTTCAGAGTATTTTCAGTGGCAAAAAACTCATTTTGAAGTCCAAATTTAGAGGGGTTAGCATCCCCTCGTTGTGTCTTATTTGCATGCCTAGTTAGCTCTATATGATAGCATATTTTTCTAGCTTAACTTAGCTCAAGTCTAGCATGTTTTAGCCTCTGAAATAGCCTGTTTTAGCTTTGTTTTGGGCTGGTTAGTTCATTTGAGTCTTGTTTTGCATGGTTGTAGTGCAATAATCCTTAGAAGTTGGTGTTTTAGGGTCTTAGACACCTCTTGTCTGAGTTGATAACATCTTTTGGTATTGTTTTTCACTCAATTTCAGCACTATAAACTCTACAACCTCCCTCTTTGCTTTACTCTTTTATTTTCTTTTGAGAGTTGTTTCAAGCTTGGGATCCTTTAAGCTTGAGATTGAGGTCATGCTTAATGGTTTAATCCTCTTTGAGGGTTCATTGTCAATGGCATGATCTCTCTCTTGCCTTACATTATCCCTTGGTTGACACTTCTTTCATCTTAGAAGACACTCACCAATAGACAAATTGATTAAAGCATGGTTTGGTAACTAAAATGTGTAAACAAGATTGGCAAGTAAAAGTGGCAAGATAAACATTCATTTGTGTTGCATTGCATATGTTCAAATCGGATGTTAATTTGAACACAAGGAAAATGGGACATTTCATACTCAAAAGTGATGAAATGTGCCACTTTCCTAAGTCTCCATTGCCCTTGATCATGCATGATAGGGTGATGGTATTTGAGTCTTGTTTTGCACTCATCGAACTTGTACAAATTGGTCCCTTAGCCATCATGCATGGAAATTGCTTGATTGATGGTTTGAGGGTCCAATGTATCACTACAAGAATTTACACAATTGCCGACCACTTTTGCCGACCAAAAAAATTTTGGTCGCAAAAAAATTACTTTTGCCGACCAAAAGTAAATTTCGTAGCTAAAAATTGATACTATTACCGACCAAAATCTTTGGTCGCAAATAAGTAATTTTTTGCGACCAAATTACACTAATTGTCACCAAAAATATGGGCGGGAGAATGAAATTAAAATGGGAGCTGCGTTTGCTTTTTTAGCGACTAATATTTTTTGGTCGCTGATACCAAAACGACGTCGTTTTGGTATCACAATTCATTACCCGACCATCAGTTTGGTAGGGGATAACTTTCCTAATTCAAACACACATACAAAATTCCTACGCGCCTCTTTCACACCTCAGTGGAATTCGATCAAAGCCTATTCGTGCCAATCACCTCACCTTACCATCCACCTTGCCGTCCGCCGTCAGCGCCTCTCCACCGTCTGCGCCTCCGACCCTCTTCGCCATTTCTGTTTCGTCTTCGGGATTTCTGATTCATCTAGGTATTTTTTTCGACTTATAATAGTTTCTCTCTGAAGAATATCTCTGTGTCGCACGTTTTTCTCTTTGATCTGTCATAATCGTCTTGTTCTACAATGTCTCAACCACCAGGGCCCTCACCATCGCGATTTTTTGGAGCATCTTCAACTCTCCCTAAAATCAATTTCAGGTATAAATCCTCTGTATCACTCTCATGAACTCAGTCTCTGCCTGTTTCTCCCTCTCACTGTCAATGTTTGTGTTGATGATTGCTACTGGGATATGTCGATCAAATTGAGATTTCGTTATGTTGTTTGTGAAGTCCCCCAATCTGTGATGTTCGTGTAGTGTTTGTTCGCTCCTATTTCTTTAAGTATCCCTGTTTATATTGGGAAATATACTTAAGGAGAAAAAAGTTTTGGTCGGGTACTTTCATAATTGGTTTAGGACATCTTGTTTAGGACATCGTTTCTCTTCATTAGATTCAGCACTGGTGGTTTATGTTTGGAATGTGGAATTGTTTTACATTTGTGTGTAAAAGCATTTTGTGAGATTTGAATGTCTGTATAGCATTATTAGGGGGAAAGAGAAAGGAGAAAGAAAAGAGGAATAGAAACAATGAAAAAATACCTATTGTCTGTTTTTGTTTTTCCGTTTGTGTTTTGTCTGCTTTTTTTTTCTTCTCTTGAACTGTTGTTTTGTTTTTTTTGTTCAAATCTTAGATGCATTTTGCAAACATAGCATACATTAAGAAATTTGTTTTTGTTTTAAAAAAATAAAAATAAAATTGTGATAAAAAGTAGAGGCCAATGAGAATGAGGTTGTTTGATGTAGACCAAACAGGTTGATATTCCTTCCAATATGAGGATAATAGGAGGACTACTTAGCTTTTCAATTGCTGATGATAAACGCAAGATTTTTACAAAATGAGAGTTAAATTTCACTTACTTTTCAAAACAATTTTCAATTATTTTATGCATTCCCACCCCCAAATATGTATTTTCATGATGAGAATGAAGGGATGGAGGGCCGATAATTGTTGTGGGAATGTGAACCACAAATTGTCCAAAAAGAATATAAATTATAATTAGACTTTTTTAAGCGATGCATGTGAAGGTTTTTTTTACTCATATCAATAAAATCAGTCTATTGAATGAATAATAACATAATAGCAATTATTGTTCATCTCTATGCTATTTACGTAAGGTAAACAAAAGATATATGAAATTCTTTTATATAAGAATTGAACTTGCAAACTTCACATTACCAAGTAGTACCATACAACCACTACCCTAAAAGCCCTAATTATGTTATAGATGTTGCCTAAGTGGGATACATGTGGGGTTAATGAAAAAAAAATAAAGTAGTAGAATTTTTAATCCAAGTTTATATGCTAGGGGAGCATCTCTCCTAATTTTTTTTTGGTTGGGATCAGTAAAGAAAATTTGAGTTGATGAAGAAATCATATATTACATATGAGTTGACGATCAATAAGGATGAAAAGGAAAAAAAGAGAAGGCGGGGGGGACAAAGCATGATGTTGGTGATAAACCAACTCTAGCTTAAGCCAACACTTGGGGCCACCCAAAGACTACTTTTACAATTGCTTATAACCCACAAGAGCTCTTAACTTTAAATCCTCCACACTTACCACACTATTGCCAACATAAGAGTTTTACACAATCTTGTCCTATTCTGTTGTCTCAAATGCTATATCGTACCGCATAATAAATATTTTTAACATGATTGTGTAGTGGATAGTTGATCTAGTATAAAGCGGAAGAAATGATTTGGACATAGGATTGCCATTTGTTTATTCAGCAAATCAGATGGAAAAATTTATGAGCAATTGTCTTATTTTATTCATTTATCAATTGATGCTTTTATGTTATCTTATGAAACACCAACAAAAAAAATTAATAAATCTTACTATTTAAACAAATAAATATTTCATTGAACCACCACATAAATTTGTTCAATAACTTTTCAGCACTCAAAGGTGTTGACTTCTGTAGAGTTGATGTATTACTTTAGAGGTTAGGGCACCGAATCGAATAGAGATTTGGTTGCTTGTCCGTAAAGTGCACAATATCAGACAGAGGTATGAAAAAAGAAACCTTAGTTTTTTATTGTTTGACTGAAAGGAAAGAAACCTTAGTGGACAAGTTTAAGACAAGAAGAAGAAGCAAATGAGAAGAATCCAATGAAAAGCTCTAAAATGACTAAACACCCCTCTCTTGTTATAAAGGCCCTGTCTCCATTAAATTGACCAAAAATACTCATAAGCCCTCCCCAAATGAACTTGTCTAAAACCACAAGCAATTAACCTATGTTAATAGTTTTTTAATTAACCTAAATTTTAAAATAATAGATCTTTTTGTTCGCCATATTTTAATATTTCATTTTACAAAGTATATGTGTCACACATGTTTATGGATGCTTGTGGCCAGGTATTGGTCTCTTATTTTTATTATTGTTTTTATTAGGAGTTTTGTTTTCACGAAAAGATTTATGTACCTTTAATGTGAAGTTGTGTCGAATACATGTGTGCAAGGATGGACTTGTGGAATAAATTTATTGAGCAATAAATCAAATATTGTAGAGTAGCTCCTTCATCTTTTTGATCATCTAGGAAAATAATTTTGCTTTTAATTCAAATATATAGTGTTTATCTGTAAGGATGTTAGCAAGTTCTAAAATTCCAAATTTTTACTTTGTGTCTTATGGATATCAAAGATTTGAATTAGCTCCAATACTTCGTATTCATTCAATTGTCATGTACCAGTTGATTATTTTACAAAATTTTCAATCATGAGAAGTTGATCATTTCACAATCTCTCCTTTTACACTAGTGTGTGCATTTTTCCATATAGGGTCGCAACTTTGATGGTGGTTTTTTTGTTTTTTTGTTCAATTGGTAGATGATTATTTTTATTTATGAAGATAAAATTTATTAAATTGAACAATCATAATTTATTGGTAATAGACCAAAAATAATCAGAATTGTCTTTGGCATAAATTGACTCCCTAACCTTGTAATTAGAAGTATGTAAAAATTGTCAACTAAGCTAGTCCACTTGATTAACTGTCATAGTGACTTAAACATGTTACTAGTCACAAGGGCATATTAGTTATTTTGAGGAAAGCAATGCCAATGGTCCTTTTGGGCACACCAGTAAAAGAAGAGGTTGTGAAAGCAAATAAAGCACAAACACTTGTGTAAAAAGAGATTGGTATCGTCATAGACTCATTTTCCAAAGGCACAACAAAGAAAATGTGTTGTTCCAAAGAAACACTTGGTAGTTTGTTCTACAATGTTTCCAGCTCCTCCTTCCTCCTCTTCCTCTTCTTCTACTTCACGTCCATTTTTCTTTCCAAACTCTTCCACTATTGTGGCAGTCCAATCTTCCACTATTCTGTTTTGCTGATCTGTTTCCCCTGCTGTAGTGTTCCTCTGCTATGTTGATCCATAAAAGAAAAAAAAAAAAAAACTCAGATTATTGCTGCGACTGCTAGTCTGTTAAAAAGAGGGTCTCAGGGTTGAAGCTATTAGTCCTGCTAATAGTCTGCTAGTCTGCTAACAGTGTTGCTGATCTGTTAGTCTGCCAATATTCTTGGAATTAGTCTTCCATTGAGTGTAGCTGGCTGCTTTTGTTGGGCTACTTGAACTAAAGACCTCCAAACATTAAAGGAGTATAATCTAATTATATTAAATTGATGAGATATGTTGTATGTTTTCCAAATTAATAGTGTAATTTATTTATTTAAAAACAAATGTTGTTCATGTATGTAGAATCAGCTCTTTTACTCTGCTGATTTTCAACTCTTGGCTGCGTTTGTTGGTTTCATTGTGCTCAGCAGTGGCGTTTTGTTTGTTGGTTCTGTTGCTTCGCTTTGTTTGTTGGTTTCTCACCAACTGAAGCTTGGAGCTTGTGCTAGCTCCAAGCTCCTCTTTATTGAAGGGTCTTTTCATACTTTGGTTGTATTCATCAATAAAGTTTTCTTTTGCTTATCATGTAGCTAACAAATATTTGTTACGGTATCCATGTTAGCATTGTTCTTTTGATTGCTTTGTTTCATAAGTGAAACATAAGTTGTTTCATTTGGTGTGGAATTGTAAAACCCTATTTGAATAATTCTTAATGTAGCAAACATTGCATGCTTGTAGGTTGCTTAATTTAGTTTATTTTATTTTCATTTTTGTGAATCTCTCCTTCCCGTTACTGTTAGGATATTTCATTTTGTAGTTTCTAACACTTCTGTAATATTATGTAGATTAATTATTGTAATGGTTGTCTTTAACCTTTCAGATGGCCCAAATAGACAAGGGTTGGATGACAATAAAAAATAGATTAAGTAGTAGGGAGTATCAAGAAGGGGTGAATTCATTTATTGAATTTGCGATGAGAAATGTAGGCTTGGAGGATAAGCTTCGGTGTCCATGTATTGATTGCTTGAACGACAAAAAACATACGATCCACGTTGTTAGGATTCATTTGATTCGAAGAGGGATATCTCTTTCTTACAAGACCTGGGTGCACCATGGGGAACTTGTTCCCGTGGTTGAACCTCTCATACCGAATGAAGGTCACCATGACATATATAGTGAAATTGTAGGGGAAGATCAGGATGACGGGGATGATTTGCCTACTATGTTGGAAGAGGTTTGTAGGGGTTTTGCAATGGATGATGAAGGGGATGAATTACCTGCTACTTTTGAGTGTGTGGATGGGTGAAACTTTGATAAGTTATTTGAAGATGCGCAACGTAAACTATACCCGGAATGCACAAGGTTCACTGTGTTGTCATTTATTATTAAGATGCTTCACATTAAGGTGTACAACAAGTGGAGCAATAAGTCATTTGATATGGTTATGAAAGTTTTCAAGGACACTCTACCTGAGTGTGATGAGACTGTTCCATGGACCATATATGCTGCGAAAAGATTCTTACGTGACTTGGGTTTGGGCTACGTTCCCATTCATGCTTGTAGGTATGATTGTGCACTATTTTGGAAGGAGCATGCAAATCTTGAAAATTGCCCCAAGTGTGAAGAGCCTAGATACAAGTTGGACAACGGAAAGGGTAAGAAGATCCCTCACAAGATATTGAGGTACTTTCCATTGACACCACGATTGAAGAGATTGTATATGTCCAAGAAGACCGCTACAGATATGAGATGGCACAAGGAGAAACGTGTGGATGATGGAATCTTGAGGCATCCAGCTGATGCTGAGGCATGGAAAGACTTTGATCGGCAACATCCTATGTTCGCCATGGATCCACGAAATGTAAGGCTAGGGCTCGCCACCGATGGTTTCAATCCATTCGGAAATATGAGCACATCATACAGTATGTGGCCCGTTATCCTAATGCCTTACAACCTCCCACCATGGAAGTGTATGAAAGAGCCTTTCTCCATGATGTCATTGCTTATTCCTGGCCGATCGGCTCCTGGAAGAGATATCGATGTTTACTTACGGCCATTGATTGAGGAGTTGAAGGAGTTATGGGGGGATGGGGTGCGAACTTATGATGCGAAAAACGAAGAGTCATTTAGAATGCATGCTGCACTAATGTGGACCATCAACGACTTCCCTGCATATGGGAACATGTTCGGGTGGACTACTAAAGGTTATTTGGCTTGTCCCACTTGTAATAAGGACGCATCATCACAAAGGTTAACAAGTAAGATAGGGTACATGGGTGCTCGTCGTTACTTGCCCGAGAACCACAGATGGCGAAGGAGCAAGCTGTTTAACGGACAAAGTGAGGTTAGGTGCAGACCGTTAGAGTTATCAGGAGAGCAAATATTAGAGCAAATTCAGACTGGGACATACAAGCCGTTTGGAAAACATCCAAATAACAGGAAAAGACAAAGGGATGAAAATCCAGTGTTGAATTAGGCAAAAAGAAGCATTATGTTTGAATTGCCTTACTGGAAGACGCTTAAGCTTCGACACAACCTCGATGTCATGCACATAGAGAAGAACATTTGTGACAATTTGATGGGGGCATTATTAAATGTGGATGGGAAGAACAAGGACATAGAAAAAGCACGGATTGATTTAGCAAATTTAAAAATTCGGAAGGAGTTACACCTACAGAGTCGTGGTGATGGGTCATTTGTGAAGCCTCCAGCTGTGTACACATTATCCACGAAAGAAAAACAAGGCTTTGGTGCTTTTTTGAAATCAATCAAGTATCCTGATGGTTATGCAGCAAACATCTCCAATTGCGTGAATACTGACAGTGGCAAAATATCAGGCCTCAAAAGTCATGATTGTCATGTGCTTGTACACCGACTACTTCCGGTTGGGATGCGCGGGTATCTTAACAATGACATTGGTACGACTTTGTTTGAGTTAGGAAATCTCTTCCAACAACTATGTTCAAAGACGTTGAAGGTGACAGATTTACAGAAGCTAGAGGATCAAATCATACTTGTACTTTGCAAGCTTGAGAAGATTTTTCCTCCAGCTTTCTTTGATGTCATGGTTCACTTGGTTGTTCATTTGCCGCGCGAGGCAATACTTGGAGGGCCAGTGCAATATCGATGGATGTACCCAATTGAACGGTAATTATTTATGCTCTTACCATATCACTGTCATCAACCTTTAATGGTAGTCTATATATTGGCAATGTAGTATGGACATAGTGAAACAAATTTCTCTTGTAGGCTACTTGGAATGCTAAAAGGATTTGTTGCCAATAAAGCTCATCCTGAAGGATCAATTGCGGAGGCGTACATTTCCAAAGAGTGTACAACTTTCTGCTCGATGTATCTTGATGGAGTTGAAACAGTGTTTAACCGAGAAGAAAGGAATGATGACGGTGGTGATCACGGCTTGGGGTTAGCCATCTTCTCTCAAAAAGTTCGTCCATTTGGTCTAATCAGTAGGGCACCAGATGTGCCTATCCATGAACGAGAGATGGCTCAGTGGTTTGTCTTATACAATAGCTTTGACGTGGAACAATATCTAGAGTATGTTTTTAGGCCTCAAAAAAGTTAAATTCGCCATTTATGTTTTGTCTGATTATTCGTAATCATATGTCTTACTTATCTATTATTCTTATTAATTAGGGAACACAAGAACATTCTGCAAAATGGAAGTACATGTGACACCACAGAGAGGCAACGGGATGAATTTCCTAAGTGGTTCAAAGAACGTGTAAGACATACCTATCTATCCAACATTTGAGCACATTACGCTATAACCAACTTGAACAAAGTAACATAACACGTATTGCTTATGTAGATAAATCAGTTGCGAAATCAAGGGTCGCCGGAAGCAACGGATGAATTGTGGTCGTTGGCCAACGGTCCTAGTGCAATAGTCAACACATATTCGGGATGCATTTCTAATGGTGTTCGATTTCATACCATCGACCGTGATAACCGTCGTAAAACTCAAAATAGTGGGCTGGTTGTAGAAGGGGAGCATGAGGGTCATTCAATGCATTTCTATGGTTACTTGAGGAAAGTGTGGGAAATGACATATTTGTTTAGACATCGAGTTATTTTGTACCAATGTGAATGGTATAACACCGGTAGCAAGAAGACTTGTCTCACAGATACACATGTCACAAGTGTAGATATAAAAAGTCGATGGTATGAACATGACCCCTTTGTATTCCCAGCTCAAGTAGAACAAGTATTCTACGTTAATGATACCAAATTAGGTGGGAATTGGAAAGTTGTAGAACGATTCCACCATCGAGGAATATGGAATGTGCCAGAGATGGATGGTTTACCTGATGATGCTCTAAATAGTGTGTTCCAACAAAATGAAACCATCGAGGTTGTACCAATTGTGGACGGAAACGGTATGCAAGTTGAAGGCGGTGGCGATCAAGGGGTTTTGTGTAGAGATGATATTGAAGGTGAAATTATTCCAAATACAATGGTTTCACAATCTCATAGTCAAACACAAGTCGAGGGTGTTGCTGATGCTTTCATTTGTGATTCCGACGAAGATGACTTCATTGAGACGATGATGAGCAAGAAAAAGACGAATTTGACATTGTTTAACTATATAAATCGTGACATAGAACCTTGATGTATTTAATACATACTGTTTAAGGACATACTACAACACTTTTTGTTATATATGTTGCTGCTGTGTTGTCCGTTTAGTTGGAGAGTTTGGTCTAATATTAACTTGTTAACTGCTGCTCTGGTTGTTGTTCTGTTCTGGTGCATTTGATGTAGAGTGTGTTCTGTGCTGTGTGTCTGCTGTAGTGCCTGTTCTGTCTGTCTGCTGTAGTGTGCATAACTGAAGGGCTGTCTGTCTGTAGTTCCTGTTCTGTTTTTGCTGATGTGTTGATTTGTGGTGACTGATTTGTTGTGCTTTGCTCATGGCTGTGTATCTGTTTTGTGGCTGTGTTGGCTTAAACAATCTTGGTGCTTGGAGTGGATGTAGGGCTGTTGTAGTTCAAGGCAGTGGTTGTCTTCTCTGCCTGTTCTGTTTTGGTGCTTGGAAGGGCTGCTGTAGTGCCTCATCTGGTTTTTATTCATGGCAGTGCTGTAGTGCCTAATATTGCTGGATTTCCTGGCTTTATTTGCTTTGTGTGTTGGTCTCTCACCAACTAGATTTTAGGTTGGAGCTTGTTATAGCTCCAAGCTCCTGACTATTGATGTACTTATTCATATATTTCATCAATAAAGTCTTCTTTTTGCCGATCAAAAACCAAAAAAAATTTAATATGTCATCAATATCACTTGCAAATTTATGTAGATGGATTAATATATATGTATGAAATTAAGATTTTCATGGACGTTCATTTCTTAGTTATTTTATTTGTTAATTATTACTGTTGACGTATATGTATGTGTTCACATTAAAAATTTGTGCTTATCCATGTGCTCATTGTGCACTTCTCGTTTGATTATGTTAAAATGTAACAGAATGGCTCCTGCAAAGAAGATGCGCTGTTTACCACCACCGAAGAGGGCATTACTTGAACCCTACTCACCGTCGACGGATACATGTATAGATTATCCGGAAGGTCTTGCAGCAGATGGATTTGAGCCTATTGGACCATCTCTGTCTCAAATTAATGTGTTGTCAGGATCTGAGACTATTGCACCAACGCCGTCTCAAACTAATTCACCACATGGATTTGAGAATTGTGAAGCATCTCTGTCTGAAACGCAGGCACCATCTCCTCAAAGTCAAACAAGTGGCGCAGGTAATGAAATATGTTTCATCTACCTTCAATGTATCCATTGTTTATATTTTTACATTAGTAAATACACTAATAACATTATCAACTATGTAGGTGCATCTTTATCAAGGCGAGTGCGGGGACCAACAGTTGGAAAAGCAACAGCAAAAAGAGTTGCCAACAATAATGGGAACAAGCTCCACATTCCAATCACTGAGACATTCAATGCATTCGAAGGTGTGCTAGCGACCCCAGGAGCTAATGAGATTGGCATTCAGATTAGGAGGATGTGCCCCATTCAAGGTGTTAAAAGTTGGACTGTTGCTGATCTTGCGACAAAAGGGGCTGTTGTACAAGCTGTCCGGGTATGATTTAATTTTTTTCATAGTATGTGTGGATTATGGAAGACGTGCACTTTTCATGTGCATGTAGGATGGGAATTTGTTTTCTTTGTTGGTTATGAAAGCTTGTCATGCATAGTAAAACTCTGCATATCTCGTTTCACGACAGTTTTACCTATTAGATTGGCATTCTGACCCTCTGATTCATAATGGTAATCATGGTACCTCCTCAGGAATCGTAGGGCAGAGAAACAATTGAATTATAGGGTGTTAAGGAATTATGAGCACTGTATTGAGTTTGCACTAATGCCATTTGTCATACAATACTAAGAATGATTGTTCTTAGCGCCCTCTGCCATTTTTTCACCATATATTAGGATGTTGATTCAACCCTTGTGGATTTTACACATTAGTTGACACATCAGTTGATAGGTTCATATGAATATGTCTAAGAATGAATAAGAATGAATCCACATACAACTGATGTTACACATAACATTTTATTTGAAAAGCTCAACAATACATCATGGGCTTTCTGTCAAATAGTTAGATTCAACGTTTGGAATACCTATAGTTAGTAAATGTTATATATATATAGAATGGTATAGATTTATTGAATTTTGTAATTTCGTATAGAATGATATAGATTTATACTAAATAAAAAAAAATGTTATGTATATCAAAGGGGAAGAGGGGATTATAATTATTAATGAATCGTGTTTCATTGCTACGCTAGAAGAATCATATGATAATAATATTTTAAAGTTATCTTTTGTAAGTACTTTATTTAAAATAATAAATTAGGCACTACAGCACATCAGTTGATGTGTAAGAATGAATAAGAATAAGAATGAATCACTATATACTAACAATGAATCGTGTTACACATCAGTTGACAGGTTCATATGAATATGTCTATCAGTGTAGCTGCGCCTAACTTATTTTCGCTCTAAGGCGACCTAGGCTTGTCCACGAGCTTAAATCTCCTGATTCAGACATAATTGGTCTAATGATTATATTCAAGAAAAAAAATCCCAAAAAGGAGAAAATGGCATATGAATATAATGTCCAAACAATTTAGCACTTGTACACGTATACAAAACTCAACTTCTTGTGACTGATTAGAAGGTCTGTGTTATCTGTGCTCTTTAATCGATTTAGCGCTCAAGAAAATAACTTTTCTGGACTGCTCTACCTTTAGTATATAAAGTATGAGATGTAGACTAGGATACACTCTGTTTGAATCCACACCTAAAGGATTTTAATTTCTCAATCCTTCATTTCATCTATAATATAAGCCAGATCAGATTGTGCTGTGGCGGAGCACTGATGCAATGAGTTGTGATGAGCCCATTGAGCTGGAGGCAGAGCAGCTCTGTTATGCTACAGTTTTTAGGTGTAGTTCTGTTTGCTAGTGAAAGGTCTGATGATCTGTTGTTGAACTATCTGGTGATCTGGTGTTCTGTGGCTGGTTGGTCTTGATTGAACTATATTTTAGTCTATTTGGCTTGCTGATCTGTTCGTCTGCTATCAGTCCTTGTGCTAATATCTTGGTGCTAGTCTGGTAGGTTATGGTGACTATTAAGAGGGTGTGATTGCTGAACTCATAACATGGTAGTCTGCTGTTAGTGGCTAAGAAGCTGAACTAATCTGATAGTTGCCGATCTAATCTGTGGGTAGCTTGCTGATCTAGAGGAAGCTGTTAATGTTGTTTTTGCTAAGCTCATCAGTGGCTACATGTAGTGGTTGTGTTGTTGGTTGCTTTGTAGTGGTTGTGTTATACTACAACTGTGAGTGGTGTGAATCCATGGTTGATGTCTAAGGTTTTGTTAATAATGATATGGCCTTGGCAATATTTTTTGTTTTAAATTTTATGGAATATTTTTTCCCCTATAGGGCAATAGTTAGAACTTTTTTTTTTGTTTTTATCGGCAAAAAAGAAGCTTTATTGATGGAAAAACATAACAAGTATGATAACTTACATCAATAAAGAAGAGGGTGCAAAAAGCATCACAGCGAAACATTTAGATCCCTACTAGGTTGGCACCTAGATGCACACCAAATCATCTGCTAGCACACACTCGAAGCTCCAAGTTGGTGAGAAACCAACAAGCAAATCGGAACAAAACAAACAAAAACGAAAACAAAAAGGCAACAAAAACACTACTCTGCTGGAGCAAAAGACAGAACACCATGAGTCCAAAGCAGCTGATTTTTGCACCCAGACAGCATTCTAGACAGCATTCCAGTGACTATGAGTCCATAGCAGATTCAACCACACCACAGATAAGCCTATGGGTCCATAGCAGCCCAGATAACTGATAAGCCTAATGCATACTTGCACCTTTGCCAGCAGTGGTTTAGCCCACCCCCAGCCACAACCAACACAGCAACCATGCTCACAACACAAACAAAGCAGCCAAGCTCACCTTAACATATTAGGAGTCACTATGGATAGCATAGCACTACTAAAAGCCATATAGTAGATCACCAATATTAGCAGAACATAAGCAGCAGCAGATCAATAACAGGACAAACAACACCACAGCAGATCAGTAGCATTAGACCTCAGGGCCATCCTGGTGCAGAAATACACTTGAAACATGTTGGACAGACCAGCAGCATGCAGTCTCAATGCCCAAACTAAGCTAGTGCAGAACCACAGCAGATCAACCACATTGCAACCCTCACCCACCCCCAAAGGTATTCCTAGTGCAGAATCACAGCAGATCACCATAAACCCTGCCAAAACTGAGCAGCCACACCTAGCAGAGATCATACCAGCAGAGCACACCTGGGAGGGCACACCATAGCAGCATGGCAGCCTCAAAACTGTATGATTCAGATTGAGACTGACTGACTATTTGATTAGATTTTAATATACAACCAAATCTTCCTAGATTTAGAGATTGCATAATTAATTAAAATCCGTACAATAACCATGAATAAGACAAACATATCCTCTGTTAGTTTAATCTACAATTATAGAGCATTGTCCATTAAAAATTGAGCACAAGGAAGAATTAATCTTCCTAGATTTATGATCATTTTAGCTTATGAATTTCAATGTTTCATATGTGCACTTGATAACCTTTCTTGGATGATAGCTGTCATGGACCTTTTGAACTCGTGCTCCAATTTTAGTTTTGAGAATTGTGATTAAAACTCATTCCTCTTCATAACCAACATAAATATATTGGATTTTGGGTGGATTGCCAAATCAAGTTAAAGGATTGCACTCAAATTAAAAATTTGAATTTGAAGGCACAAAGATCCTTCCCTTAAAGCCAACTCTGAATTCTGTAGCTGGATGCACCTTGACAGAATCTAAAATTGCATATCTTTTGCAAGGAATTGTAAAAACAGTGGAAACAACTCAAAAGAATAGCAATTTTATGGAAGTAAATGTGGGTGCAAGTGAGGGTTTTATCCCGTTCCATAACTTTCACTTGCATCAACCACATTCACATGTACCTCCATGAAAGTTGCAATTATTTTGAGGAGTTTTCACTTTTTTGTAATTCACCTCTTTTTGTTGAGTATCAATATTGAAATACGAAACATAAAATGAAATATTATTGATCTTGACAAGGATCTTCATCAAAAGAATGGTTGACATCAAGATGTTTATTGAATTTACAATCACATGCGTCAAACTAATAGTGGCTAGGCTGCAAACTGGGGCCAAGGAGAGTGTAGGACAGGAAGTACTGGCAGGAGGTCAGGGGTTCATTGGAGACTCACGATTACCAGGGACAAAGGGGAATGTTTAGGTGAGAGACAGAGTGGCCCAACAGAGAGAGAAGTGAGGGGCAATGGCGCACCAGTATGTAAGCACAAGGCTCTCAATCCAGTGCTTAGGAATGACCTCTGAAGAGATGATGCCTATAAATAGCTTGTGATCTGAGGGTACTGCCTTAGATTTATAGAAGGTTGGTTATGTCAACAAACTTCTTGGATATTTTAGATTGTCAAAAAATTCTCATAATATTAGCAAGATTGTCAAAAAAATCTAATGTCATTAACAAGAACTGCTGAGGATTTCCTTTTAACTGAAATTTAAAACAATGAGAAGAGAAGCAGAGCAGACCATCCAGAGGTTTAAGAAAACAAAAGAGGGTTAACAAAACAAAAGAAAGGTATATAGATGTTTTTTGTTATAATTGGAAAAACATAAAAGGGTAAGCTGGAAAACTATTCCTGTGGCTGTGTTATGGTTTATTTGGAAACAGAGGTATGGCAGCATCTTTAATGGCACACAACCAGATCTGGTGGAGCTGTGTGAGGTAATCAAACTCAAGGCTGCTGCTCTGAATTAGCTCACTCTGTTTTGGTTCTTCATGAGGATCCCAGTTATGATGTTGTGGCCTACTGCTGCATAGAGAAATCAATGTTGCTTACTGCTGTTCTGTTGCCTGATTTGTGTGTCACAGGGGAGTTTTGAAATGCCTGCTGCTGTATTGTTTTGGGGGACTGCAGTAGAGGGGTTTCTTGCTGAACTGAGTTGTTTCGGTCTTGTTTTGCTGTTGTGGATGAATTAATAGTGCAAGGGGTGATTGTTGCCATTGCTTGATCCTTAGGAATGTGTTTGCCATTGCCACTGCCATTGCTTCACCCATAATAGTCAATTTACATGACAGACTATTTATTAAATGTGTTCTTTCTTTTATGAAGTGATGTTCTTTTTTATTAAATTTTGCAAGTCGCTGTAATTAAATGTCACTGTAACTAAATATTTTCAGCGTTCACATGACATAATTGCAAATTTCTTATTTGGTTTGCATTGATAATTATAGGATAAATTTGAAATA
The DNA here is from genome assembly GCA_036172215.1 of Camellia granthamiana. Lineage (NCBI taxonomy): Eukaryota > Viridiplantae > Streptophyta > Magnoliopsida > Ericales > Theaceae > Camellia > Camellia granthamiana. The sequence goes on from CM069910.1 coordinate 114,692,697, forward strand.
GGGGATAATTATGAGGACAATGCACTATCCCAGCAAGTTGTGGAAAAGAAGTGTAACGTGTTACATAAAGATTGGAAGTGCAGAATGAAGAAGAAATGGGAGAAGCTTGTGGATGCGGGGACTAATCCCTATGCTCATCCATACAAAGGAATCAGATTAGATGATTGGAAGTATTTGATTGACGAAGTATGGTTAGATCCTGCAAACAAGGTATGTTATGATTTAGTTATATAATATTAATGTATTATTAACAAGCTCTATGAAATCATATAGAATGAAGGATCAAATTATCTACCTATAAATGCAAAGTATTTGACCACCTTCACAAGGCTTCTTAGTACTGTTATCATTGTTTAACTATATATGTCACAAACCCTTACAATGTGGATTTTTGTATCTAACCATGACCCAAAAAATTGACTTAGTACTTTAACTATATATGTAATAAACCCGTACAATGTGGATTTTTGTAGCGTCGCTACGACGCCGACAAAAATAATAGGAGCAAGCTACCCTACAATCACACTAGTGGGTCGCGATCTTTTCCGGCAGCGATGAGTATTGCGATGAGATGTATTTCGTTGATTTTATTAACTTTATCCACACTTATTTAATATGTTACCATATTAATGAAGGTGTGTTCTTGTTGGTGTTTGGCATATCACAGGTGAAGGAAAATGGTGGATTATTGCCAGATCTCTGTAATTTCTACAAGGGCACTCATCAACACAAGAAGACAAAACAGTGGATTGATCCTATATGCGGTGATTTACATGCAAGTATTCCAATCATTTGGACACTTATACATGCAACTTTTGTGTTTGTCTTATACTAACAATATTTATATTTGACAATTATAGGAGCAAATGACAAGGGTGCGGGATGAGTCTATCGAGGCTGGAACGCCGATGAGGCAAGAGGATATATCAATAGTGGTTCTTGGTAAGAAGAAGGGATACTTGAGAGGATTTGGGGTTGGACCAAAGCCTTCTTCTTCTGATACTGGGTTCTCTGCTGCATCACAAGCACGTGACGAGCAATTGAAAAGGCTTACATCCGAGTTGGAGATAATGCGTGCGGAGCAGCAGAGCAACCGTGAGGAGCAACAAAAAAAAGAAGAGGAGCAACAAATGAAAGAGGCAAAGAATACAAGACAACGTGAGGAGATGCAGCAGCAGCTTTTTGGACTTCAGAGCATGTTGGCGCAAGTTTTGGAAAATCGCAATCCACCAAATTCTCGACAATAGATAGTCATGGTAATTGGTAAGTGTGTTAAACCACATTTGATTATATTTATGTTCAAAGTAAAGGCAAATAAACGTTTGATGAGAATATCATAGAGACATGAATGTCTGGCGACTAATTTTAGTTCAATATTTAAAAGATGGAATTTACAGTTTAGTTTATGTTGACTAGTATAGAAACTTCAAACATTGTAATGTTCCACTGATCCAAGGATGAATAGTTAAACAAGAATTTTTGACTGTTCCATGGAAACCAAAATGTGATAGAGAAGGCAAAAACGAGCCGGTTGGGGCAAAAAGTTGGAAACAGCCTAGAAACAACTCGAGATCGTAGCGATCACCTCGGCCTATATCAAACAAACTTGTGAAAGTAACTTTTGCTTCGATAGGACACATTATTAGTTATGTAGGACATAAAAGTGTGACAAAGTAGGCAAAACCGGGGCGTTTGGGGTCCAAAACTGCTCTGCATTAGCTCAAACACATTCTTTTTTTTTCTTTCTTTTCTCTTCCTTTGGTGGTCTGCATGGTGAAGTATTGCATCAGTCATGAAGGTGGACTGATCTGGAGCAATTCTGGTGGTCTGCATCAGATCTGTCTGGATGCTTGTGGTGGTGTGCTCCAGATCAATTCTGGTGGTGTGTTCCAGATCTGTGGTGGTCTGCTCCAGATCTGTGATGCTTGTGGTGGTATGCAGCAGATCAATTCTGGTGGTGTGCTCCAGATCTGTGGTGGTCTGCTCCAGATCTGTCATGCTTGTGGTGGTATGCAGCAGATCAATTCTGGTGCTGTGCTCCAGATCTGTCTTACTTTTTTCTGATCTGTTTAGCATGCAAATCTGTCTGGATGGTCATCCTGATCAATCTGGACAACTATGTTTGGAGTAAACTGGTGGTAATTTTTTGTGAAATTAGAAATTTACACAATTTTTGTTCGACAAAATGTCGAATTTCACAATTTCTCAAATTGAGAAGCTAAAAAAATTACAATGTTTAAGAAACTGCAAAAGTGCACACTTTCTGTATAGAAATTGAGAAACTTCTTGATTTTTTAAATATTGTGAAATTTCTAAATTTCAAATGCTACACATTAGAAGCTCTCCCAAAAAAAAGTGCACAAATCATCATCATGGATTGTGGGCCTTATTCAAGATAATATAGTACTGAGAACACCATACATTCTGTTGTATGAAAATTTTAGTGTTTGTATTTATTTTGATGGAATATGATCTTCAGGTGGTGATGTCACTTGACATCGTTACATAAGAAAGAATACAAATTAATAGTCAACTATATATGGTGGTGACTATCAACACCAATTCATAGTTTGTATTTATTGGTGATAGTCAACTACAAATACAAACTATTAATCATCGGTGTATCAAATTTATTAGAGAGCTGCTATATAGTATTTCTTGTTTTAAACATTTTTTTTATATCACTGATCAATGCATGCATGATAAATATAAAGTAATATATTAGTATATTCTTTTTCTAATACTTATCTCTAAATAAAAACGATTAGAAATAACACTACCCAATAGTCACAAACTTTACTTTTTTCCAGGTATAAAAAGTTTTGTTTTACAAGTAGACTACCTACCTCCCCTTTCAGGAGTGAATTGGTTGGGTTAATCAATCGAACAGCCTCTAGGTAGTCAAGTGCCACACCCCTTATCCGATCTTCCGGCATTAGCATCTCCCTTTGCATCTGCTTCGATATTGCCATGTAATGAAACCTATTCATCATCCATTCATTCATTATTTATCAATCTAGATATAGAGGTTGCCAAAATAGGAGTTTAATTTAATTCACATGAAAGGTTCATTGAGAAAGATAGGAGTTATTGACAATATGGATCAATTACAGTTGCCGTGTTTGGTTTATGCTGTATGGCACTATATTGGATCTGGAATGGTGGTTGATCCAATTTATTCTATAAACACAAGAATGCTATTGTTTTATTTACAATTTGATAATGGTAGTCATTTAATTTGCTAATGTGACCTTTGCTTTTCATGGACATTTTTCATTATTTGTCCAAATTTAACTGACATAATTTCTCTTTTTCTTTGGTACAGATGGATGAACTCGTGCACAAAGCTAAATTGTACAGGACAAATTGGCACTTTTTGCATTTTGGGAAGGATTATATATTTTTGTATAGATGTATATGGAAAATATTAGGGTAGACTAGTAGTTATATTTTTGGACATACTACTAGTTATATTTTTGGATGGGTGTGTATAGAAAATATTTGGTAGACTAGTAGTGATATTTTTGGGTTGATGTACATGGATAAAAATTTAAAACATAATAACAAGTACTTGTTATGTTTTAAATTTTTATGCTAGATGAAATATGTAGTTTCGAATTATTTGTGGATGTAAACTTCTAATAGTTGCTGACTTTAATTAAATTCGGTTCAGAAATGGTTGATATATGTATTTTGTTGAATGTTGATGATTCAATTTATTTGTTGGTTTGAATGATTTCTTCTTTTTACAGATTATATTGAATAAATTGGATGGATTATGATAAATTACAGGTTTATTTTGTTGGATGTTGGCGACCAAAATTTGGTTTTGTTATTATAGTTTTGGCGACCAATTGATTAGTCGGGAAAGATAAGTTAGACTTTTGGCAACCAAACCTTTTGGTCGCGAATAGGTCTATTGCCGACTAAAGTTTTAGTTGCGCAAACATTTTCTTTTGGCGACAAACATATTTGGTCGTGGAATGTGACAATTGGCGACCAATTATTTTGGTCGCAAAATGTCACAATTGGCGACGCAAAAAATTTTGGTCACAGAATGTGACAATTGGCGACCAAAAATTTTGGTCGCGAAATGTCACAATTGGCGACCAAAAAAATTTTGGTCGCAGAATGTGACAATTGGCAACCAAAAATTTTGGTCGCGAAATGTCACATTTGCCGACCAAATTAATTTTGGTCGCAGAATGTCACAATTGGCGACCAAAATTTTTGGTCGCGAAATGTCACAATTGGCGACAAAACTAATTTTGGTCGTGGAATGTGACAATTGGCGACTTGTCATTTTTGGTCGCGAAATGTCAAAATTGGCGACCAAACTAATTTTGGTCGTGGAATGTGACAATTGGCAACTAAGAAATTTGGTCGGCAAAAGGCGACTTTTCGCGACCAAAGTGTTTTAGCGACAAAATGGATTAGTCGCAGTAAATAAATATTTAGCGACCAAAAATGTAGTCGGCAAATGCAACTTTTCCCGACCAACGACAATTTTGGTCGCGAATTACTTTCCGCGACCCTCAATTGGCGACCAAACTAGCGACCAAAAAAATTGGTCGCGAATAACTTTTGCCGACCAAAAATCGACTTTTAGTGACCAATTTTTTTGTTGCTAAAACTGTTAATGATAAGGGGTGATACATAGTACAAACAACCTGTGAGAATACCCTTTCTTTGCCCTGGGTGCTCTCTGTTACAGCCCAAAAAAAAAAAAAAATGGTGTATCACCAGTGGCCTACTGGCCTGCTGGCCACCAGTGATGGACGACAACCCCCCAATGATGGCTGGCCGACCACTAATGAATTTTGAGCAGTATGCTTGTGAGGCATGGTAGAGTTGATCTGGAGAAGGAAATCGTGCAAGGGTTGTGTAAACAGAAGCATCCGGGGGCAAACAGCGGGTGTTCTTCGGGTGGAAACCGAGCACGCATGCATTCCTCACATCCCGAGGTGAGTTATCTTGTTAATTAGTCTAATTTAATTAGCCTATGATTAGCCTTTGCTGTAATTCAATTTGTTCATGTTGTAATTATTTAATTAGTTAGTTGTAGCTAATCAATTTGTGTTGTAATAATTAGTTAAACTAGTCTAGTTTAATTAATTCAAGTTTTGTAATAATTAGCTTAATTAGCTTAGTTTAGATAGCTAGTTAGCTTTTATTCATTCGGACCCTCCTTCGCGAGGACATAATGTTGTAATAAGTGTGCACGCGTGTGCATGTCTTCCAACCCACGTCTTTCTCCTTTTACTTAACCACTTTCGCTGGTTAGACTAGGGACACGTTTCAATTAGCATACCTTATGCCTTATGCTTGCATCCATTCATTCGTATTGCATGCACCGAGGCTTGGCGCATCATTCAAACTATATTGCCATGTCATTGATTCTTTGAATACGTGTTTAATCGCATGTTGTTCGAATTGTTTCATATGCTATATTAGTAGTCGAGCCTATTAATTGCATTCATTGCATGTGTTGCATTAGACATCTTTTATAGTTAGGAATCATGCATAGTTTTCCAACTCATATTTTCCTAGCTTGGAGTATTAGGTGAGTTTTTAACGCTTTAGTATATTTGCATGAATGTGAATGTTGCCATGTCTAGCATGCTTGCAATGAGGCTATGTGCTTACTTGCTAAACTGCATGAATGCTTGTGGATAAATGCTTGTGGATGAAGGCTTGTAGTTTGAATTGGAACGATTCAACGAATGTGCGTTTTAAGCCCACTTTGTTGAATGGCAAATTATGTTATAAGCCCACTAAGTTTGGTGGCAAATTCGCAAAGTAATGCCCACTTGAGGTGGCAAATTCAAACCATTTTCACAAACAAGCATGAGTTGAATTGTTCCAAATTGAGCGAACTAGTCTATACTTGCTTGTGCGCATCACATAGTAATGCTAGTTTAATAACCAAAACAAGAGCACATAATCTTTATAAAAAAATCATATCATGATTAATAGAGGCCGATCTTTGATTGGGCGAGTGGGGGTGCTCAATTCATGACCTTCCCCTCTCGTACCTAAGTTCCCGAGCCGAGACAACTTTGGTGATGACGGACACGTGGCCTTTGGCACGAGTCATGGGTTTCCTAAATTTCCCCAAAATAAAATATTAGGTAACGACTCTATATCTGGCAAAGCAGTCCAATTTTGGCACTTTTTGATTCAAAATCAATTTTCCAAAACGATTTGCTGGATTTGGACTCTTTGGTGATTATCAGTTTTAGATTGCACTTGTGAGATTAGATTCAGAATCACAGGAGTCCGAACTGTAGGGCTTTCTTTTCGAGCTTCCGAAAGGGGGCGCGAAAAAGGCAAGCTACACACCCATGTATAAATTTCGAGACTTTCACCCAGGGGGCGCGAATGGAGTCCATCCTTTTTCTCCTCCTAAACAATCATACATATGCAATGTATTTAAACACATCCCCTTTCTTCTCCCAAACAATCATACATAGACAATGTATTTACAATATGATCATATTCAATGATAACCAACCATGGATTAGTTTTAATTTCCCTAATTCTCATGCAATTTTTACAACAATCATAACTATCCGCCACCGATAGCCCAATACAGTTATTTTTAAACAGATAAACAATCTCAAGATATATATATATATTTAAATTTCCAAAGATGAGGCGTATCATCTACTCAATTTCACCATGTATGTCAACACTCGTTCAATTTCATGTTTACAGCACTAATTTTATTTATTTATATAAAATAAATATCATAATCATTTTTAGGGCAAACTCCCTCTTTTCCCAAAAGTCAACCAAGTACCAAAATCAACAATTTTGACACCATGCAACATCATTTTCAAACCCCAGAATCATTTTCTTTTCATTCACCAAAAACCCCTTTTTCCATTTTACACCCAAACCCTAGGTTTGTTCACATTACCCCCAAACCCCACCATTGTTATACAACGACAAATAACAAAGTTAAAAGCTATATTAAAGTGTAGAAAATCTCTACCTCAAGAAGAGAAAACTAAGCAAAACAAAGTAGAATCCTCAACAACGCCGAGACCACATTTCAATTAGATCAAAATGAAGCTCTAGGGATGCTCTAACTTTTTCTCAAAGGCACTAGGGTAGAGAACCTAAAGGATCTAGGCCAAAATGTAAAGAGAGAGAGTGTGTGTTTTAGAGAAAAAGAATCAAGATCGAGGTTCTTGGAAAGTTTTAGAGAAAGAAAAAATGAAAAGTGATATAAAAAGTCACTTTCGCGATCTGATATACACACAGTCTGCTTAAGCGGAAGAATTGACGCTCGAGCGTCAGACACAAAAAGTTGTTCCGCTCTAGCGCAAAACGTCCCGCTCAAGTGCAGAATGCACACCTCCAGAACTTTTGCAGACAACAGACAAACCGCTCGAATACAAGAAAGACTGCTCGAGCGTAGGAAACGTCGCTCGAGTGTGAAATACACCCTTCCAGTACTTTTGCAGACGTGCAAAGTTCTAAGAGTTTGCAAACCCCGCTCGAGCACAGAAAGGGCCACTCGAGCGAAGGACCAAAATTCTAGGCAACACAAGGTTTGAAAACTAGGCAACCAACCTGTTCCAAACACACCCAAAATACCCAAATAACCAAATTTAAGGAGGAATAAAGAGAAAAAGACAATGGGCAACACTCAGAAACCATAAACTTGAGTTCGGACTACCACAAACGTCGAGGCAAAACCGGGATCATTATAACCTTCCCCCCTTAAAGAATTTCGTCCCCGAAATTTCAAATTAAGTTTTAAAACACAGTTAAAACTAATTATGACAACGATAATCATTCAATTCCATCACCATGACCTATTCACCGGTCATCCATTTCCAGTAACAAGTTAAACAATATCTTAATACTGAATATACAACTCATACTTTCCCAAGTCATGTGCATTGTTTAATCAAAATTCAAGTTCCTTTTCTGAAATTTATACGGCATATACATGCTTATATTGACCCCATGATGTTTCCACAATACCTTTACTAAGGGAATTGTCTTGCCTTGCAAGACTTGATCCCAGGTATCCAAGACTCTCATTGGCCTTTCCTCATACGAGACATCCTCGTCTACCTCTAAATCGGTCCAATCCAAGACATGCAATGAATCCGGCTCATATTTCCGAAGCATGCTAATATGAAACACGTCATGGACTCCGAAAAGTTATGGCGGCAATGCCAAACAATAAGCAACCTCCCCGACCCACTCAAGGATCTCAAAAGAGCCAATAAACCAAGGGGACAACTTCCCACTCCTCCCAAATCTCATCAAACCCTGCCTAGGTGATATTTTCAAAAGGACATGATCTCCTTCCTCAAAAGACAAGGTCTCCTGCTACGGTCGGAATAACTTTTCTGGCGACTCTGAGCCGTAACCAATCTCTTACGAATAAGTGCTACCTTCTCCATCGTTTTCCAAACTAACTCTGGGCCCAACAAAGGTGCATCACCCACCTTGGCCCAACACACCAGAGATCTACACGGTCGGCCATACTAGGCCTCAAATGGTGCCATGCCAATACTTGATTGGAAGCTGTTATAATAGGCAAACTCCACTAAGGGTAAGTGCCTCTCCCACGACCCTTTAAAATTAAGGACACAACCTCGAAACATATCCTCAACGATCTGAATGGTACGCTCGGACTGCCCGTCAGTTTGAGGGTGATAGATTGTGTTAAAAGTCAGTCTAGTGCCCAAGGCACTCTGCAAGCTTTACCACAATCGAGCAGTAAAACATGGATCTTTATCCGAAACAATCTTTACAGGGACCCCGTGTAACCTCACTATGTCCCTAATGTAAAGGTTGGCAAGATAGTCTACCGAATTGCTCACGTGCATAGCTATAAAGTGCGCCGACTTGCTCAACCGATCAACTACCACCCAAATGGCATCACTACCCCATTGAGTCCTTGGAAGGCCCACAATAAAATCCATTGTGACATGCTCCCACTTCTATTCGGCGATAGGCAAGGGTTGCAACAAACTAGCTTTCCTCCGATACTCAGCCTTCACTTGTTGACAAGTAAGGCATTTCGATACAAACACAACTACATCCTTCTTCATACCTCTCCACCAAAACTGGCGACTATGGTCGTGATACATCTTTATGCCACCCGGATGCACTGCGAGGCGCAAGTGGTGAAACTCTCGGAGTACTTCTTCTTGGCAAGACTCCGGCACGACAAGATGGTCACGGTATCTAACACTTGAGTCAGAATACACGCTCAAGCCCCATTCTACTTTCCCACTAGGGATCTTCTGTTGGAGGGTTCCTACTTCAAGGTCACCCTTCTATGCCTTCATCACTCGGTTCACAAGTGTAGGTTGGGCAACTATTGAAAACAACACGTCAGACTCAATAGACTCACCAAGATGTAAGTCAAACTCCCAAATAGTACCCAACATCACCCATTCCCAGATGGCAACACAAGCTATGCTGCTAATAGATTTTCTATTCAATGCATCGGCCACAACGTTGGCCTTCCCAGGATGATAATATACCTCAAAATCAGAATCCTCTATGAACTCCATCCACCTCCTCTGCCTCAAATTCAAGTCTTTCTGTGTGAACAGATATTTTAGGCTCCTGAGATTAGAAAATACCTCAAATCTCTCCCCATACAGATAGTGCCTCTAAATCTTTAAGGCAAATATCACCATCGCTAATTCTAAGTCGTGAGTAGGGTAATTCCTCTCATGTGTTTTCAACTGTCGTGAGCCATAGGCTATTACCTTCCCCTCTTGCATCAAAACACAACCCAAGTCTTCCCGTGAGGCATCACAATATACTGAATAGCCCAACCCCTCTCCGGAATAATCAAAACTGGAGCAGTGGTCAGCCTAACTTTAAGTTCTTGGAATGATTTCTCATAGGTCTCACTCCACACGAATTTGATCCCTTTCCCCGTCAGCTTAGTCAATAGCGAGGCTAGTCTAGAGAAATCTTTCACAAATCGGTAGTAATACTGGACCAACCCCAAGAAACTACAGATCTCGAAAGCATTCTTAGGTTGTTCCCAGTCTTGAACTGCCTCTATCTTGGATGAGTCTACAATCACCCCTTCCCCGGATACCACATGGCCTAAGAATTTAACCTCTTTCAGCCAGAACTCACACTTCCCAAATTTAGTATACAGCTTATGGGTTCTAAGCAACTCAAGCACTACACGTAGGTGTTCCACGTGTTTCTCCTCGGAGAGCGAATAAATCAAGATGTCGTCCACAAAGACGACCACAAAGCAGTATTAAAACTCACTGAAGATCTGATTCATCAAATCCATAAACACTGCCGGAGCATTAGTCAGCCCAAAAGGCATCACTAGGAACTCATAATGGCCATACCGCGTACGGAATGCCGTCTTCGGGATATCCTCCTCTCTTATCCTCAACTGATGATAACCCGATCTCAGGTCTATGTTAGAGAAGGAACAAGACCCCTTCAACTGATCAAACAGATCATCTATACAAAGCATTGGGTACTTGTTCTTAACAGTTACCCAGTTTAACTTCCGATAATCAATATAGAGTCGCAATGCTCCATGTTTCTTTTTAGTAAAGAGAGCCAGTGCTACCCAAGGCGAAGTACTAAAGCGGATAAAACTCTTATCTAACAATTCCTGGAGTTGAACCTTCAACTCACTCAACTCAGCAGGTGCGAACCGATATGGTGCCATAGAAATCGGTGTCGTGCCAGGCACTAAATCAATAGAGAATTCGGTCTCCCGGTGAGGTGGTAAAGTAGTAAGGTCCTCGAGAAAGACATCTGAATATTCATAAACCACTCTTGGCAACTCAACCCGAGCTTTATCACACTCACTACTCAAGAAACTGGCAAGAAGACAACTAAGTTCACTCTGCCCACGCAGATCATACATCGGTGATAGGACTATACTAACCTGGTCCCCCAAGAAATGAAAACAATCCCCGTTTAAGGTACATACTATAACTCTCTAACTGTAGCAATCTATAACAGCCCGGTATGAAGATAACTAGTCCATACCCAATAAAACATCGAAACAAGACATATCCATCAATACAAATGAAAAAGGAAGTCGGAGATCGATAACCTCTATATCACAACCACGACACCCATGCTTCAGAACCACCTCACCCCCAATAGGTGACATTACACAAATAGGAGATGATAACTGGGCTAACTCTAATCCCAAAATCGATGCAAATGCAGACGAGATAAATGAATGGGATGAACCCGTATCAATCAACACATTAGTGACTGAATTGCAAAACAAGAAAGTACCTCTCACTACAGAAGGCGCTGGTACAAGATCTGGCGCAGTAACAGCATATACACACCCAATAGGTCTCTGCTCAACCTGCTCGCCCTTCGAAGCATAAGCCTGATGCACTGACTGAGCTGAAGAGGCTCCTTGATTGGCCCTTGAGGCCTGTGCTGACTGTGCAGGCTGGTGACTTTGTGTCTATCTTGAACCAAATGCACTAGATGTGCCACACAACTGCGAGAAAAATCTCTTCAAGTGCCCGGTCTGCCCACATTGATAACAAGTGGGCAGTTGCCCTCTACTCTGATTCTAGCCCTGAGAACGAGACAAAGACGATATAGATTGTTGCCCTCCTCCCCTCTCCGGGCAAGCAAGAAACTTGTGGCCCAACTGACCACATTTGTAACAAATAAAATCTCTCTGACCACCCCTTCCAGAACCCGAACTTGGTACTGGAAAGGTAGACCTCGACTAAGCTTCCTAGAACAACTGAGGGTTAGAAACCCTCTGCCTCTTCTCGTCCTCCTGATTATCTTGACACCTCCTCGAGCCCCTCATCCTCTTCTCCTCTGCCTGCATAATGGTCTCAAGATGGGCTGCCGTCTTCATAAGGTGCCCATAGTCTCTAATCATGGATTTGGCCACTTTAAACATGAGCTCGGTCCTCAACCTCTTCTCGAATTCCAAACAATGGCGCTCATCAGTTGCCACAAGTTCCGGTGCAAACCTCGACAAACTGGTGAATGTGGCTTCAAATTCGGCCACTGATGTGTTCGACTGCACCAGCTTGGAGAACTGGTCCCTCAATTTCTCCCTAATAGTGGGAGGCAAACACTTGTCCTACAAGGCATCGACAAAAGCCTCCCAAGTCCCTCCAATGTGCCCTCGTACATACTTCTACCATTGACCTGCGTCTCCCTTCAACTGGAAGGACGCAAAGGTTACTCTCAAAACCCCATCTTCGATGCCGAGCATCTCTAAAGTCTTCACCATCTGCTCTAACCACTCATCTAGGTTCGATCGGAAAAAATCCCTCTTCAGAAAAGATGGCCCTGTCTCGGCAACCTAGGCCTAGACTTGATTCTCAACTCTGAGAATGTCCATAGATTCCCGCAAAGCTCCTGTCATTTCACGGGCTAAGGCATCTTTGGCCTGTTGACCTACTGGCTCAGCCACGTTAGCCTGACCAACCCCTTCTTCCTGTGCCGAAATTTCATCCGATATAGGCATCTCGTGCCTTCTAGGCCTACCACACCTACCACTACGACCACGTCCTGACATCCTAATAAAGGTAACAAAAGATTAGCATATTCACAAATGTGCCGAAGCTAACTCACTCGCGTCCTAATACAATGGACAACAGTAAATCACCCCATATAAGCACGTAATCACATAAACACATACGAATTTCCTTCGTAGATAATGATCGTCCCGCGACGTTGCTAGAGTTCCAATTAGAAACAGCAGTGATCAAGTGCTCTTCTAATAGGACTTCTAGAAACCCGTAGACCCAATCAATATCTTATGAACTAAATCCCATACCCATATAATCATACAAGCATGTTATCACACAATGTTACTAGCAGACAAACATCTCTATAAAACGAGACAAACCCATTGTGGTACTAACCACTTCCCACGTACCCAAAGTATTCAAACCTGGTACACTTTGATACCAAGTAGTAACGCCCTTAAAATAAGATCATAAATTCAACCCAAACGTATATAAATAACTACATGAATTAGAGTGTAAAGTTCTTTCATTTCACAATGTTAATAGTACAAAAGAGTTTAGCATAAATAAATGCCCTATAGGCTTACACATTTCCAAGTCTCGGCTTGGTTACAACAAAAGTGAGACTAGCTCATACAATTTAAGCCCTAGGCTATACAAAAAGTGAAACAAGACAAAGAAGCCTTTGCTTCCCAAAAAAAAAAAAAAAATCCCTCCAATGCTATTGCCTTAGTGGAGGCATGCCATCATTACCTAAAAATGTTTTTCCCAAATAGGGTGACCACAGCCCAGTAGGAATAATCTAACATATGAGATCTAACAAAGGAATAAGTACAATATGCATAAACAATGCCTGAGTAAAACATTTACATTTTATGTAGTCATAAGGTACCAAATCCAAATCTTTATCCATTTTCATTCAATTCATTTCAATACATGAGCCAATTTCCTTATTTCTCAATAACCCAAATGAGACTACAACTCAATGGTTCAACGATCACATCATTAACACACAAACACTTCAATCTGCCATTTTACAAAAATTTCGTCCACGGGATCGGGACCCATGTATAAATTTCGAGACTTTCACCCAGGACACTCCGGCTAACTTAATTATAATAGAGTCCATCCCCTTTCTCCTCTCAAACAGTGGAGTACATTCCCTTTCTCCTTTCAAACAATCATATATATGTAATGTATTTAAACACATAATCATACATGGAGTACATCCCCTTTCTTCTCCCAAACAATCATACATATACAATGTATTTACAACATGATCATATTCAATGATAACCAACCATGGATTAGTTTTAATTCCCCTAATCCTCATACAATTTCTACAACAATCATAACTATCCTCCACCGATAGCCCAATATAGTTATTTCTAAACAGATAAACAATCGCAAGATATATATATATTTAAAATTTCGAAAGATGAGGCGTATCATCTACGCAATTTCACCATGTATGTCAACACTCGTTCAATTTCATGTTTACAACACCAATTTCATTTATTTATACAAAATAAATATCATAATCATTTTTAGGGCAAACTCCCTCTTTTCCCAAATGTCAACCAAGTACCAAAATCAACAATTTTGACACCATACAACATCATTTTCAAACCCCACAATCATTTTCTTCTCATTCACCAAAAACCCTTTTTTTTTCCATTTTACACCCAAACCCTAGGTTTGTTCACATTACGCCCAAACCCCACCATTGTTATACAACAACAAATAACTAAGTTAAACCATATTAAAGTGTAGAAAATCCCTACCTCAAGAAGAGAAGACCAAGCAAAGCAAGGTAGAATCCTCAACAACACCGAGACCACGTTCTAATTGGATCAAAATGAAGCTCTTGGGATGCTCTAACTTTTTCTCAAAGGCACTAGGGTAGAGAACCCAAAGGATCTAGGCCAAAATGTAGAGAGAGAGAGAGAGAGAGAGAGAGAGAGAGAGAGAGAGAGAGTGTGTGTGTGTGTGTGTGTGTGTTTTAGAGAAAAAGAATCAAGATCTAGGTTCTTGGAAAGTTTTAGGGAGAGAAAAGAATGAAAAAATGATATAAAATGTCACTTTCGCCATTTGATATACGCACAGTCCACTTGAGCGGAAGAGTTGACGCTCGAGCGTCAGACACAAAAAGTTGTACCGCTCGAGCGCAAAAAGTCCTGCTTAAGCACAGAATGCACACCTCCAGAACTTTTGCAGACAACAAACATACCGCTCGAGCGCAAGAAAGACTGTTGTGCTCGAGCGTGGGAAACGCCGCTCGAGCGTGAAAAATACCCCTCCGGTACTTTTGCAGATTTGCAAAGTACTGAGAGTTTGCAAACCCTGCTCGGGCGGAGGACCAAAATTTTGGGCAACACAAGGTTTGAAAACTAGGCGACCAACCTGTTCCAAACACACTCAAAATGCCCAAATAACCAAATTTAAGGAGGAATAAAGAGGAAAAGACAATGAGCAACACTCAGAAACCATAAACTTGAGTTCGGACTACCACAAGCATCAAGTCAAAATCGGGATCGTTATAAAAAGTGTATTGATAACTTGTGTCAGACGCAATGGAAATTCAAGGGAAATCAGTGTATTGATTATTTTTGTCAAATGCAATTTGAAAAAAGTTTGGTTATGACTGCTATTTTTTGTTAATAATTAATTTTTTCAATTAAATTTTAAGAAGAGTTTGGTTAACCACTACAACAAAAAAGATCTTTGGTGACAAACTCATTTTGTCTCCAAACATCAAATTTTCGTCACCAAAGTGATCTGCGACGAAATAATTTTGTCAACACATTTGTTGCCTGTACGTTGTCGCTGAAAGTACCTGGTGACGAAAAATCATTTCGTTGCCTATTTTTCATTTTTGACGACAAAATTTTTCATCTCTAAGTCCTCTATAACATTAATTTCGTCACTAGAATTAGATAATATTTTATTTTAATTGTTTTGGCCACAAAATATTTTGTCCCCAAATATGAAGATAGAGGTTTTAGTGACAAAGTTTATCCTCACCAATGATATAGATTAAGGTGACAAAAAAATTCGTCACTAAAATGAGCTCAAAAGAAAATTCTTCAATGACAAAAAAAATATTTTGTCACAAAATATTTTAATTTAACGACAAAATATTCGTCATGTTGTTTGAAAACTAATAACAATAGTTTTTTTTTGTCGCCATTAATAATTAAAAAGTTTTAAAATGAGGGTAATATTTTCTATTTTCAATTTTTCTTTTCACTAAAAATTCACTGCACATTTTAATAACCTATTTAATAAAATATCTATTACAAATCAATACAAAAATCTTTTTATTTTCATAAACACCACAGTCGAAATGTCTCATAATATCCACACAAAATATATATATATATATATCAACTGCACGCGGATTACCAAACATGTCTCTTAATATCCACAAAAAACATGTCTCATAATATCCATAAAAATATAATATGAAGTGCGGATTACAGGACATGTCCCGTAATACCCACAAAAATATAAAATTTACAACGCAACCAAAATACATGTAAGGTAATCTGAACAAAAACACAAAATGAGCATGCTTCTGCTCTCCAGATTACCAAACATGTCCATATCTAATCTCGAATCTGCAACAAAACAAAACAAAAAAAGAAAAAAGAAAAAAAAGAATGCAAGTTAAACAATTATTATCTTATCAATCAAATATACAATTTAACATTTTCAAGCCTAAGTGTTGGAAAAGTGCGTTTTTTGACTTAGTTTTCAAGCCAGGAGTCCATTGCTAGTTCCATAAATTTCCACAACATACATTGGTCCCTCCTGAGGTGTTCGGGGTGTTCCCTAGGGCTTCTCGCGGCTGTTTCACGATTTTAGCTCCCGATGGCCTATTTTCAAGCCTAAGTGTTAGAAAAGTGAATTTTTTTACTTAGTTTTCAAATCGGGAGTCCCGTGCTAGTTCTGTAAATTTTCACAAGTTACAATGGTCCCTTCCAAGGTATCTGAGGTATTCCCCAGGCCTTCTCGTGGTTGTTTCACTATTTTAGTCCCCGTTGGCCTATTTTCAAGTGTTAGAAAAATACATTTTTCGACTTAGTTTTCAAACCGGGAGTCCCGTGTTAGTTCCGTAAGTTTCTACAACTTACATTGGTCCCTCCCGAGGTGTTCAAGGTGTTTCCCGAGCCTTCTCATGGCAGTTACATGATTTTGGCCCCGATGGCCTATTTTCAACCTTAAGTATTGGAAACATGCATTTTTTGACTAAGTTTTCAAACTTGGAGTCCCGTGCTAGTTCTGTAAGTTTTCAAAACCTACATTGGTCCCTCCCGAGGTGTTCAGGGTGTTCCTCGGGCCTTCTCGTGGCTGTTACACGATTTTGGCCCCCAATGACCTATTTTCAAGCCTAAGTGTTGGAAAAGTGCATTTTTTGACTTAATTTTCAAACTGGGAGTCCTGTACTAGTTCTGTAAGTTTTCACAAGTTACAATTCCTTCCGAGGTATTTGAGGTGTTCCCCATGCCTTTACATGGTTGTTTCACGATTTTGGTCCCCGATGGCCTATTTTCAAGCTTAAGTGTTGGAAAAATGCATTTTTTCGACTTAGTTTTCAAACCGGGAGTCCCGTGCTAGTTTCATAAGTTTCCACAACTTACATTGTTCCCTCCTGAGGTGTTTGGGGTGTTTCTCAGAACTTCTCATAGCTGCTACACGATTTTTGCCCCCGATGGCCTATTTTCAAGCCTAAATGTTAGAAAAATACATTTTTCAACTTAGTTTTCAAACCAGGAGTCCTGTGCTTGTTCCGTAAGTTTACACAAGTTACAATGGTCCCTCCAGAGGTGTTTGAGATATTCCCCGGGCTTTGTCGTGGCTGTTACACGATTCTGGCCCCCCGATGGCCTATTTTCAAGCTTGAGTGTTGGAAAAGTGCATTTTTTGACTTAGTTTTGAAACCGGGAGTCCCATGTTCCGTAAGTTTCCAAAACTTATATTGGTCTCTCCCAAGGTGTTCAAGGTGTTCCCCGGGCATTCTCGTGACTGTTACACGATTTTGGCCCTCGATGGCCCATTTTCAAGCGTAAGTGTTAGAAAAGTACATTTTTTTACTTAGTTTTCAAACCGGGAGTCCCGTACTAGTTCTGTAAGTTTTCACAAGTTACAATGGTCCCTTCCGAGGTGTTTGAGGTGTTCCCCAGGCCTTCTCATGTCTGTTTCACGATTTTGGCATCTGATGGCTTATTTTCAAGCTTAAGCGTTGGAAAAATACATTTTTCGACATAGTTTTCAAACTAGGAGTCCCATGCTCATTCTGTAAGTTTTCACAACTTACATTGGTCCCTCCCGAGGTGTTCTGGATGTTCCCCATGCCTTCTCGTGGCTGTTACATGATTTTGGCCAGCGATGGCCTATTTTCAAGCTTGAGTGTTGGAAAAATGTATTTTTTGACTTAGTTTTCAAACCGGGAGTACCTTGCTAGTTCCGTAAATTTACACAAGTTAAAATGGTCCCTCCGAAGGTGTTTAAGGTGTTCCCCTAGCCTTCTCATGGCTCTTACACGATTTCCCCCCTCCCTCCGGCGCACGATGGCCTATTTCCAAGCTTGAGTGTTGGAAAAGTGCATTTTTTGACTTAGTTTTCAAATCGGGAGTCCTGTACTAGTTCTGTAAGTTTCCACAACTTACATTGGTCCCTCCCGAGATGTTTGAGGTGTTCCCCGGGCCTTCTTGTAGCTATTACACGATTTTGGCCCCGATGGCATATTTTCAAGCTTAAGTGTTGGAAAAGTGTATTTTTTGAATTAGTTTTCAAATCGAGAGTCCTGTGCTAGTTCTGTAAGTTTTCACAAGTTACAATGGTCCCTTCTAAGGTGTTTAAGGTGTTCCCCAGGCCTTGCCGTGGTTGTTTCATGATTTTGGCCCAGATGACCTATTTTCAAGCTTAAGTGTTGGAAAAATGCATTTTTTGACTTAGTTTCCAAACCGAGAGTCCCGTGCTTGTTCTGTAAGTTTCCATAACTTACATTGGTCCCTCCCAAGGTGTTCAAGATGTTCCCCAGGCCTTCTCATGGCTGTTACACGATTTTTGCCCCCGATGGCCTATTTTCAAGCCTAAGTGTTAGAAAAATGTATTTTTCTTCTTAGTTTTCAAACTGGGAGTCCCATTCTAGTTCTGTAAGTTTACACAACTTACAATGGTCCGTTCCAAGATGTTTGAGGTGTTCTACGGGCCTTCTTATGGTTGTTTCACGATTTTGGCCCCCGATGGCGTATTTTCAAGCTTGAGTGTTTAAAAAGTGCATTTTTTGATTTAGTTTTCAAACCGGGAGTCCCGTGCTAGTTCCATATGTTTCCACAACTTTTATTGGACCCTCCCGAGGTGTTCAGGGTGTTTCTTGGGCCTTCTTGTGGCAGTTACACGATTTTGGCCCCCCGATGGCCTATTTTCAAGTTAAGTATTGGAAAAAAACATTTTTTGACTAAGTTTTCAAACTGAGAGTCCTGTGTTGGTTCTGTAAGTTTCCACAACTTTTATTGGTCCCTTCCCAGGTGTTTGAGATGTTTCCCGGGCCTTCTCGTGGCTGTTACACGATTTTGGCCCCCCGATGGCCTATTTTTAAGCTTTTGTGTTGAAAAGTGCATTTTTTGACTTAGTTTTCAAACCGGGAGTCCCGTTCTAGTTCCGTAAGTTTCCAAAACTTACATTGGTCCCTCCTGAGGTATTTAAGGTGTTCCTTGGGCCTTCTTGTGGCTGTTACATGATTTTGGCCCCCAAATGGCCTATTTTCAAGCTTAAGTGTTGGAAAAATGCATTTTTTGACTTAGTTTTCAAACCGAGAGTCCTGTGCTAGTTCCGTAGGTTTCCACAACTTACATTGGTCCCTCCTAAGGTGTTCAGGGTGTTCCCGGACCTTCTCATGGCTGTTACACGATTTTTGCCCCAGATGGCCTATTTTCAAGCCTAAGTGTTGAAAAAGTGCATTTTTCTACTTAGTTTTCAAACAAGGAGTCCGGTGCTAGTTCCGTAAGTTTCCACAACTTATATTGGTCTCTACCGAGGTGTTCGAGGTGTTCCCCAGGCCTTCTCGTGCCTGTTTCATGATTTTGGAGCCCGATGGCATATTTTCAAGCCTACGTGTTGGAAAAGTCCATTTTTCTACTTAGTTTGCAAACCGAGAGTTCCGTGCTAGTTCCGTAAGTTCCCACAACTTATATTGGTCACTCTTGAGGTGTTCGAGGTGTTCTCCTGGCCTTCTCATGGTTGTTACACGATTTTGGCCCCCGATGCCCTATTTTCAAGCCTAGGTGTTGGAAAAGTGCATTTTTTGACTTAGGTTTCAAACTGGCAGTCCTGTGCTAGTTCTATAAGTTTTCACAAGTTACAATGGTTCCTTAAGAGGTGTTCGAGGTGTTCCCTAGGCCTTGTCGTGGTTGTTTCACGATTTTGGCCCCGATGGCCTACTTTCAAGCCTAAGTATTAGAAAAATGCATTTTTCGACTTAGTTTTCAAATTAGGAGTCCCGTGCTAGTTCTGTAAATTTTCACAACTTACATTGGCGCTTTCCGAGGTGTTTAGGTTGTTCCCTGGGCCTTCTCGTGGCTGTTATACGATTTTGGCCCCCAATCGCCTATTTTCAAGCCCAAGTGTTGAAAAAGTGCATTTTTCTACTTAGTTTTGAAAAAAGGAGTCCTATGCTAGTTTTGTAAATTTACACAACTTACATTAGTCCCTCCTGAGGTGTTCGAGGTGTTCCTCGGGCCTTCTCATGGCTGTTACACGATTTTGGCCCCCCGATGGCCTATTTTCAAGCTTAAGTGTTAGAAAAGTTTATTTTTTGACTTTTTCAAACCAGGAGTCCCGTGCTAGTTCCGCAAGTTCTCACAACTTAAATTGGTCCCTCTCATGGTGTTTGAAGTATTCCCCAGGCCTTCTCGTGGCTATTACACGATTCTGCCCCCCTCCCGATAGCCTATTTTCAAGCTTAAGTGTTAGAAAAATGCATTTTTCCACGTAGTTTTCAAACCAGAAGTCCCCATGCTAGTTCTGTAACTTTCAATAACTTACATTGGTCCCTTTCGAGGTGTTTAGGGTGTTCTCAGGCCATCTGGTGGCTGTTACATGATTGTGGTCCTCGATAGCCTATTTTCAGGCCTAAGTGTTGGAAAAGTGCATTTTTCTACTTAGTTTTCAAACAAGGAGTCCTGTTGTAATGACTCGGATTCTAATTCATATCAGATTGGTATTGATGGGTTGGCAAGTGAACTTTAAATCTTATAATTGAGGATTCTTGGGTGATGTTTGGAACCTTGATTGAAGCCTTAACAGAGTGTTTAGGCAAGATTAGATCAAAAGCCCCAAATTTGAGTTTTTATTTTTGACCAACCTTCACTCTTATGCTCTTTTCTTTTTCCATACTTTGAATTTGGATGTGAGGCTAGAACCATTAGAAAGCTTGTTTTCGGGGCTTCGATTTGGACACAAGAACGACCTAAAACGGAGTCCGAACGAGAGAGTTATACCTGTTTGAATTCTTAGTGTCTCTGTTGGTTTTCTATAGGGTCGACACCAGTCTGGGAAGGGTCGACCCTCTTATGTTGCAGAATTTTTGTGTTGGTTGCTGGAAAATAGGGTCGACCCCCTCTTGTCTAAGGGTCGACCCCCCCTTGCTTGTGCCAGATTTTCTTTTCTACCTAAAGGGTCGACCCCTCTGCCCGAAGGGTCGACCCTTGGGTGTTTTTTTTTTTTTTTCAAGATTTTGGGGTTCAAATGGGCCCTAACTTTGGGGGTTTTGGGGCCTATTATTTTATTGACCTTAGGGCTACTTCTCTACTACTATAAATAGGCTCCAAGCATGGTTTCATTTCACTTTTATCCTCCCCTTTCCTCTCAAACCGTGAGCCTCTCTCATCTCTCTCTAAAACCAACTTTTTCCCACTTAGATTGCTAGATCTACTCATCTAGTAGCATCTTCTCACCTAGGTCCCTTGAGGAAGGTTGTAGAGCGCGCCAAGGGCTTTCAATCTATCGAAGCGGATCGTGTTTTCGTTGAAGTCGAAACTTCGGGTTTCTCTCTCTCCTTGCTTAAGGTAGGGATTTTTCTTGCTTCTCTTCAATAGTATCTTGTGGATAGATGTGTGATAATGTCTATTGCATAAAACCCTCATTTTTAGGAGATTTTTATAAAAGACATGTGAAGGAAGCTAGGGTTTTTAATTTATGGAAGTTGAATTGATGATTTAAGTGAAATATAAATTGTTTAGGTTATGAGAATGTGGTTTTGTGTCAAATAGTAAAAAGCCCTAATTTATGTTTAACCCTAGTTATGAAATCTATATTGGGAATGAAAAAAGCTTCAATTGATATTTGATTTATGAAATTAAGTTTATGTTTTGTAGAGATGATAATAGATAATGATGAATAATTGTTGGAAAATAACTATTGTATAGAAAGGTTATTTTGAAGAAATTAAGATGAGTATTTAAATCAATTAATTGGGGATAATTTATGATGATTATTGTGTTATGAAATTGAGTATGAAGATTTGATAATTTTGTGAAAAAGTTAAAAGACCATTGAAATTATAGTGATCCCGGTATTTCCTGTTGTTATTAAACTGTAATCCGGACTCGGTTCCGTAGATTTATTATTGTCTTAGACTCTCTTCTATCCCTTACTCTTGGTTTTGGAGTTTTGGGTTGTGTTGGGCTTGTTGGAAATAAGTTGGCTGTGTTTTAGAACTAAGAATTTCTGCCCAGTTTTTGGCCTCTCCGCTCGAGCGGGGGTTTTTGCGCTCGAGCGGGAAAATCCATCTCCCAGTATTTTTTCTTCTGCAGTGTTGTACGCTCGAGCGGGCTTTGGGGAGCTCGAGCGGGAGTTCGTGTGTTACGCTCGAGCGGAGGAGTGGGACGCTCGAGCGGAGACCTGTTCTGTTGAACTTCTGGATGGTTGTATCGGCCGCTCGAGCGGGGGTTTGTGCGCTCGAGCGGGAGTCTGTGAGTGGCGCTCGAGCGGGGGTTTGTGCGCTCGAGCGGAGACTCTGGTTTAGTACACTGAGATTCACCTTTTTGGTTCACTTTTTGATTTCCTTTCTCTCTCTTACTTTATCAAAACCTCCATTGGAGAGCACCTCACTCTAAAACCTAACTTCTCTCTTGGGATTGATCTAGCTAGGGTGTTTTGCTCACCTTAGGTCTTCACAAAAAGGGTGTTGATCGTCGAGGGCGTCATTTTGATCCGAATAGTTTGGCGTTTGGAGCACCTTGATTTCGGGTCATCTTCTCCATTTGAGCTTTCCATTTGAGGTAGGGATTCTCCTTGTTCTTTTACAATACTTCTTCTATAGATAGACATGTGGTAATTTTTGTATTGCATGAAAATGGTATCATGTTGGAATTGTTGGAAAATCATGAGTAAACCTAGGGTTGGTTGAGTTGAGAATGGATTTGGCTTCATTAATCATTGTTTTGGTTAACTAGTATGTAAATAAGCATGTTGTAGTTGAATGAGAGAAAAGCCCTAAATTATATTTAGGTTGGGTAAATCAAAATGGGGATTTGTTGACTATTGTGTGTAAATCTCTTTTATCAAAATGAGTTGGGTAATGGTGTATAATGTTTAAAGGATTAACCATGGTGTGGAAATTGGTTGGTTGAGAACAAGGGTAGTGGAGTTGGTTTTGTGGTAACCAAAAAGGAAATGAAATTGTTTTTGTGAAAAGGAAGAAAGTATTTTCGAAATAAGTTTGAGAATTGGATTGTTGAATTCTTGTTAGTTATGTGTATGTGATACGCATGTTGGATATGCCTTGTGTGCATGATTGTTGACGGCGTTATATGCTGGGAATATGCCTTGTGTGCATGATTGTTGACGGCGTTATATGCCGGGGATATGCCTTGTGTGCATGATTGTGGATGACATTATATGTCGCGCTTATAATCAAAGGTACCGGTACCTTCCAGCTAGCGCCTGGAGAACTGTATGCGCTAAGAATAAGAGGTGTCATACCCTTCCAGCGAGCGCCTGGTAAACTGGCAGTTTGACTTACTATGCATGTGGCTAGTAGAGTGAAGTTGGTTGTAGTTGTTTCAGTATATCCTTGGCCTACTCAGTGCATGGCAGGTGGAATAAAGTGTAATGTTGTTGCTTCGTTGTAACTGAAAATATCATGAGCTTGATTGGTGACCGTTTGGAGTACTGAGTTACTCCATTGGTTGATTGTATACATGTTGGAAGGTTGTAAAATTACATTTTTACAAGTTATACATGTATAGTTATGATAGTAGTGGAAACAAACCAAAATGTCATATTTGTCTTTCGGAAAGTGTAAAGGAGAATGAATGTTTTAAAGATAAACATGTTTGAAAAGGGTACATCTGTGTACGTATGGGAAGGAAAGAGAGTATCGAGCTTAGTGAGGTTATTTCCTAAGTGATTGCTAATATCATGAAAGATTGGGAACGAGAATTAATGAAAGGAAAACGGGAAGGGAAACTAGTTGTAACGTTGAATGAAATGGTTGTTTTCGAGAAAAGTTTATACATATATAAATATTTTGTGTAAACTGTCACATTACTATTCTAGTATGAGAATGAGGGTTCATGATCATAGCTATCTGTAAGTTGTTATTGTTAAGGATCATGTTGAGTTCCCTACTGGACTATATGTTCATCCCACGTTGTTGAATCTTTTTCAGGTGTTAAGCAGGTTGAGCTGCAAGATTTGGATCTACTTATTTATTGGCCACGGGGCCTCTGTTATGTTGGCGGAACGCTATTGTTGTGAAAGGGTTATACCCTTCTTCTTGTACCTTAAGTGATGTAAGCCCAAGGGCAATTTGTTAAAGTATGTTCATGTCATATTTACTTTGCACACGAATGAGAGTATTGTTAATCCCTTATACAGATTGAATGTATGAATCTATTTCCACATGTTACCTCTGAAATTGAATTGAGTTAATGAATTTGGTAATGACTTCGAGTAATAAAAAGTGGGGCGTGACAGAAATAAAAGAATTGAGAATGCTTCTAAAAATGTGCCAAATGCTCTTAGTGGATGAATTTTGTGATAAAAATAATGAATGTTATTGTTGGTTTTGTTGGGATTGTAACAACAAATGACTTGATGAATACTAGAGAATGGTGGAAAATAATGAGTACGTGTTCTTGATAAGTAATGAAAATGATGAATGAACGTTACGCTTTGCCCACAATTCATAACGAGCAATGACTTAAGAAATTGATGGATTGTAATGTTGCCTTGGGGTCCGTCTCCCACCGTATTTGAGATGGCAAAGTGTGGCGCTTAATAAAGGTTCCGCCTTCCTTCCGAAGTAGCGCTCGATAAAGCGTGTAGGTTGATAAAATGTGTAAAGGTTCTGCGTTCCTTCTGGCTTGTGACCGGTAAAGCGTGAGGTTCCACGTTCCTTCCGGCTTATGACCAGTAAAGCGTGAGGTTCCGCATTCCTTCCGGCTTGTGACCAGTAAAGTGTATGCTATGATGTTAAGGCTTGGTAATGGAGCTAGTGTCCAATTTGGATTGTATGGAATGATTATAATGAGATTTGTACTTGTGTTTGAGATAATGAAAAGTGAATAATCTTGATAAGGTAAAGTCGAATATATGGAATTGCATGGGTTCTTTTTATGTGGATTATAATGGGTTGTGATGTGTTGTGATATGTAGGAAAATGACTCGTGGATATGTTTATACTTTTAGGTAAAGTTAACAAGGGATTCTTGAAAAGACTTTTTTTTTGAAAAATATATTTGACTGATACAGAAACAAATGAAAGGGTTTTTCTTTGAAAAGCTTTCATGAATTTCTTTATGAGAATGGTATTACTTATATGTATTGCAATTTGTGTATGAAAAGAACACAACGAATTTATGTTCATATCACTCTTTAGCATTTCATGATCACATGTCTCTAGGGATCTTATTGTTTAGAATCAGGGAAGATTCCTACTGGATTTCGTTTTCATCCCAATTATTTTAACCATTTTTTAGGAATGAAGTTTGGAACGCCGGATTAAGGATTGAAGAGTTTATTCTCTCTTATTTGTCATAGCGTAAATGAGAGATCTTTGTTGTAATGAGAGATTATTGTGTAATTCAATGGACCTTGACTTGTATTATTGTTGTATTTATTCGAGAAGGAATAATATTATTGTTACTCTATGTAATGAGTAGTTGTAATTATAATTATAGTTAATAAAATGGACTTGTACGGAAGGTTTTGGTTATATTTTCGAGTAATAAAACTTGGGCGTGACACCCGTGCTAGTTCCATAAGTTTCCACAACTTACATCGGTCCCTCTTGAGGTGGTTGAGGTGTTCCCCGAGCCTTCTCGTGGATGTTTCACGATTTTGGCCCCCGATGACTTATTTTCAAGCCTAAGTGGTGGAAAAGTGCATTTTTCTACTTGGTTTTCAAACCGCAATACTTTTTCTACACCTTAACTTCATGCATAAACACTACATTCAGAAGTTTAGTGATCTCATGTTTTCAACAAAATCTTCAATCCAAGGGATCTTAAAAGAATCTAAAAACAAAAATGCGTTTGAATGTTGAAGAGAACACCTTAACTACACTAATAATTTTGGACATAAAATTCACATAAAGATGAAACTACACATTATAAACTCCATTTTTAACAAACCCAGTGAATTCAAATTCAAACAGTTCTTGCTTTATCTATGTTATTTTTATCATTTAAGTCATAAGAAGAGAACTCATACAATCGTTTATGAAAACAACCAGTATCAACATAAAACATCATTTGTTAGGAAATTCTTCAAAGTTGGTAGCACTCGTTTATTACCTTCTTGAAGATATCAATATTAGGATCAGGTTTAATATTTGCTTCTTTCTCTCTCCTTGGTAACTTTGCTAATATATCTACAAATGTTTGAAAAGAATAATTAACATACTTAACCTGCAACAAGTCATCGGTGCGCACGGTTTGAGCATATGTAAACAAAAGAAAATAAAACTAAACCAATCGTTTAGATCAAACATGAATCACAAAAGATGAGAAAGAACGAAACACTACTTACCTGTGGTGTTCAAATTTGATTTTCAAGTTTCATATTTGGTTTGATTTTCAAATTATACTGAAACATGAAAACACAATATAAAGTAGAGGAGGGTAAATTCAAAATATATACCTTATTTATGAACTTTTAAATCAATGAATTGTAAACCTACTTATTGTAATAATATTTGGAAGATTCAACCTGAAGCATCATACCAATAAAAAAAAAAAAAAAAACAGCAAATAACTTTGTTCAACTCAATATAAAAAAGCCTACAATAAGAAATCAAATGTATCCACTACCCTAAATCATCTTGTCGAGCCTAAAATATGTGTGATTCCTGCTAAAGGAAAAAAAATCCACTTATCCATCTTTTTATCAGAGAAAAAATCCTAAACATGTGGAAACCATAAGAAATTTAACATCTAATTGAATTTACATTTTTTTTTTTTTTGTGAACATGGAAAATCTGGTAGTCCATGGCTAAACTGATTTTACACATAATCCTACATTCCTAGACTGATATCAAGACCACAATATTGCATTTGATTATTCAAACATAAGGAGCTTTGGGCATAAATAGAAGCATAACAATAGCAACTTCACATAGCTTATGAAACATGAAGTGCTTTCTAGTCCTATCCTAAGATGTTTACATCAATCATACTAATATTTTAATTGCCAAAAGATTTAAAAATAAAATAAAATGATTCAAGAACCATACTTTCTCATGAATTTTCTTCACGAACCATCGTGAAACTAAAAAAATTGTGATGTCAACACTTTGAACAATAATAATAATAATAATAATAATAATGATAATAATAATAATATATTTGTTTAAAAAAGAGTAGCTCTATGACAAAATCAACGAACATGTGCTTCTATATCAACAAACATCTCATTACCAAAAAAACCAAAGGTAGTTTCTGAAATAGAGATCCAAGGGTACTAATTCAAACAAACAAAAATGCAGCACATCATGCTTGTTATGATAAAAAATCAAATGTACTAATTCAAACAAATTTGAAATAAAGACCCAAAGGTAGTTTCTATACCAATTTACACATGTAGAGAAATAATTTATGTCTCGCTATCATGTAGAGAGATCAGAGTGTTTTTCTCTAGCAACCCAACCTCACCACCAACCACCATCTACCTTTATTTTCTTCTCTCATAACACTATTTGTAATCATACTAATATTTTAATTACTAAAAGATTATTTTTAAAAAAATTAAATTAAAATGCTTCAATCAATTTATAAGAATTTTCTTCAAGAACCATCGTGGAACTAAAAATGCCCTTAATTCTATGAGAAATCAGTTGTTTCAGTATTGAATCATTCCATGAGAAAAAGCCCTTAATCCATGAGAATTAGTGGTAAATCAAATCAAAATACCCTAAATCGATGAGAAAATATCAGTGTTAAATCAAATAAACCCCAATTCCATGAGAAAATACCCTAAATCCATGAGAAAGTAGATGTTTGAGTGTTAAATCAAATTAAAATGCCCTAAATCCATGAGAAAATATGTGTTAAATCAAATAAACCCTAATTCCATGACAAAATGAGATAAACCCATGAGACAGTAGATGTTTCAATGTTAAATCAATGGGAAGTAGGTGTTTTCAGTGTTAAATAATTAAGAAGTAAGTGTTTCAAAGTTTAATCAGAAGATTCTTCAGATTATAGAGGAAAAAAATTGAAAGATTCATACCTTAAACAAACCAGATTCTTCTAAAGTACAACAATGGTGAGCCCTAGAGAGGAGGAGCGCTCTAGGAAGAGACATAAGGTATACCGTGAGAGAGTGAGAGAGAGAGAGAGAGAGAGAGAGAGAGAAGAGAGCAAAAGAAACGAAGGAAAGTGAAAGAGGATTGAGGTTGAGCATAAAGAACTGAGATTGAGCCAATTCATGTGTAGCAACAATGCTGCACAATTCTGTCCCAACTTTTAAGACCAAAGAAAGAGAGAGAGAGAGAGAGAGAGAGAGAGAGAGTAAATACTACACACCCAAAAAAATTTCCCATGAAAGAGCAATCTTATGGTTGAGATTAATTGCAAGTGTAAATCCCACAACAAAGACATATATTACAACGCACATCAATGAGAACAATTGAGACTAACTACTTCAAACTTCAATGAGAATAGCTCACAAACACAAACATAGTTATAGATGTTCATCATAACTGCAATCAATTTACCATTTTCCTTTTGTCAATTTACCATCATAATTGCCATTTGAAAACAAAGAATATAAAAATCTCAGCTGCATTTCAAATTTCAATTGAATTTTGTTTAATTGTGGAGTCTCATTGACAAAGCTATAGTGGTGTATTGGCAGTGAAAAGACATAGGTAGTGTCTACATGGATAAAACCCCAAATTCAAAAAAAGAGAAATCAAAGAAATCTGGAACAGAGAGGGAATAGGAAGATCAAAAACATAACAACAATTAAACCTTGATAAACAATCAAACCATTATAGACTAATGTATTCAAATCAGAGACATGGGTAATATTGTATGAGAGAGAGAGAGTGTGTGTGTATGTGTAAGAGAGTGACCTCGCTTGGGAAGGTCCTGTTCTCTTTCTTAATGCTAGGTCCTGTTCTCTACTGTCATTTTGTTCTTTATAGTTATCTAAACTGTCGATCAACAATTGTAAATCATATCTATCACTTAAGTTGAAGAATTGCCACTTATTACTTTCATCTCATAACTACCCCTTTATGCCTTTAATTGGAAAAAATTTAATTGGGGAAAAAAAATTACAACAGGAATTTGAGCATCAAAAGGAACACTATAAAATGATAATTCTATTTAATCAAAAATAGAACCAGCCAATAAACTCCAAATTCAGAAAATTTAATA
Organism: Camellia granthamiana; assembly: GCA_036172215.1. Lineage (NCBI taxonomy): Eukaryota > Viridiplantae > Streptophyta > Magnoliopsida > Ericales > Theaceae > Camellia > Camellia granthamiana. The sequence goes on from CM069910.1 coordinate 114,722,083, forward strand.
TACAGATTTGTATAGGAATCCAATTGCTAACCATACCTACTATAGTGGTGCATTGGCAGTGAAAAGACATGAGTAATGCCTACATGGATAAAACCCCAAATTCAAAGAAAGTGAAATCAAAGAAAAGAGAGAATAAAACCCCAAATTCAAACCTTGATAAACAATCAAACCTTGATAAGGTAGTGTCTACATGGATAAAACCCCAAATTTAAAGAAAGAGAAATCAAAGAAAAAAGGAAATAAAACTCCAAATTCAAACCTTGATAAACAATCAAACCTTAATAAACAATCAAACCATTACAGACAATCAGACCATTATCCATTTTAAACCCGAATAAACAATCAAACCATTATGCACTTGAAGCATAGAGAGAAAAACAGAGAGGGGGAGATGTACCGGAGGAGGTTCGAAGAAGTTGATGATAATGACGGTGGTTGTGGTGGTGGTGAAGGCAATCGAAGCACAGTGGGAGGGTTGCGACTTGAAGCCACTGAGGAGCCAACTCGGTGAGCCAATCGAAGCACAATTTCACCAAAACACTGAATCGAGAATAAAAACTTACCTTGTGAGCAACGAGTGGAAGGGTTGCGACTTGAAGCCACTGAGAGGTGTCGTTTTGTCCCTTAAATTATAGGTGACGAAGTTATTTTCATCTCTAATATGGTGCCCAAATTTTCCACCAAAATTTCCAAGGGTGGAAATTTGTTTTGCGACAAAAAATAAAATTTAGAGATGAAAAAAAATTTCATCACCTATTATTTTATTTATTGTAAGCATTTGGTGACGAAATTTTGTTTCGCCTCTACAAATAGTACAATTGGAGACGAAATCTTATTTTCATCACTAAAACATGTATATTTGGAGACAAAATATTTTTTCATCATGCGTTTTCGTCACCATAGACCTTTTTTGTTGTAGTGAGCAGTGTTTTTTTTTTTTTTTTTAATAATTAATTTTTGAATTAAATCTTAAAAAAAGTTTGGTTATGATTGTTAAGATTGTATGAATATAATAATATTGTCCAAAAAAAAAAAAAGATGAATTTTAAATAGTACTATAAATTTTTTTTAAAAAAGTAAGGAATTGTTGAACATTTTTCTATTCATATTAGGACAAATAAAATGGAACTTTTATAAATATGAAGTTGCGGAATCATAATGGTTACATACTTGTAAAAAATGTATAAATCCACAGCATAAATATATTCTAATTCTATTTTTCGACTTAATGTTATTTTAAAGATAAATTACACTTTATGCTCTTAAAGTGTTATCCAATTAGCAATTGGACGTAGAAAGAAAAAAAAAATTAAAAATTGTGGTCCTTCAATTTATGTACTTTTGTCAATTCTTCAAAGTTGGTAACGGTGGATTAATTTTACCTTTCATAGAAAATAACAAGAGCATGTTATCTTTCATATAAAATTTAAAATTTGGCAACAATCATTTTTAACTCATCTTTAATAATGTATTATAACACTATCAAAATTTAATTAGAATCTTTTTTTCTTTCTTTTTATTTTTTTGTTATCGGTCCAACAAAATAACATTTATATTTGATATTTCATAAATAAAAAGACAATTGCAATTGCACCAGTACAGCATACAATTTTGAAGATGATACTCTTACACCATGCTTCATAGCCCAATGGGTAGTAATTTTAAAAATAAATAACTAAACAAATAGATGCATCATTTATGAAATAAAATAAAAAACAGACAGCAGTAAATTATACCAAAAAAAAAAAAACACAAAAATTACAAAAAGAAATGGTGCTTACATCCATGAACCAAAGAATTTAGAAAGAAAAAGAAAAGAAAAGAAGGAAACAAACAAATAAGAACATAAAGTACTAGTATATCTGCAACACAACTAAAAACCACAACATGCGTCAACCATTTAGTCACTCATCCAAACAAGTTAAGCGTCATTGTTAGGTGGTGGTGGAGGCGGAGGGAAGTAGTGATGGTAGACCTGAGTGACTCGATGGTCAATCTGATCAATGCGATTGCTTATTACTTCATCACGTCTTTTAGTATCCAGACAAAACTCACCAAATTGTTGAGTTAGTGAGTTCTGAGTGGTAGCAAATGCATCGAACCGATTACCCAATGCAGTGAACTGATTAGCCATTTGTTATTCCCATTGAACGCGCTGATTGTGTCGTTCTTCTTCCAGCGCCAAATAATCAATCTAGTATTGGGGTTGTTCATTTTCTGGCATGGCATTGTCATTGTGGTCTTCGCGAGCATCATCTATTGGTGCATTTGCAACATTAATGGATCCCAATAAGTTTTTAACGCCACCAGCTCGGGTCAGTGTATACGCTGAAATCGGTGAAGTGATTTTTACCTCTGTTTCACCTACAAGTCTGACATTACAAACTTTGAAAATTTTGGTTAGCAAAGCTCCAAAAGGTAGCTAGTAACCGACTACTGAGAGTACCAAGATTTGCAACCACCATTTCCTTCAGTATTATGTAGCATAAATCCAATCTTTGTCCAACTTCAAAACAATATAACAAATACGTATTGTAAATTAGAATAGCATCAAAATATCCTTTTTTTGGAGTGACATTTTCGACTATTCATCGATGGAGAATACGAATGTAGGGTTTCAAATGTCTTACTTGTAAATTACTGCCGATAAATCGGTCCTCACAAATTATAGTATAAACTTCACTTATATCACCAACAATGTTAACCAGGTCAGACTCACTCTGAAAATGAATTTGTAAATCCCCTAGTTGAACTTCAATAATTTGTGTTGAAGTGTGGTTGTTCAGTGTGATTATTTTACCTTCGACATAAGATGTCAGACTATTGTCTCCAACTTCTCCCTCAGTAGGTTTCAAGTGAAGGTAAAATAAATACACAAAACGTGGATATACCTTTTGTGGTAAATTGATTAAAGGTAGCCATCCCATTGTTTCTAGTCTGGCAACCAGCAGAGGATCATATTGAGAAGGAAGATTTACCCTTCTCTCGGCAACAATTGGTTGGTTGAAAAAATTTGGATAAGCTTGTTCATGATTATATGTGAGAAAATCAATAGTTGGATAAGTTTGCTGTTGTTGGCGTGATGGAGGGTTAGAGGTTTCGCCACGTTCTAGTCTGGCTCTTTTTGTTATCGGCATGACTTATGAAGATAAGCAAAATGATAACAAAAGGTAAGAAAAATGTATGGAATGTTTCGGCTGTTACTGTGAGGAAATAGTATACAAAAGATAAGCAACAGATAGCCAAAGCTCAGCCTCAGGTTGAGTCTTGCTAGAAACTAGGAACAGACGCAACCGATTGGCCGGCTGGATAACCCACCAGTTGACTGCCCGGTTAACTGGTTTGGTGAACTTTTCCGTTGTTACTTCTGTAGCTCTGAAATTGTGAAGCTCTGATGTTGTGAATCTCTGATCAAAGCTCTTCTTTTACACGGATATGAGTTGTAAATATATACACTAAATTTTTGAAATTAATTGACGTATGTGGTGGACTAAATTTGTGAAATTAATTGAGGTAGGTGGTGGAGGAGGTGGTTGTATGTTTCAGGTCTTTGATCTGGTTGTATTGATATTATTTGAATAATGAAGGGAAATGAAGATGGTGAAGAAGTTTCTGAAAGTGGTGAAGAAGTTTCTGAAAGTTGTGATGTAAAGTTGTTGGATGTGCTCACTGATATAAAGCCTCAGTCAAACAAATGGCCAAAAAATCTGCAGCTGAGGGTTTTTTTTTTTTTTATTATTAGAAATTGACCAACTGAGGTTTTGCAGAGGAGTGATGGCTCTGCAAAACATGAGTGAAATTACGATGTTGCCCTTTTCATTTTTTACTAACATACCAATTTAGCATTCCATAACAGAGGGGCAATTTAGTCATTTTAATGCCAAACATATCAATCAACAGCACAATAATATTGATGGCACAGAAGTTCACGGGTGAGGCACAATAATGAAGGTGAGGACGGTACAGGTTCACGGATTTCCCACGAAAGTGATAAAATTTAACAAATGAAAAAATTCTAATAATATTGAATTATGTGCTGTAAATTGTGTAGATACTAATCAAATGATATTTTAATTTTTGTTTGACTCCCAATATATATAATATTGATAAATTTTATGGCCATTTATTTGAAATAACAAAATAATAACTAGCAAATGATTGATGACAATAATTTTTAAAAATATAAAAATATTTGAGTTTAAAAATATTGGAAAAAATATAATTCGAATCAAATATACAATCATAAGTTCAGTTTGATCAGTAATTCAATATTTATTGTAACTTTCAAATTATTTTGTTTATAATATTTTCAATACAAAATTTTTTTATTTTTAAAATTTTCTTAATAATTAATTTTTTGAGTTGAATTTAAAATTTTTTGAGTATGACTACTATTTTTTTATTAATCATTAATTTTTTTAATTGAATTTTAAAATGAATTTGGTTAGCAGTAATTTTTTTTTTGTTAATACTTAATTTTTTGAGAAGAATTTTAAAAAGAGTTTGGTTATGACTGTTTAAGTTGTGTGTGTGATTATGAGTTATAACTTTTTAAATTAAATTTTGAAAACTATTTTCAAAACTCATAACAAAACAAATTTTCTTATTTCACATGTTAAATTAATATTTTAAAACTCAATTCCACACTTAACTCAAAACTCAATTCAACACTCTATTAAAAAATTATAACTAAACAAATTTTTTACACTCAAATCATAATTTCAAAACTCACAAACTTAAAATATAATTTTATTCTCAACTTATATTTAAAAATTCTATTAAACACTATTTACAATTTTTATTTTTTTATTTTTTCATAGATACATTTATTTTTCATTTCACATTTAAACGAGCACGACGAAACACGTGGCAAGCTTATCTCGTTCAAGTCGAAGGAAATCGAGAATCTTCTCACATAAAAATCACGAGCGTCGAACTTTGCCAACCCCTATTGATTTTTTCGCAACTCATCCATTGACAGCCGTCGGATCGTTCTGGACTATTAATAAATCACCCCTCCTTCTCAATCCATATACATTTTCATTTTCTTGTACAGCTTCTTTCTCACCGTGAAATTCCATTACCCCCTTTTCGTTAGATCTCTTCTCCTTGATTTCTCAGCTTTTGAATTCGTTCGACGATCTGCGTTTTGATTATGGATTCGAGTGTTTTCGTTGAGCGATTCGCTTCCGATCTTCGATTCAGAGATATGTGGTTCATGACTCATCCTTTCTTCGGTCATGGGTGAATTGACTGGAAATCGAAAGATCCATCGAGGTACGTAGTAGATTTGTTGTTAATAGATTAATATCTTGTTCTTAATCCCCTTTTTGCACGTAATTAAGTATTTTCCTCCATTTCTTGAAGGCTCTTGATGTTTGGTCTCAACAATTAGTGCTCGGGCTTTGTTCGTCTGGTTCGATGCGAAACCTTGCTGTCTTTCTGAAATTCTTGAGGTGTGTATTTTACAGCCTTTGACAATTTCGTATGTATTGTAATTCTTGGGTTCAGATATATTAATTTTTCAACTTTTTGTGTTCATTTTCAGATCTAAAACGCTTGGTTAGATCGGTGCAATCAATTCAGATCTCGTGATTCTTTATGGATTCAGATCGGATTTTGATATGAAGCTGTGAAGGATTGTTAAAGTGTTTCTTTATGCTTTTTTTGATGGGCTTTCTTTTTTGGTATAATAAAGAAGATAGTTTGTGTGTGTGTGTTTTCGGTGTATACCAGAGGGTATAGCCTAGGGTAACAAAAAAAATGTGAGATGTGTAATGTTCTACTGGTTGTCAATCGACCTTTGCCATGTCAGGTGCGCTTGCTTGGCAGGTCAAAAAAACCCTAATAAAAAGTTTGTTTTTTGTGTTTGAGGAGGAGATGGTACGGGGTTTTGCCCGGCTCTCCCCTTCTTGTGTGTTGCGTCTCTCTCTCTTTTTGTTTTTTTGGTTTTTTCTTGATTTTGTCCTCCCCAATTCTCTATCCAATCCATCCCGTTGTTCATCGTGTCTTTATTTGTCTCTCGAATGGATGATTTTACATCGATTCGAACAAATAAGGACATCAACACGCCAACTATTTGTATTCATCAAGCAAGCAAAAGCAAGGATGGGATTTGCACATCATGACTATTCAATCCAAGAGGTACAAACAAACAATTTCCTTCAATTTATTTTGGCACTAATTATTGCATTTTGAGCATTTTAATTAGGGGAAATTATGCATTGAGGAATGCTAGGGACTCCAAAATAATTTACCAAATGTTAAACCTTGGTAGAACATTTGGTAGATTATTTGCGGCTCATCGTAAATTATTACAGATTTATGGAAAGTTTATATTTTTAATTATTAATATTTATGAAGTTCAGATTTTAAAACTACCCCTGAAATGAAATTTCCCTTTTAATTAATTAAGCTTATTGCATAAAACCGGCACTAAATTCGGGCATGTCTGAATCTACCATCTCATTAGCCTCATTTCAAAAGCAGCACTCAATATGGCTCGGAAAGCTAATCTTTATTCTCAAAATTTAATCAATGAGTAAATTTCTGGCTACAAAATTCTGGATGGTTTACATATTTTAATTATAAAATCCGAGTAACATCTAACATACGCCCAAAACTGTTGATTAGTTGAAAAGAAAATTTTATAGTACACAATATGCCAAAATATGATTTTGTGGTCTTTTGGTTACTTCCTATGTTATGACTTGGTCATGGCTGATGTTTATGACCTATTGTGATTAGGAAAATGATATAGAAGCCAATTTTCTAGACTTATTTTTAGATGTGGAAGAGATGATCGGAGATGATTAGACACTACTATCGTGATTATTATTTTGTTGGTTATGACCCATAATGATCATTATTTTGGTTATAATTTTTGGTTAATTGAAAATGACTTTGGATATATTTTTATGTGGTGTTTGGTTGTGATATTATTTTTCTGAAGTTACTATATTTATGGTAATTAATATAGTAATTAATATAAAAATGTACATATGGCAAGGTTCTGTATTCTAGAATGACCCCATTGTAAGTACACTAATATTGTAGATGGTTCAAATGTCAAAGATTGTTGGTTCGGATATTGTGTAATTGTGCACATAATGTAATTTCAGAGAGGTTCAGTTGTACTGTGATGATGTGCGTGGCCTGGTTTATATTTCTGTTTTTTGTTAGGGTTTGGGTTGGAATGTGTAGTGGTTTGGAGGGTTGGTCCCTTATGTGTAATTGTAATTTAGTCAAAATGTCAATTGTAAACCAGTATAAACCTCAAGGGTTGGTGGTGGCTGCATGTTGTGACTTTAAGTGTCAGATGTGGGTTCATGGATTTTGTTTCAGTGTTGCAGCAGAGTAAAGATTCTTGATTCCTCTGTGCTAGCTGGAGACGATGAATTTTAGCGGCCTGATCATTTGAAGTAATAAATTCAGGCATTGCAAAAAAGAAATTTTTTTTGTCATGTTGGTGTAGAGGAGACAGTACTTTCTTTTGTGGTGAACTCAATTTTCTTTGCTATTGCTCTAATGCTGCGTAGTTTTTCTAGCTAATGTGACAGATTTTGAATTGCATTGGTTGTGACTTTCGGGTTGAGCATGGCTAATTCAATTCTTGATTCTTCATGTGTAGATTTTGTGGTGTTAACTTCATTATTTTTTTGGCAGATGTTGGAGTCCTTTATACAAGTATTTCTCGAGGGTATGTGTGAACTCTGTTATTGAAATTTGTCACATTGATTGTAGAGAATAAATTGTTTGTAGTTTCCTTTATACACTAAACTAGCAGGACAGTTATCTAATATTGCAAATTGCGATTTTTACTATCATGATTTTTATTTTTTATTTTTTATTTTACCCCAGGGTGCGGCCAAATGCATTGTAGGAAGTAAAGTGTGCAGTTCAGCATTGTATATCTGCTTGTGTTTGCCATTTGTTGTATTTACGTCATATGTTGTGGTGCTGATCCCCAGGAGGCTTGAGTTGGCAGTGTTATTGGGTGATCTCACGTCTGAGATAGATTTCGTGAATTTGCTTCTGACAAGCCATGTTTGCTGAAGTGTCGCAATGCCACGATAAGGTATTTCTTCGATCAACAAGAATTAGGAATCTGTTGGATAAAAATTTGAGTAGGTATTTGTGAAGAGAAAAAGGGGGTAGGTAAAGGTAATACTAAAAAATTTTAGGTTCTACCTGATTGGTTTTCTCTGTGTCTTTATTTCTCTACACGAATTTTTCTACAAATAGTAGATCTAAACAAACTTCAATGCTGTCTGAGAGCATCTTAAACTATGCATCAAAATTTTTACCAAATTTTAATAAAAGCTGTTTTTGATGTCACCTGCTCTGATGGAGAGTTTTGGCTTTTCATACTTGATGATTGGGCAGATGATTGGTCAGTGTAAAATTTTTACAAAATTTTGTTTTTGAGGTGGTTAAGGAGGGTATCCGGTGATGAAAATATAATGGTAATAAACAGTGATTTGATGAATGGCAGAAAACATTCTTAATTTGATGAAGCATTTTTTATTTTTTCAATTTGATATTTGTTTTATGAAACCATTAGAGTAGAAAAAATGGATATTTTTTTATCAAAATTTGGTGATGGATTTGATATATACGGTTGGTGAAGGCCTTATGAATCATTTTTTGGTGAAAACTATCTGTTGTGTTAGTGATACTGTTTTGATGAAATATGGTGGAACTTATTTTTTTATTTGGCATCATTGACCTCAAGTGAGGTGTGAGACGTGCTCACTTTTTACTTTTTAGTAATTTATTTGTTAAATTATGAAAAAATTATCATTCTATTGTGAAGCTAGTTTTGCAGTTGGTTGTTGAAGCTATTGTGGTTGCTGCCGCAATTTTATTTTCTTTTAGCCCTTTTAAATTAAATTTAAATTTTCTTGTTTGACTGTAGAAAGGTAGAAAATGTGGAGTGCTTGTCAATGTCTTGGTTGAACTGTGATATATATACATGTCAAAGGTTAGTTTGAAGATTAAGATACCTGGTAAATTGTTAAAGAAGCCAACTATTTTAAAGAACATAAAAAGATTATCATATTATTTCTATTTTATTGTACTGGATTTTGTTACCTGTGTGGGATTCCAAGCTGACTACAAAACTTTCCTCACTTCCCGCAAAGTCTTTTTTTAACTATAATAATTTTAAGAATAATGATTTGTTCCCTGAAATTCTCCCCCCCGAATTCCCCTAACGGCTAAAATGCCGTCGTTTTGGCCATATTTTTTTTTTTTTTCTTCTTCTTCTTCCATTTCGGCTCTGAAACGCAGAAGGAGGGAGAGAGAGAGAAAGAGAGAAGAAGAGGGGAAGAGAGAAAGAGGGGAAGAGAGAGAAGAGAGCCAGCCCGTCGCCGTCGTCGCCCAACCTGTTGCCGCCGTCGGTCGTCAGTCCAGCCCCGGTTGTTTGCCTAGCCTTGCCGTCGCAGCCTCTACCGAGCCCTGCCTCTGCCTCTGCCCTGTCCAGTCCCGCCTCCGCCTCCTTTCATTTTGATGGCCTCCTCCAGTTCCTCCTCCTTCCCTTGCTTCTCTTTCTTCTTCGAATTCCGCCGGGGGGGGGGGTGGTCTTTTGAGCTCTGTTGCATCACCCTAATTTTAAATGTCATTAAGTGTTTTATGCTTTAGAAAGAATGAGTGTATAATATGTCGTTCTTTTTTTTTTTTTTGATTTTTTTGCCCTTTCTTTTATAATAATTAAAATAATATAAATTTATAGTTAGTATTTTACAAATAGGTGGGTAGGTCTGGATTTGTTCTAGTTTTTAAAACATATTTGGTTGAAATTGCCAGATCAGTACAAGGCCACCCCTAACGTAATATTTGTGCAGCGACAGCCGCATGCATTGAAATGGAGTTTTTTTTTTTTTTTTTTTTTTTTTTTTTTTTGGGTGTAATGGAGTGTTAACTGAAATATTTAATTTACCCGTAAATTTATAGTGCTAGTTGAAAATGTCTATTATTTTGAATGACTTTTTAGTACTTTTAGAACGGTAAATTTGTGTTGGGGTTCTGAAATTTATTCAGTTTGCTTGTTCTTGATTTTTCAAAATTACTTTTTACAAAATTCTATTTTCTCGTTTTGTTGTGTTTTTTTTTAACTGAATTTTTTTTTAATATTTTACGTTTTTTTTAGATATACTTAACATAAATAAATATAAAAAAATCTTGTAAAATTTATTAAATACTAAAAATATAATAACATTTTTATATTTTTATGTATTTATTAATTTTTTAAAATATTTTTTTACAAATTTTTTATTTTATAAATACATCCGAGTAAGGTGTATTTAAGAATGTAAAAAAAAAAAGTTTAAAATTTTAAAAATATTTATGAAAAATAAAAAAATATGAGAAAAAAAAAAGCTTAGGCTGGGCTTGGTTAACTTTTTCAAATATATTTTTATTCTTAGTTTTGAGTGTTTTGTTTGTTTTTGGGCTAGTTGGTCGTTCTTATAGACGGCTGGCCAGTTGATCGGTTGGTTGACAGGAATAGTGTTATTTTATTTAATCATTTATTTATTTTTTTGGCAAGTGGCTGTTTTAGTTTAAAAATTAGAAAGTTACTAGAAAAATTAAAAAGTCAATAAATTATACCAAAAAGTCAAAGATTTTTTATTCTTTTTATTTTTTATATATCTTTTCGTAAAAAGTCGAGATGTCATTCCAAACATATTAGTTTTTTTACTTTACATTTTAGTCAAGAAGTTATTAAAAAAGTTTGTTTTCAAAAGGTCTTAGAACCTGATATTTTTTATATTTTAAATGAACAAAATTTCGGAATTTTCATAAATTTTTAATGAATTTTGAATAGAATCTTGAGTAGTGTGGTTGGTTATGGGTTGGGAAAATGAGTGGGAGCACTAATTAGTGCTCCCACTAATTAGGTGGCAGTGGGTCCCACCAGTAATGATGTGATGCTTTGGTCTTGGAGTTGTATTTTTTTTTTTTTTACTTTTTTAATGCATTAGTGCTATTAGTGGTAGTGTTTTTAGTGGGATGAATCATTGTTGTATGGGTTGTAAGTTTTTATGTCAAATATTATATGTTACATTTAAAATTTCAGTCTCAATTCAAAATTCTTTTAATGACTTTTTAAAATTCTTAACCAAACAAATTTTTCACACTTTAAATCATAATTTTATGACTTACAAATTCAAAATATAATTTTATTTTCAAATTATAATTTCGAAACTCTTCCACGCTCCCCTCAATTTTTTTAAAAAAAATCCAAAAAATTCAAATAATAAGCACGGCAGAAGCGGGAAAATGAGTTGCTATGATTGCTTTTAAAACAATTTTAAGAACTCTCTCCGGGGACTGATGGTGACAATTGACACAACTAAAAATTATTTGTAGATGGTTCTGTCTTTAGAGATATTTTTTCATATTTTGTTGTCTAAATTATAATTACAACATTTGAAGTTCACTTAAAATATGGGTTGTCCATGCAATTTGCAAAATTATAAATATTATCTTAAAAGAATTTTTTATTTATCAAAATTAATTAAAAAAATAATATTCTCTAACTCTCTTCTTTTTTTTCTTTCTTTTTTTTTTTTTAATATAATGATTAACATTACTTGAATTATTAATTAAAATAATTTTTTGATATAATTATAACTGTTAATTGACTTGATTTACTACTAATAAGGGTTTTGTTATAAAATTAGATATTTCAAGGGTGGGATGTAATTTTTTTATTTACAAGGGATAAATTGTATTTTAAGTAAATTTTAGAGTGTATTTGTAATTTAATTTATTTATTTTGATTAATTTAGATGTGTTCAAAAAAATTAAAATAGAAAAAATTACTAAAAGTGAAACAAAAGTAGAAAAAATTGTTTTAAATGTAAGAAGCTTTTAAGAACACAATGTTAACGTAACAGTATTTGGGAAATCAAACTGAAGTATGTTGTTGTCAGTTTTTAGTTTTAGTGATTTTTTTTAATAACATTTTAGTTTTAATTTTGGACTTTAGTTTCACATAATGTGAGATTCACTTTAAATTTACTGTTTTTTTTTTTTTAAAATAATTTTTTAAATTTACTAAATACAAACCGATTCAAGAAGTTATATCATTTATATTTTTTTTTTGTATTTATTGATTTTTTAAAATATAGTGGGTAAATTATAAATAACAAATATTTTTTCTACTATACAATTCGCCCTCCAACGCCTAACCACGGCTCACACGGGCTCTTCAGCTAAGGTCACTCAGTAACAAAATAGAAAACTGAAGATACTACGAAGGTTCAAAGCATGTAATATTAATGAGCAAACAAGCATTCCATAAACTTAGTTTTCCCAAAAAGAAAATAAATTTTTTAGAATAGAAGAGTTACCCTTTCGAAATATTTAAGGAAAAAGAGAAACTACTCACACTTCATATTAATAAGAAATATACTTACAAAGATTATATTACAGACTCTGAAACTCTGAAAAACTTAATACACTTAGAGGTTTTTGAGAGGGGTTGGAAAATTTACAACGCAGAGTGAAGTGGTGTTTTTTCATTCTGCCTAATTCGTTGGCCAACATGCCAATTTATACAACTTAGAAAAGGAATAAAAACAAAAAAGAAGTAAATCCATATCCATACCACGTCTATGGATTTTCCAAATTCAACACCTATAGACCTATGACTATTAGACTTTGACATGAAATTTTTAATAAGGACAAAATTATATACATACAATTATATGCACATTCGACTCAAGGTACTATTAAATTTTATCAATAAAAGATTAGGATAATGATATCGGGTACTGCTTTGGGCCCCATCGCATATCATTCAATCCTTCTTTTTTTGACAAAATTTTGACTTATACAAGACACATATAAAGATTTTCACAGCTTTTCTTTAATAAAGCAAGATAAGGGATATCTACTTTATTAAAGTAGTGAGTGAAGGAAAATCCTTATCACTGACAGACTCAAATAATTATAGACACAAAATATCTACAAAAATCTTTTTGTCTTTTTGTGGCGTACATTTTCCTGATATCTGAGGATAATCTTTATCTTCTATGAATTTTGTCTTCTTCCGCTGGAGCATCAATTATTGATGTCGACCCTTGAATCTTCAAAGTTGGATTTTCTTGGAACGTATTGGAAATGTAAAGAGTCAACAATAGTGGCCTAAACATGTTTCAATATATTATGAGTCTTGTAGTGGGACCCGCTTTCTTTTTTTTTTTTTTTTTTTTTTTTTTTTGGCTTTACCCGTACATTCTGTCCAAGAGGTCGTCCAGGTCTGCTGCTGAGAGTTGGTCGTAAAAGTCATCTCCGTCGTCTCCCATGGGCGGTTCATCGTACCATTCTTGATTTTGTCCTTCAATTTCTGGTGACTCATGAGAAACGCCATGCTGATAGTTAGGGTATCGACTTTCTTCGACAAATGTCTCTTTGCTGAATGGATAACCCGGGATGGCTAAATTACAATGTATCTTCTGATATCTATCTTCACAAACTAGATGTCCGGAATTCCCATTATATGCTAATAGAGAGTCACTAGCAAATTTTCTCCATTTGTTGAGCTGGTCTTTGAGTGGAAATCTTCTACATGGCCAGGGTCTTTCATTGAGAAGTGCTGGGTATCTGGAGGTTCCTCTGAGGTACATCTTATGCTTGGCTGGGTTGCACCATATTCCCTTCCATTCTGGTAGTTTGCTATCTATCAATGCTTCTACATACGGATGAAATTCTTCCATTACACATAGTACTGTGTGAGCAAGCTTATGTCCGAAACTATCTGTCTGATCTGGATCTGTGAAAATTAATCTAGAGACAAAGCCGTAATCTAACAATTTTGAAGCTGTTAGATAACGTGTTTCGCCCCTGATTTCTATCTCCAATGGCTCGAATGTTCCTACATTTATCTGGCAAAGGCAAACACTGAAGTCTAGGTTACACTGACATCTTCCAAAATGTTCGGATCTTCTGTTGCATTTTTCTTCATCTAAACAGGACTGTTCTTCTTCTTCATAGGTATAGGTCCACTGATAAGCTAAGCCGGGGCAGTCTACTCTTGCTATGGAAAGGTCTTGAAGAAATTGCTGAATAATGACTAGCTCGCTGTTTCTGCTATCTTCGGCTAAGGTGTAAATATAGGGTTTTAGGTCTTCTATTACTTGGCTTTTCTCACAAAGAGATCGAATGATAGAATGCCTGAAGAAATACATTCTAACACTCAATTGGTCAAATTCCTCACTGGTGAGTTGTTTGATTTCTGGGCTAGGTAAGGAGGTAGGTGTTCTTTCTGGAGCTAATTTTTTAAGCTGATTGGTTAGGGTTCGAATGGTTGCTCTCAATTGTTTTTCTTCGTCTCGGAGCTGGTCTAGCTCTTCACTGACTCTTTTGCCTCTATCCATAATTTTCTTGAAATTTCTGGCAAGGTCTTCACAATGTCTGCAAATCTGGAGAGGATTCTGAAAATCTGTCTGAGAGTTAGAACTACTACTACTGCCTGAACTACTGCTTCCAATTATCTGGCTAACTGGAACTCCACTAGTAGCAAGAACGGTTGACCTCATCTTGCTTAATGTGTCCAGGTAATCTTTAGCTATCTGACTAATAAAGTAGCTGGTTCCTATTTGTCTTCGGGCATAGGTACTGACTGATTCAAAATCATAAAATCCTTTAAACTGGGGTGTAGGAAAAAATTTAACTAAAGGGTCTACTTCTACCCAATCATGGTAGATACTAGGCTTGGTTCCTTTAACTACTACATAGAAAGAAAAACTTTTTGATAAAGGTTTATTTTGGATTTTTGAAAAATATATACTGAGTGAGTTTAGGGCTGAAAGGCGTTTAGCTGGGTGGTTCTGACTGGTCCATAGGTTATCTAAAAGACACTGTTGAACTGGGTCTAACTCGATCCCTGTTAAAGGTCTGAATTTGGTTCTGCCTTCATGAATGGGAAGAGAAAATCCCCCAAAGTTCATGGTCTTGCTGTTCTCCATTATCTGCACAAAAATTAAACTGGTTATTTTCTTTTTCTAAATAAATTTTCCTACTTAGCCAATCTGTTAACCTATTATCACTACCTTTGATATGTTCAAATTCTACTTTATATCCTTGCCCTACTATAAATAAAAAGAAAGCGGGTCCCACTACAAGACTCATAATATATTGAAACATGTTTAGGCTACTATTGTTGACTCTTTACATTTCCAATACGTTCCAAGAAAATCCAACTTTGAAGATTCAAGGGTCGACATCAATAATTGATGCTCCAGCGGAAGAAGACAAAATTCATAGAAGATAAAGATTATCCTCAGATATCAGGAAAATGTACGCCACAAAAAGACAAAAAGATTTTTGTAGATATTTTGTGTCTATAATTATTTGAGTCTGTCAGTGATAAGGATTTTCCTTCACTCACTACTTTAATAAAGTAGATATCCCTTATCTTGCTTTATTAAAGAAAAGCTGTGAAAATCTTTATATGTGTCTTGTATAAGTCAAAATTTTGTCAAAAAAAGGATTGAATGATATGCGATGGGGCCCAAAGCAGTACCCGATATCATTATCCTAATCTTTTATTGATAAAATTTAATAGTACCTTGAGTCGAATGTGCATATAATTGTATGTATATAATTTTGTCCTTATTAAAAGTTTCATGTCAAAGTCTAATAGTCATAGGTCTATAGGTGTTGAATTTGGAAAATCCATAGACGTGGTATGGATATGGATTTACAACTTCTTTTTTGTTTTTATTCCTTTTCTAAGTTGTATAAATTGGCATGTTGGCCAACGGATTAGGCAGAATGAAAAAACACCACTTCACTCTGCGTTGTAAATTTTCCAACCCCTCTAAAAAACCTCTAAGTGTATTAAGTTTTTCAGAGTTTCAGAGTCTGTAATATAATCTTTGTAAGTATATTTCTTATTAATATGAAGTGTGAGTAGTTTCTCTTTTTCCTTAAATATTTCGAAAGGGTAACTCTTCTATTCTAAAAATTTTATTTTCTTTTTGGGAAAACTAAGTTTATGGAATGCTTGTTTGCTCATTAATATTACATGCTTTGAACCTTCGTAGTATCTTCAGTTTTCTATTTTGTTACTGAGTGACCTTAGCTGAAGAGCCCGTGTGAGCCGTGGTTAGGCGTTGGAGGGCGAATTGTAGGCAGAAAGGGAAAAGTAAAAAATGAAAAATAAAAATATACTATGTTGAACGAGGCTTAGTCTCAAGGTGGGAGTACATATAATGAAAACAAACATTTCTTAAAAAGAGTTTTGCCATAGAGAAGAATTTTAGAATAAAAGGAGAGCAACCCGAGTAGAAATATTAAGGAAATATTGTCCATATAAGAATTTCAAAAAATCAAAAAATTGTATGCCCTTAGACGAAGACCTTAGGAATAAATTTAAAATTAGCACTGAACTAATACAAGAATTAGAAGATCAAAAATTTAAATATCAGTTTCTTTTATCATTAGCTTCTGGCAGATCTTTAGAAAATTACAATTTAAAAATTTTTCAGATAAATAGACAGCTAACTATAAAATAAGAAGCCTTAAAATTAGCCATACAAAAGCTTGAAGACCTTTTAGCATAACTGTAGAATTAGTCAGATAATTCTCCGCCCCATTTCAAATAGTGGTAGACCACTAACCCTTCCCCAAAAAATGGTATCAGAGCAGTGTTCGGTTTTAGAACAGTTTAAGTCAGTTTATGCATTTTGCTTATGGTAATAGAGTAGTTTTTATTTTTGGAGATTTTAGTTATAAATTTCATATTATAGTAGCTTTTAATAATTTTAAAATAGGAGTTAATTTTGTGTATGAAAAGAGTAGAGTATCTAGATTTAGAACTCAGCAGCCATAACCATCGCCTTAGCATAAATAAAAATAATTTCCGTTGTAATTTTGAAAATAATTTTACACATCAGCTTCATAGTGAAAATAATCCTCAGCTAAACAGTATCATAAATTATCAGATAAATTTTGCAGAAAATATTAAAAAGGACATAGATAAAATTAATAATCTTTTTATTTCATCCATAGAACACCTCCGTAATAATCGTAGTATAATTAAAGATCAAGATAAAAAATTAGATTATATCCAAGATCAGTGTAGTTCTATCCTACAAAAAAGAATAGATTTAAATTTAGAAAATTTTCCTACAAGATTAGAAATAGAAACATTAATTTCAGTTACAAATCAAATAGCTAAACAAATAGAACAAATCAACCAAATTCAAGATAATTTAAAACAGAAATTAGAAATTTTAGAAAAATTAGTAAGATCTTAGTTTATGAGTAGTGATAAAAAAGCTAATAGAGATTATCAGACTATTCTAAAACAGGCAGAAGATTTTCATAATAACCCAGAAGGAATCAGTAGCTATCAGGGTGTAAGTCAATCAGATAAAACAGCAGTAAGACAAAATAATATAGAGATTTTATTTTTAATAAGATTGTGTGAAAAATTTGAATACCTATCAGAACAATTACATAGCTTAGAAAATCGTCTAGCGTCTTTAGAAAAATTAGTACTTCAGAAAGGAAAAGGAATAGAAGGACAATCCAACGTATCTCAATCTCAGGTAAAAGAGGAGGATATAGCTAGATATTTTGAAAAGCTTAAATTACCAAAGAAACCTGTTTGTAGAACTTACAGAAAATAAATGTTTAAACAGCTAATTAAAGGTAGTAGTAGCAAAAAGCGTAATGATGATGAAGATATTAAAGTAGAAGAGTTTACAGATGTAGAACAACAAATAGAAAAATTTAAGAAAGAAAAATTAGAATTAATTCCAGCTAAATATGTGTATAAGCTAGGTAAAACTCATAAAAAACAATATTTATTTAAACATTATGCTGAACAGATGATTAGTGTAACTCAAGAAGACGAAAAAATAGAGCTAAATTTAATAGAAAGAGAAAGCTATAAATATGCAGTAAGTGAACACCTTAACATGACCCACTTAGGATTAGTAGTGGTAGGAGTTAAGGCTTTAACCAGAGAAAATTTAGGAACCAAAGTTTTTGTATGTCTTTATGATAGATTTAATGATGTAGGACAAAGTCTTTTAGGCAGCTATGAATTAGATATGAATTCTAAAGGAGGAATAGTTTATTTTACACCAGATTTCTTACTACCAACCTCGACCTTTCATAAAAAGATAAAAATAGGAATAAAGAGTAGAGGATACAAAATGAAAAAAGGAGAAAAGAATTTATTAGTCTGCACAGGATTTTTTGGTTTAGCAGTCTCAGAAAGTAATACTCACTATAGACTTTCAAATGACCAGATAGTTAAGTTATTAGGCGCAAAAGGAATAAAAGCATTACCAGCTAAAAAATTTAGTTCGGAAGATAATGCAGCCCTAGATTGGAAATTAGGAGATTTTTTAGGACAAAAGAGATTAGCCCCTCAAGATAATTTATTATATCAGGCAGCAGATGGAAATTATGCAGTAAGATTTACTCAGTATACTTATGTAGCACCAGAAAAATCCGAAGATGATGAATTCAGTAGTATAGACAGAGAAGAAAATCAAGATAATCGAAGTGAAATAAATCAGCTTTATGTAATGACAGAGGAAAAAATCATATCACAAAATAAAATATATAATATTGATGAGATAGATTTAGAAAAATTCACCCTAGAAGACATGAATAAAATATTGGATGCTAGATACCTAGAATACTTAGCTAGAGGAGATACCCATGATGAAGCAGTATCATTTTTAGATCAAGAATTTCATACAGAATATGTTGATGATATCATAGAAGATATAATACATCCCAGTAAAATATTTAAAATACCAGAACAACCTAAAATAGAAGACACTTTTTATATGAATACAGAAAGCACGAGCACTAGTAACCCACAACCAACTGTACAAGATCCCGTAGAACCAATGCACTATCCAGTAGGAGGAAGAAGACCATTAGCCAGTTCAGGACGTAGTCATGCAGATCCCAATAAAAGCTATAAGTTTCATGGAAAACGTAGACCATTAGATATGAGTATACAATTACAGCCAGTCAATAATCAAGGAACCCTTTTAGACTTAGCCAGATTCGACCCTCAGGTATGGCACGAAGTAATAGAAAGATGGGAAAAAGATGCAGTAAAAGCATGGATGACCAGCCCCTATGAATCAACAGATATGTGGGAATATATGGAGACACTTTTAGGAGATTCAACTTATAATATTTATTTAACCTTTAAAGGAAAATATGAAGAAACAATAAAACAGCTTAAAGATTTAGGAAATAACCCGTGGAATTTCACCAGTTTTATTAAAGAAATACTTATAGGATACGACCCTTCTAGAGGAAATGATTCCGCTCAAAGCGTAGCATTAACTGAACTAGATCAGATAACATTAGGAAGTTGGAAATATATAGTACCTTTCAGTAGAGAATACTTGGCCATAGCAGCTAGAACAGGAAAAAGTTTTGACGAAGAAATAGGAAATAAATATTTTAGAAAATTACCCGGAGAACTAGGAAGAGAAATAGAAAATAAATGGGCAATTTATTGTGCAAGTTTACCAGCAAAAATAGCTACAGGAGAATTAAATATAAGAGGAACTTTAGGAATAGGACCTAGAATTGTTTTTACATTTTATAAACTCAGAGAAAAATGTATAGAAGTTAAAATACAAAAGGATTTGAAAAAACAAAATTATGGTTTTTGTAGCAGTGTAATATATACTCCTAAGCAATATGAAGATAAATATAATAGGAGAAAATACAAAAAATATGGAAAGTATAGAAAAGAAAAATATTGGAAGAAAAAATATAGAAAACCATGGAAAAAACAGAAATTCATTAGGAAAAGTAGAACCTTTAATAGGACAAATTATAAGAGATTACCCAAAGATGAAAAAGATAAAAGAAAACAAAGATATGTTAGAAAACCCAATAGTAAAAAATGTAATTGTTTTATATGTGGAGAACCCAATCATTTTGCAAAGGCCTGCCCAAAAAGACAGAAACCTAATACTAATAAGCAGATAGAAAGACTACATATTATAGAAGATTTAGAAGAAGATATAGTCAGCATAAATAGTGATGATTCAGAAGTATATAGCATAGTCAGTAATTATGAATATCAATTAGAAGCTATAAGCTCAGATAGTGATTCCGAAAGTGATACAGATATAGATAACCTTTTAGGACAACTTAATCAAGAAATAGGAACAACTTCTTCTCAAGATACTTTCTTTATGATGGAATGTAATGCAAATACTGAGTGTCAACATAATTTTCAAATAGGACTAGGATTTGATACTACTAGATGCAGCTATTGTAATTGGTTTCCAGCTAAAGATAAAAGAGCTCAATGTTTATTATGCAGCATAACTTATTGTATAATTTGTCTCGAAAAATTAAATATGACACATAAGATAAGATTGGAAAATACCAGAGAAGATACCAGTATAGAAAGCAGAGAATTACGACTAGCAAATAGAGAATTAGAAGTACAAGTACGAGAACTCAAAATACAAATACGAGAAATAGAAACCAAGACTAGTTTTGACATAGAATGTTTAGAATTAGAAAATAGGCAGCTCAAACAACAGTTAGAACAGCTTCATACTAAATACCCTTTAAAAGATAAATTAATTGAAGAACATATGAATTCTTTAGAATTGGTCAACCTAGTTGATTCTCAACCCTTTAGTCAATACTCTCAGACACAACCAGATAATACCTATTTACCAT
Organism: Camellia granthamiana; assembly: GCA_036172215.1. Taxonomy (NCBI): domain Eukaryota; kingdom Viridiplantae; phylum Streptophyta; class Magnoliopsida; order Ericales; family Theaceae; genus Camellia; species Camellia granthamiana. The sequence continues at coordinate 114,742,786 of CM069910.1, forward strand.
TTAATTATCCTGTTATACCTAAGTCAAATTTAGTTGAAATTTCTTGTATAATTAAATTTGTAGAAAAAACCCTCAGTATAGATGCCATGATAGATACAAGAGCCAGTAAATCATATATAGAACAACACGTAGTTCCACCAGGATGGAGCACAGCCTTAGCAACCCCAGCCTTAGTTAGCATAGCAGATGGCACTAAACAGACATACACACATTGCATCAATGGCGCTCAGATTAGTTTTCATCATCTAGGTTCTCAAGATCAGCACATAGAATGGTTCCCATTACCTCAAGTTTGGATAGGAAATAGCCGCCAAAATCATCCTTTCATTTTAGGACTTAACTTTATACTTAGCTTACAAGGAGGTATGTTTATCAGCCAACATAATATCAGTTTCTTCAAACGAACAGTCAATACGCCAACAGCTTATGCCCTTAGCACCATCGCCCATTCATCAGAGTTGCGTGCGAAGCGTGGTGGTACCATAGGAGTAGAATCAGTTCCCGCTAGTTTTTTATTCCCTAGTAGAAATATTTTTCCAGAGCTAGCCCAAACATACATACCTAATGAGATAGCAAACACTTCTTTAGAAAAATTAGATATGGAAAACTATGAGTTAGAAGATTTTGAAGAGGTTCATTTTGAAGACAAGGAAGACTATTGGAACTTAGAAGACTTCCAAGAAATAGTTAACTTAAAATTAATTTTTGCAAAAATAGGAAAAATAAAGAAAAAACCAATATACAGAAGAACAGAAAATGAATTAGATGAGATAATAAGATTAGCTGAAACAACAGAAATTTTAGGAGAACAACCCATGAAATATTGGGAGAGAAATAAAATTTTAGCCAGCTTAGATATAAAAAATAAAGACTATAGGATTACCTCAGCACAAATAGACCATACGCCAGCAGATATAGAAGAATTTAGAACCCAGATTAAGGAACTATTAGATTTAGGAGTAATTAGACCTAGTAATAGTCCACATAGAAGCGCAGCATTTATGGTTAGAAATCATGCAGAGATTAAAAGAGGAAAAGCTAGAATGGTTATAAATTATAAAAGATTAAATGATAATACAGAAGAAGACAAATATAATATACCAGATAAAGATCAACTCATTAATAGAATACAGACAGCAAAAATTTTTAGTAAATTTGATTGCAAGTCAGGATTTTGGCAGATAAAAATGGAAAAAGAAAGCATACCATGGACAGCTTTTTGTTGTCCACAAGGACATTACGAATGGCTAGTCATGCCTTTTGGATTAAAAAATGCACCCTCTATATTTCAACGCAAGATGGATAGTATATTTAATAAATACAGTTTTATACTGGTATACATAGACGACATATTAGTATTTAGTCCAGATAAAAATAGTCATATAGACCATTTGTATATAGCCTTAGAAGAATTCATAAATAATGGAATAATAATTAGTAAGAAGAAGATGGTATTAAATAAACCTCACATAGAGTTTTTAGGAATGGAGCTAGGAGATGGAAAAATTAGATTACAACCTCATATAGTCAAGAAAATTTTAGATTATCCAGATAAACTAGAAGATACAAAACAACTTCAATCTTTTTTAGGAATTTTAAATTATGCACGAATGTATATTCCTAACCTTAGTAAAATAATAGGACCACTTTATAGCAAAACTACACCCACAGGACAGAAATATTTTAATCAACAAGATATAGCTTTAGTTAGAAAAATTAAAGATATTTGTAAAAAGCTACCAGACATACAACTCCCCTTAGAATCAGAATATATAGTAGTAGAAACAGATGCAAGTCAATTAGGATGGGGAACAATACTATTAGCCAAACCTAGTAAATATGATAGTAAAAATAAAGAACGCATTTGTAGATACAGTTCCGGAAAATTTAAAGAAAAAGATACAACCATGACCAGCTTAGATTTTGAAATATTAGGAGTAGTTTATGCAATAAATAAATTTAGATTATTTTTGCACAAACCTTTTACAATTAGAACAGATTGTGAGGCTATAGTTAGATTCCATAACAAACTCAATGAGCGTAAATTAAGCACTAGAAGATGGGCAAAATTTTTAGATTGTATAGTAGGGCAAGGATATAAAGTAGAATTTGAACATATCAAAGGTAGTGATAATAGGTTAACAGATTGGCTAAGTAGGAAAATTTATTTAGAAAAAGAAAATAACCAGTTTAATTTTTGTGCAGATAATGGAGAACAGCAAGACCATGAACTTTGGGGGATTTTCTCTTCCCATTCATGAAGGCAGAACCAAATTCAGACCTTTAACAGGGATCGAGTTAGACCCAGTTCAACAGTGTCTTTTAGATAACCTATGGACCAGTCAGAACCACCCAGCTAAACGCGTTTCAGCCCTAAACTCACTCAGTATATATTTTTCAAAAATCCAAAATAAACCTTTATCAAAAAGTTTTTCTTTCTATGTAGTAGTTAAAGGAACCAAGCCTAGTATCTACCATGATTGGGTAGAAGTAGACCCTTTAGTTAAATTTTTTCCTACACCCCAGTTTAAAGGATTTTATGATTTTGAATCAGCCAGTACCTATGCCCGAAGACAAATAGGAACCAGCTACTTTATTAGTCAGATAGCTAAAGATTACCTGGACACATTAAGCAAGATGAGGTCAACCGTTCTTGCTCCTAGTGGAGTTCCAGTTAGCCAGATAATTGGAAGCAGTAGTTCAGGCAGTAGTAGTAGTTCTAACCCTCAGACAGATTTTCAGAATCCTCTCCAGATGTGCAGACATTGTGAAGACCTTGCCAGAAATTTCAAGAAAATTATGGATAGAGGCAAAAGAGTCAGTGAAGAGCTAGACCAGCTCCGAGACGAAGAAAAACAATTGAGAGCAACCATTCGAACCCTAACCAATCAGCTTAAAAAATTAGCTCCAGAAAGAACACCTACCTCCTTACCTAGCCCAGAAATCAAACAACTCACCAGTGAGGAATTTGACCAATTGAGTGCTAGAATGTATTTCTTCAGGCATTCTATCATTCGATCTCTTTGTGAGAAAAGCCAAGTAATAGAAGACCTAAAACCCTATATTTACACCTTAGCCGAAGATAGCAGAAACAGCGAGCTAGTCATTATTCAGCAATTTCTTCAAGACCTTTCCATAGCAAGAGTAGACTGCCCCGACTTAGCTTATCAGTGGACCTATACCTATGAAGAAGAAGAACAGCCCTGTTTAGATGAAGAAAAATGCAACAGAAGATCCGAACATTTTGGAAGATGTCAGTGTAACCTAGACTTCAGTGTTTGCCTTTGCCAGATAAATGTAGGAACATTCGAGCCATTGGAGATAGAAATCAGGGGCGAAACACGTTATCTAACAGCTTCAAAATTGTTAGATTACGGCTTTGTCTCTAGATTAATTTTCACAGATCCAGATCAGACAGATAGTTTCGGACATAAGCTTGCTCACACAGTACTATGTGTAATGGAAGAATTTCATCCGTATGTAGAAGCATTGATAGATAGCAAACTACCAGAATGGAAGGGAATATGGTGCAACCCAGCCAAGCATAAGATGTACCTCAGAGGAACCTCCAGATACCCAGCACTTCTCAATAAAAGACCCTGGCCATGTAGAAGATTTCCACTCAAAGACCAGCTCAACAAATGGAGAAAATTTGCTAGTGACTCTCTATTAGCATATAATGGAATTCCGGACATCTAGTTTGTGAAGATAGATATCAGAAGATACATTGTAATTTAGCCATCCCGGGTTATCCATTCAGCAAAGAGACATTTGTCGAAGAAAGTCGATACCCTAACTATCAGCATGGCGTTTCTCATGAGTCACCAGAAATTGAAGGACAGAATCAAGAATAGTACGATGAACCGCCCATGGGAGACGACGGAGATGACTTTTACGACCAACTCTCAGCAGCAGACCTGGACGACCTCTCAGACAGAATGTACGGGTAAAGCCAAAAAAAAAAATATATATATATATATATATGCTTTTAGAAATTATATGCTTTTGATTGATTTTTTGAAAATTAAGTTTTTATTTTTTTATTTTTTTTTATTTTTAGCAATTTTTTTTATACATATTTTAAGTAATTTTTTTTTTTTTTTTTTTAAATGTACGTTATCTAGATATACTTAAAAGTAAATTTTTTTTACAAAAAATATTTAGAAAATTTAATAGATACACAAGAACATAAAAATATATTGATTAAAATGTTTTATTTTTTTTGTATTTGATTAATTTTTTAAAGATTTTTCATGAATATTATGGTGTATCCTTTTTTTTTAAAGATTTTTCATGAATATTATGGTGTATCCTTTTTTTTTTGAAGATTTTTTCATAAATATTATGGGGTATCTTAAATTTTTTTTACATATTTAAATTTTTATTTAAAGAAAAAAAAATGAAAAATAAAAAATTTAATATTCTGACAAAGGGCTTTAATTTTTTGCATACAAGCAAGGTGATAATTATTCTTTTGTTAGAATTTTTAACGTAACAGAGTTAATGTAAAAAACAATAGAACAATTGTTTTTATTGAGCATTAAAATTGTTTAATTTATTAAGGGAATTTCATATTTTATATCATTAAAAAAATATTAATTAACTTGATAATTCATTAATAAAAATGTAATTTCTATAATTATAAAGGGTAATTTGTATTTTAAATTATTAAAATAGTGGTAAACCACTAACAACAGCTTGAGGATTTGTTAACATAACTGTAGAATTACTAAAATAATTTTCAGCCTAACTTTAAAATAGTGGTAAATTACTAATTCACCCCATTCATCAGAGTTGCGTACGAAGCGTGGTGGTACCATATGAGTAGATTCAGTTTTCGCTAGTTTTTATTTCTTAATAGAAACATTTTTCCTGAGCTAGCTTAGAAATATATACCAAAATTTTTAACGTAACAGAGTTAATGTAAAAAACAATAAAACAATTGTTCTTATTGAGCATTAAAATTGTTTAATTTATTAAGGGAATTTCATATTTTATATCATTAAAAAAATATTAATTAACTTGATAATTCATTAATAAAAATGTAATTTCTATAATTATAAAGGGTAATTTGTATTTTAAATTATTAAAATAGTGGTAAACCACTAACAACAGCTTGAGGATTTGTTAGCATAACTGTAGAATTACTAAAATAATTTTCAGCCTAACTTTAAAATAGTGGTAAACTACTAATTCACCCCATTCATCAGAGTTGCGTACAAAGCGTGGTGGTACCATATGAGTAGATTCAGTTTTCGCTAGTTTTTTATTTCTTAATAGAAACATTTTTCCTGAGCTAGCTTAGAAATATATACCAAATGAAGAGATAGTAAATAGTTCTTTAGAAAATTGACATAGAAGATTTTGAATACATAGAAGATGTTGAATTAGAAGAAAAATATTATTCTTGGAGTATAGAATATTTCCAACATTTTGTTAAACTAGAATTAATTTTTGCAAAAATAGGAAAATGAAAGAAAAACCAGTATACAAGAGAACAAAAAATGATTTAGATGAAATAAGATTAGCTGAAACAATAGAAATTTTAGGAGAACAATTCATGAAATACTTAAAAAGAAATGAAGTTTTAGCTAGTTTAAATATAAAAAATAAAGATTATAGGATTACATCAGCACAAATAGATTATACGCCAGCAGATGTAGAAGAATTTAGAATACAGATTAAAGAATTATTAGATTTAGGAGTAATCTAATAATTTAGCCATTCTAGGTTTTCCCTTTAGCAAAGAAACACTTGTAAATGAAAGTCGGTACCCCAACTATCAGCATAGCCATTCTAGGTTTTCCCTTTAGGTCTTCCATTACCAGTAATCTAATACTAGTAATGGAAGAATAAGGTAACCAATGAGAGAATGAACCAGATAATGGGGATGATTTTTACGATCAACTCTCAGCAGCAGATCTTAAAGATCTTTAAGACAGAATGTATGGGTGAAAAAGAAAATAATAATAATAATAATTTGTGCACTCCATAATTAGCCTCTTTAAAGATCTTGGAAGTATTATAGTCACGAAGTCTATATTTCTTTTACTATTATAGACTTTTAGTTTCATAGGATTTAGATCTTTTGACTCTTTGAATTTTTGTGTTTTTTGTATCCATGGAAGATTAGCCTTGAAGATTCACTCCATCATCTAAGTATACATATGTTCACATCAATTATTGGCATCAAGATACTTAGAAGAAAAAGACAAAATTTGTAAAATATAAGGCCTCTTTTCAACGATCAGCAAAATTTACGCCAAAAAATGACAACTACTGTAATTATTTGTGTCTGTAATTATTTGCGTCTACCAGTAGTAAGATTTCTCCTTCACTCATTACTTTAATAGAGCAGATGACCCTTATCCTGCTCCATTAAAGAAAAGCTGTGAGAATCGTTACATGTATTTTGTAACAAATTATGGCGTCAAAATTTTATGAAGATGGGAGGATTGAATGATGTGCGATGGGACTCAAAGTAGTACCCGACATTATTATCTTAATCCTTTATTTGTTTTTATCTATGTTTAGGGTAGTAGGAAGTTTGTCAAAAATATGCATATAATTGTGCATAAAGTCATTGTATATATTATGTCATCATATGTAGAAATTTTTAAAAAAGCCTATGACTAGGCTTGACTAGGTCTTTAGACTTTTGTGAAAAGTTTGGTCGTAAGTTTGAGATAGGCATTAAGTTTAGGTCTTGGGTTTTTGTTTTTATCCTTCTATTGTATTGTATAACACTACAAGAAAAAACACATTTGGCGACTAAATTTTTAGTCGCCAAAAGTCAATTTTTAGTTGCCAAAAGTCGGTTTTTAAGTTTCCCCGACTAAATTTTTTAGTCACCGGAAGACGGTCGGGAAAGGTATTGGCGACTAATAAGCTTTTAGTCGCCAAAAAGCAAGTCTTTAGCGACCAAAACTTTGGTCGCCAATAATCAATTATATTTTTAAATTATACATTTACCGGCCAATGTTTTAGTTGCCAATAGTCAATTATATTTTTTTAAATTATACATTTACCGACCAATGTTTTAGTCGCCAATACTCAAGGAATCGGCGACCAAACTTTTTAGCCGCCAAAAGCTCATTCGTGAAAAAAAAAAAATTATATTGACTAGCTTCTCATTTGCTCTTGTGGAGATTCGAATTATCAACATCCCACACCATAAACCTTATACAGCATACTTTTTCCACTAACACCATATGATTATATATGCAACATATATTATTTATATAGTATATAGACCCGTATTAATATAAAAGTATATACATAAAAATAAATTATTTACTAAAAAAAAAAAGAGACCACTTTTGGCGACTAAACATAATTTTAGTCGCCAATTCTATACTTTTGGCTACTAATTATTTTTTAGTCGTTAAAAAATTTAATTCCAGAGCTAAAATTACCACTTTTGGCTATTATGCATCTTTTTAGTCGCCCAATGCCTCACTTATGGCTGCTAAATTATTTTTAGTCGCCAAAAAGCCTTGCTTTTGGTTATTGAAATTTTTTTAGTCAGTAAAAGCCTCACTTTTGGCGACTAAACATCTTTTTAGTCACCAAATGCCTCACTTTCGGCTACTAAATTATTTTTAGTTGCCAAACAGCTTTACTTTTGGCTACTAAAATTTTTTTAGTCTGTAAAAGCCTCACTTTTGGCGACCAAACAGATTGTCGCCAAAACCTATACTTTTGGCTATTAAATTTTTGTAGGTGTCAAAAATCTTTACTTTTTGCTACTAATGCTTTTTTAGTCGCCAAAACCTATACTTTCAGCGACCAAAGGTGCTTTTTTAGTTGCCAAAGATGCTTTTTCTTGCAGTGTAAATTGACATTCATGCCAACGGAAGAAGCAATGAAAATTCTCGCCACTCTGCCTTGCAAAAATTTCTCCAACTTCTAAAATTTCTAAGTGTTCAAGTCTTTCTGAATCTCAAAGTCTGTAACATAATCTTTGTAAGTATACTACATATTAATATGCAGTGTGAATAGTCTCTCTTTTTCCTTTAGATATTTCAAAAGGGTAACTCTTCTGTTCTAAAATTTATTTTTTTCTTTTTGGAAAAACTAAGTTTATGGAATGCTTGCTTGCTCATTAATATTATATGCTTTGAACCTTCATAGTATCTATTGTTTTTTATTTCATTAATGAGTGACCTTAGCTGAAGAATCGATGTGAGCTGTGGTTTGGCATTAAGGGTAAATTGTAGGCAGAATAGGAAAGGTAAGGAATATAAAATAAAAATATACTATTTTAAACGAGGTTTAGTTTCAAGGTGGGAGTACATGTAATGAAAGCAAACATTGCTTAAAAGTAGTTTTACCAAATAAGAAAAAGAACTTAGAATATAAGGAGAGCAACCTGAGTAGAAATATCAAGGAAATATTTTTCATATAAGAATTTTAAAATCAAATTTTTATGCTTTTAGAAGAACTTAGAATTAAAATCAAATCTAGTACTGAGCTTGTACAAGAATTAGAAGATCAAAAATTAAGATATCAATTTCTGTTATCATCAGCCCCCGGTAGATCTCTAGTATATTATAGTTTGAAAATTACACAAAAAAATAGAGAGATAACTATAAAACAAGAAGCCTTACAGTTAGTCATACAACAACTTGAGGATTTGTTAGCATAATTATGGAATTAATTAGATAATTCTCAGTTCAACTTCAAAATAGTGGTAAACCACTAACTCACCCCAAAAAAATGATATAAAATATGTTAGCTGATCTTTATCTGGTATATTATATTTATCATTTTTTGTGTTGTCATTTAAGCTTTTATAATTTATAACCATTTTAGCTTTCTCTTTTTTTTATCTCTGCATGATTTCTAACTATAAATGCGGCGCTCTTATGTGGGCTATTATTAGGTCGAATTATTCCTAAATCTAATAATTCTTTAATTTGTGTTCTAAATTCTTATATCTGCTGGCGTATGATCTATTTGTGCTGATGTAATCCTATAATCTTTATTCTTTATATCTAAACTAGTTAAAACTTTATTTTTTTCCCAATATTTCATGGGCTGTTCTCCTAAAATTTTTGTTGTTTCAGCTAATCTTATTATTTCATCTAAATCATTTTATGTTCTCTTGTATACTGGTTTTTTTCTTTAGTTTTCCTATTTTTGCGAAAATTAATTCTAGGTCAACAATTTGTTGGAAATCTTCTATACTCCAAGTGTCATATATTTCTTCTAATTCAACATCTTCTATGTTTTCAAAATCTTCTATGTCTAAATTTTCTAAAAAACTATTTGCTATCTCTTCATTTGGTATATATTTTTGGGCTAGCTTAGGAAAAATGTTTTTACTAAGAAATAAGAAACTAGCAGGAATTGAATCTACTCCTATGGTACCACAGTGCTTCGCACGCAACTCTGATGAATAGGCAATGCTGCTAAGGGCATATGCTGTGGGTGTGTGTACGGTTCGTTTGAAGAAACTAATACTGTTATGGCTGATAAACATGGCACCTTGTAGACTAAGTATGAAATTAAGGCCTAACATAAAGGGATGGTTTTGTCGAGTATTCCTAATCCAAACTTGAGGTAAAGGGAACCACTTTATATGTTGAGTCTGAGAACCTATGTAATGAAAACTAATTTGTGCTTCATTGATGCAATGTGTATATGTCTGTTTAGTGCCATTGGCTATATTGACTAAAGCTGGGGTTGTTAAAGCTGTATTCCATCCTGGTGGAACTATGTGTTGTTCAATATATGATTTACTGGTTCCCGTATCTATCATGACATCTATGCTAAGAGTTTTTTTTTGCAAATTTGATTACACGAGATTTTAACTAAATTTGGCTTGGGTATGACAGGGTAATTAAATGGTAAATATGTGTTGTCGGATTGTGCCTGGGAATATTGACTAAAGGGTTGAGAATCAACTAGATTGACTAATTCTAAAGAGTTCATATGTTTTTCAACAAGTTTATCTTTTAAGGGGTATTTAGTATGAAATTTTTCTATCTGATGTTTAAGCTGTTTATTTTCTATTTCTAAACATTCTACGTCAAAATTAGCCTTAGTTTCTATCTCACGTATTTGTAGTTTAAGTTCTCTTACTTGTATTTCTATTTCTCTAATTGTTAGATGTAATTCTTTGTTTTCTATACTATGATCTTCTAGCATCTCATCGTTATTTTCTAATGTTATCTTGTGTGTCATATTTAATTTTTCTAGACAAACTATACAATAGGTTATACTGCATAATAAACATTGAGCTCTCTTACTTTTAGCAGGAAACCAATTACAATAGCTACATCTAGTGGTACCAAATCCTAATCCTATTTGAAAATTATGCTGACATTCAGTATTTGTATTGCATTCCATCATAAAGAAATTATCATGGGAAGGGAGTATTCCTATTTATTGGTTAAGTTGTCCTAACAGATTGTCTATGTCTATATCACTTTCTAAATCACTATATGAACTTATGGCTTCTATTTGGTATTCATAATAACTGGCTATGCTATAGACTTTTGAGTCATAACTGTTTATACTAACTATTTCTTCTTCTAAATCTTCTATAATATGTAGTTTTTCTATCTGTTAATTAGTATTAGGTCTCTGTCTTTTTGGATAGTTTTTTGCAAAATGATTAGGTTCTCCACATATAAAACAATTGCATTTTTTACTACTAGGTTTCCTAACATATCTTTGTTTTCTTTTATCTTTTTCTTCCTTAGGTAGTCGTTCATAATTTATTCTATTAAAAGTTCTACTTTTTTTTAATGAATTTTTGTTTTTCCACGGTTTCCTATATTTTTTCTTCCAATACTTTCCCTTTTTATATTGCCCATAATTTTTCTATTTTTTCCTATTATATTTACCTTCATATTGCTGAGGAGTGTATATTATGCTGCTACAGAAATCATAGTTTTGTTTTTGCAAATCTTTTTGTATTTTAACTTATATACATTTTTCTGTAAGCTTGTGGAATGTAAAAACTATTCTAGATCCTATTCTTAAAGCTTGTCTTATGTTTACTTCTCCTGATGCTATTCTTGCTGGTAAGTTTGTATAATAAATTGACCATTTATTTTCTATTTCTCTTCTTGACTCTCCTGGTAATTTCTTAAAATATTTATTTCCTATTTCTTCATCAGAATTTTTTCTAGTTCTAGCTGTTATGGTTAAATATTCTTTGCTAAAAGGTACAACATATTTCCAACTTCCTAGTATTATCTGATCTAACTCAGTTAATGTTATACTTTGAATATAATCATTTCTTCTAGAAGGGTCGTATCCTCTAAGCATTTCTTTTATAAAATTAGTAAAATTTCATGGGTTATCTCATAGTTCTTTAAGCTGTTTAATTGTCTCCTCATATTTTCCTTTAAAAGTTTAATATATATTAAAAGCTGAATCTCCTAAAAATGTTTCCATATATTTCCATATATCAGTTGATTCAAAGGGATTGTTTATCCATGCCTTTACTGCATCTTTTTCCCATTTTTCTATCACTTCTTGTCATATTTGAGGGTCGAATCTTGCTAAGTCTAAAAGGGTTCCTTGGTTGGTTGCTGGTTGTAATTGGATACTCATATCCGGTTGTCTTCACTTTCTATGAAATTTATACTTTTTGTTAGGATCTGCTTTACTACGTCATGTATTGGTTAATGGTCTTCTTCTTCCTACTTCATAATGCATTGGTTCTACTGGATCTTTTCCCGTATGTTGAGTTGCTAGTTCTTGTCCTTTCTATTGTTTGAGTGTTCATATAAAAAGCGTCCTCTAAGTTAGATTGTTTTGGTATTTTAAATATTTTGCTAGGATGTTTTTTATCTTCTAGAATATCATCTACATATTCGGTATGAAATTCTTGGTCTAAAAATGATACTGCTTTATCATGGGTATCTCCCCTAGCTATATATTCATAGTATCTAGTGTCTAATATTTTATTCATATCACGTAGGGTGAAAATTTTCAAATCTATCTCATCAATATTATATATATATCTTATTTTGTGACATTGTTTTTTTTCCTCTGTCATTACATAAAGCTGATTTATGTCACTATGATTATCTTGACTTTCTTTTTTTATCTATATTACTAAATTCATCATATTCGGATGTTTCTGGTGCTACATGTGTATTGAGTAAATCTTACTGCATAACTTCTATCTGCTTTTTGATATAATAAATTGTCTTGAGGGGCTAACCTCTTTTGTCCTAGAAAATCTCCTAAATTCCAATCTAGTGTTGTATTATCTTTAGAATTATATTTTTTAGTTGATAGTGCCTTTATTCCTTTTATGCCTAATATCTTAATTATTTGATCATTTGTAAGTCTATAATGGGTATTGTTTTCTGAGACCACTAAGCCTAAAAATTCTGTGCAAACCAATAAATTCTTTTCTCCCATTTTCATTTTATATCCTTTACTTTTCATTCCTATTTTTATCTTTTTATAAAATGTTGAAGTCGGTAAAAGGAAATTTGGTGTAAAGCAAATTATTCTTCCTTTCGAATTCATGTCTTATTCATAGCTGCTTAAGATATTTTGTCCTACATCATTAAACTTATCATCATAAAGACGTACAAAAACTTTAGCTCCTAAATTTTCTTTAGTGAAATCCTTAACTCCCAGCACAACTAATCCTAAGTGAGTCATTTTGAGGTGTTCATTTACAGCATATTTATAACTTTTTCTATTTATTAAATTTAGCTCTATTTTTTCATCTTCTTGAGTCACACTAATCATTTGTTCACCATAGTGTTTAAATAAATATTATTTTTTATGAATTTTTTCTAACTTATGTACATATTTAGCTGTAATTAATTCTAGTTTTTCTTTTTAATAAATTCTTCCACTTTAATATCTTCATCCTTATTACGTTTTTTACTACTACTTCCTTTTACTAGCTGCTTAAATATTTTTATCTTTTATAAGTTCCACAAGTTGGTTTCTTTAGTAATTTAAGCTTTTCAAAATATTTAGCTATATCTTTTTCGTTTATTCGAGATTGAGCTTTACTTGCTTGTCCTTTTACTCATTTTCCTTTTTGAAGTATTAATCTTTCTAACGAAACTAAACGATTTTCTAAACTATGTAGTTGTTCAGATAATTCTTCAAATTTTTCACACAATTAGATAAGAAATAAATTTTTTATATTATTTTGTCTTACTGATATTTTATCTGACTGATTTATTGCTTGATAGCTACTAATTCCCTCTGCGTTATTATGAAAGTCTTTTGCTTGTTTTAAAATAATCTGGTAGTCTCTATTAGCTTTTTTATCACTATTCATAAATTAAGATCTTATTAGTTGTTTTAAAATTTCTAATTTTTGTTTTAAAATATCTTGAATTTGGTTGATCTGTTCTATTTGTCTAGCTATTTGATTTATCTGATTATGAATTTTTTCAATTAGTTGCTTAAATTCTAACTCTATTTGCTTCGAACTACTAATATTTATAGCAGAAATTAGAGTTTCTATTTCTAACTTGGTGGGAAATTTTTCTAAATTTAAATCTATTTGTTTTTGAAGGATTGAACTACACTTATCTTGGATATATTCTATTTATTTTTATTTTTATTTTTTTTTATCTTGATCCTTAATTATACTGCGAGTATTACGAAGATGGTTTATAGATGAAGTAAAAAGATTACTAATTTTATCTACGTCTTTTTTAATGTTTTTGGCAAAATTAATCTGATCTATAATAATATTTAGCTAAGAATTATGTTCGCTATGAAGCTGATGTGTAAAAGTACTTTCAAAATTATAACGAAATTTATTTTTTTCAACATTAAGACGATGGTTACGATTGCTGAATTCTAAATCTAAATATTCTACTCTTTTCATACATAAAATTAAATCATACTTTAAAATTATTAAAAGCTACTATAATATGAAATTTATAACTAAATTGTCCCAAAATAAAAACTACTCTATTTCCGTAAGCAAAATGCATAGATCAACTTAAACTGTCCTAAAACCGAACACTGTTCTGATACCATTTTTTTTTTTTTGGTGAGTTAGTGATTTGCCACTATTTTGAAGTTGGGTTGAGAATTATTTAATTAATTCTACAGTTACGCTAACAAATCCTCAAACTGTTGTATGGCTAGCTGTAAGGCTTCTTGTTTCATAGTTATCTGTCTATTTATTTGTGTGATTTTTAAACTATAATGTATTAGAGATCTACCGGAGGCTAATGATAACATAAATTGATATCTTAATTTTTGATCTTCTAATTCTTGTATAAGCTCAGTACTAGATCTGATTTTAATTTTAAGTTGTTCTTCTAAAAGCATAAAATTTTGATTTTAAAATTCTTATATGAAAAATATTTCCTTAATATTTCTACTCAGGCTGCTCTCTTTATATTCTAAGTTCTTTTTCTTATTTGGTAAAACTATTTTTAAGCAACGTTTGCTTTCATTATATGTACTCCCACCTTGAAACTAAGCCTCGTTTAGCATAGAATATTTTTATTTTATATTCCTTACCTTTCCTTTTTTGCCTACAATTAACCCTCAATGCCAAACCACGGCTCACATGGGTTCTTCAGCTAAGGTCACTCAGTAATGAAATAGAAAACAATAGATACTATGAAAGTTCAAAGCATGTAATATTAATGAGCAAGCAAGCATTCCATAAACTTAGTTTTTCCAAAAAGAAAATAAATTTTAGAACAAAAGAGTTACCCTTTTCAAATATCTAAGGAAAAGGACAGACTACTCACACCGCATATTAATATGTAGTATACTTACAAAGATTATGTTGCAGACTTTGAGATTCTGAAAGACTTGAACATTTAGAAATTTTAGAAGTTGGAGAAATTTTTGTAAGGCAGAGTGGCGAGAATTTTCATTGCTTCTTCTGTTGGCATGAATGTCAATTTATACAATACAATAGAAGGATAAAAACAAAAACCCAAGGCCTAGACTTAATGCTTAACTCAAACTTATGGCCAAATTTTTCACAAAAGTCTAAAGATCTAGTCAAGCCTAGTCGTAGGCTTTTTCAAAAATTTCTACATGTAATGACATATAATAAATATAAGGACTTTGTGCACAATTATATGCATATTTTTGACAAACTTCCTACTACTTTAAACACAGATAAAAACAAATAAAGGGTTAGGATAATGATACCGAGTACTACTTTGGGCCCCATCGCACATCATTCAATCCTCCCATCTTGATAAAATTTTGACGCCATAATTTGTTACAAAACATGTGTAAAGATTCTCACAACTTTTCTTTAATGGAGCAGGGTAGGGGTCATCTGCTCTATTAAAGTAGTGAGTGAAGGAGAAGCCTTACTACTGACAAACGCAAATAATTACAAACACAAATAATTACAGTAGTTGTTGTCGTTTTTTAGCGTGAATTTTGCTGATCATTGAAGAGAGGCCTTATCTTTTACAAATTTTGTCTTTTTCTTCTGAGTATCTTGATGCCAATAATTGATGTGGACATATGGATACTTGGATGATGGAGTGAATTTTCAAGGCTAATCTTCCGTGGATACAAAAAAGATACAAAGAGTCAAAAGGTCTAAATCCTATGAAACTAAAAGTCTATAATAGTAAAAGAAATATGGACCTTGTGACTATAATACCTCCAAGATCTTTAAAGAGTCTAATTATGGAGTGCACGACTTTTTTTTTTTTTTTTTTTTTTTTTCACCCATACATTATGTCTAAAAGATTTTCAAGATCTGCTGCTAAGAGTTGATCGTAAAAATCGTCCCAATTTTCTGGTTCATTCTCCTATTGGTTATCTTCTTCTTTCATTACTGGTGAATCACGAGAGGCACTATGCTGATAGTTGGGGTACTGGCTTTCATCTACAAATGTTTCTTTGTTGAAGGGAAAACCTGGAATGGTTAAATTGCAGTATCTCTTCTGATTTCTATCTTCGTAGACGAGATTACCATGGCTTCCATTATATGCTAATAAAGGATTACTAGCAAATTTCTTCCATTTATTGAGCTGATCTCTGAGTGAAAATTTTCTACATGGCCAGGGTCTCCAATTGAGAAGTCCTAGGTATCTTGGAAATGTTGAAGTTCCTCTAAGGTACATTTTATGCTTAGTTGGAATGTATCTTATTCCTTTCTATTCTAGTAGCTTACCATCAATCAATACTTTTACAAATGGATGATTTTCTTCCATTACACAAAGTACTGAATGAGTAAGTTTATTACCAAAATTATTTGTCTGATCTGGATCTGAAAAAATCATTCTAGAAACAAAGCCATAATCTAATAATTGTCCAGCTGTTCGATGACACATTTTGCCTCTAATCTCTATCTCCAGTGGCTCAAAAGTTGTTAGATTTATCTGGCAAAGACAAATGCTAAAATCTAGATTACACTGATATTTTCCAAAATATTCTGGCCTATCTATACATCTTTCTTGTTGTAAACAGGGTTGTTCTTCATCCTCGTGGAGATAAGTCCATTGATATACCATATCAGGGCACTGAACTCCTGCTATGGAGAGGTCTTGAAGAAACTGCTGTATAGTGACTAGCTCACTATTTCTACTATCTTCGGCTAAGGTATATATATAGGGTTTAAGGTCTTCTATTTCTTCGCTTTTCTCACAAAAAGATTGAATAATAGAATGGTTGAAGAAATACATTTTAGTACTCAATTTGTTCAAATTCTTCACTGGTGAGTTGTTTGATTTCTATGTTTGGAAAGGGAGTAGGTGCTTTTTTTGGAGTTAGTTATTTGAGCTGATTGGTTAGGGTTCGAATAGTTGCTCTCAATTGTGTTTCCTCGTCTCGGAGCTGGTCTAGCTCTTCACTGAGCTTTTTGCCTTTATCCATAATTTTCTTGAAATTTTTGGTAAGGCCTTCACAATGTCTGCACATTTGGAGAGGATTTTGATAATTTGGCTGAGGGTTAGTATTACTGCTTCCTGTTATCTGGCTAACTGGAACTCCACTATTAGCAAGAATAGTTGACTGCATTTTGCTCAATGTGTCTAGATAATCTTTAGCTATTTGGCTAATAAAGTAACTGGTTCCTATTTGTCTGCGGGCACATGTACTGGCTAACTCAACATCATAAAATCCTTTAAATTGAGGTACGGGAAAATTTTAAACTAAAGGTTCAACTTCTACCCAGTCATGGTAAATACCAGGTTTGGTTCCTTTAACTACTACATAGAAAGAAAAGGTTTTACACAAAGGTTTATTCTGGATTTTTGAAAAATATATACTAAGAGAGTTTAAGGTTGACAAATGTTTAGCTGGTGATTGAGATTGTTCCAAAGGTTATCTGAAAGACATTGTTGAACTGGGTCTAACTCGATTCTTGTTAATGGTTTGAATTTGTTTCTGCCTTCATAAATGGGAAGAGCAAATCCCCCAAAGTTCATTGTTTTGCTGTTCTCCATTATCTGCACAAAAATTAAACTAGTTATTTTCTTTTTCTAAATAAATTTTTCTACTTAGCCAATCTGTTAATTTATTATCACTCTTTTAATATGTTCAAATTTTACTTTATATCCTTGTCCTGCTATACAATCTAAAAATTTTGCCCATCTTCTACTACTAAGTTTACGCTCATTAAGTTTATTATGAAATCTAACTATAGCCTCGCAGTCTGTTCTAATTATAGAGGGCTTGTGTAAAAATAATTTAAATTTGTTTATTGCATATACTGTCACGTCCCACTTTTTATTACTCGAAGTCATTACCAAATTCATTAACTTAATTCAATTTCAGAGATAATATGCGGAAATAAACTCATACATTCAATCCGTAGAAATGAATAACAATACTCCCATTCATATGCAAAGTTAACATTACATGAACATACATAATACATTGCCCTTGGGCTTACAACTTTTAAATAAACAAAAGAAGGGTATAACCCTTTTACACATATGGCGTTCCGCCAACAACAAGAGGCCCCGTGGCCAACATTTAAGAAGATCCAAATCTTGTAGCTCAACCTGCTTAATACCTGAAAAAGATTCAACAACGTGGGATGAACATATAGTCCAGTAGGGATCTCAACATGATCCTCAACAATAACAACTTACAGATAGCTATGATCATGCACACTCATTCTCATACTAGAATAGTAATCTGACAGTTTATACAAAAATATATATATATGAACCTTTCTTTGAAAACAACCGTTTCAATTAACGCTACAAGCAATCCATCTTTCCTTACTCCTTTCATTAATCCACATTTCCCACTCTTTCATAATATTAACCACTACTTAGGAAAATAGTTTCACTAAGCCCAATACCCTCTTTCATTTCCTACACATACACAGATGTACCCTTTCAACATGTTTATTTATAAAACATTCTTTTTCCTTCTCACTTTCCAAAAGACAAAAGACATTTTGGTTTGTTTCCACTACTATCATATCTATACATGCATAACCTTGTAAAAACATGCGTTTACGACCCACCAACATGTATACAATCAATCACTGGAGTAACTCGGTTCTCCGAACTGTAACCAATCAAATCTATAACATTTTCAGTTACAACCAAACAACAACCATATCCACTTTGCTCTACTAGCTATGCGCTTAGTAAGCCAAAGATTCACTACAATAACTATAATCAACCTCGCTCTACTAGCTATGTGCGTAGTAAGCCAAAACATGCTGCAATAGCCACAATCAACCTCGCTCTACTAGCTGTGTGCGTAGTAAGCCAAACTGCCAGTTTACCAGGCGCTAGCTGGAAGGGTATGGTGCCATATATTATTAGCGCATACAGTTCTCCAGGCGCTAGCTGGAAGGTACCGGTACCCCTGATTATTAGCGCGGCATATAACGCCAACAACCACCATGCACACCAAGCATATCCAACATGTATAATGCATATACATAAACTACCAAGGTAACAACAATGTGTTAAAAAAAATAAACACATACGTGTAATGCATACACAACAATTCAATACAACCGTGTCATCCTCCACCGATGACCAAGGACAAAACCTCTAGATGCATATGTAATGTACATCTACAAACTTACTCAATAAACATGAGATTATCCACTTATCACTAATACTAACATAGTAGTGTAAGATGCAAGAGTTCAACATTCAAACTTATTCCAAAGTACCATTCCCATTCCACAAAGCCAATCCCGCTTCCTTTTGTTTTCACAAAACCAACTTCATCCCTTTGTTTCCACAAAATCATTTTCATTACTTTTGTTTTTCACAAAATCAGTTTCAAGGACAATAAGCCCTAACTCATTTTGATCCACTACATTCCTTTCAAAACTATTCCAATTTAATTATACAAATTAAATCATAAACATTATATATTCGGGTTTTCCTCCCTCTTTCTCAATATCGAACAAAAGCCTCAATCCTCTCCAACAACCAACAATGTTTTCATTTAAACTCAAAATACCCAAGTATTTACCCAAACATCAAACCCCTCTATTAAATTACCAAATTAACAAATATTAGGGTTTCCTCTCCTTTCAACAACAACTAGCTAATTAACACCCAATTAGCCCCAAAGCACATCTAATAATCATAGATTTAAAACCAACAACTAACCCAATGTTCAACTTCATGAGTTTATACAAAAATCCAACACAACACCATTTTCATGTAATACGAAAAATAGCCACATGTCTATCTATAGACGAGGTATTGAAAAAGAACAAGGAGAATCCCTACCTCAAAGAAGAGCTCAAATGGAGAAGATGACCCGAAACCAACGTGCTCCAAATCCACAATTTTTCAGATTAAAACGAAGCCCTCGCCATTCTCTAT